>CM075764.1:62864074-64140324 GCA_037974665.1 Ehretia macrophylla | reverse complement strand
CATAATAATATTATTATGTTTTTAATTATTATTATCATTTTTATTTTTATTTTTATTTTTATTATTATAATAATTATTATTATTATTATTTTCATAATAATATTATTATATTTTTAATTATTATTATTATTATTTAATCACTATTATTATTTTTTATTTTTATTATTATTTTTATTTTTATATTAATAATAATAAATATTTTTATAATAATTATAATTATTATTATTATTATTATTCTAAAACAAATTATTTATAAAGGGTATGGTAGTCAAGTTGATTCTCAAATAATGGGAATGGGCCATTCCCATGTATTTGGTCTGGAATGGCTATTCCCATGTATGTGTGAATGAGATTCCCTTGAAAATAAGATTCCCAAATTCATTCCCTTATACCAAACATGGGAATTAAAATAGAATTGGGAATGTCATTCTATTCCCAACTCATTCCCACATACCAATCACTGCCTTAAGAGAGTTGTTAGTTGTTTTTAATTGTGCTAGTTTCAAATGATATAATTAAGGATAATATTTTAAAGATTTGTGATTACAAATTATTTGTAAACATGAGAAAACAAAGAAAAAAACCGTTTTATAGTAATCAATGCGCTTTTACGAACGCAAAAAAATTGTATACATCTAAAAATATACGAATGATGTAGGATTTATAATTTCTTATAATAATTTAAAGAACCAATTAATATAGTCCATGTGAAAGCTAAAGCTACTTTACTACTATACAAATGAAATCAGAAAAATTCCAATTAGTCCCTCGTCATTCTTCCAATAACGTTTGTAATTTCCTCATAATGAAGTCAAATTTCGTGTTGTACCCACTACTTATAGTCTCGAGATATTGGGGAATAATTAATGGTTGTCCGAGAGTGGCTCTTGCAAATGGAATTATGAAGTAATTTTTAATTGAAAACACTCTCACGGTCAAATTAGTAAATAATAAAAAAAAAGTAAATATTTTCAACAATCAAACTTTGCTCTATCACGTTATTATAACTTTATACAATTTTGAAAGTATAATTAAAGAATTATACTTATCGTGACCTTACTCTATCGTCTGGGTCCTGTTGCCTAGCTGTACCAAAAAACCATCACGATAGTGTGACCACCATAATATCAGTTTTGATACCAATTTGTTGTGGTAAACCCTGAAAATCTGAGAGCAAATGAGCCTTAATACGTATGTATAAAACTCAACTATTAATCTAAAAGCATAATCTTGAAACTACATATGTTTATTAATAGCCCATTTTTTTCTAATCTTTTTATGTGAAAAAAAATTATTCTCTTTATTATTTAATTCATTATGTGAAACTCTGCAGCAGCTACCTAGTAAATGAGGTAGTTCAAGATTACCCTTACATGTGCAAGTTGAAGGGTATTTGCATTACACAACAGCGATGGTGATATTACTATAGCCTTTATCCATATATTCACTTCTCATGGACTTTCCCATTTGAGTATGGACCTTATTTTATTCCTCCATGCCTTATTTCCATCCCATTTGATGTTAATGCATTTTATGATTCAACAATAGGCCCAAATTCCATCACGTTGTTCTAAGGAACATGGGGTACTTTCTGTGGTTGGCAATCAATGAAGGATTCTTTTCACTTTTGCTGGATTGAATCTTTAACCTCTAATGACAAAAAAAAAAAAAAAATCTTTAACCTCTAGAAATCCAAAATTTCCTCTCGTCTAATAATAGAAGATATGATACAAAAAGATTCTTTTGTAACAACTCAAGTATCACTCCCACTCCACACTTTAATGGGATGGTTGATTGGCTCTCGAAAAGTGTTAGATTAGACTTCATTTCCCTTAATTGAATGATTGTTTTTCCAATTGAGATTTTCAATATGCCTTCCACATTGTGTTTAAAAACACCGGTGTTCGATAAAATTTGGAAATGAATTTAATAGATTTAGATTTTTTTTCCATCCCAAAAAATAAATACATATAGAAATTGATTTGCAAAATTATAACAATGGGGAAAATCATTGCTAATTGCCTCACTATTCAAGTTTAAACTGACGAGTAAAAGGCATATGATTCTCACCAATTAAAATTCCACTCTAATTTTTTAAATTACTAAGTGAACTAATATAGTCTTCATTACTTTTAAGATCTCAATGTCTCTAGTTTACATAGTATTTGGAAGCAATTTATGTGTGAAATTCATTTCATTTATAAATGAATTCTCTTGTTTGAAAATGTAAAATAATGTTAAGTCAATTCTACTATTTATAAATCCAAATTGTATTTGGAATACATGTAAAATTAGAATTAATAGTTGTATTTTACTTAAATATCCTTCTTTTATTCAATTAAAATTAGACTATCATATAAGTGTTATTTTCTTAATCATAAAGTAGTTGGTATCAGAATTAATTTTTTATCTGGCTTAACAAGAATATCTATACTCAATAAGCTACAAAACATGCTTGGCTTTACTTAGAATCATGTATATGGAGTCATGATTTCACATACAGGCTTGGCTTACTGCTTTTATTGTGATTAGCAACGAGAAGGAAAGAAAACGAGCGAAAAGATCGAACAAAATACAACCATATCATGAGTAATTTGCACACGTAACAGGTGGAATAAATGCCATAACTAAAAATAATTATGAGCACATCTGATTTTTCGGTATGCAAGCGGCAGCGTGTTAACCCAATCAACGTCGTGGTACTAATTTATAGTCCTAGTATACATCTGAAAATATGAACATATTCTCGTTCAAAAAAAGCTATTGTTTATTAATCAACTCCATAATATATTAAATATAAACAAGTAATTAATCAGGTATCATGTATAGTCATAACTCCACGTACAGGCTTAGCTTCGTTTTTTTTTTTTTTTTGGCTACTTTTCATATAATTATTTTTTTATTTCAGGGCCTAGTTTAGAACAAGATTCTACATATAAGCCAATCAGGTAGGATACATATTGCCAAAAAAAAAAAAAAATCGCAAATAAATTCATAAGAAAAATCAAAGGAATACCTGAATGAAAGATGTTGGTTTTCTTCTTTTTTTGTTGTCAAAGAGAGAAGAGTGGAAAAGACGTTTATTTTTTTATTTTTGAGTTTTTAACTATTCCTAGCAAAGTTAATTACTTAAATCTAAGGGTAGTTTTGTCCTTAAAAAATTAGCAGCATAATTAAAAAACGTGAATTTGTAAATTTCACCTCCTGGACTCAGATTTGGGTAAGGCTTATGGAAATCCAAGAATTATAAATCTTGGATTTATAATTTTTTAAAAAGATGCAACCAAATAAAAAAAATTAGATTTACAAATAAATTTTACAAAATTTTGTAGAATTCATTTGTTCTAAACAGTCTGTTACTATCTTTGAAAACATCAACTTGCCAACTATCTCTATGAGCTTAGCTATGTTGATGAGGGGTGCTTTTTTAGGAACTTCTACGAAATGGAGGCCTAAAGTTTAACTTTACTTTGTAACAAGTTCTAGGCCTTGAACCAACCCATACTTATGGTGAAACACTTGAGATCAAATCAGAGATGGACCCAAGCATCCAAGTTCAGGATGTGCAATTGTATAATAAGAGAGATCAGAGTATACACTTATACAATAAAAATATTTAATATAGTGATTTAAAAAAAATAAAAATAAAAAGAAGATTTTTTTTTATTTTTTTTATTATTTTTAATTTGAAGGTGTGCACAAGTTGAAGGTGTGTTTATGCATACCTTCATGTGGTAATAGGTCCGCCACTAGATCAAATGTCCCCAAGTTTGTATTATATAAGTGGATCCAATAAAGTTCTACTATAAAATAAATTATCTAATTATTCAAAAAACCGAAGAAAAAAAGGTAAAACCTTTCTAAGACAATAAAAGAGAGAAGCTTTGCTTTTTCCCTTACTCCTTTTCTGTTCTCATCTTCCTTTACAAAACTTGTATGATCCTTTCAGCTAGTTAATGCCTCCTTTTCTTGTCTTTTTTGTTTTTTTTTAAGATATTATGTCTTAGAATAACTTACGCATAATTATTCCATTCATCTTTTTCGCTTGTACGTTCACCTTGAAAAAAATAACGATAATAGTAAATTTTGAACTTGGTACAGCCAAGCCCTTACCTGCCTGAATGGAATTCATATCTCCTTCGTCTGGTAGCTAGCTAGCTTAAGTCCACCTCAAAAACGTAACAACTATAATAGTAAGACTTAATTGAACTCAGTATACATATCTTAGGCCATATCATAGGTCATATTAACTAGTTACGCTATCAATCTTTTAATAACAAGACGTGGCTATTTGACATCACCATCTTATAAGTCCATTACGTGTGATATTACTATCATTCCCTCCACAAGTATTCAGCCATTTTAGCCCTAAAAGTAGGTATTTGTGGAAATCTGGTCATAATCGTGTCATCTTCACGCATAGATGAAGTGTTTCTAGACTAGTCGTATCTTTGCTAAATAGGATGGGATTGCTAAAAGTAAAGTTAGAGATAAATTAGTTTTTTGATTAGTTTGTTAATATTCTCCCATCTCTTAAAGACTCTGCTTGATGTAGATTTGTGTCCCACAAGAGTGAGATAAACTGTTGTATCTATCCTGCGTTCATGTGAATGAATTTACAATTTCACCCAAAAATAAAGAAAGACGAAAAAACTGTATGTTCGGGACTTCATCAAGGACATCACATATTTGACTGAATTTACAATAAGATGCAAGAAAAATTATTGTATTAGTCCAGGTTGATAGGTTAGTCTCTTCATGATTGATAAAACCTATACGTGTGAGTTTTATTTATATGAAAGATTAATATCATTTTATACTGATTAAAGAGTTTCTTGTGATGCAATTGGTTATGCAGTATCAGCTAGCCAACTCAGATTCCACGCAGATATTCTCGCGTTTAATCTTAATTTGTAACATGCTCGCTTGACTTAGTCTACCCTGTGATGCAATATATCTGTCTTTCCTTGATCCATTTGTACCCTATTCTTCGTGACCTTTTTTTTTTTATAATGGCAGAGAAATTTCCTTACAAGTGTTTTAGAATTATCGATATGAGTGTTAAATTCTAATTAGACGCGTGATTTTGCTCAAAGAAAGAATGATTCAGATTAATTAAGTTTCTAATCAATTAGTTATCAAAACTGCCTCGAATGAAATCAACTCTCTAAATGAATAGAAAAAAACTTTCGTGACCTTTTTCTACCATATGTTTCAAGTTTGACATGCAATTTACTATTAAATCAAATTGGATTATAAAGGGTTAGGCTTAATTAAAAACAATCATGAATATCTTTAGCGAATATATACACGTGTTAAAGACATCCATAATCGTTTTGAATCGATAAACGTTGTTAGCAAATTTCAATTATGAAAAGTTGCTCCAAAAAACAGCCTCCCTATTTTTTTCTCTATATATAAAGAGTTTGGAATTGACTCTTTAGGTTTAGGGACCCCTTATTTTAGTTTTACTCTAATAGTAAGAATGACAATGGAGCGGGTTTGGGACGGGGGGACCTATCCCCATACCCCGCCTCACTACTTAAGAAGTCTTCCCAACACCCACCCCGCCCCCGCATTGTATGCCCCCATCCCCCGCCCTTACCCCGTCCCTAAATTCCCCCGGAGAATGGGGATTACCCGCGAGTTTTTTTATTATTATTTAAATCTTATGATATTAAATTTAATTTGAACCTCGTAACTTCAAAATATAAATTAAAATTATAGTAACTATTAATATAAATACATGTTTTAAATAAATGTTAAATATTAATCATATATCGAGTCTTATACTTGTAGTTAAATAGTACAAATAAATTTACAGTAATTGAATCTTAAGCATTTAAAATAAATTCTAACTGAAACAATTGTGTATGAGAACTATATGTGAAAAAATAATAATTCTTTGTGTTATGGGATCGTATTGATTATTATAATTATTTTTGGTTATCACATGCAACATATAATAGTAATTATCATATCATCCTTAATTATGTTATTTGAAACTATTTTAATGTACAACTAGGAACAATTAACAAATTTCTTAAATTCACTTGATCAATAGTAAAATGGAGTTATTTATGTAAAATGATAACAAGTCTCAATTAGTTAAGTGGTCTCAATTAAAAAAATTATAAAATTCTTTTGAATAATCTATTTTTTCAACTTTATTTTTAATAATACTTTATCTAATATCATTTTTTTATATTTTTATATTTAAAATTTTAATATATATGTAAAACTAAATATATAAAAATAACAACATATATATGCGGGGCAGAAAATGTTAATTCCTGCCCCCCTCCCCCCCCCCACCCCCACCCCCACCCACCCTTGCCATCCCTATCCAACAGTCTCTCTATTTTTTATTTACTATTATTTCAGGGGATCTTTATTTGAATTTCACGCCAACAACTTCTCTATTTTGTTTTAATTTAATATATCTCTATTTTGATATCGGTTTGGCTAGAAAAATTAAATTATAACAAGTTAAAAATAAAATCAACTTAATTTTACAACTATTAAAAAATGATCGTTAAACAAAATTTTACAGATATAGAGAACCAAAAATAACTCTCTATATCTAAAGAGCCAAAAAAAAAAGAGAAATAGAAAACCCCTTATAAAAATGATAAATTAAATTTTTTGCCTCTTTAAAATAATTAAAGAATCACTTTAATGAGGTTCTTAGAGCCAGCCTAATAAGTCAAATCCGACATTCATTAGCCGCATTTTCTAACACTCTAATCATTTATGCGTGTAGAACGGGAATCGTTTCTCATTATTGAATTGATTGTCAAACAAATAGCCTTGAAGTAATCATTATGCTAATGCTGTTTGTGCTTTGCTGTTTAGAATTGGCATTTTGTTTAGCCCACAGAAGGGGGGGGGGGGGGGGGGGGGGGGGGGGCGGTAAAAACGATGAAGAAAATAAGAGATCCTAAACAAGAAGATCCTAAACAAAAAGAAAAGTATACAACATAGACGTGTTTATCGTACGGGAAAATATCACAAATAGTTTTTATTATTTTTTAAAAAAATTTAAATTTATTTTTATTGTTTAAAATTAATCAGTTTAATTTTTATTATTTTTAAAATATTTTAAATTCATCTTTCTTATTCAAATTAATCAATTTAATCTTTATTATTTTTCCAAAAAAATAAATTTAATCCATATTATTATCTTAAAAATTAAATTAGTCCATGTACTTGACTCTTATTTAAGAACAAAATTAAATTTTTTTGAGAAGTAATAAGAATTAAATTAATTAATTTTAAATAATATAAATAAATTTTAATTTTTTATAAAAAAAATAGGGACCATTTGTGTAATTTTATCGTACACCCAGAAAAACACACGATCAATCAAGTCATGCGTGGACAACGTAAATTCTTCAATAAAGACAAACATTGAAGCGATAAGCCACACATGTTATCAAGGAGTTGTCATCAGGCACTTCACTAGCCGGTGAAGTCACATTTTCACACACATTTTCCTCCTTATCCTTATCTTTTTATACCTTTGTAAAGTTCTAGATTTTGCAACAAAAAAAAAAGCTTACTAAAGGCAAAACTTGTTGATAATTTTTTTTTTTTTTTTTGGTTAAAGTGTTCATGTATTATTTATAAACAATCAATCAATACCAGTTGAGTCAACAATATTTTGTATAAGAGTATATCTTAGACAAAGATTTGAGTAAGGCTCCATTAGGTCGTATAGGAATTTGGATAGAAATTTTTAACTTCAAGAATCGATTGAAATATTGTTACGATACCTCAGAATTTGACTTTTGTAATCCACATTTTTTATGAACCTTGAGCTCCACTTTTAATTTACAAATATTATAAATCACTTACCATCCCCCACTTGGATTTAATTTTACGTACTTTTATTTTATGAGTTAAAAGAATTAATTACATTGTTTTATTCTATAATTGCTTTGCAAAAACTACTATCATTCTATTTTATATTCTATATAATATTGTAATTTTACTAACGCATATGACATAAGCATGATTCAATTGAATCTTCCAATGTAAAATACCTATCTTAAAAATAACAATCATACATACACTATCTTTTAGCACTAATTTCTAATGAAATCAACAGTACTACTTGTATTATTTATTTTGATTTTCAATTTAAAAGACAAAAGTGAGAGAAATAGAAAGGAGAATCAAATGAATCAGAATATGTTTTAAGGCGTACATCTATCATAGTGTTTTACTAAAAAGACACATTGTTGTAATTCCTTTCATGTAGAAGTATAGATAGAGGCATAAATTTAAAAATTTCGTTTCAATTCTTGTCGTCTAATATTATGTCTGAAATCAAATTCTTTCTAACTATAGAGTGGGAAAAAGATTTTCATAACAAATATATAGGTTTTATTGGTATATAAAAACCAATTTTTTATTTAAAAAAAATTCTGTCATTTTACTTGCTTAGCGAAAAAATAAATTCAATCTTTTAAAAATAATTTCCTTAACTAAACAAGTCCTTACCTTTGCACACAAAAATGAATAGAAATCTTTAAAATAAATCAACAAAAATTTCTTCTATTGACGACTTATTATTTTAAATAGACCACAAACAAGAATGTGAGTTCTCATGACTTCAAAATTCAGAGTTCACTATCAGGATTTTAAACTTTTAAGTACGTATTTAGTTGTTAGACTAACAAAACTTGAGGTAAACCTAGAGATTTGGAAAGCAAGAAATTCCCAATTCACACGCCATTAGTGCATGCCATGGTTTTATTTGCTAATTTTCCAGTAGCTTAATACTCATATCTTTCTTAATTTGTCGTTTTTTTTAGTCTTTCTATTCATGTTGAAATAGAAAAACGAACGAGGACAAAGCATAACTTTAAAACTCTTTGTTGTCATTAGGATCAAAGTCCCGATTAACTTAATATATTTGTTGGGGTGCATCATTATACTCTCAGAGTTTTAACTAAATACGATTATAAAGTTCGAATAATACGTGTAAATAGGTGATTGTGGAGTTCAACTCAATAACATGGTGTCTGTCTGTCCATTTTGAGTTGATTGTGTGTAGTGATAGATCCGGGATTATTAACCCTTTAGTGAGAGTTGAAAATACACAATTTAATATTTGTATGTAGATAACTTCTTTTTTCTAATGGGGTCTACATTGATTTCTTTTAGCCTAACAATATCTTAAAGATACACAAATTTTCAAAAAATATAATCTCAACTTATTCTTTAAAGACTCCGATCTTAAAATAAGTAGGAAATGCAACCGTCACTGGCATGTAAATAACTCCAACCTTAGGCTCTATTTGTTTGCCGTAAAATAACTTGCTTGTAAAAAATATTTTTCAAAATAAAATATTTTACAGGGCTCCGTTTGTTTGCCATAAAATAACTTGTTAGGAGAAAATATTTTTCTGAAAAATAGAATATTGAAAAATATTTTCTGGTGTTTAGATGTACCGTGAGTTCTGTAAAATGTTTTCTTCTCCCAAAGGAAATGAAAACATTTTCTAGAATTTTGTATTAGCTGCAATTGTTGACCGGAAAATATTTTACAGTTGACTAATTTTCTGGTGTTACCAAATACCATAAAATTAAGCAAAAACAGTCACAATTATTGATCATAAAATATTTTAAAATTGACAAATTTTTTGATATTACTAAACATCATAAAATTTAAAAAATATTTTTCAAAAAAGTATTTTACAGCAATGGAGGGATGTTTCCGAGAGTGATAAAAAAAAAAATAATAAATAAAATAAAAAAGAAAGGAAGAAAAACTAGAGTTGCTAACTCAAGCCAAATAAGCAAACAAAATAGAAAGCGACTCTGATGGCCGTATTTGAGCAGAATGGTGAAAGGGTGACCCCACGCGATGCTTAATGCACGTGGAAGTCCTGTATATACAAGTCAAGCTGTCTTGGACGACCCGCAAATTTAAGTGCGGCAGTCTCAACAGCTGGCACGACCAACGACTGGTTGTGATCAAATGCTACATAGACCACACCTATGCACCACACCATTCAAAACCATCACTTGCGTAGCTGAGTTGGCACACAAAAATAGCTGCGGATAATTAATGATGAAATTCAACTGAGATGGTGGAGTGTTAAAGCTATGAAAAGATTTTTGATTTTATCTAAATTGTTACTTGATTGATATCTTAAGTTGGTGAGGAAACAATTTTTTTTTTTTTTTTTTTTTTTTTGTCAAGGTGAGAAAACATTGAGTAAGCCACAAGATTTGGACAATATTTAGGTTTAAACATGTCATGTATTTTTTAATATAATATTTCGTTTAATATTGTAAGTAACATTTGGTAGAGTTGAAAATTGGGTTCTCTAAATTTGATTTGATAATATAAATAGTTCCAAATTTGTGTTTGTGACTTGCCTAATTTATTCAAGGTATCTATCTCAAATGAACTTTTTGCAAATTTGATTTGATAATATCGATAGTTTGAAAATTGTGTTCAAACGTGCCCAATTTATTTAACGTATCAAATCTCAAATGAACTTAAATTCAACAAACAACAAGCCAACTTCGAGTAGCTTAGTTGTTTTGAACATCTTATTAGCATTGAATCAGCTGAAGTAGACCTTTTAAAGTATCAAATTTTCAAATTTCGCTCAAATACAATAAATTATAAATAGATCTAAAATGAGAATCTTTTATTTCATTCATTTCAAATATACTTATAATTAATTTATTTCCATTAAAACTTTTGTGCGTCATCGACCCTGAAATTGTTTTGAATTCTAACCTACGTATTAGGTACTTTCCACATCATTTGCACTATATAAAGTTAATAAAAAAAATTATTTTCCAAATAAAACACAACAAAACTTTAGAAAAATTATTACATATGACACACTTATTGATGATGCAATTAGATTTATCATTAGGAGCCAATTTTTAATCTCAATCATCTTCTTAGTGGAATCTCTATGGATATATATCATCTATATTAATCTATTCCTTCAAGTTAAATTTTGTGAGACTTTTTAAGCCTTCACAATAATTATTCTAAATGACCAAAGCAACAAAAAGTGAATCAAGAGTCAAAAGAGAAAAAATAACATGATCAATTTTCAACGGTGGGATTTAAGTACAGAACCTAGCTACAGTGCACCATCAAGCACTAGAAAACAGCTGGTTTCGGACAGCCAGTGAAAATCTGACGTGGACAAGATTTACTGCGACTAAGAAGCGCCAATGATTGGGGTAGCAATCTTTTGTCCCATACTACGTTAAAAAAGAGACCAGAAAATCCAATATAAAACTATAATAATTAAAATGATCGCATAATAATTTATTGTAATAAGATATTATAAATTTAAATTATAATTTCAACTTCAATCGTACACAAAAAAAAAAACTAAACTTGTATATTAACTACCAACGAATCGAGTGAAATAGTTAATTAATGACTTATTAGAACCCGAATTCAATATTAAATAGTAATTTATTGTAATAAAAAATTATGAGTCTAAATCACAGTTTCAGGTACCCAATAAAAACTACACCTATATAATATATATGAACCACTAATAAATTGAATGAAATGATTAATTAGTCACGTGTTTCAACACGGTTTCAGCCTCCGTTATATATTAGAAAAAGTACTACACCTATATATCATCTAAAATTCTGCTTTTTTTGCTCATCACTGCTCATAAATCCACAGATAATATACATACACAGAGAGAACAAAAACATACAGATGAAATCGAGTTCTTGAAGCTTCTCATTTCCCAAATCAAGGCCCTGTTTGTTTTCTGCTCAAACTCTTAAACTTAGAGACACCAAACAAGAGCCAAACAAGGCTCTGAAATGTATGTAATATTCAAGCTGTTGATCATCGGTGGTGAGATTGTTGAACAAGAAGGCGAGTGGGAAAAAGAAAGATAAATTTACCCACAAACATAAACAATAAAAGATAAAAAGATTTTGAAGATTTTTGGAGATTTTGTTACAAGGATTTGATAGCATCTTTTACCAGCGAGATTCAAGCCATACGGTAAAATTCTCCTTTGATTCTCACTTAATTTTCAGATTCTTTTCCATTTTTCTTGTTTCAAATCCTTTATTTTTCTGCGATATGTTCATATTTATGTGGGATTAGCTTAGTTTTTTTTTTCTTTTTTCTTTTTTCGGGGTCAGTTAACAGTTACCGTATATTCATTGAGATTCAGTGATATAAACTTTTGGTTATGGATTATATTTGATCTATATCGATTATTCAAAAGATTTTATTTGATGTTGGTTTCTGAAATGCATATGATTTTATTATTATTTATATGTGTGTGTGTATTAGTGCAAGATTGTATTGGTAATTAGCAATGGCTGCTACAGTGATTATGACAGAAACAAAGCAAATGGCTGTGGCTGCTGCTGCTGCTGCTGCTGGAGTTGAAACACCACCAAAGAGCAATGGCAATGAAGTTGTGTTCGCGAAATGCGAGTGCTGTGGCTTGACAGAGGAGTGCACAGAGGCATACGTATCGCGCGTTCGCGAAAGGTACCAAGGGAGGTGGATCTGTGGCCTGTGTGGTGAGGCAGTGAAGGATGAAATTGTGAGAAGTGAAAGAAGGATTGGCACAGAGGAAGCATTGAATCAGCACATGAGTTTTTGCAAGAAGTTCAGGAACTTAAAGCCACCTCCAAATCCAACCGAGGAACTCATTTCGGCAGTGAAACAGCTTCTGCTAAGGAGCTTGGATTCGCCCCGGTCGAGCCCAATGAGGAAGGAACTGGTACGATCCCATAGCTGTGTTCCAGCTCTGGATGCTTAAAATGATAGAAGAAGAATATGGATTTGATATTGGATTGTTGTTGGAATATTTGAATAATTGCTGCAAGATCACATTAATGTAGCTTGGAAATAAACCATTAGACCATTGGTAACATATATATCATTTGAGTTGTTATGTAGTTTGATTAATTTTCATAGTATGATTGTTGTCATAGGACAATGAGAATGGTGATTAGTCTGGTTTGTATGTTGGTACTATGTTGTTGACACTGTTGAATGTATTATGTTGGCAAATGATAATTAATCTATGTTTCTGTTACATTGAGGTAGAATGAAATATTGATTCAGAAACTGCTAAACATTTGATTTAATTAGTTCAGTAATTTGATTGAAATTCCACCAAATTCTGATTTGAATAACTGGCAAATGCATCTATAAGACTCCGATCCAGCGGTCGGTTCCACTCCCCATGAATGTTCCACACCATCTAGCACTGCCGGATGGGAGAATTTTCTCTAATGCATTTAAATTTGAGATCTTCTGAATATATATAGGAGACATTTTTCTCAGTTCATATTCATCAACTCCGTGGACTTTTGGTATTACAATGATTCCAAAGGATCAATTTGCTTGAAGAGAGGTGTCTCGGAAAGAAGGGAATGTCTTCCGTCTGATAGTGAAACCTACTTTCCACTAAGTGCCGCACCATTTGAAATTGCCGGATGGGAGCAATTTCTTGTGAAGAAATGAAACTTCTACTGCAGTGTATATCCATCTCAGCAATTTGGACAACTAGTCAAACTAAGCTAATCATTGTTGTTGGCTTAGTAAGTAGAAGAAAGGTCTTTAGCCATAGGAATTTTTTGTTAGAAAGTGGCTCTTCAAGATGACAATGTGGCATTAGTAGCACAGAAAAGAGGACTAGCATGCCACAATATCTAGACTTCAACTACTTCTGGACTTATTGGTGGCTTTTCTCAAGTTTGTGCCAGTTTTCTCTTGTGATGTAATGACCCAAGTTAACTAGTCTAATCAGTCCAAAATATTTATGCTCATGTTAACAATAATAAGAAATTTAAGTTATTATAAACTGAACACACATTTTTTTATGGAAATGTGGGACTGTGAGACGGCGTGTTACTTGTGAACTATAGAATTTACTCGAAAAGAACTCAAAAGAAAGAAATTGCTATTATAGAGTTGATCATTAGAAAGTAGTTCCATGATAGAGAGAGCAAGACATTCTCACTGGCTTAAGAATATTAACCAAATTTTAGATAAAGATTTTGTCAAGTCTCTAGATAAAGCTTTCTCAAGTATGTCGTTAAAGACAATAAATAAAAATATAACAAACTCTATTATAATAGTTTAAACTTTCGAATGAGATAGTAATTTAATATTGTATCAAAGTTTAAGTATCAAAACATCTTGGATTAAAACAAATTTCGTCTGTACGTGCAGGATCATATTGAAGATAATAAATAAAAATATAATAAACTTCTTTCTAACTCTTCAAACTTCGAAATAAAATGGTAATTTAATATCTATTATCTACCAGTAGCGACAACAAACTAAAAATCCAGTGTCTCAAACAGTTCTTTATTTTGCAAAAGGTTGCGAAAATTTGTGTAGTACCAAAAAAGGTTCATGAATGTGACCCAATGAATCTTGAGAAAAAATATCTAAGGTCAATGGTGGCCCTGCAATTACTATCTTGTAAAAAGTTATGGCCTCAAGCGGGTTTTGGGATCATAAAAGCAATTCTTATCTCACTAGCAGGTCATAAAAGATATAGTTTCGTCTCATGGTTGAAGGCACATTTAAAATGTTTTTTGTCCTTTTTGTGTTGTCAATTTGTGTTGATGAGTGTGAATTTGTTGGTTTCACTTTTAGAGGAGGGGTAAATATTTAATTTGGTGTCTTATCTTTAGTATTTGTATTATTTTAGTTTTTATTTTTTAAAATGTATTTTTTTAGTCATATATATTTACTATTTATTTTAATTTAGTTTTTATCTTTTAAAAAGTATTTTTTTAGTCCTGTATTTTTATCATTTATCCTAAATTATACTTTATTTTTCAAAATAGTGGAGGACTATGTGGACCATAATGTCAAAGATAAAGACTAAGTTGGGACAAATGGTAAAGATACTGGACTAAAAGGTATATTTTGAAAGATAAAAACTAAGTTAAAACAAATAGTAAAAATACAGGACTAAAATGATACAAACCCTAAAAATAAGGGACCAAACTGGGTATTTACCATAGAAGAATCTATTTTCTAGATGACCATGGTTTGGAAATAGACCATCGTTAGGGGTGCATGTACATATGGACCAACAATCCTAAAATATTATAAAATATATATAATTTTAGTTTAAAAAATCAAGAGTAAAATGCACCATACCTTCTTGAGTTTTTATAAAATTGTATCATAAATCTTGTGTTTTAAAAAATCGCATTATAAACCATGTGTTATGAAAAATATTGCATATGACCCTTGTCATCTATTTTTTTGGTCAATTTTAACTTGGAGTATAACCACACGCTTATGATTTTTACACATACTTGTCAGAAGTGTTTGCAATTTGGGCACAATAAAAGATCGTACAATAATCAGTTTCATCCTGATTTCTCCTTGTTTAAGGTATTTTCTCAGTCATATTATAAAATGAAGAATGTTGTAAATACCTCATTCTAATATTTAAAAAGTGACAAATACCCATTTTTGATATTAAAAAGATTACAAATACTCCCTTTGATAAATGTCATACTTTCATCATAGGTTTGTATATTATACACCACGTTAAAACTAACAGGAAAATGAATGGCGGATGTCATATGTAACGTTTTTTATAATACATGGTTCATAACACGACTTTTTAAAACACAAAGTTTATAATGCAACTTCATAAAAACATAAGGGGGTATAATGCATTTTACTCAAAAATCAATTAGTCTTTGTTGAAAGAAAAAATATGCATATCAATGTTATATTGAGGAAAAAAATAACTGAATTCGCCTGTGTATTTTATTATGTTACGGACCCGCGCTTCAAAACCACGATCTTCTCATTGTGCCTGATATTACCCATAACAACTCAAGTTTAATTGTTGGATTGACTATGTAGTAAGCCCAAGTCATTAAGTTGAACACATATTTCTTACAAAATCGATGTACTAAATATCAAGAGCTTGATTCCAAGTTAAATTGTCAAACCAGAGCGAGAGGAAAAATTAGGTATAGAAGAAGGAGGAAGAAGTGTGACCCTAGATGGAGAAAAAATACTTGAGACGGGGAGAATTTGGTGTCATTGTGTTTGCCTACTTTCCTTTTTTTATTTGCTATTTTTACCTACTTTGAATAATTGATATTTGTTTATACATATACAAAGAGAAAATAAAGATTATACCATACATGAGCATGTTAATTATTCATAGCACATAAAAACAAACCTAAGGGTTTAAGGCCATCGGAGGCCAATAACATATCCTTCTAATATTCGTTGTAATCATTTGTTTTTTAAAGAAAGAATAGGGTAAATTATTCAAAGGTTGTTAAATTATTTCGTCAATTATATTTTAACCATCAAATTATTTTCAACTCTGAAAGACCTATTAATTTTTTGAAATAATTTCATTCAAGTAATTTTGTTAGATGTCGTCAAAAAAATCTAACAAAGAATGGGTTAAAAACATAAATAATTAAATAATATCCATTTACAATCAAAATTTATTCGATAGTCAAAATAGGTGATGAAATAATTTAGTGAATACTAAAATAATTCTGAGTAAAATGCATCACAGCCTCTTGTGTTAGACAAAAATTGCACAATAAACCCTATGTTTTCAAAAGTCGCAAATAACCCCCTGTATTACACTGAATGTTACACATTCTCCCTAATCTTTAATTATGTTAATGTCCGTTAACAACAAGTCTAAAATGACCATATTACCCTTTATTTATCTTTCTTTTCTCAATTTCATTTTTTTTATCATCTTTCTTTATTTATTCAATGTGTGGTGACTAGTGACAGTTCTATTCATCTACTCCAATTAAATGGCAACACATGGCACTGGATGTTCATAAGAAAAAATAAAAGCTAAACACTAGATCTAAGGATTCAAACTCACAACCTTCTAATAGCAAATTGATGGGTTAACCACTAAGCTAAGCCTTGCTATTATTTCTTTCTTAGAAAAGAAAATAATATATTTCCCGTGGAAAAAAAGCCCTGCAACTCATCACCTCCATTTGCCATCTCCTCCTTGCAATGGACCACCACCACCATTTGCATCACTTCTATACGCACAACTGACATTTTTTAACATTTTTCTCCACATTTTAAGATTAATAATGCTGAAAGGAAACACTAATTCTTCATTATGTAAGATTAAAAATCAAGTGATAGTTTTAATTAAATATAAGCTTATACATATATACCCATATATATATATATGTATGTATGTATATATATATATATATATATATATATATATATATATGTATGCATATATATGTTTACATAATATGTAAATGTCAACTTTCATTTGCAAATCTTACTAACTAAACACAAACCACCAAAATGATAATTGGAAATGAAATAAAAAATGAAGAAAGTGATGAAAGGAATAAAATGTCTGGAGAAGAAGTGGAAGGATTCGGTGGAGGTGGGTTGTTTGTTGCATATATGATTTTCAGCTCCACGAGCGAGAGATTAGGCAGAGGTGGGCTATGGTGTTGGTGAAGATGAAGTGAGAGTGAAAGAAAAAGAGAAACAAAAAAGTTAAGAACAAATCAAGGGTATTTTGGTCATATAATCTTTTGAGAAAAAGGGTATTTTCATCATTTTCAATGTGTTTTACAGCTTGATACGTTTCATACTTGCATCATAGGTGCGTATATCATACTCATGTTAAAATTGATGAAAAAATTGACAGCAAAAGGTTATTTGCAACGTTTTCAATAACATAGAGTTTATGGTGTTATTTTTTAAAATACAGGGTCTATAACACAACTTTATAAAAACATAAAGAGGTATGACGCATTTTACTCAATAATTTTACTCAAAAGTATACGTTAGTGTATAATTCTCTTGTGTAGTATATTCTATATTGTTTAATGTAGTCACCCTCATACAATATGGAAAATGAAGGAATAATTTTAGCACATATATATATATGTCCCTGAAATTTTTATACTTAGCTGGCATAGGCAAATTAATGTATATGTGGGAAGACAATCATGGTGTTTTCACATGCATGAGGTTGTTTGTCGCTGATAAAACTCATATTCTCCTAGTGGACCTTCATTGTTTATTTGTAATAATTTCCTCAGACAATGAAGAACACTGCAATGAGTTCCTTAATTAAATATTTTATCACTATAATGGTTTCCTAATTTTTGTTTACAAAGTAATCAGCTCATTGCCAGTCATTTGCTTTTGCTTTGCCCGTTTCTTTTTTTTTTATTTTATTTGAGAGAGGTTTAAGCCGTACAACATATATATTAAAGAATGTCACTCATGAAAAATGATCCTACAATTTCTCGCACTCACAGGGAAGAACATACCACTAAACCAAAAGCCTGTTGGTCCGTTTCTTATTTTCTGCATATACATTTGGTTTTGGAAAAAAAAGCACATATGGGTTCAAAAAATAACATTAAACCTCTGAAATACCTGAAATATTATTGCAGGGGGGATATAAATTTTTTTTGGTGGGACTTATAAAACACGATTTAACCTTTCTAGATTCATTTATTTTAAGTGGAGGCTAATTGATATTTTAAACTTAAAATGGCCTTATATCTAAAACAAGTTCAAGATTAATGAGAGTTGCAGTCTCCACAACTCTCTATATGCATCCCCTCTTTGTCTAATAACTTAAGGATAATCCACAAATGCTTACATATAAGAACAATTTGTGTATTGGAATTTGGAACAGAGAAAAAAAAAACAAAAAAAAAAAGAGAAGACATTTTGGGTATACTGCTCCCACTAACCTTTTATATACACCCGTCCTTGTACAATTGCTTGTATATGAGAACATGTTGGGTATTTTGCCTATTTTCCCAAAATATTTGCAAATTTTCAAAACCACAAGGATTTATATGTTTCTTTAGGATACAATAAAAAATTATAATTTGATTTTCCTTTAGTGTTTATGAGTTTGAGAAATTAAGCAAAAACTATTTGAATTTCAAACAAACAATGGGACCATTGCTGCAATTCTCCATTGCTTATAATTGTATGTCAATGTTTTGACGAGGATAAGGTGAGGTTAAAACAACATTTCAACAATTTTTTCTTTTTTGTTTTTTGCTTGGTAAGTGATAATTTATTAATTCTAAATAAAAATATATTAAATTTTCAAACTAATTAGTTATTAAAAAAATTATAATTAAAACATAAAATAATAATATTTAGTTAGTATATGTAGTTGCATCGCTGAAGCAACAAAGTCCTGGAGGGCGAAATGTTGGCTAAACACGGTCTCGCTCGGGCGAACCTACAAATCTCCCAACCACAAAAGCTGTCACAGAAGTACGAAAAAAAACTTCCAAAATTCCCGAAGGCAAAATGTTATTGGACAACCAACAAGCCTCCACTCTAGTAGTATGCTTGTGAATATGAAAAATAGCATGATAAAGTCTCGTAAATAACATCTTTTAATATATGTTTTATGACTTAAATTATTTTTAAATAAAATAATAATAGTAAAAAAGTTACGGGCCTGCTTCCTGCTCTAACCTGTCTTCTTCCTTTCTTTTTGTTACAAATGTCATAGGTGTAAAAAATGTTCATACTGCCATGTGGGTTAGCATAAGGCCTGTCCAGTTTTCGCCTGGAATTGGGCCGACATCCTACATCTAACCCGCCCAAATATGCGGATATTAACCTCTTCATAAGCCCAAAATGTGCAAATAACACCCAGTCTGATTTGATGTTATAAGCTTCGGCTGATACTA
This sequence comes from Ehretia macrophylla, assembly GCA_037974665.1. Lineage (NCBI taxonomy): Eukaryota > Viridiplantae > Streptophyta > Magnoliopsida > Boraginales > Ehretiaceae > Ehretia > Ehretia macrophylla. Next base: position 64,120,602 of record CM075764.1, on the reverse strand, counting down.
CGTCGCAAAAGAAATGGTCAAGATTTGATTTTCTGCGGGCCTTAACAGATATATTGAGTCATACTATAAAATGGTTCTCTAAAAGAGTCATGGGCAAATAACGAGAATTACAACTCCGCTAATACTATAGTGAATCTGCACTTACATGGGGGAGATGGACAAAAATTCCGAAAAGAGTAAATAAAAGTTGCATATGCATAAATATTTCCATACGATCAGTTGAGCTATTTGGCTGCTATGTGACGATGAAGAGTGTTGTAGTACATGCACATCTCTTCGCTTTTGTCAGCTTGTACTGCAGCTCTTGCAAATGTAGTACCATTCTAACTTCGTGGATCTCACGTAAATCGCACGTATTTGGTCGATGAAACACGTTTTCTGCTTCAGGAAAATCTCCCCTGGTTTTCCCTGCTCTGACTAAATTTATAGAGGCACTAATACAGCTGTAGAATATAACTCGTTATTTGGTTTAGTGATATGATTTTTGTTTTAAGTACGAGAAGTTTCAAAATTAATTTTTAGAATTTGCAATATCTTTGTGATCATTCATAATCTTATTATGGGCACCTACCCGATCTCTTCGTATGGATTGTCGACGTGACGATGTACCTTCATGTTTATTTGTACTTAGTTCTTGCGCAGCAACCTGCATTAGTGATTGATATTGTGTGTACATCATCATCATCATTGCGTGGCCATGGACGACGTCGTCGTCGTCAGATAGGGGGGAATCGGCTCCTTGTTGGGCCATTGTAGAGAGAGTGATAGAGATTGTATACACAAATATGGTGATTGTGAAAGGATTGAGGACATAATATATATAAGTTAATAAATGCATAAGAGATAACAAATTGATGGATGAGATTGAGGAAATGAAATCTAATCTAATGGATGTTATTCGGATAAGAGATTTGAGATTGAGATAACAGACGGACGGATGAGATTGAGGAAAGAAAATCCAATCTAATGGATGTTATTTGGATAAGAGATTTAAGATTGAGATAACAAACAGACGGATGAGATTGAAGAAAGAAAATTCAATCTAACGGATGTTATTCGGACAAGAGATTTGAGATTGAGATAATAAACAGACAAATGAAATTATTGTTAATTTAAATAGGTTTTTAAAATAGAAATTCTATTGAAAATACCGTAAGTAATAGACCTGAGTCTCTATTGCTAAGTTATTGATTGATTCGAATGAGATGTGAACATATCCTCAGAATACCAAGCGCTTTTTTGATGTTTTAGTCAAGAACTTCTTGAGGATGGGGAGGGGAGAACATGGATCTCATGACCTGTGAGTCTGCAAATTTCACCCTTTCCACCATTAAATTGCCCAAAATTCGAGAAGTATTTATGAATAAAGTAACCTAAGACAAAGGGATATTTTTTTGTAGTAAAAAAAAAAAAAAGAAGAATTACAAGGAAACTTAAGATCTCTTAATTTGGTAAAGGTCACATAAATTTGTGTTTAGATTATGATATGAAAAAAATATATCTTTCATCTGAAACTCAATGTTGTGATTTAATTGATGCATAGTTATGGCTGAGCGGAAAAAATAAAACATTTTGCAAGTATTATATTGCAGATCCTTAATACTTAAGAAATTTAAATATAAGAAAATGAAATTAAAATTTTGCTATTTTTTTCTTTTTTGGTCAAAATTTTGCAATTAGACGAGTTAATATTCTTTTTTCTCATTAACGAGTTAATATTCGCTAATGTAATTAAGATGCCTACCATGTCTATATTCGATGAACCTCGAATCTGTGACCTGAACTCGTGTGGCTTTATGAGATTTAATAAAAGAAGAACCATTGGAGCTGAAGCACTACTCATCAGTGAAAAATTATTTAAAACGGCCTGTGGGGATGGGCAGTTGCTGGCCCAGACAATAACATTTATGGTGTGTATATTTGTACAAGAGAGTTTTTAAATATAATAGTTATTTAAAAAAAAAAAGCCCAAAAAATAAAGATTTTTTATTTTTTTTTTCAAGGTGAGGATGTGCATGATCCACCACTGGAGATGGGTTTCATCTGCGTATGAAGTCCACTTCTATTAGATGACTTAACGTCCCTCAACCATTTTAAATAGTTCTCCTTAATTATTATTTTTTTGGGTCAAGAGAAACAATTGTGTTAACAACAACAAAATGATACAAAAGTGGACCAATGTTTCAAAGCCCAAGAAAAGAAAGTATAGATAGAGAGATCGAAGCCCAACATCAAAATACACATCTAAAATCCAAATAAATTGGATCATATAAACAATCTAAGGCCCAATACCACAAACTCTAATACAAACCCCCTAGACCACCATAACAAATTGATGGGACAAAGAGCTGACACGGGCGACGAAAAAGGACATTAACAATAACACCACAGAGAACGAAGAACACATAGTGTGCTACTCAAACCAAAATATACTCCAAAAACACCATTTACATGGCCACAAGTACGCCAAAGAGTTACCTTAAAACCTTTTGGTAATCAAATTGTCTGTGTCTGAGCTCTCAACAAGTTTTTAATTTTTTATATTTGATCAATCGCGCTACGAAACTATGTTTTTTTTTGTTAAGAATAAATTTTTTTTACTAAGATTATCTCCAAGAGCCTTCCTAAAGTGGCTCATTAGCTATTTTAGATAGACAAAAAGATAAAATATCCTCCAACAGACTCCCTATGCAAAGTTCCCTAAAATGTGAAGCTACTCTTTTCTTTGCTATGCTCCCTAAATGTAGAGAGCCAATTCCCAAAAAACAACATGATTTAATAAAAAAAATATGAATAAATTAAAAGTAAGGAGGTTGTTAGAGTTAGTCTAAAAACATTACGAAACTATGTTCCCACTGCTACACATGCATATATTTTTAAATATCTAGTTGAATAGTTTTTGGTCCAACAATTTCTTTTTTTCTTAAGTACTATTAATTTGAACTTGTACATCATAAATTAAATGCTCCATGTGATGGTGTACAGTTAAACATAGTTTATTTTAATCATCATAATCTCTTCCCCAAATTAACGAACCAAATTAAAATAGTTTCTTAAAATCGTCATGATTTCATCCCAAATTGAATAAATAAAAAATATTATAATTTTGATACTTCAAAAAAAAAAAAAAAAACTTCTATTTTGCATCATTTTTGTTAGATTTCTTAAATTACACATGTTCCATTTGATAATAAATAATCAACATAACACGAGTAAAGTTTATTATTTTGCTGTTATATTTACTCGTGTCCTTGAGCTCGATTTATAGAACAGGACAGTAAATAAATTAGGTGTCATAAATCACGAAAATTATCCTATTACTAACAACTAGAAAAAGCAAAATAAAAAATTCAATATAGGGTATAGTGGATAACGTACGAATGAAGAGTGTTGTACTATTTTGCTTCATAGAGAATCATTGTACTATTTTTTTTAAAAAAAAATTTTTGGTCGAAAGAATCATTGTACTACACGCAAACACATATACACCAATCCTCAGAAAAGTACTAGGATTGTTTAATACATCTCAAAATAAAACATAGTCCAAAAGTTTAATGGAGTTAATCGTAGTGCTGTTATTGTCAAAAGTTTCACATAAAATATGTATTGAAACACGTTATTTCATTATAAAATTTTATAATTTTAAAATATAATTAATGTAATTTTAATTATTTCACTCAAAATATATGCCAAAATACACCACTTTATTATAATATTTATAACTTTAAAATATATTTAATATATTTCTACTTAAATTGAATTTCGCGTCATTTTCGCAGCCCTTTAGGCTTTAAGAAAGAATCAACGCAACCCCCTGTACAACAAAGCAATCAACAAAAGCAAAGAATCAAAGACAAGTCCAAAGTCTCCATCCCACAACCAAAACACACACACACACACACACAATCCTCCATTAACGACCTCAAAGATGATGCACATGACCTTCTACTGGGGTCGCCAAGTGACCATCTTGTTCGATTCATGGAAAACCAATTCATGGCTAAGCTATTTCATCTCCCTTTTAGCTTGCTTTCTCTTCTCCATCTTTTACCAATACTTGGAAGACAAACGCATCCGCTTGAAGCATCTCACCACCACCACCACCACCAACCACTCACCATCTGACCCCACCACCACCACACCATTTCTTAATTCAAAGCTGTCAGGGTGGAGCACGGCCAAGTATGCTGGTGCGTTCTTGTTTGGGATCAACTCAGCCGTCGGTTACCTTCTGATGCTGGCCATCATGTCCTTTAATGGTGGAGTTTTTATAGCCATTGTTGTTGGTCTTGGTGTTGGGTACTTTCTTTTCAGGAGTGGTGATGATGCTGTTGTTGTTGTTGATAGTCCTTGTGCTTGTGCTTGATGATGAACATATACTTTTTAAAAAATATATATATATATTTTTTTTTGTGTCTTACCCATATATAATATTGTATGGATCTTGTAAAAGATTTGCTTTTATTTTCTGATTTTAATGAATTTCTTTGTTTTGTGTTGAGATTTGTGTTTGTAACATGCCTGGATCTATGGTGACAAATTATGTTTATATTTTCTGTTGATGATTTTTTTTTCCTTTTTTGTTTCTGATGTGATTTGAATTATATGTTTATCTCATTTTTCTATGTTGTTATTAGCTTCATATTTACAGATCCGAAGTTATATTTGCTATGTAATTCTCTTTTTTTTTCCATTTCTTTTGCAAGTTTTTGTGAAGATTCTATGTTGTTTCTTTTTCTGAAAAATTCCGGGCAGGGAAGCTTCTTTTGGCGTGGACACTCCATGTGGGTCTCTCCGTGTGTGAGTGGGACGGATTACGATCAGGTCGTTTTCAAAAATCTTTTAACAATAAGAATAAAAAGGATTTAGAAATCCATCAATTTAAAGGATAGTAACAGCACAGCCCCCAACTGATTACGTCCAATATATCCTTCCTTATTGTCAACATGTTATGGTGTTCTGGGGTCGTCTCGCGAGGATTTTTGTTTCGAACCTTTGCATCTAACGCTTAACGCAAAGAATATTCTGAAATCACTAGTTGCAATTAAACTAAATGAATGCCTTAATCGATATGATATTAATAAAATATTAATATATTCAAACAACCTTACTAAGCGAAGAAAGCTCTTCGAACCCGTATATCTAATTGAGCTAATAGAAGTTTTCCCCATCTTTAGAATAATTAATTATTCCTAAATGTTCATTTACCTTATAGGTAGGGAAGTGATTGGTGTAAATTAGCTTCAATATAACTGCGATCATTAAATTTTAAGGGATTCTTAAATTAATTTTCAATAACTCTACGTTTGGGACGAAGAAACAATCCCTTACCCCATCATCTATTCTTTTCAACTGACAAATGACCAAAAAAAAAAAAAAAAAATTGGTGAAGTGAAATTAAAATAATAATTTTTTAAAATAAAATATTGATTAAAGATAATTAATTATTAGAGTGAAATTAAAATAGGTAATGTGTAAAAGCAAAATAACAACTCTAAATTCTTTAAATATAGGAAAAAACTAGAAAAGTATTTGAAATTTGGCCTTAGGGTGACACATAGCAGCAGCTTTTTCGATAAAAGTCTATATATTTCTAGTCTGCTAATTCTTCGGTTAGAACATGCGCAAGCAATTTAGATGATTTTTTCTGGATAGTGCAATCAACTGTTACCACAGTGGGGTAATTGATATTGATAGCAACTGTGTCACATGTAGCTGCTTGTTATGAAGTTAAGAGAAGACAGTTTTTGACAGAAATAACATTAGGAATTATTTTGATAGATTCATGTAATTAATCACACATAATAAAAAAAGGATTTAATTTGATTTAATTTGTTAAATATCACCTTATTTTTATACTCGAGTATAAAAGGTCGGCGGTCATGGATCTTTGTCGAAGAATCCAGTTCAATCTTCTGCTGGGAATGAATTTATTGAGTTCTTCGACCAGAAAAAAAAAAAAAATTATTGAGTTCGAGGGTGGAAATGGACAATGAAGGTTGTAACGATCATGGCATTTCTGGCAATAAGACAACCAAATACACCAAGGTTGAGATAAAATCTTGGATTTTATCATCCAAAGAGGACTCAGCAGATGGCAACTGAGCTTTGCGCTAACAGACCAATTGCACAACAACTCATAGAGGCTGAAGTATAACTGTTTGAACCATAATTTGTCAGGTAGGTATCATTCTTGAAAGGGACGGATCATCAATTAGGTTTTCTCACTTTGGAAGAATAATACAACTGGGACCTAGTCCAACCTTCCTCACCCCACTTCCCCGCTAACCATTTTTATCGAGAATAAATTTGATCATAACGTTATGATATTATAAACAAGATTTAATTATATAAATAATTAAAAATCGTTAAATCTCGCTCATTATGTTATGATATTATGAGATAATCATTACTTATTCAGAGGGAGAAAAGATAGGTGAATAAAGAAAAAGAGACACAGATTAACTCAAACGATATCTTTTAAATAAAAAATATTTTTGTCCAACAGTTTGAATAGGACCCCACATGTGAGAGCCAAACGGAGTGCAAACCCTTTGAACAATGGAAAAGTGCTGGGTTTGGCAACAGACTTTCTAATAGATAGGGTCATTTGTGAGAGCCTATTGAGTCCGGCTGTTACTCTTGGACAATTTTACAAGCCAGAGCATGTCGGAACATGTTCCCTGTTAGAGCATCTCCAACTGCAATAATAGGAAAGCTCTGATCTTTTGTCTGTAGTTACTAGTTAATGTGTAATTAGAGAAGAACACGGTGAGAATAACACTAACAGTGAAAATGTATTGCTTAATAGAGACCAGCTAATAACTTAGAAAAAGAATAGTCAGCCTTTGGTAATACAAGTAATGTAAAATGAAAAATCGTGCGCTGCATCGAGTCACTAGAAGTTGTGTTCTTAGCCTTCCTGCGTTATCAACTCTTGTCAAGGGTTAAGTTTGGTGCTCATCTGACAAGTTGAAGGGAAATAAATCCCAAGTCCAGGCTTTAAAGCATCAGAAAATTCTTGCCGGCTATGACACAACACCAGTGTATTAGTGGGCCGGACAGCTGTTGCTCGAACACAAGACTGACCCTAAAGCACGATGCTCATGATGGTCAATAACAAAAAGAGAAACCAAAAGAAGAACAATCAACCAGATATAGCGACGCAAGCCATAGAAGACATCTTGTTGGAGAAGAGCAGTGGACCAAATACGTGGAATGCCACTGGAAGCTCTTTCTCTTTGCTTTTATGATACAAACTTCACATGGCACTTTGGTCGCAGATTATGAAATATGAGCAGAGGACTCAACTTCTTGCATACAGATGTTTACCATTGCTGATGCTGAATCGTTAGCAAGAGTAGTTCACTCTTCTGCTTCAAACTGTTGAGAACAATCTGCGAAATTTTTGTAACCTGGATGAAAGCACATATCTACTTCAAGATCAATAGAGCAAGCAGAATACTGAACTGAAGGATCATGATTAAGGAGATTAAAATTTTGATCAATCATAGATGAAACGAAAATATTTTGTTGCATCAAACCAAGGAAAGCTGGCCTTGTTCCTCAACTCACTGGAAAAGAGACAAATACTTGAGGCAAAACTTGGAAGAATCCGTTCAACAGTTGGAACTTCATACTGACAACCACCCCCTCTCCCCCCTCCAATTTAAATTCTTTCTATTGAATTAATCTCTCTTTTATTTTGTATGTATGTATACACAAATTCCTAAATAAACCTCAACAACGAGACTTACAGATCTAATCTTTCATAAATTGCATGTCCTACTGAAGATCAAGAAGTGAAAGCCAAAAGATTTTATGACCTGGCCAAAATCATGAATGCAGTTGATTGTGCCAAAAGACCATTGACCTATAAGAATGAGCGGATAGTAACCCCTTCGGTTCAAAGCCAGTAAAATGGAAAGAGAGAAGGCAGAATAATGTTAAATGAACCTTAGCTTGATGCCCCTTTGTTTCCCCTATATTACCTTGAAAGAGTGTATACAAAAGTTTAGTCAATGAATAACGTCATAGCCATTGAGAACCATAAGCAAACATCAAATGACGTAGATTCTTGGCATTCTATTCTAAAAGGAACATCGGCTCTAACAATTCCATCACCGTCTATCAAAACAACTGGGAATGTTTAAAAAAAGTAGGCATATGATGTACAGAAAGTTCACCCCCTTGTTTATCTCTAAAGATAGGGTGTCTTAACCATCCAACTGCTATTCCATCCCCATTATCCATTGAGCTGGCCCTGAATAATCCTCCTTTTGCCAGATTATTGCCAATGTAATCATAAAAAGCTAATATTCAGGAATTTTAGACCAGGCTTCCGATAAGGTCGTGTAATACTGGATTTGACCTGTTCTGCGCAAGCACTTTATTACTATAACCAAGAGAATCTAACCTATTTTTACACTAGAGTGACGAATCTCATCCCAAAAGACACTAATTGATACAATTATTCCACCATCCATCCTCCCATATAAACCACCTAACACTGATGGATGCTCGGGCTTCCTTGAGCTTCCAAGGACGATGCAATCATACGGTGTTTGCCATTTTTGCGTAATACAGTATTACTATAATATGGTACCACTTAGAAGTATAGTAACTCGACTTATCTCGAAGACAATTACAGAAAACGATTTATCCCAAATACACAAAATAGAGAAAAGAAAAGGCTAGACAATACTGCCTAACTTTGTTTTGACAAGTTTAATCAATTGCACCAGAAAGGGTTTGAAGATACATACATGCTTCTACAAAGGTTCCTTTTGTCTATACCAACTTTGCACATGTTGGGAAGGCATCATCTCACAATGAAATAAGAGAAGCAGCAAACGAAACAGAAGAGAAATAGAGAGAAGACTACAGAATATTAGGAGTGAACTAAAATATTTAAAAAAATAGTTTCTTAGTACGTAAACAACTACATTATTTGCTTTTCCAAGTCATATAAATTTCTTTGCTGAAAAATATTAAGCTTTTCTGTATCATTGCAACTTCCTCGAATGTACCCGAAGGGACCACTCAAAGAGATTAATGAAGAAGTCAAAGAAAAAGATAAATGATCATGTAAACCTATGTCATAATATGATAGAAGGCAAGTCATACCAAGACATCTCAGGTGCTGCACCTACTTCTTTTCCCAAAAGTGTCATGCAAGGATAACATGGAAGCAAATAATCAGTAAAAACCTAGAAGTTCTTCCAAGTTTATCAGATGCTCTGAGATACCCACCGTGTCTCTGCTCAAGCTCCCTGCTCAGTCGAATCGGCCCAAACAAGAACCCGGAGGAGCTGAATTGAATAAAAGACCAACTGGACCGAACCAACGTCACCCCCGGGTAAAGCATATACCTACACTACATGAATCAATATAGAGCATAAAGCCCGACAATAAATCAACTATGCAAGAGAACATGTAGAATTTAAGAGCACAAATATCGAACACTAAAACACCACCAGTTTATTCAATTTAAACTCGATCTACATCCTTTTGAGCGAGGACACAAATCGAACCATACAAGTGCAGAATACAACTAAGCGGTATGATAGCAATTCTGGAAGCCACCAGGTTAAACTCTTATTTCTCATTCTGGTACTCGAAAACTTTTATAATTCATTACACGTTTATTAGATTCATCTATGCGCAATACATGATCTCTCAACAATGTATACTATTAGGTTCCGAGTACACTTAGCTAAATGCAGATGCTATGCTCCATACATCTAGCGTAACATCCTATTCCACGTTGATTTCAAAAAGGAACCGAAATTACACGAGGTAAGGGATATTAATTAACCGATTGGACGATATTTTACTTTCTATCAAGCTTAAATTAAGTCCTAACAAAAGCTATCTCACACATTAATTTCTTATAAAGCAACAAAAATCAAGATTATCACTCTCTTAGGAATAATTAACCAATTGATTACTTCTCGTGCCGCGATTTAACCTAAAATTTCTAGTTCAATAAATTCATTATATATATATATATATATTCCAAAAACAAATTCGACACTTCACTTGGCAAAACTAAAATATGAAAAACGAGAAGTTTATGTTGCTTTTATTGTTCAATCACATTATAAACTACAACGAACTAACATTTGATCAATATATGTATTTACATGAATAAATTATGTGCGAACGTATATAATACGTACTGAGAGGACGCGAAAGAAGACGAGTGAGCTCACTGAAGAGCCGATAGGAGGGAACTATGAAGAATGAGAGGCTGGAGGCGCCGCTGTTAACCGCCGATCGCTCGCCGTTAAGTTCCTCATTTTGCTTTCTCTTGGTGGTGACTGTCATCGATCTCAAAATGCTTTGCCGCGTCACTTTAGCAAACCTGAAAATATGAATTTAATCATAAGATTTATAAAATCTCTCTGCAACCCTAAGTAACATGTCGCTTTGGCCGAGTGGTTAAGGCGTGTGCCTGCTAAGTACATGGGGTTTCCCCGCGAGAGTTCGAATCTCTCAGGCGACGTTGCTTTTTAACAGTATTATTACAACTTACTTACTCTTTTGAATTTGTCGTTATAGAATTTAACAATTACACTTACTTGTTCAACACTATACTTCGATTTTACCGCTCACTATCTGGTTTTATAGGTTCTTTTGTTAGTGGTTTGCTACTTTCTGTATTTTGTGTTTATTATTTGAATTTTCATTTCTTCACAGTTTTGTATGATTTATTAAGTTAATTAAAACACAAACAGTACGTTAGCTCCTTAATTTTTTTGTTTTATTTAACCTTTTGATGTGGTGATCGATGTTATTGTTGGATTGCAGTGAGATTTTAACAATTACACTTACTTGTTCAACACTATACTTCGATTTTACCGCTCACTATCTGGTTTTATAGGTTCTTTTGTTAGTGGTTTGCTACTTTCTGTATTTTGTGTTTATTATTTGAATTTTCATTTCTTCACAGTTTTGTATGATTTATTAAGTTAATTGAAACACAAACAGTACATTAGCTCCTTAATTTTTTTGTTTTTATTTAACCTTTTGATGTGGTGATCGATGTTATTGTTGGATTGCAGTGAGATTTAGTTTAAATGGATTCTAGACTTATGCAATAGAAGTATAAATATAATGTGCTTCGAAGATTAGGTTAATTATAAGCATGATAACCTGTTAAATCATCAACTTGTTAATTAGTTCTAAGAGTTCCACGATAGAATTTTGTTGTTTCGCAATGGGTGAGCCTTTTTAGCTAACTAGTAACAAAAAACCATGGGCAAGAGTTACTGAATGCAGGAAACGCTGACAATAAGAAAGAGTTAGCGCACAAGAGTAGGGATTAAAGAATGCAAAAGGATAAGACAATGTTCAAAAACTTGAAACCCTAAAGCACCGATTAGAGAGAGAAGAAGAATAATGAGGGTTAGAGGCGAAAAGAGAAAATATGTTGTTAAGATAAAAAGTTGATCCCTAACTGTTTACTGTCTCTGACGTTGTTCCGGTGACCTGCAACTAAAGAACATACGCGGATTGGTCTCACGTGAACACTCCAATGCTTAAGTTAGTAATTCGTACGCGGAGGAAGATAATAATGATAATAGATGGATAAAGATCAATTACCTTTTCCTGGTGCAAGAATAGACTATTTATACTTTACTAAGGGCATTCCTCTTGATTTTATGGGATCCTGTCAGATCTTGTAGTGATAGTACAATGGAATAATTCTTAACCTAGCATAGTGAGCTCGGGAAATAACATCTGGGTACTGTGAGCTTGAAACGGTAGAACCTAAACTTAAATCACCTTGGGCATGAAGCATTGCTTGGTAATAAGGTATAATGCCTACCGTTTTAAAGGGCAATCTTGAGAATAGACCTCAGGCTCGGTTCCACCCATATCAAATGTGTTAAGGTTAAAATCTGGTTCCAGGCTTGATGGCCTTGTTGCTCCGCTCCAGAAGTGATTAACCTGCAAAACAAGGCCCACCAAGGGTGTACCCCGGGGGACCCCTCTGATGATCAAGTCAATTTTGGGATCTAAAGTTGCATACGAGCAAAGAAGAATAACAGATGAGAGATAAGAGATAGAGAGAGTATTTGTGTAAGTATGCCTCATATTGGTTACCCTTTGCCAAATGGGTACCCTTGTATTTATACTAATACTCAAACTACTAGAGAGTGCCACATGTCCCATTATTAAAGTGATTAATAGGTCTCGACCTCTTGGATGTCCCCGGGTCGGGACAGGTCCTATTAAGGTCGGGTCTTGGAGGTTCATCATCGGACGAGGTCGCGTCGTCTCACCCTGGGTTGGAGGTTCAACCGTAGTTTATTTAGACTCTGGGATCACTTTCGTCTATTCACATAGGGTCGGATTTCTACCCATATCATGAGCCCCCCGATTTCCTGAGCTCTGTAAGAGGTCAGGGAATCACTTACTAACATATTTCCATTTCCTCGGTACATTTATCCACTTTCGTCCTAATGACTAGGTTCGGTCTAATTATTGCTTAATTGAATCGATAAGGTGGTAAATGATAATTGCTATCTTGGATAACATTGGTTTCATCCTGGCAACATTAGTATTACCTTTATTGAAACATGCACTTGGAGTTAGCAAAGGTTTGCTAAGTCGAAAAACGAGATATTGGGCTCCTGTGTATCCAAATTTATCAAGTCTATTCCTCGAGGGAATGGTTAAGAGTATAGTGGGCGCTCAGAGATCAGAGGTGAGTCAATGCGCTCACCTAAGTAGCAATAAAATAACTAAGGATAGGGCATATAAATCCTCTTAGAGAAAAACTTTTCTCGTCCTCCTGTAGGGTCTCTCTCATGACCCAAAGGTTGGGGGTTCACTTGACTTGGATCGGTCAACTCTCTTTGAGCTTTGAATGAAGCTTTTTGAACTGGCTGAAAGCCATCCTAATTGAGGCGCATTCCATTTTTATCGTTTCTTCGGGATAAATATTAAACTTCTTTTGCTTTGTCTCGAGGCAACTTTGCTCATTGGTTGGCAAGTGTTGTTGTTCTTAGGGTCGGATTTAGGCCTTTAGACCTTACATCGACCTCTATCCCTTCGTCATTGTACTTTGATTGTTAAATCAAGTCTTCTTTGCGTCTTGAGAAATATTCCTTGGATGGCATGTGGTTTATGGGTCGCCGAGGCGGTGACAACCCCTATATGACTTTAGTTTTGAGTTTTTGGTCAAGTCGAGCAAGCCGCCTGGACCCTCATCTCAGCTTTTGCCATGAACCCAGATCTAGGGTGACTCCCTATATTGTTCAATGCATGGCGTAGCTCCCCAATGATCATTGTTTCGCTTCTTATTTTATGGTTCGATCCTCATTCTTGGGTTCTAGTCTTAGTCCTAGCTTGGCTTCGTTTCTCAGACTTATTACACATGAGCCAGTCCTTGGTTTTGCCTTATACTTAGGCGTATTTAAGCCTTTGTTAGGTTTCCTCAAGCTTATCCCTGCCCTTGGCATGTATCTTAGTGAGAAAGGGCTCGACTTTGGCTTTTCATAGCTTATTTGCTTTCAACGACGAATTTAAGTTTTGGTTCTAAATGATTTTGAGTCCATCTTTAATAATCTCGAGCTCTGATGGCCCGAAGCTCGACCCTCATGGCCTGGAGCTCAGATCTAATGTCCTCGGGGTTGGATGACCCTATTCGATTAATAGCCTCGGGATTAGATAACCTTCTTCAATTCTAATTACCTTAGGGTCGAATGACCCTTTTTAATTAATAACTTCGGGGTTAAATGTCCCTTTCTAGGCCAAAATTTGCACATCTTTAACACATTTCGGATGATCAAGATTCAGAATTGCTTGAATGTTGGTCGGGTTGGCTTTTATCCCTTGGGCTATCACCATAAAACCCAAAAATTTCCTTGCCTTTACACCGAAGGCGCATTTCTCGGGGTTTAATTTGATCCCGAACTTTCTTATGGCACCGAAGGCCTCGGCAAGGTTGCTGAGGTGGTCCTCAGCTCTTTTACTTTTTACTAGCATATCATCAACGTATATTTTCATATTTCTCTCGATCTGATCCTTGAATACTTTGTTGACCATCCTTTGGTAAGTAGTACCTGCATTTTTCAATCCAAATGGTATGACTTCATAGTAATATCATCCTTTATTTGTTATAAAATCAATTTTTTCTTTGTCCTCTGGTTCCATCATGATTTGGTTATAACCTTTGAAGGCATCCATGAAGGTTAGTAATTCACATTCCGAGGTCGTATCCACCATCTGATCAATTCTTGGCAATGGATAATAATCCTTTGGATAAGCTTTGCTGAGGTCAGTAAAGTCGACACACAGTCTCCATTTACCCGAGGATTTTGCCACGAGTACTACATTTGACAACCATGTGATCGTGGGTTCGATTCCCACAGACGACGCCAATTGTTAGATATGCAATTTGCCGCGTCCGAGCCGAGCTGAGGACCTGTACACCTTATCTGAGCTGAGGTCCTGTACAAGCAATGAAAATGGACGACGGGGGTTATCTCCCGCGTTCTTCCTCGTGCGAAAGAATTAATAAGTTGACTCGGCTATAAACCCAACAGGTTATGACAAATTTAGCAATAAAATGAATTAGTTATATTTTAGTCACTTTTCATGTGTTATTTATAGTAATGCTGAAGAATCTTTTATGGTGGTCCCCACTCGTCTTTGTACACTATTCTTGTGATAAATGTCTAGGTGGAGAATGCTCTCTTTGTCCTTATGAACATTTTGGTAATTGTATAATTTTATTATTTTATGTCCATATCAATATGTAAAGGAGTGTTGCGGAGCAGTGAGGGAAAAAGACAGAGAAATAAATAAGGTAAGAAAAAATAATTACTACAACCGAGACTTAATATAGATAAAATAAAATAAAAAAACTCAAAAACTAAAAAAAAAATACTTTTTACATTTAAAAGGAGGAAGTAATGGCCTAGTCCTCGTACTGTAACCTTCCTCTTTTTTTTTTTTCCTTTTTATGTTTTTTGGTCATGTATTCAATAGTCAATTACTGCAAATGTGACAGTAATGTTCAGAACCGAACACGATTGAGGTTTCGCTGCTAATATTCTGCCAAGTTTGTACTTGAAGTCGTGAGCCATTCAACGTTTTCGGCTGCTGATTATAACACGGTTTTGTTGAGTTGTACGAAACCGAATGTTTGCCAACTGTGCGACAAAGCCGACCATATTTCTATCGTTTTCTACGTGAGATTCAAAATGTTTGACCGCAAACTTCCGCAAAATAAGAGTTAAAAGCGTTATCCTAATATTTTAATTTTACATTAAGTCATTTATTTTACTTGAAATTACTAATATTTGATCTAATAGCTTCTATCGTTTTCTACGTGAGATTCAAAATGCTTGACCGAAAACTTCCGCTAAATAAGATTATCGTCCTCTTGACTAACGTGTTATTCTAATAGTTTAATTTTACATTGAATCATTTATTTTACTTGAAATTATTAATATTTGATCTAATAACTACAATAACTTTTAGTCATTACCAAAATATTTAATTTCACTCGACTAAAATACATTTTTTTCCTATTTTTTGTAGTTTAAAAAATAGATGAATTAATTGAGGTGTCATGTCAAAGTATTAAAATAAAGTATTAGTTATGAGAGAATCTTGATCAGTACACATATTTCTTCATTGATAGTTTTTGAATATAAAGTATCCATCAGTTGAAGACTTGTTGATGTAAAAGGCGAATTTATAATGAAGAAAGATAAATAAGAATGAACGATAAAATTTTTAATTCATAAATCAATAGATTCGATTATTTTTTTCTTGACTAGACGGGTGAATGTGTTAGAACTAAATTTTTTGCTTGCCTCGTGCAAGTACGGAGATTTATCATCGCATTACAATATTTGTAACAAATAAATCTAACATGATACTGTCTATTCTTTATTCTAAAAATATATTGGTATATATACCAAAATTTATCATGTACTACAAAAAGAATTCTATTTTCGTTATTCATTAAACTATTTGGACGGATATTTATAATGGATAAATTCAATATAATCTTATCTATACCACGTTATTAAAAATAAAAAAATTGTCATGCAACTCAACATCAAGAGATTTTAAAGTTTTTTTTCAGTCAACAATAAGACGAAGCTTAGTCAAAAAGTCTACATCACCTAACCATGGTCAAGCATTTTTAACACGCAACACAACACACTGTAGAGAAAAAAAAGCTTTTTCAGATCACTGTTTCTTCTTCTTCTTGTTGTTCTTCTTCTCACAGATCCAAATCCCTCTTCTCTTTTCTGGTTAGTATTTTATTTTTGAAAAATAATATTTCGTATTTAATTGACATTACAGTGCCAAAAATAGAAAATAAAAAAGGAGTAAAATGTGCTAATAGCATGATTATATCTATGCTCTGTGTTTAATTAATTTTTATTTTGCTTATTTGAATTATATTTTTGTGGTTGGATTCTTGTAGAGTAATGATAGCTAATGTTTAATTATGTTCTGTACTTGGAATATTTTCTATGGAGTTAGAGTATAATTCTTGATTGTGAGAATGATATAAAGTGTGATGTGTGTAATATGATTCTTTATGATAAGTTTTGCAATGTAGTGTGTGTCTGTGTGTAATAATATATGGGTTTATTTAAAATTAGGGAGTGTTCTTTAGTTGGTTATAATTGCTAGGAAATAGACCAATTAATTCCATGGCTTTTGTTAGTTAGGGAAGAGGGTCATTCTTAAAATGGGGTTGCGAGTAGAGGATATTGGTAGTTCGTGTTGGGAAGGGCAGCCCCGTGCACAATGCTCCTGCGTCCAGCGAAGTGTCAGACCCACTTTAGGGTACTTGCATTTTTTCAAGAGATTGTTTATTTGCTTAATTCATTATGGCGTGTAGTGGTCATCTTTGGTTGTTTGGCCATGCTCTTAGCTTTTTGTTTCTTTTTTGTTTTTGAATTCAGTGGTAAGGTTGCATATATTTACCTTCGCCAGACACGGCTACTTGTCGGAGACATGCACTGGGTCTAATCAGTCGTTTGACACTTGTAATTCTAGAATATTCTTATATTTATTAGTTGATATGAAAGGAAAATTCCACTTAGATGTGGAGTGGAGATAGTTGTTTCTCTAGAAATCTGTTAGATATGTCATTCAGTGGATTAGTAGTCTAGAAATGTGTTAGTTATGTCATTCAGTGGATTAGTAGGTAATAGAGTGGTTAATGAATGGTTGAAGAGAGATGATGGATACCAATTTAGTAGCAGTGCGAACCTGTTCTCTTGCTTTTTTTAAATATCGAGAAAATATTAGACCATTTATGACTGCTTGTAGGAGAAGTTTTGGGTTTGCGTTGCAGTTTGTGATCTTTCTCTTAAAGGGCTTTCTGGCAGTGGTGGGGATCAGATTTTGATTCTGGTTTTCCTAAAAATCCTGTGGAAAAATTGAGATGTCTTGATTAGAAATGGTTTCTGACGACTCGAGGCCTTGGAAATCCAATTAACTGTAATAAACATCATTCAAGTATTTTCTGAGGGAGTTGTGGCTGAAGTCTGTCGCTTTGTGCAGGATTCTGCCTTGAAAAGTTACACAATAGTTCAACATAATGCCTGATGTAGCTTGACTACAACACATATCTATGCTGTCTACTATAATAGAAAACATGGGCTTACTCTGCAGTAAACACCGCCAGTATGGTCCAGCTGATGCTGAAGAAAATTCCCAGGTAAGTTACTTCTGTTACATAAAATCTAGACATGTCATTTTTATGTGTGCTTTGGAGCTGCTAAAAACTTTTAAAATCCTCCACTTACCTTGCCTTGATCTGCTTTTGGCATACCAGCCTTTAATGTCCCTTCAATTAATGCATTTTCAGACTGCAGAAATAGAAAGGCGGATTGAACAAGAAACAAAGGCAGAAAAGCATATTCAGAAACTTCTTCTACTTGGTATGTGTTACTTGAACCAAATTCTTGCATGTGTTACTTATTTATTACATATCTTTTTGTTAATTTTTTTTAGAGTTTAATTGGCAAGATATCTCAATGGAGGCGGATTTACTTCTGGTGATACAGTTGACCCTTTCCTTTTTTCCTTTCTAGTGTATTTAATGAAGTTTCCACTTATAAGGAACTTTTTGTGTATAATCTTGTTTGAAAGAGAAAGTCACTTAAGTCTTGAGATAAGGCAGTAAAGAATCCCTACGGGCTCAAGTCATAGGTAAAATTCTTGCAAGACTATAATAAACAGATCATGAAAGACATTAAAGCAAATTACAACTCACAATATTTTTGGGAAACTTGAAATGGAGGATAGTAAATTCATAATTGACTCTTACAAAGTACAGAAGTTTCCGTTTAATTGATTTTCAAAATTGATAATATATAAGGAAGTCACTGTGACACATTAAAGATGAGGAAATGCATTTCAACTCTAAGGCTGAAACAAGTTGGTTATGAATGTTATACTTTTGCCAAGTATCTTTTGTTTTGTGAAGGCTTTGCTTGGTTTGGCATTAATTGCTGTGATTTCTTCCTATTCGCCTCAATTTTGCAGTATTGGCTTAATCCATCAGTGATACTTTCTATCTGGAAATTTACTTTTCCTGGCATGTCATACACCTTGAGAAAATGCAAAACAAAATTAAGAAGAACCATTAGTTTTTCTGTCGATCCATTATTATTGAAATTGTTCGAATGAAAATTCTCCAATAACTAGTGATGTGTATCGTGTACTCCTAAGGTGCTGGAGAATCTGGGAAGTCCACTATTTTTAAGCAGGCAAGATATTTTATAATTTCTTTAATATTTTTCTATTTCACCACATACTTGTGTCTCCAATATTTAGGTGTGCTTAATTCATGTGCAGATAAAACTTCTGTTTCAAACCGGATTTGATGAGGCAGAGTTGAAGAGTTACATCCCAGTCATCCATGCCAACGTGTATCAGACAATAAAAGTATGGAATACTTGAAAGGGTGTGTTGGTTATTTCCCGTTTTGCAATATGTAGAGGATACTTAATGGTAGTTGCTTCATGGCAACATTTTTGTGTTAGAATCAAATTAGACAAGGGGTGCTGATTTTGTTTCATGATGGGTCAATGTGCTGAACAGATATTACATGATGGGTCAAAGGAATTTGCCCAAAGTGAAGCAGATTCATCGAAATATGCTATATCTGCTGAAAATAAGGTTTGAATTACCATTTCATTGTATGATTTCTTCTCCTTATAAGTTCTTGTTTTTCATCATAGCAGAACTTTCATTAAATTACGTTATGTTTATTTAAACACATGGTACAAATTTTAATCTAATACTTACATACTCTCTGTATAACCGTCCTAGGAGTAATGCCCCTGCTTAATCTTTTGTTCCTAGAGGATTATGAACTAATAAATATTTTGTTGTATCAGGAGATGGGGGAGAAATTCTCAGAGATCGGAGGGCGGTTGGATTATCCACCACTTACTACTGAACTGGCATGTGAGATTGAAGCTCTTTGGAAAGATCCTGCCATACAGGTTTCGCATTATCGGCATGGATTGTTCTGATACCATTTCAGTCTGCTAGTGTTCTGGAAAACTTGCTATTTGCTGAAGCTTCAAAAAAGTTTTTTTGGTTCCCACATATATATCGTACCTGAGTAGTTGACTATTGATAACTATTACTTGTAGGAAACATATTTACGTGGTAATGAACTTCAAGTTCCAGATTGTGCCCGCTATTTTATGGAAAACTTACATAGATTGTCTGATGAATATTACGTTCCAACGAAGGTATGTTATAACATCATTCTTTCTTTTCTTTTTTGTGAATGGATCAATCCTGGATTTATATCATGTGCACTGCAAGCTTCTCTGCCTTGTTTCAAGGACTCTACTAGTCTATTCTTTGATGTATTTCAGTGAAGTTTGGTACTCTTGGTGTTAAGTTATAATTTCTTATTGTTTCTCATGTTCTCTTTTTACTATAACAAGCATTGACTTTTCTATTACTATGTTGTTCTTCTTTTGTTACTGCCTTCTTCATTCTTAGTTTTTTGCTGCCTTTCTTCCTTTTCCTTTTTCCGTAATGTAATGTTATCGTTATTTTTTATTTTGTAGGACGATGTTCTTTGTGCAAGAGTTCGTACAACTGGAGTTGTAGAAATCCAGTTCAGGTGATCAATTGCTTTCCTGCTCTGCCCTTTTCCTCCAAAACACACCCCTGACAGGAAAGAGGAATGAGAAAGAGCAAACAAAGTTTGATTTTTGTGTTCAAGTTTAGGTGATTTAGTAGGTAGAGTGGTAGGCAGATGGTAGCCTTTGGCAAGCTGAACTATGAGCTGTTCAGGGACAACTTGCTTCATGTACAACCTCTATAATCTGGAGCCTTCAAATTTTATAGAGCACTTCCTTGTGCATTTAATTCCTATAGGTGCATTCAGCCAACCGTGTTTGCCTGCTCTTACTTGTCTTTTATTCTCAATCCCCTTGAAAACAATTATTTTAATAATATCAATAAATATATAAATAATTTTAATGTTTCTTAGCCGGGGTCTGGAAACTTTTATACATTTTGTATATTTTTCTTTGAATTGTCCACTGACTGTCAAGATGTGTACAGTCCAGTTGGAGAAAACAAAAAGAGTGGCGAAGTATATCGACTGTTTGATGTTGGAGGCCAGAGAAATGAGAGAAGAAAGTGGATACATCTATTTGAGGGTGTCACAGCTGTAATATTCTGTGCTGCCATAAGCGAGTAAGTTTGTGTTGCTTCTATTTATCAGTTCTGATGTCATAGGCATGTAGCATTTTTGTTTGAAATTAGTCAACATCATCACATTGGTTTCTGACACTCCCAAGTCTTATTTCCTAGGAATTTTGACCATTTTTATCTGTTATTTTGGGAATGCTGCACTGAGTTTGTCAGAGGAAGGTCTATTATGTTCCTAGTTAGCATTATTTGCTGGAGCGACCTTCATATATTCCAACTTGTGCTTGATTTTTATCATGTTTCAGGTACGATCAAGCTCTATTCGAGGATGAGAACAAAAATCGGATGATGGAAACCAAGGAACTCTTTGATTGGGTCTTGAAGCAACCATGTTTTGAGGTTTATTTATTACTCATGTTACATGACATTGTACTCATCAAGGAACTTCATGTCTTCAAGTTTTTTGGCAGATTTTCTGCAATACTTTTTGGGAGAGTTTGTTTTTACTGCTGGTTTTACAACTTCTTTTCTGAGTGCAGAAAACATCCTTCATGCTATTCCTAAACAAGTTCGACATATTTGAAAAGAAGGTTCTAAAAGTAAGGGCACATTATTTTTTAAATTGTTATTTGCAGATCTATCAAGATCCGAATTTTGATCTTTTATGCTCTTAGGTACCTCTGAATGTGTGCGAGTGGTTCAAAGATTACCAGCCTGTTTCAACAGGGAAACAAGAGATAGAGCACGCATATGAGTAAGCATTTTGTTGTCCTATTCATTTTTGGCTGTGAAAAAAATATTGATTTACTTCTTAGCCCCCATCTCCCAGAGAATTTGCTATGGTGAGACCATTCAAATCTACTTCTTGCCAAATAAAGTTTGCATTCATGGGTTGTTACCAAAATTTTTCTTTGTTTCTATGCTTGTTTTTGCGTGTCCTTGGCTAATATTATTTAGTCACGAAACCTCCCTTTCTGATGGCAAGAGGAAGATTAGTGCTACTTTCTGTGAATAGCTGTCAACAATATCATGAAATCAACTTTCAAGAAAAATATTATGCAAATGCTACCCATTAGAGCACTATATGAACTTGAATGTAGGAACTGCTGAGTGGAAGATGGCATTATTCGTTATTTCCGGGTCTATTCATTGATTGGATATGAAAAGAATGCGAGTAAACCAAAATATTTTTGACAATTTCCTGAATGCTAGTGTTTTCCTTTCAATTTCTATTTCCTCTCTTCATGAAGACATTTTCTTGTTTTTCTTTCTAATTCGGAGCTATAGTATCTCTACTATCATATTCATCATCGATGAGCTCAGGATCTGTTCATCTCTTTTATGGATGATCTAAATGTAGGTTTGTGAAGAAGAAATTTGAAGAGTTATATTTCCAAAGCACTACCCCTGATCGTGTTGATCGAGTCTTCAAGATCTACAGAACTACCGCCCTTGATCAGAAGGTCGTGAAGAAGACTTTCAAACTGGTAGATGAGACTTTGAGAAGGAGAAACCTCTTTGAAGCTGGTCTGTTGTAACGCCATAGCGGTTCTTAACAGAGATTTGTTCATATCTCGGACATCAAAAGAGAGGTTTTTGACAAGGTGTTGAACTCATCTAGCAGCTGGCATATCTCATTCCACAGGTTAAAGATGTTAAAACTCCCATTTTTGGCAAAAGAAAAATGAATTTGTTTTACTCTTTGATTTGTTCATTAGATTATAAAGCCTCTCAGATTGTTTCATCTGCAAGTATATATCAAATGAATTAAGATATTATGTTAATTATCTGTAATCTTTCTTCTCATGCTGGAGCAAGATTTTGGAGCCGATTCCCATTTCTTCTTTAGAAATTGTCACTCGAGATTTATCAGCCGTTAACTTGAGGCTTCCGTGGAATTAGTCTGGTAGAATCCGGATACCTACGGCTATAAAAAAAGAATTCGTGAATTTTTCATCTTTCTCGTGTAAAATTTGATGAACTTCACTAGTTACCAATGTGAAATTAAGGCAGCTTGCCTTAATGGCAATTCTTTAAACTGCAGTATAGAGTGGATGTATATGGAGAGTAGAAGAAACTACAACCCCATTGACGTCGAATTTTTTTTAAATATACGGAAAAATTACTTAGAAGTACATTTTGTGATATGAAATTCAGACTCATCTGACAAGTCAAGGTTTATAAAAACATTTTATTCCTAATTAAATAAGACAATGACCTTTTAATTTTTTTCCTCTTTAGCACCCAATTTTTTTCAATTTGACAATTTGATTTTGGGCATTTTTAATAATATAAAGTCGAAAATCAAATCTTGTATCTCTCTTTGAATGCGGTGATCATTTAAACCAAGAAAATAGAACATGTGTTAAAAGAGATTACTTTGGACAAGAAAATGGAAGAGGTCCCTATTCTAAAGGAATTCTTTGGTATTATTCCGGTAATGATAATTTCGATTGATGTTACGTGTTAATAAATATAATAAATTGATTAAATTAATGATTTAGTACAGAATACATCGTCGGCAGAAAGCAAAGAAAAGAATACCACGTCTATGGATGTCGTAAAGATTAAGTTTTGGGATCTTCATGCATCTTCGGACATCTCATTTCGTATCGAAGCTTCCTACGTTTGACGCATTCCAAACGCCACTTTCTTTGAATACTGTCCTAGCAATCTTTGTATGTCCACACCTAACCGTTTGCAAGATACTAATTTACGGGAATGGAATTACTCATAAGGTTATGATATTATAAATAAAATTTGGTTATGAATTATTGACACAATTATAATAACATAATATGAATAATTTATAATTATTAGATCTGCTAATAATGTTAAAATTGTTTGAACTCCTAATTTATTATCATATCCCAATTAGCCTTGTAAACGGGTTGCGGGTTATACTTTTAAGATTTTACCAAAGATCAAATTGGGATCGTGCTTGATATTATGGTCAAACATTTACTTGAATATTTTATTTTAAAGTCCATAAACAACCTCTAGGATAATGTCACGTACACTTATAACATTCTAACCTTGTTATTTTCAGGAGTTTTATGTATTGGTTATATAACCTTTTAAAAATTGAAATCAAAGATTGATTTTTTTTTTTGGTTTACTTATTTATTTATTTATTTCAGAAAGCCAAGTCCCAAGGGAAAGAATATGAATAATATCACTCGTCAAGAAGACTAAACAATTTTTTTTTTTTTTTTTTTTTTTTTTAATTTTGTCGGAAAGGATACTAAACATTACATGTGGGTATTGTGACTAAGTGACTCATGGACGGTGATCATTGCCACGAGGTATTTGACCTATTTGCCGCCAGAGTTAGGTATACTGGTCTTTTTTTTTTTTGTTAAATGACGAGAATATTAAAATTTTAAAACTATAAATTACGTAGTGTAACGGTGTGGGTAAAAGCATGCCTAGATCAATTAAATATCAAATAATATTTATAATAGGGATATGTATTTAAATTTAAAATTTTTAACCACAACAAATTACTACCGAACTACAAAAAATAATATTTAAATTTTGCATGCTTCACCATATGCTTACCACATCCTTTCTCTCTTCGGTGTATATTTATTTCTCTTGAAAAATAATTTACCATTTTAGAAGTTCGACCACATTATTCATGAGAAACTTATAGACATATTTATTTAAATATTTTTCCTTTTACGTTGTAAATCCCTGTGAAACAAAAGTAATTAGCAAACGATTTAAATGACAAATTTCAACCAATAATTTCTAACTTTTACCATGTCTTTTTCCTTAGCTAAACACATCTTGCAGCTCATGTGATATGACAGGTGATGAAGTCCCAAACTTTGTCACATAGGCTACATATAGACACATTCAACAGGTAACGACTTCTCTTGGTCAAATTATTTGATTGTGATACATAAGATGTGAGTTTTATACATGTAAAGTTTATGTATAGTTACGATTGGATCATTTAATTGTCAAACGTAAACATTTTTCTTATGAAAAGGGGCATAGAGGAGTTATATAGTTAGATTTTATTTAACCTAACTTTTAAACGCTCAAAAGCGTTTTTTGTAAGTTTAGAAGCGAACTAACTTGTTTGGTCTATTTTTTAAAGTGTTTTTAAGTAAAAGTTGAAGTTGAAAAAAATTAAAAAATGAAAAGTTCTAAAGTGGAGCTTTTAACAAAAGACAACCAAGCCGTTTTGCATAATGCATGAAGCAATTTTTATTTATTTTTTCAAATATACCCCTTTATGTTTTTTAAAATCTAATATTACCCTCAAAATTTTTAAAAGCTCAATGTTGTCTAATACAAGCCAAATAATCAACAATTTTTGTTCAATTACACTTCTAATAAAAATTCTACTCTAAAAATTTTATAACTTAAAAACTGAAATTTCACTGTTAGTCCAAACAGAGCGTTAGTTCCAAAGGCCAATGTATGTGAACACAAAAAGTGGTCGGAGACACCATAAAATCAAAAAGAAACAAGACAGCAAAACAGAAGCAACTGGGAAACATCTGAAATCAGATAGAGGACCAGCAAACTAGCCCCACTTGATTTCCTTTTATTATTTATGTCATTTTCTATTTTTAATGAGCGGTCGCTAATTTTTCGCTAACATCCATTTTGTCGAATGAGTTTTTCACAAAGTCTCATAAACAAATAAATAAATTTTACTTTCACTTTCCAAAAATTTATGAGGGGACTTTCAGACTTTTGTAAAGTACTCATGAGTCAAAATGACATGAACTCCTAATTTTTTTATGCTTCCTTTTTTTTATTTTTTATCTACCCTTGTTAGGAGAACGTATTATTTTCTTTCAAGACATAAATTGATTAAAACCAAAATAAATCTTATTTCAATCACTACGATCAGTTATATGAATTTGAAACAAGTAGGATTAGGGATATCAATTTGACAACACTATTCTGTCTTGAATTAAAAAAAGAAACTTCTAACAAAAAAATTAATAAAAAAACCCCAATCTAATTTTTATACTGGCCATTAATCATTTAGTGCACTATGTGTCTTTAACAACATTATTATGTCTTGAATTAAAACATGAAATACAATCTAGTTTTTATAACACAACTAATTATCTAGTAAAATATATGAATTTAGCCGTACTATTACGTCATGAATTAATAAAAAAAAACACAATTTAATTTTTGTATTAACCATAGATAAACCCCCCCCCCCCCCCCCCCCCCCCCGCCCCCTCTTTATTTGAATTTAAAACCAATTATGCAATATAAACCTAAACATAAGCCAAAAATCAAGTCCCTTCTTAGGGAAAATTGTACAAATAGACCCCTATTATTTCTCCAAAATTCAAATTGAAAAATAAGGTACGGACTAAAATGAATTTTTTGGAGAAAAAATAGGGACTAATGCAATAATTTTGAACAATAGGGATGAATTTAAAGTTTTAGAGAAATAATATGAACTAAATTGACTAATTTTGAAAAATAAAATCAAATTTAGAACTTTAGAAAAAAAATATAAATGATTTGCACAAATTTTCCTGCTTTTTTATAATATTGTATCATATATCGTCATGAGAGAGATCCAACATTAATTAACCTTTTATGCAAAATCTCCTTGTCATACTTGAAACATCAAATTATAATAAGAGTAAATGCTACTGGTGGTCTCATATATTTGGGGACTTTGACACTTTAGTTCCAAAATTTTCAAAATTATCCTTTTAGGACTTAATGTATTTTAAGTATGACGTCATTACTCCAGCTATCTTAAACCGATAACTTGTTAACGCTTTTAACACATGACTTGCACGTGTTAGATGATACTTAGCTTTAGGAATATTTTTGACAATTCAAGTGTGTACACACGTGCAAGTCACGTGTTAAAAATGTTAAAAAGTTAATATTTTAAGCCAAATAAATTAACGGCATCACACTTAAAATATATTTAAGACTAAAAAAATAATTTTAAAAAATTCAGAACTAAAATGTTAAAATCCCAAGAATATGACACCACAAGTGACATTTACTGTTATAATAAATTTAAAAATTCCCGAAAAAGCCATAAAAAAGCATCTGGGAGACTTTTTTTTTTATTGTTTTATTTTTTAATTCAGTGTTCATTGAATCTAAAAAAAGACAATACATGGATACAGATCGGTTATAAGGTGGCGGTTGGCCAAATCAAAAGAAATAAAAAATAGATCACATCAATAAATGACGTAAAAACAATCAAGCCCGACAAGAAAGGAAATTGATCAACTAATAAAAGCATCTGGGAGACTTCTCTTTTCTTACATCATCATAAAACGGAAGCATATTCTTATTCACATTCTCCACGTTTTCAACTTTTCTCCAAAAAAAACCCATAACGCATTTTGCCTATACATATTTCAACCTTTTTTTATTTATTTTTTTTTAAAGCAATTTAAAACCTCATTGATCTCCAAATTCTATTATTCAATTTTCAAATTTTTTGTCAGGTTAATTTTTTTTTCTTATAGGTATGCTCTACATTCATTTGTGCACACATACACACACATATTTATATATATGTATATGTTGATGTATATATCGATTTTTACATGATGTGAACACGTTAATTGGCTTAAATTATTCGAAAAAATAAGTTTTTTTGTTGCAATGTTGGGTTATTTAAGCTTGAAATTTGCATGATTTTGCTATTAATGGCTTTAATTTCATTTTTCTTTGGTTGAAATAGACTTTTGCTTTAGTTCATAAAATTAGATGACAATGCAGATTTTTAGTTCTTTTAATCCGTGATTTTATATAGTTTTTGTTTTTGTTTTTTTAAATTTTGGGGTGTTAAAGTTACCTTTTGATTGAAAAAGTTGAAAATTTTGATATAAACCTTTTGTAGAAGAACTTTGGGGACGAAAAGAAAAAAAGAAGAAGATGAAATCTTTGAAGTATTTGGTCTGCACTTACTATTAGAATAAGGGCAGCCTGGTGCACGAGGCTCATGCTATACACGAGTTCTGGGAAGGGTCCGGTCTGATGGTAGTATAATGCAAACAAGTTTACAATTGTAACTATTGTAATATGTTTACATTTTGAAAATAACTAGTGTAATATGTAACTATTAGTTTGTTTCTCTTTATTGCGATATTAAGTAAAGAATTTCCATCGATTTGTCTACTTAAAAAAGAGAAAGAATTAATATGTTTGTCCCAGAGCAACTGCATTTTTAAGCTAATTATATGAGGTAGCTAACTACCTTTTCCCTCTAATTATGATGAAAACAGGTTCTGGATCCAGCATTAAGACATCTAAATACGGATTGTACCCATTGCAGAAGTTTTTCTAAGTACCAGAGACAGGCTGCTTTTCAAGACTTGGAACCCGAGTGCAAGTACCCAGGTTGTTTCCAAGATTTGTACCTGCCTAAATAATCAACATATCAGTTAGAAATAATATTGAATATGCGGAATCATTGGTTGTTTTTCATGGACCTTGATGGTGGTTCATCTAATATGTTTCCGATGGATCCACTTGAGCCGCATAGTTTTGGGGGTCAATTCTTGTACCATGTTATTTCATTTGTCGACAATTCTAGATACTTTTATGTTCCTGGAAGCCTGGCGCTTCAGGAAGCTTTCAACTGTGTTTCGAAGTTTGCTGGCTCTCTACTACTTTTGTTTGCTAGTGGATCAAATTCCAACATATATCGCAATGTGTCAAGCAGTTCTTCTGCCTCAAATCCCTCTAATTCTAATGCTTCTAGTCGAGTAAAGCATGTAGCAATTAGTAGGCATAATGTTTTGGGTTTCTTTGGCAATAGTAAATTTAAAGGGAAATATCCTATTCCAGTCATATTTGGTAAAATTTCAAGATTCACTCTGAAGCGACTGTACAAACAAGCCGAGCAACTTCAATCTTTACCAGCACTCTCTTTAGCTGCTGCATTGGTTCCACCACTTAACAATGTGTAAGTCCTTTCCTTCTACCTGTTGTCTTCTTCCTTTTCTTATGGTAATTTATATGCCTTAGTCAGTTTAGTGCTACACTCTTCATCTTTTTTTTCAAAACGTTTGAGTAAATGATTGGTTCCACATTCATGTTTTACTTTTTCTCGTCACTTTTATTCTTAAGTTGTTCTCTCTTGTGTATTATAATCAGCTCTTCGGATGTATTAGCTGTTCCCCTGGAGACTACTGTTTTGCTGAGCCAGAGATGCATGGATGAAAGGCCATGTGAGGTTCAAGGCCGTCTATGCGGTAATTTTGCTTTAGAAAATTTTTGTTGGACTAGACGCGCAGTAGAGCCCAAAACTGGCATTGAGTTTCCAACTATATTGGATGACATGGGAGCTGTTGAGAGGACCTCTAACTTCTCTCCAGAGGTAAACATGCAAAATTCACTTATATGTGGTTCGCATTATATTTGTTAGTTATCTCTCTTTCTATGTTGTTAGAAGGTGAAAGACGTTGGTTTGCTTTCCAAATAAGTTATCTGATTGTATGGTATCTTCTAAATGTTGTGTTTCTATCCATATGATATAAAGCCATTGTTTTATTTGCCTTTTATCTGATCCCAAAGTGATCAAAGAGCTTCTGAAGGTGTTCAATACTCTTAATAGTGGATACTTTTGTTCAATTTTAGCCATATAAATAAATACTACGACAAGGAGACAGTGTTTTTCATGCATAAAAATCTGTTACTAGCTCGAATGGTTTTCTTGTCATTTCCTCAAGAAGGTGCAACCAAAGTCCCGGTAAAAAGAATTAAGAATTTGGATTCATCATATCATTTGAATGTAATAAAGCTTTCAATTTGGACTACAAAAACTATGTTTCCTTCCAAGTGAACTGTTTACAAACTTTGGATATAATGCTTTGACCAAAATGTGCTTCTCCTGTTGCGTTGGCTAGTTGACTGTTGTGCTTGGAGTTTCAGAAAGCCTCTTTAAATTTGTGTAGGTGGAAAACTTAGTGGTTCTGCTTAATGACTTGTGTCTTTCATGCCAACTCACCTCCTTTCCCCTCTCGCAGATAGAAAAACAGCACATTCCCTTCTTGCTCATATGAAGTCAAGATATGACTGGCATCGTATAAATTTATGAGAATCATTACCCTCTTTGTAGAAACCTGTGAAGCTTTTTAACTCCAGTAAAAACCGTCCACTTGTATATCAGGTCCTTGTTGGAACTGGATCCAAAACTATGAAGATAGTTAAAATCAAATCTCTCAAGGTCTATGCATTTGGTTTCTGTAAGTACCTGTTCCTCACTTGATTCCTATATGTTTCCCATATTTAACTTCCAAAATTTCTTCTAAGGGACCTTAATTATTTTGCATTATGTACAGATATACATCCTCCTGACATATGTAAGAAATTGGGCCCAAAGTATGCTTCAATTCCTATTGGTGACCTGAACAAATGCAGTGATTTTTTTGAGGACCTCCTCAGGTATTTGACTAATAGCAGCACTTCGTTGCAGAATATATATTTAATTTGTCATTTGTTTCCAAAGAGTTAAAAAAATTCGAAAAAAGTGAAGTGTTCAAAAGTGGAAAAAGAAATCTGTGAACATATTTAAGCGAAAGATTTTCCTGCAGGGTTACATCATAAGTTTGTCTTCTATATGACGAACTTGGAGCTCGGATGTATAACTGTCAATTCTTATGATTCTCAAATGTGTGTTGATAAATATGAAAAGTGAAATGTTCAAAAGGGGAAAAAGAAATCTGTGAACATATTTAAGCGAAAGATTTTCCTGCATGGTTGTTACATCATAATTTTGTCTTCTATACGATGAACTTGGAGCTTATAGATGTATAACTTTCAATTCTTACGATTCTCAACTGTGTGTTGACACATCTGAGCCATCCGTTGATGAATGCCTGCAGCTGTTAGGAAATAGATGATGATATTATGTCCTTTTTTTGTTATGTAATTGCAAAGAAGGATTGGTTATTGCCTAATGCCAATCCCCAAACTTCCCCAAGGGCACTGCTTGCTCTTAACTGCATAGGACCTCAAAGAGATTTTCCTGCATAATTTTGTATTCCATATGATGAACTTGGAGCCTCAAAGATGTATATTTTCCAATCCTTCCAATTCTCAACAGTTATGTTCATACATCTTGGCCATCCCATAATCTTATGACCTCTTTGTTATGTGATAGCAAACGAATGACTGAATTTTCCTTATTTCTTAATGCCAATCATTGGACTTCCTCAAGAGCACTGCATACTCTTTACTACATAAAACCACTTAATGACTATCTATAACCTTCACACTCATCTTCATGTATAGATCCTGAAACAACACACAGAAAACAATTTCAAGCATTTTATGTGCAGAAACTAGAAAGATATTTGTCTTTTGTGGATCTTATGCATGCGTGTTACAGTAGGCCGATGGTTATGTATTACAGAGATTTATCTTATGAGTTTCCTTTTCTTTAGTTTTTTCTGCTTGCTCCTTACAATTATCCAGTGGTCATTTTTAACACCTTGTAGTTGTGGATAATAGTTTTTTAAACTTCTCTCTAACATTTCAGTTACTCTGCAGATTGGCCTATCTGAATTCTCCATTCTGCTCACTCTTCAGATTTAGCAGACTTTAAACAAACTTTAATTGTAGTCTCGTGTAGAATTTTCTTTGGGACTGGGGACATTTACATATATGCTTGATATGGTGACATTTTTCTAAGGCGAAAAGCAGATTCTTTTTTTTTTTTCCTTCTTTTTCCTTCTTCTTCCTTATATAATGGACATAAAAGCCATCCTCTAAATGATTATGGAATTTTTCTTGTTAACGGCCGTTGAAAGTTATAGAGCCATTGGTCATACATGATCTGTTATTACTTGCTGACGATATGCGTGAGGAACGAAGTTGGGTCTTTTCTTTTGTGTTAATGCTGGGTTGACTAGGTTGGTGAACTTCTGCTTGGTCACTGACTATACTTTCTTTAATAAGTTGGCCAAGTTGCTTGATGCCCTCGTTCATCTTACCTTTTCCTCAGTCTAGAAATTATTTTCTAAAGTAGGATCATCATGCTATGAATTATAGCTGAAATGGAACCCAGAAAATTTGTTTTTATTGCCTCAAAAAGATTTGGTGTATTGGCTGCAGGGAGGATATCAACATGACTGTTAGGCTTGTTGTTAGTTGCAGTGGGATCAAAATTAATACCGTCAGAGAGTAAGTCTACTTACTTTTTTGTGATATTCATTTGAAATATACAATTATACCTTACATTTTCTTTGACATTTTACACAAGATGAACTTGCTAGGGGTGTAATCTGTATATGGATGGAAATAATTCCACTACTAGAACTATTAGTGAAAATTATAAATTTTGTGCTCTCTCTCTTTGAGATGCGTATAACACTAGGAATTGCTCAACCTCCAATACGAAATAAATCTTATGTAACTGATACCAATGTTCAAATTCTGGGCTTTGATTTTGTTATCAGATGTTCAAGTCACTCCCTGTGCTGGTTTTTCCAACTAAAGCGGGCAGAAAAATTAAATTATTTCAGAGATATAATTGTGACACATTTTATAGTGTTGATGTGAAGTATGCTCTCTCGTGGGTGTATATGGATGTGGTCTTTCAGCATATACAGCATGCTGTTAAGTAGTACTATTTCTTCATCGATTGTTATTCAAAGAATCAATTCATCAACATTCAGTTTTGACATAACTTAATACCTTTTCTGGGTATCCAGTTGTTAAAAGTTCATTGTAGCTATATTTTCTTGTGCATTTATGAAATAATTATATTGGTGCATTGAGGAACTAGTACCCTATTACTCTCTCATATGTTTTTAAAACTTAAAATATCAGGTGAGGGATGAGAAAGTAGAGCATCCTTGGGGAGATGAATTGGCTTGGTCGCCTTTTCTTTATGTGCTGCTATGTTTTGCATGCGCATTTAAAAATGAGCAAGAGTGGGATTACGGGGGTTAACGTGATGCATTAGTTAGACTAACTGTTTTTGCTTGTACACAAGAATGATTATATATTTAAAGAGTTCACGTGGGTTGTCTCAATGCCCTTCTCAACATAAAAGCCAAGAACACATTAGCACAAAGAAGTAAGATTAATGAAAGAGACCTATATGCTATGAGGATTATGTGATCACTCCAAAATCTGAATCGTACCATATCCATTTCTTTCTTCTGTAAATGATTATAATTCCCTTTTTAATTCTTTATCATGCAGTGCATTTGAGAAATCTCTTCGAGCTCGTCTAGTGAAGGTGAGTCAATAGGACCTGAAATACAACCTATCTTACTGGAAAGCTAGTCTTCCTTATCCTAAATAAGTTTTTCTGGATGTTGGGTGATGACAATTCATTCATTGCAGGCAAATCCAGAAACTGATTACAACTGCCTAAAAACATTTGGCTCCTTCTTTTCTGAAGATATCCCTTTACAAGTGGTAATAAGTTAATTTCATTTTTCTCCTGTGCATGGGTCCTGCAATATACCACTTCTTACTTGGAAATGAAAATTTACAGGGGACAACTATCAACTTTCGACGTACAGCTGATGGACTTTTCATTACTGAAAGTAAGAATGGTTAAGCAAAGAAGAGTTAACACCTTTTTTTTATTGCACTTCACATGTTCATTTGTGTCTCTTACCACCCCACCCCCAAAGAAAAGAAAAAGAAAAATTTGTGTCATTTTTATGTCACGGATTTTATACGCTCACATTTGATATTTTCCTTCAGTAGTGCAGTGATGAACTGTATAGAAATAGTCATTCTCTACTATTCATCTCTTTGAGGGTTTTTTACTTTCCTTATGGTGAATTGTTTATTTCTGCAGTTGGGGGTAATCGGGTTGGAGCAGTTCATAGCAAGGACTTGTGCAGTAAGTTCTGATTCCTTTCTGTTTGTTAAATGGCACATTGACATGCTCTGTATTGGAGTATAATGTGGCCAATATCTTTTTGACATGTATTTGTGTAAAGAGCAAAAATGAAAATAAAGGGTGTGAAGGGAGAAATAAGGTCTTACTTTGTCTGGAAAAAAGTTTCAATATCCACCAAACAAGTTACAATGTGGAAAGATAATGTTTGGGTGATGGAAAAGAAAATCTCAGAAGGGCAGTAAATGTGGATACATGTTTGCAATCTCCCATTATTGGTCTCATCACTGCAAACCACCGTTATTCTTGGATACTCTACATCCATCCCCCACTAAACTCTTATATATCCTTCTACTTGTCCCGGAACATACCCCAGAAGTTCCACAGCTCTCTGTATCGTCATACCAACTGCGGGATCATTGTGACCAGCCATTCTGGCAATGTAGTAGTGCTCTCGTTGAGGTAAATGAAGGAAACATTCTGACTTTGGTTTTGAATAATTGATGGCTCTGGAAAGATTTCTATTATTCTGTGGGCTGGCTAGTGGCGCTCTTGGTGATGCCAGCGGTGAGAAACACTTAATGGTATATTGGAGACTGGTCAGGTTCTTTTGATGTGATGGTTCCCAAGAGTGAAATACATTCTTTCGTACTAAATGGATTTCTAGAATACTTTAATGGAAAAGTTAACAATTTCAATTTTCCGAGAAAATGAAAGCAAAATATGTATACTTGAATCAAACGTACACTAAGGTTGACATATTCTTGTATTTTCAGGGGCTTTCTTTGACATGTACATTGGTGATTTCCCTGTGTCTGAACAAGCGAAAGACGAGATTGGAAAGAACCTTACGGGCATTATGAGGAGATGCTGACTTGATTCATCTATTCTCCATTTCTAGTTTTCTTCAGTCAATTGGTTGCTGATGGCTGGAATTCTTGATGCCAATAGCAAAGCAATACATTTCATTCACATTGCTCTACAGTCTTCAAAGAACCTCACAAGCGATTTTGATGCGGCATATATGGAGCTTTCTAGGTTAGCCAGTTTCGATTAGAATTGTAGGATTTTATCTATTTTTACGGCAATACATTTTTTCTTTTAGCTTTGTGGGGATCTGCAGTTGTTAAATGGAGGCTCTTGTCAGCTGTTGTATATATTACTTTAGTGATTCGAACATGAGAGTGTGCTGATTCTTTCCTCTTAAAGATATATATAGAGGGAATGATGTTTTAAACATTTGTTTCTTTCTCTTTCCCCATTTGTTTTGCTATGATCATATGATAGGTCCAATAAATAGGCGCAAGTCCATTATTTTCCTACAGGCACAAAAATCAGAAAAGTTGCCGCTCATGATGAATTAGGGTCCTTTCTTAACTAATGTTTCGTTTTAACTTTTTAACTTAGTGACGAGAGGATTCTAATCCCTTGGCATAGCCACCATGGCGAGAAGATTCTGTCTTCAAGTTAAAAGACTAGAAATTGTTGAAATCATCTCTACTGCCTCCCTCTGTGTATGTGTGTGTCTGTGTGAAAGCGTGACAATATTAAAGAACCAACCTGCATAGTAAAGGTGATTGCTGCAGAAACTTTTGCAGGAATTTTAATCTGTCTGGATTGATGTAAGTCCTCTCATATGAGGTGAGTTTCATGCACATGGAGAGTCCATTTCCTTTCTCACGGTCTAATGTTAGTTCTAGCAGATGGAAGAATTTTCATTCTTTTGGAGGTTTTAGTCATGCCTATACTTGTCATCTACTCAACGAAACCAAATTGGTTTCATCAACACTTCTGAATATATTGTCAACTGGAGAATTGTCATCTTGTCGTATTTCTGATGAAAACCCCTTTCTTTTTTTTCTTTTTTCTTTTTTCGAGTTGCTATTCTGTTAGGCATTTAGTTGTTTGGCCTACACACATGCACATAGATTCCACATTTGTAATGCCTGCTTTTTCTCTATCACAGGCCGAACGACCAAATAATAAATATATATATATATATATATATATTTTTTCTTTGGTCAATTCTGATGAGAACCTTGCTCAGACTTTAAATATACTTTTCCTCTCTCTTCACATGTATATAACATTACATAGACGGTAATACGTTGTCTCACATTATATATGTACTATATACAAAAGATAAATGATCACTTTATGAGTATGTCTCAAACCATTGTATAGTAACCCAATAAAATATTTGGAGACCCAAAATTTCATTTGCTAGTACATGTTGTTACATGAAAAATGCTGCCCTCCAACGTCCACTTACACTGAGAGATGATGTGTCTAGATTCATTGTATACTGGAGGACTTGTACATGGTTAGGAAATATCTTGGCTGATGTAGACAGCCAGAATCAATTTTAGTTCTTTTCACTTAAATTTATTGGGACGAGTCTGGTAGGATTTGTATTAAATTGACTTAAATTATGTTTTCCTCCGGCTGGGGGTCATGTGTCCAAGGATTATTTATTTTGTCGATGTTTTATATTTAAATTAGTTAAGAAATTAATTTATTTAGGACAAGTTTTGATAATTTTTGTGTTTAATTAATTCGGGTTATGTCTCTTCTTGATAAGATTACGTGTCTCAAAACTTGATGCTTCGAACGACTTTCTAGTCTTTAAACAACAAAAGAATAGAAAGCTCTTGATGTACATTCACACGTCCGTCACAATAAACACTTTTAGTAAGGAGCAAACCCATGATTTTTATTTAATATAGGCTTAAATCATATAATTTAACATTTATATATAGATAATTTTATTTAATGGGGGTGAAATTAATTTTTCAGTCTAAAAATATTTTTAAAATACATATATTTTTAAAAAATAAATTGAGGTAAGTAGGAGTTGTAATTCACACTCAAATAAAAGTGACTCTAACTTTGCTTTTCGTTTAACTTATTGTGTTAAGCATGCTGCCATCGTGTCAAAATCAAACTCTCCATGAGAATGAAGTGCACAACGATGATTGCCAAAGCAAACTCTTTCTCTACCACAAGCCCGGTTGACAACCTTATTGGCCCTTTTTGAGTTGTTCAAATTCCACTTTATCTTTTCTTTATTGAGCTATAAAAGTAGACAAAAATAAAATCTTATGAAAACGTTTTCTTTCCTTATTTTTCGTTTAACAAATTGCCAATGGTGACATGTATTATTATTACTATACATATCTTTTTAGTAAAAATACATATCTTTTGTGAATTTTATCATTTTTTTTGTTATTTGTAAGCACGATTTTCTAATTAGTACTTGACACAATCCACTAACTCTATAGCTACCCTTTTTCCTACAGTAGCAAGTAGATAAAAATTCACATGTTATCACCATTGTTAGAGGAGTTTTAAAAGCTTCCTCAAATGTTCAAAATCATTAAATTTGAAGGAATTGTTGGTGCTATATAACTCTAACAGTTCTCCCAAATAATCTTCTATATTTTAGGGGATAAATGATTTGAAGTTTGGATCCTCTATTGGTGGGGAATCAAATCCCTTCTCCATCTCATCTCCCATAGTTTTTAATATTATAGAAGTATAAATTTTTTAAATAGGGGAGCTGTTGGAGTAAAACTAAAATAGGGATTCTATAAAATAAGAGATTGGTTAAAAATATAAAAGTTGTTGGAGTGAAACTGAAATAGGGAATTTGTAAAAATAGAAAAAATAATTTAAATCCCCTAAATATAAGAAAAAAATAAAAAAACTGTTAGAGTTGGCCTTACTCCAAGTCATCATGGCTAACCCAAGAACATATTTTTTTTTCTATAACTTAACGACGTCAAAATGTTGAAAATTGAAGTCTAAAATCTGGTTTTGTTAAACTACCCATAGGATTTTAATACCAGAAACCAGACGGTTTTTGGTATTTTTTGTATTTTTATTTTTATTCTTTTGGTATTGGAAATGGGCTTTTTGTTGCTTTGGGTTTTGGGTTAAGCCCACATATGGTTTTTTTTACGTGGGCCTAGTTTTGGGCACTTTAATGTATTGTTTAGTTAGCCCCCAAGGGAGTAGTTTAGTAACAAATAAGGAGAAGTAATATATGATAAACTTGAAATTTCTTGGTTGCTTATTAAGTTAATACTCTTAACTAATTTGAAACATGTATTCCTGTGAATTTACACCAGTTGGTGGTCGGGCTCTGCTGGACATAACTAATGATCGAGTTTCGCTAGTTGAGTTCTCACATGAACAAACAAATTAAAAAAATAAAATAAATATATCATTATATCATTGTCGTTGATAACATGACAAAAAGGACCATTTCTAAAAAGATAAACAATTAGACTTAAAAACGTACAAAAAGAATAAATAAATTTCATAAAAAACTAGAGATGGCAATGGGTACTCGTTTTATCCGAAATTAACGGGTAACAACCCAATAAAAATCCGATAACAAAAATTGATGGGAAATCAGTTAGGATTTGAATTTTATAAAGGAAAATCGATGGGTAAACCGATAGGTTTTGATTTTTAATGTTAAAAAAAAATTGAAATCCGATTATTAATTTAATAAAAAATCTAAAATATATATATACACTTAAAATAATAGAAGGCTAACTAAAATTGGTAAGTAAAATGATAAAAATTTGAACTAAGCTCAATTAAAAAAAGTGAACTAAGCTCAATTAAAAGAGATAGACTAAATCTATTAAACTAATACTTATACTCTTAAAAATTGTCATATTTACTTGCCGAAACTAAAGAAGAGACATTTCTCGCTCAGCGTTTGAGAATAAATTTCTCTTTGCATAACTTATTGATTTTGATTTTTGCTCATAAAATTATTATGTAATTTATTTCAAGTTTTATCATTGATTTGGATTCTTTTATTTTTGGTTTCTTTATATTTAAACTAATTTTTTTTACATTTTTTTATTTAAAGTAATTATTTTTTAGTTAAACGATTAATGTTATGGTTATTGATTTTAAAAACTGTTAAGTTTTGACTACGATTATAATTATTTATTTACTAAATAATTTTAACTACAATTTTATAATTTTTTGTTATTATTCGAACTGCTGCTATTCCTACCAAAAACACATGTAAATTCTAATAAAATTAACACGTGTCATGTAAAGTTGAAAATTCAACCATTTCAAAGTTTTTTCCCAAATATTAATAGTCTCCATATGACTAGTAGCCTTAGAATGTGGTCATACGTGGTACACGATGATGACTCATCGCCACGTGAGATGGGGAATCGTCAACTGTTCCTCAATTACGTGGTCGTATGATGTTGCTTCAACTGTAAAAGGTGGGACCCACCATTCCATTACATCATCATCCTTCTCTGGCCCCACA
Source organism: Ehretia macrophylla (assembly GCA_037974665.1). Lineage (NCBI taxonomy): Eukaryota > Viridiplantae > Streptophyta > Magnoliopsida > Boraginales > Ehretiaceae > Ehretia > Ehretia macrophylla. The sequence goes on along the minus strand of CM075764.1, from coordinate 64,081,789 downwards.
ATTTTGATCGTGGCCTTATCATTCAAATTCTTTGTATCTTCACGCATCGGAGAAAATTATGATGTGCCATTTTCAAATTATTATAAGTACGAAAGATGCTTTCCCTTGAGCAAAGGCCATTATAATTTATAATATAAAGTGCTAGATAAGGCCCTAAAAATTATTAAGTAGACAACAAGTACAATGCTTTAGAGGTCTATCAAAAGATACCCCCAAGCTTGGTGGACAACAGCTTAAATAAATAAATTTCTCCCACCCGATATTATAAAACGAATCTTAGTAAAAACTGTAATGTCACGTATTGTCAGATGTAAATTTTTTCCTTTAAATAAATGGTGATTTTGAATCAAACTCTCAAGAAAAATTAATAATTTGTTATTAGATAATAGTTTAGGAGTTGTATTTTTGGTACAAGACAATTAATGTGGGAGTTGATCGAACTATAATTCTTGTCTTGTCAAATTAGTAATTGTGTAAATAATAGTGTTTGCAACCACTAAAAGGAATATTCGTTGCTGCAACTTACTTTGCTTATAATTGTGTTTGCTAAAAGAAATAAGTGAGACAAAATTGAATTTCACGCTCGATTGTGTCTCACGCTTCATGATTAGAATTTCAAGCCTGTAGTGATACTAATATAATGAATTTAAGAATAATTGTTTTCAATTCAAATTCACTGGATGTAAATAATTAACTCACATTATAATTTAAATTTATAATATGAATATAGTGTTTGGAAATATTTGTACTATAAAATTCATTTGATTTGTAAATAAATTTTATGAGAATTTGTATTTATAAATGAATTATCTTGTTTAAAACAATAATTTGCAACACATGTGGAATTGAAATTAAAAATTACATTTTACTAAAATATCCCTCTTTTATTTTATTTGAATTAGTAAAATTTAGGAACGATAAACATGAACTTTTGAACTATCTAACAAGCACTAACATAGAGTGTTAATGCTTTGACTTGTTGATCAATTATTTTCTTCGTGTTTTATTAAAAGAAGAATGGTGAGGGAGATGATTTGAAATATATATATATTTTTTTTTTATCTTTGTAGTTGAGTCAAAGTTAAACTTAAGTGTAAAAAAAAAATCTAAAGAGTAATTTTATATTCAAAAGAAAGGAACTAACTTAAAAAACTTGGATTTGTAAATTTTACCCATTGAGTAAGGATTTGGGTAAGCCTTAAGCAAATATAAGATTTGCAAATCCTGAATTTTCAATTTTTTAAAAGGGTAAATAGCGTATTACTCCCTGTGTTTTGCTAAAAGTAGCTGATTACCCTCTTGTATTTTATAAATGTAACTGATTGCCCCCTATATTTTCTAATAAAAGCGCTAATTTTTAAAAAGCACAGGGGGGTAATCAGCTACTTTTATAAAACACAGGGGGTAATAAGCTAATTTTTAAAATACAGGAAAATATTGTACATTTTTAGTAAAATATAGGGAGATAGTCAACTAATTTTTAAAATACAGAGGGATATTGTGTATTTTTAACAAAATATAAGGAGTAATACGATATTTATCATTTTTAAAATAATACTTCCAAACATAAAAAGTTAAATTTATAAATAAATTCTACAAAATTTTATAAAATTCATTTATTTGAAACTGTAAGTTATAATTACACATATTACGCCTGAATCCAATATAGAGCATCACATTTTGGATCTGACCTCGATTCCCATTCTCACCACATAAGAAAAATTAGAATGTGACATTAAGAATTAATTTTCTTATTCTTGCTATAACCATTATAAATCTTTTTATTTAAGTGAAAGAGTTACAAGTTCTTTAACAAGAGAATTGTTAGAGTTACCACTAGAGCTTTAATCTAATAGTAATATTATTCGTTATATATATATTAAAAATTATGAGTTTGAGTTTTACTAATTATATTTTCCAGGCTTTGACTTTTCTTGAAAAAAAAAAAAGAGAGAATTGTTAAGAGTTTTTCATGAATTAAATTCCAAAATGATACAATTATAACCTCTTTGCAAGAAGGATAAGGAGTTGGATTTAAGGTGACATGAAGGACAAGATAGAGAGTAAATCATAGAGGAGAGAGAAAGAAAGCCATAGATAGGAGGACAAAGATCTTTTATGATCTTATCTAAAGACTTTTTAGACAACTGGATTTTGGATAAGCCTAGCACACCCCCCTAAATTTCTAACTAAAGATTGACTATTTTGCCTATTGGTACAAATTTGATGGTTGAATCCCAACTAATAAACACTGTCGACAGGACCAAATAGAAAGAAGCCACGTCATTTTGCCCTAGAGATATTTAATGTCTCCAATCCACACTTCATTCTTGACAAAAAAAAAAAAAAAAAAAGAAAAAAATCCGCACCTCATTTCAATCTTCATTATCAACATCACATAATTATAGGACCATGTGGATGTTTTTCAATTGGTAAATGTTTCCACTGCTATAGACAGATACTATTTTAGGTAGCATGGATTGAAACGGAAACTCGACAAAAAAAAAAAAAAAATTATTTATTTTTTAAATTTTAACTGTTTATTTTGAAATTCATTTGAAGCACGTTTTTCAAAATTTATTATTTATTAATTCAGATCTATTGGTTGAGATTAAAAAAAAACAAATTTGATAGTTCACAATGCACGTCATTTTAAAAATGAAAAAAAAAAAAATGAAAGAATTCAAATTCACACTGAAACTGTCCAAAATACATGCATTTCCCTTGTAGCTCACCTTTTTTTTTTTTTCTAAATTTAGCTGCCAAGATTGTGGACTAGTTTCTTGTTTGAAAGCGAAGGACAATTCTGTCCCCTATTGATACACATGGACTATATCTATTGAAATACTCATTAATGACAAATGGTCAAACACTAGATGAAATGGTATAAGATTATGGATTTAAAACATTTTATAATGTTAGTTTTTTTGTTAGAGATATATTTTGTCAAGAACCATTCTCTCTAGATTTTTCACATAAACTACATTTAGGGAAACATTCATTTATGACAAATAGATAAATACTAAACAAAAATAATATAAATTATTAATTTAAATTTTTCCGTAACATTAACTTCTTGATTAGAGATATATCCACAAAGGCCCATTCTTTCCCTATTTATTCACATTACCTATAACTATTCAAACACTCATTTTTGACAGATGGATAAGCACTAGACCAAATGGCTTAAAAATCACCACATAAAAAAGGGTTGGTCTGGATATGCTTCATTTGGGTAGTTGGTTAATGTTTCCTTCAATGATATTTTTTTTATTTATAATGAAAAACTCTCTTTAAATATTTTTTAATTAAAATATTAAATTTTAAAATACGTAATTTCATCCTAGCGACACAAATTAAAAGAAAAGATACGGTTCACTATTCAAGGCTAAAAAGTTGAACACCTACACGGTGAAACCTTTGACTTAATCATCTTTTAACGAAAACCAAGAGATAGCTTGTTATCCTAGTAGTGATCACCTTAAATTACTCTATTAATTAATTGTATAATATATATATATATAACAATGTACAAATTTTTCTAACAATGACAACTATTGGATGAGGATTGAGAGGATAAGACCTAACCCCTTTTTGCTCATTATTATATATGCAAATTCACACGCATATTCTATTCAATCTTGTGTTACTTTTCATTCATTTCATCGTTAAGAATTGTTTGATTAATTAAATAATTATCATTAATATTTTTTTCTTAATGATCGTATATAATATTGCAGAAACATGTCTCCTCCTCTGGATTAACTTTTTTCTGTATCATAGATCTCATCTTTAATGGCAAAAACAACTTTTATCCACACCATTTTCAATCTTGATCACCATAACCACTGTGTAAAGCCAATCTTGTAAAACTTTGCATGTTTGCTTGTGATGTACTACATGTTTGCATTTTTCATTTGTTGTTGTTGAAGAAAAACAAAGAAAGATGATTGGAACTGTGGTCAACAATGGTGGATTTGAGAAACCTGGTGGTTACATGCATGGGATGAACATTTCATGCATTTCCATTGTGGAGTCACCAGAGAGATCATATAAAGATGATGATGATGAAGAAAAGATGGTGATGATGGCTATGGAGAAGAAGAAGAAGATCATAGAAGAAGAAGAAGAAAATGGATCGTGTACATATAGTTCTTCATCATCAACATCATCGATAGGGAAGAACAGTGATGTTTCTGGGAATTCCATGGAGAATTCTGAAGATACTGAGGAGGTTCAAAGCTCATATAAAAGTCCCCTAGATGCCATGGAGGCCTTGGAGGAAGTTTTGCCTATAAGGTACTTTTCTTGAGTTTTTTTTTTTTTAATTAATTATCATTTTTGTTTTCATTTTATTAGTTGCTTTTAGTATAGATGCAGTGTGGTGCTTTTGCTTTTTTTTTTTTCCTTCCAAGGAATCTGATCTGATCAAATATTTTCTGCAACTTCTTCGTTTTTTTCTTTTTTGGGTAAAATGGAGGCCAAATCGTGGTTTGAAGTTAAAAACTTTATTTACAACAGATCGTTACCGAACTATTTTATCCAACTTTTCTCCTTTGATTATATGATTCCATGTGTAACTCTTAGAATTTATCTTTCTAGTTATTTCTTTACTTGCCCTTTTTGGTTATGGTTGTAAACTATTTTCATATGTTTATTTGTAAAGCAAGATCCTTTTTTTTTTTGTGTTTTTTGACTACATAAAGCACAGATCTATAACTACATATTCTTCATGTATGATATATAGATACTCATGCTAATTTGTCATATGGAAAAATATTCTCGGTACAAATATATACATACAATTACTATGAAGTGTGAGGGTAATTGTAGATTTATCCATTGATCCTATATGAGAGCAATGAATCAATAAAATTGATGATTTTAATAATATGAGTTGGTAGCCTTGTTCAACCCTTGATTTTTCTGAAACAACGAGGCTCGGTTTAGAGACAGCAGGAAGTAATCTTTGCAACACCATGAATTAGCCGTTGCATCGTGACAAAAATTCTAGATCTGACCCTATTTGAAACAGTTAACGTTCCGATGAGAATTAGATGTTTCTAGGCTTTCTGACAAATGGTGAATAAATTTCTGCTTCTATTATAAGCTATACATTCAGCCTTTTTTTGATCTCTTGTTTATGTAGTTTTGTGCTCAAGACTTTTTGTTGTGTTGAGAAATCACTTTATATTTATTAGTAGCCAACTTCTTCAGAGATCTCTTGCCTCTAATGAGTTTCTGATATGATGTTTGCAGAAGAGGCATATCAAGATTCTACAAAGGAAAATCTAAGTCCTTCGCGAGTTTAGCTGACGCTGCATCTGTCAAAGAGTTGGCGAAGCCAGAGAACGCGTACGCTAAGAGACGAAGAAATCTGCTAGCTTGCAGTCTTTCCTGGGACAAGAACAGAAACTTCCCACTGAGAAGTAACAATGGTGGAATTTCAAAGAGAGTTACCAACTCAAGCCGAACCACATTAGCTTTAGCTGTTGCCATGAGCAGCAGCTCTGCAAGTGAGAGCACTGACAGTTTGAATCTGGATTCTGAAAACATTCCAAGATCTACACCCCTGCTTTCTCGTTTCCATCCGCGCTTCAAAGATCTTCATGGTGCAGGCTCATCTTCACCGCGAGGGAATTTCTCCGCTTGGCGGTCTTTCTCCCTTGCTGATCTACAAGAGTGCGATTCGCGAGTAGCCACTACTGCATCTGCTACTCGGATAGAAACGAAGCCTGCTTGATCCCAACTCAATAGTAGTCTACATCTAACCTCATATTTGTGTAGTTCAACACTCCTTTCTGATGAATCTGACAATCAATTAACTTCTTTGCTCTGCTTGAAGGCTCCTGTTTTTAATCCATTGCAGTATAACCATGACATTTACCTGCATCACTTAGTAGAGAACATCTTTGTGTACATGTAGAACTGGTCCTTCACTAATGGTGAGAGAAGCAAAGTTTACTGCATTGACCTATACAGAGCATTATGAGATTTCAAAGTTACTGATGTTGAAAAAACTGGGTTTTGACATATAACTCTATGAAGGAGATGTTTTTGAATTTGAATTCTTGTGCGACATAAAACATTATGAGGAAGATCGAGTGATAGGCCTACGTCATTTAATCATAACGGCATCATTAACTATTACCACTATTAGATTTTTTTTTTTTCTTTTCTTCTGGGCCAACAAGCAATCAATTTCATTCTACTATAAAAACTTTGGCAAGCCAATGTACAATTGTGTCTTAACAAGCAAAACATAAAACCTTGAAACAACTAAGTAAATTTCTAAGATTCTATCGTTCGCAAAATTTCTTGTTAAATTGCGTATTGACAGCTTTAATTTTCGATAATATTTTTCATCGCACTTGATTCTTGATTTTCTGAACCACTTGGTTTTCATTAGCAAACTCATTCCTGAAAATGTGTGCGTTACACTTAGTCCAAATGTGATAAGTACAGGCACAAAGTAAAAGTTTTATGAGTTTAGCTTGTAAGGTGTTTTTTCTACTCATTCTACTACAGCCAAGAAGCACTTTTTCCCATTGAATCCCCATCACCTTCGGCTGAAACGACATTCAAAGAAAAGATGCTCTCTTGTTTATTGAAGGATATGACAAAGGCTGCACTGGCTTGAGACTTGGACACCCAACTGATCATGCGGCTCTTCGTGGGAGTCTATCCTTGATAGCTAACCACTACAAAAACTATACTTTGGAATAAAAAGGGGATTTCCAAAGTAGTTGATGCCAGGGAACTTTAGGATGCTGGAGAACTCTTGGCCACTGCCAAGTACCTTGTTTATATACGGCGCTGACTTTGCTTTGCATACCAAGACGAGAAGCAGTGATTTGACTCTCACTAAAGATATCCTTCAACTTACCAGGTGGATACCACCAATCCCACCAGTATTAGAACCACTATTAGATCTTTTGTCAACTTCAACTAGAAACTAGAAAAAGATGCTCGGGAACTAAATGATTTCCTTGAATCTGAGAAGAACTTCCAAATTAAAAGTAAGGAAGCTTATTCAGAATGAATCATCTTGCCAGCGCCTGAATTGACAAAAGACTGATTCTACGCGTACTTGCGTCTATCGGCTAATTCTATTGCCAGCTGATTGGCGAAACTTTTCCCAGTAATTGTCACTTTTCCAGTCCGAGAGTTGCTGATGTACAAAATTATGATCTCCCTTGTAATGTTATAACGTTATGAGAAAATCTAAATCCGTTATAAAGCAACATGATGATGTTATTCACCACATTCAACCATTTTCCTAACTGGGATTTGATTAGCCAAAATCGAAAAGATGTATGTAATTTGAATGAATACAACATCTATTAACAATAATGAACTGATTGTGATCATAAGATGCCCTGCTGTGTTGGATACAACAATGCATTACCAACAAGACAAATAATGAACAGAACTTGTACATAACCTTTCAAGCAACAAATTGCTGCCTATTCTTATACAAATTATATACCACTAACCCTACGCGTGCGTGATTTACCAGAGGGATTTCCAAAAATACTCCCTATGAATGACGCGGTTGCGGTTACTTCTACGCTCCATAACACCAGTTGAATCTCAGCTTCATGTCTGTCGACACTCCACAAATACTGCTTTCTGATGTCAAATTCCACGCCTTTTCCGTGCATAAGTCCGTTGCTAAATTAGGACGGACGTGTAGCTGATGGTGAATTAATAAGCACTTCTGGTACAAGCAGGAGCTCTTCAAAATTACGCAGAGTGGGGCATTTATTTTATATGCTGGAGTAGAAACTGCACCGAGGGATACTCTAATAAAAACTTTGGGGGCTCTACATCTGAAGGATCGACTGCAGGAAGTGCCATATAAATATCCTCTGTTGAGAACGGGATACTGCAGAAAACGAGAGACAACCATCATAATTCAAGAAAATTTCTGTATGATTGTAAAAACTTGTAAAGGTTTCGTGAACTAAATGGGAAGTACGGATTAGTATAAGAACAACAAAGAATAAAACGGAAAACCAAAACAAAAACCTATGCACGGTGCATTGTGAAAAACAGATGCAAGTCCCTACGAGCTGGATGTTTAACGCTCATCAACTAAGATCCATGTTATAGAACACACGGTTTTGTTCATAATGCATCAGCCAAAAATAATTAAAATATTGAGCTGAACCTGGATGGTTTAGTTAGCTTATAATTGCAGCCAAACATTATCTTCTCGGTACAAATAATAGGAGCATGAGTTGAATGAAATTTACTAATTGAATGAAAGATCAGAGACTTGAGTCATAATCCAAAATTTTAGGGGAGCATTACAAAGCAAAGATAACAAGGTATTATTATATTTGGGGAGAGCTATTAAAGAGAGCCGGTAAATCGTATGAAAAAAATTATTAATAACAGATCGACAGCTGCAATTGGTGCAATAGTTGATGATCAAAGAGAGAAAAATAGTACTTGTATGATACAATTTTGCAAGACAAAATATCAGAAAAATGGTAGTTAAAATGATAGATCTGCTGTTTACCTAAGATCATCATCCAACAAGAACGAATTTGATGTCAAATTCTGGGAATCCTTGTTCAAGATCTCCCTCATCTGGGAAACTACCTGCAAAACAAAAATTACCATAACCGTTACATAACAGCACCTAGTCACTCCAAGTAGGAAACAGGGCAAGAAAACTTACCTCATTTGATACACTTTGAGTCCCGTACTTGTCATCCCAGTACATGGTACTAATCCGATAGATTTGCCTCACAGTCAATGCCTGCTCCCAGAAAAAATGCCACAGAGGAGTCAATCATCGAACAAATTTTGGTGAAATCAAGCAAGCAAAGAGCATTCCAATATAAAATTTGACACCGTATTAAAACTATCTTCAAATGTCATACCGGACAAAGATCCTGCCTTATTTCTTCCAAGGACTTTTTCCTCTTTTGATGTATTACCTGAAGGATAATAGGTCGATAAGTAAAAAATATCAGCTTTAAAGCATTATAGAGAATGTAGCAGGGCTATCGGCTATACCAGAAATCCAACAGCTTGTCTGATGTAGTTTAGCTCATGCCAAGAGGTGCCTGCAAACTACAACCAGCGAGAGTTAAGTCCGTAATAAGTAAGAAGCTCAACTTCTACAAAGATGCCATCTTAGCAAGAAAAGTCGCCAGTACCTCCTCCTTTGCGTTGACTATCCACTTCTCTAATTCTGCCAGACCAGATTTCACATATTCTCCATTTGAAAATGTACAACATTCTCGACGTAGTAAAAGACTGCCAAAGTTTCAGAGAAAGGCAAAAAGTCATATACCAATTGGTTAAAGATAGACGTGTTCAATGCTCTAAGATTGTAGAAACAAAACAAAACTTCAGCAATGTCCCATACCTGTTAAATAGAGAGATATTGATGAAAGAGAAAACCTGGGTAATGAGCTTACGGATGAAAAATGAAGGTACCTGAAAAATCCACTAACTGGGTTATGCATTTAATAAATGGACATTAACGCATCTAGCACAGATTCAGAGCTAAACAAGCAACAGAACATAAAAAAGAAGTCTTTCCATTCCAAACTAATATGTTTTACCATAACAGTAGACGTGCCCTTGGCTTTTTCTAGTTCTATGGGAGCAAACAAATTTCTGAAGTAAGATTCATCCTGAAACTCAAAACTCAACCCCCACAAACCAAAGTAATCCAATGCCCACGTTCTTTCAATGGTGCAATTTTTTCTCTTCTTCTCTTCTAGATTAACTCTTAATAGTAATTAATTCAATCCAACAAAGAAGTAATCAAATCTAAGGTTGCTGCTGCATACTTTCTTAGATTGCGCTATCTATAGGGCATCCTACCCCCTACATGGAGCCCACCAATTTCAAATTTTACCCTAAACTAAAAATAAAATAGACCAATGATTGGTAATCTTGCATTATTCTATTTCTTCTTTTCATCTCCCACTTCCCCCAGACTGTAAAAAATTCAGACTATGGCACATTGACATGCAACTCTTTTTTCACGTGTCAACCCCAAGTTACTTCCATTTATTGTTCAGCATCTTTCATTTGGGGGATTAAAGTTCGCAATACTGAAGTCATCATGTTATCCTTACTTTAATTGGATCAAAAGTAATAACATGTTGTAGGTCAGAAATGGCTTCAACACTTATGGTGTGTTACAGTTGAAAGTCATTGGAATTCTGCCGTGTACGTGCACAAGCAAAAACAGTCAAAAGCATGACCTTAAAGTGCACTGAAGCATGATAATAAAATGCATTGTTCAACAGGATGTCACCAAGACTAGATTTGAAAAGGTTTGGTAAAAGTAAAAATCTACTCCTCTGAGAATAATTGCAAATACTAGAACTTCTTGGCAGGAACATAAAAAGTGCATAAAATTGCCATGGTAACTGTCCAGGTCAGATAAGAAAGGCAGCAATTCTCGAACATGTAAAAGGCACCATTAAGTATAAATGAATGAGAAGCCCTACCCTTGCAATAACATTTCCCCTTTGAATAAATTAAATGTTTATTACTAACTTTTTGGATTACTCACGGTGGTTAAGAAAGAAAAAAAAATGGTGCAGAAGTTTTGATGTTGGATTGAGAACAACATCTGATAAACATGGAGGAAAGATACTCAACTGGATTGTAGTAAGACAAAAGATGAAATGAAAAGAAAACTTAAAGGGAAAAAGGGAACTCTAACAATCAGGTAATAGCAAAGCAATGCTGCATACATGATTTTGTTGTAGTCGGCCCATGAGGGAATCCAAAAATTTGATGATGCTGTCCCACTGACTGCTTGTAGACTGCTGGGGAACACCTCCAGGAGATCTGGATGGCTTTCCGCCATGAACTCGCTGAATTTTTGGTGCCTTTTGAATGAAAATATAATAAAGAATCACCAAATTAGGAAAAAGACATTAAACATTATTTATGCAAGTCATGCAAATTTCCAGACTACCACTCGAAAGCTTCCAAAACATGTACTTGCCAACTAAGACGGTATTTACATAATCTTCAAATGAGAAAACAAAAATCAACAATAACTGCCCTTTGTTATGCAGTTTGCCATTAATAATTCTTTTGTCAAGAAGAGAATAGTCCAAACTTAGCACTGTATTCTACAGTAAATCTTACATCTATGGTTTGTTTCTTATCTTTGATAATCAGAAGTCATTCTTCTCTATTCCTTCATTAATGAATATAATTTAGAAGTAAACATATAGCAGCTTTAATTAGGGTTAGATTTTATATTGAGAATCTTCTGTAGTTCAGACCTTATAGAACAAATTGCCATAATAGAGCATTTTCTTTCACCAAACATACAGCTAATTTTACTATGAACAATCAGTAAAACAGAATCAAATCACACAGTAATCTTTTTGTGGTTGAAGGAAAAGATATAACTATAAGTCAGAAAGACATTGAGAGCGTCAAAGGCAACACCAACATTCTCTGATATGGAATTGAAATGGCATTATGTGTCCACAACTTCTGCCATATGGAGAAGTCAAAAGAACAAACCATTAGAAATGCCATTTTTGGTTGATTAACCGTCGTAAGAAATTTAAAAGCACAAACAAGTACTAAATACAATCTTGTGGCCATTTAGGATACAAAACAAAAATCACAATCTGTCTATACCAACGATCAGCACTGAGTCCACATCTCTTTGCTATGGACAAGTTCACTAGACGGCAAGGTATCATGGTGCATGCTTTTCATGGCCAAGTTTGTTTTGATGGATGGGTCTAGAGAAGGCGTGAATGCTAAGTTAGAATAGTACAGGAAAACTCGGATGACATTGTCTTGAAGGATAGCCTATAAGATGTAAATGCAAGTGAGAAGAAAAAAATGGGCCTTGAACTGAGTAGATAAAAAATGGAACATATGAAATGCAAGTTAGAAGAGAAAATTGGCCCAAGGATTGATATGAAAGTAAGATTGGACATGGAAAGACAACCAAAAATCAAAAACGTTAAATACCTGGTCCAACAAGATGACAAAATTGACACTAATGACGATTACAGAGTCATGGAAAGGTTGGACAAAGTGAAGAAGCGTAGAGTCTTGGGTGATCATAACATACCTATTTATAAGACCAACTTTATTGTATGTATCTTAGTGTTTAACAGTGATGTACAATATGTTCAAAAGATGTCATTGACCGAGATGAAAATGATGTTGAGATGGATGTGCAAAAATACTATAAATGATATGAATCGAGAAAAAAAAAAAAAAACACAATGGCTCTGATTGAGGACAAGATGATAGAAAACCATTAAAGTTGGTTTGGGCATATTAGAATGAGACTTGCAGAGACACTTACCAGAATGTGTGCAAGTATGAATTTTGTCCACCATAAGGGGGGTAGAGGGGCACCTAAAGGAAGTTAATTGGAGATACTCACACGAGATATCACATCCTCTCGACAAGAATGAGTGGTGTCGTCAAACCTATCAAGCCTGCCCAACCTAGCGGGATATGCCTTATCGTCGTTTGGTCAAGGATACAAAACAACTCTATGTATCTGAAGAAGAAGAGAGAAAAGTAGATAGAGAATTTTCTGAAATGTAGATTATATTTCATTGAATAGTCTGCAGTACATTTTATCTATTTATATAGTATACAAGCATGTACAGCTAGACTAACTAACAGTAGTTGATGACAGCTGGATACAACTGTTATCCTAACTCCTAACTCACTGTTCACTAAGCCTACTTATCTACAACTCTTATACTTTATCACCCCCCTCAAGCTGAACAGGGCTGAGCCAAGTGGAAGCTTGTGTAGGAGATAGTTGAACTGTCTTTGTGGCAGTGGCTTTGTGAACAAGTCTGCTAGCTATTCGGTAGATGAAATATAGGAAACCTGTAGTTATTAGGCTACCACCTGTTCCCTTACAAAGTAGTAGTCAAGTTCTATATGCTTAGTCCTGCTGTGGAAAACTGGGTTTGGAGCTAGTGCTATTGCTGATTTATTTTCGCAATGAAGGACTGGGGGGTTGACAGGAACCTGCAGATCATGTAGCAAAAAAGTTAACCATTTCAACTCAACTACTGTGTGGGCCATGGCCCTATACTCAGCTTATGTGGATGATCTTGCCACTGTAGCTTGTCGTTTGGAGCACCAACTTATAGCATTAGTTCCCAGGAAAATCTAAAACCCTGTAGTTGACCTTCTGTTTGTAAAGGAGCTTGCCCAATCACTGCCACAATAGGCCTGCAGATGTAGGGGACCGGGCTGAAATACTATACCATGATTAACCATCCCTTTAACATACCTTAGTGTCCTTTTTAGGGTAGAGTAGTCAGCTACAGTTGGTTGGTGCATGTGTTGATACAAAGTATTGACAGCATATTGGATATCAGGACTAGTTATGGTGAGATATTGTAATGCACCTACTAAGCTCCTAAATTGTGTAGGATTAGCATAGGGAGTAGAAGAGGAAGCAGTGTTAGTAGTGGGTTTAGAGTAAGTAGGTGTTTCAGAAGATTTGCACTTACTAAGACCAGCCTTTTGCAGTAGTTCAAGTGCATATTTTGTTTGATGAAGAAGCAGATTGTGAGATTGTGGTGTGACTTCTATTCCTAGAAAATAGGACAATGTACCTAGATCCTTCATACAAAATTGAGTATTCATAGAAGAAATAAGCTGGTTGATGGCTGTGGGAGATGACCCTATGACAATTATATGATCTACATAGACCAATAGGATGAGAATCTGGGATTTTGTGTGTTGAACAAAAAGTGAGGTATCAGCCTTGCTACAATGAAAACCTTGACTTAATAGGAAGGATGAGAGTCTATAGTACCATGCTCTTGGTGCTTGTTTGAGACCATAGAGAGATTTTTGGAGTTTACACACATGGTTGGGGTGGGTGGTGTCGATGAACCCTTGGGGTTGGATCATATAGAGTTCTTCATCTAAGAAGCCATGCAGAAATGCATTAGAAACATCTAGTTGATGTAGGGGCCAATTTTTATTGAGTGCTAGAGAGAGAACCACCCTAATTGTTTGGTGTTTGACCACTGGGTTAAAAGTTTCTGTGTAATCGATGCCTACCTCTTGGTGATAACCTTGGCTACCAACCTAGTCTTATATCTTGCTATAGAGCCATCAGAGTGGGTTTTAATTTTGTATACCCACATGCAGCCTATAGGTTTTCTGTTTGGTGGTAAGGGCACCAAGGTCCAGGTTTTCTGGTCAATTAAGGCTTGGTATTCTTCTTTCATGGCCTGCAGCCAATGATGATATGTTGAGGCTTCTTTGTAGGATGAGGGTTCAGTTGTAGGAGGAATAGTGAGATTGTGTTATAGTTATATAGAGAGGTTGGAAGGTATCCAGTTTTTGATCTAGTAAGCATTGGATGCCCTGAGGGTAGGGCTAGATTAATAAATGGTTCTGAGGATTCTGCAACTTGTGTTTGTGAGGATAAAGAGGGTGAAATGAGCTGCAGAATGTTGTGGTGAGATTTGGGAATTGACACTTGGAGATGGAGGCACAGTCACTGGATTAGGATCAGTTGATTGTAAGGGTGTGTTTCGATTGAAGGGAATGGGGGGAAGGGGAGGTTTAGTAAAGGAGGGGTTTAGTCAATCTCCTGTTTGGTTTGGAAGTTTTTTAAGGGGGAAGGAAGTGGAGGGGTCAAAGCAACCCCTCCCAAGTTCACTTTTTCTTTCCCCCTAATTTGGAGTAAAATAGAGGGGAGGGAGAGTAACTCTCCTTTATAAAACTCATTTTACACATAAAATTTATCCCTCCCTTCCATTTTCTTTCTAATCCAAACAAAAGAAACACATGCTCCTTTATGATACTCTCATTCCCTCAAATTATCCAATCCAAACATGATTTAATCCTCTCATCTCCTCTCCTTTATTAAATTTTCTCCCCTCAATCCAAACACACTCTAAGGGAATTTCAGAGTGAGACCCAAGGGAGTTTGGAGATGATTTAGGTAAAAAAATAGTGGGTTTTGGTATAGAAACAAGAGACAGTACTGGTGGTTGGTTTAAAGAAGGGACTGTTAAGTTAGTATTGGTAGTGATGCAAGGGAAAACATTTTCTGAGAACCTGACATGTCTAGATGTGTAGGCTCTGTTTGTAGTTAAGTCTAAACACTTGTATCCTTTTGAATGTGAACAGTATCCAATAAAGACACAAGGTTTTGACTTATTTTCAAGTTTATTCTAAGCATATAGCCTCAACCAAGGGTAGCATAAGCACCCAAACACTCTGAGGGCAGAATTGTCAGGTTTTACTAAGTAGAGTGTTTCATAAGGAGATTGGTTATGTAAAACTGGGGTGGGAAGTCTATTGATTAGGAAGCTTGCAGTGGCAACAGCGTCCACCCAAAATTTGGCAGGGAGGTGAGATTGATTTAGAAGAGCTAAGGGAGTTTCTATTAGGTGAAGATGCTTCCTCTCAGCTTTTCCATTTTGTTCAGGTGTGTGTGGACAGGAAGTTTGATGGATGATACCTAGTGAGTTGAGATGTTGACTGAATTGATGATTTATATATTTTGTTCCATTATCTGTTCTAAGTGTCTTGATTGTAGCATGAAATTGATTCTGAACTAGTGCAGAAAAACTGAGAAAAGCAGAAAAGGCTTCTGATTTAGTTTTCAAAGGATAGAGCCATGTAAATCTGGTACAGTCATCAAGAAACACAAGATAGTATTTATATTGCATACATGAAGGCCATACATAAGAATATACCAACTGAAAGGGAAATTCAGTTATATGACTAGATGGTAAAAAAGGTAATTTGTGTGCTTTACTAACTGAACAGGAATTACATTCAATAGAATGTTGTGGTAGTCTAATATGTAGCTAAGAGGATAACAGTTGAGCTGCTGGCTTGGATGGATGACCTAGCCTTAGATGCCACTGAAAACTAGAAGGTTGAGTGCCAACCTGAGTAGTGCATGTGAGAATTCTGCCTACAGGAGAAGGATGTGGAGGTAGACTGCAAGGCAGTGAGTAGAGACCTTGATTACAGGGGGCCTAGAACATAGCCAATTAAAGTGCAATTATTATCCTTTGTGAGCTTAGAAACGGATAAGAGATTGGATGATATTTGTGGAATATATAAAACAGAAGATAGAGTTAATGTGGAAGTAAGAGTGCAGAGTCTGCTAGTGCCTATACTATGAATAGGAAGTGTATTACCATTTCCAATTGCAACTGTTTCTGCACCTTCATAGGGCTGAGGTTGGTTCAGGTAAGCCAAATCATGTGTAATGTGAGTATTTGTCCCCGAGTCTAGAAACCAGTGATTGTCTGAATTGGCAGTGGACCCAGTTGTTGCAACCATGACCTTTTTCTCTGGCTTAGGGCAGCTGTAGTTGACAGCATCAAATCTGTGCCAACACTCCAAGGCAGAGTGATTAGGTTTGGCACAGATTTGACAGGAGATTGAGGAGGAAGCAATAGGGTTAGCTATGTTTGTTTTCTGTTGATTGGAATTGCCAGTGTTATAGTTCTTTTGGCCTCTGCCTCCTCTGCCTCTGTTATTTCTACCTCCCCTGCCTCTATTAGATGTGTCAGAGGGAGTAGAAGTTTTAGTGTAAAGAGCAGTGGGTAAATCACTTGAGGAAGAAGAGTCAATGTTGGCTGAGTGAAGGAACTGCAGATTTAGCTCCTCTGAAAGTAGTAGAGTAGTCAATTCACTGATGCCTATTGGCTTAGATTTGAGCCTAATATGAGTTCTAACATTTTCATACTCAATTGGCAGTCCTTTGACGATGTAATGAAGAAGATCCTCTTCTGCAACAGGTGTACCAGAAGAGGTTAGGCTATCAGTTATGACCTTTACTTGATCCAGATAGGTCTGCATACTTTGGTGGCCTTTGCTGAGATTGTACAACTTGTTTCTGAGATGATGAACATAGGATCTGCTGACTGAACTATATCTTTTCTCTAGTGCTTTCCAAATATCAGCAGCAGAAGTGAGATGAAGAACTTGAGGCAACACTGTGGCAGAAATTGAGGCAATGAAGCAGGTCTTAAGGTGTTTGTTAACAGTGCACCAAGTGTGATACTCTAGATTTGGAGTTTTTGTACCAGCTTCATTGGTGATCTCCTTTGGTGGACAAGGCAGTTCTCCAGTAACATACTCCAGAAGATCATTTGCCTCTAACACTGCTTGTAATTGAGCTTTCCACACCAGGTAATTAGTGTTCTCTAGTTGAATTTAACTAAAGAGTTGTAATTTTGAAGAAGAAGCTTCAAGCCATAAGGTAAAGCTTGATCTGAAGGTAAAGCCATGAAAGTAGTGTGAAGAAGAGCTTCGCAGAGGTCAGTTATGGAGTTTGAACTGATCACAAGCTTGATTTGAAGCTAAATTGAAAACCTAGGGTTTCAATTTATGAACATTGGTTGAAGATGAACTAAGAGAAGTGAAAACCCTAACTGTGCGAAGTGAGAGAAGTCTTCGATTAGTGGTTACGAAGCTTCAGATCGATGCTGTAATGGCGCCGCACCTTGTAGAAGATCGAAATCAACTGAAAGAAGCTTGATTTCGAAGAAAAATGGCGGAATTCAAAGATCACAAGTAGGATCTTTGGCTCTCGATACCATGAAGAAGAGAGAAAAGTAGAGAGAGAATTTTCTGAAATATAGATTATATTTCATTGAATAGTCTGCAGTACATTTTATCTATTTATATAGTATACAAGCATGTACAGCTAGACTAACTAATAGTAGTTGATGACAGCTATATACAGCTGTTATCATAACTCCTAACTCACTGTTCACTAAGCCTACTTATCTGCAACTCTTATACTTTATCAGTATCAACACAAGATATACAACCTTCTTGTTCTTTGCAACCTAATTACAGTTCACACATTGAGAGATGTAGGAAAAAGGGAAGAACTAAGAAAATGTTGAAAATGCTAAGATACAACAGGTCCTGCAACTTTAAATTTCCAAACATACCAAAACCAAGTACTTTGACAAGAAGTAATTTGAACATATTCATTTGTCTTTTATCAAATCATACTTCGATTCAAAGCTGTAGTAAGTGCTAAGCAGAGTTCTATAAACAAAAACATTAAGAAAGATAATATTGTATCTAACCGTAGAAATCTAGAAAATGGTTACATACAGATGCACACACAGAGAACTAAAGGGAAAGCACTTTGAATTAGTATACTCACACACACAAATAATTTAAGTACATATCTGAGAGGGGAGAAGAAAGTCCCACCTGAATGCACTGACCCAAAAGTGGAGAAATTTCCTTCTTCAAATTGTCACGAATCAGGCCAAATATTTTCTCTACACAAGCTGTTAGCTGTTGTTTAAATAGTATAGCTGGGTAACGAGCTTCCAAATGTGATATACCATCCTCCAATCTTAAAGGTGATTTTAGGCCCTAAACAACAAAGTTAAGAAGTATTTATATCTTTCCTGTTTAGTTAACATAATCAAGAAACCTATGATGAATAAGCATATAAGAAATGTGACACAAATTCCAGTCATGTTTTGAAATAATAGATCACGTGAAATACAAGAAATAGGTGCAAATATAGAACTAGAAAAGCTAGAAGTCATGCTGATTCAATGCAAATGTTTCTTTCACACGGAGAATTTATACAAGCATTATCTCAGTATCATAAGCATATAGCTTCTTTGCATTTAATGGTAACATATCTGATGAACTTAACAACAAAACAAGGGGTCCAAAACCATGCAATGCATTTCTGAAAATGATATAACATAAAATAAAGGATATGAAAAAACTCTTATAGAAGAAAAGCATATAACTTAGCAATAACAAAATATGCTCCAAAATCCATATCGAGCTGTTTCAACTAAAGCACAAGCACAAGAGCAGCAGAAAAAGAGAGAGAGAGAGAGAGAGAGGATATGAATATTTTTTCATGAATGCCGGGTCTCCCATATAATAACATCCAAAGAAAAATCACCTGACCCAACAAAATGCTTGTTTACAAACTAGGTGCTATCTCTGTAGAGGATTATATCAGCTAAACATCAGAAACCACAACGCAAAAAATAATATGACGTTGAATTGCAAACTGCGTAAACATACATGGAGAAGTCTCCCATTTAGCCCAGTAGACCCACTAAAATGACGAGAATTTGCAGCTAAAAACCCACTGGATCGCAAGTTCCTTTGCAAGAGGCAAAGAAGTGCTGATGTATTAGACAACCAGTAAGGCAATATGGTGTCCTCATCGTCCGCCTAAATCAAGAGAGGTAAAAACAACATTAATGTCATCTTCAATATTAAAATATAGCCTTTTGGAGTAATCAATAAAAATCTATCTTTCACCTTAATCAATATTGATAATGCTTCTAGAAATGAACATCTTATGATATACTCAACAGTTAGATGGAGAAGTAACCAAAGCTACATAAATACAAGAAACTATCAAGAATTCAAGCAAGCAATTTACCTTCAGTACTTCATTGATTCCTTCGATTATGAAATCAAAAATAGCTGTCCTTTCCGACTCAAAGGCGTCCCAATGAACAAGGCATCTATAGATGACACAAGCAGCTACCGGCTTCCCATCCTTAAATCCCATATCCTTTTTAATGCATTGTGAGAGGATTTCATAATTCTGCAATGCAAGAATTTCATTTCTGAATTAATGAATCATGCAGATGGAAAGGCAATTGCCTTCAAATTCAAGGAAGCATTTGTATTGGAGGATACCATTATATATGCCAACTCGACAGGTCAATTCCATTGCATTTGTTTGGACAATTTAAGTTATTATACACGTCAATTCCTTAACCAAATCCATCGCAATCTTTTCGAATCTTTTTTATAGATTTCAAATCCTTATCAAAATGGTGTTGTATGAAATTCATTCTTTGATTAAGTCGATAAAGAATTCTTAAATCGAAGGACTGCATATGCACAGATTGAGATTTAGAAAGCTTCAAGTAGTTTCTGAAACCCAAATCCACCAATCCAAATGCCACACAAAATAGTTCTAAGAACATATTGGCCATGTACTAAAGAGGTAAACATAAAATCAGCAACTATTATCCATAAAAGAAGAAAACCTGATGCTTCTCGATATTTGATTTTGTCCGACGGTAATCGGATAAACCTTGTGCAATAGGAGGTATGATTTTTGAAGGAGTTGGTGATTCCTATACAACCAAAATATGGATATTAGGAAAGCGGATCAAAAGTTAGCAGATAGAAAGACTGCAAGACAGAAGATCTTACAAATGAAATTTTTCTATCTGCGGAAGGAAGAGCAAGTGCACTGGAAACCTTCTGTTCAGCAAAAAATAAAAAAAATATCATCAAATAATGCATCAAGTATAATGAGACCCTACGAAAACCAAATGCAAGTTCTACATAATATAATATTCGATAAAACTATATGTATCGTAAGCTCATAAAATTGCATAAAAGCTTACTTCCAGTAAAGGCTTCGCAAAAGCACTACGGCTCTTCTTTGGAGACTCACTGAAAGCTTTTTGACGTAGAATATGATTCTCATCTTCCAAATTGGAGAGCTTTTCCTCCAAACTAGTCCAGATAAGTCAAGACAGTGAGGGAAAGAACAGATGACCAACTCAAATACTTAAGAGCAAGACAATATTACTACCATCATGCAAGATCTGACTAGCTATGAGAAAAAATCTAGAAAGCAGGTGAACTAAGAATAGAGTGTTTATCAAGAATATCTTTTAAGAATTCTTTCATATATCGCAATTTAATTTATTTTGAAGAAGTGAAAGAGAATATATAGAATAAGTTGATTGCTGCAAAATGTCCATGTTAAGACACCTTTGCAAATTCTGCTGGAGTTGTGAACACTTTTGTTCAACTTCTCTCAATTTCTCAATCGTACTACTCGCATCCTCTTTAGTCTTGACAAGCTCATGCTCCAGAATTGAGTTCCTCTCCTCCAAGGACTTCAATGAACTCTACATACAGAAATGCCATATTGATGAGTAAATATTTAGATCTGAAGAAACATGCCTATTACTAAGCTGCTCAAGTAAAATACTTGAATTATGTGTCATAAATATAGGTGATTATAGAATTTATTTATTCCAGTTATTATTTCACATTTATCATATCTAATTTGCTAAACCCCTATTCGCAAGATAAATAAGATTTATACGATAAGCTAGATTATAGGGATTTTTTAATTTACTATCTAAAGTAGATGATGTTCCCCAATTTTAAACTACGCCCAAACAATATTCACAATCACACTAAGAATGTAGATAAAATATATTGTCTAGAAACCTTAAAAAATACTTCTTATCAAACAATTATTTCAGAAGGGTAAAAATTACAGAAGTACAGAGTGTTGCAAATAGCAGACAAAATCAGTGGAAGATACCAATTTGCTGACACCATGAATCAATTATATATAATCATATGCTGACAAAATCCTCTCCAGCACATTTTCAAAATTAAATTTCTTCAAAAATCATTGTGATAACCACATAGGAAGCAAAAGGAAGTACTTTAGCTTAAGGTCCAGAAAAACATAAGACATCTAACTGTAAACATATTTGGACAAGAAACTCCGCCCATTTTCCTTGAGGGCTAATTTTGTATTACAAGATCAATCCAACACAATTAATACAGAAGGTAATAACTGCAGCAAGTTAATATGCCCATTCTACATGAAACACACTGTGTGCCCAACTGAATCAGGTCGTTTCTTTCTCACTGTTACACATTACGGTCTATATGCATGAATTACAAAGTAAGAATATCAGTCTTCTGTAACTGATATTGAAGAAGATGGAGAACCTTTAGAGATGAGAAAGTGAAATGATTCGCTTCAATGGCAAAAGGTATGGAATTTTCTCAACTATGCCCACAATCAAGCAACATCTGAGTTTAGCAGTCTTTGGCATCACTTTCAAGTCAAGATAAAGCGTGAACAAGCAAAGTAGATACAAAAACCCACAAAGTGAATTACGGTAAACATGCTGACAAGTAAGACCTAGAGTAATTGATGCATTAATATTCCAATGAAACTAAAAGTGCATGTATTCATGCAGCTAATCGGCAAGTAAGAACAGATCACTCAAAACTCAAAGTAATATTGTTGATAGTAAGCAATGCATCCTATATCACCTTCAAAATAGCATTTTCATTTCTCAGTTCAGTCACTGACACAACTTCTCTTTCCAAAGCAGATTTCTCTTTCACCGACAGTTCTAGTTGTCTTTGCAGCACCGCGTTCTTGTTGAACTCATTAACTGTAGCAAGTTTTGCTGCATTGAGTTCAAGGCTTAAAGACTCCACAGTTTTCTTAAGTTTTGAAATCTCGACTAACTTTGCCTCCTCATTAGAGACCTGCATTTAGATTTGCATTGACAGGCTGATCAACAAATAAATATTTTAAAGAATGAATTCACCAAAATAGTCACCCTACTTGGGGTGAAACTCAATGACAAGAACATGAATCTCCAAATCAAAGAAATAGAGAAAGATTTGGTTAGTGACTACTGACTAGACTACAAACCACCATGAAGGAATAGATTGGAAAGGACAAAACCACCACCATAAACTGACAGTAACAATGATGATAGGAAAGGGGAAGATTTGATGATAAACCTTCATGTGTGTTCATCCCAGTAGAATGATACAATACAAGTGCAATTCATATGCAAGTATAGATTTCTATCTGATAGAGTACAGTGATAGTCTCACAGTTAGTCTAGCACATGTGTAATATCTGTTGTATGCAGTCAATATGTAACAGAATGTGTAACAGAGCTAGTGAGCCTAATGACAGCTGTAAAGCACTTATAACTACCTGCAGAATAGTATATATATCTGCAATGTAATCATTTACAGATCAATGAAATCATTTTATCACTTTTCTATAAATTTCTTCATGGTTTCACAGAGCATTTTGATCTTGAGGAGAATTTTTTTCAAGAAAGATCTCCATTGGAGAACATCAACCTCCATTGGAGCTCCTCTCAACCTCCATTAAAGCTCCATTGAGAAGCTCCTATTCTCTCTTCCGCATCTTTCTCTCCTCAAATCTCTTCTTCTCTGATCTTCAAGTAGGCATATCTCCATACTTTGAAGATCATTATTGCAACTCCATTACAGATCTCTGTAACAGCATTGCAATTTCACCATTGAAACACTTTGTGAAAGCTTGCGAAGACACAAAACTTCACTTTGCACATTTTCTGCTTCAATATTCTATCTTGTCATCGAATCAAAACTTCAAAACCCTATTTCTTAGCCATGGCTTCTTCTGAAGTTGATATTCCACAAGGACTCAAGGCACTGACTCAGAACTTACACAATCTGGTCAGAATTCAACTTGATAACACCAACTATCTCATGTGGAAAGCACAGATGGAGATAGTTCTTCAAGCTCATCAGCTCTTGGATCACATCAATGGAGCTGAACCTTGTCCTTCCAAACTTCTCTCAGAAACTTCTTCAACAACTTCTACTTCTTCAACACTCAATCCAGCTTACACTGCCTAGATGTTGAAGGATCAACACCTCAAAACTTGTCTCATAGCTACAATCACTCCTTCTGTTCTTCCTCATATTCTTCATTTACCTACTACTCCTGCAATTTGGAGTGAATTGACAGCCAGATTCAATAATCTAAGAAGACCTCCTCTATATCAACTGAAAGTCCAACTTTACTCTCTCAACAAAGGTTCCAAAACAATGAGAACCTATCTGGATGAGGTGAAATCTGTCACAGACAGCCTTCTTTCAGCTGGAGCTCAAGTTCCTGAAGAAGATCTCATCATTCAGATTCTCAGAGGACTTCCTCCTGAATATGTGACACTGAGGGCTTCTCTTAAGATCAGAAAAGATTATATTTCCCTCACTGAACTGAGCAGTCTCCTACTCACAGAGGAGCTCCATATTCAGTTTCTCAACTCGGTCAAAGTTAGTTCCTCTGCTACCATAGATGGTCATAATGCTCTCTACACTACCACAACAAACTCTAATTCATCTAGAGGTAGAGGCAGAAATCAAAACCAAGGTAGAGGTGGCAAAAATGGTAGAGGTGGTAGAAACAACTCTCAGTCTTCTAACAACTCACAGAGAACAGGCAACACTTCAGAAGCTAAGGTTTTCTGCCAAATCTATGGGAAACCAAACCACCCAGCTATTGAGTGTTGGCACAGACTGGATGGCACCAACTACTCTAAACCTAAAGAGGATAAACAGGCTAAGGCTGCCAAATTGGGCCCACAATCTGGTGCTGAATCCCAGTGGTACTTAGACTCAGGAGCAAATGTGCATGTCACACATGATCCTTCCACTCTCACCACTACCCAGCCCTACTTTGGCACTGAAAAGGTATTAGTTGGAAATGGCAGTACTCTGCCCATCCAACAAGTTGGCACTGGTACTATTCTTACTCCCAATTCATCTCTTTCTTTAAAGAACATATTTTATATTCCTCAAATTTCCAAAAAATCTCCTCTCTGTTTTTAAACTTGCCCACCATAATGACTGCACCCTTTTGTTTAATGCCAAGGAGGTCATCATCATGGACAATACTACCAAGCAAACTTTGTTCAAGGCCCCCTGTGAAAGAGGACTCTACCCTATTCCCTCCCAGTCTGCTCTTTCAAAATCAGCTGCAAGCTGAAGAAGTCTAGAGAGAGAAAGTAGAAAAATTGTATCTTCATTATCTGAATGTATTTGTTACATGAGTCTGCTATTTATAGATTTCTATAGCAGAGTATTGTGCACATGCTGCACATGGTAGGAATGACAGCTGTACTACAGCTGTCACCCATTAGCCTAACTAACTCTATTAACTAATTGAATCAGTAATCTTATTATACTAAGCTGATTCAGTTCATACTAGCTCCTACTAAGCACTTATATAATTACAACAAAACATAATTCAATCTCAGTCTTATACTTTATCACAAGCACTGCTTACACTTGCACCACACCTTCACCATCACTCACTACAACTGAGCAATGGCATCTGAAGTTGGGGCATCCTTCTAAACCTTCTGCACAACTTTTATCTTTTTTACTGAATGTAAAACTTCCTACTTCTACTATTCACTGTGGTTCTTGTAGTATAGCTAAATCACACAAACTACCATTCTCATTGTCTAGCAATGTTACCACAGCTCCTTTTGATTTAGTACATTCAGGTGTATAGGGTCCTTCCCCTCATACTTATTGTCAAAACTATAGATACTACCTTTTATTCATTGATGATTTTACCAAGTATTGTTAGCTTTATCCTTTGAGAGCAAAGTCAGACACTTATCCTACTTTGTTAAGCTTTACTGCTTTAATTAAAACTCAATTCAATGCCACCATAAAAACCTTTAGGACAGACAATGGTAAAGAATATCTTAACAATCAGTTCAGTCAACTACTTCAAAGTCAAGGCACTATTCACCAAACAACTTGTCCATACACTCCCCAACAAAATGGAAAAGCAGAGAGAAAACATCAACATCTAGTAGAAACTGCCCTAGCTCTTCTCCACCACTCAAGTGTGCCATCAAAATATTGGTTAGATGCCTTGGCTACAGCCAACTTTCTCATTAACAGGCTACCCCATTCACAACTCCAAAACCAATCTCCATTTCAAGCTCTCTACAATTCTCAGCCATACTACAATTACTTAAAAGTTTTTGACTGGCTCTGTTATCCATGGTTTAGGCCATATACCTCTCACAAACTAGAATTTAGATCCATACCTTGTGTCTTTTTAGGATATTGCTCTCACACTAAAGGATACTAGTGTCTAGATCCCTCCACTGACAAAGTCTACACTTCTAGACATGTCAGGTTTAATGAGCAGGTTTTCCCTTTCAAATCTTAGTCAGGGACATCCTCCACTCCTGACTCCAACCTTTTTACTTTTGCACCACTCCTTTCCTCTCCAATACTTGTATC
The DNA here is from genome assembly GCA_037974665.1 of Ehretia macrophylla. Classification (NCBI taxonomy): domain Eukaryota; kingdom Viridiplantae; phylum Streptophyta; class Magnoliopsida; order Boraginales; family Ehretiaceae; genus Ehretia; species Ehretia macrophylla. The sequence continues at coordinate 64,055,902 of CM075764.1, read as the reverse complement.
TCAGGTTCCACAATTAGCTCCTAGCTCTCAAGCTGCATCTATTCCTCCTGCTCAGTCCCTATCCCCAATTCCTCAACAACACCCTTCTCCTTTACAAAGCACTACTGCAAAACACAGTATTCAGGGTCCAAATGAAGTCCCTCATAGCACTCCTACTACAGGTGCCTCCTCTTCCACTCAGTCTGTAGAACAACCATTATCCCCTACTCAGTCTACTATTCAGACTTCATCTTCTACTCAGTTAGCATCTCAACCACCCTCTGAATCTGATCAGTCAACTAATCCACCAACATCTGAATCTCTTCTATCCTTCTCAGCCTTATTGAGTTGACAGACATAAGAGGGGTAGGAAGGATCTACAAGCCCTGTGACTGAGAGTAATGTGAGTGGAAGTTCTATACGGTTTAAAGCAAGCCCCTAGAGCTTGGTATACTAAACTCTCAGCTTTTCTGATAGCACAAAATTTTACTTGCAGTCAGTCAGACACTTCTTTATTTTTTCAAAGAACTTCGACTCACATTACTCTACTCTTAGTTTATGTTGATGATATTATCATCACAGGGTCTTCTCCTCCTTCCATACAAACTCTTATTTCAGCTATGAACACTAAGTTTGCCATGAAAACACTTGGTTCCCTATCCTATTTCCTTGGCATAGAGGTCAGTCCTATCCAGAAATCTCTTCTTCTTAATCAAACAAACTATGCCAAAGATATTCTGCAAAAAGCAGGGCTTTCAGAATGCAAATCTACAGATACTCCTACATTTTCCAAGTCCTTACACTCTTAGTATCATGACACTACACCTTATGCCAACCCTACACACTATAGAAGCATTGTTGGAGCCTTGCAATACCTTACAATCACAAGACCTGACATCCAATTTGCAGTCAACACCTTGTGCCAGTACATGCATGCTTCTACCACTGTTCACTATTCAGCTCTCAAAAGAAACTTGAGGTACATTAAGGGTACTCTAAATCTGGGCATTCTCTTTCAGCCAGGCCCTCTCCATCTATAAGCTTATTCAGATTCAAAATAGGCAACAAATTCAGATGACAGGAGATCCACTACAGGCTAAGTAGAAAACTAGGGTGAAACAATGAAATTCATAGATTGCAACACTGATCACAACATTTGATTACAACACTTGATTACATTTTGTGTTTCTACATAGTGGTTTATATAGTCCTAAAAGGGGTAAACAACGTTTCCTAATATTAAGGAGGAAAATAAGGAAGACAACTTTTCCTAATATTAAGGAGCAAATTGCTCCTTACAATAAGTCTAATTTTATGGAGCAAATTGCTCTTTATAATAGGCCTAAAATTAAGGAACTAAAGTAATATAAAATAATATAATATTTCATATTTCAACACTCCCCCTCAAGCTAGGGCAAATATATCGACGAACCCAAGCTTGACAAGAGCTGACTAGAGAAATGATGGTTGATATTACGATAGACCGATGACTCCCATCAAGAAGAACAAGTGACTGCATGCAAGCCATGTGCGAACCCAAGGCCAAAGGCCACCAATGACTGGACCAAAAACCCCAACATCGACGCACCACCAATGACTGGAAAGACCATGAAACCATGGCAAGGTGCCTGAAAACAATAGGCGAACAACAAAAGGTACGTGACAGAAGACGTACCAACCCCGAGAGGCTCCAAGCTGAGAGAACAAACTGAGTCTCAAGCCAACAAAAGTGGAGAACATGTCCACCGGAACACCTCCACACAAATTTCAACCAACAATGGTGGAAATCACAGTCAAAAAGTGGGCCAACGATGAAAGAGACCGACAACAAATGGCTGGTGAGCACTCCAACCCATATCTAACCACAATAGCCTAGGAACCATCAACAATTGAACAAAAAAACCATCATTTGGGAGAGATGAACAAACAAGGGAGATGAAGGTAGCCGGACAAACTCGGCTATAATGACGATAAAGAGATGGCAAGGGCCAAAGGCAGCCGGACACACTCGGCTATCATAATGATGAAGAGATGGCAAGGGCCAAAGGCAGCCAGACACTTGGCTACGATGACAATAAAGAGATGGTTTTTGTTTTTTGGTTGAGGAAGCGTGAGGAAGCTTTCCAGTATTTTTTATTTTTTTTTTTAATTTTTTTTTAAATTTGGCTCTTGATACCAAGTAGAAAACTAGAGTGAAACAATGAAATTCATAGATTGCAACATTGATCACAACATTTGGTTACAACACTTGATTACATTTTGTGTTTCTACATAGTGGTTTATATAGCCCTAAAAGGGGTAGATAACATTTCCTAATATTAAAGAGGAAAATAGGAAAGACAATTTTTCCTAATATTAAGGAGCAAATTGCTCCTTACAATAAGCCTAATTTTATGGAGCAAATTACTCCTTACAATAGGTCTGATTTTAGGGAACTAAAGTAATATAAACTAATATAATATTTCATATTTCAACAGGCTATGCCATTTTTCTAGGTTCTGACCTTATTTCCTGGTGCTCTAAAAGGCAGCCTACAGTTGCAAGGTCAACAATAGAGGCAGAGTACAGAGCATTAACTCAGACTACTGCAGAAATGAAGTGGCTTACCTATCTACTTCATGATCCACAACTGCCAGTTCCCACCCCTATTATTCACTGTGATAACGCCTTTGCTATGGCCTTAGCATCAAATCTTGTTTTCCATGGTCGCACCAAACACATAAAGATAGATTATCACTTTGTTAGAGAACAAGTGGTATCTAAATCATTGCAGCTGTCCTATATCAACACTACAGAACAAATTGCAGACTTGCTGACCAAGGTTTTACCTAAGAAGACCTTCAACTATCTCTATAACAAGCTTCCCCTGTGTTTTTCCACCCCAGCTCAGCTTGAGGGGGATGATAGAGTACAGTGATAGTCTCACAGTTAGTCTAGCACATGTGTAATATATGTTATATGCAGTCAATATGTAACAGAATGTGTAACAAAGCTAATGAGCCTACTGACAGCTGTAAAGCATTTGTAACTACCTGCAGAATAGTATATATATCTGCAATGTAATCATTTACAGATCAATGAAATCATTTTATCACTTTTCTATAAACTTCTTCACTATCCATTAAATGGCAACTAGCCAGAAAGTTAAACATAAATGCTAATCTTAGACATCCTCAATTTTTATAGCAACAATTTGTCAATCAGCACGATATATAGCTCAACATGTTGTAACTAAACATAGCCTATTCTGAAATATCTGGATTTTCTTATTGGAAGGGAATAGTTTCAGCATCCAAAAGCTAAGGTTACATGCCATTGAGCCTGCTATTAGAAGACATCCTAAACAAATTTTGGCCAGCATCGATAACTTAACACGTGAATATCTAGTCTCAACAACAGAACCATGGCATTAGAAAATTATCAAAATTTCAATGGCCAAACAATAAGTTCCATTCTTCTCTATAGTTAAATAATTAAATTGTCTACTGGGGAAGTATTTATCTTAGAAGATACGGTACCCGTATTTTTTTCTCCAGATGCAACCGCCATGTGAGATCCTCCAGCTGCTTCTCAAGTTTACCTTTTGCCAAGCGCAAGGCACCAGCTTCATTTGCCTCCTGTTGGAGAAAGTTACAAAGAATAAAAAATTCTATGCTGTACAAATAACAGGGAAAAGGAAATTGAAAAATTACTTTGTTCCAACTGTAAATCCTTAGGAGATCTTGAAAGCCATAACAAGAAAAGAAGTATGCACCAGCAAAGACTGTTTAACTATATCATCATGCTAAGAGTAGAGCACAAGAAACAAAATACAAGGTGACATTTATAAATCATGTATCTTGATATCACTTTGGTAGTTACTACATAGAGGTGTAAGAACCATTAATTTAGGACACCTCTTACCAGAACAAGGAAGGAAAACAACAATGCAAAGAAGTGTATCTACAGGTGCATGCTTGTCGCTGTGCGTTGTATTATAATATTAAGGCAGCTTATTCCAAATTAGTGTGTCCCAAATTTAGTGTCCTTTCCCAAATACCAACAGAAAATCACTACTTTATTTTTGTTATTATTACAACAAGCATGTTCATCATTATTCATATATGCATTCACATGTGTGCTAGCATGAAAAAGTAACACGATTATAAAACCTAAGCTCTACTTTCTGAATTTATGTAGACACGCTTCTCATTTTTGTAATGTGAAGGGGTAACTTAGCAAACTTAACAACAAATTCTGAAAATATAAAGTTGGTTTTCCTAAAAGGAACTCAAATTATTGGACAGAGGAGTATATGTTTAATGCGGGCCAGCATGAAAGATCTTTACTCAATGACACAGATGGATGTACAGCAATCTGAGAAGAGAAATTAGGGTTCCCTCTTCTAGTAGGGAAGATCCATTGCAGCTAATTCAGTTTATAAGAAAAACAAGACTCAAAGAAACTTCTTCTCACCATACTGCCTTATTTCATTGGAAAAGAGGGGCAATATGAAGGGATCATTATACATATACAAAAGCAACTAATGCAAATACCTTGTCATGCCGCTATACTCTAAATCTCAAAAGCATTTATCTTATGAAAGTTGGGGTTTCTCTTTTTTCCCCAGAGGAGGAGAAAACTAAAGCTTGCCAACTACATCAAAAGGAATCAAACAAGATGCTCAACCCCACAGAAATCTGGTGCTCACATGTCATTATATGTACCATGAAGAGCACAAATCTAGTGGTTCCCCATATTTTTACCATCAATTCTTCCTTAAAAAATACCCATGAACATCGCCTAAGCCACTTCAAGGGAGAGAAGCATAATTTATATTCATCTTGCTTTCAGATCATTCAAAAGATACACAACATAATAAACAACATAGAACTATAATTAGACTCAATAAACCTCATCCCAATTATTGCAACCTTCTGAATCATGTCCTAAATCTGACATCTTGCAGAAGTATTTGCTCACCTCTCTATTAAATTGAGACACATTCTTTAACTTCTCAACTTTATTGAATTTTTTAGCTATAACTCTGCCTTCACACAAACAATATTTGTTTTATGGTAAACATGCCTATGCCATATTTAAAAATGTTATTCTTTATCATGTTAAGTGTTGCACTAACAAATTGCAAAAACTTTCATTTCCAATCCCAAGTACAAGATTGGCCACATAATACTCATCGACACATTTGTTAATTTGTTCCAGTAGATATAGCACTAAAAATATTGCAAAAACATTCATATTCAATCTCATCTTTTGAGATTGCCACATATCCATTTTCACACACATGGGAGCACCATGTACATTCTACTTTTTAAGATTTTACCATACAACTGCACCATAAAATCCATAACTCAAAAAAACTTAGCCTCATGATCAGCCTACAACTCAATGATATTATTCTCACCTGTTTAAGCCTCCTAAGCTCTCTTCTGGCCAACTTTTGCCTCCAAAGGCACTGTATTGCAATAATATTAGATTGACGATGCCGAAAAGTAGAACGGACTTTGCACATCCTCCAACAAGCCTGGTGTGAAAGCAGCCATCAAAACAGTAAGACAACTATTTGTGAGAAATAAGTATCTGTTTTCCATGTGTAACTATCAATTATGCAATTCTAATATGCTATAGAGAAGCATTCAACAGCTAAAGTACCACACTAAACTTTTACAGCAGAACTGTGAAAAGGAGAACTTTTCTACCCCCAAGTATACTATCACATTAAAAAGTAAAATTAGATAATTACTCCAATAACAATGGAAGCCAGTTCGCATTTCTAAGTGCAGTTCCGATTTATAATGCATGCATTGATTGCATTGGTCAGATAGAACTTCATACCAAAAAGTCATAATGTCCAACTTCAACTGTCACTTCCATTTTTCTTTTTTTTTAGCAATTATTTCTTCTTTTTTCCTTGTGAGAAGTAATTTATCACCATAAAGTGAACTCAGTGGCTATTTATAGATGCATGATTACAAGTGAAGAGGCAAGATAATCAACAATCCATCTATGAGATCTATATAAGTTGACAAATTGGTTAAAAAAATAAACAAGTGTGTTTTAAGTTTCCCAAAGTGGATTTTAATTTTCTTCAAAAGCTCAGGATTTATTTTCTCTACTAAAACATCCTCATTGACCATAGGGGAACTATTTTCCAAATTCCTGAGCCTACATACTCAAGGTCTGAAAACTTTTAACAATGTGAGGTGTCATCTGCCATTTAAACCAAACACTAGTGGTGCCAATTTCAAATGTTATACAATAGTTCTTCAGCTTTGAGTGCTCCATCTCAACAATACTAGTAATCATTCCCTACAAAGTCTAAAATATTCACATGTAAGACAATTTCATATCCCATTTTAATATCCTCAACTATACCAACATACAAGCCACATTCCAAAACATAGAGATCAAACAAATATTAGATACTTTTAACTTGCTTTTAGTCAGAATTGGGCTTTAAATGCCAGTAGATAGATGATGATCATACCCAGACAAAGGCTAAAGAAAGAAGAGGCTAATATAAAAAATTCCCAGATAATCTACATCATGAATGGGCCACAAGAAGGGACCTTCCAATGATAAAAAAAAGCACTAACATCAAATTTCACAAACCAAATAGAAGTAACAAGCCAAAAAGGCATAATAAATTGCATATGCAACGAAAAATGAAAAATATAAGGGAACATATCAAACTCGCTAAGTTTACCTGAATTACTGTAGCAGCTCTATGTTCCTTCATGTATAAGAACTTTTGCCGAGTTGAGAAACCACGGATGCTAGATTGTATAACCACAGCAGAGATATAAAGCTTCATATACAAATGCCTGAATAGCCATCTCCGGACATACTTCTGTAATACAGTGGCAGCTGCTGCCTCTCGAATTGTAGTAAAGACATGACGACCAAGATAACCTGCAAGATATAGTTTTCACTAGTTAGTTTGGCATAAATAATAAATAAAGGGAGAAAAAGTCAGTTCGATCTTCATATTCAATCATATGGAGCAAAAATAAAACAAACATGTGAACAAGCATAAGGTGTATACATATCAATGCAAATGGAAGCTACTAGCATTATTTATATGGGTCCCAGTTTACACATCTTCTCCTTCACTGAGTCGAATTAATTTTATATTCAGTCAAACCACGTAGATAATTTTAAAATTATTATTCATTCACAAAGGCAAAATGTAAAAATCTCATGAGTACGCTCTTAATTCTTGTCTTAAAATGTACAAGATCCATACATGTCTTCCTACACATGTCAGCTTACATAACTTCTCTTTCACTTATCGAAATGTCCAATTCAAATATTACATATAAATAATTAAATAATTAAGTGTTTCTCCAACCTTCCCATGAGCACTCATAATTCTTGTCTTAAAATGTACATCATTACCCAGCTACAAAGATTTCTTTGCCATTCCAGAAGTTTTCATCGATGGTTCCTAATAACTTCAATATAGCATTTACATTACTTTATTGAACTGATTGCAAGGATAAGCCTAGCATTACATTGATTACTCGTGTTCAACAACTACAATTAAGATATCTGACATCCACGGGGAACCAGAAATAGTCAGCAACCAGCTAACCCCCCAAGTTCTTCAGAAAAAATATTTAAATACTAGAAAGAATAAAACATTCCACCATGTTGATTGAATACAACTATGCAATCAACTTTTGAGTAAATAAGGTTTGCGCCGCATAAATGACAGTTCAGCATGCCCCCTTCTACCCCCTCCTAAAGGGAAAAGGAAAAAGGAAGGCCCTGAACATTCATGGCAGCTTCACCATATTGACATATGCTTAATCCAATTTTCCCGGAGCATTATTCAATGGTGTTTCGAAACACCATAAAGTTACCATTGTTGTAAGTTCAGGACTTAAGAATACTGAAAACTGCATAGTTCATGGGGCCTGTCCCCTAAAGTTTTGAATGGATAATCTTTATTTATCAAAAGATAAGTTCAATGGAAAATCTTTATTTATCAAATATAAGTTCAGAGTGTATGACTCCTATTATGTCAATGCCAATTGAATCAATGTTATTAGCTGTGAATTCGAACTTTTTGGTATTTTCCATTTCTTCGGATGATTTGATGGGTGAAATGATAAGATGTGCATATACTGTAGGTGCCCATTTAGAGGAGATCAAGGACTTCAAAGGAAAGATAAAAACAGAAGTTCAGATATAAACTAATACCTAATGCAGAAAAACTAAGCAAAAAGCATTTCATCGAATATATATTTTATTGTAGGAAGAGGACCTCTGCAACATGCTTGTAAACAAATTGCAGCAGCCCTTTTTGAAATAAAATTCCTGCGTGCCATATACGTTCGCAAGCATCCCTGAATACGCTTTGCGGCAGAATCCAAAACCTCAGCACGGCGTGAGTCTAGAATAGCAATCTGACCAGCTCTAAGAAAAACTTTGGTCTTCCCCAACTGCAAGAAGTCAAAAAGCAGGTGCGAAAGAAAAATAGTGAGGTCAAAGAGCCACTATAAAGAATCATAAAACACCAAGTCACTGGATACAAGGAAAAATCTAAGTATCAGTATATGGGTGACCAGTTTTGTTAAATCAAACCTGAAAATTCTCAAGTTTTAGCTTCTGAAGTATTTTCTCAGTCATAGTCTTCTCATCGTAACTGTGAATACATCATAAAGAGAAACATGAACCCAAAAGAAGCTTATTAAATAAAAGAATACGAGGATGGATTGAGAAACCAAAATCACAACAGCGAAGTTATTATCAGATTAGCCCAAAATAGCAAAAAGAACCAAAAAGAAAAGGTAGGTATCATAATTGCCTTCATAAGCACATCAAAGAGAATCAATCTCTATAAGTATATGTCAAAACATTATCAGCACCATGAAGATAGAAACACCCATTCGAATTGACTCTCATAAAACAGTAGCTATGATTTGAAGTAGACAGCATGATTCTTCTTTCTTTTCCTTTTCTTTATGCGTATATGTGTGTCAGTGTGTGCACGAGTCCTAGAGAGAGAGAGAGAGAGAGAGGAAAACCTGACACACACAGAAAAAATGTATGGAAAGCATCCTTCCTGAGAAATGGTGGCTGATAGCCAGAAGCAAAAGGCATACTCAAGAAACAAATGACAGTTTCGACTGACCAACACAAAAGCACTCTGACTTGCCAGAAAAATAACACTGGATGATGTCAGGCTATGGATATACCAAAAGGAATGCAGGATAAGTACATACATACATACATGTAGCATAATATATCTCATTATTTGCTAATATATGAGTACTATCATACTAACCATACTGCATGAACACATGCAGCAATTCTAGCTTTTAGTATAAGATCTCTCTGTTAAGAGAACCCTTAAAAGGCAAAGCGGGATATTCTTTTAACTAAGCCATCACACATGCCAACATTTTAAAACATGTTATGCAGTGAAGAAATTAGTTAGATTTGATAAAACAAATACATCTAGACCAATTCATACAACGCGTATGATTCAAAGAATCTATCTACATGCATTATATGTATAGACAAACAGACATATTAAATGTATGACAAACAGTCGTACAAAAACTTTTGTTTTGTACGAGAAATGACTTCGAATATGCTCATTGGGAAACTGATTAGAGAAGTGCTGGCAAAAAGTGCAGAAATGAAGAGAAAAGAAAAACCTAAACTATCAAATCATCTTAAAGAGAAATGACGAGAATTTTCTACTTCTCACCAGAAGGTATCAAGAAGTCTCAAATCACAAGTAATGAAATCTCAAGCAGTAACGCAGAGTTGCAGCACAAGTCAAATTACTGAGTTCTTATCAAGTCAAATCCGTTAAAGGCTAGGACTTTGTGAAATTAGAATATAACAAGATGGAACAGAGAAATTCTGGAACTAATTTTCAAAAAATGATCTTTGAAAAATTGTCTTGACTTTCAATGATCTTTGACTTTTGATAAAAGTAATGACTTATAACAGTAGAAGTAATACAAAAAAAACAGTACAACGACTAACCTTAGCAGAAGTGGAAAGTACTGTGTTGCTATAAATGCATTTTCAAAAGCATTGTTGGAATTTGTTTTCAATTTCCGTTCTCAGATAAAGTTAAAAAATGCTTTTCGGACATATCAGGCTTATTTCTATCTCAAACAGCTAGTAGAACATAGATCTCTATAAATAACCATCCAAATCCCTACAAATAGAACTTTCGAGAATTTGAAAATCTGAGTTTACTTTTATATACATATAATACTAATAATTCTTCGTAAATTGAAAACTTGAGCTACAACTTATTAAATTCATCGATACTTGCTTATCTTGTGATACATCTACATAGTATAAGCGTACTTTCTCAGGATGAGCCAAATTTTTGCAGTTATATACAAATTGGAGAGAGCTCAGATCAAAAATCACCTCAGTGATTACACATATAATTTAATTCTTAATTGGTGCTACTACGGTTCAGCTGATTATTGCTCTCAGTATATATCAATAACCAGCAATGTAATTTGTTCCTTTTAGTCTAAATTACTCTTATTAAGTTTTATGCTTCCCTATTTAGACTTGATTGCATTCACTGCGCCCGCACTTACAAGTCTGCTGCTAGCAGTATTGATTATGCTGCATATTGACATAAGAGCAATTTTGAATCAACAGATATACTGAACCTATACATACTATCTAAATCTGCACTTAACCTTTTTTAACTGCAACACATCTTGCTTTGCATATATACCAGTTATAATATCCTCAACCTGTAGTTGGAGTTATCATTTAAAGAAAATAAAATTCATATATATGTTATTCCTAATAGGTTTCTTAAAAGTAGCATTTGATTAATCATTGACTTGCAATGCTATCAGATTACTGCTGCTTAATTTTGAGGTTATAATCTGAACTTAGATTTAAGCAATTATAAGCAAAAAGTGTCAGCCTTTGATAGTTTCAGGCGAAGTGTATTCAACACCACCCCACCCCCCACCCCCCCTTGTTTCCTAGATTTCCTGCATTGACCTTACAATATTTTTAAAATCACTTTCAATAGTGCAATGGTTATACCATCTTCATCAAGATTCAAGGTGTCCAAGCGAAGAGGAATAAACAGTACCTTAACATAGAGGAAATATGAACCTCGATCTTGATCATTTGATTAGCCGGATTATTTTATTAGGAAAAACACCATGCCATAAATGGAAGAAGTGAGAAGCAGCAGAAGGAAGATAAACATGGGGTGTGATAGTTGCAAACAGAAGAAAAGGCAACCAATAAATGATAACAATGGTACAAGGATTGGGAAGAAAAATTATCTGGTAATTGAAGGGAAGAACCCACCTTCCATTAAAAATATCCAAGGCAATAATTCCAAATCGATCCACAAACTCAGGATAAGTCTTCCGTGTGGGGTAGCCTGCCAAACTTATGCGAACAGCCTCTAGAACTCCCTGCATTATGCGTATCATATAACCTACTATATCAGTCTGAGCTACAATTCACAAAATATTGATAACAAAAAGAAACCGAATTCTTTCAGGCAGCAGACTGCACATATGATGCAATTTTTTGCTGAAACTCACGGGAAACTCAAATGTGTTGAAGCAAACAACCACCATTTTACAATAACAAGATCATGCCTAGTATGTAGCATAGAATGCAGGCAGATAAGCCCAAAATGAGATGCAAATGGTGACTACCCCCCCCCCCCCCTCCCCAACCCACAAAAAAACCCCCCTCTCACTCCTTCAACCCCTCAGCCTCTCTCTCCTTTCCTCTCTCTGTCTCTCTCCCTTTCCCTCTCGCTATCCCCCTCCCTCTCGCTCTTTCACTTATTACGTTTCTTCTTTCAAGGAAAAGAATTTATTAAAAAGCACCAAGGTGGTACAACCTATTCCAAAAAAGCCCCAAGAAAGTCCAATCCTATGGAAGAAGTCCAAACTTAATGTATCCAAAAAATCAATAAAAAATTTACTGCAGTCAGGATATTGTTCACTTGTACAAAAGAAAGAAGTATTTAGAAACTCCTTCTTCATGGTATACAATATTTCCTCTTCGCCTTCAAAACCTCGAGCATTTCCTTTCTGTCCAGATAACTTAGGAGATACACGGAGAGATAAAATTGCTCAGTGGGAATTTCCTACTGAGCCTTCTATACAAGTTTATAGTCATTAGCAATTCTTTGACAGAGCCCAGTACAACCCCAGCAATACCACAGGCTGAAAAGCATAGGCTCGACAAAGATCTGGCAGTTCCAAAATAAAATAAAAGATGACTAGGTGTTTATCCATCCTTCTAACAGACAAAACAGATTTCTTTCCATTTCCTCAAATTATCCCTAGTTTAAAAGCTGGTATGAAGTCCTTCTCAAGTTAAAAACAATTCTTCCTCCCTTTTCTTCATCCATTTTAGAGTTATTTTTCATATTCTTCCTCCTTTGCTTTTTCAATTTTTTCAATGATCTAACCCAGAGCGAGTGCAAAGGGGTGGCGAGGGTGGCGGAGTGGCTTTGGTACTTTGCTGCCATATTCATTTGCAAAGACACAATAAAATGTAAAAGAATGATGAACTTTACACAATTCTTCATGTAAATATTCATAGTATCATATAAAGTTCCCGTTTTCTTTTCAAGATTTTCCTTAGACGTTACAACTAATTGAACACCTTAAATATGTTTCTTGCGTCAGTAGTGTCAAATATAATTATAAAAGACAGAGGGAGAGCTCAAACATGGTAGCCTTGGCATCATTTGGTTCAGTGTACGGGAAATATTAGCATTAAGCACACTTGAATAACGACAAACATATACTACAAGGGCCAATCAGATATGCAGCTCACATTATAAGGCTAGCTGGCATGGATTCTACATAATAGTGCAGCGTGAGCATATATATTAGGAGAGACAATGGCACAACTATTGAGGAGCTTACACATCTAATATTATGGAAATTGTAATGACTCACAAAAATTTATAGGATATGCCAACCTAGATTGAAAAATGTTAAAGAGGCAAATTACAATACCATTAAAATCCTAACAACAACAGAGGCAGCATAATTATAGAATATTTGCAATCAGCCAGCAGAATAACATCTATTAAAGAAAAGGAGAAGGATAACATGCATGTTAAAAGCCTATTAACGAGGCAAGTGATACAAAAACTATCATAATAAGGAAAATCCAAAATCATCAAACATATGTGATAAAGAAGTTCTTATGGTACATACCCCACAACGCAACTGGTGCAATATGCTTTGCTTCTCAAACTTTTGAGGTCGGTTCAATGAGTTTGGTTTCACACAGCGAATGTAGTGAGGCTCTGTCGAGCTAAGTGTTTCCATGAGAGCTTGAAGTTGTTGCTGCAAGTAAAATGAAAGGCGACTGTAATGTAACAACATGTTGTAAGGCATAGAGTTGACCCAAATGTTTGGTTGAATCCTTTAAGTAGAGAATTAAGATGAACATTTTAACAGACACATTCTTAATCAGGTATAGCATTCAATCAGTAACGAAATTCTAAACCCAAAAGTTGTATGCCTTTAGGTAAAAAGATGAGATAAATAAAGGTACCATGGTACACAAAGCCAAAAGACAAACATATCACAACTTAAAGAGTCTAAGTCAGGAACTTAGGAACCCAACTGAAAGAGAATTGTTAAGTTACCACCTCATCTAAAAGTTTAAGTTGTCAGAGATGGGTTTGTTGTATTTATTTATTCTCTTTAACACGCCCTCTCAAGTGCAGGCGGGATTTCTTTTTAAACCTTGCACATGAACAATTTTAATTTTTTTTTAAATGGGAAGCAGTGAGTTTTGAACCAGGACACTTTGGTACTTAGCTCTAATACCATGTTAAGATAACTGAGGTTTCATCTTAAAACCAATTGGTACTAGGAGGAGTAGCCCAAAATCTTATATGGTGGTATTGGAGTTTATGATATTTCTATGTGAGATGAATTGTATATTCTCACACCCCCTCACGTGTGATCCGGTGAGAACCAAGAACAAAGAGCTGACATTGGGACGCACGATCAGCAAGAGTGAGAACCAAGAATTGACATGGGGCGTACAAGTCAACAAGAGCGAGAATTGAGTGCTGACATGGAAGCGCACAAGTCAGCAAGATGAGACAAGAGAACATATGGGTCACACGTGGACGGTTATGACTGGACCAAGGGCCCAACTCTGATACCATATTAAGTTACCACTTCATCTAAAAGTTTAAACTGTTAGAGAAGGTTTGTTGTATTTATTTATTTTCTTTAACATTAATAATATACTTTGGCATTTTCCAGAGCCTCCGCTAGAAATGCTAAAGACTCACAAATTTTTAATCTCTAAATTTCACTAATGAAGGATGTACACTTAAAAGCACATTTATCAGTAGATCTAGGTTATTTTAAACAATTTTTTTTCTTTTTATCACAATGAAATGACCAATTTCTAATCAGTATGTCTCTCAAACAAAGTAAATATGGTCACTAGCTTGATAACCAATCAAACCATCTGAATGGATCAAAAGTCGGAAATTGACATCAAATTGATGCAGACTTGGTGAAAGTTGGAACCTTAACTTAACAAACACCAAGTAGAAGTAGCCAAGTACACATCGAATATCCAAATGCCAAGCAAGATAAAGACAATGATCTCATATACATGACACTTCATACCTTGAAACGAGAGGCCACGGAAGAGAACTTATATGATGACCTTGTCGATTCTTCTGGCAATTGAGGAAAGAGGGCAGCTATAAAAGGGCATTTCGAAGAAGATAATAGATTGCAATGTTCAACCACAACGTAGTCACGATTCTTATCTAAGAATGCGTCTGTTTGATATGTAACCTACAAAAGAAACATTGAGCAAGTTAACAACCATATCAATCATAATTATAGGTAAGATGTCTATTGCATAGGATATACCTTGCCCGCATAATGAGATATGATAAAATCTGTTTCTGAAAATTTTGCCTTTCCCAATCTTGGATGGGCACGGAAATTCTGGAAGAGCTTGTTTGCAAATGTTTCATGTGTCGACTTCGGAAACATACTGCATGAAAAATGAAACCAAGAAATGGATAAAGTGATAATTTAGAAATCTGGAAAAGGGAAAACTATGCACCTATCTATAGGGAAGAATTAATAATATACCAAGCTTCATCCAACAATCCAACAATCCCTATGGGCTTCTGCAACAGTAAGTAAAAAAGGGATAAGTACGAAGAAAACCTAAGTACAAAACGTAAAGCTCGAATCCCTTAAGCAAGGAAGGAAAGGAGAAAAGTAAGACTAAAATAGGGGAAATATCAGGCATCCACATCCATTCCGCCAAAAATAAGCCCTACTAATCTCAGGAACCATAAACAGCTTTGTTACAACAGAAATCAATTTTCACATATTACTAGACTGAACATTTAACCTGAGTTAAGGTGCAAAAAGCACAGTTATCCTCATAACTATCCTGAAAGCAGTTCAGTAAAAGAAGAAAGGTGACAGTTACAAGCAACCTAACAACTTTGCGTCCAACATTTGTTACTTGAAGTGATAGCAGAACCATTCAGATTTAATAATAAGAGAGAAATTTCATAATGAGGAAATTCTCATATTCATTGAATTTTCTATCCTCAGATAATTCAGATACTGCATATGTTAGACATTCGTTTCCATCAAACTTTGAAAGCTGCTATCAAACACTTCAAGAAACCAACTCACTTCACTGCGTTCATAAAATCCAAATAGTACATATTACTCATTTGACAGCAGAATACTGAATGAAGCAAAAAGAAAATGGCAAAAATTGGCCATCATGTATGTTGCTCATTATGTAACGAGTGTGCTTGATGTTGACAATGTAAAGACCAAACACAGTGATTTCATAAAACCTGGCTACTTTCAAATATGAAGTTATGATATTACATTAAAGACCAAACACACAGCGATTTCATAAAACCTGGCTACTTTCAAATATGAAGTTATGATATTACATTATTACTGTTTTTAGCATATAGCAGAAAGTAGAAACAATTATAAGACAACAACATCGGGCTGAGGGTTCTCAGTCTAAATAGGACCAATTAAGCTCCTCTTAGATTAGGTAAATTTAATCACTAACACAAGAAGAACAAAATATAAAAAATCATTGACAAAAGAGGATTACAAACAATCCTCAAAAGCATAATACGCTGCGCTCTCTTATATATCTCATCACAGTAATTTATTGAGGAAATTTTATCTATAATAACATCGGAAATCAGTGAAGACGAATTAATTAACAGATAAAGACATCTGCGGACACCTTTTCAATTAGATCTAGAACATCTTGGTTGTCTATAAATTCAATGTAACTCCAATTGATTTCTTCTTTTCGATATTCCTCCTGCTCCATCTTAAATACATGCTGGAAAGATAACCACCAAAAAACAAATTAATCAACTTCAAACTACATCATAAGGGCAAGAAATGTCATAATTTAACTAACTGGGAAATAATGTACCAAAAACATAATGTCGCACCTCATTAAAGTGTTGTTGAAGCTTTTCATTAGCAAAATTGATGCAAAATTGCTCAAAACTGTCAAATGAAAGCATTAGATAATGAATCAATTAGAAGTTCAAGTAAAAAAATTACTATAGCCTAGTTCTATCAATCAATGACGTAAAATAACATCACAATGGAGGTTGTTGAATAAGAGGGTGTAAGGAGAAAACATAATAGAATGACTTGTTCTATTAGCAAGAATAAGCCCTTTATTTATAAGGCAATGATACAAGTAAAGCAACAATAAAGAAACTAATACACACATATAATATTCTCACACATACATATAATACTCTCAACACTCCCCACACTCCCCCTCAAGTTGGAGCATATATATCATATGTGCCTAGCTTGTTACAAATATATTCAACCCGAGGACCCCGTAAAGATTTAGTAAAGAGATCAGCTAATTGATCATTTGAACTGACATGTGAAGTAACAATCTCTTTAGCTAACACTTTACTTCTCACAAAATGACAATCAATTTCAATGTGTTTAATTCGCTCATGAAACACTGGGTTTGATGCAATGTGCATTGCTGCCTGATTATCACAAACTAATGTCATCGGTTGAGAACAGTCAATCCCAATTTCTCTAACCAAGTACTTGACCCATGTTAGTTCACATGTGGTTACACCCATAGCTCGGTATTCAGACTCTGCGCTGGAACAAGCAACAACAGTTTGTTTCTTGCTTTTCCATGATATAAGATTTCCTCTAACAAAAACACAGTATCCAGAAGTGGATCTTCTATCGTCAGGACATCCAGCCCAATCCGCATCGGAATAACCAATAATTTCAATGTGTCCTCTGTTCTTATATAATATTCCTTTTCCTGGGGCATTCTTGAGATACCGAAGAATACGAATAACAGCATTCCAATAACTTTCTCGAGGTGAATTTAAAAACTGACTGACAACACTGACAGCAAATGAAATGTCAGGATGGGTCACAGTGAGGTAATTGAGTTTGCCAACTAATCTTCTATATCTTGTTGGGTCTGATAATGACTTCCCCTCATTATGTACAAGTTTGATATTCGGGTCCATTGGTGAATCACATGGACTTGACCCAAGCATTCCAGCCTCTTCTAGCATGTCAATGGCATACTTGTGTTGAGAGATAAAAATTCCAAGATCGGATCGTGCAACCTCAATGCCAAGAAAGTAATGTAGTGCTCCCAAATCCTTAGTCTGAAATTGTTTGTGCAGGAACATTTTTAGTTCTTGTATACCTATTGTGTCATCCCCGGTTATGATAATGTCAACAACATAGACAATCAACAATAACCGTTTCCCGGAAGAAGAGTGTCGATAAAACACTGAGTGGTCAACTCCACATCTTGTCAATCCAAATTCAATCACAGCCTCACTGAAACGACCAAACCATGCCCGAGGTGACTGTTTTAAACCATACAATGATTTCTTTAAACGACATACCTTCTGTGACTCCCCCTGAGCAACAAACCCTGGTGGTTGCTCCAAATATACTTCCTCTCTGAGATCACCATTCAAAAATGCATTTTTAATATCAAGTTGTTGAAGGGACCAATTATACATAGCTACAAGAGCGATAAATATGCGAATGGATGACATCTTAGCAACAGGAGAAAAGGTATCATCATAATTTATGCCATAAATTTGAGTGTACCCTTTGGCAACCAAGTGAGCCTTCAATCTATCCACCTTACCATCTGGAGAACATTTCACGGCATATACCCAACGACATCCCACAACAGATTTACCTAGATGTAGATCAACTAACTCCCAAGTATCATTGGAGCGTAAAGCAGACATTTCCTCAATCATAGCCACATGCCGACCAGGATGTGCAAGGGCCTCAGTAATACTGTTAGGGACAAAGATAGAGGAAAGAGAAGCAACAAAGGACAAATAAGAAGCGGATAAAGCTTGATAAGAAACAAAGTTAGAAATGGGATGTTTGGTAGTACAAGTACGAATACCTTTGTGAAAAACAATAGGAACATCCAAATAAGATGATGGGGAGGTTGTCACGGGATCTACAGAGGGCAGAGCGGGAGGCACAGGACCCATTTCGGACAATGGTTGGCGATGGCGTCGCTGATATGTCTGCAAATCCGGGTGATCTAATCGAGACAAGGCATGAGAAAGAGATGGTGGGTCATTAGGAGGTGGTGGGTATGTGAAGATTGGGGATCCGATGGAGAATTGAAGTATGGAACTGGAAAAGGTAAATCATCAATTACCATGCTAGGAGAATGGGAAAGAGGAGCAAAGTAGGGTTTTGATTCAAACAATGTAACATCAGCACATGAAAAGAATTTATGTAATTTTGGGGAGTAACAACGATAGCCTTTTTGATGGTTAGCATATCCCAGAAAAATGCATTTGATAGCTCGAGGGCTTAATTTATCGGTACCAGGAGAAAAGTTATGGACAAAACAGACACAACCAAAAACTTTTAATGGCAGAAGATAATAGATTGGTGAAGAAAAAGAACTGAGAAAGGGATTTTATCATGGAGAACAGATGATGGCATGCGATTGATTAAATAACATGCAGTAAGAACAGCATCATCCCAAAAGCGAATTGGGACGTTCAAATGAAGAAGAAGTGTCCTAGCAGTCTCTATGAGATGCCGATTCTTTCGTTTAGCCACTCCATTTTGCTGAGGAGTGTATGCACAGAAGGATTGATGAATAATTCCCTTAAAAGGACAAGAAAGCAGAAAAGGAAGATGAAAAGTATTCCTTTGCATTGTCACTTCAAAAAATACGAATGGTGGTTCCAAATTGATTTTGAACTTCAGTACAAAAAGTTTGAAACATGGAAAAAACTTCAGAACGATCCTTCATAAAAAATAACCAAGTGACACGAGAAAAATCATCGATAAAAGTAACAAAATATCTAAATCCAAACTTGGAGACATGACGACTAGGACCCCAAATATCATAATGAATTAACTCAAATAGAGCATTGGCTCGATTATCGATACGACTAGGAAAGGGGCTACGAGAATGTTTGCCCAACTAATTCACACAAAATATTACGAACATTACCTAAAGTAGGAATCATCCTTTTGAGATTGGAGAGGGATGGATGTCCAAGTCTATTGTGGATGAGTTCAGGAGTGGAAATTGTTGCACATGCAATAGAGGGTCTGTCATCAAGATGGTAAACTCCATTGGACTCGTGTCCTATGCCAATTCGTGTGCCCGTCTTTATATCCTGGACAACAACTGAATCAAAGGTAAATATGACAGAGCAGTTGAACAATTTAGTCAACTTATTAATTGATAATAGATTGCAAGGAAGTGTAGGAAGATACAAGACAGATGAGAGGGTTATGGATGATGTAGGGTGTGCTGTGCCAACACCGGAGGCAGAAGTAGAGGATCCATCAGCAAAAGAAACAAAGTTGCAAGGTAGAAGGTTGAAAATCAGAGAGTAAAGAAGGATTACCACTCATGTGATCAGAGGCACCAGAATCAAGTATCCACTTACTAGAGTGAATGAATTGAGAGAATTTGAGAAGTGTTTATGTATTGCATTGATTGATAATAATGATTTACACTGTGCAATCATGTATGTATACACTGCTGAAGTTTAGTTAGTTTAACTAACTTCTGTGCTAAGAGATGTATCACATGGTTGCACATGCCATGTGCTACTCTAAACAGCTGGCAGATGGCCTAGGCTAAGTAATTACATATCAACACACTGCTATTACAGCTATTACATAGACTATAATTGCTCTAATTCAGTATATCTTATCATAGAATGAATAGACTATTGAGATAAAAGGGCAGTGGATGTGGTGGCATGTGCAAATGTAGCTGTGGAAGATGGTGTAACTTGCTGAGAGGCTTCGAATTGAAGATACTGCATATATTCATCCTCAGAAAAAGTGAATGTTCGAGGGGTGTCAATGACAGACGCACGTTGAATACTAGACTAAACTTCAGCCTTTTTTTTTTTTTTTTTTTTAGGAAAGGAGTTCAAATCTGAAACTGAAAAATAGACATTAAATGATGGGACTTCAATCACAAACTGTACAGTAATGCAAAGAGGAAGTCAAGACAAGCATGACCTTTGAATCCCTCTTTTTTTTTGACCAGCTGACTCATCTGTCTCCCCTTTTTTTTTAAAAAAAAAAAAAATATATATATATATATATATATATAACTTTTTATTTGGAACTTTCAAATCTGATGGAAGGCAAAGGCATGCGAAAATGAGCAGATCAACGCATGAAAACTGCAGAAATCAAAAGTAGAGACTGAGCCATGCATGATGATGGCGATTTCACGTGAATGTGGAGGCTGCCGGCGGCGCGTGGGATTCATGCGCCTAGGGTGGTGGTGCGTGGGGCTGCAACAGGTGGTTTCCGGTAACCGAAAAAGGTGCTCCTGGGTCGGATTTTTGTGCTGAGTGTGATGATCGTGACAGATTTGTGTTTTGATATGCGTAGATGGGTGGATCGTGAACTCCAGTTAGGGTTTTGTGGGTTTTTTTCTTTTCCGGTAACGGCAAGTGACAGCGGCTAGAGATTGGTGGTTGTGGGGTTGCGACGAGGCTGGAAGAGTGGTTGTTGGTACAAGACAAAAGAAAAGAAAGAAAGAAAGAAAAAATAAAAATAAAAATATGAACCATAGTTATCAGATTCGCCCTACCCCCTTCGAACCGCGTATCGGATTCCACGTTCCAATTCACGGTACATTTACATACCAGAACTCTACGATTCGCGTTTCAATTCACTAAAGTTAGCGACTCGAAAAACATACAAATTTTTATCAAAAAAATAATGAAAAAGAATAAAGAGCCTAAAAGTATAACATATACAGATTGCAAACCTTTAACATATAAAAAATTTCTAATTTGCTTTTGTGTCTTGTGTTTGATTTACAATATTAAAAAACTATCTTAATTGTTGGGTTTGGATTTTGGACTTTAGACTAGCGTTGCAGCAAATTGATTTTAGTAATTAGTAAACATAAAATACCATTGCTCTACATAATATTTGATAATGGAACCCAAGAATTCTTCATACTGTATTGTGAACAAAAATTAGCATACTAAGAAGTATACCCCCATCGTACCCTTTAAACTCTAAGTATCGTACCTCGTACCCGAATTCGTACCACGACTCGGACCGTACCATGAATCTGGTAACTATGATATGAACAGTAAATGGCTTACTGAAGAAGCCGATGAACAGTACTCTTTTTTTTTTTTTTTTTTTTTGTGGAAGTAGAGAGGCGAGATGGGTTAAGGTGGGGTAAAGTTTCCTAATTGTGGCTCTGATACCATGTTGAAAAAGAGGGTGTAAGGAGAAAACATAATAGAATGACTTGTTCTATTAGCAAGAATAAGCCCTTTATTTATAGGGCAATGATACAAGTAAAACAACAATAAAGAAACTAATACACACATATAACATTCTCACACATACATATAATACTCTCAACACTCCCCACAGAGGTAAAGCACCAACCTCTCATATGTGTTCCAATGAACCAAAGAGAACAGAACGATGGGGATACTAGTGGTTGGAAAGAGAATAACGGGGAAAGCACAAGAAGCATAATGCTCCAATGTGCTTGGATGACTATATGAGATGCCGAATGAGACCAGACATATCTTGTTTAAGTGGCATAACAAAAGAAAGAGTTAGGCGTTATGTGTTATTTCACTCCTTTGTCTATACATTTGTCATGTAAGTGTCAAAAACAGTAAATGAAATGTATATCATGTGTCGTAGGAAATTTTCACTCACTGTCCTATTATTTCCTCCATTTTGGTCTAATTTAGGGAGCACGCAGGACTTCGTGTTGATTTTCATTAGAAGGCATCCCATCTCCCTTGTTTATTTCCTATCCCTTAAGATGATCCAGAGAAACAAGAAGTTATCCTTCCCTACCCTATTGTTTCTTTAAGCTCAAGTCCTTCAATCAAAACCTAGTGTAAGTAATTGGAATTCATCATCATAATCAAATTGAAAACTAATAGAGGCATGTCATATGTTCAGAAACTAAGATAGTGCTATCATGTGAATCAGTAGTGACCAATGCAGAGCATGTTTGCGGATAACAATACAATCAGACTACTCTAGATCATAGTGATACTCGATAATAGTTGGAGCCATTGGTAGGGATAGTCTTGCTAGAGCACATGATTAAACTTTCTTACAGCAAGGTTCAATGAGGATTCTTCTCCAACATTGACAAGCCCCTTAGGAAACTGCACATGGAAGCTGTCCAATTTGATATCTTCTGGGTGATAGATAGGTTTTGGTTGCTGAATACTTCTTACTTCTTTATAGAATACGCACAAGTTTTCTATTTCTTCCTACAATTATGGCAAATTTAAGCAACTGGCCAAAAAAACAGAAACAGATGGAAAAGAGCAGATGACGGTTGACCTGTTGTACTTAAAGCATTCAAATCCATAGATGTCAAGCACTCCAATTTGTATCTTGGAATCCTGGTCTTGTCCAACAGATCGATTAATCTTTTCAACAAGCCTATCCAAACAGAGAAATAACACAGATCTCGCAGTTAAAGTATGTGTGATCAGCAAAAGGGTTGATCTTGAACAATGGAAGTTAAGCCAACAAACCAATCAAATAGTCGAGCATAAACAATTTTTGCTAAAGCATCCCGACCGGCAACAGCAGCATTACAGTCAAGAGCTTTAACAATTATTCCTTCATGAGTTTGGATTGAACGCGTAGAAAGTGTACCCAGTAAAAGATCAACATCACACCTGAAGTTGCAATTGAACAATTCAGATAATCGAAGGCAAAAACTGCAGTAGCAATAACAAATGAAAATGTCTTCCTACTTCCAACTGGATCTCAATTGTCCACACAGAATGAAGTACGAACACCAAAATGATGGACTAGCTACAGAGTCTAGTTTATCTAACACTAATCGATGCAGATAAAGAATCTGGAAAGCAAAATTCACATCCAAACTTGGTAACAGAACTCTTTAAATTGGAAGGCAAGCAAGTTTGCTTGGAATAATATGGTAAGTAACAGAAAACAATAGCATAGAAGAGTCGGTCATTCCATATAAAAGCAAGAAAACTCATGAGGTTGACAGCACGAGTGCACCTCCAAATATAACATTTTACATGATCTTTAGTTTTTTCTAAGTTATGGTGATTGTACAACGATTTCACTTCAACAAACCAACATTCAAAAATTAGAACAAAGTAAAAGAGTAATGCTCATTGAAGTAGATTTTATTTGAGGAGCTGAATTGGTCCTCTACGAATTACAGAATAAACTGAGGTGTGGAAGAAGAAACTATACATTCAAAAGAACACAGCAAAGTATATGCAATTGCAAACAAAGACATTTGATATTTTCAATTAACTTCACAGATTTTCACGTCGATAAGCTAAGATGATATTATCAACTATACCAAAGACATTCTAACTGCACCTACATAAAAAGATTAGCAGCCATTTGTAGATGAAAACTTGATTTCTGGTCCTTCACAGCTGATGAATCATGCTCTTTGCCTGGAGAAAATTCTATGTTCCCCAGGTGTAGAATGGCAGCCAGTGTCCTAAATATTGCTTCCTGCAGAAAGAGTATATATAAGAAAACATATAACATAAAATAGAATAATCTGCTACTGGTACTCGTCAAGACCTGTTCGTCACTGCTAATGCCAACAATATCCATTGCCCTTCTTGTCTTAATGTATTCCTCAGCATTGCTCACTCCCTCTAGCTCGTAAATTTTACTCTGATTCAAGTAATGGAAGTTGCTAGGATGTCCAAGTTTGTATTTCTCTGCATCCTGCAGACAGAGAAGCACACTTAGATGCAAGTGAAATGTCCACCAAATATAAAGGACTGCAGAACACACTTGAAATTTTAACAACTGCTTCCAGATTGCAACTTAGATTTGTTGGCTGACAAGATGATAAAGGAAAAAATAATAATTAAGCAGATTCTGAATGCTAAGTTAGTTAGAAGATCCTCAAAAATCTTACTCTCCCTATGAACGTAGAACACGTAAAATGGATGCACGTATAAGGTCTTCTGAATTTACAAGTATGAATTTGATACCATCAGAGTATATATTTAGCAAAATCCTTCTTTACCTCTACCTGATGAAATTTGTGTCAATTATGCGAACCATGTCCTACCATTGTCCCCTCTCATTATTCTCTTTATCACTCCATAAGAAATCCTAGACTCATTGGGAATGGACAAAATGTGTTAGTACCTCTCAAGGGTCAGACATGGTATGTGTGCGTATCTTATACAGATCACAGTCAGAAGTATATGATGAAGTCACTGGGTAACAATTTGCTTAGGAAGACTAAGGAGGCAGAAGCAGTAGCACAGAGGAAGTAGGTGATCGCATTATTGCATGGGATTGCAATAAGATCAAGCTCTAACCAAATATCTTCACTTGAATTTGATAAGGCTTGATCTGTATTGGGTTGTATATGATTTATCAAGCTGAAAACTTTTGCTTGGCTTATTAATTCAGGCCTGAAGCAAAAAAGATACTTGGCTCTGGAGTTCACTAGTTAAGCTCAACCACTTTTTCTTCAAGAACAGTGATTCTGTGTCGAACAAATTTTGAAAATGTATAAGAGAATCTGTTGAGCATACATTGCAAGAGTTTATTAGGAGAGGCATGGATACCACCTGAAAAGATCATTCACCCAATAAGGTCATAAGCACGCCAAAAGTTGAGGGGATTTAGATATAGATAATCAAGTGTCTACAAACATCTCCACGGCAAAGAAGTGGTTATGGCATTGCTCTTTATAGAACGATACCCTCTGACACAAGGGTGATTAAATGCATTGTCTCCAATAAAACGGAATACTTCTTTGAAATAATCTTCTTATTCAATTCAAATGAAGTACATGAATGAGAGGCATTGTCAAATCCATATAACCGACTCCACCTAGTGGGATAAGTCTTGGTTTGGTTTGATTTGATTTGGTTTCCCTCTTTGGTTACAAAGCGAATATGACAACTATTTTTGAATGATCAAATATATTTTGGCTCTACTAATTATTCTAGAAGGACTTCACCTTCACCATCTCTCCTTTCCTTTTTCTTTTTTATCAGTGTATATAATACACAAATTAATGAAGTGTATAGCATTCAGGAAAATAACCATGTAAAATAATTTTTATATAAAATGCACTTCAACTTGCTCTAGTATCTCAAACTGCAATATAGTTTACAAAATAAAGTACCCCAAGCAACCAAACCAATCATACTCTGACACAATATACATTTTTTTCCTTCAATAATATATGCTATTATTGGCTAATTAAGATAGTGATTTGAACTAGGATTCCTAAAGAAAGACCTGACCGTGCTTCTAACAAGTTGAAGCGGCCAGGGATGATATAAAGCTCTTGACGCAGAACGGAAGCGATACTAGATACGTTTTAGGAAATGTCTCGCTACGAGGATATTATTAAACTAATAAAACTTTAAGATGCTACAGAAAAATAACAATCTCTGAAAATAGATAAATTGAAAAGTGTTTGAAATAACCTACAAAGCCACCTATTTATACTAGCTAAACTAATCCTAATCCATCTAGGATAAACTAATCCTATTCTATAAGGAAATCCTATCCTAATGTATTTAATCTTTCACTTGAGTTTGACTTGATAACTCTTTTTCCTAAATTTTCTCCTCTCGTGCTACGCATCATTCCCTCCCACTTGAGAAAAACCTGCCCTCAAGTTTATGTTAGGATGCAAGGATGCAACAGATCATTATGCGTATAGTTGTCAAACAAGTTTGTGATGTTGAAGATTAGGGAGATTCGGCGAACTAGACGCATCACGAGTTCCTATTGCCTCGAACCAGTAAAACTTTTTAATCCTTATATGCATCGTCCGTTTTTCAAATTTCGACCATATGACCATCTTTGATATTCAGTATGCCCATAGAACTTCCTGAAGTAGTACGACAATATATCTTCTATTGTTGTATTCTTGACAAATCTCTTCAGTACAGCAATATTATTCCTGGAGACGTTGAGACCAAAAGAAAAGCTGGATTGTTTATTGTCATTCAAAAGTTTATCTAGTGACCCTCGAAAACGACGAGCTTCTAGACTACCCGATAATTCCTTTGTGTCTTTATGTCCATCCAATCTTGATAGAAAATATTCAACTATACATTCTAAGTCTTCAACTTTTAAACTTAGATGGCTCTTTTCAGAGTCTAAAACTTCTACAGGCTCTTTTTCGTTCATGGCAACAACTGTAAACTATTAACCTTCATTCTAGTTCCATTTTCCTCTGGTTTCGACATAACAGATTCCCAATCCCCATTGGAAAATAACTTGAATCATCAGTCTTTACTCCAAATTCTACAGGTTTTCCTGTAAGCTGCAAACAAGCAGATTCCTTGAGTAGTGATGGAAATTCTGCATTGGACTCAATTCCTACTCCCCGAGACATATCTGGAATGATCTCTTTAAACCCTTTTAATATAGGTTTCTCCTCATTTGGGTTTTTGCCTATATGAGATTCTTCTCCTTTCGCAATAATAGGCAAAGTTTGTCTAGTCTCCTTTGATTTCACGATAAACTCATTCGCTGAATTGGCAACATCAAGTAAAGATTTTTCCTCCACTTTGGAAGCTTTGGGTTGATCCCTATTAGTCGAAAAGATAGCAATCTTCTTTCCATTCCACAAGAAAATAAAAAAGTTTATTCTCTCACGATAAGATGCACTGATGCTACTTTGCCATGGTCGCCCAAGTAGAATATGACAGGCATCCATGTCAACTACGTCACAGATAAGTTCAACCTTGTAGGATTTTCCAATAGAAATAGGAACTTTACATATTTGACTGACCTTGATAGATTGTCCTTTCGTGATCCACCTATTCTCATACGGTGTTGGATGAGGTTCTATAGGTAGCTTTAGGTAATTTACCAAAGCTCTTGACATAATATCCTTACAACTCCCATTATCAATCATAAGATTGCCTACCTTACATTGAATGGTGCACTACGAAGGGAAAATTTGTTTATGTTGCGATGACTCTTCTTGTTCTGGAGTGATGACACGAGTTGCATGTTCTCTTGTTCTATCATCAAACACTTTCCCATGCATTGATAATATGCGTTGTCGAGCAAAACCATGTTGATCAGGATGATGAGATGTATTTTTGAATTCTACTTGCTCTTGATTGTATCCACAGTAATTAAAACGATCATCTTTAAAATCATGTTCATAAGTTGGTTGCTTATGACGAAATGCAATAATGCGCTAATTGACAGGTTGACCACGAGCACCTTCCGTGGCACGGTTAGCTCCGCCATCTTTGCGGTTCCTTTTGGCATTGAGGTTTAAGTTGGCAAGGATATCGCGAATCTCACAGAGTTCACATGTAACCAACCCTTCCAGCACCTCAAACGCCCCCCAAAGAGCCTCCATCCCTCGATCACCGTCGACAGGTTAGACGCCACCGTCTTCACCATTTGGGCCACCACTAGTAGGGTCGTGGTTGCCATTATTGATGCAACCTCCTTGGTTTTGTATGGATTTTGCCATGCTAATCTTGGAGAATTGTAATAGTGATAATCACAATTCCTCGGATTTTAACCTTGGCTCTGGTGCCAACTGACGCAAAACGGAAGCGATACTAGATACATTTTAGGAAACGCCTCACTACGAGAATATTATTAAACTAATAAAACTCTAGGATGTTAGAGAAAAATAACAATCTCTGAAAATAGATAAATTTGAAAGGTGTCTGAAATAGCCTAATACTAGTTAAACTAATCCTAATCCATCTAGGATAAGTTAATCCTATTCTATAAGGAAATCCTATCCTAATGTATTTAATTTTCCACTTGTGTTTCACTTGATAACTTTTTTTCCTAAATTTTCACCTCTCGTGCTCCGCATCAGCTCTAGCTTTTGCCTCCTGCTGTAGCATTTTCTTTTTCAGGCATGCCATTTTTCGCCAAAACCTCATAAACCGTTATCTTACCATTCAATTAAATTTATTCTCTTTCCAGTTCAAATCAGTAGGTGAATTTTATGAGAATGTGAAATTTGATTCAATCATTATGATTGTAGATGTAATTCATTATTCAGGGATTCATACAACCCTGCAACTGCGTTCTCTCCTATTGAGAAGGATCCTTTTTTCTCATATTTTCTTCATCAATAGTTTCAAAGATCTCGAAATGGTTTACAAAAGCTTTTGCATTTCCTAACTTTTCTGGATGAATTTTCCAAGGGCAAATAAATCAACGACCTTCCCTCTACATAACCCAATACAACAATATCAGAAAATCAATGAACCTACTAAATGGTTTACTTATTGCACAAATGTGAGCCCCTAACATGATTACAGATAACGGACCATACTGAAACTCAATCTATACGTGTGACATGCAAATGAATCATTATCATCCTACAAGGTTGTATATTTACAGCAACTCTTTAACTTTTACCATCATGAGATGAGAAATCCAATGTTTCGCTAAAAAAAATAGAAACCATACACAGGATTATAGATTCTTCTAACTTCTATGGACACTAGGGAGAATTCACTTTGAAGCGACTATACCCTAATTTGATTCCGCTAAACTAACTACTCGTTTGCTATAGAAGATCTCCTCTAAGATCAAACAATTCCATCAAATTGAGAGTATTATTATATGTGTGACATATGCATTTTTCTATATAACATGTTTGTATACACTATGTATTGAGATACAGTACCAAACCAGACGAGCACAACTGATAAAAGCAGTGGTAATTTCTTTCCGGATCTGTTATCTGAACAACACGGGACCGCTCTAAAAGGTATGTTCTAATTGCAGCACCTGATATTCTGCCACTTGCATCAAATTGGATCTCAACAAATTTCCCAAAGCGACTGCATGTAATAGATAAGCATCACAAAGAGCCATATGACATTGAAAAAGGTTATGCATACTAACATTGTTAGGAAAAATAATTCAATGATGATAACATAAAAGGGAAAATAAAAAATAATGATGGAGATAGGCAGCAGAAAATAACCAAAGCTTATACACTGAGGGGAAAATATGCTTCTAAGACTCGGACACTATCATGGCATACTTTGGAGGATGGTAATTCTAATTGGGATCTTAATCAATTTTAATTTGTCAGTTTTTATAAGAGAATAGCTTCTTAGTTTCCAGAATTCCGTATGTTCTGGAAAATCTAGTCATATTTTAAGTAATGTCATTTCTTCTAGTTAGCCCTAGAGTTCTTAGAGTCTTCGGCTATTTCCAAATCCTAGTACAAATAGGGACCTAAGGTAGAGTTTCCATATTTTAACGGAACAAAATGTGTCTAAGTCTATAAACAACTTGTTCTCTTCTTAGACTTTGATGTACTGGAATAGAGAGTTTGCAAAGATTTTCCTGAGAACATTTTCCTAAATTATGTGATGCAATCTAACATTTGGAGACATGCCTGAAGAATTCTAGGAGCAGTTCCTAGTTTCTACACCTTCTTTATCCTTCTATATTTCAACTTTCTGCGAGTACTCTTAATCCTGCCTATTTGCTACCAAAATATTCTAATCATGAAAAGCCCACTTAAAATCTATAGCTAATTCTTTATTTTCGATCTCAAAACCCTGCATGCCATGTGGCATCACATAATCTCCGTGCTTTAGAAATTTTACTGGCATGATTATCTAATCATCTGAAAGATGTCTAAAATTTAAATGAAAGATAATTGACAACAAAAACAAAGATCTTGTCAAAACCTTCCATATCAGTAAAGTTTCATGATTAGCATGCCTTTACATGAATAAGAACAATTATACTATGTAACATGAAATGTATGTAGTCCACCAATTATGTAATCACATCTCTTATAGAATTTGATAAATGCAACTTGATAGGAGGGCATATTAACTGTCCCCTTGTTTTATCTGACAAGTAAGACCATACAATCAGGTCAAAATGCTCTGCCCTTCAACATAATATACCCACTAAATCGGCGCCATACTACTGTATACTGTCTGATGGACATTGTTTGGCAATGCAACTTGAAAAAAGGGGCAGGTAAACTGATTTCTTTTTCTATCTGACTGATATAACAACACAAGACCATAAACATTCAGTCAAAATTGTCTGCCCTTCAACACTATACTCCCACTAACCCTGTATAAACCATATAAATTTGTACTGCAACACGCATTTCCAGTGTAGTAATCATCAAGTAATACAGAGAGATACATGTACCACTAACATATAGAAACACTCTAAAAAATATGATTCTACAACTTCAGTTGAGAGCATGCGCAACTCTTGCGTTGAATCGGGCATAAAATGGATCGGCCTTGAAAACTAATTTCATGATAAGAGGGCAATGAAGGATAAACTCAGGTTATTGAAAATGACTTCTATTTTCTGAGAGCACAAAATTGATAGAGTCATAGTGAAAATAGAAAGCATTGACAATGTGAAGGGAGCATAACACACCTGGAATTATCATTCCTGACGGTTCGTGCATTACCAAATGCCTCCAGAAGTGGATTTGACTGGACAAGAGAGACTACATATTAGAAACTCACACATCTGAATACACCTGTGTCGAGTTGAACAGAAGATAAAGCACCAAAGACAATTCTAACAAAAGATTGAATGTCCACATGGAACACAACATAAAAGGTGAGGACAATTTAAATAAATAAGACATGACTTGATGGCAAACAATATCCTCCTATTCATCAAAATTTCTAATCTACTTAATCCAAGATGTTTTTGACAGGAAATATAACTTTTATAAACAATGAAACAAGTGATCTACCTAGTTTTCAACTCAAATAATTTCCACCTAGATAGCAATAACGCTAATGTGATTATCACAAAATGATTTAGTAAACACAAGTGGAAAATTACCTCAAGAACTTGCTGCTCGACTGTCCTGTCATCACCCGCGGCTCGACCACCAACAAAGGTCAGATATTGCATAATCAATTTTGTTGTCTCAGTTTTCCCGGCCCCACTTTCTCCGCTAACCAGTATAGACTGACTTCGGCCCTCATTCATCATTGCTCTAACCCATTAAATAAAAATAGAGACTCACCATATCACTTCACTAGAAAGCAAAAGTAATACCATTTAATGTATTGAACATATACATCTAAACAAACCTGTAAGATGCATCAGCCACAGCAAAAACATGAGGGCTCAGCTCACCAAATGGAGCTCCCTTATACTGCTCCATCATGTGTAAATTATATAGGTGAGGAAGCTTTGTAAATGGGTTGACAGCAATTAGGATGCTTCCCGTATATGTCTATCACGGATGTGAAAAACATAAATTAGAACAAAATACAGGGGGCAAGTTTTCATCTAAGCACTTTGGAGTTCCGCATTTGAAATAACAAGGACCCCACTAGTCAGACTCATTGCTGCCACAAGAATGACAACAATGATAAGTAGCAAATTCATGAATACCCAAACTAGTTAATCGTTCCAATGTGTAAAAAGCCGCGGGACTCATTTTAATTATACAAACATGCATGTGCCCCAAACTTAAAAGGGAAAAAGGCAAGGCTGTGCAATTGAAGCAGAAGCCTCCAACAAACCATGACACGAACGAGATGTGCATGAAAACTATGACATCAGGACACTTGAATTTGTTAAACCTGTTTAACTTAAAGCTCTTCTAGAATTAAAACTTAAGAAATGAGCCTTATAGCTCAATTCTCACAGTCAATCAGTACATACATATCTTTAAAGCCAAAAACTAGTCATTCTATCACTCTATTTCTTGTTTTTATTTGAATTGGTCAGAAGGGAACTGTTACCCGTGCATGTAATTAAATAGCATGTCATATGCTAATCCTTCAGTTTCAGGATTCCATAGATGTCCAGCTAGTAGAAAATGCAATGCATACAGGTCAAGTAGGTGATAATGAAAAGTGAACCGTTGCCATGCATTAACTTGCAAGGCACCTCAACAACCACATATTTCAAGAAATAATTGATTTGGTGTAAATTTTGCAATTTGTAGATCACCAGAGAAGGCTGGCACATGAGTTTTCAAGTTCCTTGCCTCATATACATAGGTCTGTAAGTGAGAAACGAACAGATTATTCCTTTGTCATGAAAACCTTTCTGTGCCCTGGCCTAAGTACCAATCACTAGTTCATCTCTGTCTGCCACCACATGCGTCTATGGTCACATGAGCTGATAAAGCATAGACCAATTAGTACTCTAGAGCCTACCAAACTAGTTTAGGAGCCTAACAGCCATATATCTCTATGTATAGCAGGATGCAATTTCTGCCTTGCAATAAATGAACTTCTTATTACATTTATGATTTGAGTAACGCTCTTTCCGCACTATTCAAATTCTATAAACATCTTATTCCAAACTTAAAACATCAAATACCACAGCTAACCACATGTCAAACACCAGATGAAAGAAGTGGCAATCATTTCCTCTCACTTTTTTAATTCAGTTCAATGAGCAACTTACATTTCATGTCTGAATCACTATGTAATAAAAACTTTAACCACAATGGAAAAGAAAATTAAAAAGGACGCCCAACAGAGATCAGATTCTAGCTCTTCTTCAACCCAACCAAAGCTAACTAAAGCACCTTACAACTTAACATTGCAACCTCAACCGTCTCTCTAATGTAGTTGCATGAAATGTGGTAGAACGCACAATTCGAACCGACACATATGCAAATTGAAATACTAGAAACCTTAAATGCAGCATAGAAATCAAGTTAAGCTAAGCATATTGACAAAGTAGCTAATTAATCACTTAACTATAAGTACACGATTTAATTAATTATTCTAAACTTGAGAAAAGAATGGACTTTTCATTTTTAATTGCACTGTACTACTGTAGCATGTGATATTTAAGTATAAGGTTTATGCTAACTAATACGTCCGAACCGATTCACAAGGCACATGTAAGTAGCTCGGTCTAGGGAATGCAGGTGGACACGGTCTTACTCCTATTGTCAGACTCGAAATCAAGATGAAATATTTAAGTGAGCACTTGACTGTCACACCACGTTCTTTATATTAACTAATAAATTACACTAAATTCTTCTAATTACTGCATTTTCTCAAATTAACACATAAATGCACAATTATAACTTACATATATTTCATTAAGCGCATATCTTCTCTGCAAATTATCAAGCACTCCAGGCTCATTCAAATACGTCAATTTCGTCATATCATCCACTCCTCCATGGTCCGCCTCCTCATCCCTCGGATGCAACTTCTCCGGCGCCACCAAAACCTACAACCAAAAAAAACTCAGAAAAATTCAAAAAAATCCCAAAAAAAAAAACGCATCAAATTTTCAATAATTACAGAAAAAAAATCATCAAAAATTTTCAATTTTTTTGAATTTGTACCTTTTTACGGGAAAGAGTGAGGACTTGAGCTTGTTTACCGAAAAAATCGGTGACTTCAGCTTCGAGCCAAGCCGAGTCCTTATCTTCAACCCATACTTTAGAGCCTTTTCGAAGTGTCATCTTTCTTTGATTAAATTGCTAAAACATCCAAACAGGCCCTAAGAAAACCTCCTAATTTTTTTGAAAATTTTTCAATTTTTTGAAGAAATTTATAGTATTTAAACCCTAGTTTGGCGTTTGAAATTTGTAAGTGAGAAGGAAGAGAGAGCGACGAAAATATGCAGGTGCAGGCTATTCCCGCCCTATGTGCCAGGTGGTCAAAAAAATGGAAAAAAAAAAACAAAAATAAAATAAACTGTGATGTGTATATGAACTTTTTGTTCTCGTTTGAATTTTTACTACCTAAACCCCTCTTGTTTCTGATATTTATCTTACGGGCCTCGATAGTAGTATTATATTTACAAAGATGCCCCTAATGTTATTTAATAGTAGGTTTCTAAGACGATCGTAATTTCTTATATGTGTCGAGATTGGGATCTTTTGATCTTTCTTACATGTGCTTACAATGACATTGATTTACATAATTGTTCACTATATCTTAGTTACTAATCTTTCATCTAATCACATTTTACACAATGAA
Organism: Ehretia macrophylla; assembly: GCA_037974665.1. Taxonomy (NCBI): domain Eukaryota; kingdom Viridiplantae; phylum Streptophyta; class Magnoliopsida; order Boraginales; family Ehretiaceae; genus Ehretia; species Ehretia macrophylla. The sequence continues at coordinate 64,021,386 of CM075764.1, read as the reverse complement.
TTGTAATACAAAGGTTGATGATAAATCTTATGCTTGTCAAATTAATTTGGAAGTAGTTGCACATTTTGTACTTATTCTTTTCACAAAAATGAGTGAGTATGATATGTCCCATGCATGAAAAGGTTAAAATTTCGATCTTGTCCTTTTTATATGGTAATTTTTTATTCTAGTAGAAAAATTGGTACAAAATGCTTTGCTTTAACAAACCATCCCCTTTGCTAATTACCTACTTTGGAAAGTGATGGTTGATTATAATAATTGGTGTTAAGTCTATTGCTATTAAGTTATACCTTATCGTATTTGTTCGAGCTTGTAACATTTTGCATCTATTGTCATGAATGAATCCAATTTAATATTTCATAAACAATATTTTTTATTTTATTTTTTTGAAAAATTAATGGGTATTTATAGCTTTGCTCGACTAATCTTATGGGACTTGAAATTAACGTCTTGATAAACCTCCAATTATGGGACTTAAAATTAACGTCATGGTAAACCTCCAATTACGAGACCTGAAATTATCGTCATAGTAAACCTCCAATGGCCTTGAAGGGACTTGAATGTCCTAATAAACTTCTAATAGCCCTGAGAGAACATGAATGTCCTAGTAAACCTCCAATTGTCTTGGAGGGACTCGAACTAACAATTTCTATTAAGTACACGCAATACTTGACCAATTGAACTATCCCTAAGGTTATCTTTATTACATCTAATTCCAATATTAAGTGAAAGCCACATTTATTTTCTTTGGAACTCAATAACATGCTCCATTGCACTAACTATCTAATACAGGGCATGCAAAATACACGCGATTCATGAAAATTTAAGATCAAATGTGAATTTAGAGCTCTTAATGCTTGTCGAACTTTGCATATAGCTAGTGAAAATAAAGTAAGGCATTAGTGTATGTAAGAGGTTTATAACAACCAGTATAATAAAATAAATGAATTTGCCCCCTTTTTTTGCAAAACGAAAATAGAAATGAAGTAAGATAAAGCCAGGTCAACCTGGTTACTAGAATTTGCCAAAAAAATTCGGGACAAAATACGAACCAACAAAATCCAAAGGGTCGAATATAATTGTGCAAAAACTCAGGCATCAATGTGTAATTAAACATTGTAGTTTCGTACATGACACGTCAACAATAAGTATACTTACTTGCTAAGGAGGATGTGATTATGTGGCTTTTGAATATGACTGCACGCTACTTAAAAAGAAAAAAGAAAAAAAGAAAACATTTTGAGGCTGTAAGTTGAAGCAGAGGCACCAACGCATTCAATTTTTTGGGATGTTTCAAAAATGCCGCGGCTGGTGGCATGAGATTGAAAAAAGGGATCTGCCGTAATGGGCCGATGTGGACGGCATGGCACGCGGCCCGAGGAAATATTCTTAAATGTGGCACCATGCCCATGTGGTTTGGGCTGATGCGGCCGCCAATAAGGTTTTGTTATTTGCTAAGCTGGTACTTTTGCCATGGGGATCATATTAGATCTGTTTATACTATATTACTTTTTGCCCCTTCTAATTTTATATATATATATATATATATATATATATATATATATATATATATATATATTATTTAAGATGTCTTAGGGTATCTCTAATGATGGAAACTATTTATAAAAACTTATTTTTTTGGTTATTTTAGAGATTCAGGTCTCTAAATTTAGAGCCAAAATAGATGGAGTCCACCACTTTTATTAATTTTTTGGCCAAAATAGAGACCCAATAACTTTTTGAGTCTCTAAATTTAGAGCCAAAAAAATAAATTGAATCTCTATTTTAACTCAAATCTCTAAAATTGTGTGGGCTCTATATATTTTGGCTCTAAATTTAGAGACTCAGTTTCTAAAAATTACAAAAAATAGCAAATTTTTGTAAATAGTATCTCCCATTAAAAATATCCTCACAGTCGATCATATACCCGAGCATCTTCAAGTCATGTTGGAGAAAGATAGACAGAGAGAGATCTCCAAGATGATCATGTTAAATGATACCCATTTTTGTCTCCTCTAATTTTTTTTTTTTAAAAATAATGTGTTAATAGTCGAGATTGAGTGGTTTTAGTAACCATAATAAATGGGGTTACTGGACTTCGTGATTTTACCAATTAGGATATTGAAAGATAAGAGAATGTTAAGCGATTTTGATAATCATAATTAGTGAGGTTACATGTGTTTGGCGACTTTAAAAACTAAACTTATGTTTGATTTAATTGTGAAATTTTAACTTTTTGAATTGTACAGCTTTTATTAGAAATATTGTTAAATTAAAATCATTCACTGTTTGATTTATGTTGTGCAATGTTCAGCTTTTAAAAATTTTGAGAATAACGTTGGACTTTCAAAATTTTAGAGAGGTACATTTGAGAAATAAAAAGAAAAACAACTTCCCGCAGTACGTAAAAGTAGATTCGCAAAAACCTTTTTTGAAAAGCGCCAATTTATTTTTTTTAGCTTTTTTCAATTTCAATTTTTACTTAAAAATATTCTAAAATTTATCTCTATGAGTTTATAAACTGAAACTAACCTATTTGGCAATGTTTGAAAGTGCTTTCAGATAAAAGTTTAAGGTGAAAAAAGTTAAAAAACAAGAAACTCCAAATTTAAGTTTTTCAAAAAAAGCTTTGGCGAAATTATTTTGGCATATGTGAGAAGTTGTTTTTTTTTTTTTTTTTTCTCAAATATACTCTTTCATATTTTTAAAATTCAATATTACCCTTAAAAATTTTAGAACCTCAACATTGTTAGACATAAAGCAAACAATCAATGATTTTTATTTAACAGCACTTATAACCAAACTTCTAATACTAAAAACTCTACAACTCAAAAGCTAAATTGTAACAATTAAGCCAATAGAGCCAAAAAAATGGACCAACCACGTTAGTTTTGACTTTTAAAACTCATAGAAAATATTTTGAATGCCTAAAAATTAAGCCGAATAAAGCTTAAATATATTAGAATATTTTTCAAACGACTTTGTGGATAACAAAAATTACATGACATGAAACGAGCTTAGATTACCTCTGCATCGCCTTCTCCTCAAAGGTAGAGAGAATGGGACCAGCCAACTACATCGAGTTGATAGACTAAAATAAGCAAATAGAGTAAAGATCGACAACAATATTCACTTGAATTATAAATAAGGAAAATTATATAAATAATTTTTATTGTTTTTTTAAAATTTTAAATGTCTCTATTATTTAAAATTAGTAAATTTAGTTTTATTATTTTCAAAAAATTTAAATTTGCCACTATTGATCAAAATTATCTAATTTAATCTCTTTTGTTTTTCAAAAAAAATTAATTTAGTCACAATTTTTTTAAAACACTAAGGACTAATTTGAATTATATGAAAATAATTGGTACTAAATTAAAAATTTTGAAAAATAATAAAGATTAAATTAATTAATTTTAAACTAAGAATGAATTTGAATTTTTTTAAATCATATCTTGACTAACCATGGATCATGCATTCATCAGCAATTAAACAATGGAAAATGTCATTCCTCGTTGGTGAATCTCTAGACACTGTAAACATGAAAAAGGGGGACCTCATTCCTTTATGATAAAAATTTTTAATTTAAACTTTTAAATGAGAATATAAATTAATATAATATCAAAATTTAAATTACTGAACAATCTTGAATTCAAATCTCAGTATTACCCTTTTAAAACATTTGAATTGTTTCACTTGAAAAGTTTAAAAATTAACCTCACCTACATGTGCAGTAACGTATTAAAAAGAATAAATCCTTCAATAATAATTTAAACTTTTAAATAAAGTAATAATTTATTAATTACCTCTAATCGCGTGCTGTCAATCAAATTATATCTCATATATAATCTATCAATACCCCTTTCAGATTAGATTAATAAAGATGTAAATTAACCATGGTTAATCCAAGTTATATTTACTTATACAGTAGAAATGTCAAACATGGACCAAGCCTCATGGAAGGTAAAAAAATCTTTTTCATACATCTTACGGACCCATTCGGCACTAACATGGGGTAAGCTCCACATGTTAACGGACCGCCCGTCTGTCAAATGTATGAAAAAGTTTTAAAAAAGGTAGAATGTACTCAATGATACATCAACATCCAAGGAATACTGATACTGTCAAGCTAAGGTCCACAGTGCATTATTGTTATACAAAACTGCAGTGTGTGATACTGCCCCCATATCCCTAAGAATATGAGCCAAAAGATTTTGAGAGCTGGCTCAGTGGTCCCCAGAAAGCAAGTACCAAAGTACCATCATCATATCATAGAGTACAACAAAATATACAAGAACATGGCTAGTACTACTATTACACTTTAAAGCTTCTTACTAATGCCTGTCCCATATTTGCATCTTTTTCTACCTACAGCAATAATTGATTGATGCTAGATCTTTATACAAAATTTGCAGGTTTGAATCTTAACGGAATATTTTTCGACGTGCGTTGGATAAAATATTTTCAGCTAAAAATTTACTGACTGTTCTGAGATATTACTTCTCCAAACTTAAGGAAGAGTTGAGCATCTGAGGTGCTCATTGAAGGATAGTTTACCAAGTGAGGAGTCTTGAGATTTGCATACTCATCCATGTAGCACGGCGCTTTGGCTGATGCGAGTGGTGCAGGTTGTGGTTGGATTAAGTGCTCGGGCAATGGGACTAGGCTGCCGAGAACTCGAGCCACTTCATGCATAGTTGGTCTTTCTGATGGCTGTCTTTTGGCGCATAGAAGGGCAAGCTGGAAAACCTTCTTAACTTCTCCAAGGTCCTTGCATGTGGCAGATATTTCAGGATCAACAGTTTCCATGACTGTGTTGTTTGCCGTCTTTGATAGCACCTGCGATAATTGAGAATTCTATATGAACAAAAATGATGATCATTGCTGAAAACACATAGCATTTATCTTAAATTTAAAACATAATTATCCAAACTCAAATTTTCTTTAATCCCTTGAACATTCTTGAATTTTGAAAGGTTTTCATGTAAGTTTTCACAACGTAGAATGCAACACAAGCCAAGCTAATGAAGAGAAATTGCCCTCGATAGACTTAACTTTAGCATTTCACTATATTATCTTAAAGTTTATGTGCACTCCAACCTTGGACAGAGAATTGATTGTTTATAGAACTAACCAGGTGATGGAGATTGGATTCGTTATCCACTGCTTTCCTTCCAGTCAGCAACTCCAGTAGAACAATTCCATAGCTATAAACATCAGACTTCTCAGTGAGGCGAGATGTGCGGGCATACTCGGGATCAATGTAGCCAATGGTTCCCATAATGTAAGTAGAAGTATAGGTCTTTGATGTGCACAAAATTTTTGCAATGCCAAAATCAGTCAGATGAGCCTCAAAATCCTTGTCCAGAAGAATATTTGATGACTTCACATCCCGATGGATAATTCGAGGACTACAGTCATGGTGAAGATATGCAAGTCCTTGTGCTGCTCCAAGTGCTATTTGGAGACGGGTATCCCAGTCGAGCCTCTTCCTTTTTGTAGGACCTGGAAAGCGAGCACAACATACAATAAAGAAAGTATAGACACGAACACGTGACTGTCACAGAATCAACTATAATAGCAATTAGCCATGATCAATGATTATGGTGGGAGGGTCGGGAAAAAATGCAAAAACAGTTGAAACATTTTAGAACACGTACCATGAAGCAGATCCCAGAGACTACCATTTTCCATGTAGTCGTAAAAAAGGAGATTCCCAGTTGGAGAAAGGGAATAACCCTGGAGGCTGACTAGGTTGCGATGCTTGATGCTTCCAACTGTCTCAAGTTCCGTCTCAAATTCTTTCAGGCATTGTGGATGAGCATACAATTTCTTAACAGCCACTGGTCTGCAATTTTTAAGAACACACTTGTATACGGTGCTTGACGCTCCATAGCCTATAATGTACTTTTCACTCAAGTTCTCTGTCATCCTCATTATGTCTTCATACACATGAAGAGCCATGTTCATGTGAAGGATAACAAGCTTCGGGGATGAGTAATTAACTGTCCAAAGGAATTCACCAAGGCATTAGAAGCTGGAAAATCTTCTATTTATTAATGCTGATCAGAGTTTCATCAATTATTTTCGAAAACACATATTCAAGTCTCTTCAATCTCTTGTATTGTTCAACTGTTATTTTAGTCAAGTAAACCCAGCTTAACCAGTAGTTGAAACAATTCTGAGAATAATTAAGAGTCACTAAAAACACACAAGATAAGGTTATCTTTTTACTACACGAAAGATAAATGTGGCAGAAGCTAGGCACCTGGTTTGTCCATTGATCCTTCAATAAAAAGTGTTTGATTGTTTGGCCGGCATGCTGCAACCAAGATCATAAGTAGAATCACAAGGGCACCCAATGCAATACCCAATATAGCTGCTTTGGAAATGGTAACTGCACATACACAGAGCAAATAAAAATAAATGTCTAAAGATCAGCCCATTTATTAGTCTCAGAAGCTTTGACCGAAAAACAAAATCATATATTTTCACTTTAGGAACTTGGCTTTTCTTTTTCTCTTTTTTCTCCATTTCACCAATGGATCATGAGGTGAAGTCAGAAAATAAATCACTTCCGCACAGTACAGTTTTTTCCCTTCTTAAATTTGGTTTACGATCATGTTACCCATCAATATGAACACTCGTCTCATGGAAGAAACTAGGCACCCAACAACCATTCAGTTCTGAGTTTAATCCAAATTTTTCCTGTTCCAACATAAATATAGCAGAAACACGACTAATGTAACACTATAAAGGGTATCCTTTTCTTGTTACTACTGCATAGCTATCACAATTGGTCACATGAGAATACTCTTTAACACCAATATCCAGCAGAATAATTTGCCCATGTCGTGAAAAGGTTTATGGGGGAAAAGAGCTAAAATATTTCAAGGATCATTATTCTGCTTAAACATTAGTATGAAATTTATCCAATGGGCATAGTTAGAAATCACTTCAAGCTTTGTTAACTGGAAAGTCAAATTCAATCACAACCATTATAAATTAGCACTTCAACCGTAACCTTCCAAATACCCTTATACATAAGAAGAGGACACATGGATTCTTACCCCTCTCAGTTGGATGAGATGCATGACAAGGAGAACTTAGCCAATATCCGCAGAGACCAGGATTCCCTAGAAAGCTGAAAATCATAGATTTAGTTGAAAATAGATCAAAGAAGAAAGAATAGAACATGCTAATAACTAACAGCTTAGTCGAATTTCACAGAAAGCAGAAGAAGATCAATAGCTGCTAATTATCTAACCTATCCGGTGAAAACCTCGAGAAATTATTGCCAGAAGGAATATTTCCAGCCAGATTATTATAAGAAACATTTCTGCAAATATACATTTAGATTAGCCCTTCCCAAAAATATGGCAAAATTGAAAGTAGTAAAGATGAAAATTATAATCTTACAGCACGGTAAGACTGAGGCAATTTGACAGTGACATTACATCTCCAGATAAATTGTTGTTTTGAACTTTCCTGCCATCATTTTGCACCAGAGTTGAGGATAAACAAGAAGGCAATCAATGGCAATATTAAGCGCAAAAGAATGGCCTCCCATCAATACGTAATTGTTTTCAGGCAGACGTGCCACTACACCAGAAATCCTAACTTACTTCAACAAAACAATGACATACAACAGATGTATATGAAGTCTTCAATCCGAGTATCCATGATATAATAGGGACACAGTCAAAAGGAGGGAAAAGGTTCTTGACTTACAATGAGAACAGATTTTGGAGCTGACCAAGTTCCAGAGGAATTGGACCAGAGAGGTGGTTACTTGAAAGATCTCTGCAATGAATAACACACATCCCCTTAGTTTGAAACTTCACCAAAGAAACCAAAGAAGATAATGGTGGAATCCTCATTCTCATGAGAAAGCATTACTCTTACATTTCCATGATACTCCTCAAATTACCAAACTCAGCCGGTATACCTCCAGTCAAACCGTTCTTGCTCAAGTTCCTACAACACAAGTTAAAGAGAGTCGGATATACGAAATATTTCTGTTGAGCAGTATATAGCTGTTGGTAGAACTCACAGTTTCAGAAGATGTTCCAAGTCACCTACAGAAGAAGGTATGGAACCAATGATTCTATTATTTGAAAGGTCCCTATACAAACCAAAGAAAAGTAATGTTAAGCATGAACCATTCATCATTTGGTAAAAGAGAATTGGAGAATTGATAAAGAAACCTAGTACTTACAGAGTATCCAAATTACCAATACGGGATAACTCAATTGGAATTGGGCCCATGAGATTATTGGATGAGAGATTCCTGAAGAGAATGAGAAGAAAATATGATTAATCCTTGTATGTGAAGAATCCTATCACGTCCAACTTTTGAGCTTATTACAATAAAAACCTATAGATTTTGAGTGGACAGATGAGCAGGGTCATTGTGGCGAAAGTAGACGTGCATGTTTCTGTGTGTGTCTGCAGAATGCAAGAATTAGAGAATTTTTAAAAATAAGAAGCTTTTCGTTAGTTTTGCCCTCAGTGGGAAGATAGCATGCCCGACAATTGGAGACTGGCAATTGTTCAAGATCTAACTAAAGTAGAGAGGGGACAGTGACCAATAGCACTCACAGATATGTCATGCTTTCCAGCTTTTGAAATGCAGGGGGGATGGTCCCATTCAGTTTGTTCCCATGAACGTTGCTGCAAAAAATATCAAGTCATGTATTTTCCGGTAAAATGGTTACAGAAATTCCAAGTCAACACCAAGTCAGGTGCTTACAGACTATTCAGATTCGTGCATGAGCTGAGATTATCAGGTAATGGCCCATAAAGATTGTTATTGGCAACATTTCTGCAAGGATATGTAGTGTTAGCCACTTAATTCACTAACCTTTCCAACAAGGAATCTGAAGGAAAGCAGACTTACAAATCATAAAGCTCAGTAAGCTTTCCAAGTTCAGGTGGAATACGCCCAGTGAGTTGATTATCATTTAGTTCCCTGTAAAGCAGAAATTACCTTTTATTAGTAGGTGTCTGTATTCAACTCATTGGAAGGCTCAAAGTTGTGCTTTCGACAAGTGGGAGAAAGAAAAAACTTAGTAAAAGAAAAAAGTGGAAAACATTCATACAGATAATGAAGCTTTGTCATGTTCCCGAGCTCTGGAGGAATGGAGCCAGTTAGCTTGTTTCCATGCAGATACCTACATTGCGAGATGTGTCAAATACTAACTGGAACACACACATGTAAAAACTTCTCCAGATATTCCTTGATTATCAATTTGACGAATTAACAAGAAAGTGGCACAGCTTACAATTTCTCAGTATAAGTCAAATTTCCCAGAATTGGCGGGATTGGGCCACTTAGCAAGTTGCAGCTCAAATCTCTACAGAGCAGATAATCCAAAAAGCATACCTTTAGGTCAAGATAATTGTAAAATGACGACGAATGTTAAAATTAGCATAAAGTGCTTACAACACTGCAAGTGCCTGCATCAAGCCGATAACCGATGGGATTTGCCCTGAAAGTAGGTTACCTTGCAAAGACCTATCATATCGCAGAATCAATTAAACATAAGTTCAACCGAATGCATCATACAGCTTCATATCTAACATAAATTACTTGCACATAACTTACAGGGTAGCTACTTGCAAGAACCCTATATTGAATGGAATTTCACCAGAGAACTTGTTATAGGACAAGTCCCTAATTGAGGAGAGAAGAGCATGATCAGTTTAGCTATGCAACAGTTCACCAGAATTCAATTTTCAAGCAGTTTGGTTGAGGTACATACAAAACCTGGAAGGCAGTGCAGTTACCAATATTTTGAGGAATGGAGCCAGTCAAACTGTTATTACGAACATCACTGCACATTATAGACAGGTAACAAGCGTCAACAAGTGATATAAAACAACTTTTGGAGGAGCCTCAAGTCATCAGGGTAAATGTTGACTTACAAGTACCATAACCCCGTGAGCTGACACATATCGGGTGAAAGGGTGCCAACCAAGTTATTCCCACGTAGTCCCCTAATAGTGAAGCACATGAAGCTAATGAATTGATTTAAAGCATCAATTTACAAATTGAATAGGTGAATCAACAATAGCGATGAAGACGACAATTCAGAATGTCACCAAGTGCAGAACTTACAGGTACTGTAGAACCTCATTCCAATATATAAGCCTTGGGATTTCTCCAGTCAACTTATTCTGTGCAAGGTCCCTAAACAATAGTTTCAAGAGATCAATACCATCCATGGTCCTATCATCTTTAGTACACACGAGAGTTCAGAAACAACACTTACAGAATCTTTAAGTTGGGAATCTGAGAAAGAGTGGAAGGGATTGGACCGATTAACTGGTTATTTTTCAAAATCCTGGAAGTCAACATTAAAAAGATTATTTTTTACCAGAGGGATCAGCAAGGCACATTTTGACAATAAGGAAACTAGTGAAGCCACAGAAAAGGTTAGGACATGCAAAGAAAAATTGATCTCCAGTAGTTCCTTGTACGCACAAGTATTCGAGCTGCTTCAGCTTAGAAATCGAGAAGGGTATGTCTCCATAAAGCTCATTGTAGGATAAGTCCCTGATGAACATTAAAATTATCAGGTTCAAGTCAAATAATAGAAATTCCAAAGTCAAGGATACGCAAGCCTCTTTCACAATAAGAGACGCAAAAGATGGTTGTATTAAAAACTAAATTAATAGCTTACAAGCTTTTCAATGCCGAGCAGTCACCAATCTCATCTGGTATTTGTCCTGACAGTCGGTTCCCTCTAAGATCACTATCCACACAACACACATCACACAAACAACAATCAGGCACTGAATATAGACCTCAATATACAAGCTTGATAAGAGTTGCCCATAGCAAAGCCGAAGCTCAAGGAGCATATAATACAAGAAGTTGAAAGTGTAAAACACTCTACATTGAGAGCAGGCCCTTAAGCTGTCCTATTGCAGGTGATATTTCCCCATCAAGATTCAAGCCCGATAGATTGCTGCATAATGATTTGGCCAAAAAAAACCCAACAAATGGAAAAGTCAAAACCTTTACGACAACCACTGTTCAATAAAAGCTCAACTAGCATAATAACAGTCACAACTTTACTAAAATTACTAAAAACTACCAATGAAACTGATTTCAAAAGTGTAACTATATTCAAGGGAAAAAAGAGAGAAAAAAGAAAGAATCTTACAGAGCAACAACATTGAAGGTGACATTATCACATGTTACACCTCTCCACACACAATAGTCTGAGGATGGTGAATCTGTCCAATCATATAAAACATTGTCCACATCCCTAAATGACTTTTTGATCTCCAGTAGAGCAGAACCTTAAACATTTCAAAGAAAAGAAAAAACATCAGCATCCATTTCCTTGTTTTTTATTGGTACAATGAAAGCTGCTTCATCATGGTTTTGGCTAATGAAGACAATTAAGCTGAAGCAGAAAAAAGAAAGCAAAGGAAGCATAATAAGACAAAATCATAGGTTAAGATAAAGACAATGACAGCATTATCAAAGATAATAAGGTCAAAGTGGGGATTAAATAAGTACAAAAGTATGCAAAAACTTTCCTTAAACAGTTAAACCTTAATATAATCCTTAAAGCACTAAAAAAGTAAACAAGGACACCAGAAAAACACATTAAAAAAAGAATACATAAACAGTATTAAATAATAATTAATTATTAATAAACACTCACCATCATCTGAAGCCGCGAAAGCAGCAAAGCTCAGAAACCCCACAAGAGAAACCACTAGAAGAAGCCTTTCCATAGCATAAACCAACTCAAATGGAGAAAATGCCATTAACCCTCTTCAAAAAATCCAATATTTTCTGCACAAAATGCAATCTTTCTTTTTGAAGAACGACACCACCCCCGGAAAGGACAATGTTTAATCTGCTAGTGTAAGAACAAGAACCACCTTCTTCAAGCCAACTTAAATGGAGATAATGCCATCAACCCTTTTCACAAAATCCAATCTTTTTCACACAAAATGCAATCTTTTTCAAATGACACCACCACCAACCTCACTAAACGACAACGTTTAAACTACTACTAGTAGAACAAGAACCGGCTTCTTCAACCCTTTAACAACCATTCCTTATACTATGCTTGATGGCAACAACTAAAGAAGAAGAAGAAAAGCTTTGTTCTTGGACTTGCAAACATTATTGATATGAGATAAGAAAAAAACACAAGTGTGTATTATGTGTGTGAGAGAATAATTACTATGAAATGTGAAAAAATGTGAAGAGTTGCAGAGTGTGCAGAAGAAAGCAGTAGCAGAGCTGGCCTTAAGGCCTTTGTTCAATCACATCATTCTGCCACGAGACCCTTTCAATTATACAGTACAATATATCTATCTATATATCTATATCTATATGTATGTACACAGAGAGAGAGAAGGAGAGAGATATGAGAAGATAAAGTTAAAAGGCCTTTCTGGCAAGACTCTGCAGCAAGACACTGCAACAATGCAGAAGCTACTTGCTTTTCAAATTACTGGCCATTTTTCTTTTTATTACTACTTTAAAAACACGCACTGTAAATGAAGGTATATTTATATATATGCTATGTATATATAGAAAAGGTATCTATATGCTCTGTGCACATTTAAATATATATATATATATATATGGAGGTTGACGTAAGTGTGTTAGCTTTATTAGTGAAACGTGAGAAATAGAGTTTGCAGAGTGGTGTGTGGCTAAAGGCCATCATGGGGGGGGTCAGTTGAAGAGCTTAAGATAGTAATTCTAGCTTCAATTGACAATATCTTCTAGTTTATTTTCTTGGTATTGTTTATTTAATTTTAACCCATTATTAACTTTTAACCTTATTTTGACAATTAGCTCGTATAAAAAATAAAATGAGAATAATCCATAAAGGAGTATTATAAATTTAAATATTAACTCGAATTAATTGTATGACTTATTAAAAATTATTTCAAACACAAGTCCGAAAGGCTCATTACATATATAAAAACTAAACATCCAATTATAATGTTTGGAATAGTTCCCCATTCTTGTTTATAGGGGTAAGATTCCATATTCCATTATGTGTGTGTATATATAGCTAGGTAGGGGGAGAAAGGGCTGCAGAGTAAATTTGTTTGGTTTCTTGAAATAGTTACTGCTGCTGGCACCTAGTGGCTAGAGGCTAGTGGGCTAGTGTGGCCTCTCATTATTTGCAATTTATTACTACTAGTATGGGAGTTATTGGGTTTACCCTCCAGTTTTATCTGTACCTTGTGCCTAATTATGGCAGTTAGTAATTGCATGCATGCTTTGTCCACAAAAAAAAAAAAAAAAAAGTAATTGCATGCATGCTACTTTAAATTCTGAAATTATTATACTTTTTTTTGTCGGTAAAATTATTATACTTTATAGATGGATTTTAGTAGTAGTTGATGGTCGGGAATGGATATTATCAGTATATTATGGTATTATAAGTGATATTGAATTGCCATAAATTATTAATAGAATTATGACGAAATAATGTAACAGTTCACTATTTTTTAATTTAATTTATAATATTATAGTGTTATGAAGTGATACTTACTTGTTATGATCATTTTGTATTTAAAATAAGCCAACTCCGACAACAACCTTTCTTTTTTTTTCTTTTTAAAAAATAAAGAGTAAGCAATGAATTTTCTTCTTTTAAGAACACTTATTTTTAAACAAACCTGAAACTGCTAAAATCAAAATTCTGCCTCCTCAAATTTGGGAGTCGTTCTTTGGGTTTTAGGGAATATTATAAAAGATATGTTGGAGGTATTTTTGTATAGCAACTTTTCTTAAAAAGAATATTGTTTAAGGAAGTTGTTGTAGTTGGTATAACAAAGAAGATGCTAGAAAAGTTGTTATATGAAAAAATATGCATTCTTATACCTACTTTCTTTTCAATATTTTAACAGAATATCGATAAGAGTTTTGGACAATGTGGGATTTTCTTGATATTTAGGTTCCGTTTGTGTGCCGTAAAATATTTTTTCAAAAAATATTTTTTTAATTTTTTAGTATTGGATAATACTGAAAAATTGGTTAACTAAAAAATATTTTATAGTCAACAATTGCGGTTGCTTTTGCTTAATTTTCTGATGTTTTAGTTAATTAAAAAATATTTTCTGGTCAATAATTATTGTTAGTACAAAATTTGAGAAAATATTTTCATATCCCTTTGGAGAAGAAAACATTTTGCTCAAAGTATAAAAGTAGTTGTACTTGGCTGCTCACCACTTAAGATTAACATTAAGATTTATTATTCCTGGCTGGTCCTAAGGTTAACTCTAACAGGGGTTGCTCTATATGTGGAGATATTAAAATATTCTCTAAACTCATATGAAATAAGATATTGATTAAATGTAAGGAAATTGTTAGAATGAAAATAAAATAGGAATTTCCTTAAATACGAGATTGATTAAATATAGAGAAGTTATTGGAGTAAAACTGAAATAATGAATCTCTAGATATAGAGAAATAATCCAAATTCTATACATATATAAAAAAATAAATAAATAAGGAAGTTGTTGGAGTTAGTTTAACTTTATATGTCCACCATTCGATGTGAAAATTAAGGAAAAATTGGGCAAATGGTCTCTATTATTTTCATAAAATTTTAAATTCGTCTCTATTGTTTAAAATTAGTTAATTTAGTCCTTATTATTTATAAAAAAAAAAATCATTCATTTTGTTCAAAATTAGCCAATTTAGCCCATATTATTTTTCAAAAAAATTAATTTAGTTTCCAAATAATGGTCATGTGCATGAACTAAATTGAACTTTTTTAGAAAATAATAAAGATTAAATTAAAACTTTTTTAGATACAATAAGGAGTAAATTAGTTAATTTTAAACAATAATAATAAATTTAACATTTGCTAAAAATAATAAAAATTAAATTAACTAATTTTAAATAATAAAAAATGAATTTAAAATTTCAAAAAAATAATAAGGTCCATTTGTACAATTCTACCTGGCCATTAACTCTTCCATGTTTAATGCATGGTCTACTTGAAAATTGCCTTTGTAATTACTGTACTACTCTAGTGGTACTTGACTCCAAGATAATGACACTAGCAAAATGAGAAAGTCTTACTCATAGACATCAATTATTAGATGGACGAGTGTAGAATAAGAATTATGAAATTTCATCCTAAAATTATTAGAATGAATAGTCCAAGTTTTTAGAATGTGATTTTGTATTTTTTTTCATGGCCCAAAAAAAAATATTGTATTTTATGATTTTTTTAATTTAGAATAAGTGTATATTTTAATATTTTTTTTCACGTATAATTTAATTTAAGGTAGATCATACGTGAAAGACAAACGCATGTGAAAGAATAAGAATGAATTTTCAACTCTAATATCATATTCAAATTATGATATTACATTTTAAAACTAATTAATTCTAGAAGGAACACTACAAGATCTTCTAAGGATGATCTTATACTTTATTATTATAAACCTGAAATAACTGTATATTCTAACATGTACGTCTAACTGGCCGATAAAACGGGCAACATCGTTATATGTTCTATTTTTGTTGCCCTAATTTTTATCTCAAAATACTCCTATGACTGATTTGTCACCCAACCTACTTAAATAATTTAAAGACTTAGTTCTGTCCCGTTTAAAGAATAACCCGTTATAGCATCATCCAAAGTGAATAAAGATTCCTTTCAAGGAGCGCTGAGGAAGGTGCACAAATTAATAATAGGTACCGAGTAAATGGTCTCTGCAGTGTATCTTAGTAGATCGTGCCTCGTGGCACAAAATTGTAGAAGGTCAAAATAGCTTCATTGTTAGATAAATGAAGACCATGTTTTGGTTACACTTTAGCATCATCTACTGGGTCTTTTGCCCCAAAAAAAAAAATTACTTTAGGTCATCACCTATAAAGTATAATTTGATGATGATGATGCCCTTAGTTGTGATTAAACTTGTCGTTCAATACTGCCACTAAAATCTATTTATAATTTGTTTGAATATGAATTGGCCTCCTAGCATTTAACTTTCTAATATAGTGTTAAACTATATTTTTTTTTTTTACATGGGAGGCTAAAGTCAAAGACTAAACCCTGACAATTCTAGAGGTAAATTTGCCCACTTTATATTTTTCCATGAGGAGAAGGAGCTGATTTGGGAGTTGACCCAAAGTGTTGCAACCCAAATTTTGAGTAATTCCATAGTTGGCGAGTCAATTCGCATATTTATTTGCTTATCGGAAGATATGTAAAAGCTTGTAATGACCATGACGTGAGAGAATAGCTCTACAATCTTCAAGGAGGGGCATGAGGGGGCTATTGTGGGCCATTGGGCTTGTGATCAGATGAACCACTACTTGATAATTTGTTTCAATAAAAAGGTGTTGAACTCTCATTCTCTATGCTATTTTCAATCATTCCCAAATGGCTATAAGTTCAGCAACGTTGTTGGTGGTGATTCCAAGGTTCATGGTAAAACTATCAACCCGTGTGCCATTGACATCCTGAAAAATGCCTCCCGCACCTGCAACTCTCGGGTCTCCTTTTGCGCAACCATCAATGTTAAGCTTAAAACCATGAGAGGGTTTATTCCAACTAATTTGGACTTCTTGATTTGGTAGGAGTGGACCTCTTATTTGATTTTTCCAAGCCATGGTTGATTCTTCTACTTGCTTGAAGATAAGAGTGCTGATTTGTGAGACGTTGGGCTGTTGTCCTGGAGAAGATGAAGTTGTTCCGATACTTCCAAATCCACCAAACAGTTGTGTTGAAAATGTGACGCCATTGGAGACCATTGATGAGTTTCTTGTTTGAAACATTGCTATTAATCCATTGTTCCCATGGGCAACTCAAGAAGTTAAAGAAATGTGTACTCGGGAGTAAGTATTCCCATATTTTCTTAGCTTCACTGCAATGTCTAAGGATGTGATCAATATCCTCTCTTGCTGTCCCGCACCGACCACAATCTTCATTATCCACGAGACCTCTTCTAGCTAACTGATCTTTAGAGGCAATGCGTTGATGGACGATCTGCCAGACGAAGTTTCTAATTCGTTGGGGGAATTCCAATTTCCAAATAGCCTTCCAATTAATCGTAGGCTTCTCCGAGGAGTGATTGTAGATATCGTAAGCAGAGGAAACCGTGAATTTTCCTTTTGGGTCCCCACCCCAAACCACAAAATCATCCCTATTGGAACCAAAAATCACATTAATGGCTGCTATCTATAATAGAGTCGAAGGTGGAAAAAGGTGTTCGAATTTGCTCCAGTCCCACGATCCGTCATTTTTGGTGAAAAAGGCAACTTTTTGATATTTTTTTCATCTGAAATCTGTTGCAAAGAAAGGTTGATTAATGGAATGTTGGAGACCCAAATGTCAAGCCAAAATCGGACAGTCAGACCATTAGTCACCACCCATCGAAGTCATTTTCTAAGAAGATCACATCCTTTAAAAATACTCCTACAAACATGAGAGTCAGTCTGTTTGGGTCTGTAGTCCATAAGACCCTTGTCGAAGTATTTTTCTTTGATGATTTTAACCTAGAGGAGCTCAGGATTCTTCAAGATGTTCCATCCTAACTTTGCAAGAAATGCATTATTAGCCAACTGTGAATTGTGTAATCCCAGTCCACATTGATCTTTTGGATTGCATAAGGTGTCCCATGCTATCCAGTGGACTTTTATTCGACCCTCTTCGGAATCCCAAATAAAGTTACGTTGAATTTTGTCAATTTCTTTGCATGGTTGGACCAGAATCTTCGCTGTCTGCATGTGATAAGTAGGAATTGCTGCGAGAACAGATTTAGCCAGAGTGGTTACGTGATAAACTACTTTTTCTCCCTTTATTTTAATAATTCTATTTTAATAAACATTGATACTTTAATTGAGTCTTATATGATGAAAGAGATCACAAAATTGAGCCTATATTGCATTAAATTAGACAAGTAGTCACAACAATATCATATCTCTTGAAATATGATTAAAGAAACACCTACACTAAACTTCCATCTCAAAATCTATATCAACCAATGGTTAATTATTTATGTCATAAGGTATTGGCTCATATGATTTGTCATTAATTTTAAAACAATTGACATTTTAGAAATTAAATACCAATACTATTTGCTCACTCTCTAAACATGCGAAATATTATATATATATATATATATATGACTATTTAGAGGTGCTAATAAGGTATATTGTGTCGTGTTCGTGACATGCCACTAATAGGTTACATATCCAACACCTTTGTCCTAACGCAACACATTTTATTTTCTATTTTGCCATATCATTGACTTGCTTGTTAGTGTGCCAACCTAACACAACCCATTAAATTATTTATGATTTTATAAGAGCCAATACTCAATTTACTTAAAACAATCAATGCAACCCTTAACTAATTTTGATTCTAAAATGTTATCAACTTAAATTGTTTTTACAATTCTATGTATTATTGTGAAATATGAATATTTATAATATATATCACATATGAAATACAATAAACTCCAAATATATAAGCACAATCTCCAAAATAACTATTACAAACATTCAAAAAAATACAACCGTAATTCAAGCTACAAGTGTAAACTAAGACTCACAAACAAATTAGAGTCTACTCAGTAAAAGTTGAAGAATAGGAGTTTAAAAAATAAAAGGCTATGTAAGCACACAAAAAGGATAAATCCCACAAATGGCTCGCAAACTCTTTTAGAAATTGGTGGTCTTTTCTCGTATTTTCTTATGTGCCTCTTAATCCCTTGGAATTTAAATTAGTATTCTCTTTATCCAACCTTTGTGAGGGTTATATGCTAGAGTGGTGCACATAACCTTCTTTCTTTTTATTCCTAGCTATGAGATAAACACTTGGAAATTATTGACTACCCTAATATGATAGGAAATTAGAAACTTTGCAATTAAAAAGGTGTATTAAACATCCAGGACATAGTTGTCATTAAACATTTAGAGGAAATTTTACGAGACTTACCAATTAAAAAGAAAGAAGGTAGATGTCTTTTAAAATAAGCTCATAAAGTGCTTATGAGGAGCATTAACAAACAAATCTTAATTGCTTAGATTATTTCTCTTTACTTTCATGCTTCGTCGAAGATGAAAAAAAAAAAAAATTACCACTATACAAAATCTCCATATAGTTCAATTTTTACCATCCAATGTATGCATAATTATTCAACTTAAATATATTTGCACTATGTTATTTCGAAAATGTGTGGGACTTATATAATAACTTTTGACTGCCAATGGAATTTTAATTTCTAACAAGTCATGTTGACTTTTGAAAACATAAATGTATCATTTTGTATCAAAATATGAGAGAAAATATGTCGTTGTTCAATAGTGTCAATTACATATTTTTAGTACTCTTTTATCTTATTGATCCAAGCTTCCTGATTAGTATATTGTTAATGGGAAGATAGGTTAGAGAAAGAATTATTTGAAACTTTTGCTCCTTCGTATACAATTAGATCTTATGTGACCAACTGATGAGGTTTCATCAATAACATCATGTCATGCATGGTATATACCTTAGAAACTATGAGGGTAATTATTGTTGAGAAAAATATGAGATTTGTGTCGCTCTAACTAGAGGTAAAACGGTTCAGATGGTGACTTAAAATATTTTAGGCACTCATAAATCATGAAAAAAGTATCATAATTTAGCTATTGGGTTTTTGTATAGTCGTCCTTTGCCTCATTTCTTAATATCATCTAATTCAAGAATTAGATGGATTATATAGCTAGGGAATTTCAAGCACCTCTTTTTTGTTTTGCATATACGTTGAAATTCAAGGTTGACTATAGAGGATTGTATTAATATTAGAGCAAGGAGTTGCACCATGATTAGATTCATACTTTGGTGAGGGGAAATACCTTAAATTCCTTTACCAAAGAGGAATTTGTTTTTACTCTAAATTAGGGAAAAATCAATGAAACAGAAGGATGATGTGCGAAAATACTAGAATATTCGTAACTATTGAACATAAAAAAAGATTATGATATTTAGTGACTTTTCATCTGAAATTATTATTTGCTTTCGTTTTATAATCCAAATAATAAAATATAAAAGCATTCATTTTTCTTTCCCTTCTTCTCTTTTCGCCATACAAACACGGGAACCTCTTCTTTTTCTTTTTCTATGACTTTTTGTTTTCCTGCAACTTTCCTCCTTTTACTTTCTCTCGCCAATCCAAACATGGTGTAAGTTTTTCACTCGAATTGGTATAAAATATTATCAAGAATTTGCTACTAAGAAAAGAATATCTCAATAACTCCGAGGAGCAAATCTCAATTATCCAAACTCTAGTGCCCTTAAAAGTAAAAAAAGAAAAGGAAAAGAGAAGACAATAAAAGTTGGGCAGATGACTAGATTGACATGTTATAATAAAATATTTTATGTTTGAATCATAATTTTTATTTCGATTATAAAAAAAGTGATTAGGTATATTTTTTTAATTAATGTATTTTATTACATATTAAAATATACATGATCGACCAATCCCTGCAGCTCGAAAAGTCAGCATGATTAGTATCATAAAGTACATTAAAAAAAAAATTACCTTATTTTAATTATATAAACAACCTAATTTATTACTCGATTAACTAATCAACTTAGCGACCTAAGTGACTGGGTACATATATAGTTCATAGGGTTCAATGGGTCCCGCAGAATCAGAAAAATGAAAACCAACCATCGTCTCTCTCTCTCGTGAACGTCTTTTTAACCTGCCGTCAAAGAAAGTTACCCAGCCCTTTTCCTCACCTCGGGAAGGTCTCATTTGTTGTTTCTTCATCTTTTTATTTTTATTTTTATGTCTGACAATTTACATACGGATTGTGGGTCCCACTTCTCTTTTCCTTAAAGCCTGCACACACACATCTGTTTGACGGGACTTTTAACGCCGTTAACGTCACTGCTCTCTCTCTCAGCAAAACTTCTTTTCATTGTCTCGCTGTTTCCTGTCAAACTTCTTGTACGTGAATTTAAAATAATATATCCTATATATATTAATATTTTAATCTGTTAAACCTGAGATTAAATGATAGACGGTAAATTGTTAATATAACTAGAAAATAATTTCTACAATTTATAATAATTAATTTTTTATGTTACGGGAGAATATCTTCGTTTCTAAAAAAATGGATCTTATAAATTGGTTGAATATTGAATACCGAATGTAGGAATAACCCTAGATATATTAATATTTTGATTTTTAAAACTTCAAATCAAATGAAAGTAAATTGCTAATACAATTGTAATGAGATGATCTTGATAATTTATAACGATTAAATCTCTACGTTAGGAGGGGATATCCTTGCTCTTGAAAACTGTCCATCACGATTTTGATTTGATTAGAAGATTCAAAAATATGCAAGTAAGATTCCATAAAAGACATAAAAAAAAAAAGATTTGAAATAAATTCGCTGAAGAAATTCAGACAAAAATTTGAATATAACAAAAAGTAACATTTAAAAAAAAAAGGTGATATTATTAAATTTATAAAACGATATCACTTAATAAAATAAATTTGTTTTTGTTTTGTTTGGTGAAGGGACTAAATTTAGCTTTACATCTCATTATTCTAATGTTTGTGTCTCCTTGTTTAGAGAAATGCTTCTCCAAGTGAAACATATCTTTTGGCAAATAGTGGGAGAATATTTGCCCATGTGGCAGGAATTTTTTTTTTCTTTTTCTTGTGGGTGGTCAAAGGCAACCTAAGGATTATGAGGGATATGATAATGAAGTCAATGGAGTAAGCTTGTGTTTCATTTTGGGGAATGGTGAAAAGTATTGACATTTCATGTACTAAGCTTGAGATGAATTTAAGCTCCTATTTATTGTACTATAGTTTTGTTATTTTTTGTTTTTTTCTCTTCTTTTTTTTTTGTGGGTTGTGGTAGGGGATTGTTGAATTTGAGTAAGAAGACGACATCAGCCACATGTCTTGTCCCTTTCCTTTATTTTTTATTTTATTTTATTTTTTTATCATTGATCCATTTGTCCTGGATTTAAAGAAAAGAGCAAGTCATATCAAAATAAACGAATCTAAACTAATTTTATATCACTAAATGTGATTCATTGGAAAAATATTTTTGTTTTGAAAGCTAGAAAGTTATTTTGGAGTTACTACTTCTTATATACAATGTATAGTATAACTGAATATTGGAAACAGATGTAACTAAAATCTTTATTTTCTAAGATTTTCACTTGGTATATGGCGTAGAAATTTATACGTAGGCAAAAAACTTAACACATAATGAATTAATCTTCCTCCTTTGAACAAAAAAAAAAAAAAAATTTCTTTAGTTACATTTAACATATTATATTTTCACTAGGTGAAATCGCATGTTATTGAAGTTCAATTATTGAAGATACCCAATGGAGAGCTTTTACAACTACCTTATATATGTAAACTAAATTGGTGAATTCAGGTTCATAACACACACATCAAAAATCAATAACAACCTCCCCCAAATAAAAAATATAGTAATGTTATATTTCACTTTTTATGAATTATCTCATCATTTACAATTTACTTTCCATATAAGCAAAATATTAGATTATTTATTTTTCAAATAATAAATCTTATTTACAAATGACACTTTATTGCATAAGATGCCAATTAAGATTGAGGTTTCGATGATACAATTGAATGATATATCATTAGGGTAAAATATATTTTCAAGAATAAAATCCATCAAGATAAAAAAGAAAATAGAAACCTAAGAGAAAATGTCTTCTTGAGAGCAAGGTCCACCAAATGTCAAAATTTCATGGAGAAATCAATAGGTAGGACATTCCAACGTGGTATGCTTGAAACAATAATTTATTGATTATTTTCCTATATAAAATGAAAAATAAATAGCTACAACACACAATTTATTCATTTTTTTTTTTTGTCAACTACTCATAATTTTATTCAAGAATTAAGAGAAGTGTGTGGGACCCAGTATCACATGCAAAGCGTTTCTGCATGAAAATACCTCCAACAACATTTGTTCCTGATCACGTGCCCATTTAATGTTGTGTATTTAAGGTTTTGTTGGCATTTGTAGGTCCCTGTTAGGTCAATTACATTGCCTACCCCAAAAAGCAGCAACACAACCCAAACACTTTAAACAAGTCTTTGTTACCATCCAATGGAATGGAATAGAACCTTCAAACATTTCATTAAAATACTTGTCTGGTATCTAATTAACAAAAGAGCGTGTTTTGTGCGGTAGATTCGTACTATTTTAAAATCAAGTGATGTTTAATAGCGAAGTTTACAATACTATATGTTAGTTTTGGAAGTCTTATTTTATGCACGTATAACAATTAAATTTTTCGTTATTCCCGTAAGTATGATCTATGATTAATTGATTGTTCAGTCATATAAGTGGCAAAAATAGATTACACGTAGATGTATAACATAGGTGGTGTAGCTCATGATTTTATATGCTGGTCTTGAAAGTTCTAATTTATTTATGTGAGACAATTGGATTCTCTATCACCTCTTTCACGTGTGACCCATGATTAACTAAGTGGCGTGGTCGAATAGGCAGCAAACTTGGAATAGCTATGTACCAAAATCAGTTGTTGAATACACAATTAATGAGTCAAATGGTACAAGAGTAACGAATTTGAAGACCATCTTAGTTAACCTTAAATTTAATTCTAAAATCAATTTTGTGTACGCGATGTAGCCAAAATCTTATATGTTGGTCCTGAAAGTCCTAATTTTTATACGTGAAACAATTGAATTCTCCAACAACTGCATCTTTTGGGTAAATTCACATGTCTCGAAGTTCAAATCCCACTTTGAACTTGAATAGTTTAAAGCCTTCCTGTCATTTAAAAAAAAAAAAAAAAACACCACATTTTGATGCGCTTCATGGAATATATCTTTTGTTGGCCTTTATGGATTTATCTTCAGCAAAAGTAATCAAATGCCCAAGAGAATTTTCCTTCTTCAGGAAAGGAGTAGTGCAAAAGAAGCTGAATTACAAGATCTCAACTTGTCTTCTTGCGTAGGCATTCTGTTTCCTTTGTGATGCATCACATGCCCAAAAGATTCTTGTTAGACAACAAAGTTAGGCAATGCAATCTATTCCTTTTACATGATTCTTATTAGAAACTACAAGAGATTGTAATTTAGTGATTCACAAGGGATTTGTTTACAATCAACTTCAATTATGGTTTCTTTTAGAGCCAGACATAGTCATCAATGAGACCATAAGATCATCATGACTTAACAAAATAGTAAAGAATGAAAGAGGAAGGGTTTTTCTTTTTGTAGGGGGGGGGGGGGGGGGGGGGGGGGGTCGCGGGGTGGGGTGATTGTTAAGGGTGATTAGATGGGAATCAGGATGATTGGTGCAACTCTTTTGCTTTCATTGTCGAAGTTTAGAAATGTTCATTTAATTGTATTGAAGACCAAGGTAGATAAGAAAAAGACTGCAATCAAGCAGTGCTGGCATCCGACCCTATCTGTGCATGTAGAGCTCATTACTTATGTCCAAATTCAAGAATTACTATGTAAATGAATAAAACATTGTATTGTTCGAGTAGTTGAGTGATCACATTTCTTTATATTGGGTCATGGATTCGACTTCTTCGGCCAAGTAAAAAAAAAAAAAGAGCAAGGTAGAGTAACGCATGTCTCTATAGGAAGTGCTCAATGAGCTTGAAGCCATTCTCACAAGTCATATTGCTAATTGGACTAGGTCACCTCCATTTTTTTTCCTTTTTTTTTTAGATTTAAGGAATGTCAAATTCGTACAATACATATTAAAAGACGTTGTTCACGATAATTGATATCACAATCTCTTTCACTTATAACAAGGAGCGTATACTAGACCAATGGCGTGTTGGTCACCTCCAAATTTTATGTTAGTCATGCTGAATGCTATCTCATGCTAAATTGCGCGGTAAATGATCATTAAAGCTGCATAGCTTAAATGATCATCTTTAATGACTAATATGTTTACATCATGGTTGGAATACCTTCAGATCTATCGGACACAGCATGAATGCATTATTTTCTGTCAGCAGTTAAAATTTGGACACAAATGATTAATATTTTCAGTAGGAGTAATCAAGAAAAAAGATACCATTGTATGGAGTACCATAATTTTTCTGATAGTCTCTGAAAATGCCAGTGCAATTAGTAGTACAACCAATTATGCAGACCCCCTCTCTTCCGAAAAACATATAAAGTAACGCTCCTCTCATAATATCATAATGCTATGAGTAAGACTTAACGCTTGTGAAAGAATTACATTCCTTCATTATGACGGTATCAATATTTCACAATTGGTAACGTTATGTACAGATTCATTCTCCTACACACATACTAAAACAGGGACAAAAGAAGAAAAAGAAAAGAATAGTACAAAATTAAGATAATGTGGTCCTATACCGATTTCTTTGTTTGGTGATGCAAGGACAAGTGAAGCAAGCGACACTGTTCTGCTTAATGGGCCTCTTTGTTATGACCCATTACTAAATAGCAACAGGCCAATTCAAGAGTGGCTTGTATTTTTATGGGTCAATTTGTCATTTTTCTCATTTGTTCTACAGTGTAACAACACTGATCTTGGGTTGTCGGTGGATGACTTTATTACTTTAGCAAATACGAAGCCAATGTTATCATACAACAAAAGTTCCTCCCAAAAAGAAGTAAATAGCTATTAACCCAAAGGATTAATCTAACAGTGAAATGTTTGAAACATGAGCATAAAACTAGTTTACTTAAATTTTAAATCTATCAGATAGCTATTCTTTTTTCTTTTTTCTTTTTTCTTTTGAGGCTAGTCTTTAAAACCTTGTACTCGAATCTTGTCTTCTCTAGCAGGATCATGCATTCTAAGATTTGGCATCCCTAAAATGAACCCAAAGAGCTTCCAAGGGAAAAGCCAAGACAAGCATCAAAGAATTTAGAAAGCTAAAGAGGCCGTGTGCCATGTTTTCTTCTCTTATATTTTAGTGGTAACATATTCCGCGACCCATTTTATTGCAATAATTAAGAATCATAGACTACATTTTTAGTGGTAACAGTCGAAAATTTAGTGCTAATACATCCGGCGACCCATTTTATTGCAATAGATAGAAAATTCATACAGTACACTTCCTCATAGTATAGGAATCATCATCTATTAGCAAGGTTTTGCTCATGGTTATTTGTCTTTTTCCCGTGCGACCCATGAAACTGTAGAAGCAGAGAGTTCGTGACAACGAATATCGAGCTCAAAGCCATCATCCCACCTGCAAAAACAAATATTCCTTTCATACTACTGAGATGGATCTTCACGTGTTCAATGCCATCAGTAAATGAACCAAAGAAACTAATTCTAAGACAAAATTGTGAAAACATGAAGGGCATGTTCGGTTTGTGAGATATTTTCCCCTTTGTCAATTTCAATTTTGATATCTGAGAAAGCCTGCTTGTTTTAGAAAATTAGACTCGTAAAATTGCCCGCAAAACATAGATCCAGAAAAATTAAATTGAGTCACAAACGGTGATGGCTCCCACGGTAAGAAGTAGATCAAGAATGCCGAATGTGAAAGTTGAAGATGGTGGATCAAGAAGGGTGAGGTTATTCAAGTGTAGGCGAGGCAACATGGGTGGCGCTGGGGGGGTTTATGCTGGTTTACAAGGTAGGTGCAGCCATGTAAGTAAGATGGTTGGTTGAGGGTCAAAGCAGCAGAGCTTGTTGGCAGTTGGCAGTTGGCCGTTGGAGGTTTAAGCTGGGGTGATGGTTGCCCTCGAATTGTATGCTAAAGTTGAACTCTTGTTCTCCCCATTTTGTACTTTTGACCTTTGGTTTTCTGCTCCCAAAGAGCTTTTTATTTTCTGTTTACTTTCGGATTTCACATTCTTGGAAAAATCAAAGAATTCTTCAAATCCGAACACCTCATAAAGTTTGAAATACGTAAAAAAATTTAATTAACATGCTTCGGCCGACGTTCCAATTAATTTTTTCTTAATCTTTTAAATGTCAATTGGGAACGTAATACGTTACAGTTTATCAAAAAGGATTTCACTTCATAAAACCACAGAAGAGTAGAAATATAGTCACGACACTCACCTGAGAGTGAAGGCGTCATGGCAAAATCAAAATGGGGAAGTAGCAAGCCAGCTGCAATGGGAATAGCGACAACATTATATGCTACTGCCCAAGACAAATTTTGATGAACTTTACCCATTGTTGCCCGTGCAAGATCGAGTGCTTCCACCACCTTCAACAGAATCCAGGTGAAGTTTTCTCAGAAATGATATAGAAAGTACAAGTGATATGTTTTCATGCTTTTTGTTATGATCAGAGAGATTATAAAAGGGATAAGCGAGATCTCAGAAGCGACCTAACAAAACGAGGCATTTCATATTACCTAATCTACTGTCAAAAGAATTTATTATCACTTTTTAATGCAACACAAAGAAGCACTGACAAGAATATAAGATGTGGATAGGAGATGACACAGATTGACACATAACCCAAAACTCCTAAATGATCAAATATCTGAGGAACAAGGGACTAAAGTACAGATGTATATGGTTTCATATGGTCTTTAGGGAGATGAAAATGTATTGGAGTGTGCCTCAAGATTTTGGCTGTCCAACAACGTCGCAGGGCTAAATATTTTTCCTATCCCTACTAAACATTCTATGCCCTTTATGAAGAAGCAACTGCAAAGGTGTGCTCAATATATTTAAGGATAACTTTTGGTTAGAACATAATTAAGGATAACAACTCAAAATATAACCTAACTTAAGGAAATAGAACTTTAGAAGATGTCGATAGTTGAAAATGCATACCTGCGACAGTTTATTTCCTAGAAGTATAATGGATGCTGCATTAGACGCAGCATTCTCTTGTCCTTCAATTTG
This sequence comes from Ehretia macrophylla, assembly GCA_037974665.1. Lineage (NCBI taxonomy): Eukaryota > Viridiplantae > Streptophyta > Magnoliopsida > Boraginales > Ehretiaceae > Ehretia > Ehretia macrophylla. The sequence goes on along the minus strand of CM075764.1, from coordinate 63,993,534 downwards.
CAAAGCAATCCCAACATCCGCAAGAGCCAGAGAGGGTGCATCATTAATGCCATCACCAACCTTAGATAGTACAAAGATTAGTCAGAGAATGCTGCTACAATATAGGAGATTCACAAAACATGCATGGTTGCTTACTCGCCAAGGTATCTTATGCTGAACCAAGATAAATCTATTCACTGTGAATATTCAGGGAATTCGTTTTCGTTGGAAGTTTCAAGTTCAGAAGTAACAAATCAATAGAACAATACAGCTCTACATGGTAGGAGGTCAAAGGCTTGTCCATTGATCTCAGCAGTCAAGTTTCTTAGCACATTAGAGATTTTACTCCAATACGAAGCAAGCAACCAAATTGCTGAAAAGGTTTGACATTTTCAATTTAACCAGAGTCTGTTTTCTCAAGATTCATATTGTGCTGAAGAATTTAAGGCTGGTGCCCATTATTAGCTTAGGGGTACATCTGAGTTCTATGCTCTCCATGGTCTCTGTAAAGTGTCAATTAAAGAAGATCTCTAACGTTTCATAAATGTAATAGTGAAGGTCATCATCACAATGTAAATTCTGGAGTCCAATTGTAACTTCAACTTCTTTCTTTTTTGGGTCAAAACTGCACCTTAGGTTTGTCGGACCTAATGGGGCCAGAAGCAGGATGCCTATCCGATTTCATTAGATAGTTCAGGGTGATCATTTCAAAGGTAATAACAATTCTGGCCAATAAAACCAAAAATAATTCTGTCGGGATAATTCCCATAGCCACACGATGTCCAGCAGCTTGAAGATCTGAGATGATGCCAGATTTCTGTTGTGGCTTCAAGGATGCGTTGATAAAATCACTTTCTATACCAACGGTCTTGGCTACTGTTGCAACTGCCTCTTCCCTGTCCCCTGATAGGAGGACTGTTTTGATTCCCTTCTGCTGGAGCCTACAAACCCATAGCATAAAGGGGATATCAGATAATAAACACTTGAAACATCATTTGGGAAAGCAAGAGAGACTATTAAGTATAATTGTTCGAAAACAAACGAAAAATGAAGATTTAGTCGGGAAAGCCCAGATACCCATGAATTTAAAAAAATAAAATGAAGGGGGAGGAGGGGATTGCAGAAAGTTAAAGATAAGAAAAACTCAACAAAGTTTCTAGATTATTTTCTTCTCAAAGGAGAGCAACTATCTATTGTAGATTCAGCATCCAGCCACAGATTTCGTTAGTTACAAAGGTTTCTGCATTAACTTATTTTCAAAGTAGAGTAGCACCTGCTTATTGTAGATTCAGCATCCTGACGTAGATTATCAGATATTGCAATTGCACCAATGATGCCCTCGTCTTCCCTACCGACATAAACAACTGTTCTCGAACAATTTGATGATGAACTATTTATTGATGACTGGTGCATCACAGACTGCTCCAGAGTCTTCAGATCAGACGGGTTAGTTCTTTGTTGGAAACGTTCATAAACCCATTTCAGAGACCCAACCGCAACTATCAGCCCATCTACTTCTGCTAAGGTTCCAGCACCTGGTTTAGTTAATTGTCCACGTGTAGTAGGGATATCCAAGTTCAAAGATTCTGCTTTGGTGACAATAGCCTTTGCAATAGGATGTGAAGCTGTCTTCTCTACCGCAGCTGCAATCCGAAGAATCTCTGATTCTTCATGACCCAAGGATGCAACAGCAGAGACAGAAGGCTTTCCTTCAGTTAGAGTTCCTGTCTAATAGTATAGAAAAGTTAGCTCTTAATCTATTTCAAGTCTAATTCTTTCAGTTTATTTAAAAACTTTGCTAGATTAATACAGCTTACTGATTTTACAGCCTACTTGTCAAATTGAGAGCTATAAAATGAGAAAATAGAACAAAACTTCTTGGAAATAGGTAACATACTTTGTCCAACATGATATAATCAACGCCTGCCAGGCGTTCCAATACATCTCCTCCTCTAATCAGCAGCCCCTGTTTTGCTCCTACCAAGTTGTCAATAAGAGAAAAGTTGAATATCAGGCTTGCATGATACACTCAGCACAGCAGATGCATACATCGTTTCCAGAATTTTTTAAGAGACAAGCTAAACCAAATATAAATAAGAGTGACTAAAGATCTAGATTATTTCATTCATTCAACTTTGTGAGTGGAGCAAGCCAAGAGGTAAAAGTTAAACATACTGGCTGATAGAAGATGTTACTATTATCATATTGCATGTACACATAATTAGTCTAAATAAACAAAAAAATCATCCTGTCTTGAGTTCCTTAACACCATGCTACAAATTTCTCTTGACAAGGAGGGCATTTTGGGGTCCATCAAATTCTGATTATCTTGACTAAGTAATATGCAATTCTTTGTTATGTTATTGTGGGAAAACGTGATTAATGTGCAACCAGATTTTAGGAGATTTTGTAATAATTTGTATCCCTAGAATTAGGCTGATTTGATTAGTTGTCTATTCTGTTAGAATATCCCATAAATCATGGGATCTGATAGCCTAGTTAGTTTCCTTTTACATTGCTAGAGTTATTGTATATATAGAGCCAACTCTATACATATTATGCAATGAAATATAGCAGAAATTATTTCTCAATTCACAACATGGTATCAGAGCTTTAGGTTTCAGTTCTGGGTGCTTTTCTTCATAGCCTTTATTGCTGTGTTTTTTTTTTTCCAGAATTGTTTCTTTTCTGTGTGTTCTTTTACCAGCCTTCAAAGCTGGATTTTTCCTCTATTCTTCATCACTGGTGGTTTCTCTTTGTTGCTTGGCCTTCATTGCCGATTTCTCTTTGATTCTCGCCAGCCTTCCAGCAAGTCGTGACGTGTGAAAAATGTCAGAAGTTGCAGAAACAACTGTTACAGCACAATCAGAGGAGGTCGTTCGATCCCAACAACCTGGAAAATTGCAAAATATCCAGGCTGCCTATAGATTGAATGGAAAAAACTATCTCAAATGGTCCCAGCTCGTTTGTACCTTGCTTAAAGGAAAGGGAAAGCTAAGTCATCTTATGGGTACGGGGCCAAAACCGGGAGATCCTAGGTTTGAAGCATGGGATGAAGAAGATTTGATGATTATGGCGTGGTTGTGGAATTCAATGGTTCCTGAGATTAGTTACACGTGTATGTTCTTGGCTACTGCTAAGGATATTTGGGATGCAATACAACAAACATATTCAAAGGCAAAAGATGCAGCTCAAGTATATGAGGTGAAGGTGAAAACAATGGCTGCTAAACAAGGCAGTAAAACAGTTACTGAATATGCCAATCAATTGAAAGGTTTGTGGCAAGAGCTTGATCATTATAGGGTGATAAAAACAAAGTGCCCTTAATGTGTATTTGTGGGTTATTCCTCAACTCAGAAAGGGTACAAGTGTTATCATCCTCCATCAAAGAAGTTCTATGTCTCAATGGATGTTACTTTCAATGAACAAGTACCTTACTTCACCACACCTTATCTTCAGGGGGAGAACTCAATACTTGAAGATAAGGACGTGGATTTCTTGCTCGATCTTTCGTCTATGCCGAGTCATGTTTCCACTATGCCGAGTCACGTGTCTGTGTCTAAGCCAGTATTTGAGTCCATGCCAAATCCTGTGTTGGAACCCATCCTACAAGTTTCAGAAAATCCTATGTCTGAACCCATGCCTGGAACTTCAGAAAATCCCAACTCTGCCATTGAGAATGTGAGATTTGGCAAAGGCAAGGTGTCCTCGAGGAAGAAGGCGGTTGTCCCTGAATCTATGCAAGTCCAAGAATCTAACCCAGATCCTGAGAATGAGGTAACAATTTCTAATTCTTCATTACAAGCTGAAACTGAATCTCATGTAGGCAATAATGACCAAGACCTTCCTATTGTTGTTAGGAAAGGAACTAGAGAGTGCACAAAACGACCTTTATATCCTCTCACACACTTTCTGTCCTTTAAACAGTTTTCACCATGACATAGAGCCTTCCTTGTTAGCCTGAATACCATTGTCATCCCTACCACCTTATCCGAGGCTTTGTCCAATGAGAAATGGAAACAAGCCATGAATGTAGAAATGGAGGCATTAGAGAAGAACAAAACATGGGAGTTGGTGAAGTTGCTAGTAGGAAAGAAACCCGTGGGGTGTAAATGGGTCTATATAGTGAAATACAGAGCAGATGGGTCAATAGAGAGGTATAAGGCATGGCTGGTAGCCAAGGGCTATACTCAAACCTATGGGATTGACTACCTAGAGACTTTTGCTCCAGTTGCGAAGATGAATACTGTTAGAATCCTGTTGTCATTAGCAGCTAATTATGGTTGGGAATTACAGCAGTTTGATGTCAAGAATGCATTTTTGCACGGAGAACTAGAAGAAGAAATTTATATGGAGGTCCCACCAGGTTATGGGAATAATTTGGATGCTCATACTGTGTGTAAATTGAAGAAAGCCTTATATGGACTTAAGCAATCACCACGGGCATGGTTTGGCAGATTTGCGCGAGTTATGATTGCCATGGGGTATAGACAAAGCCAAGGGGATCATACGTTGTTCATTAAACACTCACCTTCAGGGGGAGTCACATCAATCTTAGTGTATGTTGATGACATAATAGTCATAGGAAATGATGATAGGGAGAGACAGCTTCGAAGTCAGTGTTTGGCTAAGGAGTTTAAGATCAAAGCATTAGGAAGGCTGAAATATTTCCTTGGGATCAAGGTGGCTCACTCTAGGCAGGGCATTTTTATCTCCCAACAGAAATATGTTACGGATCTCCTTAAAGAAACCGGCAAGATAGCATGCAAACCAACAAGTACTCCAATAGACCCAAATATGAGACTGGGAATGGCAGAGGAAGATGCTGTAGTAGATAAGGAAATGTATCAACGCCTGGTAGGAAAACTCATTTATCTGTCTCATACACGACCAGACATAGCATACGCAATGAGTGTGACTAGCCAGTTCATGCATAGCCCAAAGGAAGTTCATCTGCAAGCAACTCACCGAGTGTTATAGTATCTCAAAGGGACATCGGGAAAAGGTATTATGTTCAAAAGAAATGGAGGTTTGGTGCTTGAGGCATATACGAATGCTAATTATGCTGGGTCAATAGTCGACAGGAGGTCAACCACAGGATATTGCACCTTTCTTGGTAGTAACCTCGTGACGTGGAGGAGCAAGAAACAACATGTGGTAGCATGGTCTAGTGCAGAGGCAGAATTCCGAGCAATGGCTCAAGGTGTGTGTGAACTACTTTGGTTGAAGATCATCTTAGAAGACTTGAAGATCGAGTGGGATGGCCCAATGAGACTTTATTGTGATAATAAGTCTGCTATTAGCATAGCTCACAAACCGGTACAACATGATCGAATGAAGCACATCGAAATTGACAGACACTTTATCAAGGAGAAATTGGAGAGCGGATTGATTTGTACCCCGTACGTACACATGGCCAACTTGCAGATGTACTTACTAAGGGGTTAAGTAGCTCAGTGTTTCAGAGTCTTGAATCTAAGCTGGGAATGGAAAACACCTATTCACCAGCTTGAGGAGGAGTGTGGGAAAACGTGATTAATGTGCAACCAGATTTTAGGAGATTTTTGTAATAATTTGTATCCCTAGAATTAGGTTGATTCGATTAGTTGTCTATTCTGTTAGAATATCCCATAAATCATGGGATCTGATAGCCTAGTTAGTTTCCTTTTATATTGCTAGAGTTATTGTATATATAGAGCCAACTCTGTACATATTATGCAATGAAATATAGCAGAAATTATTTCTCAATTCACAACAGTTATATATGTATTGAAGACCAGATATAGGATTCTTACAAGCATCTATAAGAAACATAAAAACTACATAGAACATAAATTTACTCATTGATATATAGTTCTTTGTCAAATCCACACTTTTTATGGATCACTCGCTCCCAAGTAGGCCTTTTCATTTCTGACTATGTTGAGAATGGATAATAGGGGAAAATGTCAAAAGTGTTTTGGAAACTACAGAGAGGACTGTCTTAAATGCAAATTTAACAAAAGGTAAAAGAAAAAGACGAAAGAGGCAAGCAAATTTGGAGCATACCAAGGGAAGTGCCAACTAAAATTGCAGTTGGCGTGGCGAGGCCAAGAGCACATGGACAGGAGACCACCTGACATAAGAACCAATATTAAGTATCATGCAATAAACACCCAGCTCAAGCATGTAAACAATTTCTATATTTCAGAGGATCATTCACATGAGCGCACATTTGCACATGCAGCTAGATCTACTAGTTGACTCATACGTACTTCTTGATCTTGATACAAAAGGTTGCTTTATCTAGATACTTTAGCAGTTCTGATGCCAACTCTACCACGTTCTGAATCTCGATATCTGAAGCTCAAAATCTAGTCGATTTTAACTTGTAGCTGATAAGAGGTCAATCATAGAGTGGCAGAGATACAATATAGTATCAATGTTAAAGACTGTTCTAGCAAATATTCAACTGAGGTAGCCTCCTTTCACAAAGAAATGATGATCTTCTCTATCTAATGAATGCTATAAAATTGTCCGCCCTGCACCCACGCCTCAAGTATATACTTCAAAAGGAATCACACAAGGGTAGATTAGAAGCCTTCGGTAAAATGCCTGTCCGTAACCCAGCAGATAAAGTACATTACATAGTCTAGGGATTGGTACCAAGGGCGTAAATAAATAACTCGGTTGCAATACCAGATTAACTGGGAACCAAAACTCACAATGTTTACCAGCCCTTAATTTGACTGTAACTTACAATAACTACACCGTCATTACCTTCATAGTGTACATCATAAAATATAGTGAGACATAGGCAGATCACAAAAATTATTAGTATGGCCACCCAACACCTAAATCTTGAAAGAAATTTTAAACTCCAGGTAAATTCAAGTACTGAAGATGCCATCATTAAAGTTTTCATTTCTTTATCATAACTCACCAAGACATCCACAGCAAGCTTTAAGCTCAGAAGCAAAGGATTTCCATCTGGCCCAGCAATATCATTAAGCAAAACATCTGGAAAGACATTTGTCCCGACGTAATACCTATACAAGGAAGAGTTCAAAACATCAGGCCGAAAAAGCTATAAATCATATCAAAGGAAGGCTCATTACAGACAATCATTATAAGACACCTAAGACCTGAAACAAAAATAGTCAAAAATAGTTCTTTCATCTAGATAGGAGTAAACTAGCCACTGAACTGAAAAGTAGGTGAAACACTAATTCAAAAACAAAATGGGCTAGCCCAGGAAAAAATGCCACATTATAACAAAATATAGCAAAATGATGAAATTGAATGCATATGTACTAAGTATAGTTTGGAATGAGAACAGGTATATTTTGGCAAAGTTGCAATTGCATTACAACATTTAAGGAAACGGTATAAACTTCAGACAAGAATTGAGTATGGTGATGGATATTCTCCTAAGAAACGATGATGCACAATTAAGTTGACACCAGTTGGCATAACTGAGTCCAGGATTTAGAGAACAATATAGTAAGCTTATTTTGGTTCAATAGTATAGTGAGTTCAGGCGCTTCAAGATGTGCATTGTGAAAGCATTTGAATTTATTTTAACTGTCTAGTGCAAAGACAAGAAGCAGAAAGTGTTGCAAGAAATTTGCTTGGAAGTGATTGTATTTTAGCTCTCGTCCAAACAAATGGTGAAAATAAGAAAGCAGTGTTTTCTCAGGTAGAAGGATTGAGGCATCACCAATGACTGTTCAGTCAAAAAGCATTTGGTTAATAGTGGACGCAAACAATTTAGGTTGAAACATTCTTCCTCTGTTTACAAGGTTAGTTCAAGTAAGAGCAAAATAAAGACTCAAATGCCTACCAGAAAGCAAATGTTGCGGCTGACAAAGTCATTACAGTATACACAAATGGGCCAGCGATTGAATCTGCAAGCCTTTGAATAGGTGCTTCACGGCCTTGAGCATCCTCAACCTGAAAAGCACAACATAATATTACTCTTTAGGAGATCCAGTCAGATGTCAGAAGATGACACAGTTCATGCTATGAGAGGCTGTGTGATCAATTTTAAAATCAGTAGCATCACAAGTAATAAGATCAACAGGCAGCTAGAACTTGTCACACTTGACAGCATCCCATATCACACTTAATGCTTCTATCCAACGGCATTCTACACCCTTTATCAGAAATTGAATGTTAACTTGCCAAAGGTAGAAACTTTACCATGTTTCAAAATAATAAACTAGGGTAAAATGCATCAATGGTCCCCATTGTTTACTCAAAAGTCAATATAATCCTCATTATTTCAAAATGCTCAAAAAGGTCCCTAATGTTTGCAAACATGCTCATTGTGGTCCCCACCGTTAAAAATTTGGTTAATTTTAACATATATGAATAGCATCTCAAGGGTAAAATTGAAAAATTACAAAAAACACAAAATCTCACACGAAAAATACCAAAAAACACACACTAAAACACACAAAAACACACACAAAAACACACACGAACACACTAAAAAACACACAATCTCACACAAACACACCAAAAAACACACTAATACACCAAAAAACACACACAAACGAACACACATCAAAACATACACACGAACACACACCAAAACACACACAAAAACACACACGAACACACACCAAAACATACACAAAAACACACCCACTAATATTATACACACACGAACACACACAAAGCCAAAAACACATACACAAACTCGCGGAGGTGGGGGGTGGTGTTCGCGGGGTGGGGGTGGTGTTCGCAGGGAGGGGGTGCTGTTCGCGGGGTGGGGGGTGCTGTTCGTAGGGTGGGGGTGGTGGCTTGCGGTGGGCTGTGGTGGTGGGCTGGTGGCGGCCTGGTGACTGGTGGTGGGCTGGGGGTGGCGTTTTTGTGGTTGGGGTGGTGGTGGAGTTGGGTGGGGTGGAAGAGGAGGAAGAAGGGAATGATAAATTTGTAATTTTCTGATTTAGTTAGGGTAGTTTAGTAATTTTATGCATTTTCTGTTAAATTTTTAACGGTGGGGACTACAATGAGCGTGTTTACAAACATTGGGGACCTTTTTGAGCAGTTGAAACAATGAGGATTATATTGACTTTTGAGTAAACAATGGGGACCATTGCTGCATTTTACCCTAATAAACTACATAAAATTTCATTATCTTGGGCCCAATATTCACTATTAAAATCGGTTAAAAAATCAAATAGTAGCATGTGGCTCCACTTTCCTTAACTAATATATATTCTGAACTCTTGCATAAAACAACATACAAAAGTCAGTAGCGGATATAAAATAGTGGATAGAGAGAGTATTAGATAGAAAATTGCAGATATGCTGGTAAATGGTCTATAGCCTATTAAGCACAAGTATCCAGGAGCTAAGGCCCAAGGATTTTGCTTTGTTATTTTCTATGATGCATAAAATATGATAACCAGACTGATAAGTAGTCCTGGATTACCAGAGCCAGCCCATTTTTATCTCTCTCATCTTCCCAAAGCTAATTGAATGGGAGCTACTTAAGTCGGAAAACACAGGTTTAAGAATGCCCATCCATTCCACAGCACATATTCCAACCGACAAACATATCCCAGTTTTTGCAATATAATAGGGCTAAAGACCTCTGTAAATTGCATTGCACTACTGCAGTATTTCAACAAATCATCCGCAGGTAATATTATTTTTGCTTTCTCAGATTCATCTCCTTCGAGGAAGTATATTTGCCATTCATAATCTTTTTTTTGAAAGTTATTTACCATTCATAATCTTTAAAAACATATTTAGTTAAGTTTTCAATCAACTTTCAAATATCACTACATCATGGATGGGAACTCATTAGTCCCCCAATAATAAATTTACTTATAATAGGAGATATGCATACGCCCATCTGTTGAAACAAGTTAATGACTCCTGTGAAATGTAGCAGAATATCAATAACGAAATAATACTAACCATGTTAACAATCTTGGATATCGTTGAGTCGGACCCAGTGGAAGAGGCCTCTATCCTTAACGGGCCATCCTGTCACACAGATAAGTAATCCATTAATAAAAGAATAGAAGAATAATATAAAAGAGACAGAATGCAGAATCTCTCTCCTCCCTCCCCCCTCCTTCCCCTTCTCTCTCCTCTGTGTGTGTGTGCAGTGCTGTGCTGTGTCTGACTGTCTGTAGTGTGCAAGACATAGAAGAGAGTCCATTAAAGTTCAAGTCAGCTGTGTTCTATCTTGTTGATAAGGACAAGGATAGCCCACTGCTTTAGTTTCAGCTGTATAAAGCTAAGAGGTGCAGAATATCACGTATATGAAGAATATACATGACATGTCTGACATATTTTGTGAGGATTTCATCTTTAATTTGGCCTCAGAAAAAGAAGTCAGACATGTCATCTATATGAAGAATATCATACCCAGTTTATTGTTCCAGCTGAAACCGAAAGGCCTTTTTCCTTAAATACAGGAAGAGATTCACCAGTTAGCATGGACTCATCCACAACACTTCGACCTGCAAGAACTCTTCCCTGTGGGGACGATTCAATTTGGCACTCACAATGTCAAATGTCAATATCAACACATTCATACAAGAAGACTTGGTTCAGTCATTCATATTAACAATGAAAGAAATTCCTGAAATCATGAGCTGGATTACCAACTTCTACTAATACTATCAATTGCTGAACCGAAAAAGAATGAATCAAATAAAAAAGTTTGCTAGTTTTATAGTTAATTAAGCAGCAACGTCCTTATTCTGTTGACAATTGGGCATTATGGCTAACAGTTGATATACTATTTTGATCAACTTTCGCTACTCAACTTGATCAAAGTTACTTATAATTACACACTACACAACATTGACAGGAATAATTTCTAGGATTGGGCAGTCGCATATAATTGCACACAACACAGATGTTAGCAGGATTGGTTTCTATGGAAGTGATCTCACTTCCATGATGAATAAACAGTAAGGTGTGAATAGCAATCTTGTTGGAACACCTAGATAATTTCCAAAATTAATCTCCCTCATGTCACTTCTGTAAATTCGAAAACTTGAAAAAAATGAAATTACTCACATCAACGGGAATTGTTTCTCCAGGCAAAACTAGAACTGAGTCTCCAACTCGAATATTATCAGTTGGAACTTCAATGCACATTGAATCAGAGCAAAGAATTCCATCATCAGAGGGATCACTTCCAGAGGGAGTAATCACAAGTCTTGATTTGGTAGATATAAGTGACTGCAGATACAACCCCAACACTATTTCATTAGGAAGAGTACACAAATAGTAATCACATTCAAGTCAAGAGCTTTGCCACAAATGGATTATGTAAGAACTGCTTATCATAAGTCTTCATGCTAGATCAGTTTCAGCTTTGACAGTCTTCTGGCACTTTTTACAATGCATAATAACATTGGACCTAATCTATTTTAAAAAGTTCTTCCTCAGTTTATGTGCTTTAAGATTCAGTTTTGAATTCGATGCTAAATAAATATCAATTTCTCAAAGAACATACCAGTTTCCAAAAACAGATATCTTGTAAAACTATAACGTGCATATTGTAACAGCATCATAAAAAAAGAAACATTTTCAAGGCAGAATTAGCCGTAAGATACATGAAATGTTATTATAAAGCTTTTAACTATCAGTAAAAAGACCAATATATAATCATCTTGTGTCCCTTGGGCTATGGAAATTAGAAATTACCAATAGCTCATTCATGTCACTAGAAGCCTTAAGCCGTGCCCTTTCTTCCAGAGAACGTCCCAATAGTACGAAACCAAGAAGCATGACCTGCATACTGAAAAAAAATGAATGACTAATCAATAGATAACTGCTTTGGTGTTAACTGATTGCCAATTGGAAGATGTAAATAGCATATAACAGGAAATAAAGGTCATTTTATGAGATATACTACCTCTTTTAGAAAAATATTAGGGCTTAATAAACCTTTACTAGCTAAACAGTGGGAACAAAGATGGTGTATTGATAACAAGAATAGATATATCAAGTAATCTCAGTAAGACATGTTCAAAACTGTCACACTAATGAGTTGGCAAAAATATTTTGTTGTTCATATTATTTAGCATATAAGGATATATAATTCCTTAAAAGATAATCCACTGCCAAGGAGCCGTGATGTTGACTAAACTTCACAAAAGGGACAGAAAATCCCAATGCTAATGGGGATGCCTAGTGAACATTGACTGAAGTTATTATAAGTTTAGTGGGAATATTTTGCTGAATGAGGTTCATATAGCTTAAGAAAGACTTGGGTTTGGAGACCCTAAGCGACAGGGGGGCTGGGGAAGGCCAATGAGGTGACAACTAGATGAGGAAGAAGCTACATAGAAGCTTTAGCCCTTGCATTACAGAGATTGTGATGAACTGACTAAATGACCAAACTTTCCCGGAATGCTAGCTAAGTTAATAGTCTTAGTTCCCTTCAATTAAATTAATCAATTAGCTGGAGGACTGATTCAGGGTGCCACACCCCTCTTGAATTAGAGTCTGTTGAGGGGGGCCTCGGGCCGGGAAGTTCTTTTAAAACTATAATGAGTGCAAATATGGATCAAAATTAAAGGGAAACATATTCACAAACTTGATGAAAGAGACACTGAAACCACAAACCTTCTCCGCCAAGGACTTTATATATGCGGAAGTGTAAAATAAAGCTGAAGGTAGAAAAAGAATTTCAGACATGTGATTATGATTTATTAGCGGAGATAAGCCTGAAACCATACGGTATTTTATATATTTATTTATCTTTTTGGGCTCCAATATAAATCTCAAACTTAATAATAAATTGAAAATTACACAACTAAATCGAGCATTCCACGATTCTAGTGAATGTAACGACTTGGATTTAAGTTAGACATGCCAGAAGTACAAGAGAAGATAATTATATTGGAGTCATTGGGAATTGTGTGGAAAACAAACCGGTTCATCAAAAAATGAAGCATTCCATTGCAGTTCAGGGTTAAGAAGTGAGACCTGTAAAGAAACAAAAATAATAGTATCAATAATGTTGAACATTCAACACTGACACAGAAATCACCACAGGGCAAGTACATCAAACTTAGCGTCCAGTAAATACTTACTGCACTTATGGCAAATGCAGCAAGGGATCCAAAGCCAACAAGGGAGTTCATATTAGGTGACCCCTTTCTAAAAGCCCTTAACCCATCAAAAAGCAAGTCTGCAACATATATTAGACAAAGATCTCAATCTGCCAACTCAACTAGTAAATCTAACTTAACTCAAGATAATTAAAAGACCACACCGAAAAACTAAAATAATTACAGACTTTTTAATTGTTGATATCAACAATCAGCTGACAAGCAATAGGTTTACAATTGTATCAGTGATAATATGTTTTAAGGGAAACAGTAAGGTGAAGTCATGCTCGTGCTAGTCTTTACACTTCCATCACTTTAGTGAAAACTGAATAAAACAAGAACTTTAATCTAATAACAAGTAACCATAGTTGCAAAGTGCAGAAGTTTTGCTAATAACAAATACTAGATAACAATTTCTGTAAGGCTGGAGACCAGAAAGTCTAATAATACAAGCTATTCTCTAATTCAATATAAATACTCGAAGAAAAGGCCCTGTTAGTTTTACAAAATGCATTTAAACTTCAATCTAAATTAAATTATGACATGGAATCTCACAAAGGTGAGATGAAAAATTCTTATTCTGGACATTTTAAGAACTATTAAGACAGCAAAGTTGACATCCTAGATAAATTTACCAGGCTTCTTGTGATCATCCAAAAAACATTCAACTGTAACATTGCACCAACAAGATTTAGGCTGCCACTGCCGACACTGTGCTTTCAAATTTAGACACTCCCCTAAATCTGACTTCCCTAATCATTTCTGGTGGTTTATACAAGTGGGCAGTACTGTCATTTAAGTTGTTTCCTTTGTTTCTTTCATTCTTTATCGCCCAAAGGGGTATAAAACTTATGGAAGAAACAAAGTAACCTATGGAATGACCCCGTCATCTTTTCTTGCCCTGGATGAGAACTCCTTAGATGAATTTTGATTGATTACATAATTCTTAAATAGAACATGAACGAATTTTGATTGATTACATAATTCTTAAATAGAACATGAACGAAAATATAAATACTAAAAATACTATGTAGAGCACATACTTCGCAGTGAAACAAAAAGAAGGATTAGTAATCCATCTAGCATTTGAAAATGTGTCAGAGGGGCACCTTTTTTGACATTTTTGCTTATCAGATGGACACCAAGAAAAAAGCTTTATGGCTCAAAAGAGGAGATTATTCTCATACTCCTTGATATATCAAAATTTCTTTTCCCGGGCTCAAATTCCTTTTGATCTCCTCCCGTCATAACAAATGGAACCATACAACCTTCGAATTCACATGACGGGATTCTTCCCATAAATCATGAGCACCATCCTATTCCATACTTTAGGGAATTAATAGGAACACCCTTATCCATTTCATTATCATGTAATTCTTACATTCTTGAAATTAGCAGCTGTCATTGGGCAATATTGAAATCAATTACAGCTATAGACTGATATATTTGATATGGGAGGGGGAAAGAGACTGTATGCCTCCACTCATGCTGCATCTCTAGTGCTAGTAGCAATAAATGAGTCAAAAGCTATTGCTAGAGGGCCAAAATAGCCCAATAATGAATATCTGAGCAGGTGAATTGAGATTTTTTGTTGATATTTATACAATTCTTTCTTTTAGAATAACACAATGTTAGTATACAACATTCCCAAAATACAATTTTCCAATGTTATACTGCCATAAATAAACGCACCTAGTCAATCTGACCTCATTCATCACTTATAACTGTTCCTAGCATGTAAATTTTGGGTCTAGTTGATATTAGACGGAAGACCATTTTTTTTTATGCCTAACAATAGGAGTATTGCTTGTGGTTTGGGGTTGCAAGTTCACTAAGAATTCAACAATCAAATTTAAATTCTTCACAATCGTGAAGTTGGTACACGTATGACCAAATTAGCTGCCATTCTAACTGCACGGGGGCACTTGTTGTGTCTTACCTTATCATATTCCATTCTAATTCTCAATCTTGATCTATGGAGTATTATTTAATCTTCCAAAAATACTATATCTAGAACATAATTGACAAAACTCAATCTGCATTAATAGTAAAGTAAACCATAAGTTCAATAAACCAGCAAAAAGTACTAAAACTAACCTCGTCCAGGCCCTAAAAGAGCCCCCAAAGCCAATCCACCCTTCACATATGAATTATGCAGAATATCCAGAACCAATCCTGAATCAAATTTAATGAATGAATGATAAGTAAAATTGTCTATAACCAACAAACCAGCACATTTCAAATTTGATTGCAATTGAAATCACTTCTTTTACTTTATCAAAAAAGACTGCCTTTATTTCTGGTAAATAAAAAGGAAACCAAGCAGCTCGCCCTCCCCGGAGCAAGATAAAATTTCAAAGCAGAAAACATAACTAAACATATTGTACATTCTGCTTTACAGATTAGTACCATGTTTCGAAATTAAAAGCACTTATTTTGTCCAATGTAACTTCAATTTTCTCCAAATATTTTTGGAAAATTCCTAAACAACTACGACAACCGACCTAATTGCAGAAATGAGAGCAAGGTACAATTCAATAAAGCATAACACACGGCTAAGAGCATTTTACATCATGCTTTCAAGAGGCTGTAACATGCTCCACGGTTTCAAAATATATTCGAAAATCCACAAAAATTCCATAATCACCACGAGAATAGACCTAATAACCGAAGTGAAAGCAAAGGTACAATCACGAAAGCACAAAATACAACCACGCTTGCATTATATCGCATGCTTCATAAACTGTAGTTTATACGCTATTAGAGTTACTTCTATAGTTCAAAACCAACTTAATTTTCTACAGAAAAAAGAAAATAAACTTCACGCCGACAAGGTACAACTCCAGAAGCACAAAGTACAAGTTCAAGTTTTGCATTATTACCGTGGCCGATATGGATGCCGAGAGAGTGCAGTATATGCGAAGCGTGGGCCCCACAGCATAGCGCCACGAGTGTCCAAGCGAACGCCACGCGGTTCCGGCTCTCCACCAGCATTTGCTTCTTCTTCTCCACGGACTCCTTCCACTTGCTCACCTTCTCACTGATTCCAAGCCCCGATTCTCTCTTCTTCGCAGGAAATCCGCACGCCGTCAGCCTCTCCGCCATCTCCTCCCCCGCATTCTCCTCATTCACCTTCAGCTCGATCGCCGCCGTCTCCGTCAACATGTTGACCACGACCGACTCCACGCGCTCGTCCGCGGAGAGGATCGACTTGACGCGTGACACGCACGCGCCGCACATCATTCCCGTGACATCCAGCAAGACTTTTGACTTCTCATCATCTCTCCGTTGACCTCCGAGCTCCGGCGACGGCGACGGAGACTTGAAGTCAACGGCCTTAGCAGAAATGAGATTTTTATTTCTACATTTACTTTTATCATTATTTCGCAGTGGTTTATTATTAAAAAGCAGCTGAAAATTACTACCGTTGCCAAAACGGTGCCGTTTCGGGAGGGTACTAGTGAAGAGTTTCGGCTGTGAAGCGAGAGAGAAGCGGAGAAGATCAATCGATGTCGGCATTGCTCTGTTAGAGAGATGAGAGAAAAAAAAAATGGAAAGTGTAGTAATATAAGTGAAGCAAAGGTGTTTTCTGAATAAGTATACAAAAAGTCTAATTTAATCCCAGGTGTTAATTTTTTTATTAACAGTTAACCTATTAATCGTATAAATTAATATTTATATCTTTATCTTTTAAATTTTTATTAATGTGTTAAAAAAGAAAAACATGATAGCCGCCATTAAAAATCCAATGACTATTTTATGTTATTCTTCATGTCATGCCTGTAATGCATAGCTAACCAAAAAAAAAAAAAATCTCATGGATACTATATTTTAACGGCAAAAACTCAACGATTATCATGTTTTTTTTTTTTTGTTTAACACATTAGCAAAAACTTAAAAAAAATGATATGAGCATTATTTTACACGGTCAATAGATTGACTGTTAATGGAAAATTAATAGTAAAAACTGAATTGAACTTTTTACATATCTTAAAAACTAATTTAATTTTTAGTGCAAATATTAAGATTAAAATGATTTTAACCCTTTTTTTAATTAATTTTTTGGGGTTGGTGGGAATATTTTAGTGTAAATAAATAACATGTAACATGTGATCCACGTTCAATATTGGAGGGAGATTTTGGTCTTCATATTCTGAGGCCGTAATCCTCGAGGGGATGCAGGAATCACATGGGCAGCCAGGAAAGAGTTGGACCACGCGCAGCTTCGCATATCCAATAGGAAAATGAAAATTCTTACATAAGTTCCTCACATAATTAATAAAATCAATTTTAAAGTTAGTGAAATCTTTATCTATAAATTTTATTAATATATAAAGGATTGATATCAGTTCAAACTAATTAAATTTTTTTTTATAAAGATATATTATTTATTTTTTTGTCGAAAGGAAAATTTCATTCAAGACCTTCATTTTTCATAATTTTTTATGAATGAAAATTGTGCAAATGATCTTTATTATTTTATCTAAAATTTAAATTTATCTTTATTATTTAAAATTTGTCAATTTAAATCTTTAATATTTTTAAAATAAATAAAATCATCCCTATTATTTAAAATTAACCAATTTATTTTTCAAATAATGGTCACATGTATGGACTAAATTAAAAAAAATTTAAAAATAATAATGACTAAATTGAAATTTTTAATGAAACAATAAGGATTAAATTGACTCATTTTGAATAATATGGACATATTTAATTTTTTTTTAAATAATAAAAACTAAATTAACTAATTTTGAACAATAAGATCGAATTTAAAATTTTAAAAAAATAATAAAGACTATTTGTGCAATTTATCATTTTCATGACAAAGAACTCACATCAAAATCAAATTAAATTTAATCATCAAATACATTTATGTTGTGCAGTGGCTTGTCCTATTACACGCTTCCAATTTGTCAAGATAGGATTATATTTATGATAAAATAACGTAATTTTAAGGTGGAACCTTTAGTCATAATCATCATTATCCTGGACTTGGATTTTTGTGTATTACGGGTCATCAAATTTGGACTTTTAAAAACTCAATTATTCATTGTTAATGTATTTTAACTATCTTTTTTAAAATTAAAATTTAAAATAGATGATTAAGATTTTAAAAGATTAAATTTCATACTTCATAATATCCCTCATCTAGTAAATGAGAGAATTAGTAAAAAAGATCATCCAAACACACACTACCTGACGATTTCATCCAACTTCATAGTCAAGGATAGAGCCACTAAGAAGTTAGAGCGGTTATAGCCCCTACTCGCTTCAATTTTATAAAAATATATTTGTACTTTTAAGATATTTTTATATTAAAAAATCAATTTAGTTATTACTAAAAAAATTATCTATATTTGAACATTAAATTATCTAATTTTAACTTCGGCTAAACAAAAATTCTGAATTCACTCTTAATTGTAGTCCACCCTTATTCATTTTTCATAAACTTCTATATATATTTTTTTGGCAAAACATTTATTTGTAGTTTGCGATTGCGATAAATGCAAACCTTACTCTCAACATCTTTTATATAATATGATTATATACTAGCGAAAGTGTGTTGTCTTTATCTTGGTTTTCTATTTTGGGTCAACGGTTGTTGCTTCAGTATTTATTTATTGGACATGTTAGAAAATCCAATCTTCAATCTTGCATGTGCTATTCCCAATTGGATAATTGAGAACAATACAAATATTTAAAAATTCTGACGAAAGCCAAAAAAAAAAAAAAAAAATCTTTAAAAACTAATGTACAACTGTCTTTTTTTAATTTTATTATCAAAATAAACAATGTTATTAACAATAACAAACTGATATGAAAGTGGGTCAACACACTTGTATTCAACTTATTGGTTGATTTGTTAATATCTTGTTATGGAATTTTCTTGATTAGGGCATCTTCAATGGAGATTTTAAATACAAAATTTTTTTAATTTGGATATTTTTAGATACTCAATGGCTCAAAAAGCAACATTAATGATCCAAATATACGTAGGGTCCATCACTTTTAGCTTAAAAGATGTTAAAATAGAGACTCATTCTCTATTTTCTTCCACAAATTTATTGAATAAAATAGAAACTAGGTCTTTATTTTGGCATCTTTTAAGTCAAAAGTGGTGGACCCCATGTACTTTTATCATGAATAGTATTATTTTTAGAGACCGTGGTCTCTAAAAATACCCAAATTAAAAAAAAAAAATCATTTTAGAGACTCTATTGAAAATAATCTTAGTTTAATACTATGTTTGGATTGGGGGAATGCCATAATTATTTAAATAATCCAAAACATAATCTTTATTTTTTGACCCCAAAAAGGGAAATTGGATTTTAAAATTGTTGTGACACCCATGTTGCTTGTTATAAGATCAAAATTTCATTTTCCTAGTGACGTGGCACAAATAACCCGACCCAAGCTCATGGAGAGGGCCTCACAAGAAGGACCCACTGCATACGACCATAAGACCTCCCGACCTACTAGAGCGGCTAAGGGGGCCTGCAATTTCAAGTCGGCTAAATGACCGACCTTCCATTCGCACCACAAGCACTTCGGACCAAGTGAGATCATAAGTCATGTCATCATACCCACAGGGAATCAACTTTTTAGTCTAAACACTCTTTGCCTACTCCGCTTTTAAGTAATTAACTTATTTCTCTTGATTATGTGGCTGACTTGAGTGTCAGAGTAGTCCTACGAAAAAAGTTCGAGAGGTTGTTCATTTTACAATAAACAGGTCAGCGAGCCCGCACAAAATCATTACCGAAGTTTTACCTTAACACTTAGTTTTAGGTCTATTTCAACATAAAATTTACTTTTTTGTTTCTTTTCTCTTTCAAACAAAGAAAAATAAAATCAACTAGGATCTTTTTCTTTATAATGTTATCCAACCTAAACAAAAATATTTCTCCCCTTGGAAGCACCAGTATGAAGATTATTTCCGTGCCACTGCGTTATCTTATAGATAAAGATAGAGAAGGTGTAATAATCCCGAGATGCATAATGAATTAGTATGTAATTTCACGACATTTGCTTCTTTGTTATCAAAAAAAACTAGGATGACCTATAGGATATCAGTTGTTGAGAGCTCAAGTAAAGATTTGAAGTTTGGTATGAAGAGATTAGAGATGATTGAGTTCCAATAATCAAAATTGACGTACTGTGCTTGTTATTTTATCAACCCAGAACAATAGCTTGGTTAACTCTGTCGGATATGGTTATACCAATTTACTAAGTTTTAAAATCCCTTTTCGTCAATGAAACTGTAATATCTTACATCGGTAAAATATAATATGTTTGATTGGTTTATAAATAAATATTGCGGGTATAAAAAATAACTAGGGTAATCATTTTAGATCATTAGAAAAGAGAGACCAAATAGTTATTTATTATTCCTAACAACACCATTCATGCCTATTGAATGGTATCAAAGCAGGTTTAGGTTCTTAACGGGAGGTATGTGTGTACTAATATTTCTTATTGGTGAAATATAGTGTGTTTGAGTGGTTTATAAATGAGTGTTGTGGGTATAAGAAATAACTTGAATTAATCATTTTGAACCAGTAAAAAAGAGGGTCTAAGTAGTTATTTCTTATGCCTAACAACATCCGGTGAAATATAGTGTATTTGAGTGGTTTATAAGTAGGTGTTGTAAGTATAAAGAATAATTTAGATTAACCATTTTGCGCCAGTAAAAAAGAAGGTCCAAGTAGTTATTTCTTATGCCTAACAATACCAGTCGCATCTTCGAGTTCAAAATTCTGGATTCAAGACATGACATAATCGATTCTTTCTTTTTGATCCTCCTAATCTGTCATTATATATCGAGAAGTCAAAAGATATTATAATACCCATCCTACTTAATATTCTAAAAATTTATTAATAGTTAGAATAAATTCATAAACAAAGTAGACTATTCCTCCATGTCACTTCAGAAGTTGGGATAAAAAAATTGCGTACTGCTCCTTTTTTCCTTTTCCTTTTCCTTTTTGAATTTGTTAGAGTATAATACTGTGAGTGGCAAGCAATGTTTGATCATTTTTTGACGACTTGGCCAATATATTATACTAATAAGAGATCGATTCAAGATTTTTGTTCAGTAAAGTTAAAAATATACTATTTAGTAATTATGTATCAAAGTCAATAAACATTACAACCTCTACTAACTCATAAATATATCCTTTCACTATACTAATACATGTAGGTGCTAGCCGGAATCAGATTCCAGATATATAAACCACTAGCATCAACTAATCTAAAATCTGCCAACTTCAGACCTTATAACAGAGCATAATCTTTTGACTTCTAGAAAGATTCTATATGTTTCTGCTAGTGGATTAGCTTTTCCAGAAATGTTAAGAGTTTCTGCATCTAATCTACTCTTAAAAATGTAAAAGCATCAGATGTGGATTCCACAGATTGTTCCAATGTTCCACTTGGACGATCAAGATGGAAAGATCATTCTTTAAACAACATTTCATTATCTACCTCTTGCACTTTACCAGAAAAGGTTAGATATAAAGGGTTCCTAACCAATACTAGTGAGGTTAAAATATCAAACTATGCCTAGAACATGCTAGTAAAAAGACCATCTTTTATTTTATTTTTTTATATGATACCTTTTAGTTTTTAATTGAATCAAATTTGAATGAGTGTTGATTAATGTAGAGATATTGGACCATTCTCATTTTCTTTTTGAAAGAGTTGCTTTGTTGTTCACCTAAACTGGAAAGAGTTATAGATGTTATAACACAATTGCGTAAAAAGGTATTCAGAGAAATTTATGAAGATAGAATTAGATCTCGACGAACGAATCGATGTTTTATCCAAAGATTCATTTTTTGATGATGAGAAATTCATTGTAAGTAGGATCATATTAGATTCATCTCAATACATATTCTAAATCAATAAAGGGTTATATTAACTTCCGTAGTGCAGCGACATGTCCTAATACACGTACCACGTCAGTTAAGGACCATAAATATATATGATAAGAGGATATAGATTCGAACATAATTTTTTTTTACAACAACAAATAGTTACTCGATCACCCCACCTAACCCTTAAGAGGGCCCAAAGTTTCATACTTAAATGCTTGCATTCCAACTTCAATCTATCTCCACCTAATTCGACACTAGAGAAAGGATGAAAAGAACATCAAACACAAGCAAGAGAAGTGAACAATGGTGATTGCTAGGAGAAATTCAAGAATGGAGCAAACTACAACATGGAGGAAAGGCAAGAGGTCATCATATGATCCAAAGGTAGCTGCCATAGTCTTGGGGCTTCTTGCTGTAGTCTCACCATTGTACATCAACAGCAATACAACAACTGATGAAGAGCTTGAAGAAGAAACCATCAACATTTCTTCCTATCTGCAACCTCTACTACTGCTGATTCTGATCATAGCCATCACTATCTCATGTTTCACGGACAGTGGCTTCACCAGGTTTGATCCTTATTGGATTTACAGGTTTTGTGGTTCTTCAACTGGGATTCTGATGACTCTAATGATTCTAGCAATGGTTTTGAAGTGCAAAAGCTTCTAGTATGAACTAGGAGATTGAGGGAGATATGCACATACTGCTCCCGCATGTGTACAAGACAGGAATCGAACAAAACCAAGACTTATCTTACTCTCCCTCCTCTTAAGGTGGGAGTTTAAGATACGAACGTAAAAGAACATTGGTTTTTCCATGAGGGTTTGAGTACCAACTTTTTCACCTCTTTCTTTTGTAGTACAGGTATGGAATTATCCAGCTCTAAAGCTTTTCTTATTGATGTTTTACTTCCCCAGGCATCGTAACTCCAGTGTGTAATAACTTGTTGCTCCTTGGGGACCAATATTAGTAGTTTTATCCTCATTTTCTCCCACTCTTCCACACGACTATCACCATACATTCCAATGTTGATTTCATCAAACTTCACCACATGCAATCTTGTTCAGTGGCATTGAGTGAATCTAATGTGATTCTACTTTGAATGAGTTCCTCTTCCTCGTCATCAAAAAGAAAAACACATATGTAACATAACTCGACAAACACAAACCCCCCCACTAGCTCCCTGCATTCCACAATCAAGAAGCATTCTTCTTGGAGCAATCTGAAAACTGCCAAGTCAGGCGGGGTCGGGGTGAACATTATTCTTTCACAACGGCCCTATTCGACCCGAGCTGCAACATTAGGGTTGCTGCTACTTCAGCCTATGATAGTAATTCAGTCACAAAATCGGGGAAAACAAATGTAATTGATGTAATTTCACACAAGCAGCAAAATCAGCCATGTTTCAATGTCACATATGACAGATGTTTTAAGCTGTTCCCAGCAGGAAAAAAAAAAAAGGAAAAATTTCCAGAAAATCCAATTGATGTCAAAGAACAGATACTTTATCCAGATACATCAGAAACTATGCTGATCAACACTTTATGAATCAGAAGGTAATGACACAGGAGAATATCGCAACAAAACTTCCTCTGGTTCAAGTATGTTCACGTTGTCTAGTAGAGGGGTCTTGCTCAGACCAACTATCTGCACAAGCGAATTCGAGTGGCCATTCAAAAATACTTCTGTAATCTGCAAAAACAGCAAACATTATATCAGGCCTCCAAGTTCTTTTCCCGGACTATCAATTAAATGCAATCCTGTGATAGGAAAGTGCGCATATGAAGAGCACATTAAGATCATAGTAATTGTAATACAAAGCAGGGATTCTATGTGCAGAATAGCTGCATGGAGACAGGAAAAACCATGCGAGTGTGAAAATCAAACTATATTACTCATCCTAAGATGAGGCTCAACATATATTTAGTTCGTTAACATGTGGCCAGACACGTCTACAATTTTTTTTTTTTTTGAAAAGTGAAAGATTTTATTGATATGCAGCAAGGGGGTGCAACCCAAAAATATATACATCAATTAATTAAACCATTTATACCAGACACGTCTACAATAAAACCACCAAATTATTGAGAATGTGGATGGATGGGCATCAACTAAACAACCATTCTGGGCTTGCTAATATGAGATACAGACAGATTTGTTCCCTCTTTGATTTCTTTCCAGAGGCTAATATGAAAGGGAACCGGATGAATTGTTTCTATTAAGTGGGGACCATCGAAATTACAGTTGAGGGAATACAGAACGTTTAAAATTCACAGAGAGAAAATGTACTTTCAGAAAAATAGAAATGTATTACACAAGAAGTCTACATGTACACGTCAATAAGACGGCAATACTCCAGTCAGACGGAAAATGTACCCATCAATAAGACATAATGTACTAGGGCATTTAGTCTTGTGAAACAGTTCATTTTTGTCTCACTGACAATACATTTCCCTCTTTGTTAACTGGAAAAGTCAAACAAAATCCTTAACTATACTTTCGTAGATTGAAGTCCCTACTCAATAGAAGAATTCATCTGATTCCCTTTTCACTAATTCTTATGAAACTAAAACCAGAAAAATGAAGGGGCAGAAATTTAGAATAATCAGCCTAGACACCCCACCACCTCCCCCTTCTGTGTCTACTGCCATAGCATCACCATCATCACAATTACCATCAACACGAAAAAGTTCGCACTCATATGTTACCACACATGAAAAGGACATACAATCATGTGTATCACTGCCTTGCCCGGGTTGCCTTTTTAATTGATATCAATCTTGGAGAAAATGCAATGGAAAAAATTTAAGTTCACAGGCTTCATGACTCTGCGAAGAGAATATCTAGCCACCTAGAATACAAACCTGTGTACAACCAAAGAGTTTGACCAGTCTCAGTGACGAGCAACGGTCTACAATTAAACCCAATGCCTCATTAGTTATTCTGCGACACCAAGAAAGGTCCAAACTTAGCAAGTTTCTCGAACATTTAGCAAGTGACAATGCAGTATTGTGGCCAACCTGTTAAAGTTAAACCAATAAGTAAAAGAAGCATTGACCAAAAAAAGTAAGACGAAACAAGCATAAAGGTCAGGCACGAATTATAAGAAAAAAGTAAAGTACAAATTCTCCTTCCCCCTCTATTTGTGCTACCTAAGGTGAAAAGGGTACTTCTAGCATTCAAAAAGTCTTTAATCTGTTGTTAACCTAATAATTTAAAATTGGCAAATAAATGGTAACAACTAGGGTGCTAATTTAAAATTGACAAGTGAATGGTAACAAATGAAAAGGCTGTTAATTCTTTGATACTGGAATGTCCAAAAAAGGCAACTAAAAAAGAATAGGTTAAAAAAATATAAGCTAAACAGATTAATTTGGGTACTCTTTAACAGTTTTACTGAGGGTTGATTTAACAGTTGATGAACAGAAAAAGGTTTCTGTAACCACATATAAAGAGAAAGGGAGGTTAGAGTATTGAAAAATAGAGGACGGTAGTTATTCTAGTTCAAATGTTGCACATAAATCCAGTTCAATGCCATGTGTTTTCTGAATAAAGCAGTGAAGCCACCACTCACTAAGCTGGCATGTCTAAAGAATCATCAATTTACATGGCAGCGTGATTCACAGAAAACTCAATTTTGCTGCTACCATGGTCAATGGTAAATTATCTTTCAGCTCATCTAGCTTTTACATATATTCATAACAAATACGAATTGAGTATAATTTATCAATACCTCAGATGCCTCATCGGGACTATATTTGTACATTAACTCAAAACTAGTTCTTCAGATTGAGGGAAGGCATTAAGCTGTTGCTCTTAACAGTACTGTACCACTTCCCCAACAGAATAAATAGCATGCCCAACAAAGAGATAAATCAAAACCCAAAAGTATGCAGGTGTATTGAGCAACATAAAGTATATCACGAATGCAAGTACACACTCTTCTAAAGGTTCAGATGCAATTATCCAGCAACATACCTTCGAGACATTATTCAGTGAAAGTTCCTTCATAGACTGCCCTGAAGCTTCCAAGAATGCAGCAATTGCTTCATCGCTGAAATGCAAAGTTAATTATCAGGTCATTTGCAATAAAAAGGTAAATAACATCATCATTTACTGGCACAATACGTACCATCTATGATATTACAGTTCAAAATGAGGAATAATACATAACGAGGATTACCAATCAAATAACATAAGACAGTGTCATCTGATCAGACATCACATTCTTCCAGGGCACTAAAACTACTTGTGATATCATCAGAATTCTAGAGGTTGTAAAGGGATAGATTGCACCATATCCTCCCAAAGGTGTGCCGGCTATTAAAGCCAATAACTCAAATATCTTAAATATGCAAGTTTTTTGCCCAGATAATACTTTATTCCAAAAACTATTCCCAATCTAACACCATCCCAAGTTTAATTTTCTCAATAGTCTTTTCATGTCAAATTGGAAATTATAATTAATTTTAGAAAGCCTTGTACACATCAGATTTTGAGAACAAATAGGAGAAACTCATGATTTGGAACTCTAACTTACTATCCGTGCCCTCCTCCCCATTATAAGAAACAACAAAAAAGAAAGAAGGAAAATAATACTTCACTGTCTATTTTAGTGAACTCAAAACAGCACTAGATATACTTTTTCTTGCATTTTTATTAAGCTGCTTGCTTAAATGAAAAACTGAGACTTCCTGATACCAATGAAAGAGCACCAGGGTGCTAGAAATCCGGGATATGGAAAAGCACTACAAATACTTCTGTAGACATCTATAACTTTGACAATCTTCAATAAATTCAAGTTGTTATCAAATGAGTAAGTTTTTAATAGGTCAACACTTCTATCTCTTCCTATAATTATCTCTTTATATGGTCAGTTTTTTGTGGCAATCTCAATATACAAATTCCCATTCAAGACAATCGTCACCATCTTCCTGGTAATAACCACAAATTCTCATTCAAGATGATGCAACTAGCAATAATGGGAAAAGCTACATCACTTTTTCTTGAACATCACAAACTAAGATGGATTACACATATCTCAAAAGCGTTACTTTTTATACTAGCATCTGATGTAACAACATGAAAAATCATTGAAGAGACAAGAAGAGCCATTGATTGGTTTTCTGTTTCAAACAATTCAAGTCGAATTCGTAGTTTAATAGGAAACATTCTCTTTTAAGGTTTTATCCTGAGCGGGTTACAACTTTTATGGCTTCTGGTTCATTGTGGATTTCGGGTGATAAATTGTTGTTTGCATATTGCTGGAATTCTGTTGTAATCACTAGAAAGTAATGAGCATGTGTGCTATAATCAGGCAGTAATTCGCATGTAAATATATGGCATTAATTGTAAATATTCTGATTAGTCAATAAGTTTCCTAGTTTAGGAGATTGTCAATAGTTTCCTAGTTTAGCTTCCTGATTTTGCTCTATAGGTCAACTTGTAATTTCTACATAAACTCTATTGTATTCTATTGCATAATACACAAGAAAGAGGTTTTCCCTTTCTCAAAACTATTCAGTTTGTTCATGGTATTAGAGCCTCTTTTCTGGGGGTATTGACGAATTTTCATCGTCGTTTTCTTTTTCTACTGGCCTTCATTGCCATTGTTCAGCATCAACCTTCATTGTTGATTGTGCTTTGGCCTTCATTGCCAAATCTATCCAGAATTAGTCCCACTTCACCGATCATTTAAATCTGTCAAAACTATGTCAGACACATCTAAATCTATCACCTCAGTCAACCCTATACATGCCGAGAATCCAACACTCCAGATTACCACCTCCAAACTCGATGGGAGGAACTTTATGGAGGGGTGTCACTATGTGAAGATTTCCCTGAAAAGTAAGGGAAAATTTAAATATGTTAATGGTGTGGCAAAACCACCTGATGAGAAGGATCCTAAATATGAGAGCTGGGATGCTGAAAATTATATGGTAATGTCTTGGCTGCTTCACTCCATGGAACCTCGAATCAGGAAGACATAAATGCTACTTCCCACAGCCAAGGAAATTTGGGATGCTGTGAACAAAACATATTCCAAAGTTGGTTTTGTTACACAGATATTCCAGATTAAGAGGTAGATTTACAACACCAAACAAGGGTCCATGAATGTCACAGATTACTACAACACACTCAAGGGACTATTAACTGAGTTAGACCTATACCAAAATGTGGAGCTAAAATCTGTTGAAGATGCAAAGATGATAAAGGATCTTTCGGAAAGCCTAAAGGTAACAAGAAATTTCAAGACAAGGACAAACTCTGGTGTGACTATTGCAATAAACAGAGGCACACACGTGCCATGTGCTGGAAGCTACACGGGAAGCCACAAAACATGAAGCAATTTGCCAATAGAGAAGGGCCCCAGCCCAACCGTCCAAGTCAAGCAAATCAGACCACAACTGTGGATGGCAGTAATGGGCTAAGGCCAGAGGGTTTTAATTGGCAAGACATGGAGAAGCTCAGACAATTGTTGAACCAACTGAACAGCCCAAACGCCAACAACTCTGAGCCAACCTTTACAGGTTCTTGTTCCATGGCCTTTTCAAGTATGAAGGCCTACTCAATGCCCTTAAAATCTAACTATCGTACTTGGATCATTGATTCCAGTGCTTCCGATCACATGACCAATATGTCTAATATTTTTCTAGTTATTCACCATGTTCAGGTAGACAAAAAATCAAAGTAGCCGATGGGACCTTTTCCTCTGTTGTTGGTCAAGGAATAGTCAAAATTTCAAACACTATAACATTGCATTCAGTTCTTCACGTCCCAAAGTTGAATTACAACTTGTTGTCAATTGGAAAACTCACAAAAGACCTAAATTGCTCAGTTAAATTTATCCCTTCTGGTTGTTATTTTCAGGATTGTTTAGGGAAGATGATTGGGCGTGGTAAGTTGAAGGATGGGCTTTACTACCTAGATACAAATTGGAGTGGTGAAGACAAGCCTCAATGCCTAGATTCTCAGAATAATAGTTCAGATCAAATTTATCTTTGGCATAACCGCTTAGGCCACCTACCTTTTTTCATGCTACAAAAATTGTTCCCCCAATTGTTTCAAAAAATAAATGTTATCAGCTTGCATTGTGAGTCATGCATTTTTGCTAAACATCACCGTACTACTTTTCCAATAAAACAAATTCAATTTTCTACTCCATTCAGTTTGATTCATTCGGATGTGTGGGGTCCATCTTGTATTTCCAATATTTCTGGCACTAGATGGTTTGTTACCTTTATTGATGATTGTACTAGGATTACATGGGTTTATCTAATGAAACACAAGTCTGAAGTTCCATCTATATTCTCCATGTTCCATAAGTTTATCAAGAATCAATTTGGAGTCAATGTTCAGACCTTAAGATCACACAATGGGAAAGAATACTTTAACAAGGAACTCATGACATACCTATCCAATGAAGGTATTCTACATCAGTCAACTTGCATTGACACACTGCAACAAAACGGTACTGCTGAAAGGAAGAATAGACATCTTCTTGAAGTTGCTCGGTCTCTCTTGTTTCAAACAGGTGTACCAAAATACTATTGGGGAGATGCCATCCTTACAGCAGCTTATTTGATTAATAGAATGCCTACCAAAGTTCTTGAATATCATAGCCCTGTGAAGAAACTCATGAACCTGTATCTAAATTTTCAAGGGGTTGGATCTCTACCACCAAAGGTGTTTCGGTGTGTCTCTTATGTACATATTCAATCTCATATGCGAAACAAACTTGATGTTAAAGCCATGAAGTGTGTTTTCCTAGAATATTCTCCAACAAAAAAAGGTACAAGTGTTATCATCCTCCCACTAAGAAGACTTATGTTACTATGGATGTAACTTTCTTGGAGAACAAATATTACTTTAATGAGACCTATCTTCAAGGAGAGTGATTTAAGAGAAGAAGATAGGTGGGATTAGAATGTAGAGGGGAGTGATTCAAGAGAAGAACATAGGTGTAATTGGAATGTAGCGGGGATCCCACAACCTGAAAGGATCGAACAAAACATGGAACTAAAAGACATTACTAAGCACTCTAAAATCTCTCAAGCAACCGAGATCCCAAAAACCTCTCAAGAAAATCAAGACCCTCAAAACTCCCAACCAATTGAGGACCCTAAAACCCCTCAACCTAGAGTAGATGTTGAGCTGGATATTGAAGCTCAGAGAACACCCATTCTAAAGATGTATACCAGGCAGAAAAAGTTTCTGCCCATCATCACTTCTCAAGTTCCAATTGTCAACCTTGAATCAGGTAATGAAAATGATGTACCAAGTTCAATTTCCAACTCTATATGTCTTCCTAAAAATGAAATTAATTTGCCTATTGCTCTAAGAAAAGGGGTTCGGAGTTGTACCCAACACCCTATATCTCACTATGTGTCTTTGCAGAATCTTTCTCCTCAATATAGTGCTTTCCTCACATCTATCCTGTCTCAAAAAATTCCTACATCAGTTAAGCAGGCCCTAGCCAGACTTGTTGCAAAAGGATATACCTAGACCTACGGGATAGACTATCATGAGACATTTGCACCTGTGGCAAAGATTAACACAATTCGAGTCATCATGTGTTTAGCAGAAACAAAGGAATGGCCACTACACCAACTGGATGTAAAGAATGCATTCTTCCATGGACACTTGGAAGAGGAAGTTTACATGGATATTCCACCAGGATATCCTGCAAACTTGAGCCGAGTGCAAATTGAAAAGGTCCTTTTATGGTTTGAAACAATCACCACGAGCATGGTTTGGGAGATTTACTAGAGCTACGAGAAATCGAAGCTACTGTCAAAGTCAAGGTGACCATACTTGTTCATAAAGAATTCTATGAAAAGGGGAATTACGGCTTTGATTGTGTATGTAAATGATATCATTGTGATATGTGATGATCATGAAGAAATAGCAGGTTCGAAAGCTTATCTTGCAAAAGAACTTGAAACTAAAGATCTGGGGAACTTGAGATATCTCTTGGGAATTGAGATAGCTAGGTCACGACATGGAATCTTCATCTCTCAACAGAAATACACTCAAGATATACTTCAAGAAGTTGGAATGGCCGGCTGCAAACCAAATGATAGTCCAATTGATGCTAATCATTGGCTTGGAGAATTGCTAGAGGGAGTTAAAGCAGTTGACAAAGGAGAGTATCAGAAAATGGTGGGTAAACTTATCTACTTGTCTCACACAAGACCAGACATTGCCTATGCTGCGAGTGTTGTTAGTCAGTTTATGCATGCTCCTCTAAAACCACACCTTGAAGCGGTCTATAGAATTCTGAGATATCTGAAGGGATCCCCAGGTCAAGGCCTTCTATTTCAAAAATGAGAATAATTTAAGCTAGAGGCTTACACAGATGCCGATTGGGCAAGTTCCATGACTGACCGAAGGTCAACTACCGGGTATTGTACCTCTAGTTACTTGGAGGAGTAAGAAACAACTGGTTGTGGCATGCTCCAGCGCAAAGGTAGAATTTCGGGCCATGGCACATGGTATATGTGAATTATTGTGGCTAAAAATAATTCTATCTGACTTAAAAGTCAAAATAGAAGGTCCTATGATGCTATATTGTGACAACAAGGCTGCAATAAGCATTGCTCACAACCCAGTGCAACATGATCGAACCAAGCATGTTGAAATTGATTGGCATTTCACTAAGGAAAAACTTGACTGGGGTAGATTTGTTTACCATATGTTTCTTCCGATGGTCAACTAGTAGATGTACTCACAAAAGGACTACCTAGTACCACATTCCAACATTTAATCAGCAAGCTTGGAATGCAAAATATCTTTGCATCAACTTGAGGGGGAGCGCTGGAATTCTGCTGTAATCGCTAGGAAGTAAGGAGCATGTGTGCTATAATCAGGCAGTAATTAGCATGTAAATATAAGGCATTAATTGTAAATATTCTGATTAGTCAATAAGTTTCCTAGTTTAGGAGATTGTCAATAGTTTCCTAGTTTAGCTTCTTGATTTTGCTCTATAGGTCAACTTGTAATTTCTATATAAACTCTATTGTATTCTATTGTATAATACACAAGAAAGAGGTTTTCCCTTTCTCAAAACTATTCAGTTTGTTCACATATATTCATTCACAATTGTGCGTGTGTGTGTGTGTGTGAGAGAGAGAGAGAGAGAGAGAGAGAAGAGAGGAAGGGAGAAGACAGATACCAAAAAGCTTTTCAAAGTCAAAAAAGTTATTAGGTTTTACATTAAAAAATTATGTGGGAAATTAATTTTGAGGGAGAGGTACATTGGTGGAAAAAGTATTACCTAGGGAGAAAACACCATATATGCATTTGTAGTATTAATTTACCCTCCCAACCAACCAGCATTCACGACTTGCTAAAACTCTGATCATACAGATGCTATTCAAGTCAAACCGACAACTAGAAGTTAACCTCTCACAAGTTCATCAGAATATTTTCAAATGCTAGCAATACAGGCAATCTGCAATGCAGTGGCCAGAATTTGGTACCACTAAACTGGCTTGTTAATGGACAGAAGTATATATCACCTAGGAAGCAGGTTTTCCTGAAACAAGTCGCAAATGGGAACATCAACACTTAAACGAGTTAAAAAACTATTACATCGTTCAGCTCCATTAGTATGCAATACTATGCATGAATCCCTATATAATCAGGTTGTATTCTCAAGAGAAGTTGATATTCAAATGCATAACCAATTCAAACAAATACAACTAGGAAAGCCCTGTATCCACTCAATCATTCTACTTCAAGCTTCTTGCAGCTAAAGAAAAAAGCTTGCAGCAAAGTTATTGGAAAGAATCAACCAATAGGACATTTACACAAGCATCTGTCTAGAAGTAATGATGCATGCATTTTGATCTGTTATTCTATCTAAAATCCAGAATTATAACAAACCTGAATTGATTGCCATGGAGTCTGAGTTTTTGAATTGATCTACAACCATTAGCAAGATATTCTATCCCTGCATCCGTCAATTTGTCCAGCTTTGAAATGCTTAGAGCTTGTAGATCAACACAAGTGCTTGCCATGACTTTCAGAGAATTGTTTGTCAATTTCCTGCATCCATGTAAATTTTATTACTGCTAAAAAAAAAAAATGCATATGCCCCGATTTTAAAGTTGCATGTGTACAAATCTTAAAGTAGAATAAATCCAATTACTCACAGACAATCAGCCAAATTAAGCTCCTTCAGAGTTCGTCCACAGACAGTGACTATGTCATAAACAAATTGATCACAGACAGTCTGAATCCCAGCAACTGATAGTACTTCCAAATGCTTAAACTTCAAAAGTGCAGGTACAATAACCATCGCATCTATTCTCTGGCATTCATCTATATACAGCTCCCTCAAAATTGGTCCCAAAGAATCAGCAATAAAGTAGATGCCAGTCTCACTGAGTAGGGAGCACTGACCCAAATTTATAGACTGCAAAGCAGGTGCCGACATAACAAGTGCTTTTACTGCATCATCAGATAAACGAGAAGCACCCTTCAGTGAAATGATGCCTAAATTAGGCAAGCTATTTGAGGATTTACCGAATGTTCCACCTAACACATAATCAAATGTACATTGTCCACATAGGTCAAGTTGAAGTACCTGTTTCCACAACCCATTTAGAAAGATTAAGAATATCAGGTTCACCATGATAAACAAATAGAAGAAGGTTTTCATGTAGAAGATACATAATATCTACATATTGATGGAATTGAACAATCAAAGCATAAGTGATTTTGCATGGAGTGGAAGAATATAGAACAGCGAAATCAGTTTCTTTTAGTTTTTTTTTTTTTTTTTTGGCTAATCGACTTTTAGTATGTTTTACAAATATCCTCAGAGCAATAATTTGGAAATAGGCAGGTTGTGCATGTACACTTCTTGATAAAAGCATCTATCTATTGCATATGATTGCTTATTAGAGTACATGTTTCAAAAGGTAATCTTCAACATCAGTTGATAAACAAGGAAATAGTATTTAACCTTGGTTTAGAAAACAATTCAGATCCTCAGATCCTGAGACAATGTTCACTTGAGTTAAAACATTTATCAAAGCCATCCACAAACGTATCAAGAAGATACAATGAAGAACAGAATACAATAAAGGCTTATGCAACTTATCTCTGAATACAAGTAAACTTGCAAGAATACCTCCAAAACCAGCAGAGATTTTTCATATGATGGCATTTAATTAAATAGCTACAAAAAGTCTAACACATAAGAACGAAGCCCAAAGAACATAAAGTTACCCTTAAATTTTTGGCGTCTAAATTCTTGAAACTCTTAATGAATTTGTTCTCGGCTAACCATGAACAGTCTTTTATGTGTAACTTGGGTGGAGATCCTTTCAAAAGGAGATCCAAGATATGAGTGTTCATGCTCTGGAGATTGCATAGTGTGTCTGTGAGTTTTCTCCTAAGTAAATGGGGAACAGGTTCAAGTGAAACTACAGCCTCAACATTCTCTGCTAAGACTCTTAAGGAAATATCTAGCAGCGAAGGAACAAAGCGAAAAGAAGTCCTATAGTCACCCTTATTTGAGGGTCTCCACTCAATCAATTGCTGAGCATTCTGCCTCAGATTACGCTCTCTTATTGTTTTCTATGCAGTAGAAAAGGGACCAGGGGTGTTGCCTAATTGCTCATCAACCCTTAGGGACAAGAATTTCTGTTCCGGACCACAAGATTTATTGGTGCAGTCCTCCAGTTCATACTTGAAATGTTCAAGTCTACTTGCAGTATGGTTCAAAAGAATACTGTGATTAACCAGATTGACCCTCGGCATAACTGCATTGGTAGCCCTTGCAGCCAATGCTCCGATTGGTTGTGCACCTAATCTCAACTTTAACTGATTTCCTAATAGGGATATAGCCTCTTGATGCTGACCAATTTGTCTAAAATCTGGCCCAAGGGGCTGTAAACTAGTAAATTGAAATGGATGAGTTGCAAGAGGTAGCCAAGGGTAACCAGAGAAACCAACTTTGCCCTTCCCTTTTTCTCCTTTGGTGTATCTTTTCTTAACATTCAATAAACTACTTCCACTAAAAGCTTGTTGTAGTAGGGAAGTAGCCTCTCGACACAGGCCGCCTCCCATCAACTCAGGCCTAAGAGGCTGTAAAATTAAGTTCGAAAATGGATTAGTTGCCAGAGAGAGCCAAGGGTAAACAGTGCGACCAACTTCAGTTTTCCCTTTTTCTTCTTTTGTATATCTTGTTCCATCATTCACAGAACTACCTCCAACAACAGCTTGTTGCACCTTTACTGCACCCAATCCAAGACTCGAACTGTCAGGACTCTCGTAAGAGTCTCCTTTGTCAATTTGCTTATCTGTTTGCTTACGACAATTTACATCAATTACTTTTTCCTCCTTATCACCACCCTTGCCAGATGATATATCAATAACTTCTACTTTCCTCTCAGCAAACACAGATGCATCCTCCAAACACAATTCAAGCACGCCATCCTCTGTTTTCAAAGCGCCCATATTAAGTTCAAAACTCAATTGATTGTTTCCTTTCACAACATCAACACTGCTATCCAATTCACGATGGCACGAAACTTTGTTTCTGATCAAGACCTTATCTTCCTTTACTCCACCAATGACTACCCCGTGCTCAAATCCCTCCTCTTGCCCTCCAGTATCTACATGCATCTTTTCTAAAGGCAATTCTTCAGGAACCCTAACTTTCTTAACACTCAAATTTTCCCTAATTTTCACCTCAATTTCCTCATGGTTGGTCCTCTTCATTCTACCCACTTTTCTTATATTCAAAGCCTTTTCAGAATCTTGATCTTCAGTTATCAACCCCATATCAATGACCTTGAAGTCAACTCTATAGTCAGCCTCACACACCTTGAAACTTCAAGGTTTTTTCCCCCACCACTTACAAAGAAAATTTTTCTTAACAAAGGTGAAAAGCGCACACTTAAATTCACAAGACAGAAAAGAACAGGAAAGATAATTCAGGGGTTCGGGAAAAGAAGATGATGAAAATGAATGATGGTGTTGAAATACATTGTAACAATTAATTTGGGGATTCGCAAAATCTGGCAGTAATAAGAAGAGGATTTAAAGCATCAGTGACTTCAAAAAGCATAGAGAGAGAGAGAGAGAATTCCTCTCAAAATTAAAGCCCAATGTCCCAAGCAAGGCTGACATTCCGTGTAGAAAAGCCAGAGAAAAACATTCATTGCAACAATAGTTGGCATTCTGGTGAGTCCATAATTCAATTCATAGTATTTTTGTTGAACTTTAGAATAAAAAATGCTTGAGACAAATTTTTTCCAAAACTTATACATTGTTGTCAGAAAATTAATATGGCAGTTAAGTTTGACCTGATGCACATACATACATACATATCTCTTATAAGTACCATCTCCTTTCTCTTTTGTCCTTTTGGCAAGTAACCTTTTCAATTGAGCACCAAGGGGTGCAGCCTCATCTTATACGCACTATCTTAAAAAGTCCCGAAAACTTATTAAATATTCAAAAGATAATATTGTCATCTACCCAAGATAATTACATCTACAATTGTACCTAGGAAAAGGAGGAAGAGGTAAATTTGTACTTGAGAATAATGTGACATAAAGTTTCTCCTCGTAGATACTTATTAAACAAATAACATTGACCCACACAATCGGAAACTTATGCCCAACAAAGATTGTTGAATAGTATGATTTTCTTAAAGTCGTCAAAGAATAATTACTAGGGGATTTGTGATGGAGAATTAAAACCATAGACTATATATCCCATTGGAGTCAACAATAAGAGTTTATATGTAGTAACCATGTTTTATTTGAGAAAGGAATATATGATGGAGAACAGCATGGAGACCCCTCTCTAACCACCAAAAACCAAACTAAACTGAGCCTTATTCCACTAGATGGAGTCGGCTAACCCCTCTCTAACTACCAAAAGGGTTAAATTCTCAGCCAACCATTACTGAACTAACCGACTGTCATCACAAAAATAATTTGTTGCAAAAGAAAAGCACTATAATTCTTGCTCGAACACCTTACAATTTAATATCTGTCCAACATTATAAACTCACATTTGTAAAAAGGCATCTCGTTCTCCATGGTCTCCAATTATACTTTCACCTCCTTCTGGTTTGAAAAGAAAATTGATTCCCTTTTAGTATCATAAATTTAGAAATTTATTTCCTAAACTAAATTTGCTGACATTATTAGCTGTCTCGACTTAATTTTAACAAGTCTATCTAACATAGAGGGTCAAACTAGCTGAATCACAATTCACAAGAAAGTAACGGTCCAATTTTTGGAACACTTACTATGAAACCTCTTTTAATGACATTTATGGGTTTCACTATGTGGAATCCATGCAAGGGCTAGAATATTGTATTACCAACACCACCAGTATTGGTAGCATATTTCAAACTAGAAGAGATGATCAACCATCAATGGAAACTGGAATGGGGTAATTTCCATCTTTCTTTTGATTCTTTTTATCATTGTTATTCTCTCAGCCACTTTTATGCTTTCCTCATACCATATGCTAAAACAAAAATGTAATCACATGAACTCCCACAAATTTGAGCTCATTGCAGTGACCACCCCTAACCACCACTGCAAGAGGGATGGAATCATTTACCATTAAGGGTTTTGCTATTCCTTTTTAATTCTTTCCTTTCCTTTTTTTCTAAATAAGCAGGTATATTATCCATAGAGCACCAAGAAGTTGAAGACAAATACATGTAAGTGTACATCTGGCTAAAATAGCAACATAATCTATCGTTTTGACATATAACCCTTATGCTCCAGTATTGAATTTGAAATTGGTATGAGTGAAAAGTTTTATTCATTATTATAGGTCAATTATGGTAAATGGGGAAGAACCTCTACCAAATTAAATCAACAGGACAATTTCAGTAACATGAGTACAGGTCCCTGTAACTGAGGTAACTCAAACCAAAAATTGGGAAACTATTCCTAAAACTGTTAGGAATGCCTCAGAAGTCAAGAATATATATTTAAAAGAAATACTAGATCATGTCCAACTAAGACTCTGTTTGGCCTATCTTTTAGACGTTCAAAAGCGTTTCCTATGAGTTTAGAAGTTGAACTAACTTGTTTGACCTATTTTTTAAAATACGTTTAGGTAAAAGCTAAAGTTGAAAAAAACTAAAAAATGAGAAGCTCCAAATTGGAGCTTTTCAAAAAAGACTTTTACGAAGCTGTTTTACGTAATACCGAAATCTGTTTTTCTTCTTTTTTTTTTTTTCTCAAATATATCACTCCATATTTTTTAAAGTTCAATATTACCCTCAAAATTTTTAAAAGTTCAACATTGCCTGACACAGGCTAAACAGTCAATGACTTTTGTTCAACAGCACTTCTAACAAAAGCTCTACAGCTCAAAAACTGAAATTTCACAGTTAGGCCAAACAAAGCTGAAGTGTTAAAGTAAGGAAAACAAACTCCCCTCCTCCAACGCACATACTTTTAGGCTTGGCCTTTGAGACAAAAGGCATGATGTTCTGCCCACGACAAATAACATTCGATGATAGTTTTCATTTTATCAACACCTTTTTGCTACGACACGATCAATTCTATTGTTTCTTTTGTTGCAAATTTCTCTAAGTTTTAAGATTTCTTCCATTTTCCACAAAAAGTCTAAGAAGGGGTTGGTGTAACTTTCTCAAGAGTGTAGATTAAATATCATATCTTCAAAACTCAATGATCTATTCTATGAGCATTCCTATTCAAATCGCCTAGGTGTATCCAGCAATTCCTCTTTCTTTCATTTTCTGTAAAAAGTCTAAGGAGGGGTTACTATAGCTTTCTGAGAAAAGAGATTCAACATCAGTCATCACAACTCAAACCTCAATTTCCTAAGTAATCTTTTTATTCGTATCGATCTGGTGACATTTATACCCCTCCCAAAGCATCCCTTGTTGGTGCACAGGACACCCCATCAAGTGCATGAGTTGTTGACATGCCACATGTAAGATAATTATGTATATGACTAACTTTTTTTTCATGTATGTCCTCGGATAAACTTGATTATGAAATCACTCACAACCAATGGTAACATGTTAAAGCCCAAAGGCACCGAAACTTTTCTGTGCATACTCATGCCAAAGAAAATACTTAATTTGCGAATTATGAAAAATGCACTACATTTAGAAAAACCATTACTCATGACCTATAGATATTAATAGCTTATTTTCCGATTAGCCCTCTAATTAAAATGTCTATCTAGTCTTAAAAGATCTATTCTTTACATAAATGTCTTATTTCCATACATTTGATACAAATGGGTGTGAGACAAGCACTTAAGCAATGGTCCTAAATTTGGATAAAGTACAAACGGGGTCCTAAATTTGGATAAAGTACAAACGGGGTAAAACAAGGGTCATTACCTATATTAGGTTGTAAGGATCGTTTTGAGCCTTCCTCTAGACTAGAGTGGGCCATTATCTTACACGCTGGTCTTGAAAATTGAAAGTTATAATTTATCCATGTGGAACAATTGTATATTTGACCATTGACCCTCACATGCAACCAATATTGAAGAAGCAATTTTTTAAATTTGAAAGAACTACATCCAAGAGCTGAAGAAGAACAAAGTCACGAAAGCTAACATGGAGGAATAGAGTCAACAAGATAATTGGTCACATGTATATAAACAAGACTGATCTTGTCAGCGAGGTAATGGGTCACAAATGAATGGACAAAACTGGACTAGGGTCCAGCTCTAATACCATGGTAATTGATCACACGTGGTACAACTGTATGTTCTAAAAACCTATATAGGTCGTAAGTGGCGTTCTGAGCCTCCCTCTAGACTGTAGCTACTTACCACCTAAAGTTCATAATGGCAGCACCATATACTATCTGAAGGAATAAATTTTTTACCCCCATATTTTTCTGTCCAGAATGCATGATTCATTGTAAAATCAGACACGATATTCAAATTATGTTCTATCAACTTATTGGCAGAATAATTCTTTGAGTTTTTTGAATATGAATTTCTCCCCGGTAGAAAACTTGAATAACCAAGAAAGAACCAAAACTATTTTACTCCATATTAAGAAAATTTCAAAAATTTTCAAAACAATCAGAATGATACAACATTTATAGATTATTTCAGCAGAAATAAGTTCACAATAATTTGTCCAACCCTAGTAGTATACATAACAGATACATCCATAGATTTACCAAGATCAACCTTAACATGAATTGGTATAACTACAAAAAGATGAAAAGAAAGGATGAAAAAATTACCCTCAGATTTTTCATATCAAAATCTCCAAATGTCCTGGAAAACTGGTCCTCTGTTAACCAATGGCAATCTTTAACGCGAACCTCAGTTGGAGATCCTTCTACGAGGAGATCCAAAATACGAGTAGTCATGCTTCGGTGATTGCAGAGTAAGTCAGTAAGTTGTCGCCTGAGTGTATCTGGGGTGCCTTCAAGTGAAACTATAGCCGTGGAGTTATCAGCAAGGACTTTCAGAGAAAGTTCCAGCAATGAAGGGGCAATGCGTCGAGAAGTCTTCCAACCATTATCCTCTGATGGTCTCCATTCAATATATGGCTTATTTTTGTGCATCAACTTTCGCTCTCTAACCATTTTCAGAGCAGTAGAAAAGGGACTAATAATACTCCCCAACTGTTTATCAGCTTCCTTCTCTTCCTGAGTACGAGTCTCTTCACAGTGATCCTCCTGTTTAGAATGAAATCGTGCAAATTTACCAGCATGTTGTTTTGCAACTTCACGGTATCTTTCCATTGCGTGCCTATATTGCAATTCACGTCTCCTCTTTTCCACCAACAATGGTTCATTCTTAATTTCCGGATCCAACTCCTGAATCGTTGACGGTGGATTACTTTTCCCCGGCTCAATGATTTCACCTCCCGGGATCTTAACTTCAAACTCGAATGGACTAGGATCAGTCGAAAGCGATAACCAAGAATCACCAACCTTAGCCTTCCCTTTATCTGCTTTACTGTATCTCCCCCCACCATTTCCCGAACCACTTCCACCAACATCCCTGTCTAGCATAACAGTCTGTAATCCAAGACTTAAACTTTCAAAATCCTCATAAAAGTTTCCGTTCTCAAGTTGCTTCCCCTTAACCCCATTGTCATTTACATCAACTACTATAACCTCCTCAACATCACTCTCATCAGATATATCAATAACTTCTACTCTATTCTCAAAAATCATCTCAATGCCACACGCAGACCCCAAAGCTGGCATATTAAGATCAAAATCCAATCTTTCATCATCTTTTTCGACATCATCAACATTAAGATCAAAATCCAATACCATTTTTCCATCTTTCTTCATACCATCAACATTGCCTAAACCCGATGATTCTCGACAAAAAGATTCTTCCCTTTCACTCAAAACTTGATAACTTTCCACTCCGAACCCCAATTTTTCACTACCCACTTCATTTAAAGCCTCAAGATTCTCATCAAACTCTTCACAAACCCTAACTTTCTTAACCCTCATATCCTTTTCATCATTAACCCTCTTCATTCTAGTCCTGTTACTCAATTTCAAAGCCTCCCCACAAGCCAAAAACTCAAAATTTTCCAACAAAGTCCTTCAGTTTTCAAGGGTTTTAGAATAAATTTTTTTCAAAAAAATTAAGAAAAATAACTCGCCCCCATCCAAAAAAAAAAAATTTTGAATTTTGAGAATAAAATCAACCAAACAAAGCCAAAACTTTTCTGGGTCTTCAAGAAAACAATAGGGTATTAATCAAAAAGGGTCTATTTTGCACTATCTTATTTTAAAATATAAAAAAAAAAAACCAAAAGAAAAAAAAAGAAGCTCAAAATCACACTTTAAATATGAAGAAAAAGAGAGAGAATTAAGCTCTTCATGCAAGAATCGTGATCAGATGATGATGATATGGTAGAGTACTTCTAGAATAATTAGTATGAAAAATTTGCAGAGCTGTTATAGGGGCATTTAAGTAATGTGAAAGCAATAGAACAAGTAAGCAAAAGCAGTAATATTATTATAATTATTATTATATTAATGCTATTATTATTAGTGTTCGTTGAAAGTGGAAGAGAATCTAAAATCTTCATTGACGAAGACTTCTGTTGTTGTTATTGAATATTAATATTAAATAATAATAATAATAATGTGATGGAAATATATTAGGAAAGAAAAGAATGTACAGAAAAAGAATGGTTTTGGAATTGGTAAGAGAGACGTAAAGGGAAAGCTTCTTTCTTTTTCCTTTCCGGGGGGGGGGGTTGGTAGAAGACACCCTAATCTGGATATCCGGATATCCGCCTTTATATACGTTTGCAGTAAGCTCCATTAGGGGTTTAGGCGTCGTGTTTATTCAGTCGGATTGTTAGATATTAGTTTTAAAATTTGAGTCGTTAATTTAAATACTCAAAATTATAAGCTATTTTTTAGAAATTATAAATTTAATTGTGCGTATAGGTGGATTTCGGCTGGTAATTATTTCAAAATATACTGTCAATTTAGTAATAAAACCACTCATAACTATTAATGTTAGTTGAAAAACATCATAACCAGTAATGCAAGGGAAATAAAGGAAAAGTTATTGAACAGACCAACAAACGATAGTATATGAATATTTACTTGTCGTCCATCAATTACGTCTTTTGGCTTGATCTTACCCTAACTCACCTTTTAAAAATTTGAGTCGTTAATTTAAATACTCAAAATTATAAATTAATTTTCAAATTTACAAATGTAATTGTGCTTGTAATTCAGTTGTGGAATTCATGTTTTTCATATAGTTAATTAGTTATTGCAGCGCACATATAACCATTTACTTCTTCCTCTTTTTGGATGATGTAAAAATTCAAATGGCAAAGTCCGACTATCAAATTATTTGGTAGAGTCTGAGTCTGAGTCAAAAATAGAATTTCATCGAATTATTGGACGTAGTCCGACTACCAACTGGTAAACCCCTGAGTGCACCGGTGTGCACCCACACATACAACACATACACAGTGGTAGACCCAGCACCCAACCTCAGGGGATGCACTCGTACAGTGAAAGGTTAGGGTGTGCTATCATACAACAAAAATTGAGTACACCCCTCAACTCTTAATAAGCCCGTCTCTTTTAACCAAAAAAAAAAAAAAACTCTCAATAGTCCGTGTCTGCACATACACTAAGTCAATCAAAGTCGAAATTTTAAAACAATAAAAAATATTGCACCCAAAATTTCACAAAAATAATTTCACCCTACTATTATTGAATTATGCCTAAAACTTCTTCCTATATTTGTTTTGTTTGCTTTTTGGTTGTCTTTTATGTAAAACAAAATTTGGTTGATTGGATAACCTGCCACGTTATAAAGATAAGTACCATGTTATATCTAGAAAAAAAATAATAAGAAAATTATAAAACTTCATAGTATTTTTTGAGGTAGTCAAGATGGCATAATGCTTAAATAGTTTATCTTCTGTTCCATTCTGCTAAAATACATGTCAAAAAAGAGCTATCAAAGGGATTTGTTGGGGGTTAACGAAGTTCCAAAACCTGGAGATCAAAGGAATTAAATAGCGTAAGTTCTAGGCAACTATTGAAGTCTTGCATTGGTTTAGAAGGTAATCAAGATGATCTAGCTAAGTTAGGAGCTAATGCTTGTTGAGAGGTTATTTTCCATGATTTGCAGGGTCATGAGGAGCTCCAGGGAATGATCAAAGTTAATAAGTTAGGTCTTCCGAACTTTAGAATTTAATACATGTGTTCTTTATTTTTTAGACTAGGTAAGTTCTATTTCCTTTTTTAGGCTCTTGTAAAAACGAGTGTTTATATTCCTTTTAGAGTAGTGGACAATGGAGCAGGTAAGTCTTCCATCCTCTTAGAGAGATAAGGTTATAAGTCTTCCTCTATTTTTGTACTTGTTTTTTTTTTGTGATTAATTAAATTCGGAGGATTCCACCCCTCTTTTCAAAAAAAAAAAAAAGTAGTAATTGAGAGATTTAATAATTCTATATTTAAGATCTAATCTTTTGTTTGATTTTATAAGGATAAATGAAATTGTTTTCATTGGACCTTATTATATACAAAGAGCTATTTATACTTATAACGTATGCGAAAGATTTGCGAAAGACTAAAAGTATGCTACTTTAGTTAGTTATAGGGCGAAAATGCTTATTTCTAAAGTTTAGGTACCAAATTATTATCTTCGCCAAAATTGAAAAGACCGATGGAGATTTTTGCCAGCAATTAAACTTATGGTAGCCTATTTACCCTCTATCTCTATATGAAATGTCAGTATTTGATTTGATATTAAGTAATTCAAGATAACGCCTTTGTTAATCCAGTGTTACTGACCTCAGGATTTGGATCTTCTCATTTATTAATTATCTCTTCTACTAGATGAAGTGTATTACAGATAATGAAATTTGATCTTTTTAAACTCAACATCAATTAAGACCAAAAAAGAAAAAAAAATCAACATCTATTGTAAATTTTAATTTTGAAAAAGGCAGTTAAAATAAATTTGAAATGAATGGCTAAGATTTAAAAAGACCAAATCTAAAAATTTATAATATTCCTAATCTTATAAATGAAAAAATACGTAACGGTCCACTAGCCTCCAAGGCTTTTATCAGTTTATCATATGTGCAGTTACTATATCACTTTTTCATACCAAATTTGACTTTTCCTAAATAAATATTTATCACTATTCTGTCTTTCAAATATTGGCAAATAACATCAATAAGAAAAGGAACTCCACAAAAAATACCATTAGAGGAAAAATTCATGATTTTCATAAATTATTGCCTTTTTCTAGTCGAGATAAATTATTGTCTTCAAAAGTCAATTTTTTTTTTTTTTTTATGACGAGAAACTC
Source organism: Ehretia macrophylla (assembly GCA_037974665.1). NCBI lineage: Eukaryota > Viridiplantae > Streptophyta > Magnoliopsida > Boraginales > Ehretiaceae > Ehretia > Ehretia macrophylla. The sequence goes on along the minus strand of CM075764.1, from coordinate 63,948,782 downwards.
AACATAAATAATACCATATTGAATTTATTATAATACTATAATTCTTGTAATATAGCAGGATAACTTAACACACTGTTAAAATTTAGACAATATTTGTGAAGAGACAATTTTAAAATTGAGATTTTTGATCCGATAATTACTATACGCACCACTCCACCCAACTTTAACGACATTGTCACTAAAGAAAAGTTAAAATTTCAAAACTCCTTGTGGGGAAATATGTTGTCCCAACGGTAAAATGGTCCCCGCTAACGGCTTGCTAGAATATCCCAAAATCCATTCGAGCCAGTCCTCAATCTCACCCGTTCGATCACACTCCATCAACGGCCCATGTTTGAAGCTCCAGAAATATGTCCGTTCTATAAAACAAGAAACGCAGAAGCATCGCTGAAAACATTATCAAAATCCTCTAAAAAAAGTTAGAAGAGCAAAAACAAACACACCCAGAAAAGAGATCAGTTTTTTATTTATTTATTTATTCACATTATCAATAATCATCCACAGAAGCAAGAAATACTTGAAGAATTTGAAGAAGAAGAAGAAGATACAGAGATGGCTTCAAGAGCTATCGCTGCTGTTCAAGAACAACAACTCAGAGGTATATAAATATGAAAAAAATAATACCTGTTTATGTTTCCTTACACTTTTTTATGTTTCTCGTTGATTTTATTTTTTTGTCTTTATTTCTGAATTTATTTATGAATTGTGGGTGGTTTTTTTTATTTATTTTACATTTGATTGTTTCTATGTGATTTGTTTAGTTTGATACTGCTGCTTAGTAGTTGATGATCTCTTAAGATCTGTAACAACATATGGCTGTGAAAAATAACATAAAGCCAAATAGAAATATTGAAATTACTGAAATTGTATTAATACTAAAAATACTTACAAATAACATAAAGCTACTAGACAGCTTCTTCAACAAAAGAACGAGAGCGAAAATGCTTAGTGGGAATACTCAAACTATATGAAAGACTTAAATTCTAAATTTTTTTATGCTGAGAAATGAACTAAAGCCTCTCTTTTTAGCTGCAAAAGAGGACATGTTATATCATTACTTACATAAAGATGCTAAAGTGACAAAACAAGTGAAATTTGTTTTTTTCTTGTGACTGACAAGGTTATAAATGAGCCTATAAACTCACTATTAAACAAGTTCTTCATCCTCCTAATTGGGGAGATGATCTCTTTGCAAAAAAAGAGAGATTCAAATATTATCCTTACCATCCTAAGTAATTTAACTATTTTGATTACATGATTGTTTGGGAACTTTTGCACTCTTATATGAGAATAAAAAGAGGAAGTATAGCTGGTTCATTCAGTTTAGACTCGATGACCCAGACCAACATTTTCCTCAATGGTTTCTTTGTTGGTTCAAAAAATTTGGGGAATTTATCCTAATTTCTTTCCTATTTATGTTCGTAAAAAATATAATCACTTTGTGCAGTCCCTTCCAAAATCCCGAGGAGAAGGGATTCTTGGATTTCTTGACTATGTTCTTCTTGAACTCTATGGATTGCTAAGTGGGATTATGTTCTTGATGAAATCCCTAAATGGATGGGCTTAAAAGCCTTGCATGTTTGGCTCCAACATAGGATAAGTTCAAATTAAACACTGATAAAACAAAAGGTATTGCACTAGTCTTTAACAAAACAGGGCACTTCATGAGAATCAATAAAGTGAAAGCTGAAAGTAAAATAAAGCCAACTTATTTGCAGAAAGTACCTGAATAATACAGGCTCATTTATAATCTTGTTGAAATAGATTCCACTTATTTTGTCATTTTACTACTTTAACATCTTTTCTTGCGTAAACAATGATGCAATATGCTCTCTCTTATAGGTATAAAAGATATGCTATTTTTTAGCATCAAAAAATTTAGAGTTTCAGTTTTTCATATAATTGAGTATTCCCTTTAACATTTTTGCTCTCGCTCTTTCTCTGAAGAAGCTGTCTAGTAGTTTTATGTGTTGTGTAAGTATTTATAGTATTAATACAATCTCGGTAATTTCAATATTTGACTTTATGTTATTTTTCAATATTTCAATATTTTTTCTCGTTATACTCATAGAGAAAACGCCTCATCTAAAACTTTAAATGCCTCCTCATATCGGGCAAGATTATGACCTTTTATGTGAACATACATATGAAACGAGATTATGATTTTATACGTGGATAAAATCCTTGACTATTATGGTAACTTAGATTCTAAAACCATGTTATTTGACTATTTCATTTAGAAGTTTAAATTCTTAAAGACATATTTATTTCATTCATTTATTAACTCAACGTAAACATAGTGATTACCATCATAGAGCGCCTCAAATCCCTTAACCTCGAATCCAATTTTTTGGTTTGTCAAACACATACGCTTTTTTTTTGGGTCAAGTTTGTCAACGACACACAAAGTATAAATTACGCTTGAGGTTGTTGTTTTAATTGATGCAATTATTTATAATTGATTGAATTCATACCTGTAGTGGATGAATGATTGAGCCATAACAACAATAAAGAGTCTGATTTGAGGAATATAGTCTACTTATTTTGTAATTGGATAGTTTTTTTTTAGTATGCAATTTTTTTTTCTCTATGTGCGCATTTTTGTTTATTTATGGTAATTTAAGAGGACAAATGTAAATAATGGCTTTATCGATGTCTATCATTTATAACTCAATGCCTAATAGAGGTTGAATTTTGTTATTTGTAAGGACTTTGTGAATGTTTTTAATGTGTAGGAATTGAATTTCGAATGACTAATGATTTAATACTATTTATAATTGGATAAATACTTCTAGTATTATTTTCCTATTGTACAATTTTTAGATATATTTTAATGGTCAATTTTTTTGTAATAGATAGGTAGTTTTAGTGGATAAATTTTAACATAATCTTACGTTATTTTTGGTAAATAGTATTATTTATACTTATTAGTCGTTAAATGTTTTAATATTGCTAAATTTTTTTTAATTGAATCTTGGCCCCCTAATTTAAATTCCTAGCTCCGCCCCTATTTGAAAGCAAAGTTCTATTTGAAAGCAAAGTTAAAGTGTAAGCATTGTTTAATAAAGCATCAATTTTCCTTTTTTTTGACATATTTAGAACGTTTATGTGAACCTACGAATTCGTTGAATGGAGGGTACCAACATCCACAAGCTAACAGACCAGTCTGATGGGAGAAAAATAAATCTTTTCCCAAGGCCATGCTGAAGAGGGACAAAGACTAACCAAACCAAACTAGACCATAACTCACTACGTGGGCCGGTTATATGGATCTGGCCATGCCACTCATTCATATCAAGAGTCGTCTCCTCTGTCAGTTCCATGTTCGTTAAATCTCATCTGAAAATGCTATTTATCTACAGGCGAGCACCAAGGTGGTAGAGCCATAATGAAATACCTCAAGAGATGGGCTCTTGCAATGAAAACAACACACTAGTTTCCCTATCCTACAGAAAGGGTTAGTATTGAGCCCCAAGACTGTTAGAGAATCTCCACTAGAGTCTCTAAAAGCAGGGTCTCTATCTCTATATTTAGAGACTCTGATTATTTTAGAGATTCTATTTAAGACTCATAAGTTTTGTTGAGTCTTAAAAAAAATATATCTCCAATGAGGGTCTTAAGTTAGTTGAGTTGTGTTTAATTTAATTTTGCATACTAATTTGATTAGTCACTATTTTCGCGCCGATTAAATTTTTTTTTTAAATGTTATTTATATTATCGTAACTTTTTTTTACGAACATTTCGACCAAAAAATTATTCCGACAACGGTAGAATTTTTTGAGACGTTTAATTACATCCGAATCACATTGGAATATATTATTTTTAATCTCATTCATCCGTTCGTTATCATCAACTAAAATCTGTTATTCGAATGAGGGCCATTAGATTGGATTTTCCTTCGTCAATCTCATTCGTCCGTTTGTTATCATCAACTAAAATCTCTTATCCGAATAAGGGCCATTGGATTGGATTTTCCTTTGACAATTTCATCTGTCCGTTCGTTATCATCAACTAAAATCTCTTATCTGAATAAGGGCCATTGAATTGGATTTTCCTTCGCGAATCCTATCTGATTGTTATCTCTTATTCACTCATAAATCTATGTATATCACAACACCTTTCGCAATCACCATAATCAAATACTATAATCTATTCATTCTCAAATCTATATCACACTGTCTACAATGTCCCAACAAGGAGCTAATTCCCCTCCATCCGATGTCCGTGCTTCCATTGGCCATCTTGATAACGGCATCCATGGACACGCGATGATGATGACGATGTACAGACAATATCAATCTATGATGCGTGTTGCATATCAATTTAGTACATGCGAACATGGAGGCATATCCTCACGTCGACAATCCCATAAAAGAGATTGGGTAGGTGCCCATAATAGGTTTATGAATGATTTTTTGTTGATCGTCCTTTGTATCCTGCTTCTGAATTCACAAAACGTTTTCGCATTAGGTGCGAATTGTTTCTCAAAATTATAAGAAATATCATGTATGACAAATATTTCAAGCGGAAACTAGATGCAGCTGGAAAGCAATGGTTCACTCCTCACGTCTTGACAATCGCGCTTAGTATGCTTACGTACAAAATGCCTGCAGATGAGAATGATGATTATTTGAAAATTGCAGAGAGTACATCTTTGGAGGCGATGATGAAATTTTGTCGTGCCGTCAACGCAGCAGTATATGGCAACGCGTATCTACATCGTCTTAACAATGCAGACTTGTTTAGGCTTCTCAGGAAAACTGACCAACGTGGGTTTTCGGGAATGCTAGGTAGTTTGGACTATATGCATTGAGAATGAAAAAATTGTCCAACCGCAAAGCTGGAACATATGCTGGATATCATGGTCGTCCAACCATAATACTTGAAGCGGTTTCGTCATACGACACTTGGATAGCATTCGTTCTTTGGAACACTAGGTCCGGGTAACGATCTCAACGTATTATATAGTTCACCTGTTTTTTCTGATATTCTTGAAGGTAGAGCTCCACGCATATATCGTCAACAGTATACAGTGCAGACAAGGATATTATCTTGCTGATAGTATATATCTTCGTTGGTCCACCATTGTTCAGGCATATCCCAATACACAAGATAGGGATAAGATATTATTTAATCAGAAGCCACAGGCATTCCGTAAGGACGTCGAAAGAACCTTCAAAGTCCTTCAAAGTTGATTTGAAATCATTAAAGGATCATGTCGTTTTTGGCATGAGAGTGATATTGGGGATATTATGAAGACTTGTATAATTCTTCATAATATGATAGTAGAAGATAACCAGGAGGAAGAAGGTGATAATTTTGACGATGATCATGCACGTTACCATATAAAAGAGATGAAGCTGCTTATTCTCCGAAATGATCTCGTTCAACACGTTTGGAATGAATATCGTGCAAAATATATCAATATGTAATTGCAATCTGTATTAAGAAGATGTTTAATTAACTATTTTTTGTATGACGATCTTTTTAAAAATATATCTACTACAATTAATGTTAAAACATGACATTGCATTAGAAAAATAATTAATGTTAAACATGACATTGCAATGGAAAAATAATTATCTACTACAAATACAAAATAATTAAGGTATATAGGGACGATAGTGATTCCTCAAAATTTATCGAACGGGAGACCCTTTTTGCAATAATTACTTTTTGTTGTTCGATCATCCACGCCCTTTTTAGCTAGAGTTTCGATGGTGGAAGTCTTCATCGCCATAATATTGAAATTTGTAAAAGTTTCAAAACTCTCTTTGTTGTACTCCATCATCATTTTCTCCATATTTTTCCTTTAGAGGATGTCACTTGCAATGTCCTTGCCTTTTTGAGTTTTTTACCAGTTTGGTTTCCAATAGGCCTTGACGATGCGGGTACGCTTGGGGTCTCGGGCACCAACTCAACCAGAGTGTCATTTTGTAGAGAAAATGGAATGTTGTTCTCAAGATCAACCGGAGACTCAGGTTGCGTCATACTTGCACCTGTGTCAGCCATCGATGCACTTTTGGATAATTGGACCTCGATAATTTTCCTCCATTTTTGACCGTGTTGTAATATTGCCCAACAATGATCGAGGTTAAAATTTTTTGATGTGGTATATTGTCTTGCATCATCTATTTGTAAAAGAAAAAGAATATTATATAAGTAATCGTGGCAAACAAATCTAAGAAAACTAATATTATAAGAAAAAAAGCACGATATCAGCGGTGTTTGTCCCACTCCTTGGTCTTTATATTTACTTGAGCAATCCATCGACATTTTAGACATTTCAATGTTCATGCTTCCATTGGACTAATAACAGAGGGGTAGAATTCATGGAATTTTTCAAGTTTTCGATTCCACATTATTACTGATGTTGGTTTCGGCTGACAAGGGGATCTTTACTAATTTCGATAAACTTTAAGATGATGTCTATCGTCCCGATATGCCTTAATTATTTGTATTTGTAGTAGATAATTATTTTTCTAATGCAATGTCATGTTTAACATTAATTATTTTTCCAATGTAATGTCATGTTTAACATTAATTGTAGTAGATAATTATTTTTAAAAAGATCGCCATACAGATTGCAATTGTATTGATATTTCTTGAACGATATTCATTCCAAACGTGTTGAACGAGAACATTTCAGAGAATAGTAAGCAGCTTCATCTCTGATTTGAGCTCGATTGATTAAATATTCATTAATAGTTATGAGGTCTCGATTTGCTTCGACAAGAAGGGCTTTTCTACAGGGTAACGTGCAGGATAATCGTCGAAATCATCACCTTCTTCTTCCCGGTTATCTTCCACTATCATATTATGAAGAATCATACAAGTCTTCATAATCTCTCCAATATCACTCTTATGCCAAAAACGACATGGCCCTTTAATGATTTCAAATCGACTTTGAAGAACTTCGAAGGCTCTTTTGACATCATTACAGTATGCCTGTTGCTTCTTATTAAATAACATCTTATCCCTATCTTGTGTATTGAGATATGCCTGAACAATGGTGGACCAACGAGGATATATACCATTAGCGAGATAATATCCTTGCATGTATTGTCTACTGTTGAAGGTATATTGTATGCGTGGAGCTCTACCTTCAAGAATATCAGAAAAAACAGGTGAATACATTGAGATCGTTACGCGCACCTAGTGTTCCGAATAACGAATGCCATATCCAAGTGTCGTATGACGAAACCGCTTCAAGTATTATGGTTGGACGACCATGGTATCCAGCATATGTTCCATAGCCCATGAGGTTGGAAAATGTTTCTATTCCCAATGCATACAGTCCAACCTACCTAGCATTCCTGGAAACCCACGTTGGTCAGCTTTCCTGAGAAGCCTAAATAGGTCTGCATTGTTGGGATGACGTAGATACTTGTTGTCATATACTGCGTTGATGGCACGAGAAAATTTCTTCATCGTCTCCAAAGATGTACTATCTGCAATTTTTAAATAATCATCGTTCTCATCTGCAGGCTTTCTATACGCAAACATACGAAACGCGACCGTCATCTTGACTTGAGGAGTGAACCCTCACTTTCCAGCTGTATCTAGTTTCTAATTGAAGTAATTGTCATAATGCATGATATCTCCCATAATTTTGAGAAACAATTCGCGTCTCATGCGAAAACGTTTTGTGAATTCAGAATCAAGATACAAGATGATTAACAAAATTATTCATAATAAGCCTCTTATGGGCACCTACCCGATCTCTTCTTTTGGATTGTCGACATGAGGATGTGCCTCCATGTTCGCCTATACTAAACTGATGTGCAACACGCATCATAGATTGATATTGTCCGTACATCGTCATCATCATCGCGTGTCCATGGATGCCGTTATCAAGATGGCCAATGGAAGGGAATCGACTCCTTATTTGGACATTGTAGAGAAAGTGATATAGATTTGAGAATGAGTGATGTAGTATTTGATTATGGTGATTGCGAATGTTGTGATATATATAGATTTATGAGACAAACAGATGTGATTCGCAAAGGAAAATCCAATCATTGGGCCCTTATTTGGGTAATAGATTTTTAGTTGATGATAACGAACGGACAGATGAGATTGTCAAAGAAAAATCCAATCCAATGGCTCTTATTCGGATAAGAGATTTTAATTGATGATAACAAATGGACGGATGAGATTGACAAAGGAAAATCCAATCCATGGCCCTCATTCGGATAACAGATTTTAGTTGATAATAACGAATGGACATATGAAATTGAAAATAATATATTACAATGTAATCGGATGTAATTAAACGTCATCCATGTCAAAAAATTCTACCGTTGTCAGAATTAATTTATTTTTTAGTCGAAATGTTCGTAAAAAAAGTTTCGATAATACATTTAAAAAAAAAATTAACCGGTGCGAAAAATAACAACTAATCAAATTAGTATGCAAAATTAAATTAATCACAATATAGAGACTCAATCTACCTTGATTTTAGAGACACTCTAAGTAGAACTTGAACAACCTTGACATCTACAATCTATACACCAAGGGGGCATTTGGCTCATGAATTGATTTTTCATTTTTGAGAATAACATTCCTAGGAATGAAATTCCCAAGAATGTTATTCCCGATAATGTGATTAAAACTGTTTGGTACGTCAAAAATATTCCTATGAATATTTTGTCAAATTTCTAGGAATATTTTTTTGTTATGTCTACTCAATATTCCTAGAAATCTTGAACAATTTTCAATAATGCCTCTAACTAAAAATTTAGGGTTAAATTCACTTTGTAACCCTATCATTTACATATTGTCACTTATTACCCCTCATCTTTGAAAATAATCCTCACATATTAACCCTCCTGTCAACTTCAGTTAAAAAAAAAAATATCCACAGTGCTCAATAACAAAGCAAGAAACACTTTCCCAATTACAAAATCTATTGACTACCCGACATCTTTATTATATTATGGTTTCGTCGGAGTTACACCAAGATGAGAGCCCTCATCTCCACTGCCTCTTACAATTCCCTTTTAGGTTCCAAACCCAAAATTAAAGGTCCTTTGACCTAAAAAAAACACACAGACAATAACAAACACACACACGAATCAGTCACGGGGGTTTGGGTAGATTAGATTGGGATTAAGATTGAGATTGAGATTGAAAGGTGTGGGGGGGTTTTGTGTTTTTTTTTTCGTTTAAGGGTAAAGTTGTCTCTAGAAACAATTTCTAAGGGTAGCTTAGTAATTGCGCTATTTTTATTAACAGAACTTTTAATATGTCAAAGTTGACCAAAATTAAGGGTTAATAAGTGGGAATTTTTAAAGATGAGGAGGGGTAATAAGTGTCATGATATGTAAATGTGGTTACAAAGTGGATTTAAACCAAAAAACTAATAATTTTAATTTATTTTGATTTTGATTTTATTATTTTCTAAATATTTTATTTTATTTTACTTTAATTTAATGTTATTCCTATTAATTTATTTAATTTTATTCTTATTAATTAAATTTTATTTTATTTTTATTTTATGATATTTGTTATTTAATTATAAAATGTTATATTTCGTACGTTTCGGAGTTCAACTTAAAAAATAAATAATTTTTATTTATTTTATTATTTTATTTTTTCTAAATATTAAATGTTTATTTTATTTTATTCTTATTAATTTTATTTTTTTTTATTTTTTTTTATTATATCTTATTTTAATTTATAATTTAATTTTATTTAATGTTAATTTTTATCTTTAATTTTTATTTTAGTTTTTAGTTTTATTTTATTTTATTTTATTTTATTTTATATTTTATTTTTAATTTTTTAATTTTTCTATTTTTTACTTTTTAATTTATTTGTTGAATATGTTATTTGTTTTTTAATTTTGTATTTTTTAAGATCTCTGTGTTTTTTTGTTTTCTCCAAAACATTTCCACTACTTGAAAATGTCCCCTCACATGATAATAAAAATTGAATAAATTATGAGAATATTATTTCCGAAATTTTTTTTTTATTTTCGTGAACTTTATAGGAATAACGTATTTCAGACTTCACAATCCTATTTTCGTGAACTTTATGGGAATAACGTATTTTGCGAACCAAACGCCCCCCAAATGTATACCAAATTCTGTCAAACAAAAAGGTCATCTTTTATATGTTCTCAAACACGGAGTGTAAACCAATGCAATTAAAATTATAAAATATCATAATTGTTGAAAGATTTCAAAAACCCCAATCCATTAACAAAAAGCCACTCAAAGAAAAATGAGTGCGAGTCGTCATTACACTTTCAAGAAAAACAGAGAAAAAACAGATGAATTTGGAAAGGGATTCATAATTATCGGAATCAATAACTTAATCAGCATGAACCCCCACAACATATATTCATATAATCGCTACACCGCAACAATTTCAGAAGCCCCTGAGATTCAAACTTGTAAAGTACCAAAGGAAACTGAATTTAGCGACAATGCTTACCCAAAATAATTAAAGACCCTGCTCGATTAGATAATCACCAAGCGTTTCAACAATCATATTGCATCGTCCTGGAGTCATAGGCTCATCGTAGATACCAATGATTAAAGCCTGATTGGTCTTTTTAACAGTAACACCACCAGGGCCCTGAAAGAAGATTAACACTGTCTCATCAAAGTGACCGGAGAATATTGATCACACTTTTAGAGTCAACATACTGAACACCATGTCATAGCACTTGAAGGATCAGTCTCCAATTTGTTCTCGTTGATATTGATTGTTTGTGTCATATTACTGGACAGAGAAGGTAAGCAAGTTACCAAGCTCATGGTCTATAAATAAGCATAAAGCGGAGCATATGCGATCATGGTTCTTCAAGTCACAGCATTTTCTTCTTCTTTTATACCTTCTTGATTTTATACAAGTCTAATAAATTAATAACAAAGTTATATAATGATGAATATTACGCAAGATGAGCATATAAAACTTCACCAGCTAACAGTCCAGCTATACCTTCTTCCCTCGGATGACAGCACCAGGTTCCCCCTGAATCACCATGTACTTCGTGCCACCAAGGTACAACCCGGTTGGAGCAAGTGACCCAGGTTCATCGAAATCCTTCATGATACCACTTATTTCCTCTGGCTTAAACTACATAAACAAAAGAAGATAACTGCATTAGTTCCCTAAAAAATGCATTCAAAGTCCTCGTAGCATGTTGTGATAGCTATTTGGGTGACCCGAACGATTCCTTCCATCAAGAGATGAAACAAATTGTCCAACCACTCGCAAACTTAGCGATTAATTTTAAGCAAACTTGTTAACTGAAAGATTTTTTTTTCCTTCTTCCATCAACACTTTAATACTTACTGAGAGAGAGAGATGCAAATATAACCCGTCTACAGCAATCTGGGTTAACAAGCTTCGACTTGATACGTATCGAAAACTCGGAACAAGATTTCTTTAATAAATTACTTTAATCAATAAGTCCCCTATAGTTTCAGCATCAAAAGAAATTAACAAATAATAAAATTATTGGCCCTAATGAAAGTAGTATTTATGCACAAAATTGCTTGTACCATAAATATACGTATATATTATATATGAATTTGACCTAGTAAACTTATCAGCAAACTTACTAGTCCCCAATATTGACTCGAATTTTCAAATTAATCTTTAATGTTTCAAAAGATATTATGAGTCCCAATCATAAGTATTCAAAAGTAATCACTACTGCTATCTATCTATTAAAACGCGATGGGAAATGGCAATGTGACCACACACGAGTCATTTTTTTAGCCTTTAATTTGAAAATCCAAGTAAATATAGGGAACTAAATTGAAAATTCGGCTATAATTTCACGGGAATAAAAGTAATTTCGTGATTTTCAACTTGACAACTTTTTCTTAGCCAAAAACTGACAACTTTTTTCGAAAATTCATTGCCCATTAAGTGCCTCTCGTGCATTCAAGACTAACTCAAAAATTCGAGTAAACAATAGAAACTCGTACAAAAAATTTGTCACACCCCAACCCAGAACCTCAACCTCAAGCCCGCGACCGAGATTGATGTTATAAACATAAAAAATAACTACTTGGATCATATTTTCTACTGATCCAAAATAATTAAACACATTTATAAATCTCTCACAAATACTATCTCCCACCGATGTGAATATTACAAAATTTCTATTAAAAGTAGATAAAAAGCAGATCAATCTTAGTACTACAAGCCTTGAAGTTGCATGACTATCAATTATAGGATATTAAATAATATCAATTATTAATTAATACCAAAAATCTTAATAATAATTGTTATTCGAAGAAAATAGAAAGAAACACAATATAAATTAAATAAATATCTATAACCTGAGGAAAGGTGGAGCTCTGAGCCCAGACGCTGCCGTCTTGGCCGAGGATAGCGGCGGCGGTGAGGTGGTTGCCCTCGATCTCGCACATCAAATGATCATCCACATACGCTTGCCACGACATCTTCGATTTTTTATTTTATTTTATTTTTCTTTTGTGGTTTTTGATTTTTCCTGTGATGTTTTTGGAGTTGTATATGAGTGCCTCGGCTGTGTATATATATACATAGGAATAAACAGAAAAAGTTGATATTTTTAATTTTTTGGTCATAGCAGACTAGTTGACTTATTGTGACTAAAGATCTCGTATTTGAATTTGAATCTATATTATTTATTAAAAAATATTATATAGGTTATCGTCATAGAGAATTTTGATTTTTCTTATTTTTGGTATCTTCAATGTATTCTCTTTAAATGACTTAAGTATACTTCAAAGTATAACAGCATAAATTTTTATATTACGAAATTTGTAATTTTAATATGAATTCACGATATTGGCTAGAGCATGTTGTTACTCCTAAAAGAGAAAAATGAAAAAAAGATTGCGTCAAAGCAACGGAATGGCGCGTGATTGATTTTCATTGCGGCGCTGGAGTTTATCGTCCTGCATTCAATGTGATCGATACTTTTTCAATTAGTGTGGTGTACAATTTTTTTTCCCACTTCTTTAATATGCATGCTCTCTTTTTTTTTTTTTTATTACTATATTCTTACTTTAAAACTACAATATGTTTGGATTCACGAAGAAAAGGAAATGGAACGTAAGATACAGAGAAAAATAAAATAAAAATACGAAATGGAAGGAACATTTTAATTTAGACTGCCAAAAAAACAAGAAAAGAAAGAAAAAATAAAGACTTTTATGATTTTTTGTTTAAATTATAGAAGGAAATTTGTTTAAAAAAGGATTTTGTTATTCTTTAAAGAACAACTTTAAATATCATTTTCACATTTATTCTTATATAAATATATTTTTGGAGTTATATTAAAATACTTAAAAAGTTAAAATCTTTTCACTCATCACTTTATTAGTAGAGGGGGGTTAGGAATGGAATGCATCACATTTTTCTGTAAAATCGATTTATAAAAAGATTTAGACTTTAGTCAGTTATAAAGTCATTATTGTAATTTTGTAAATAATTAAAGTAAAATTACTCCATGAAAGTAGACTAGATAGAATTTAATCGCGTTAACATCTTGCATCTCTTTTCATATTTCCGTACATGATCCTAGTAAGGGAAATAACCATTATTCACATGTTGGAAAATATAGATTGAATCTTTTGAAATGCGTTTTTGCTCATACGTATAAATATTTATTATTATTTAAAAAAGAATCTATTGCGAGAGGGTTAATAGTAAACTGGTACTAGTTTCTCAAGGATCGAACTTGACTAAAAAACAAATGTGTTAATTGAATGGCGAATTTTGACATGGATCATCAACCTTTAGGTTTGTAGATCTTCTAAACAAGCTCTGCCTGTCAGCTATCTTTTATTAGAGTAATAAAAGAAATGAAACATCTCCTAGACAAGTCCTAGATAACGGGTCCTGACTACTTACTTGGTGATTTTATAATCAGCTAGACCTTCCTTCAATCCAAAAAAATAAAATAAAATAGACAAGACTAGGCAAGGGAACATATATTTAAAACAACATACTGTAAGCCACTAGAAGATGGCTCAGTTTATCTCTTACATCAGACAACAGCCTTGGAAGAACAACACAACAAGAATATGCACGGGGAATATATTTACTATGCCTAATCTGGCAATGCCAACTGAGCCAGCAAAGGTAGTTTTTGGTTGCCAAAGCAAACAATTTGATCAATGAATGGCATGTCTAAACTCTTCTTCATAACAATCACGTCGGGGCTAGGCTGCTATAAATCCGTTTTAAGCTGGGGCATGCTGCACGAAACCTCGCCATGCTTGACGGGCAAATCTTCATTGACCCAACAACCAAGAAAGAAATAGAACGCGGGGATAGATCGATCAGAGATAGCATAAGGATATGACCTTAATGAATGACATATGTTCAAGTTTTTCTTCTTACCTTCGGACAGAAGCGAACATCGAGTGTCTCGAGCATGTTACATTGTGTTATTGCAGCTTCAACTGCTTCTTCATCGATGTTGCAGGACTGAGAAACCCAAAAATGGAAAGTCGGAAAAAATTATCAATCAAGTGATAGTAAAATAAGCATCAAAAGAAGAGTACTATATTCTTTTGAGGAGTAAATCCCATATTTCCCGACGAGTTCTTGGATAAAACCCAAACACCCCCATGAACTTATTCTTTTACCCAGATTACCCCATGGCATCAAACCGACCCAAACAAAGTCTTAATGCTTAGGGCATGTTGGTCTTTCACCCTTTTAATATAAAAAAAATTCAAAAATTACCCAACCCCATATTCTCTCTCTCACACACACAAACACACATTAAACACAATGTTTCTCTCTCAATCACACACACAACACACTTTCTCTATATCTCTCAGGCCAGAACACATGCGCAAATCACACCCACGTGCACGTGCACAAATCGCACTCACATACACGTTCACAAATCACACAAACATGGGAATTAGAGATTTGGCTTTGGTTTGCTCAAGAATATGATCAGAAAAATAGTGAAAATTCGGATACTTTTCCAACAATTTTATTTCTCTCTTTCAAAAATCTGCATGACAAGGAACTCAAGCAATTAGTTTTTTTTCTTCTTTTTTCTATTTCTCTTTTCCTATACGACTATAACTTCATTGCTCTATATAGATTGAAATTGCAAAGCATATGAATGCATGCACCCCTAAGAGTTTTATGATGTCTGGTAAGCATTAATTGAAACCAAAGCAAAAATGTTGTATGTGCTGGTTTGTTATATAATGCATCGACACCCCTAAGAGTTTTATGATGTCTGCATGATACTCTAATTAATGTTCAAAAGGAAAAAGAAATCAGGAGAGTTGGGTAGAACCAAAGCCGAATATGATACTCTAATGTTCAAAAGGAAAAAGAAATCAGTAAGAGTTGGGTAGAACCAAAGCCAAATCCCCCTCCCCATGGTTCTAATTTGTGCATTGTGTATGTGGGTGTGATTTGCATTATGTGGTCTAGTGTGTGTGTGAGAGAGAGAGAGAGAGAGAGAGAGAGAGGGAGAAATAGTGTGTGTGATTGAAATAGAAACAGTGTGTTATGCGCGCGCACATGTGTGAGAGAGAGAATGGGAGTTGGGTAATTTTTGGATTTTTTGGGTTAAAAGGGTGAAAGACCAACATGCCCTCAACATTAAGGCTTTGTTTGGGTGGGTTTGATGCCATGGGGGAATTTGGGTAAAAGAATAAGTTCATGGGGGTGTTTGGGTTTTATCCAAGAACTCATGGGGGAATATGGGATTTACTCTATATTTGAGACAAGATTATCACATTAACAAAGATCTCAACTGGGAAGAAATGCGCATTAAACTTACAAAATGGGAAAAAAATAAAAGGTAAACAAAACTCAGGTCAATTAAGGTGGCCGAAATCTGGGAGGCAAAACTTCAGTCGATAGGGAGGAAATAAACAACATAGATATGCGACACTTCTCTACTCTCTTCCAAAAAATACGTCAGGGGCCTACCAGGTGGATTTCACCCAACTGGGAAATAATGTATCGACAACAGTTTTCTTTAAAATGAAGTATCAATAAAATACCATATCTATGGATTTCTCTCATGTATGTACAATGAGTAAAGGTTACTCATTTATGCCCAGAGGACCTACCAGCAACCTAAATCCTCAACGGAAAGAGTTGTGTTTTACCTCGTCCAAGACAGATCTTGCTTAAAAATAGAAAAAACTCAGACACTGCTTTTCTAATAGGTGTTTTCTGTAATTCCCTACCAAAGTGTCTTGAATTAAAATTTAAATCTCAGGATACATATCCTTACTCAATGTCTAACTAAGTGTTGCCTTATAAAGACTAAAACATCCTCGTATCACATTGTTGTTGTACTTTGAATTAGAAATGTTACAACCTCAATACGGCCTAAAGAAGTGACCAAATGCAACTGGAGCAGCAGGGAGAGCGAGAATATTAAAGTTCAGCATTTCTGGTTCTATAGCTAACCATATAACAGATAAGTGACATGTCAGGAACCACGCTGTCCAAGAACATAATACATCAAATTAAAGTTGGTCATCAATTTGCGTTCTTTTAACCAGGAAGATTATGAACTTATGGACAACTACCACGACATGAGGCTTCGGGGTGTTTCTGAACCTCAAGCTGAATTATAAGTTACTGAAAACCGTAGGCCACAATTGAAGTACTGAAATTTCGTTTACATTTTCAAGTAGGGTCAATCCTTGATTCAGTCAGTCATGAATATTTGAAATGAAAGCTGGAAAATATCAATTTACAACTCTGACCTTGTACTCTTGAAAATTTACCCTAGTACACGTTAAGTGATTAACTTTCAACTAGCTACCAAAAAACCAAATGTTGCACAGGGAAGGGGGAATCACTTGAAATAAAAACAACCACCAAAACTTAATGAAACAAGAAACAATACGCATGCATGAATATATCTTACAGTTTGTAATCCTGAAACTTAAAAATTAAAAGGAAAATAAATCTACATTATGTTATGCGATGGTGGATAATTAGCACATCGTAAACGGTTCATTCAAAATCCTACCTGAACCAAACAAAGGCTGAAGACATACAAAAAAGCGAAAAGAAAGAAGAAAGAGAGCAAAAGAGAAAGCTGAAGGAAGAGGCAAAAAATGGAAACTATAATGGAAAAATTGCAATAAAATTGGTCAACTTAGGAAACTTTCGCAAGTGTAGGGAGATGAGGATATACCTGAAGAAAGAGGCTAGTCAACCTTGGACAATCCAGCTTTAATACTTCCAAGGAACAGCAGTTGCTGAACCAAAATACACATGAAACAGCTTTATCAATGAGCAATGTAAGAAACAGACAAAAAATTTCAAAGTCAACTTGAACAAAACACATACCTTAAGTTGAGAAAGCACAAATTGCAACATGAAACATCAACTTCCTTTAAATTTGCAGACAGAGAGAGGTTTAGTGAAGACAAGTGAAAACATCGGGCTGCAGGAGGAATAACAACCTTCTTGATATTTGGACAACCAACACAGTTAAGATTCTGCAGCAAACGATTGGGTCGCTTTATTGGGAAGTTTCCATCAGCCAATGAAGATGGGTCAGATGGGCTGCCAGGCAGACTGTAAGATCTGGGTGTCTCAGAACCTTGATCACTATTAAAACCCCAATCCAAGTCATGCATATTAACACATCCATTAAGGCTAACATGCGTTAAATGTGTACAGCAAGCAAGCAACTCCTCTATGGCCGACTGGCAGAGGGTCCCATATGACAAATCCAACTCACACAGGGTCGGGAGAGCACCATCTCTGTAAAGTGACTCCAAGGATGAGTCACTCAGATACTTGCATGCTTGCAATTTTAGAACCTATAAAGCAACCGTAAGGTCAGCAGGCGGAAATACAAAATGGATGAAGCGGAAAAGCAAAGATCTTAGAAATCCTACAAATGATCCTAAACCGCAAAAGATGATACGTTCCCAATCTGGGCAAGCTCATGGTCATTTTTTGACGGGGAAAAGGGGATGAGGCTTTGAACACAAATAGTAATATAAAATTACCAGATCTTATAGCCTTCATATGAATTAAATAACTAAGGAGTCCTAAATGGTGCAGATTTTCAAAAAAGAAATTACCTTCAACCGCAAACAGGATTCGAAAACAGGCTGCAAACTGACCAGGAAGGTGTAGGATAAATCTAAGTAGGTCAATTTTGGAAGCCAGCGCAAAGACAGAAGTCCCTCAGAGCCAATAAATGGACATGACATTAGAACTAATGACTCAATCATACGGCATGAAGCAGTTGTTGCAGATAAGCAGTCATCATTAAACTGGCTGCACACATAAGCAGAATTTCTATATCAGCTGAGTGAAAAAAGAAAGTTCAGATCAAACTTCATCCAAAATGAAAGACGAGAGAATAGAGGCACTGTCGAAAAGAAGTAACATGACCTGCAAAAGGAAGCATCCAAGGATGTCAGGAGCGGACAGCGGATGAATGCTTCGGACAATACACCACATCCCTTAAGTTCAAGTGACACCATTTGAGGTGCATCAATATGTAGTACATTCAATTTGGGGCATATCCCCAAGTTAAGGGACCTAAGACCAACCTGCAAGACGCAATACACTTCAGATACTAATTATGTTCATCCCATAACCAAGTCAATGAGTCATCAATGAAGTTGACAAATGGAACCAAGAGAATGAAATAACATCACACAGCACGCATTCAGTAACCTCAAAAATAACATTAGCTTAATTGCCAATACATTAGAACTATTGTAAACGAGCTATCACAAAAAAAACGTCAAGAGGTTCAAGACAACTGATATACAGACAAGCCCTGGGTATTAAAGATGCTATAGTATAGTAAACTGAATTTCACACAGATAATCAATCAGGCATGGAAAAGAGAATCAACATACTAGAAAACCAAAAATGACAATAGCTATCGTGCTTACCGGGGAAAATGATGCTCTTTCAAGGTGGTCACAGCCATCTAAAGAAACTTGTTCAAGATAAGGGCATCTGAATTCAAGAGAAGTTATAGCACGACAACCAGCAAGCGAGATACTAACCAAAGAAGTATTACAGAAATCCACTCTGGTCAAGCTCTGAACAAAGAAACAATATTTATTGTCAGCCAAATATGCTCAACCAACATATTTATATATGTAGGTGTATCCTAGATGCAAACAGTTTTACTCAAAAACAAATGTGGACTAGGACCTTAGCTCGCTTAAGGAGGAGACAAATTACTAAAAAAGTCCCCCCCACACCCCACAACGAAAAAAAAAGGAAACAGATATAAGCACACGTCAGACGAATACTTCCCAAGTAGAAAACAGTGGAAGGGGTAAAACACCTGCCCCCATCTTTCTTTAAATGGAATTTCACAAGGATGCAAAAGGCAAACATCCACTTAGCAACCATAATTTATCCTCAACGGATGAAGTAATCGGAAGTTTTACTTCCAAAACATTCTTTCGCAGCACATATTTCGTTAACCACTAATGTTTAATTCACTTCTTGTGACACACCAAAACTTAATGATTAACAATTGAACCATAAGTCCTCGAATACATTAGATAAAACCTTATGTCAGAAGAAAACTAGGTGCTGTTTGGACCTGTTTTTGAAAACAAAAAATAAAAAAACTTGTTAGGCATGAATTGTTTCCAGTGATTGTTATAAAAAACTGTTTCGAGAATTATGTTTCAAGAACATGCAAATGAGAACACATTTTGTATGTTTTCATGTGTTCTTGTGCCACCACACCCCTGAACACATTTTAATTTAATTGCTATTAATTAATTTTAATTTAATTAATAATTAATTAAATTAACTAATAAGTAACAAATAAAATAAGTAAATAAATAACTTACTAATTTTATCAATTTCAATTTTTTATTAATTATTAATTAAATTAATTAATAATTTTAATTAACTAAAATTAATTAATTAAATTAAAAATTGTAGTTCGATAAAAGGAAAAAAAAAATGTTCATTTAATTCTAAGGGCATCTTCATTTTAAAAACTTGTTGAGAGAACAATTCTACCCAAACAAATTTTATTTTCTTTTGTTCTTAAAAATCGTTCTAAAAATTGTTTTAAAAACCTGTTCTACAAAAAAAAAAAAAAAAAAAAAAAAAAAAACGCTTCCAAACAGGCCCCTAAAATCTGCATCTTCTATGTCTCCGACTGCAAAATAATCAGAACTCATATTCCTAATTTCTTTCTCCAGCCAAATCTTCCTGATCAACTCTAATCATCTAATAACTGACATTGAGAGAAAAACTAACTCAAAAGAGACCTGACTCTGTAGTTAACAACAGGTATTAAATCTGATAACTATACCAATATTCACTATCTCAGATGATCCAACAGGTCAGGCAGATGGTGATCTCAGGATCAGTGTATGTTGTCATAAGACATTTTCTACTACCTTTCAGTGCACATACTTTTCTGCAGTTAATCATGCTCTTCTTTGCACTATCCCCTTCAAATTATCTAACTTGTATTCTATAATGATACTAATGCTCTTACGGCGTACACCGGCAATTCCCTCCTGAGTAATAGGTTAGATGATTATTTTTAATATCACATGAAGAATTACAAGCCCCTATGCATCAAGCCACAAATCAAAGATGTTAAGCCTACTTGCCAGCACATCGGCCTTATACTTGCTTGTCTTCTCCATTACCTATAGCTTCTATCTTTACATTATCTAATTTTGAAATCAGTTCTGGGTAGTTCCCTCACATACAAATAGAAAATGTTTTGTTGAGAAGGTTTAAGCTGCCAAAGCCGAAGCCCCAAAATATGTCGACTACCTTATGGTCCATGTCTAAACATCAATTTAGACCCTACACTACATAATATTTAAAACAAGTATCCAACCTCAATTTTCAGATTCAATCCAATTCTATTGTTGATGGGAATCATGACTTAGAAAGTATAGCTCTAACACTGAAGTACAATAGGAAGGGTTCAACCAAGTAGATAGAATGTAAAGACCACAATTAGTTCCAACAGAGGTTTATTGAGTCAAGCAAATTATAATTGACTTCACGAAGAGAGTCTTTAATGCTACTGACATTTATCATGAATCATATTAAGGAAGCATCACCTACAACAGATAAATACATATCATCAAACGCCAGTGTTGATAGAAGTCAATAACGATCTTAACAATGCAGAATGAGTAACTACATTCTTAGTTCGACCTGCAAGTACCTCTGCATTATAAAATTCCTTTCAAAAGGAAAACAGAAAAGACATGACAAACCTCGCAGTTATCAAGAACTAGAGATCTCAGAACAGGGCATCCACCACCATCACTGAAAACTTCGCAAACTGAATTTGTAAGACTCTCGCATTCGGTAAGGTCTACTTCTTGCAAAAAAGGGCAGTGCAAAGCTAAAGTAGTCAAGCTTTCTTGCTTTTGCAACACCAATTTCTGCACAAAATAATTTGAAAAATTATACCAGAATAAATAAGCATCGAACGCGTAAAACCATTTTTGACACGAAATGACATACTTTAAGTGCATTTGATGTGATGTTGATCCTCTGAAGCGAAGGACAATTAGACACAGTAATTGATGACAACGCATTACTTCGTAAATTCAGATCGATAAATCTGCAGGCATGCAATCAATATAAGACTCCCTGGAAAACACAAAAAAAAAACTTTGCAGGCCGAGAAAGAAGTCTACTTGAATAGCAGAGAGAAGTCATACTTGCGACAATGAACAAGTCTTATGTTCTGCAGGCGTGGAAGATCCAAGGATACTGAAGTGAGTAAGCTGCAATTGTCCAATTCCAGTACCTAGGGCAAACAGAAGATGATGCTTTACATTCTAATAACATTATAATTAAAAAAACAATAAAAAAGATGGTAGTTATATGACAGGACAATAGCCAAGATAAGAAGCAGCTTCAAACCTCTAACATATAGCTACGAGCTATGGCAGCCATAGAAGCCGAAGTTATTCCCTCACAGCTATGAAGCTTTAGAACTGTCAACATTGCCAGGTTCACGGACTTCCAGGCGAAAAAAAATTTGGAGTCAATTTAAGATACAAACTCACACTTTTCACATATAAAAATATGTTTAAATCATCATAAACAGTAGAAGTCTAAGATGTAATGTACCTCAAATGAGATGTTTGGACAGTATGATGCATCAAGAATGTGGAGATTTCCACAAGTAAGAGCCATTTCACGTAATGTCTCATCACTAACGCCTGAACAATTCGATATATCCAAGGATTCCACAAGTGGGCAAGATGTTATTGCAGAACGAATTGCTGCATCTGAAAGCTTGTGACAAGAAGCCATATCAAGTTCCCGCAGTAGGGGACAATTGAGTGCAACATGCGGCATGCTACTACGCTTGAGAGACAAGGACTCAAGCTGGGGACACCTGCGAGAGACAAATGTTTTAGCAATTTCAAGATGGATAGCTTAATTCCATCATCCAGTTAATTCAAAATTTGTCACCTGACAGAAACACGGAGAACGCGGCACTTTACTATATGGAGACGACGCAATCTATCATGGTAAAAAGGTATCTCCTGTAGACCATTACCAAGTGTAGCATCATTAATGGTTAAATTCTTCAACACAGGGCAATCAGTTAAGGCTTGGAAAAAGGTCTCCCCTAGTTGTCCTCTGCCCAATGTCAAACTCTCGAGATTTCTGAGAAGAATAAGATATATCAGAAGCAACCATAAAATAGCGATGTTAAATTAAAATTCAATAAGATCACTTCCGATTACCCCAATGAAGAAACTGCCATCATCGCAAGCAAGTGGATAGAAGTAGAAGCATAGACCTTTACAGCAATGGCATTTGGATAACGACGACACATGTCCTCGACTGCAAATGAGCAAGTTGAAAATTTTAATAGATCCCCAAATACAGACAAACACATTCCCAAGCAAGAATATTTTAAAAACCTTAATATAGAGGAAACATAGGTGTAAGCAGTTAACAAGCTTCGAAGAAAAGCTAGAGAGAAGCTGAAACTTCATCCAGAAAAATTGTGATAATGACCAGCGTATTTCATGCAACTTTTTGGCATCACTAAAGAGATAAAGAGAAGGTCAACAAAAGCAAAAGAAAGAATTTGTTCAAAGACATTATTCCCAGCTTTTGCATGAAATGACAATATTCTTGTATGGTAACAGTTGCCTTCATATTCTTGGCCCAGTACCATGGCCGATAGATGTAACGATACAAGTTGCAGGCCAAAATCCTAGAGAGAACAAGCTATATATAAACATAAAGAAGAAAAAACTCATTTCATTGTGTCAACCACAACAGCGCTTCTGATTGTTGTCCCAACAATCTGCACACAATGACATAGCAAATACAGATATGTATGAGCCCTTTGCCCGCTACCCCCACAGCATACATATAGCCCCTGTATTTGGCCCCAAATCCTTATTCTATGCTAGTGTCCTATTCGGTATCCACAAGATGAAAGACACTAAAACTATGTGCTGCTCCACCTTCACCCATAAAAGTTTCTTGCAAAGTATGAAAAAGGTTTCCCATCAACAAATAGTCAACATTATAAGGTAACTCCATTGATATATACCTAACTGCTGTAAGCCATTGCATGTAGTTCATCCAACAAAGGAACTTCCGTTTCTCAGAAATGAAATAAAGTGAATCATTGCGTATAGTTTAAAGGAGGGCTGCCCTTCATTGTGTTTGATGATGCCACAAGACCCTAAAGCCTGAAGTTCTGGCTGTAGATGAGGTTAAATATCGAACTGTCATACTCCTTTCTTCTTCGTGTCACCTGCATCACTCATTTCAAAGCTCCTGGCTACTACGCACGTACCATAGAAGCTTAGTACACAAATGCATCACTCTAAAAACACAAGAATACTCATCCTTTAAAGCAATCATGACCTACTAAGTTGGCATCACTAGAGAATACAATTGTCTACAATGTCAATGTAGCAACCTGAAGACAACTACTGTTTATAGAGGTAATATGATCTCAAGCCCATGTACTTGTGGTTTGAAATCTACTGAAAAACTTCAGAACCCTCACGACGCATTAGATCAGAGTGAAACATATCTTTCCATTTGACCGCTATCAGATATAGATAAAAGAACGATAATACCCTCCAAGCCACCCACCATAAGATTTGAAGTATCATAATTCGCAATTATATGAATCCCACCATTGATGAATAGCGAAAAACAATTCTCTAACCAACCAACACCAGTCTTCCCTCAAAACCAACTAAGTTTCTCCAACAGTAACCATCACATGGAGAGAGACAATTGCTTCGTCTGCGATGACCATATCCCCAAACACCAAAGTGCCAGAAGCCTAATCACCACCACCATCACTTGACCACAATGAGTCATCTACCACAAGTTCCGAAAGGACCAAAACCAACTCATCAGAAAAAAAGGCAAGAAGATTCCATTCTCCACAAACAATATAGAGAACATCACCATGAACAATCCTTTACCACCAGAAATCTTTACCATCTTGAATGCTAAATTGGCACTTGATCCATCCTCGTATCTCCTGGCTATCTCTATATTAGCCATCAACCAGACATACATCTTAAGTACCTTAAGCTCTCCAGTTCCAAACTGAAATCTTAATTTGACCAAGCACAAGGTTTCAAGTGAGGGATTTAAATGGTTACATTTAAAGACAAGTGAAACCAAGAGTAAGGGGTTTTCAGAATTTGAATAAGTAAGTGGGTCCAAATAGGTTTTTATCTTTTGATGTTCAATAAAATATCAATACTGTAACAGGTAAAATAATCAATTTAAGAAAGTAAACATTATTTTGGAACAACACATAGGGAGTATCAATCTTGAAGTTAATATTGATGAACACTTTCATGTCAATGAATGCCTGTGATATTATTCAGCGCAGAATATTCAGATTTTAATTGTGGTGCAGAAAGTTGCAGCCAGTGGACATCGTAGGGAAAAACATGGAGAGGCATGTAAGCCTCACGGCTGTTTGCCATTTAACCATGACCAAATATAGAGCAAAACTTGAAGAAGGCTATTCAAACATTTAAAAGTTATAAGCGGGTGATATGGTGGTACTCAATATAGGTGTTACACTCACATTGTTGTACTGATATATTCCTGTTTTCAAAATTCAAGTACCGCCAGAAATCTTCATGGGAACTAGCTGCTCTCCACTGCCTACAAACCCTTGCAGCTCGACAGAGATCAATCTGGCCCAAGAAAGAGAAAACCTGACAGCAGTAGGACATATTTAGATACAACATGATCCAAAGTAATAAAGAGCAGTTACCAGTAAAGCCACAATGTGAGTACCATATGCAATAAGTCGTCTGTAAGATCCATCCGCACTTCTAAATCTTCCCCTTTTGAAGTATTGCTATCATTTCCTTCATCATCTCTTGCACCACCAGAATCAGGCAGATTCTCCGCAGCAGCATTTTCATACATTGGCTCATTCTCAAAAGGATCTAACCAATCCCTGCAAAGATTCCCATTATCAACTTATAACCATAGAGGATCATAATTATGTAATGATGAACTGAAAATGTAGAATGCAAAGAATTTTGAGATCAAAACACACGAGAAATACTCTGATACATAAAATGGAGCGTAATATCTAGGAGGAGCAACAAATTCCAATAAGATTGTAATGCCAAATTGAGTTCATTCTCAATATTTAATGACTTAAAACAATGTCAATGTTATATCAATCACAAACCCTTAGTTCACATTATTGTGCAGGAATAGATTTTCACCATTCTTTTCCTTTTAAGATACTCGTCCAGGTGGATTTATCAGCTTCTGAGTAAAATTTTGATGGAATACATTTTGTCCTAAAGAACACCTACCATTGTGTAGTTATCAAAACAAGTGACAAACAACTTTTACCGGCACAATTAACATGCTTCATCAGCATAGAATATTCAAGCGAATTCCAGAAAAATGACAAATAAAAGTACCTTTAGAAGATCGCCGATAAGTCACTCAAGTATCAAACGAACTACAAATTACAGTATAATTTCTTCAAATTAATAATGTTGGGACCACTTAAATTCTATTAATTTAGCGAGATATCAATTTATTGATAAATTAAAAATTATTGATTTATAAAGATACACGCCATTAATGAATTGAGGGTCGTAATCAATGAGTTGGGCTACTGTCAAAAAATAAATGTCAAACACCTTTTGAATTTTCTTAGTGAAAATGACACCAATACAGAGGTTTTGAGCGTAGATGAAATCAATGACAATATTACAGGGGTTCTCAAGATGAAGCTGAAACTAAAAGTTGATAATAATACACATCCTTTGAAACTGGTATCACGAAATGAAACACTCAAAGCATCAATGACACTCCAAAACTTCTTGTTGCAATATGAGAAAGAAACCATGACTTTTAGGCTCACTACGTAAAGAAGAGATTCAACTAGATTTGAAGTTTAACAAAAGATAACCTACTGTTGATTTATTTTTTGAGAAAACCTTATGATCAATTTATTATGTACTTTTTAGCTAATTATTAATTTATAGAATATTTGGATTTATAAAAATATTTTAAATGTATTATCTGATAATTTTATTGAGATTATTAATTTTTTACACAAATGCAAGTCAGGACGAACAATTTTATTATTATTATTTAAATGAAATTATTTATTTATCGAGTATTATTTTAAAGAGGTTCTACTGTATCTATAACTACAACTAGAGTTCCAAATCTTCACCAAAATCTTATACGACAACATACCATTCTTGTATCAAATTGTTGCTTGAGACATAGTACTACAAACAAGAATCAGATTAGAACTTCTACAGCAAGACAGGGAGTTCCTTACAATGAAAAGGAGTGAACTTTAGGCCGTTTATTCTGCAAATCACGATCACAACCCGCTCTTTGCATCACTGCTGCTGAAGACGACGATGCCTCCGCACTCAACCCTAAATTCAAATTAACCTCCATCGACCCAAAACCACTACTACTCGGCCCTAATGGATCCAGCACCCGAAAATCCCCATTTCCCGCCTCGAATTGACCCGCATTTCGGTCAATCTCAAGCCCCTCATTCTGCATAACTTCAACTCTTCCTCCATCACCCTCCAGTAACCCTAATCTCTCCATCCTACGCCTTCGCCACGCCACCCCTACGTTACGCTCACATATCTCCACATTCTCATTTCCCAAATTGCCCTCCCTCATACTCTCAATTACCTTATCACCAACACTATCACAATTCTTATTATCGCTACTTTCTTCTTCTTCTTCGCCGAAGCACAGACAACACCAAATCCTCATACACAAACACCCACACGCACACACACACACGCAAAGCTAAGACCTTATCAAGCTCCCACCTTTACAAACCCTAGTTCGCGATCTTCAACAATTTCCCCAAAAAAAATTTGACAAAAACCAAAAATAAAAACCCTAACTTCGGAAAAATTAAAACAAAATTAAAATTCAACGATACATCAAAACCCTAGAAATGGCACAACCGAAAATCAAACAATCAATTGGAGAAAATGGAGGAAAAATATTTTATTTTTCTTCATCGATTACACATAACCGGTGAAGTATGAGAGCATAAACAAAAACACAAAATGCTACATATATACATAAAACATATACATATAAATGTGTGGATGTATAGGCAGAGAGAGAAAAAGTCTAGAGAGAGAAAGGGGGAATGTAATTATGTAAGAGAGTAGTAGATCTGATCGGATGTTTAGTTGGGGGCTTTGAAAAGATCGGCGGTGATGGAAAGTGATTATTTATTTATTTTAATTATTCCCTTTATTCTTTTCCTTTTCTAAATATTAAAAAAAATTAGCGTACGACGTCGTTTTGGGGGTTGCGGAACTCACTATTTCTTTGTCTATTTTTTATTACAATTTGTTTTTTTAAAACAATATCACGTTGGATTCATTCAACACATACAAATTTTGTGGTACAATAGTTCACCCTAACAAATAATCTAAGTCACAAAATAACATGTATGATGGAATAATGTAAATATAAATTTAATACATTTAGTTACAACGATTTTTTATAAAATTTTAATCGCAACGAATCATTATTCGATGCTTCATCTAACCTTTAGGGGACACTTCTTTACAAACTTTTGTGACGAGCGTTTGTACTCTTTAATGACCCGAGAGTGTTACTGTCATTTGTAACATGTGAGAATATTGTGAGGCTTTGGATCAAATGGTGACCTTAGCAATTCTAGCAATTATGGTTTGTGAGAATCTGAAACATAATAATGGTGTTCCTTTTGTGTGGGAGGAAATTTTTGTTATAAGCTTTCCAAATGCACAGAAAAGGATGACATGAAATTACAATTTTTCTTGTGGACGTTAAAGGGAAAGTGGGGAGAAGATTGGTGCAAGTTACAAACATGTTTTGGAAGGAAATATGGTGTCCAAATGTTCTTTCCATAGAACTTATGTCATTTTGAAGTACTACTTACATATGTAATGGTAAAATTGAAGTGTGTAAACTCCAGTGAGCAGCTACAATCAAAACAAAGGGAGCATCTGTGTGTGCTACCTAGTTTAAGTTGGGGGTTTCAGCGATTTGGGTAGTATTTTTACATGTTTGGTAGTACCATATTCTCTTGAGGAGGTGAGGGTATTTATAGATTAGTTAACTTGTTTAAATAAACCTTCTCCTAAACAGATTTTATAATGAATTTTACTACTCGAACACTCTATCCTACCCAAATTCTACCTCCTAGAGTATGTGAAATTCTAAGAACGGAAAAATTCAGTTCGCATTAGACTCATCTCCCTGTCCTATCTCTCCCTTAGATAAGGTCCGCCCCTATTACTCCTTTATGGGTCGAGCCCCATGGGTCAACACATCCGGGCTGCAATCATTCGAAGGTCCTAGCCCCTATGGGCCGAGACCTCTCTATTCCAGATCCGAAACTTAAAATTTCTCTAGACTCTCCTATCTGTCACGTATCTAAACCGAAATTCGGATACTTTCAAGCCCTTATCCTGCATATGTCCAGGCCGAGGCCTAAATCCTTTACCTAGCTTGCTTGTGTCTAGGTTGAGGCCTAGGTGCCCGATTTCTTCCTCTACAAATTGCAACCACACGTGAAGAATGAAATTTAATAGTCAAGATATTTAAGGGATATAAATAGGCATGGTTCAACATGACAATTTTTTAAAATCTTTTAGTTATAAACTATAAAATACACCTTTTAACGTCATAAGAATGAGAAAAAATAATAGAGAATATTTGAAATAGATTTTTACTTTTTTTTATGGAGCATTTTGTATAAAAAAAAATATTTGATAATTATGAACCAACTATATGTGAGCAAAATAGGCTTTTTTGTTTTCCTTGCATTTCTGTTATACTTTTATGTTTGTGTTTTGGGAAATTGTCGAAGTTGTTATAACTAAGGATAAAAATTGTTAAAAGTTTATTGTGAACAATTATTGCTTTTATTGCTTCAAAATTACCTAGTTATTTCTAATTAGTTCAACTTTTAGAAATTTGAGTTTATACCAGAAACAATTCTTTTGTGTTCATTAAAAATGACATTTTGATCATTAATCTTTTATTTTATGTCTTTTGATCCTTCAAGTTTCAATTAGATACTCTTTAGTCCATTGAGTGTTTTACATTTTTTAAAGTTACCAGTTAAAAGACTAAATGTCTCATGCATAAGCACAAATATTCAGTTTATATTTCAAAATGTACTATTTTAGTCCTATATTATTATCATTTATCATAACTTAGTCATTATCTTTTAAAATATACCATTTTATTTTTGTATCTTTATCATTTGTCTCAACTTAGTATTTATCTTTTTTTATTATAGTCCATGTTAGTCTTCTACTATTTTGAAAGATAAGAACTACATTGGAACAAATGGTAAATATACGAGACTAAAATAGTATATTTTGAAATATAATGATTAAGTTAGGACAAATTTACATATACATGACTAAAAAGGTACATTTTAAAATATAAAGACTAAAATGACACAAACTTTAAAGATAAATGACTAAATTGAATATTTATCCCCAACAACAATTAACTAAGGGGCAAAAGAGAAATATGCATTCTTTCATCTTTTCCGCTTTTTTCTATTTTTCCCTTTTCTTCCCTTGCTAACCGTGGCCCAATAATTGCAGTTCATTCTTCCAAGACGAAATGAACCTTCTAAATTATTTCCAAATATATTTTATTCTTCAATAAAATTTTTCCACAAAGTTATCTATTTCAAGATTACATAATGTTGTGATATTTTAATATTAATAATCATGAGTATTTATGTATGTTTTTAATTTTAGAATATGAAGAGATTATGTATTAACTTTGTATTTATAAATGTATTAATTTTAGAACATGAACAGTTTCTTATATTTAGGGATATATTAAATTATTATCTTTTCACTTGTATGCAATTTATTATGGTGGTTTTTTTAGGAGCCTATAAATAGGTCTCATTCTTACTTCAAATATACTTAAAAAAATAATTTACTAACATATTGAGATAGTAAGTTAGAGGGTTTCTCAGCCGAAAGAGAAATGTGTTATTGAGAAAAGCTTGTGTTTAACAATCTAGTGCAGAGTTGGTTCAAGCAATACGACAACAAGTCGGATTGTTGTATCCTGAAAGGGACAAGTCATATTAAGACTGCTGTATCAGTTATTTCCACCGTAGAAGGCTTTAATCTCCTTAAATATAACGAGATTCCCGCACCTCAATCCAATTGAGTTGTCTCCAACAAAAGTGTTTGTATTTTAATTTTTGTACTAATTTCAATTTTTATTGTATAATTTCACACATAACAAATTCTTCATAATTGTAGAGAATAAAAACATTAAAGAAAACAATTTTGAAAACGCACATGGTTATAGGCCATCACCACCACCACCACCACCACCACGAAAGTTGCAACATCATGATGTTGT
Source organism: Ehretia macrophylla (assembly GCA_037974665.1). Taxonomy (NCBI): domain Eukaryota; kingdom Viridiplantae; phylum Streptophyta; class Magnoliopsida; order Boraginales; family Ehretiaceae; genus Ehretia; species Ehretia macrophylla. The sequence goes on along the minus strand of CM075764.1, from coordinate 63,917,900 downwards.
GTTTGAGCATTCTATTACTTCCTTAGCAATGAGTCCATTGATACAAAGGTTACAATTTATGCATATTTTCATGCTACAAAAAAAATTAAAAATAACGTTGTTTTATCCCATTATCACAAATCGTGCGATTATTATCACGATTTTGTGAATTACAATAATTTCAATGATAGTGTATCACTTATTCTGTCAATAATTAATCTATAATTTCCTAATTCAAATGTATTACATATTTTGTCAATAGCTATGTACTAAAGATTTCAATTTCATGATTTTGAAAGAAAAAAAAATACAAGATAATGCCTATTCCAAACTTACTCGAACTATAATGTGAACTTAGCATGTTCTTAGCAAATTCTATAGTACGATTCTCATCCATCTTTTTTATTTATTTATTATTATCCTAGTTGGATGAAAACAACGCTCCTAAATAAGGCATTTCTTTACAATTCAAGAGTTGAAATTAAGAAAGGCTTAGCCTTTATCTTCCTAGAATATAGGAAGGAGATATGACTTCTTAGAATAAGATGAGCTACCTGGATCTGTGTATGTATGAGTCTCAGTAATTGAAGATAGAAGAAGAAATGGAATCGTACGCCACCTAAAATTAAGTGTGAAAAAACCTCATAATTTATTATATAAAATGATGTTTTCTTTGAATAAAATTCACATCTCTTTCTATGAACTTTCCCAGCTATTTCTGTAAGTTTCCAGATGGTTGATAAATTCAAGTGGTGATCATAGTATATCGATTTCTTGTTGTGCATGAGAGGAGCAAAATGATTATCAAATAGAATATTTGCTTATATGTCCTTGGTCATATGCTTGTGGACTTTGAGCAAAGACACAAGAGGACTGAAGGCATCAAAGCCCATCCAACAAACTTGACCGTTGTATTGTGAGCCCAGTACGTGCAAATTTCCATAGCCCAAAAGGATAACGGCCTAGTTTCCAACTGGACTTCCTAACTTCATCATAGACGCGCTTCTATTTTCTTTTTCTTTCTTTTTACTTTTTTTTCCAGAAGAAGATGGCACAAATGCAGAAGACAACAATATTCATATAACTTAATTGAAGCAACGAAAGGCTTGCCAAAGATTTTGTGTATAAATTACTGATGCTTGTTTTCATTAACTAAAGCAGTTCAAAATCAAATCTAGATAAGCGTCTAGTAAAAAACTTGTTATCTGATTGCAATGAATATATATATTTTATGTTTTAATGGAAACATCTTGAAATAGTTATAGTAGCAGTGACAAAAAAAAAGCTTTAATAAAAGGAATTTCGGTGTAGGAAATTTCTATTATGCACATTGAAAAAAGAGGTATTCGTCTTCCATAGATCCTTGGTTTGACCTTCTAATGAGAATTGAGGTCATTGCACGGACCGCAGACGCTCTTCTATCTCAATTTATCTCATCGTATAAATATATGGAAATAGTCATAGTTGTAGTAATAACAAAACAACCTTAACAAAAAGTATTTTAGTGTACAAAACTTATGTTGTATGTTGAGTCAAAAGAAAAAAGTCAATCCCACTTTATAATAAATCGGTATGTTGAGAGAATCAGAGTGTTAGAACAAAGTAAATCATTATTAAGGTAGACACAAGATTTTATGTGATTCGATCTAAGCCTACGTTCACGAGCAATACGAGAATAATTTCACTATGATGAAAGAATACAAGATAACCTGTTGGGTTTTTGGCTTGAGCCCAAACTCAAGGGATGTTGAAAACTAGTAGAAGTCTGTTAGGAGAAGAAATATGTTTTTCGATCTTAGTGGAGTTAGGATTAGTTGACTATGAATAGAACTTTATAACTTGTAATTATTTGCTACGAGGGTCACACTCCATGGGGGTATGGAGGGAGTGAGCTGAGTGTTAAGAGTGTTTTTCATGCTTTTGCCAAAAAAAAAGCCAATGTAGGGAAGGTTTACACTTTAACCATAGATAAAGTCCTATGAGAGTTTTTATAGTTTAGCGTGTGAGTATGGGGGAGAGTTTTGGATCTTTGTTCGTCCAAAAGATCTGTTGCATTGTAAACCTATTCATGAATAGTAGAGTTCCTAGTTTCTTGGATTGTGGATGTAGGCAGATGATCGAACCATATTAAAAATATCGTGTGATTACTTTATGCTGCATTGTGTGTTTTATGTGTGTGTCCTATTCCAAACAGAAATCTCTTACAATAATGCCTCACTAATCATTCATGTATACACTCAATATTTGTTACACTTGATATAAGCCTAAAAGACTCATTTACAGTTGACCCTATTATAATTAAGAAGGTTCTATGTGTTCGACTTACAAGTCCATTAAGCACAATTCACAAATATGGACCACCGTTTCAACATTGTGAATGTAAAACATTCCCCCTTTCATATAGCTCCTGTTAGTAACGTTTTCCTCGAGAGAATCAAATACAAAGTCTTAGGTTGCACATATTGGGAAACATTGAAGGTGAATAATATGTGTGGCACGCCTTTGTATTTGTAAAGCTAAAGCTATAAAGAAAGTCCACAAGTACTTATCTGTCTATATGCTGCGCTGCGCTTAGGTCCACCTGCTAATATTTGTGGCTTATAGTGGCGAATTTAAAATTTTTGTTAATTGAGACTAATAATACGTAATTTATCATTCAAGAGTTTTATTTAGTAGGGGTTAATGACATAGAATTTAACACTTATATAATTTAGTGTAGAGTAATAATTCGAGCTAATTTGTAGGAAAGAAAAAGGTACTTATTTTTCAGTGGGGGTAAAATATTTTTTCAACTTAAAAACACACACATTTAAAAAAAATACAATCTCAATTCCTTGTTTAATGTTTTCACTTACGGGGTCAGTGGCCCCCACTACCTGCTGATTAGACCCGCCCTTGGCACTGGCTGAAGAAAAAAATATATAAATTCGGTCCTAAACTGTACATTGCAATATATATCTATTCATCTTGAAAGTTAAATATAAAAGAAAAATAAAAACAATGAGACAAAATAGTGAAGAAAAGAAAGCAAAGGTTTCAAGTTAAAATAGGGTCATGTGAAATAAAATAAGGAAATGAATGGACAAAAGATTGCACTCATCAGTACAGTTGTAAAGGGTAGCTAGTGGGGAAGATTTGTGGACCATGGTAATGAACTTTATCTCCTCTCTTATGAATGTTAAGCCATTGACGTATCATGACTACAACTGTAAAGTCCACCAACGAAGCAATCTTTTTGTAATTATGCACAGCTACACAAGCAGTTTCATTTTCAACTTCTATTATCCTTCTGTTGACAAACTGGAACAAGATTGAATGAGGTACATATAGATAAAGATAGATGGAGAAAGTGAGAGAGTGATAGAAATTAATGGAGGCACATATATTATCAATCTATTCTATTGAACACCATGAACTTCATGGAGTACTATTATTGTCTTCAAGGAATAGCTCAAAGCCGTTGTCATTGTCAAATTGCTAAGCCACTGATCTGATGATAAGTTGTGGGGTCGATCGAGAAGCATGCGTCATGTATACATTTTCAATGAAGATTATAGGATTTATGAATGAAGGAAAGCCTCCGCGATAGGTAAAGTTGTCGTCTTATAATTTGAATATTATTCGTTTGAGTTATACAAATAATATCTTACAAAATTGAGATATAAAACTGTGCATAATAGACCTCAGAGTTGAAACGACATTTTTCACAAATCCCATATGTAACGAAAGTTTTCTGATGTGAATTTTTTAGGGTAAATAACACCGTAACCCCCTATGGTTTACTTAAAGTGCACAACACCCCCCTGTGGTTTCAAAAGTGCACTGGACCCCCCTATAGTTTCAAAAAAATAGCACCACAACCCCCTCTGTCAATAAATCCGTTAGTTGTAACGGCAAGTGAAGTACACGAGCCTCTCATGCAATTTTGGCTGGTTTTTAACAATTTTTTCGATAAAATATATGGACTAATTGACAAAAAAGCCCTTTACAATACAAAAAAAAAAAAACAAATAGCAACAAACAGCAACAAGTTCATCGTCATTTGTTTTTGTTTTTTTTTTTTTGGGTTTGGTACAGACAAACCCCACCCACCCCACCCCAACCTCCCCTCCCCTCCCCTCGCCTCCCCTTCCTCCTTGGCGGAACTGTATGTGTATATGTATTATCTATATACATATTTTTTTTTTTTGGGGTTTGGTGTGCGTGTGTATATATATATATACATACACACAAACCCCACCCACCCCACCCTCCTCCCCTCCCCTCCCCTTCCCTCCCTCCTTGGCGGAACTGTATGTGTATATGTATTATCTATATACATATTTGTTTTTTTTTTGGGGGGGGGGGGGGGGTTTGGTGTGCGTGTGTATATATATATATATACATACACACAAACCCCACCCACCCCACCCCTCCCCCCCTGGCGGAACCCACCCCTCAGTCCCCTAGAAATCACCCCACTCCTCCACCCCCTTGGCTGAACCCACCCCAGTATATATGTGTATATATTTGTATGTGTATATGTATTATATATATACATATTTGTTTTTTTTTTTTGGGTTTGGTGTGTGTGTATATATATATATTTCTCTTTTTTTTTCCAGATATGGTGTGATATATAAATGTTATATATTATTATTATTATTTTTTGGTATTTTGTGTGTATATATATTATATAATTTTTTGGTAAAGAAAAAGGAGAAAATAGAGAAAAAAATGAATTGAGGGTATTTAAGTCATTTCACATTTTCTGTTATAAAATTTGACGGAAAACAAACGGAGGGGGCACGCATGCCACTTTTCCAAACCATAAGGGTGTCCGGTGCATTTTTGAAATTACAGAGGAGTTTTGTGCACTTTAGGTAAACTATAAGGGGGCTACGGTGCTATTTACCCAATTTTTTATTATATATATAGGATATATGCTTGAAGGAGAAGTTTGGGACTAGATAAAATTGTATTTCATTGACTTGAAGATTACGAATTCAAATCCTAAATTAAAAATAGTTATTTGTGAAAATAAAAGGTAAAACTATATATAACAAGCCTTAGAGTTGATACGATCTTTTTTCAAACTCTACATATAACGAAAATTTCAGATATCGAGGTGCTTATCTTTATTTTATATTATGTATAGGATTTATGTTTTCCCTTAGAATACGGACAGGACATCTATTACCAAACCCAACCCTTTCTCTGGAGAAGGAAAAGTAAAAAAGACATGAAGGCTCGACTATTCACACCTTGTATAAAGGAGGATATAAGAACATTTAAGATTAGGCATAGTAATCTTTTCAAGATTCAGTAGCAACTAGCAACTTATACTATCATAAATGTTTCTTGGGTCGATGTATATTTTTTCACGTTTATTATATGCACTCTTGTTTGATCTGTTAATATAAATTCTTTTGTTAAGAAAAAAAAAATGAAGTTGATATACCTAAAGATTAATTGTGGAGATCCACATGCCACGTTTTCGTGAGTCGCATGTAGATTGATTTGTGTATGCAAAACTTCTTGTGAAGATGCAATGCAAATAAGGATAGAGGCCCTCCTTAAAACACGAGATTTACATTAGCTTTACAATAATGCAAATCAAAATTTACAATGAAATTTGCAATAAAAATAAAGTGAGTGTCTCTCTCATTGAAGATTGTTTTCTGTTAAAGTAATAAAAAGCATCTTTTAAATCCTTTTGTTCTTCCAAAGTTAATTACCATACCTCTGAAGTATGCATACAGTCAAAATACAGAAAGGAATAAAAAACTATATCTCACTTATAAAAAATGTCCACACACTGCCCACTCATCTTCAACAATGGTGACACACATATTGAATAAGCATGTATAAATTTCTGTTTCTTTTTTGGGGGTGAGGACTATTTGTTGAACATAATATACAATATAATAAACACCTTTCTAATAGTTTAAACTTTTAGATAAAGTGGTCACTTAACATGCATGATATCCGAACCTAGGTACTAAAAGATCATCGGTTTTAAACTCACCATCACCCATTTAAAACATTAAAACTGTCCAAGTGTAAGACTCAAATACTAACTCTACTTCCATTTGCGAAAGCGTGTTGAATATAATATATGATATAATAAATTCCTCTCTAATAGTTTAAATTTTTAGATGAGTTGGTCACTCAATACTATTCATACTATAGCATATATATATATATATATATATATATCAAAACCTCCATTTATATACTTTCTCCACAATTTTTAACTTTATTTGTTGCTAATCAAATATTAAATGAATCACTAAAGTTTTAGTTTATAAATAAACAAACAAATGTCACTATTATATATCCAATGACTTAAAGTTTTCAATGCTTGATTTTTATTTTAGCCTTTCAATTTCCACTCTTATCAAGTGGCACAAAAATGATCATCTTGCAATAACAATTGTCTTAACAACTGTATTCTTTTATCCTTAAATTCTTGCATACATACTATTGTTACTTTTGCTTCAGTATTGTTCCTTTTGCCAGACTATTGTTACTTGTTTGCTTGACATTTCAAGATAGGAGGTCGACACAGTTTTTCATTCAAGTTTTATATAGTTTGAATCCAAGTATAAATATTGAAATAAACATATAATATTTTCGTTTTGTTATATCAATGAGCTCTCCAATTTTTAGTTACTTCTAGCATCAATCTTGTAGATCATTAGGTTATCACATGAATATAGGTTTTTAATGGGTTGAATTCAGAGCACATCTTAACAAATCCAATTAGATATAGAGGTACCAAAATCTAAATTTAATTTCGATCAAATCTTAGAAAACACAAAATTGAATGTGAACATGAGCAATATTTTAAGTTTGAAAGTGAATTTTGAATCCTAAACAAGAATTGGAATAATTTAGGTTTTATATATATCACTCAAATCACAAGTATTTAAGATTGTATTTCTCATACCTAATTTTTACAATATTATAATAACGACTTGTATTTGGTTCCGAAGACATTGTTGGTTACTAAAATAAAGAAATAAACAATTTTTTTTTATAGATGGATAATTTATTTTTAGTTTTAGAATACTTTTGGCCTCTAAAGAGAAATACGATCGACAATATAATTGGCAAAAAAATTTCTTGTACATTCAAAGAAACTACCCTAACTACGAAATACTTTCATATGTATATAGTTTCTTTTAAATTCTATAGTAACTCAATATTTAATTAACTATTCACACACCTAGCTAAATTAAAATGCTTTCTAAAGATTTTCTCACTTTTGAACAAAAGTTGTTAACTATGTGGCTTATGTTAGACAACATTAAACTTTTAAAAATTTAAGAGCAATATTGGACTTTTTAAAAATATGGAGAGATATATTTGAGAAAGAAAAAAAAAAAGTTTACCACATTATGTAAAAACAGTTTCGCAAAAACTTTTTAGAAAAACTCCAATTTAGAGTTTCTTGTTTTTCAGATTTTTTTAGCTTCAATTTATACTAAAAGCTCTTTCAGAAATACACCAAACATGTTAGTTTTAGCTTCTAAACTCATAAAAAACACTTTTAAATGCCTAAAAACTAAACCAAACAGAGCCTTAGACTATTTACTATGGTGCAAATCACCTTTTCTCCCTCATAATAAGGCAGAGAAGATTCAGGATTATTATTTAATGGGAGTTGAAAGTACATAATTTACTACTCGTATATGAATAACGTTTTCTAGTGGGAGCTAAATTGAATTTTCAGCTTATAAACATATTTAAAATACAACCTCAACTTACTTTTTAAGGACACTGCTTTTGGGGTCAGTAAAGACTACAAATTTTATTGGTGTGTGAATGAATCCGCACTTGTAATAAGGTGTTCCAAATACAAAACTAATTAGAAAATTAAAATCCAAAGATGTGATTTGAATAGGATTAATCAAGAGGCCAACTTTAAAATTGTAAAAACATATGTTAGGATCCAAAACTTTAATCCTCACGTGGTCAAGAAAGCCTCTTTAAAAGTATATAAATTTTTTCTTGTCTGAATCTAATTATTCTTCAATCTTGATATTCACGCGCTGACCAAAGAGGTGTTAGGGTTTTCGACATACTTACACAAACGAAGAAGACGTCCGTTGCATGACACAGTTACCGGTGAACGTATCCGATACTGTTGCATGGGACTCAACGAAGAAACTCATCCCATTGGTGGGTTGCATCTTACAAGAAATCATGATCTTATCATTACCTTCCAAAAACAACCAATGGGCCCCACTAAATTTAGTCCCCAAAAAACTTTTCTCTACTTTTCACGAAAAGAGAAAAGAGAAAAAAAAAAAAAAAAAGTGGCTCAAAGAGCTAGGGTGTTGTAACCAAGTAGATTTTCATCTTTTTGCATAGGGAAAGCCAAATTGTTTTTGCAAAAAAGCTAAAGGTGTATGTGTATATGTAAAATGTTTTTTTTCTTTTCTTTTGATCTTCTTTGCATGAAAAGAGAATCTGATACCTATATAACTATATCCATGTTAAACTGGCTCGAGCTTTCTTATCAAAACTCATATTGAATTGAGCATTTTTTTGACTGATTTTGGTGATCTTTTTGACAGATTTATGTGGATTCTGTTGGATTTTGAACGGGTGTGTTTTCACACTATTTTGTGACTTGAAAGGCGGCTCATATTCATTTGTGTTCGTGAGCAAAACTTACTTTATAGCATGGGAAAAGATTTTAGTCAAACCAACGAATCGCCCACCGAAAAAGGATTGTTTGATTAAACTGGTTGGTAGTTGATGGTTTTAGAACATTGCAATATATTATGGGATTTATAACTTTTAAATGGATTTAAACATCCTACCTAAGACAAAGACAAATTTAATAAGACTTATATTCTGAGTGCTAAAATTATCCAATGAAGGTTATATTAATTTTTTAACTTAAAAATGCACATATTTTATAAAAAAATTCAGTTGAAAGGGGGATTACAGCCCCCAATCATGCAAGTATGGCTCTGCCATTGGCCAAGTTGCCTTGGAATGGCTCTCTAATCTTGGTAGGAATTGATATCGTGTTTCATTCATGTTGAAATCAAATTCCTAAATTATTATTATTATTGATAATTAATGGTTGTTGGTTTGCATATAATTGTGGGCGATTTGAAATCCTATAGTTAGCAAGCATACGAAATCCAAGATAAAGATAATTATCTCATTTCTTTCTTTAAAAAAAAGTGTGTTACACTACATCTAATGTAACCAATGATATTGACATAGTGAGAAATGACAAAAAAAAGTTGTACTTATAACTAGTAGATTAGGGGTTTACTTTAGAATTAACTTGTTTGGCTATATCACTGGTGGTCCTAGCATTGTGAGTAACAAAATTGAAATATCTATTCACATTATTATTATTATTTGGGTAAATAGCACCACAACTCCCTGTATTTTAGCAAAAATGCACATGACCCCCCTGTGGTTTAAAAAGTGCACTGGAACCCCTTATGATTTTCAAACCGTGCACACGCACCCCCTTCCTAATTTTCCGTCAATAAATTTAACAGAATTGTATAAAAAGACTAAAATGCCCTTCAATTTTTTATTTTTGATTTCTCTTTTTCTTTTCTTTTTTGTTTACACACACACACACACACACAGAGACGCACACACACACACACACACACAGACGCACACACACACACACACACACAGAGACACACACACACATACACACACAGACACACACACAGACACACATACACACACACACAGAGACACACACACACACACATATATATATATACACACGCACACACATATATATATAATATACACACACACACACACATACACATATATATATAAAGATTTGCAGGTGTGTATGTGTGCGTCTGTGCGTCTGTGTGTGTGTGTGTGTGCATCTGTGTGTGTGTGTGTGTGTGTGTGTATGTGTATGTGTGTGTGTGTATGTGTGTCTGTGTGGGTGTGATGGTGGGGTGGGGTGCGTGGGGGTGGGGTGCGTGAGGGTGGGGGGGGGGGGCGGTGGTTTGAGGAAAATGGGTTTGGTTTTTTTTTTTTTTTTTTTTTTTTGGTGAAAATTGCATTGGGAGAAAAAAAAAGAAAAAATATATATATATGTAAGGGCATTTTTGTCCACTTAAGTAATAATTTAAGTCTAAAAATATGAAAAATCGCATTAAACGCGCGTGTAACACACTCTCCGTTAAAAGTAACGGTTTTTTTAACGGAGGGGTCTGTGGTGCTACACTTTTGAAATCACAGGGGGGTCCGGTGCACTTTTTAAACCACAGGGGGGTTATGTGCATTTTTGTTAAAGTACAGGGGGTTGTGGTGCTATTTACCCTTATTATTTTTTAGTAGGAGGTTGAGTCGGCTATATAGTAGTGAATCTTGAGAATGTCACACTCCAAACATCGTTCCTTAACAAATCATGAAAAAGATCCGAAAGTTATTTCAAACTATGGCATCCAAGCGGACGGTTGAGTTTAAAATTAACAAATCAATTTACGCATTTTGTAGCTACTAATTCCAAATAAAGACTCTTAGCGATCAATATGTGGGATTGGAACCCACATATAAAATTGAATTAAGATATCTCACATCATTTAGAATTCATGTGATACTCAATGCCAATAATGATAAATAAAGACAGTGATCCTAATATTTCGAAAATAAAATTGTGAAATTGTATTGGTATGCAAAGATTGCATAGAATTAACGTTATATTAATGAAACTAGATCTTTGGAAAAATATTGTGAAGAAAAGTTCGATTAACCTTACTGAAAATATTCATTTACATTGCTTAGAGAGCTTCTTCTTGAACAATGAAAATTCCTATCCTCTAGACAACAAACGGGAAACAAAGAAAAGACGACGAAAAAAAAAAAAGAAAAAAAAAGAAAAAAAAAGAGAGAAATAAAAAAGATATCGAGCTGGCTCGCTCAATTAGAGCTGGCAGTTCCTTGTGAAAATCTTTTGTCCAGGAGCAAGGATAGCCATGGGATCAAAATTGGCCTTTGTCTCAACAAATCTTGACCATTTATTTCCAAAATGCTGCTTCCACTCATCCTTCGATTCGTAATGTGGAAAATATAACTTGAAATCAAATCCATTTCTAATGCAGCATTTGATGATTTCTTGATTCTCTGCAACCAATCCTTCAACTCGGGGGCCTATTGGATATGGAGGACTGAATCTGAGCAATGCTACTAAGTAGAAGATATCATCGTCTTCTGGTAGCACTACTGACGTCCTATTATCCCACCTAAAATTGTAGAACAAAACAAAACAAATTGTTAGGACCACATAATAAAATCACCAAAAATAAATAAAACCGTATATACATATATGCGTGACAACATACCACAAATTGTCTTGTCTTTGTCTTAGAATTTCGTTTTCTAACCAGAAAGACGTTTTCTTTGTCAGATGGAACATTACACGGTATTTTAAAGTACTATGTAAGGTTAGTGAAGATTACAACCCGTACTTTAAACCTTTCTTTTTTTATTATTATAATAAAAAACACATGATAAAATATATGTCATGTTATCCATATGCAATGAAATTCGCAATATATGATAACTACAGATCTGACAATGCTCGCAGGTTCAGAAAAGCTTTCGAATGAAGCAGCAATGTCAATAGAGGTTAGTTTCATCATAATGGAATTATAACATGGGAAAAATTTATGCTGTGAAGATGTAATCTTTGAGGTAGAGCCCAGACAAAATATGGTGTCTCTGTTTGTGGGTTGGCCAATAAATACTCTTGTCCTCACTTGTATAGCAATACTGACCCCTGAAAGATACGTCACTTGAAATCTCATTTTCTACAAAAAGATATATTTTCAGATACCAAAAAACTTTTGAGAGTAGGAATTCTCTCGTAATATTATAACGTTATAATCAAAATTGTATAATTGTGAAATATTCAAATTATTTCATCATATAATTTTATCAATAATTTATAATTATTAAATCTTACTTGTAAAGTTATAACATTATGATAAAAATCAACCCACAGAAAATATAGTAAGCCAATGAGTGTAGCTTGTTTTATTATTAAAAGTAATTAACCCCACAAATACAAATAAGTTCACGAAAAGAAAGCTACGTAATAAAATCCCTTTCTTACCAAAAAGAAAATCTTTACTGGATAAAAGAAGGTATAATGAAAATATTGACAGGATTTACGCAGTGAGGGCCCCACCGTATCTTTGTTCCAAAATACGCTCTATACGTTTGCTTATACGCTACACACATCACAATAGTGACCAAACAACATCAAAATTGACTTCAAAACATAGAAGGCGGAAAAAAGTACGGTATTACTTAGAATCAACAGAGTAAATGAGGATTTAGGACTTTGACCCACTCGTAATGTTAAGCAAGAAAATCAATTCGCTCATAACATTATTATGTTTTAAGCGAGATTCAATACAGTTATGATGAAAGATATTAATATTTCATGCTCACTCACCATATAATAACATAATAAGAAGATCTTCACGTTAAGAAGATTCAATAGCGGCTATCTATGCAGTTATAATAAAATAATTTGGACAATTTACCGGATAAAAGTATTTTTAAGATGTGGGGTCCAAAATCTTGTGATTCAATTGGGACCCACGATAGAGGAAAAATACTATGACCTAACTTTTTTTTTTTTTTTTTCAAATACATGACCTAGCTTAAAGATCTCAACGACCATATGTATAAGACGGTGATGAAATGCCAAATAAGCACATTGGCTTGACACAATCCAGCGGTGGTCCATTTTGGTTATTGTTCATAGCCACATGAGCAGTGGGTCCCATCTGCTCAAGCATGCAACGTGTCGAACCCAGGCTGCACGTGGAGCTAAGATGCTTCCACGTGGCAGCAATTGAATGCACCAACCAAAATTTGAAAACCACTAATTTTGAGTTGGTCAAGGGTAAGGGCCAGGACCATGCCAATTTGCACATTGGCAACTTCTAGCAATCACATTTGATTGCATTTTCAGAAGGCGACTTGACGAAAAACACACTTTGTTAGAATGGTGACACTTCATTGGTTGTAAAGAAACGTACGATTTCATCCTAAAATTATAACCAATTGATTTAAATAATTATAATTTATCAATATAAAATAAGTATGTTCTAGAACAATTGTGTTAAAAACAAGAACTACATTATTTATCGAAGTTCAATACTTACTTTTTACGAAGAAGAGGGTAGACTAATATAGGTCCACCAACACCATGCTTCAAGATTTTTTTGAACACCATGCGATCAAAATTGGCAATGTCTCTTTTGGACACGAACAAATTGAGCCATGGATGTGGTGCATCCCATATGCCATTTTTCCTAGCTTGTTGCTCTGCAATCTTCACACGCGATAGAAAGTCTATGTAGCTCGAGTCTACTTCAAATCTCAAGCCCTCAATAAATCTCAACCGTCCAAGCAATCTTTCCACTACCTAAAAACCATAAGAGAAAATAATTAAACATTATCAAACAAAATCAAGTCTTACTGCTTTATTTGGGATCAACCATATTTGACAAAGACACTCGTTTAAAACCAAGCTAAATCAAACAAAATCAAGTCTTATCGCATTATGTGAGATTGACTATGCGATAAGTTTGGAGAATCTAATAAAACAATAATAAGGAGGCTAATGGGGTAAAGCCAAGCCAATAATTTCACATTACAGACCCAATCAGAGATTCCAGAAAGTGATGGGGGTTTTGGCAATTAGTTGAAAATGTGGGGGGGACCAGAGAACATCAGCTAAATTCTGTATGATGAACAAAAAGACAGCTAAGGTGATGATATGCTAGCATATTACTGTTGTAGCCCTGACTGGATTTTGTCATGTAATAGAAAGGACGCAAACATCATTCATCAGAGTGCAAGTACGGTGTCATTCTCGAAATTAAGTGCTTATTTTGTGGCCAGTTTTGCACACGTTGGTGGTGTCAGAAAATCCAACGGAAGATACATTATACGCCGTATGGTCAGTTTCAATAGACAGTTATGTTATGGATTACTACTGAATTCTTGCTCTTTGCTCTTTTTTTTTTCTTTTACATTGTCAATGACCTTATCGTAGACAAAATTATATTCAATTTAATTAGAATTTACAAATTCTATAATATAATAATATATTTTAATTTATACACCTGATCAATGAAAAGATGGTTTAAGATTCATCTTTTAATTCACCAACTTATACTTTTACTACACTTTTACTGTTTGTTTCGCATATCAAAACAAATAATGGGTGGATAGAAGCAAATGTAGCTGTCTCAAGGCCGGTCCGCTCAGACCTGGTCTATTGGATTGTCGAAACGTGGATTTGTGTTTGTGAAACTTTTTGACTTCTTTCACAGTGTCCATGGCCGGAGGGCAAGTTTTACGTGGGACCCACTTTGCTGTCTCTCTATATGTGGACCCCTTTAGCAGCCACCTAGGTCAAAACCAAGTCCCCACTATTCTCTACCCCACACCTCTATAGTCTAGAAGGCGAAATAAAAGGTGTAGAAAGAAAAAAGAAGCAATAATAATCATGCTAATTCTTCATGAAGGTCAAGAAATGTGGAAAGAAGCAAATAATAGATTACACACTGATAAATAAGATTGTGTAATACACGTGAATTGACAAAATTAAATTTTGACAATACAAGACTGAACCCTTTTAAGTAAAGAACGTGAAAGAAAAAAGTTTATGTTTATATATATGTAATTCTTTTGTTCGAAACTGAAAAATATAAAAATAAATAAAGTTGAAATTGATCTAGTACACGTGAATTTACGCAACTAAAGTTTTGACTGTACAAGACTCGACTGTTATACTATGTTAAAACGATATGTTGATTTCGCAAAATTTGAAGTAATCCGGTTGCTCACTGCTCACAGTGAGAAACGTTTGGTCACAAGAACATATATCATATTCCCCCACTTTTTTTGGGAGATATGATGCCGTACCATATCATCATTGGGTTAAAGAGTTAAAAAAAAGGAATAGAATAGAAGCACTATATAACATATAACACTAATTTATGCAACAAATGGTTTCACCCCACCACCAATGTTTAAAAAGAAAGCAAAGCCCTCTAATGACATGCAAAAATAGTAAAAAGTGATTAAAAATTCAAATGATTGATTTTACCATATCAACTTCCGATGAATGGTCATGGTTCCAGTAATGTAGAGCCACCTCAAGGCAATAGAGAACCGGGCCTGCAGAGCGCGGGATCCGGATCGGGTCGAACTCCTGATCCGGATCCAACGGCACCGATGCCCACCCGTTTACCGGGTCATCACTGTTCACGAACACAAACCCTTCCACGTAATCGAATGAGTCATCCTTTTCCTCAGCCCGAGTCACGAGTGACTCGGCATCCTGGGTGAACTCGCTGAAGTCACTGTATACCACCCTTATCCACCTCACCTAATACACACACACAATATTGTCAATCCAACACACATTAAATTAATCAAAAAACCTACATTTCGTGAACGTGTCGTACGTTGTAACAACATTAAATATCACAAAAATTTAAATAAAATTAAAAAAAAAAAAAAAAAAACTAACCATGTCTGGTGCTGGTTGAAGCAGGACTCTAGCACGAGTGATGATACCAAACTGGCCAAGACCACCAAGAACGTTAAAGAAGAGATCAGAATTGCGTGTGTGCGAGCACACAATAGTGTCACCTTTACCGGTGACGACTTCTAACTCCGTTACATTTGACGTCTGTGGACCATACCGGAAAGCCTGACCACTAACGCCGGCGTTGGATAACGTGCCACCCACCGTTAAATCAAGATAATCAGTCCACGACCTTGGTGCCAAACCATACCCATTAACGCACCTTTTCAACACGTCCGCCCATAATGCCCCACCACCCACGTCAGCATACGCGGTGGCGCCGCCGTTGTCCCCGCCGGAAAATTTAAAAACTTGAATTTTGTTATTATTGGTGTCCATTGATTTCATATCAATGACAAGGCCACGGCGGGCCATGGCTTGGCCATTAATGGAGTGGCCGTTACCTCTGGCGGCGACAGTGAGGTGCTGTGACCGTGACGCTAGCTTTATCACACGGGCTATGTCATCGCTACCGGTTGGTTTGATGACACCTAGAGGTTGAGACAAATGCATGCCGCCAAAGTCTTTACCAGCTGAGCCGGTGGACAAGTAGTCTATGCTGCCTTGAATGTCAAGACCTTTGCATAGGGTCAAAACGTCGTCGTACTCTTCCGGCTCCGGTATCGATTCGACGTCGTTTTCGTGCACGAAACGCTCCAGGTAGGCTATCATCTTGGTGGGTATATATATATGTATCTATATATTTTTTCAGTTATAAACCAAGAAGAGAAAAAAGAAAAAAATTGTTAGTACAATATGTGAAGTGAACAAAATTGTTTTTTTTTTTTTTTTAGTTTAGGCTAATATGGTATCATATGTAGTGAAATAGAGTATGAAATGTTAATGTAATGAAGGAAAGTGAACCTATATGTGGTGGCTTATGATGCTTTGTGTACTTTGTGTTTTTGTTTGTTGTTGTTGTTGTTTCTGTGCGGGTGAAAAACGTTTGAGGTTTAAGGCTTAAATAGGAGAAGGAAGGAAAGAGGGGGGGGGGGGGGGGGGGGGGGGTGGGGGGGGTGGGGGGGAAATTTTAAGGAGGAAAAAATAAAATTGAAAAGAAGATTTTGAGGGATTCAAATTTGACGTAAGGGAAGGATTTTAATATCCTGTTGACGTTGTAATCCTATCGGCTTCTTCTGTCTGCCACTTCCACATATATATATATATATATATATTACTTCCAATTTTTCCTTTTTTCTCCTTTTTTCCTTTTTTTTTTCTTTCCAATTGAAGAAAAATAATTGTTTTTACGAGCACGACTATATATAATTTCATTATCCTTTACATGTCTTTATGTAATAAAACTTTTATTGTATATAAAAAAAATTTAACATTCAATATACATGAACTTTTTTATATAAATTGAAGGAGTGAAAGAGTAAAGATTGAAAAAATGACATAACTTACTTGTGTTTTACTATTAATTTCTGTTGGACTCGGCCTTTAATTGTGTTTACATCAACTATATAGTTTATTGGAGAGCTTTCTCTATAAGCTAGGGATTTTTGTTTTAAATTCTTATTATGTGTGAATTTATCTTTTCGTTTTTTAGTAAGAAGTATGGTCTCTTGAAATTGATGTTGAAATGGGGTGGAAAGTTAAAAAATGTGCTAATCTCCTAGGTTTTTATTTGTCGCTTCTTAATTATTGGAAGTTGAAACAATACTTTCTGCCTAGACGTCTAAGGCAATTCTACTAACAGATACAACTTGACACAAGGACATTGGAAGATTGTAGTTTTTTTTATTTCACCCCTCCCCCTCCCCTTTTTCGGTTTTTATATTCACTTCAGGTGAAACAACACTAAATTGTTATTAGGACTTTGATCCGATGATAAAATTATTTATTGTATACGAGAAATTGTGAGTTCAAATCTCGTTAGAGACGTCATATAACCTTCGGCTTCCCTTAAATTTAAAAAAAAATTTAAATTGGAGAAAGTATGACTCGAGTATTTAAAGTTCAAGCTCTAACATCGTCTTTTTCCTAAAATTTAAGATCTTTATTAAGAAATCAGAGGAGAAAAAGAAAGGAGAAAGTAATTGCTCTCGTTAGTGGGTGAAAATTTAAAAAACAAAAGATTAGTTTAATAAGTAAGCCCTAGTAGAGTAATTTTTGTTTTTCCATTTTTATTGTCATGATAATGTCATTACTCCAAACATCTTTTAACTATGAACTATTATCCTCGTACAAGTACCCAAACCCAAACCTTTTTTTTTTTTTTTTTTTTTCAAAAACATTTTTTAAGTCAACAACACAAAGCTTGTTTAAAGGTGACTCTTTAGTTTGATTACGGCTGATTCAAACTTTCCATTCTAATCTACCAACAAATCAAATTAATTTGTAGCCTAATAGTAGTGATAATATTTCCATAAATGCTGCGCTAAATGACAGAGTCAACAAAACCTCGTTTAAAGCTTTTACGGATTATGTGACTTGGGAAAGTTGAATTCCATCGTAGGCTATGGAAAAGAACAAATGTACCAATCCAATGTCAAAGTTCCTAATAAATCAATGGGAATTACTTCCCTTTAAGGTTTAATGGAGTGATCAGGTATGATTTATTACTCAAAAAAATTTAAATTCAAATTTATACATCTCATTACGAATACTGTCTAATACTTAACTCACTTAGAATATACATAGAACACGCTGCTACATCACAAAATTTATAATTTTCAAGTGGATTTAATGTGCTCTACCTAGAGTAAGTTTCGAGTCGTCAAAAAAAAAAAAGTTCTAGAGGATTTACTAGGTCCTAATTCGCGGGCCATAGTATTGAGATGATATTGTGTAGTGTTTTAAGGAGCATGAAGGGTTAAACTGAGGCAAAGAGAAAAGCCTAGAATCAATATGTCTACCTTTATTTATTTTATAATCCTTGAAAAAAGAATCGTTTGGAATCAATGTCTACCTTTGCTTGTTTTATTATTATTATTCCATCCTTTACCTTGTATTGGCATTTCAAGCTATAGTTTTGTGAGGATATAACTCATTCTTGTAAAATAAAGCGTAGTAAAACATTCTTTGCAAGGAAAGAGGAACTATTACAAGTACAACATGAAATTTGAGCTTCTGAATCTTGATTAATTGATCTCATGCTTCAGATATTATTTCGAGGTGTTCTGTAACAACAAAAAAGTCGTAGTATAATTCCATTCCATGGCATAATTATTGTTATTTTTTTTACGATCCTAAGTCTTGTGCATCTCAAACTAATTTAAATTCCAAGTTCTAAACTAATTTAACTCATTGTTTATTGAATTACAGAACTCTCAAGAAAGAAATTTCTATCCATAAAACCAAGAATATTCATATATAGCAATGTTGAAATCTTCATGATCATGATACGTCTATTTTTTGGATTCATATATTGATTTCCAAATATCTATTTGAGGGAGGTCTATTTAATCCCATTTTTTTACTCAGTGCAACATAAGATGGATATACTACCATTTCAGACGCATTTAACTTGACTTCAGATTCAATCTGATGAGAAATTTTTTGGTTGAATTTTTTGAATTCTTTGGATATATTTTTTCACCTTCAAATAAAACATTTTTCCCACTTAAGACCAATTAAGCAAGGTTGTTAACACGTCAAATTCGAAATGAATTTTACAATATCTACAATCAAAGAAATTTAGGTACGAATGTATCCGCATCTAGATTAGGTTGTATTTTCAAAACCAATAAGCAAATTCGAATTCAATGAATATTCAGAATTTGACTTAAAAAATCAAGAATAGAACACAAAAATATAAACATTCTACATTACTCTAACATAATATTAGAAAATATCTTTGTCATATATACATGATAGAGTAAAAGTTATTTATAAGTAACAATTCATTTTAGGATTCAAATAAATCTTATTACTTTAAAATTCAAAATTAATACAATAGGTACAAATGAGTATTTTCAAATTTGAAAAGAAATTGCCTCTACATAATTTTTCTTTTTTGACTCAGTTAGTTAGAAATTTTTTTGTAATATCATTTCATTCTCATGATAATAAAATACTACTATAAGGTAAACAATAATCATTGAATTTTTTATTGACTAATATTTCATAAGAATTTTCAAACATTAAAAGCATCTTGATATATATAAGAATAAACTAATTTTGTTTTATATGTGCAATGCTTTATTAAGTTTAATATGACATAGATATAATATAACTTTTTTGCAATGAACAATTTGTCACTCTTATATATATACATGAAATTAACAAGTGTTGTTTACATAAGTCAACAAGTAATTAGTTTCATAAGCATAAAAATGCTTTTAAATAATCTAAAAGGTATTAGTAATTAGCTTTTAAAGTCGGCCATTTCTAAAGGTGATGATGTGCATATGATAAATCCTATGGCAAAATATCTATAATTAATAGTTTTTAGACAATTTAACATTAGAAAGCCAGGACTTATGTTTCGGTATTAAAAATTATTAACAGAAAATATAAGAAAAAATATTTTACATGATTATAAATGATTAAATTTTAGACAATAGCTTTTCCACATTTCACCAATTTAGTGTTATTAAAAGATGCTAATTGGAATACACAATCATCATATAGTATTACTAATCTAAAATTCTTGTTGTGGCAGGAAGTTAATATGCATTTCTAACTATAAAACTACAATAATCAATATTGCTAAGAATGGAAAAGGGATTAAAGTAATTATGTAATAGTTATATATGTACGTCTATACATATTTTATTCAATTATTATAAATCAAAACAAAGTCAGGGCTCTATTGGATATATCTAAAATCTTAATGCTTCATTTATTTATAGATTTAAGATTCTATAATCAGATTTTAACTGTCGACTAGCCTAATCAATTATTTATCAAATTGAATAGCATGAAATGCGATTCAAACAAAGATTACCACCTAATTAACCTAGTAATTGCCTAATTAATCTAATGTGTAGACAAAGACACAAAGATTTTTAATTTTACAGAACAAGAGTGATGCCTCATGTCTAGTTATTTTACTTTTTGTACTTATATTATCGAGAAGAATAAAGGAGGAAAATATTGTTGACACTAGATACAAACATATTAGAAGATTTTTCCCTTTAGCTTAGACATTTAAATAATTTAGTAGGTAGAGATAACAAAATGGATTGGAATCTTACTAATTAGATTTTCCTTCCTAACTAAGGTTCGTTTTATCCAATCTCAAAGGAATACCAATGTTGAGGCTTCTCGTCAAAAACATGAAAGGAGGAAAGAAAAAGTATTATTCCATTCTCAACCTCCTTCCGCCCCTCCCCCATCCCAAAAAAAAAAAAAAAAAATGGAACTTCAACTTCATTGTACTATTACTTTTTTTTTTTTTGGGCTAAAATCAAGCGCTTGTATTACTGGCAAAATATTTACATATGTTTAGTATTGTTTTACCAGAATCTGTCTTCATCTAAGTTTCAAGCGCTACAAATCGACTGGTTCTTAAGAAAATATTTGACTTTATTGATAGAGAATGGATCTTGAAATTTCAAAGTCAATGTTTGTGCCATATGCAAACTACACAAGTCAATTAATTTTTAGTATGGAAGAAACCATCTTATTTTGAAAGACTTTTACTTGGTTCTAGAGAGAAAGAGAATAACGGAATAAAGCTAAAATTCAGCCACAGTAAGCTTTATTAACCTTCGCATGAAATTTAAGAGTTTAGACAGTGTCAACCGTGGTTATATATGGCGTTTATATTTCTCTAGTATAGATAAATTTTTTAAACTATTTTTTTTAAATTACATTATTTTGATGTTAAATTTAATTCTGTAGTAAGTTGGTAGGTGGAGATAATATGCCAATTTCTTAGAATGAATTCTGAAAGATTTTCCAATTACCCTTTAATTGGAAATGATCCGAATCCTTTCAAAATAACTAGTTAACAAAAAAATTCTTTGTAATTTTAAACATTTAAGGTCCTTTTCCACATTCATTTATTTATTTATTTATTTTACTTTTCTTTTCAAAAAGATTGGATACCACATTCAATTATACCAGCAACCAAGTCATTTCACAAGCAACCCCACTAGAGGCATAGAGGCTTATGATGTGAGAATCCGAGGCATTATGTGATGACACTTTTACATGTGATATAAAATTAGGCAGAAAATGCCAAAATATAGCAAAAAGGAAAAGGAGATCTACTAATGCAAATAAGGGAAGTAAATTATTATATCTTTATGACTGAGATATAAAGAATAACTGCTTACTGCTAAGAATAGTTGCAAATCAATTTGCTTATAGAAAGCTGATTACTAGTCATCAATGAGTTTCAGACTTAACTCTCTTTTTTACAGTCTAATAAATTTTTAGAAGAGGTGATCAATTAATACAACCCGTGTATGACCGTCTCCCTAGTGTTGCCCCTCTAGTGACTCCATAATGCCAGTAAATATAATACTCTTTTGATAGATCTGATTAAATCTTCACCTTAGCTTAGCAACACTGGAAAGGGACTCCTACTTACTGTTAATTAATATTCATGATTCTTACTGGGTATAAAATGTTCAACTACTTTGATGGTGCACACGCAATTCGACTCCAAACAAAATTAAGTAGATGACTATTTCTTGTCATATTCAAATGATGATCGAATGTAAATTCTGCAAATCAATGGCGTCTCTCTTTTAAATTTATTTAATCTGGGTGGAGGTGGGGTCATATGCCAAATGAGATGTTTTTCTCTAGATAATTAAATTGAAAATTTTTATTGGTTGGTTCACATTTGATTTGTTTTTTTCTTTTTTTTTTGATAAAAGAGGAATTCACCCTAATTAGGTAGGACTCAAGAACGGATTCATGATTTTTATTTAATGGGAGTTAAAAATATACAGTTTGGAATTAATATATGAGTAATTTTTTTTAGTATGGGCTAAATTAGTTTTTATGCGCAAAAATACCATAAAATAAAGACATTTTCAGACAAATACAACTTCAACTCACTTTTTAATGGTTCTGTCATCGGGGTTAGTGAGGCTACAACCTCTCCGGCCCATGAATACGTCCTTTCATAGCAGTATCACATTGATTTATCCTAAATATTTATAAATTTTGTAATATAACGACGTATTCAACGTATGTAGACGATTACATTTTATATCGACATATAATTTGGTACACTATACAAGCAGCTATCAAGCCACGAATTCCATGATATATTTTAATTTGATTGAAAATAAAATCTCTTGCTTTAACATAATAAACAAATGTTATGCACTATTTCTTTGTAGAGTGAGAATATATCCGGAAATGAAGGAATAGAATTTATGTACAAGTCAAAAGTCAACGGCACTAGAATGATTAGTTTCTGCTTCAGGTGTAATGTATGTTTTTCAGAGACTGAAGTTATATGTTTGCATGACTCAAATTCTGTGCATTTGACCATTCATTAATGGTTGACATTTGTTAGTCAAAACTATTTAATTTTCTTTTTAATTCAGTGGACTTTAGAATTTGTGCAATTGAAATATATATTTATTATCTCTAATGATGATAGTTTTGATGGATTAACTACCACATTTTTTTAAATTTATATATATATATATATATATATATATATATATATATATATATATATATATATTTATTATCTCTAGAAGATAACTAAAACATGCCTTGCACTAGAACCAAAAAGAAGGAAAAATATGAAGGACTTGATCAAGATGGCATGGAGATTACCATAGTATTTTTCTTTCACTAATATTGTTTAATTTTTTATTTAGGTAATGGTTTGATGTTAAAAGTCCTTCGTTTATCGCAATTAATTTCATAATCGTTGACATCCATTGTGTAAGACTTATTTAATAAGCTGCTTAATTTATAATCATTTGAATTAATGATAATATAATCTTGAAAATATCACCTCGACGTGTTATAATGGTTGAGTTGATGGATGAACCACCACATATAGAGACTTTGGATGAACAAAAGTCAACAAGAAAGTGAGCTCTAATGTTTTTGTGCTGAAAAGCCATAATTAGAAGAAAGTTTCTGTTATCAATTATTAGATTGCAAAAATGATTAAATATATTGAAAAGTTATGTGCATTTATAAATATTAGTGGTTGAAGAAATCAAATATTTTTGTACCTTAGAAAAATGACAGTAATATTTGTATTTCGATCAAAGGCTATTATATTATTGTCAGCAAACAAGCTTTTTCCATTTCTTTTTATTGTTATTTGTTTCCTAATTTGGAATTTATAATTGGTTTGCGATCAAATTTTACTGATATAGTATCGGGTAAGTTACTATATTGCGTAATGCATCATGAAAATAGAGATCTATAATATACTTTTTCTATTATTTTCTACAATAATACTCTAAATTGATACCACGCGTCAACAAATACAATTAACGCTCCTTGCTTTGCACATAAAGAGTGGCCAAGGTTTCAACAAAAAATTTGCTTTGAAAATGATTGCTTTGCTTCGCATGATCTACCCAATTGCTTAATGTTAAGATAATTGAGATTTTATCTTAAAATTCATTGGGGTCAGGTGATTTTGAGATGGGATACACATGGATATGTGTCATAATACACACGGAATAATATTGAACACACGTGTGACGTAATTTGTGAAGGATCACACGTGGATGAACACGCATAGAAGATAAATAAGACTAGATCATGAACGTAGCTCTAATACCATATTTAGATAGCAAATGTTACATCTTAAAACAATTAGTGTCAGGTGGAGTAGTTTAAAATCTTATAAAATGATATTGAAGTTTCTTATTTTTTCATGTGAAAACACTTCACACATCTTCGGGAAGTTCATGTATATTTTCACATTCTACACATAAACAACTAACGTATCTAGATTTGGCTCCACTAATAACATAAGGGTATCTCTAATGGGGATGGCAAAATACAAAACTTATCATTTTTAGCTATTTTTAGAGACCTAGGTCTCTAAAATTATTATTAATGATTTAAATATATATGAGGCCCACCACTTTTGCTAACTTTTGAGTTAAAATAGAGACACAGACTACACACTTGGCTCTAAATTTAGAGCAAAAAATAGAGATCGAGTCTCTATTTTAACTCAAAAGTTGACAAAAGTAGTGTGCCTCATATATATTTAAATCATTAATAATGATTTTTAGAGACTAAGTCTCTAAAAATAACCAAAAATGATAAGTTTTGTATTTTACCCTCCCTATTGGAGATACCCTAATAACGTAATATAAATGTGAGTGATTTGGCTTTCTCGATAGATACTAAACTTTTGGTATTTCCTTTCTGTAATTATAATTAATTATCTCCTACACCTTCGGGGAAAGATAGTTGAGACTTTGAGAGACTTTCATTAATTCTATCCCTGTTATTACGTAGTGGAGTTGTGATCTTATGATATTTTTCTATGTTTAACATAACAGAAAGTAATTTGCTTGATTAAGACTTGTTCAAGGGCGGCATTATATAAATTTATCCCACGTCTTAGCTTCCATATATATTTGATATAGACTTGTTTCACAAAGTTAGCTTATTTAATCCACCGGGTTAAATTAAAAGTGATAGAATACATAACTAGCAATTTCAAAAACAAAAAACCATTTTTAGGCATTGCCATATGTCCGAAATTGAGTGAAATCGTCCGTGCAGTGTTGAGTCCTCAGAGATTAGGTAAGGGTCAACTAGTCATTTATTAAGTTGACAAGTCAAAATAAATCAATATAATTAATTCTAAACGACTCAACAACAGTACTCATATGTTAGTACACAACAGATATAAACACATTTAGTGTGATTTGAGACCTCCCGACTAAGAGTCAGGGTATTGGGAAGCTACGGTTTGTAACACTTAGCCCATTCTTGTGCATAGTCATAAGCCGATGTTAATTGACCCAAAAAAAAGAAAAAAAAAATAGGCAGATGTTAATTGACTTATTAAGTAACCAATTACTAGATCGCATATATCTAATTGATTTTGAACAGCGCTAGCAAATCTTGAACTCAAAAAACTACTACATCTTTGATCCTCTGATGCAGTAGGTGATGTCAAAGCAAAAAATGCGGTCCTAATAAGATTTCCCTCAATGGTTGTGACTTGTTTTTATTAATGCATACCAAAAAAGCATGATTTAATTGTGATGGTTTAATATTTTGTGTAGTTATATAGGACTTGAGGATATACATATATGATTTGCTTCCAATTTGGCATTGGATTATACTTGTAAAGCCATTGCTTTTCTGACATAATAAAGACAAAAAATTAACACTTGAGATTCTTGAATTCGTTCAATTAAATAAGAAACACTAGAGAAGGAATCACTAGTTTCACTTCATTGGTGTGGATTCTTTTGGGGTTGGGTTCATTATCTATATGCCCTTTCATTCCTTTTAAGAGTTAGTCCAAAGGGTTTTATTATTATTTTTTAATTACAATGAGAAACACTCTTGAAAAGTTTTTTTAATTTATACTAGAGTTTAAATCTTAAAACACATAATTTTACTTGTCATAGCTAAGGTACGAGTTAGTTAGGCAAAAAGTTTACTAAAATTGATCCAAAAAATATATTTTTTTGGCAATTCAAACTTAAAACTTAAGCAAGTCTCTTGTCCACGACCCATGACCTCTACAACTGAACTAACCTCGTTTGACGAGGTAGTCCAAAGTTCATGTATGTTGCTTAAGGGCAATTTTTAAGTTCCAACAAAATGTCTGGGAAATGCTTTTCCCCACTAAGCATCAGCATAAAAGTACAATGAGAGCATGAAGGTTTTTTTGGGTAATTTAATATAAATGTTTCACTACTGATGCAATCATTCTATAGAGAGAAAATTCTTCCATCAATCTGAATTAATGGATTAATCTCTTGCATGAGGCCTACACGTGTGAATTTTATTAATATGTGAGAAATTAATATTAGTTCGAATTGATTGAAAAGTTTCGCTCTATAAAGATAAATTTACGTTTGAAACTCACTCATTTCAATCACTAACTATTCCATAGGCATAGGTCATGCATGTGGTAATCAAAATGAAAACAATCTCACTTTGGCTCATGTCCACAAGCAAAATTGTTTGACTACACACTGCCATCTTATTATTGTTCAAGAAAATTTCTTTTGTTTTTCTGTCGTAACCAAATCTTTTTGATGGATACCCTTCAGATCATAATCTAAAATGATGACAACTTCGGATTAGCACTGCAGTTATTCCCATAGGATAACTCAGTTTCAAAGTACTCACTTAGGTAAGCCACCTTCTGAAGCTTCTCACTTGGTGGATATGACATCTCAAGTCCATCATATGTATTCAACTAAAAACATATGATCATAGAGCTATGTAATCAAAGAAATCTCTTAGGCTCCGTTTGTTTGTCGGTATTTAGTAACACTAAAAAATTGATCAATTGTAAAATATTTTACAGTCAAAAATTGCGGCTGTTTTTTCAAAATTTTACGGTGTTTGGTAATACCGTAAAATTAGTAAACCGTAAAATATTTTTCGGTCAATAATTACGGCTAGTATAAAATTTTATAAAATATTTTACGGGACTTTGGGAGAAGAAAACATTTTACGGAATTTACGATACATCTAAACACTATAAAATATTTTCCAGTAATCTATTTTCTAGAAAAATATTTTTTCCCAACAAGTTATTTTACGGCAAACAAACGGAACCCTGTAAAATATTTTATTTTTCAAAAATATATTTTTTACGAAAAATATTTTACACAAACAAATTATTTTACGACAAACAAACGGAGCCTTAATGATCAATTCCCTTGATTTGGCATATAACGATCAAATTTAATTAATAATTTGTTAATATATTGAAATTTACTCAAAATACTTTTAACTTATGATAACAATAATAGAGAATTGAGATTATTAAAAATTAAATATATATTATTTAAGGAACTAAGCACAACACGGTTAATTTAGTTGTTAGATTCCTGATTATGAAAGATTCCAATCTTTGATTTGATGTCTCTCAGGCTGCTTTGTAAACGAGGAGATCTCATGACAACACTAGAATCTAGAAAAATCTTGGTGATAATACTAGCTAGATGAGTGGAAGACTTGAGGAAGGTCACTCTTTAGAAACTTTTGTCAGTCAGTTGACCCTATTGCAGATTATTTTTTTTGGATTCTTTTTTTATGATGTATGTAGTAAATTTGTCACAGTTATATAGATAAAAAATATTTTAATTAATTGATAAATATCAATAAATTATCATAAGTGAGATATTATAGTAATTTATTTAAAACTCTGTAAGGTTAAATTAGTAAAAAAAGAAAACTTCTGATATTCTGACATAATATGTTTGTACGATATAGACTAATATGAATTAAACTCTTTTAATAACAACTTGACATGTGGCTGATATGTTCATCATGAGGTAATGAAGATTGACTATTAACAATCAAACGTAACATATTTTGTGATGATTCATTCACATCCCTTTTACCATTACCATCATAGAGATTTTGTACTTCGTATTTGTATGCACGATCCCGACAATTATTACATTAACTTGGGAGATGTTGCTGAATGGGCATTATTGTAGAAACTTGTTGTTAGGCTGTCTCCAATTGCTTCTTTAGCCATTTTAAGGAGGCAAATGTTCAAATTATGCTCCAGCAGCCTCCCTATAAGGGACTTCCTAAAATTAGGAGCCTTTTTTTTTTTTCTTGGCTCTTTACATATAGAGAGCCAAAAGTGACTCTCTATATATGTAAAATTTGAATGATCCTTTTTTTTAGTTGCAAAATTAAATTAATTTTATTTATAACTTATTATAATCTTTACGAAATTTCAAATTTTAATGACAACTTTCTAGTCGAATTGATACCGACTTTTTCGATTGAGACAAAAATAAAATAAAAAATAATATTAATTGAAAATATAATAAGATAATAAAAATTAAAATAGAATGTCATCATTAACAAATAAAAAATAAAAAAATCAAATAATGTGTATAATCAAAATAGAGATACATTATATTAAAATAAAATAGAAAGCCCATAAAATAGAGAGCCTCTAAAATACGAATATTTTAGTTTTTTTACTCTAATATATCCCTAAAAAAAATTTAATGAAAAAAATAATAATATGGACAATGAAAAGAAAAAAATATTTATTATAAACTATAATAAAAAATAATTATTATTAATTAAAATAGTATATCATCATTAAAAATAAAAAATGTAAACAAAAAAATTAAAATGGTGTGTTTGATCTAAAATAGAGATATATTAGAGTAAAAAAAAAAAATAGGGACTCCTTAAAATAGGGAAACTGTTGGAGTGAAACTGAAATAGGGAGTAGATTAAAAATAAGGGGCCTGCTGGAGTAAAATTGGAATAGGGAGCCCCTAAAGTTAAAAAATGAAGCCTAAACTCCCTACATGTAGAGAAAAAAATATGGAGACTGTTGGAGTAAGTCTTAGGCAGTCTTTCATTGCTAATCTTGATTGTTGATAACTTGAAAAAGGTCCCTGTTTAAATACTTAAATTGTTCAGACATATTTACAACATCAGCCTTCTTGATGTCATACTAACAATCATAGGATTTTATCTGACTTGGATTGAAGATACATTGTTCTGAATGATATGATGAGTTTCGTGTGACCAGAAACTAGGATTGAAGATACAACTTTAGTGAGTTGCATGACCAGGTAAGAGATGAATCAGACATGGATGCGTGATGAATAAGCTTAGACTAAGGCCCAACTTCTTGTATCATGTTAAAAGTCTTGGGGTTACATCTTAAAATCGGTGTTAGATAAAGTAACTTAAGATCTATAACATAATAATTTTTTTATATAAGACAAGTAAATACTATAACATGTCAAATCCAAATGTGATTTTAACAATAAATATTCTGTATTATGGCAAATGGCAAAACTTTTATTGATATTATTCTCAAGAGAAACAAAGGGGATGTTTGGGATCTCAAATTTGTTGTTGTTGGGACAGATGATCTGATCATTCATGTTGTTGCCATGGAAAGTGTAGCATGTTAAAAAGGGTAAACAGGAAGAAGGCAGTGATCATTTATCTTGTGTTTCTGAAACAACGTTTATGTGTCTTTCAATTCTATATTTTTGGAGGGGTATTTAGCTTAGTGTCGAAAGCCATGGGAATTATGAGGTGTATTGAAAACACAAGGAGATATTTTGCACTTTAAACAAATCAATGAGGAAGTTTAGCGTCCGTTTTATTTATTATTTTATCGAAAGTTTAGTATCATTCACCTTGTTAAAAATATCAAGCAAATAGATGTTTTTTTAAATAAGAAGGAGTATACTTGCATCTAGCAATACCGGATATCCAGCACTTATATAGGTGGACATGTGACTCCCACCCTCTCCTTTCTAAGCCGAACATCCGACTCACCAGGTACAAACTTTTTTCTTTTAAGTAGCACCAATTGCATTTGTAGCCTGTCAAAAAATACTTTTTGATCGTGCGACTACCAGAATCACATCAAAACATAAATACATAGTTTGTTCAAGAAAAAACGGTTGCAATTAAACACAACCATCAACCCTTGTTAATAAGAGCATCAGAGTGCAAAATTGTGCATGATATAGAGTTTGTATATGTTCCTAAACCAAAGTCAGCTGATACTGGTAAGTATTCTATGATGAATCATGATGCATAATGATCAATGTTTAGTCATTAGTGGCTACATAATGAATGAGCTAACTGCCCCTTCCAATGCTTTCATCAAGATTTTGTTTTTGAATATGCAACTAATCTCAATGCTTTTCACCCCAGCCCAATTTCTACGGATGATGCCAACGAGAGTTCTGAACATTGACTATGTGGTTTTGGATCCTTGAGGTTTTTTTTCTTTCCTTCCTCTTCTTCAAATATGACAAGGGGAAATGTAATTCTTTATTCCCTTTATTTTAATATCATGTTTTGATTTTTCCCCCTCTCAACATTGAAGGATTTGATTATAACTTCAATAAAACATCGACGTCATTTTACACTTTAGCCGTATAATAGAATAATAATCTTGAATGATGTAACGTACTTGGTCTTTCACAGAATTGCAATGGGCTTAATAAATGTTTTAACTCGGAGAGCCCATTTGGTCCGGGGCCGTTTTGCACTCAGTATGGTTGGCCAACGTGGTTTCTGACCTTTCCTATTCTCGGATTGGGCTCTACTTCACCTCTGTTGGTAAGCCGATTCGGGCTTGGATGCTGGACTTCTAGTTTGGGCAACTAACTTTTGGGCTGGTCTTGGGTCATTATAAGTTAGATAGCCTTTTCGGTTTAGGTGTTGGTTGTGATATTGGGCTTTGTCCTATTATTGTATCTTTTCTTTCGGTTCGACCCTATACCCCTCTTTTATTGGGCCAGCACCATTATTTCTCTTTTGTTAATTGAAATGTATTTCTTGAAGAAAAAAGAAAAAAAAAAGGATAATTGGAGCCTTATCAAGTAGAGGAAGCTGTGGTCCGCAAGTTTGGGTTTTTTTCTATTATAAAAATTATATGGTGACTAGCTGCATAATCAGTGCTCTGTTTGGAATGTAGTCATTGTGTGGTTGAGAGGACGACATAGATACATTTGGTTAGCATCAATATCTTTATGACAGCCTGGTGTTGCATTCTAGAGTTAGGTGAGCAATTTTACGACTTAGTTGCACGTGAGGGACGTGTTGATTAAGTAGAAGTATAATTTTTTTTTTAACGGACTAAATTTTAAATAAATAATAACTCGAGTCTCTTCACCTGATGATTATTTTATGATTCAACTCCACAGAATGGCGGATTATTCTTTAGAAAGACCAGCTCAGCTCTTTGAGGAGAAATGAATCTATGAAATTTTCTTTCGTGATAACATGAGAATGATAAGTAGCGGTGATATAATCAGCACAATTTTGCTACCTATTGAAAGCAACTAATAATACAAAAGATAGCATTAACCAGCCCAGTATGATGTATCCCGTTACCCTTGTTGGTCCCACATCCTCTGGCTCCTGCGAAAGAGAGATCGTAATAGTTATTTATTTTTGTATTAAAAAAAAAAAAAAAGCTCGTGTGTTTTGTAGAAATTACATTTTACGTCTTTTAATATCATGATACTATACTTGATAACTCGTTGTAGTTTATAAGAATGTGAACAAAAAGTTTGGGCCATTACATTAGAAGTAATGAGTCACATTTTCCTAAATTTTATGAAAGAAATAAATGAATGTGGTGTGTGAAAGACTTTAATGTACAATTTCGATAACATGTAGTATTTTTAAATCAAAGAAGCAAAGAAAGATTGAGAGACCTGAGGAGGAGGAGATTCTGGAGAAGTTTTAGATTTGTCAACTTCGAATGGCCACATATATCTATCCGGATTTTCGGCCCTTGCCAAGCTCCAATCATAAAGCCTTCTCTCCTCCATGGATGACAAAATTGAATATGATTCCTAAGAAAAGGAAAAGAAAAAGTTCTTTGGTGATAATTGAACAACAATAAAATTGTAGAACTTTGAATTTAAAATTAGAAAAATGGATTCAGAGCTCTATAACCTTTTTGTTAAGTAGACACCGACAACTTGCTATGTTAAAAGATTACGAGGACGGATATTAGAATCAGAGGGTCCCAATGTGACTAGGAAAATTGTAGTCGAAGTTGAGAAGTTACACTAGGCTTTGGTTATTGAGCAAAGATAGTAGTGTTACTGTTAGAGAGAGTAGAGATGACACGGTAAAGGTTTGGTCATGAATAGGGTTGCACCCCTGGCCAGGCATAGCCGCATAGGAGATGCCTTATGTACTAGTCAGAGTGATTTAAGTATACTTAGTTGACACGGTCGAGACCTAATTCCTTATCGAAGTAAGCTAATGTCAGATTTTGACCACTAAAAGTATGTAGATACAAATGAATCAACATAGTAATATTTGTTGGAAACAACTCAATCGGATTAGATAGGGGCACAAGAGTCTCGTTATCACTAAAACTGTAAGAACTTTTTAGACTCTCCAAAATTGAATTTTATTAGGAAACAATTTGCGACAAAACCAACCTTTAAGAGCTCAAGCTGCTTGTTTAGTTCCTCTTCATCAAGCCCTTGATTCTTCATTTCTTCAACCTTTTTGTTGTAGGCAACTGTCACCTACATGCACAAAATGAAATAGTTGACAAAGGGATAAAAATAAGCCTTAAGCAGTTTTCACATAATTGGAAACCATTTTTTATTGTTCAAAGCACTTGTAATTATGTTGAATCTTTGCATGTTTGTACCTGATCATATGAACATCCTCTTGGAAGGCCAAGTGTTCCGTAGTAGTCTATATCTGTGATTGCTGCATTCTAGAAAAGACCTTCATCAGTTGAACATACATACACAAACCATAAAACTTACTCTAAAGGGGGCATAATATGAGTAAGGGTAAAATTAGGATTTTTTTTTAAAGTGAAAATTATAACTTGTAATTTAACATTCATATATAAATAATAAATATAGTAAAAACTATATAAGAACGAGAACCCAACTGCAAGATTCACGGTCGGACAGAATCAAGTTTCATAGCCCGACCAGCTGAGCTCTATGAGAATTACCCTAAACTCCCGCATAATGTGGGTGCCTCCTGTAAGTGAGAGCCGCAAAATATTCCCTTTTTTTTATGAAGAAAGGTGACCTCGAAAGGCTCCATTGCGCCCATAGAACTCAGGAAATATTTCTTAAAATAATATAAAACCTCATTCCACACTAAGTAAAGGATAACTCATCCTAAAAAGTCTCACTTTCGTTAATAGTTTCCATTTTAGATTTATACTTAATGATCATCGACTTAATTTTAGGAGTCCATTGGGACTTGCTTGGATTGTTGCACGAAACCATTACCCGAACCTCTCACCTTAACACTCGTATATTCAAGAAATTTTAAGGCTCACACTAACCAACATGTACATCGGCCACTGAATGCGAGTGACAAAAATGTAAGACGCATTGGTTCAGCTAAAGATCTTCAAAAGATGGATACAGATACTATAAAAAATAAAGGTTAATACTCAATTTAGTTGTTTGACATCGTAGTCCCCTATCTTTAAGAGTGCAACATTACAGGATATCGTTGGTCCTTTTTTATTTTTATATTTAAAATTTGACAGAAAAAACACGTGATTATCATCACGCGCTTATATGTAATCATATGCTTATATGTAATATATTGTTTATGCCGTTAAATTTTAAACGGAAAAGGAAAAAGGAGTAGCGGTGTTGTACACATAAGTATTAACCCAAAAAATAAAGATGGTGAGAATGGTTGATGATTACCAATGCCACGAAGAGCTTTTTCAACATTAAGAGCAGAGATTATAGAAGGAGGGCCTTTTGAAACTTCGACATTCTCCTCCTCCTCCTCAGAAGATTCTGGTTCTGCATTGGCTGTTGTTTCAGTAGAAGCAGAAACATCATTGGTAGAGTTCTTGATCATGCTGAATAACACTCTTCTTCTTCTTGGTTGATGTTTTGTAGCACCAATGTTATGAGGAAAGGAGCATGAGACTGAAGCATAATAATAATAATAACAATTCTTTGATGTTGAAGATGAAGATGATGATGTTGATGAGAAGCTATGGGCAGTGATGTTATAAGCAGCAGTTGCTGCTGCTGCTGTGGTGGCTGACGCAGCCATGGCTGTGCTTTGATGGTTTTTTTTTT
This sequence comes from Ehretia macrophylla, assembly GCA_037974665.1. Classification (NCBI taxonomy): domain Eukaryota; kingdom Viridiplantae; phylum Streptophyta; class Magnoliopsida; order Boraginales; family Ehretiaceae; genus Ehretia; species Ehretia macrophylla. The sequence goes on along the minus strand of CM075764.1, from coordinate 63,883,655 downwards.
TTTTTTGGTTAAATGCGTTTGCTGTCACTTATTTTATGCTCAACAGGATAACTCAACAGCTGCCAATTGCCAAACATTATTGCCTGAGGATTTCAACCAATTCATAAATGTGAGAAATATCTCTTAATTTCAATGAAAGTCAACAAACTCGTTGTAGCATAATGGCGAGTATTTCCACCTGTCACGCGGACGACCTGGGGTCGATCCCCGGCAACGGCAAACATTAATTGCTTTTTTCAATTTTTCTAGTTATTCAACGATGATATTTAGTCCTTAAACGACGTTTACTTTTTCTATCTTGTCCCAAGTTAAATTACCCGTTACTCAAATGAATCCTTTTATTTCAGCCATGAAGCTCAGGTAATTAATAACATGAACAACAATAATGGTAGGACATAATACATAAGAATTCAAAAATATGTCAAACTTCCTAAATATAAGAAAAAAAAAGTAGTAGATTGTTGGAGTTAACCTATAAATTAATTTCATGTTAGTTTATAAAATTTATCTATGAAGTTGTTCAAATAAACTTTCCTTTTCTCTTTTATTTTTTTTTCACTTATAAGTCAAGTAGTATCTTTAAAGCAATTTGTGCAAATCTCAAACTAATCTAATTTTTTTTTTTGGCTTATGAAGCCCTCTCTAAGGACATGAACACGAGGGAAAAGAGTTCTTAAATCCTTTATTTTATTTTATTTTTTCCTTTCATCTTACTTTACTTTAATTTCCCTCTTGCAATCCAAATAGAAGATAAGTCTTACTTAGGTTGAGTTCAACAACCTCCCTAAAGTAGTCAGTGCTCAAATGGAGGTCCAAGAGCTTCCTTACAAGGGGCTCCTAAAATTGGGAGCTTTCTTTTTTTGCACTTGGATCTTCAGATACAAAGATTCAAAAGTGGCTCTTTATATCTATAAAATATCTCCAACAATCTTTTTTAACTGTTGGAAAGTGTTATAATCTTTACGGAATTTTAAGTTTTGATGACAATTTTTTAGCCACTCGATTCTATATTTTTCGATTGAGACAATAGTAAAATATAAAATACTATTAATTGAAAAATATAATAAAAATTAAAATAGAATATTATCATTAACAAATAAAAAATATAAATTAAAAAAAATTAAAGGGTGCATATGATCCAAATAAAAATATATTGGATTAAAACAAAATAGAAATTTTTTAAAATATAGGAGTTATGGGAGTGAAATTAAAATAAAAAATCTTAAAATAATAATAAATTAAAAGTAGGACATTTGTTATAGTTAAATTGAAATAGGGCAAAAACTATTTTAGTTCCTGGAATTTATTTTAAAGACCAAATTGGTCCCTCAGGTTTGTAAAAAGAACAAAGAGGTCTCTCCAATTAACTTTTGTTAGCCAAATGTTAATAGTCAAAGGGTTTGACTGAGTTAAAAGACCATTATATCATTAAGCAACATATATTATAAAAGAAAATTATAATAAAAGTCTAAATTAGTCTAAAAAAAATATAATTCACATTATTTGTGCAGGAAAAAAAAAACCAAAAACTAAAAAATAACCGTTCAAACATAAACAAATTAAAGTCAGTAATATATCGTTAAAAAAATGAACAATCATTATAGACATAATTAGCAGCGAGGGTACGGGCTAGAAAAGAAGATGAATCATGATTGTTCATTTTTTAACGATATATTACTAACTTTAATTTGTTTATATTTGAACTGATATTTTTTAGTTTTTGTTTTTTTTTTTCTACGCGAATTATGTAAATTATATATTTTTTAGGCTGATTTAGAGTTTTATTGTAATTTTATTTTTTAATATATATTGCCTAAGAATATAATGATCTTTTAACTCGGTCAATCCTTTGATTGTTAGCATTTGACTAACAAAAGTTAACTGGAGGGATCTTTTTAGTCTTTTTATAAATTTGAAAGATCAATTTAATATTTAGAACAAACCTAAGAGACTAAAATAATTTTTACCCAATTGAAATAAATATCTGTTAAAATTGAAACAATTTCAAACTCTCTACCTGTAGATAGAGAAAAAACATAAGAAGGTTTACTGTGTAGTGGGGGCACTGAAACGGCATCGTATAAATATAATCCCCTTATCACTTTCTTTCGTCACATTCTTCTATAACAACCGAAAAACGACGCCGTGAAGCACAAATTTCCCAAACACTTCACAGCTATTTTATAGCTTTTTAGAGACAGGACGAGACAGTTTCGGAAAATGGGGTTAGGACTCGCCGGAACAAGTAACAATACAGATGAGGCCGGGCCCAGCCATGGAACCAACAGCTCCGCCGCTCACGGCGGCCGTGTCAAAAGGTTCCCTCTGGCGGCGCAGCCGGAGATTATGAGAGCCGCCGAGAAAGACGACCAGTACGCTTCCTTCGTTTACGAAGCTTGCCGCGACGCTTTTCGCCATCTCTTCGGTCCTTTTTCCCCTTTCCTTATCAATACACACACGCACACACACACACACATAGATATATATATATATATATATAGAACATATATACACACACAAACATATACGTACACTTGCATTCATACACTCATTTATACATTATATATGTAAATTTCACTTATATAGTCTGTGTACTGATTGCATATATATACATTCACGCGTACTTTTGCATTCACACACATACAATTACACAATTCATTAACATTTATATATATGTATACATACACACATATACACACAAGCACACACATATGTATATATATATACACGCAGACACGAATACATATGCACGCACTCACAGAGACTCAATCATATAATAAATTTGTTGATTCTAATTTCAGGTACGAGAGTGGCTGTAGCTTATCAGAGTGAGGTTAGGCTTATTCCTAATGCTTCTATTTTTTAATACATATTTTGCTTTTGACTGAATCAATTATTTGTTTAATTAAGTTATCGTCTTGAATTATTTTAGTATCTTGCTAGTGTTTCAGTTAAATATGAACCTAAAGTAACTACTTCTTATGCTATATTTTTGCATTGTTATTTGTAATTGAAGTAACCATATTTTCGAGGACTTCTCATGGTTTTGGGATTCCCGATGCACGAATAATGTTAATGTGCATTTAATTTGTCAGAAAGGACAAAATGATCACAGGGATGTGATGGGCGGAGACCGCATACTAATGGTTTCGTGCAGGAGTTAATTTAGCTAAGTCAAAGCTAGAATTTTCGAATTTCTGAATCATGGAGCAGCATCCTGTGCTTAAATTTTTAAAGTGATTATTTTCATGTTGCTGCTGCTTTTTTGTTGTGTCATTATGTAAGGTACATAAGCATACGGTTCGGGTTAAGAGTCTCTAAAACTGGCGTTTCTTTTTTGTTGTTTTGTAGACAAAACTTCTGGGGCAGATGCTTTATTATGTCTTGACAACGGGTGCAGGAAAGCAAACACTTGGAGAAGAATATTGTGACATCACTCAGGTGCATTTCTTTTACTTTTGCTCTTCCAGGTTTGGGAATTTGAGCTTCCTAACCTTCTTGGCTTCACAAATGAAATAGACTTTCAGCTTTTTGTTGGTCTCATCGGTCCCTAATATGATAATCTAATTATCTGCAGTTGTATTTGGTGCATTCAAACATCTAGATACTTCGGATTGGGATTGGATGAATACATCGGATCTGAAATCACTTTTTACGCAGACAAGTTCAAATGCTGAATTCATTTGAAATATGCTAGTTTTTTCATGAAACCGCAAGATTCTGTTGTTTATAGAAGCCAATTAAAAGTTTGGTCTAATTTGTTACGTATGCTTCAGTGTTTAATGGATAGTGTGAGGTCAGACATTTTCTTACCACAAGTGGAAGTAGTGCACAAGACTTGGGATCTAGATATATGGAAGGAAAAGCCAAGCCTAATCTTCCTGGAGGTTTGCAATGATCTCGATCAATTTTTGTTGCTTTTTCCCCAAGCTTTTCACATAGTTGCACTGTAGGTATCAAACCTAAAAAATAACACTTATTGTGGGTGGTCGTGCGGAAGTAGAATAAAGCAATGATGGGTCAGGGACCAGGGAGTTGAGATGAATGGTAGTTGAGTAAACTTCCAAAACAGAGAAAGAAGTTGAGATGGTTTTCTTCCTGTATGCAGAAGTTCTTTTAAATCAAAGAAATTTAAATCTTATATTGTTGATACTTACAAAGGTCAAGCATCTAGCCTGTCAAAGCCTAACTCAGCCCAAGAGAGCACTTAAGGTCGTGTAAGTTTGCCCAAAAGACGCAGTTTTGATTTTCTCTTAATTAAAAAATATTTTATCTTCTTTTATTTCAGCCTTTGTTCAAGATCCATAAAGCCTCAAACATAACTTCTAATACAGCAAAAACTTCTTAAATATGAGAAAGAAATGACATAGACACTTGGCTTTTTCAAGATTTCCAAGAGTAGAGGCTCCACATCAAGGTGGATTATGATAGTATTTGTGATGCATATATTTGCTTTTAATAACTTAATACCACTTGTATGATTCAGCAACTTATACACTAAAAATTAGGCCAATGATTGTGCCAGAGCAAGTGTTCTTTTTGCCAAAGAAAATTCTTTCCTAAGGGTTTAAGTGGCCTGATAAGATAGCTTAAGTTCAGTTGTACTTATATGTATTATTCTGTTATTTAGTTATAGCAAAACAGCTCATGCTTAGCTGTCACAGTTAGTTAGTCTAACTGATACTATGTACTAGTGATCCTATAAATAGATCACTCATATGTACTCAATCATTTTAAGCAATAACAAAAATATTTCTATTTTCTCTCTCTCTCTCTCTACTCTATTCTTTCATGGTATCAAGAGCTTGGTGCTCCTGAGCCGCCATTAAAGCTCAATTTTTTTTTGAAAACAAGCTTGATCTCAAGTAGTTTTCTCCATTGCGCCACTTGTTAGAAGGAAGTGCAGCTTGATTGTCGGGGACGAAAGAGTGGTCTTTCAGGATTGGTCGTTGTTTCATCACTGCAACTTCTGGCAGCTTCAATCAGCTGGAAATCTTACTTCTCTCTCAAGAACTTCAACCTAGGGTTTTAGTTCCTTCATCCGCCATTAAAGCTACTTCCGCAAAGCTGCTATAGCTTCACATTCACTAATTTTCTCTCACGGTGGACTAGCCTTAAGCTTCGATTGCGCAGAATTTTTAGTTCACTCTACATCTAGGGTTTCAAAAATTCTTTTCTCTCTCTCCTTGAAGCTTCTTCTTTTGATCTGCTATGGCTGCTACTACATCCAACTCAACAACACCTTCAACAATGGCTGCTTCTACCTATACAGATCTTCTTCCCAGTCTACAGCAATTCAAACAGAGTTTACACAATCTCATTCCAATCAAACTCGACAATACTAACTATGTCTTGTGGAAAGTTCAACGGCAAGTTGCTCTTCAAGGCCACCAGCTGTTTGATCATGTGTCTGGCCTAAATTCCTCACCTGCTCCACAAATCAAGAACTCAGAAGGTGTTTATGTTGCTAATCCTGACTATTCCTCATGGCTGCTACTTGATCAACAACTAAAGTCATGTCTTTATGCCTCCATGACTCTTTCAGTCTTGTCCCAAGTGCTTCACTTACCTACTGCTGCTTCAATATGGGCTGCTTTGTCCTCTAGATTCAGTTCCCTCAGTAGGTCACACATCCATCACTTAAAAGAAGAACTCCAAACTATCACTAAGGGCACTCAATCTATGCAGTCATACCTGGACAAGATCAAATCTTTGTCTGACAGTTTGTTAGCTGCAGCAGAAATTACTCCAGAAGAGGATTTAGTACTCTACACCCTAAGAGGTTTGCCATATGACTATGAGTCTTTCAGAACTTCTATTAGAACTAGGCCTTTTGCTATAACAATGCAGGAACTTGGTAGTCTCCTCATATCTGAGGAACTTCATCAGCAGAGAAAGAAACCTGTACCACAACAACTATCACTACTTTCAGACCTACACACTGCCTTATACAGCCACACTAACACTGCACCTTACTTCCAATCTAAAGGCAGAGGCAAAGGAAATAGTAACAGAGGGGGAAAGGAGGGCCACAGACACAGAGGTCAGGGTAGAGGTCTTCTAGGTCCACTTCCCACCCAACCATTTTCTCATATGTCTTACTCTAATCCTTCACAATCTGCCCCAACTCCCCCTATCAAGGTTCACTGCCAAATCTATGGTAAACCTAACCACAGTGCTCTAGAATGTTGGCATAGAAATGACTATTCTAAATATCCTTCTCCTCCATCTAACAAACAGGCCTTCAATGCTCAAATAGGCTCTGTTACCTCTCATACACCCTACTGGTACTTAGATTCAGGAGCTAACACCCATGTGACTAATGATCTCAGTCGACTTTACCTCTCTTATCCCTACTGTGGATTAGATTCAGTTTCTGTTGGCAGTGGTCAATCCCTTCCCATTCACAACATTGGTGATGGTACTCTTCTCACTCCCTCTTCTTCTTTATTTTTGCATAATATACTCTATGTTTCACAAATTACTTCTAATCTCTTATCAGTTTATCAACTCACTAGAGATAATAATTGCTCTATTATCTTTAATTCTAAGGAGGTGGCTATTATGGACAACACTATTCATCAAGTGAAGTTCAAGGCCCCTTGTAACAATGGTCTTTATGCTTTGCCTTCTACTCTTCCTACCTTAGCTCACAGTCAACCTCTTGTGTGCACTTCTGCAACTTCTACATGCTCTCAGAATCTTCTTTGGCACTATAGACTGGGTCATCCTACTGGCAATATCTCTAAACTACTCTCTGTTATTCTTCATGTAAAATTGCCTAATAAGACTATTGAATGTGCTGCATGCTCTGTTGCTAAAGCACACGGATTGCCTTTTCCTATTTCTAATTCTGTTAGTGAATTTCCATTTCAGCTTGTTCATTCTGATATATGGGGCCCTGCACCCTTTCCATCATGTAAAGGCTATAAATACTATCTCATTTTCATTGATGATTTTTCTAGATTCTCTTGGATTTATCCATTAAAGTTGAAATCTGATGCTTCCAATGCTTATCTTAGTTTTCATGCTATGGTTTCTAATCAGTTTGGTGCCACAGTTCAGACCTTAAGGACTGATAATGGCACTGAATACACTAGCAATAAGTTTCAGCTTTTCCTACAAACTCTAGGCACTCAACATCAAACCTCCTGCCCCTATACACCTCAGCAAAATGGCAGAGTAGAAAGAAAACATAGACATTTGATAGAAACTACTCTTGCTCTTCTAAATCAAGCTCATCTTCCTTCCTATCTGTGGCTAGAAGCCTTAGCTGCCTCTAATTTCTTGATCAATAGACTTCCTACACCTGTTTTACTTCATCAATCTCCATATCAACTTCTTTACTCTAAACTGCCATATTATACTTCTCTAAGCGTGTTTGGTTGTCTTTGTTACCCATGGCTTAAGCCTTCCACTCACCACAAACTACAGAATAGGTCTAAACCTTGTATTTTCTTAGGATATTGTCTTAACACCAAGGGTTATAAGTGCTTTGACCCTGCCTCTTCTAAGATCTACATCTCTCGGAATGTTCAGTTTATTGAGGATGTGTTTACATATCCATCCTTTACTTCTCAGACTTCTTAGTCCTCTCATTCTTTAAGTTCTCAGTTTGTACCTCTCTTTCCTCCTACTCCTATTCTCAGTAATCCCTCACTACCAGATCAACCTATAGCTTCTGAATCATCATCTTTCCCTCCTGCTCATACTCAGTCTATAGGTGACTCAACTGTCTCTCCTATAGACGGTCCTTCTGCTACTCCACATCCTTCTTCTCCTATACAAAACCTTGATCCTGCATCTAGCTCTCATTCTAATCCTCCCGAGTCATACTCAAGGTCTGCTACTGAGTCCCCATCTCCTCATGAGTCACATACTACTGCAACTGTCTTACCTACTGAGTCTTCCCTTGATCACCTCACTCAACTAGCTCCTCAGTCTCTGCATCCTATGCTGACCAGGTCCAAAACAGGCTGCCTACCCCCACCTTTATATCAAATTCATTCTCTCATAACTACTCCTCCTACTACTGAACCACAGACTTATAAGGAGGCATCTCAATACAGTTGTTGGGTTCAACAGGCCATGAGAGAGGAATTTGAGGCACTTCAAAAACAAAAGACTTGGGATTTGGTTCCTTTACCACCTACTAGACAATCTATAGGTTGTAAGTGAGTTTTTAAGATTAAAAAGCATGCAGATGGGACTGTGGCCAAGTATAAGGCTAGACTTGTAGCCAAAGGATATCTTCAAGAACAGGGTGTGGACTATACAGAGACATTTAGTCCAGTTGTTAAACCTCAAACTATTAGGGTGGTTATCAGTTTGGCTCTCAATAATCAATGGCCACTTAAGCAACTTGATGTTTCTAATGCCTTTCTTCATGACACTTAGAGGAGTGTGTATATATGCAGCAACCTCAGGGTTTCAAGGATTCTACCTATCCTACTCATGTCTGCCAACTCAAGAAGTCCCTTTATGGACTCAAACAGGCCCCTAGAGCCTGGTACACTATGCTGACAACATTTTTGCTTCATAAAGGGTTTGTTATGAGTTCTGCTGATAGTTCTCTGTTCATTTACAAATCAGCTGCAACATTTATTTTAGTTCTTATCTATGTTGATGACCTTATAATCATTGGCAGTCATATATTAGTCATAGAATCCCTCATTTCTACCATGAGTCAACATTTTGCAATGAAGGATCTAGGCTCCTTATCTTATTTTTTGGGTATTGAGATTCACACCACACAAAAAGGTCTCATTCTTAATCAGACTAAATATGCTCATGACCTTCTGTAAAGAGCAGGACTTAGTGACTGCAATGCTGCAGCTACTCCTACAGTCTCCAAGTCAACATACTCAAATTCTCAGCCATATTCTAATCCTACATTGTTCAGAAGTCTGACTGGGGCTCTTCAATACCTTACAATGACAAGGCCAGATATACAATATGCAGTAAATTCCCTATGTTAGCATACGTATCACCCTAGCACTGCAGATTTTGCTGGTCTTAAAAAGACCTTAATGTATATCAAAGGGACTATCCACCAAGGTTTGTTATTTCAGCCTGGGCCATTGCAACTATGTGGGTTTTCTGATTCAGATTGGGCAACAGATGTTCTGGACAAAAGGTCCACAACTGGCTATTCTATCTACTTGGGTTCTAATCTAGTCTCTTGGACATCTAAGAAGCAGGCAACAGTTTCTAGGAGCTCTACTGAAGCAGAATACAGAGCCATGGCTCATGCTTCTGCTGAGCTCAAATGGCTTACTTATTTGCTTAAGGATTTGTCTATTCCTGTCCCACCACCTATATTGCACTGTGATAACACCTCAGCTATTGCCTTAGCAAGTAATCCTGTTTATCATGCAAGAACTAAGCACATAGAAATTGATTACCATTTTGTTAGAGAACAGGTCACCTCTAAAGTTTTGCAGCTATCCTTCATTCCTACAACTGAACAGGTGGCAGATCTTTTCACCAAGGCACTTACAAAGGCTAAGTTCTCCTACCTGAAGTGCAAGCTTCCCCTAGTCTCTTCACCAGGCTCAGCTTGAGGGGGGCTGATAAGATAGCTTAAGTTCAGTTGTACTTATGTGTATTATTTTGTTATTTAGTTATAGCAAAACAGCTCATGCTTAGCTGTCACAGTTAGTTAGTCTAACTGATATTATGTACTAGTGATCCTATAAATAGATCACTCATATGTACTCAATCATTTTAAGCAATAACATAAATATTTCTATCTTCTCTCTATCTCTCTCTCTCTACTCTATTCTTTCATGGCCTTACCTGTCAAACCAATTGTTGCCGTCTTTCTTCTCCATAGAAGTACACAAGCAATGTGTCTTCTCTTCCCTTGTCTCAAGGACCCACGCTGACAACTAAAGGCACTGCCTCTAGCTATTTAATTTGCTGGATTACCCTTTTAAACCAACACTGCCCTACAATTTGTTTCAGTGTAAAAGACTGATTTTTACACAAGAGTTAGCATTGTTTATATACCAAAGCACATGCCAGGTTGCCAGCCCCAACTTCATAGAACCCCCGCCTCCCCATTGACATAAAGTAAACAGTAGAAAGCCTTAAAATGTGGCAATAAAATGACTTGAAAACAATTTGCCTCTTTACTTATTCTAATTTCTGCATATTTATGTGTATGTGTGTGTATTAATATACACACGAGGAAAGCACAAAAATATTGAACCTTGCTGAACAGTTTTGATCAGCGTAAATGACTTGTAGAAAACTCACTGTTAAGAGAATGTTATGAGTTTGATTAGTCATAACTTAAGGATTGACCAATATCTGTAAAAGAGTAGCCATGGAAAAATAACGCTCCAGAACATTGATGAAAAGTGACATCTTGACTAGCATCTTCCTGGAAAATGATTTTAGCATTATCATGTTTTTGCCCACCGTCATTCTTGATGGACCCTTTGCAATTTCAATTCACTATTTGGGGTTTTAGCAAATGTTCAAGGTGCTATGGGGTGTAGTGGTATGAAGTAATAAGATTGAATTGTGCAACAATGGGCTGACTTGAACCCGGGTGCATTATCCTGGCTGAACTTGCACAGCACACAAAGGTGAGAGAGATAAGTGTGTACCTCTAATGGTATTTTTGTCCTTCAATTTTTTTTTTTTGCTCTGGCTTGAGGTATATTGCACTGGCAAATCACTAGCCTAAAAGTCAGGGTTAGGATTTTGACAATGATAATTGATGTTTGTGTCATTATTGTAATGATAATGTAAAAGCAAAAGTATGCTTTTGGGCTAGTTGCTTTATGACTTCCTATTGGCAGTTTTTCCTTGTGTCATGACAATTTTTACGATCATTCATTTGCATATTGAGATCCTTTACTACTTTCTCTTATTAAATCTGCTTTTCTATATTGATAACAAAAATCCTCATAGAACTTTTTACAAAGTTTATGCATGGTGGCTGATCTGTTGTCATACTGATACCTCAACAACTTAATGGCTGGTTTTCCAGGTGGCTGGACCATATGGACTTCCTCCAACTCCAGCACGACGTGCTCTTTTTATTCTTTATCAGACTGCAGTTCCTTACATTGCAGAACGAGTCAGGTTAAGTTACAGTCTCTCTTTGATCTGTCTTCAGCACTTTCTGCCCTATGAAGTCTTGTTTAAAATAAGTTTTAGGCCATTGTGAACCAACAAGAATTTCCTATCTCTGTGGTTTTGCAGCTCAAGGGTTGCTTCCCACAGCATTACCATGGCAGATGCTCTATCTGATGATGACGTTGGTGGCATTCCCAGCCAAAGCAGCCAATTTAGGCCTTCAAGCACAACTGATAGCTCAGTGTCCTCAACAAGAAGAGGTCCGATTTCAGCTTTGTCAAGATTTAAAGCAAAACTTCATGGATTATGGTTATATGCAGTTCAGAGGTGGCCCTCAGTATGCCCTCTTCCTCATAAATATCTTATGCTTGTTAGTAGGAAACAATTATAACGACAGAATTTAGTGCAGTTAGAACAGAGAGCTCATTTTTCTTTATTGAGCCTTACATGCTAATTTGGCAGCAAACAAACAATTAGCTAAAATTGGACTCCAAAGAATTCATATAAATTTCTTTAATTTGCATCAATTCAAATAAGTAAATTTATTTGAAATATCCAGGTAATATTATAAATGATGTTCTAAAACTTATCGGTGCTGTTTCTTTCAGATGCTTCCTCTAGCGCGTGATTTTTTGCAGTTGGTCCTCCGAACTAATCTAATGTTCTTCTATTTTGAAGGTTAGGAGATACGGAATTCACATATTTATAGTTGATACTTTGGTATGATGAGAATAATGACCACATTGCGATTATTACCTTTTTGCTGTTTTTTCTTGGGTGACAGGCTTCTATTATCATATATCAAAACGTGCAGCAGGGATTCGTTATGTTTTCATAGGCAAACCATTGAATCAACGGCCTAGGTATGTCCACCTCCTACTAATTATTAAATTGCTCCTCTTTTATTTGAGGACGTGAAAGGTGACTTTTATTTTGTCTTCCAGTGTGTGCGAAATGAGTTATATTTTCTTGTGGAGTAATGCTAAATGGCCCCTATTTTTATCACCCAAATATCATCTCCTACATGTACGCCTAGTTGGCATGCTAACTTAAGATACTTTTTTAAATTTCTCTCTTCTTTTAACATGCCAACTAGGCGTGCACGTAGGAGGTGATATTTAGGTGATTAAAATAGGGTGACATTTAGCATTACTCTTTCTTGTGATTATCTTTCTTTCTTTGGGTAGCTGATGACCCAGACTCTCAGCTTTACTTGCATACAAAAGAATCAAGTCCCATAGAGGATATATCCAAATAAAGATTGTTACCAATATGATTTTGAATCTCATATCGTTGCAAACTGGAGTCATACTTTACTATTGAATTTTCAATTTTACTGACATGTTTAAAGGCATGTGCAGAAAATATTCAAATGAAGACGGTTACCTATTTTACTTCGTCTACAGTCAAACAAGTGTCTGCATGTTCAATACTACCTACAGAGCATCCATGATTAACGATCTTAGTTCACTTAGCTTGGTAGGAGGTGCATGTCATGGCATGTGTTTGATCATTCAGTTGACTTCTTGGCCAATCCGTGCTTGTTGTCATGCTGGCAAAAGCACGGGGCATCGGTCAGTTTTATGCATGCCTTGCTTTCCTACAAGTTGACATGCTTTTAGCGTTGAAGAATAATGTGGTCTATTGCTATCATATTGCTTAGTGTTTGCGCAAATCCTGGACCCTTGATGAATAAATTGGTACTACACTCTTTTTGTCTTCCCTTTCTAGCTGTTGTATTATGAGATACGACTCTCCAAATTTGGTTTTCGCTTTTAGTTATATGGAATGGTGAAACTATTCTCTGCAACAATATGAAGTCTTAAAACAATTGTTGAACGTTTGAAGATTTTCTAGGTCTTCAATTTTTTTTTTTCTGGTGCAGATATCAGATATTAGGAGTTTTTCTTTTAATTCAGTTATGTATCCTCGCTGCTGAAGGATTGCGGAGAAGCAATTTGTCATCTATTGCAAGTTCAATCCAACCAACGTCTCTTGGGACCTACCAAGCTTCCACAGGTGCTGTGATGTATTCTTTCTTTTTGATCATATGCATCTTACATATGTGTCTAGTATCATATGCTTGACATTTCTCAATTTACTCTAATTCATGGTGATTCTTTGTTGACCATCTTCCATCAGTTAAAATTTGCTTACTGTAGCATATTTTAAGAAGGTATCACTGAAAGATGTCAGAAGTTCTATGCACAAATAAAAAATAAAATCATTCTATATTAAATTCTATTTGTTATATATCGTGAACTATTGGTTTTGTCTTCAAAGATGAGTAGTTGAGCCTGTGTAAGAGCCGCCAGTAAATATTTTGGATGCTGTATTCAAGATATTGCCCTAACCTGTGTTTAGTCGATAACATCCTAAGCCACTCTTTAATAGTCACCACAGCAGGGAATAACCCAAAAAGGAAATAACATGCAAGAAAGAATGAAAGAACATTGCACTTCCCCTATTATTGAACTCTTGGTGCAAAAGAAGTATATTTACTTCGTCGTGTGTGAATCAATTATTTTAATTTACCACTTCCATGAAATCGTTATCCGTCTTCTTTGTGGGCCTGTAGGGCGAGGTTTGCCTGTATTAAATGAAGAAGGTAACCTGATAACTGGGGACTCTGAGAAGGGAGGTTGGGTATCTGAATCGGCATCAACATCTGAGGTATTGTCCCTTAGTCAACTTGCTGTGTAAAAATCATTTCATGGTGGCCGGTATAGATATAATCATATATGTATATATATGTGTATGATGGCCTTCAATCATACATTTATAGTGATGTATGACCTTGAAATTGGTATGATGTTATTCAGTCTCAATCAAGTGGAGTAAGCAAATGCACGCTTTGCCTAAGTAATCGTCAACATCCAACGGCAACACCCTGCGGTCATGTATTCTGCTGGTATAGACATCTCAAAACCCATATTCTGCAAATATTATCATGCTACAATCTTCCTCTCTCTGCCCCCCACGTGCTTCTCGCTAATGTTTTGCTTGATGTATTCATTCGCAGGACTTGCATTATGGAATGGTGCAATGAAAAGCCAGAGTGCCCTCTTTGTCGGTCACACATAACTCACTCAAGCTTGGTTTGCCTCTATCATTCAGATTTTTAGTTATCAATGGTAGAAACTCTCTATACAACAAGCGTTGCAAGATGCGGCTGGTTATGCAATAAACACGCAGTGAGAGAATATTCTCATCGTGGTTCCATCGTGACATGAAGTTGATCATTCCTGTTCTTTATGGAGCGAGGGAAAGGCCAGGGCAGCTGAAATTTTCAGGGGTTTGGAGAAGGGCGTTCAAGATGATCCGTAATTGATTTGGCTCGCCTTTTTGTTGTATCATGTAGGTGGTCGATAAGTCCTTATGTCGCATTAACATCTATTAAGCATGGACATTTTATAGTCCTCATATAAATTAAAAGAAAGGTCATGGCATTGTACCAGAAAAGTGAGATTCTTGTACGCCTAATGTTAAAACTCTTCAAAAAATTTTAGTAACCACATTCATCTATGGGGACTTTGTCCTTTATTTAGGTCAATGGTCGGTCTCAAGACAACTTAGTTGATTCATGATTTATGTTTAATCTTTCGTTTCTTCTTATGTTGTTTTGATGGAACATTGCTAATAAATTGGAAAGTTAGATGGGTTGAAATCTTGATGCAAATCTTCGATATTTGGATCTTTTAACTTTTTCGCTGAGAAGGTCACAGTTCTTGCAGTCATATGCAAGGTTTTAATTGAAACCCTATGTTCCACTAATGTCTTATGTTCCACTAATGTCTCAATTGAAACATACCAGGAGATAATGTTCAAAGCAGCATCTCGTACTAGAGTTGCTGTTCATTGGAGGATTAAGAGCATTATTGGAGTATAAAAGGAGCTAGCCTCTACCATTCTTGACATAACTCCTTGTTAGGAGATCAGGAAATAGACGCGTTTATGGGAGATTTGAATCTTCTTATAATGTTATAACATTACGAGGAGATTTAATAATAATGAACTGTTTAAATTATGATAAAATGAAATGGACAGTTCACTAATATTAGATCTTTTGTATGAAGTTATAATGTTATAAAGAGATTCAAATTCATATTAGCGAGCAAACTTCCTTTTGATTGATTTTCTAGTATACCTCAACCTCTATTTTGCCTTTTTGAGGTGCTCCAAAACAAATAACAGTTCTTAGAGATGTACTTTTTTATTCAATGAGTTTTCAAGTATATTGGGTACACTAGTTTTTTTCAATGAGTTTTCAAGTATCATCCAAATATCCTCAAACTATATTTGGATGATACTTGAAAAACTATTTTGCAAAAAATAATAATAATAATAAAAGGAAAATGAGAATTTTCTACAACTATAGGGGTCGATACTAATATATGTTTCTAGTATCACCACTACATTAAAAGAAAATGCATACAACATATATGCCGAAGCTCTGGGCGCTACGTGAAGCATGTTTGATGGTTCAGAAGGAACATTTAAATGATGTAACCATTGAATCGGATTGCCTTGAACTTGTTAAAGGCTTTACTCAACCATCTACATTACATTGGTCAAAAGACTGCCTTCTTGTTGATGCTAAGTTCCTTATTCAAGATAGGAATAACATTAGTGTCGGCACATTTGTAGAAATACAAATAGGATAGGTGATTGGTTAGCGAAAAATGTTAAATCAAGCTCTTTGCCTCAAGACTGGATGATTGTTCCTCCAGTTGAACCTTTTAATGTGTTGTACTTTGTGTTTGAATCCACGGGGGTTGGTTGACTTCCCGTATTGAGTATTAATAAATGAAATATTATTTATGTTATGAAATATCTATATAGATTTGGATATTTATGGACTATAGAAAATATTATTGATTGTAGTCCATAAATATCTATGTAGATTTGGACTATCAACTGATAATCTCTGAGTGCAATATTGCGCTTTGACACATGCACTGTATCAGTCAAGAATATGAACTTAGTATGCTGGCAAGAAATTTTAAATCTAAGCATGCTGAATTTTTTCTCTTCTTGTTACCATTAGACTACCCCTATGGGAAATATGACTAGTTTAACCATGATAATAACGAAAATGAATTTGTCTTCACCATTTCTTTTCGACCTTCATTTTTGATATTCTTGTTACTTGATTTAGTTGTATGATGACTAGTGAAAGCAGAAATATATGTAGAGAAAATAGTAAAGATTTTAGTTAAATAGTAACCTTTTATTAGATCATGTTGAATATGACTAGTTGTTGTTGTTGATTTTTTTTTTTTTTGTTTTTTTTTAAGATGACATGAGAATCCAGTTGGCGTAATTCGACTATAAATGGTAAATTTCTGAATGTAACAGTGCGCTCTGACACATACAATGTATCAATCAAGAATGTGAACCTAGTTTGCAGTAAACAATTTCGAACCCAAATATGTTGGATCTTCCCTCTTTTTGTTGCTACTAGACTACCCTTACGGAGATTATGTAATATCCCACATCGGTAGAATATAGTGTGATTGTGTGATTTATAAGTGGGTGTTATGGGTATAAAGAATAACTTAGGTTAACCATTTTGGGTCAGTAGAAAAAAGATCCAAGTAGTTATTTCTTTTACCTACAACTCCAGTAGGGTCTAGGGGTCTAGGCTCGGGGCGAGAACATAATAGTATCAGAGTAGGTCACTAGCCGGTTCGGGAGCGCTAAGTGTTATGCGAGACAAAGTGCTATACCTAGAAGTAAGGGTGTGCATGGGTCGGTTTGGGCGGTTTAAAACATATTTTTCAACCCGAACCAACATATTCGGTTTGGAAAATTTAAAACCATAACCAACCCATACACCTCTCAAAACTATCCAAACCAAACCAATACATTTGAAGAAATCAAACCAAGCCAAATCATACATTCGGTTTAACCTATAATTACATTTGAATAAAGTAATTGTATTGTAGAAATTTAAAATATAGAAGAGTTACTCATGATATCTTTTATTTTTTTCAATGAAAGAGGAGATAGATTGAAAAAATGTAGAGATTTAAAAAGTTCTATAGATATATATGTATGTATGTATATATATATATGTACAGGTCGGTTTGAGTTTATGATTTTGATAGCAAAAATTATAAATCAAACCATATAATCGATTTATATGAAAATTTAAACTATAACCAACTAAACTTTTAAAAAATCGCTAAAAATGGATTGGGTTGGGTTGGGTTAGGCTGTTTGGGCAGGTTGACGGTTTCATTGCACACCCCTACATAGAAAGCTGGTGGAAGCCACCTCTTGAATCCGTAAGAACCATTTCTAGAATATTTCACCGCCTGGTTGGTCCTAGATATATGTGCCTTGATGTGAATAACTTAGGTTAATTATTTTGGGTCAATAAGAAAGATGTCCAAGTAGTTGATTCTTATACCTACAATATTAGTCGCGCCTATAGACTTAAGAATTTGGGTTCAAAGCATGACAAATTATATAACCAATTTAACTATGATAATAACGAAAATGAATTTGTCTTCACCATTTTTTTTCGACCGTCATTTTTTTCCACATCAACACAAGGTAGAAAACATTCCAATAAGATAATGCATTTGCATTATTTTACTTTTTAGTGGTGATTGCCCTCAATGCTCTTGAAGCACACGGCTAAGCATGCTTGGACCAAGTGATAATTTGGAGTAACATGTGGAGTCTTATCAAATTGACATCATTATATTGTCATGTTCCAAAATATAATTTCACGTCATAGAACAATCGAAAGATTTTTTAAAAATATTTCCGTTATATTATAAAAAATATATAAAATTTTATTTAAAAGAGATATGATCAAAATCAATAAATTATTACAAAATTTATTAAAATTGATCATAAAAATAATAACTTATTAATAAATTTAAATAAATATTTTATCCACGTCCTAAATACTCCATCGCTTAACTTACCCATTGGTTCCACAATCCCCACACTTTGTAGACACGTTTAAAGAGAAATCTTTTGATACAGCTCGCCGGGAAAAAGGGAAAAAGAAATGGAGTTGTCGCCTTCATAACAAAATTTAATATACCCTAAGCTTATGCAACTCTTTTAAACAAATGATGATGCGTGTATTTGTGAGTGAATGCATCTACATATTTTATGTTTACGTGTGCTATAACAAATTGCATGCGCTTAAAATATGAATTATTTTGTTGTCGTGTTTAAAATTGAACACTATTATGATGTGTGGTGAAGACACGATGAAGTGGGTTGAAACAACTTGAAATTATTAAAGTGTATCTTGGAAAAGAATTATGATGTATCATAAGTTTGTATGATGGCTATTTTATTCATTAATTTTTTATCATTGATTTTTTGTGAACACTAATATATATGCAATTGTTAAAAATAAAAATAAAAATCGAGTGGATTCAAAGAACGTATATTATTGAAGTTCTAAGTCTATTATATAAATTTCTAAATTTCAATGGAGGCCTAACACCGTACAAACATATTAGTGTTATATAATCTCCACCATCGGGTATATTTCACCAATTTGTATAAAAAAATACCTCTGAAAATCAAAACCTCATATATGCATGTGGTTGCAAAATATGTTAAGGTTTTGGAGTATCGAGTCCTAATTTTAAAAATTATCAATTGTAGATATTAGTAGATTGTTAAAGTAATCAAATTGATGTTCGAATATACACTTGGCTCATATTAAAAAATTGTAAATTCTAAGGTCATCTTATAAAATTACAGGGTATTGCTCCTAGTACTAATTGAATTTAATATGGAATTTCATGATTTTTTATATGGTACCAAAGTTGGGTATTTGGTATAGTCTTGTTCATCCATTATGGGCCCTTAGTCCAGTCTTGTTCATCAACCACGTCATCATCTTTCACGTATGATCATATCAAGTCACACGTAAAGTGAAGTGTTAAAATATACATGCATTTCAAGACTACTTTATAAAATTGTGAAATGCTCTTAGTACCAATTAACTTTAGAATAGAACACCATTATTCTTCATAATTGATAGATTGAAACACATAACCTCAGCCGTTAAAATTTCCAGTATAGTCAAATATGTCACCTTTTCTAAGAAAATCTCAAAAAGTTGTGGTGAAAAAGCTTTGACTCCATGGTGAGAGGTCATACTCATGGGATTATATAATCAATTGACTTAGTGGAGTTGCAGACACAAATTGGAAAATGTGGGAAGAGATCCTTTTTATATAAATGGCAAAAAGGCATGAGAGTGATTTGAGCTGCCCTTACAATGAAGAATGACTAAAACATTTTGGAGATTGATTTCAACCTCTTGTACCCTTGTCCCCTCTTGTACATGATCAATGTTACCAACCCAATGAGCACTCCTTTTTTCTACATGCTTTACCCTCAAAGTGAGCGAAATGGCCGACTAACATTTTCATGATCTTCAAATCCTATTATACGAGTCTGGAATGGATTTAGAATGCATTGTTTGTAGAGATTAAATAAGTTTGAAATTTAAAATCAGTAGAGAAGTGAGGATCAAATAGGGAGAAAATAGTTTTGAAAAGTAAAAATATTAGAGTCTTTTAAACTATTTTGTGGAGTCAGTAACGACTACAACACCCACAATCAAGACAATTTGATCATCGCAAAATAAATTTTATTTATCCTGACATTCTTCATCACTTGTTAAAAAATGAATGTGAAAGAATAAAGTGTTAAACTCCTTATAATTATATCTTAAATTTTATATTAGTCAACCCCTTGCCACTCAAACTATAAGGTTTAATAGTACTTTCTTGTGTGCTATTAAAGTTTTCTGTGCACTTCCAATATGTACTTTTGGTGCTTTTGAGCAATTTAACATAGAAACGTGACAGAAAAGCAGCTGCACCCCAAAATGGGTGTGATATATGGGGGATTATGATCAGAGTGTGGAGGGAGTGGACTCTCCACAATTTCACTCAGTGGAATCACCGCACGCCTAACACATACCTCTTTCCTTCTGGTTTCCCAGTCCCATTGAGTGAGGATTCCCTCTTGACACTATAACGTTATATATGAACAGCAGTGGATCTGCTAACAAATAAGGATGTATATCTTCATTTTGAAAAAAAAAAAAAAAAAACCTTATTTTTCGGTATTTTTTTTAGAAAAACTATTATATTGGATACTTTATGCACATGCTGAACTCTCTCATTGTACGAGTGCACACCCTGAGTGTAAGTGCCTGAGTCCGCCACTGTATATGAACGGGATTTAGAGTTTGTTTGATCTAATTTTTAAACACTTAAAAAGCGTTTTTTGTGAATTTAAAAACTAAAAGTAACATGTTTTACCCATTTTCAAAAGAGCTTTTAAGTAAATATTAAAAATGAAAAAAGCTAAAAAAAATCTCCAAATCAGAGCTTTTCAAAATTTTTTTTTACGAAATTATTTTTATATCATGAGAGAAACTATTTTTCTTTTACTTTTCTAAAAAATATCCCACCCATATCTTTTTTGTTAAAAATACCTCTTATATTTTTCAAAGCCCAATAGTGACATGACACTGCCAAACAGTCAATAACTTTTATTGAACAACACTTCTAAAGCTATTCTCAATGGAGTCTCTATAATGTTTTTCTATCCATCATTTTAGAGACCTATATAGAGACTAAGATCAATTTTAGAGACCCACTTAGAGACTAAGGCAAAAAAACTGTTTTAAAGACCAATTTAGATAAAAAAAAATATCCTCAGTGACGATTTCTATAAAATCGAGTCTCTATATTGTGTTAATTTTAATTTTACATAATAATTTGATTATGTGTTTTTTTTTTCGTGTGTTACTTTTTTTTAATTAATTGTTATTTAGATTATTTCAACTTCTTTAACGAATATTTCAACCAAAAAATAAATAAATTGAGACAAACATAACATTTAAAAAATTAAGATTACGTTTAATTACATAATTGAATGAAAAAAAAACTAATTACAAATCTCTAATTAAAAAAAAATCATACGTAAAATTTTTTTTAATTAAATTTATCCATTAACTAATTTTTTTCTCGTGTGTTACGTTTATATTTGTTTTTTTTTCTTTATTCTATTCAATTAATTAATAAAATAACCTAAACTAAAATTAAAGTAGAAAAGTTTATTTTTTCAACAAACAGCAATATCGGTTCAAAAAAAAAAACAACAATAAAAAAGTTTACCAAACTAAAAAAGCTAAACTAAAAAATTAAAAAAATAAAATAAAATACAAAACCATAATTAAAAAAAAAAGTCTAATTAAAAAACCCCAAATACAAAACCTTAATTAAAAAATCTAATTAAAAAAGCTTAATTACAAAATCTATTTTAACAAGCCATAAATAAATATATAAAAAATTTAATTAAAAATTAATAATAAACCTAACTATAAAAACCCCCCTCCCCATCACTACTCCTACCCCCTTCCCCTCCCCGTTACCAACCAAACACTCTATTTCCCCGCTACATACCCCCCTTCCCCCCGCCGCCCCCCCCGTCCCCCCCCCCCCACCTCTCCCTTGCTCACTGCACCCCACCCCTCCACCCTCCCCTCCCCACCCCACCCACCCACCCACCCACCCACCCAACAACCCTTTCCCCGCTACACACCACCTCTCCCCCCCCCCTTCCCCCTCCCCCCTTTTCCCTTTCCCTTTCCCTTTCCTTTCCCCGCTGCACACCGTCATTGCTGTTTAATTTTATTTTTTTTTTGGTCAGATCTGGCATTTAACAATTTTTTTGTTTAATTTTTTTTTTTAAAGTTTCAGATCTGACGATCTAAAATCATTAGATTTGATATTATATTTGTTGTCAACTGTAATTTTTTTATTTTTTATTTGCTTGCCACTCTGCTTTTTTTTATTTGCTTGCCCTCTGCATCCCACCCCCTACCCTATTCTCCACTGCCCCCCCACCACCACATGGGTTTTTTTTTTCTGTGTTTACCTCTTCTTTTTTTGTTGCTGTTTGTTGAAAAAATAATTTTTTTTGTAATTTTTTGGCTGTTTGTTAAATTTTTTTGTTGCTGTTTGTGCTCGTTTTTTTGTATTTTTTTTTTTCAGTCTGACATTTATTTTTTTTGGAGACTCATTTTTGTCTTCTTGTATAGTCTCTATTTTCTTCAACAAATTTGTTGAAGAAAATGGAGATTAGGTGCTATTTTGGAGACTCAAAACTTGAGTGATGTCATTATTTTGCCAAAAATTATCAAATAGTATTTTAGAGACCCCCATTGGTGATGAATTTTGATCAATAGAGTCTCTAAAATAACAATCATTGTTGTTTAGAGACTCTATTGAGAGTGCTCTAACTAAAACTCTACAAGCTAAAATTTCATAGTAATTAGGCAAAACAAATCCTTAGTGTTGTGAATTGTACATATCATTTCTTAATAACTGTATCCATAATAATCATGTTCATAACTATTCAATTTCGATCATAAAATTATATATAACATTATAAATAAATTCATTCTTAATTTTATTGGACTGTGTGGACCCAACTGCCCCCCACCCGATGGCTTGCCTGCCGGCTGCCGCCCCCTGTTTGATATCCATCACATTTAGCACGGCAACAACTATGACCTTGCTTTGTACGTATGCACTTTGCCTACCTACTAGGCCACTATAACAATTTTATGTAATGTGAAATCTTGGTATGGATAAGATAAATTTTGGCATAGGCAATAATGTAATGTCGACATATTATAACATGATTTGATGAACTCTTTTGTGTCCGACAATGTGAAAAGAAAAACACTAAAAAGGAGGGTTTTGGCACACTTCAAGAGAATGATATCCATCATAGTTCATAGCTCTAGCTACTCTAATGCCTTCCATGAAAGGCAAAATCTTTCTCTGTTAAGGTTAATTCATCTAACAATTTATAGAAGGCAAAGTATGCAAGAAATATATATAATATCATAATTTCTCCCTTTTTTGCCAAATAATATCTTATTTTCTGACAATATAATTTAAAATCCTGTGTCAATTTCGTATGAGCATACCCATTTGCACATTGTCTTTCAAGCTATTCTTGGGAGTATAGCATAATTTATATTAGTGCTGCAAGGGTTTGTACTTCAATCATTGGCTCGAGGCATCTCTTTTATCCCTTCTTACTCTGGAATTAAGCAAGAGCACCTTATATTCTTGAATCGATAAATAGCTAATTTGGCTTACCTAGCCACCTCCATCTCTCGAGACCATAAGGTAATACAATAATATTCATCCGTTGTCTATCGACGTCCAAAAACTGACATAAAAATTTAGAATTATCCCAATTAAAGCCATTTTCTTTCTAAAAAATTAAAAAGAATACCGAAAACTTATCCTTGAAATTTGAACAAAATTTCTCAAAGCTTATCACCTGAAATTAGGGGGTTAAGCATTAATAAAAGAACAATTTCATTTTTATGCAAATTTGTGTGTCTAAATGCATCCTCACAACAAATCATTAACTTAAACTCAAAATCTCTAATTAAAATACGTCATTACTCGACTATTTATCTATTTGTTAAGCAGTACTAATCATTTTTACCCATATATATTCCCAATCTTCATGTTACATTACATCATGGACGTCGTCTTGTGATCCGCATGTACAAATGTGGGCCATCGAATAAATCATGCGCTCCACCAGAAAAATTATTTTCTGCCTCTAAATAATTTGGACACATAATGCGTATGGCGCATGCTATCTCAATATGCTTGGTCACAATCCCACTTCTATAGCCACATATCATCAACCTCAAAAAAAACCTCACATGCCAACACTTGTTGTAGAGGTCAACTATTTATCTTACTATAATTCGAAAATTAATTAATAATTTTATCCACATCAAGAAACAATAATTTGTAATAAAATATGTCTCTCATGCACCAGTTGACATTATTCCTTGTTAGGTCTTTGTCAATTGCATAGATTATTGCCCTCATGAATGTTGACAAAAAAAACCAGAAAATATATTTTAAGTTTTAAAAGAAGATAATTGCATGTAGGTGTTGGTGACATAAATTTCGCTATTATAATTTTGTTGATTATGTGTATAACTCAAAATCTTAATAGTCTCGGGTGCAAATAAAGGAGAATGTTGGACAATTTAAATTAATTAAATATACACTATCTAATAACTTAAATTTTTAGATAATATCAGAACCCTATTACTTAAAAGGTCAGACTATCGCCCTTTTTTTCACATACATAGCTTAAATCTCCCTTACACATGAGGAGGTATGTTAAAGACACAAGTCTAACTACTGTAATCTCGTTTGCCACGTTCATAGTTCAAAACCTCAAAAATCTTGTTTGTATGTGAGAGGGCGTGTTGAAGTACTACAAGTCTCGTTACTGTAATCCCGTTTAGTACATACATAGCTCAAAACCTCAAAAATCTCGCTTGTACGTGAAGGATTATGTAAGAAATATCGAACTAATTAGATATATATTACCTAATAGTATAAACTTTTAGAGCCACTTAAAAATAGGCAGAATTATATTATTATGATAATATTTAACTCTTTTTGAGCTGCTTTGTGGTGCTATAAAAAGGTGGTCACATTCCCTACGTTCAATCCTCACACAGAACCTGTCCCACGTTCTTTGCACATTCCTGTTGCTTGTTGATTAAGCTTTTCAAAACTCTTTGGTTCGACTCCATTTTATCAGTCATGGGTGAAGCTGTCGAGTTCTTCCATTGCAATGGTTTCAAAAAAGGTCACTGTCAGCCAAACGATGGTATCGTGATTATTGGGGAGATCAATGGTGGCGATAATTCTTGGTATGAGGAAGACCTTGACGATGATCTCAAATGGTCTTTTGCTTTGAATAGGTACGGGTGAACTTTTATGATAAAGTTTGTTTTGTTAAGGATCGTGCACACAAATTCACAGATAATAAAAATTTTAAAGTTTACAGTAGTGATCGTGCACACAGATATACAAGACAATAGAATTTCTAATGTTTAATGTGGCGGTCATGCATACAAATACACAAGACAATTAAACTTTCAATGTTTAAGTCTTCATGCAGATAGATATACGAGACAATAAATACATGTGTGTATTTATATATATGTGTATAAAAATCTTTTATCAAAAAATATTTTCTATTGTGGAAATTAAATATCAAAAAATATTTTTCATCATCATAACAATCAAACACCGGATTTTTTAGACAAATATTTTCCCCTATCAAATTATTTTCCTGCAAACAAACCACACCCTTAAGCTATACGAATTATTAATATAGAAAGATAAATGAAGTTGTACACGTACGCTTTAACATCTTTAATTTCTTTAAGAAAGTATTTTTCTTTCTTTTTTCCCTTTTACTAAATGTTGGTTTAGGTGGAGGCAAATATAATTCAATATACCACTGGCCATTTGGTCTAAAAGGTATGATTCTCGCTTGTATGTAAAATACGATTCTCTTGAATAAAAAATAAATAAATAATAATAATAATTCAATATAACTAATCTGAGTTCTCTCCTTTTCACCTTAATTTACTTCATTAAGAAAATTGATTTTCTTTTTTGTTATTAGTTTTTTCTAAACCAATTTTAAACAATTGCTCAATTATCTCTTAACTAATTACCCCCCAAAAATTAAGATTTTATTCAAGGGCTAATCTCTCTCCCTCTGTAGAGTGCTGCACAAAGGAACGAGTGAGTATCAGGACATTGCTCTTCTGGACACCAAGCATTTTGGGAAGGTAGCTATATATCCACTGTTTCACTATATTTAGTGTGTGCGTGTTTTTTTTTCTTTTCCCCTTGACAAGTTAATGTTGATCAATTGAATATATAATATAACAAACTCTTTTTTAATAGTTTATATTTTTAAATGAGGTGACAATTTATCATAGTATTAGAGCACAGATTACCAAAGAGTCTTGGATTCAAGTCTTATTGCTACTCACTTGAAAATATTAAAACTATTCACGTACAAGACTAAAAAAGATGAATCACATCTACACGTGAAAGAGGCGTTAGCAAATTATTATTTGATATATATATCTTATAATCTGCATGCGTGGATATATATATGTAGGTGTTGGTGATTGATGGAAAGATGCAGAGTGCAGAAGTGGATGAATTTATATATCATGAATGCTTAATCCATCCAGCTCTCTTATGTCACCCCAAGTGAGTTTTCAAGATTCAACTAAGCATGCTAAAACGTTTATTTATTGGTAACGCATGCTAAAGCATTACGATCAATTACATATGCTGATCAGCTCAGTCTTTGACGAGCATGATTATATTTGTATATGTTAAGGAAATTTTTTCAATTAATCCGAACTGATATCAGTCTCTTACATATTAGTGGAATTCATACGTGTAGTTTTCTCTCACCGAGCCGTCACCTCACATAATCTCTTACTCAGTCCAGCTAGCTAATGCAATAATTAATATATGGAAAATACTTTAATCAGTCCGTAGTAACGGATTCTCTCACATAATAAGTGAGATCTCACTATAAAAAAAATTGGATTTTGCGACGAGTCGTCGCCATCCCGTCACCAATACGGCGATGGCTTGCTAAAGGAAAATGTTAACGCCAATTTTGTGACAGAACAGATGGTGACGGTCTAGCTTGGCCGTTACCGAATTGGAGATGGCGAAGTATGCCATCACTGTTGGTGACGGCTTGGTGACGATTTTTTCCGTCTCACACTATACCGTCACTGTTCTGTCACAAAATTGGCGTTAACATTTCCCTTCACCAAGCCATCGCCGTATTGGTGACGGGATGGCGACGACTCGTCACAAAATCCAATTTTTTTTTATAGTGAGATCTCACTTATTATGTGAGAGAATCCGTTACTACAGACTGATTAAAGTATTTTCCATATATTAATTATTGCATTAGCTAGCTGGACTGAGTGAGAGATTATGTGACATGTCATGGACTCTCTCTCTATTTATCTATATACACATATATAGATATAGGGGTAGATATAAGTTCGGACTATAATCTTCACCGACCTAATTTTTTAAAAAATATATGCGTATTTCAAGATATTTTTAGTCTGAAAAATTAATTAATTTTTACTAAAAGAATTAATTTTATGTGAGTGTTAAAATTGTATATTATAGCTAGCTCCTATTAAAAAAAAATAAAAAATCTGCCTATGAATATATGTATATAGGCACATATACACATATACGTACATATATATGTTACAGTTTATTGATCTAATTACGTTGATAACTTGTACCCCCAAAACCATGTTTATAATGGGAGGTGGAGAAGGGTCAGCAGCAAGGGAAGCACTAAGGCACAAGTCAATGGATAAAGTGGTCATGTGTGACATTGATCTGGTAATTAATGTGACATTTATCGATTATTTTCCATTCAATTTGAATACAACATCTTATATATAGAGCCAATTATGCCATGTTAAAATGTACGGGTCAAGTTCATTAGGGGTTAGTCTTATAAATGTTCACTTATTAGAGGTGCCGTCTGAGCCCTTTACCTATATGAGAACTACACGCTTATAGATAGATTCATGTCTGGACATTTGAATGTTTAGACGTTTTAAATAATTTTTTTTTGTTTTTTTATTGAGATGTAGATTTCTGCGTACATAAAATATAAATATAAGCTGATCTTGCTCAGTTAAATATTCCTTTTTGAAGTTTTACTATCTTTTTGTGTCATTTCAATCACGGATAGATTTAGATTTTTTTTATTAGTAAGATTAATGATATATAGGAACTAAGTGATTTTGAAAACAAAAGGTAGTAAACCAATGAAAGCCTCACTGCCTAATAAAAGAAATGAAAAGGACAAAACCTTTTCATGCATGTGAGCAACAATGAACTTTAAAAGGCTACGAAGTATATATATATATATATATAAAGACGTTTTGCAAATATTTAATATTCGAATTTCATATTCATTTTTGCAGGAGGTTGTTGATTTCTGCAGAAGGCATCTGACAGCAAACCATGATGCATTTCGCAACAAGAAGCTTAATTTAGTGATTAAAGATGCCAAGTAAGATCAGCATCTATGAAATCTAGGAAATAAACATGAATTAAGAAGAGACAAAAGCATTTATAGAAAATCACGTCTCAAATCTAGAACGTTAGATCCTCAAGCAACACTAGTACTATAAAGCTAAAAATAATTATCTTTGGTCTCAAATCTACTAGTCTAAAATAATTAACCCGAATTATTACTAAAACTAGTCATAACCGACTGTTTGCCTCCATAGAATCAAAAAAAGAAAAAAATAAAATAAAAGAATGAAGTGTTTGAATGTTACGTAGATGCTAATTATTTAACTTTGACATTGTCCATAAAGAGCTGAATTGGAGGGGAGGAAGGAAAAATTCGACATCATAGTGGGAGATTTAGCAGATCCAGTGGAAGGAGGACCATGCTATCAACTCTACACAAAATCTTTCTATGAGAAGATTCTCAAGCCTAAGCTCAGTGACAATGGCATCTTCGTTACTCAGGTTAGTCTTTACATCTTTTAGAATCTTGAATCAGATAAAACTGTAATGCTTTATGGCATCTCATGACCCTTTCACCCGTTAATTTATCACTCTGTAGAATTCATGTACGGTAATGTCAGATTTCTCGTGTGTATAGATAAAACTCTACTGTGTAAGGAGGTGAAAGGGTCATGAAGCTGTAATATATAACATTGTTCTATGATAAATTCACAACTGCCTTTGACAATATCGCATATATTAGAGTAGTATATATGTTTTCATATAATACTTTTTGCTAATTGAAATCAATGTGCACAGGCTGGACCAGCAGGGGTTTTCACCCATAAGGAGGTCTTCTCATCAATTTATAACACTATAAAACAGGTTTTCAAGTGTAAGTCTCTAATACAACATTATTTGCCTAACAAGTTACATTTTAGTAACATAGAAGGGTAAATGTAAAAAACTCTATATATTTCGTCGAAATTATAAGTCATACCCATGACACAATAGTAAGATAATAAATAACCCTTATAAGTTACAAGAATGTGATTCACAATCACTCGTGACCAATAACAATAAAAGATTTCTTGTTACGTTCTTATAAATTATAAAGGGAGTAAACGTACAATTTCGCAAAAATACGGGGCTTTTTGTTGTTTAGCCAATATAGAATATTTATTGAACCCTAAGCCTCAAAGTATAAGTGTGCTCTATATTGCATAGTTTGTTAAAAAAATTCAATGATCTTGCAGATGTGCTTGCATACACAGCTCACGTGCCATCTTTTGCAGATACATGGGGATGGGTTATGGTTAGTAAAATCAAACTTGTTTAATTATTTGGATAGTTTAACAATTATATATTGCTCATAGTTGATTGTACTAACATCTTTGTATTAATCTAGGCCTCAGATCAACCATTCTGTATTGATTCTGGGAAATTAGACAAGAGGATTGCAGAAAGAATTGATGGTGAACTGTTATATCTAAATGGAGCCTCCTTTGTCTCCTCTACAATCTTGAATAAAACCGTTACCAAAACGTGAGTTCATAAAATCCTATTACGCTACCCGAGTAGTTATTTTTAAGCTTATGATACTAGTTTGGATCACTGAAATCTTGAATAAAACCGTTACCAAAACTTGAATGTTTCAGGTTGAAGAATGAAACCCATGTTTATACTGAGGAAGATGCAAGGTTCATCCACGGCCATGGCGTGGCATGCCGCAAATGAAGCTATAGACATGTAGAAGATGGGGGGAAAATGCTGTACAGATAAAAGGAAAAGGGTGGAAAAAAGATCGATTTATGAAATAGTTGTGGAAAAATCCAAAGATCTTAACATTGTTACTAGAAACATTTGGTTTAGACAGTATATGAATGTCCTAGGCTTGTTGATTTTGGTTGTCTTAGGATGATCCAATTCACATTGGAAGTTTTCATGTACTGTTGAAAAATCTTGAGGCACTCCTCCATCAAATTACTTTAAGTTATGATTGTGGTAGTTCTCGATTGGTTTGCCTCGCCCTTAACTTTTAAAGCTATGTCATCTTTAAGGTGCTGGTAAATTTATGCATTTTATCAACATCCAAGAAGTGAGTTATTTATACTAAGTACTCTTTTTACGAGTAGATCCAATATCCTAATTCATGCGAAAATGACAATTTTACTATGTTCAACTCTATGTATTTAGGAGAGAATATTCATCTTCCTAGTCTTTGACACAAGAAAAAGAATGTAAAAAAACCCTTTTCTTATAATTTGGATGGTAAAAGTAGTCTCTCGGGTTTCATATCAGAAGTACCTAAAGTGAAACTCTCCTGAGGCCTTCTATAAAGTTTCCCCGATGGTTTTTTAGACAGGTGCGGATTAAGAATACTTTATCGGTGAATGCTAAATAATTTTGGAGACGAAAACTAGTAGTGTTGTGATACTAAATAAGTTTCAAGACAAAGTATATTTATATACCTTATAAGTAGTATTTAAATCACTTTGTGGTGGAGTTAGCAGAACTGGACCACCACAACCCTACACTTAGATCCGCCCCTGTATCGAGCGCCTTACATTTTATTAGCAACTCTCCACGGTCAAATTCGCCTGATGTGAACTTAATTGGAACATAATAGTATTGAAATTCAAGTCAATGTATCAGATATCATAAAAGACATAGTAAGAACATACAGAAGACAAGAGTGATCAATAAATTTCACAAAATTTACATACAACATCTCTAAGTTCTCTTGACAGGATCAAAGTTAGCAACACCAATCACAGCCCCAAAGATGGCTCCAAGCACAACCCCACCAGCCACTATGCTAAGCAAGAAGTTCTTGAGGGACGGCGACACGTCGGAGCCGGCAGCCTGAGCCACCTCAGGGATCACCATGGAGGCTGTCAATGCCGCTGCTGTTAATCCTGTAACAGCCTTTTCTTTCAAAGAAGCATGAACTTCAAGCTTGGCTTTGCTTTTTGAGTTCACAAACACAGAAACAGAAGCCTTTGATGGCCTCATTGGCAATGGCTTGAAAAATGCATCAGAGCTTGGTGGCTGCAGCCTTTTCTGGCATGCAGTGGTGCAAGACATAGCCATTGAAACTGAAGCCATTGTCTTATTTTCTTTGCTGTTTTTTTTCTGTGTAGTCTCTAGTTTATGCAATGTTGCAATATAGTTGGATGTGTGATTTGAAAGAGAAGAGGGTTAGAGATAGGTAGGACAAAAAATTGTGGGAATCAAATGAGAGGTGGAAATGAGAGATTTTCTGCCAATGTGTCACCTCGTTGTTATCTTACTCGGCAATTTCTTAATCGTGGTATATAGATAAGGTTATCTACCAATTATCGATTGAAGAGGAATTAGATTTTCTCGGAGTTCCAGGTAATAATAAGTAAAATATTTAGGTAGTGATATAATTTAATTAAAAATTTTGAATTTAAAATATGATTTTATTTCTATTTTATGAAAAGAAATGGACTAGTAATCCAGACCGGAAAAAAAATAAATAAAGAAATATAGTAATTGCAAAAGATGCGCTATATATTCTCTTGGAATTGTTTAACCAATATATTATTGGGTTGTGGTTCGAATTCAAAGTCTAAGTCTATATTCAAGAGAAGTTTGAGTCATAGTTTAAGTAGAGGTAACTTAAGAATAGACAAGTATTAATTACCTGTAAATACAAAAGCTACAAGTTGTGGACCTTGACTTGAAAGTTAGGACAAACTGTCTAAGATAGTAGTCGTCTAAAAGCCAAACCCTTTTTTTTAAGCCTACCAGAAGCCATGGGGTGAAGTTGTCAGATAAGATCCCGCTAAATTAGCTAAGTGAACCATATTTCAAATATGATACCTTTTATGATGGTTTCCTTTTAATGTTCAAGTCCTTGGAATCAAGCTCAAGCTAAACCGAAAACTCTTTTGGCATCAATTTTCTCCTAGAACGGAACCTTGATCGGCTGAAGTAGCCTAACCAAATTTTTGCGCACAAAATGCAACCATAGAAGCAGAGCACGATTTCATGGGCTGAGCGCAGACCAGCCCGCATGGCACCCAATCCCTCGAGGCTAAGGACGGGTCAACAAGCATAAAGAAGTGAAACATAACACGTTTAGGAATGTTGGTTGTAGAGATTTATCTATATTATGGATATCACATGTTAGTAAATAATAAACATAAGTGTGTCTCGTGTGACTAAAGACTATCCAACTCAGCGTCCGGGTCATGAATCCCTATCAGCACGTGACAATAGGGTCTTGAAGCCCAACTCAACTAGTTGATGACTATCACCATAACTCAACCCTGATATGAAAAAAATTGGGAAGTGCTATGATTGTTGACCACTACTGTCAAACTCTACATCACGAACTTTTCAAACTCAAAATCATGGAGCTAAAAAAGGATTTGAAAACAAAACTTTTCAACAAGCTACAAATTTTTTTAAATGTTTCGCCTTATGGCGATCTTTGATAGAAAATATTATACTTTATTGAAGATAAGGTCAAACCCGTAAATTCTATGCAACATTGTTTCTAATGAAAGATTTTATAAGAAAAGTTTTAGATACTTTAGATCACTCTTTGCCCGGTTTGAGAAAGAGTTTACTCGGATAGAATGGTGGTTATGAACATGAGAGAATGCATTCTTTACCGTATTTTTTAGTTCATTTTTTACTATTAGTGAATTTTCTTAAAAGTGAGATCATGAACGTAAATTAAAAGTGACCGAATCATGTTAAATCTTGTGTTGTTTTTGCTACTTTGTGTGTCACCATCCCACCATATACGTCAATGACTAATTGCATGCTTAATACGAAAATCAACATATATTAGTCATGTATTCTTCGCCTTAGATGCTGTGAGGCTTTAACCCAAAAAGAAATTTCCACAGCTGATGCCAAATAATTGAGTGTTTTTTTTTTTTTGGGGTCTTGCTCGAACATTGAATCCAAATCCATCATTATTTGAGGAAAGACAATCATAAAAGGTCAGTTTGTTCGGTTAACTCATGGATTTGGATTGAATTAACAAAAGCCTTTAGATGAGACATCACATTTATAAAACTAATGGAGGCAAAGACCATGAATGACATTGATATATCTTTATACCCGACTCCATTTAAGGGAAAAAAACTTAAATTTTTCCGGTTAGTTTTAAGTTTATGAATAACTTGACAGTTCTTCATTAGAGTTCTGACATCAAAAGCTACCACTATGCTCTGTTCATATTTTACACACGGTGCCTACATCTTGTAGATGTTAACGCATGCATTCTGTAACATTTGCGGAAGTTTTAGAAACGGCCATCACATGCACAAACATATAAAATGACACGTGTCACTATCGCAGGTTGCCATTTCTAAGAAATTTCCATAACATTTTAGATGGACAACTTCAAATTTGTTGGTCTAAAAGCAATTCAGATAAATCACTGGCTCACCATTCCTATCTCACCATGCAAAAGAATTTAAGGTTGTGAAGTAAAAAGACACGAGAAGAATATAGGCGGTTGAGCATTCAACTGGATATATATATATTGATTTTGTCAACATACATATTCCTGCTCCTGACTTCATAGATCATATTCAACTTTTGCGACTTACACCGGTCAGATCTGCTTTCCATCGAAAACAAACTACAAGAATCTGACTTTTAAGGCTCAAAATTCTATTCGTGATCATTTAACACTACCAAATTAGTAATTTACACAGTATTCGTTTCTCACCAGATGAAATGAAGGAGCACTTACAAGAATTGCTGACGAATGCTTATGTGAGAAGACAAATTTGTTTGCTCGTCTCTGGTCAAGTTGCTTTCCTAGACTCAACAAGATGAACTTCTTGAGGAAGGAGATCATATCTGATGCCCAGCTCCTCAAAAAATTTCTTCATCTCTAGAACCAGTGCAGATCTCCGCCTGTTCTTCTCTGCGAAGTCTTGGAAGTTCATCGTGTGATTCATATAAAGGGCCATCTTTATCTTGTTCACATTCTCAATCTCTTTTACCACCACGTTGTGATTAGGATGCCAATGTTGGGGATTTTTCTCCAAATATCTGATCACAGAAAATGCAACCAAAAGAGAGAATTATTGAGAACGCTTCCATTCCAAGCACACAGATTCGGAAGTGACAACAAGCAATATCCAGAATTCAAATATACTTACCATGCATCATAATTTAATATAGTCAGTTCCAATAAGATTTCATTCTTCAAACAAAAGTCCATCTATCGTAGTGTTACCAAAAAGTGTTTGCTGTTATTTATGCCTCAATCAAAAGACAACAATCCAAGAGTTTCTATTATCAGCAGAACACTGTTACTACGATTTATGACCTCGGATCAACGAATAAAAATTATCTTGGAATCTACCACTAGTCAAGCTTCAATTATCAGCAGAACACTGTCGTAGTATTATGATGATCAAGAATAACTAACCAAATTTTATGACCTCAGATCAACGAATAAAATTCTCTTGGAATCTACCAAAAGTTAAGCTTGTAAACACTTTCCAGAATGAGGACAAAAAGGAAACGCCCTTGAAGCTTAAGTGCCTATAAAAGAGGCAGACTTTCAACAAGTACAAGCAATCAGCTTATATCTTTCAGAAATTAGTCAGCATCATAGTTATAGTATTATACCCTAAGCAGTCTTTCCGTATAATTCTGCTTTTGCAGATATTTGAAATAAATAACTTATGGAACTAATGTCTGATCAATTGAGATCGGAACATTTTGCTTGATATTAGCTCTAATCCTGAGAGGCGTGCAGTCATATAATGCATGAACAAGATTGCAACACCGTTTAAGGTGATAGTTCGCATATTAGATCCCAATGACTAACAACAGATGTAAAAAGAAAATAGTCGGCTTACTTCTTTATTTTCTCTTTCAGAGCCCCTATCTTCTCCATTGGTGTCCTAAAATCTATGGAGAACTCAACACCATCACCCATATCCGGACTTCTATAGAAATTGCTGATGGGCTTGGTAGCCAAAACTGAATTTGGATAGTAGATTTTTTCGTTATCAAATCTCAGGAAAACCGTCGTTAAGATATTCATCTCTTCAACTATCATCTGCAAACATTACATAATAACGAGTTCAATAAAGGGGATGAGATGCTTTGGGAATATGAAAACAAGTACAGTGGAAGTTACCTGAACTCCATCAATAACACAACGGTCGCCAACATCAAAAGGATGCATCACAAATACAAATATAATGGCTTCGAATATGGTCTTGCAAGTGTTTCCAAACATAAAAGCGGCCACAACAAGTTGGGATGATAGAAAGACGAGAACTTTGGTTGTTGCAATTTCCATCAGAAGAAGCCACACAATAACAACTATGACTGCAAGTATTACTGTTACAAGCTTGTTCAATTGCTTGACAGCTGTTTTTGTATCATTTAAAGCATGTGCTAATGCTTTGCGACCTTTATAAACCTTCACCTGCACAATGTGAAGAATAAATATGAGATACTCATATCCTAAACTAGTCACTTAGAACTTAACTTACATGATGAACCCTATTATTGCATAATTGATTCATAGTTTCTTCTTATACTCGATAACCATTTTTTCTTCTTTCTAAGGGATTATTCGAGTTAGCGTCTTCATTCTTAAAGGATAAAGAAACACGGAAAAATGGACAGCTACACCATCCAAGTTAACTAGTTGCATGAAAAACACTAAGAAATATAAGGTAATGAGGAAATCAGAAGTGGTATTGCCAAAGATGTTCTCAATCCACCTCATACTAATCAGAAAATCTACATCACAACTGAAAATTAGGAATTAAATAGACCGAAAAGATTATCGGACATGTTCCGAAAGAGAAGTTCCATGAGAACTGAAGGATCTTACATACCACCCAGTCTGTCAAAGCTTTTCTGTCGATTTGCCCTGTCTCAGCCACATCTATCATTGGGAACACAAGATCCACCTCTTCTTTAATCATGAATCGACTCAGGTCATACTCATCAATGTACCTAAGCAAAACATTATATTTGAAAGGTAGTAAACAGTTATGGAAGATATGTAAATTAATACTTATGCATGATAAACATCTTTAAGATATAGCTGTCTTTACTTGGAACCAGGCTGAGCGACATTCCTGAAAATGTGATAGGCAGCAGCTATCGCTTCCTCCTCATTTGTGATCTCCTTATCGGTCTGTTCATTTCCTCCATCACAAAAAGTTTCATCAAGCCTACTGGAGATTGTGGATAGGCCTGAATTAGATATAACATCTACTAACATCTTCATGGTCCAAGCGGAGACCTTTTCTTGTTTCATCTCATGGAGCTTACCAATATCAATCACCTCTTTCTCCGTCTTTTCCTTTCCATCCTTACAATTCTTTGTTCGGCGGAAACTTAATTGACCGGCAACACTATTTGTTCTTCCCAACAACATAGCTGACTCCATAACAGGAGGCCCAGACAGGGTTAGTACAATATACTGATGGAAAATGGACTCGTGAATCCTATCAAAGAATGTGTTGACATGGAAAGAAGAAGCCAATAGTTTTAGCAGCAAATTCTTCAAGAGCCACAGAAAAGCTCCAATTAGCAAGGAAGCTATGGTCCATGTAATATAATCCAAAACCCGAGTGGCAAGTCGCGATCGCTTGACTCCTCCTCCATTGAATAATAAAATCCAAGTAAAAAGAACTAAACTCAACCAAAGACAGACTTGAACACTCTTCTTCAAACCGTAGACAAAATACAACACCTTTTTCTTTAACAAAAAGTTCAACTCAATCAATAACACAACAAAATGGACAAACCACCTGGTAAACAACATTCCACTGAAGGTAACCATGACCATCACACACCATTTCCAAATCTCCAAACTCCAAACTGTGCAATGTTTCACCTTGTCAACAGTCAAGCTAGCTATCAAACACCCTAAAATGCAGAAAAAGGTCAACCACTCAATCAGAACCTTCGTTTTCACTTTCCTATGTCTCAACATGTTCCTAGTACTCACTTTCTTATAGATCTCCTCCTCTTCATCTACCCCTCCGGCAAAACCTGGTGATGCCATCAATGGTGTCCTCGGGGTTATGGACACTGTTCTAGTAGTCTCCCTTGGTGTATTATTAGTATCATTAGAGCCTATTTTAGTATTAGGAGAAGCACGATTAGATGGATTTCTATACGGCGAGTTCGTACCTCGCTCTACTTGTTCTTGCATTGATGAGCCATTTTCTTCAAACATACTACTATCAATGTGTACAGATGGTTCACCAAATCTTGATTTGGGCTTCGAATACACGGAACTTGAAATCGATTTCCGTCTAGTAAGAGTCTCAGTGGTGGGAATTTTGGGCGGCTTACCGTGGCTTGGACTATTCCTGACATTATCAGGTGAAGGATAGCTCACTGGGACTGCTTTCTGAGCACCAACAGGTGAATCAACCGATAATCTTCGAGGCGAATCACTTGCAAGTTTCGATCTTTGATCCTTTGAAGAATCTGTGTGTCCGTTTTTCAAATCCTTATCCTCCCCAGAGATCATTACAACCACTTCGCTTGGTGCTTTCTTCTTCTCCATCATGCTTATCTCTCCACTACTTTTGTTAGCGTTACCATTTGCATCCATTGAATCCTCAACGACTCAAACACCTAAACAACATAAATAAATGTTTATAAACTCTTTCATCAACTTACAAATCTAACCATTTTTTTTTTAAAAAAAAAGAAAAAAAGCAGACTATACTCCGTAGTCTATATTATATAACACAAATAGAATTTATAGAAGATGGATGAAGCTCCCGCGATGCGCGGGCTGCAGGAAGAACACTTATGTTTCCAAAAAGATAAAAAGAGAAAAAAAGAAAAGAAAAAAGAACACACACACACACACACACAAGATATACTAACCCTGTAAAGGGACCAGATTTCAAACTCATCAAGGTTAAGATTTTCCATTGCTCAGTACAACTCACCAAGAAACAACACATTATATATACAGACACAAATACATGTATATATCAGTAAATAATTAGCATTTAATGTTCAAAGACACACCAATCTACTTCATCTTCAAACTACATTAAATACTACTTAGTACATCACCCTTTACCCACTCAACTGCGCCCACTTCATCTTCTACACGCACACACACACAAACACTAAGCATGTGCCTCTGCTTTAGTACTTTCAATCCAGAAAAACAACTTTAACTGGTTTAGAATCAAAAAACAACTACTGTAAGTGGTTTATAATGAAGATAAACATAAAGGGTCTAGATAATTACCAGAAAATAAGCACCATGTTATAGTGAAAAATGAGAGAAACATGAAGGATATGTAAAAGGGTCAAACACTTTCTTGAAAGACAATTAGTACTTTACTAAGATAACAGCTGCAGAAAAGGAAAGTTTGTTTTTTTTTTACCTTAAAAAATAGAAGTAAAAAACAGAAGCTTGTTATTGAGATTTGAGAGGTACAGGACTCGAGATTTCAACACTGAACACCTTATACAAGTTTTTATATATATATAAATAATAATATAAAAAAAAGTATGTTTAGGGGCGGAAAAAAGGGAACGGGCATTCCGCTCCCACGCTATTAATTTTTTTTTAAAATATTATTATTTTTTTTTAAAGAAAAGTTACGGCTCCTTTAATTTTTTTTATTAGTAGATCTCTTAATATTAAATTTTTAATTTTTTTTATTAATAGCTCTCTTAACATTAAATTTTTAGTTTGGTTCGAAATATGTTGAAGCGAAGCATGTGCTGGCAAAGAGGGATATTATACTATATGTGCATGGAGAAGAGGAGTGTCTAGAGAAGCCCAACGTTCTTGCTGCAAATATTTATTTTATTTTGTTTGGACGAAAAAGCCCATGTTCTGTATGAGAGTAATATGCAGATCATAAGGGGTAATTTTAGAATTTTAAATTAAGTTGAAAGAATAATATTGGGATACTAAAAGGTGGGAACAGTGGACTTTTTAATCAATCAAAAGGAGTAAGTAAGGATCACAATCACGAGTAGAAAGGTTAGTAGTGATTTGCTGTAAAAAAAATATATTTTAATCCGTTCAAATTAATAAATTAGTTTCTTATATGATAGGTGGGATATGTATAAGTCTTACCAATATGTAATAGATTGTTATTAGTCCAGACTAATAAAAAAAAAAATCATTGTAAAGAAGTTTTGAACGAGGTTTAATTGTTAAAAACTATTCACATTATTTTTGTATAATTATATTAATAATTGACAAGCATTAATTTTAAACTATGATTTTGGCATTTAAGGTAAAAGAAAAAAAGAAAAAGTATTGTATATTATAAACGAAATTCAACTGTTAAAAACTGTTTATATTATTTATTTATAACTATATTAATAATTTATAAAATTTAAATTTAAATTAAGATTTCAGTCTTTATAATACTAAAAAGAAAAAAGAAAAAAAAGTCTGCATAGCGTCATAGATTATGAATGAAGCACCTTTTTCACGTAACTAAATTAGTGATTCATAAACGTTACGAACATGGTTAATCAATCAATCAATCAAAAGGCCACTTATCGTGATTGCATTGCCATGACTTTTTGACAAACTGTACAAGTAAAACAGTGTTTTCTTTTTTGGGTGCCCAGTGATGCGGCTGCACAATGGTCGACTACTTTACGTGCATGAATTATTTGGTATATACTATATACTCCCCCGCTACTTTGTTTTTTTTTTGGTGAAAACTCCCTAGCTACTTTATGTATCCATAATCCATGCGTTTTGCACTTATCCAGAGGAAATATCACAAATGGTCCTTATTATTTAACTAAAATTTTAAATTTATTCTTATTTTTTAAAATTAATCAATTTAATTTTTATTATTTAAAAAAAAATCATTTTTATTCTTCAAAATTAACCAATTTATTTCTTATTTAAAAAAAAAAAATCAGTTTAGACCTTGTACATGACCTTATTATAGGACTAAATTAATTTTTTTTGAAAAATAATAAAAAGTAAATTGACTAATTTCGAACAATAAAGACAAATTTAAAATTTTAAAAAAATAATAAAGACTAAATTAACTAATTTAAAACAATAAATACAAATTTAAAACTTTAGACAAATAACAAAGACTATTTGAGACATTCTCCCCACTTATTCATTACATTGCTTACGACTTGAATATTCAATTCTTACAAAATCTTTGTTATTAGTATTTTTGTTCAGGGATTGACTATTTCCTTTCTTTATTTCACCATAAGAAAACATGACGTGGGTAACAAAATGTATTTACGTCATCCCCACCCCCAACCAAAAGGAAAAAAAAAAAAAAGGAATAAAAGAAAGAGTGACCATGTATGAACGTGATGAGACTATTGGACATGATGTGAATAACGACTCAAAAAAAAGAATGAGACTAGGAGGGACCGGATCTCATGCAAGATTTACAGCTGATAATTAAGTAGACAACTTTTGAAAAGGACATTTGGTCCTCAAAAGTGCGTGATGAGGTTAATCTAGCAATGAGACACTTTTTTTTTTCATTAATGAGGTTAACATGCACTGAAGCCATAGAAGGATATCAATCAATAATTACTCCATACGTTTTTTTTTTCTGATTTTTTGGTCCATCAACTTGTAGTCCATGCTGTACCAAACGTTTA
Source organism: Ehretia macrophylla (assembly GCA_037974665.1). Lineage (NCBI taxonomy): Eukaryota > Viridiplantae > Streptophyta > Magnoliopsida > Boraginales > Ehretiaceae > Ehretia > Ehretia macrophylla. Next base: position 63,842,994 of record CM075764.1, on the reverse strand, counting down.
TATGTGTATCTATAATGACTTGTATTTTTTAGCCTTAATTAATTTAAGTTTATTTGTTTATTTTATTTTAAAATGAGAATTTTTGTTAAATTAAAATTTTTAAATGGTCATTTTAAAATATAACCCGATTAATCTTTCGTCTAAACTTAGGCTCCGTTTGTTTTTCATAAAATATTTTTTTTGAAAAATATTTTTTTAATTTTTCGGTGTTTGATAATACCGAAAAATTGATTAATTGAAAATTATATTTCAGTAAAAATGGTGGCTACTTTTTTCAATTTTTCGGTGTTTGGTAACACAAAAAAATTGGTCAACTGAAAAATATTTTTCAGTAAAAAATGGTGGCTACTTTTTTTCAATTTTTTGGTATTTGATAACACCGAAAAATTGATCAACTGAAAAATATTTTTCAGTAAAAAATGGTGACAACTGAAAAATATTTTCCGGTCAAATATTACGGCTAATACAAAGTTTGAAAAAATATTTTCATATCCTTTAAGAGAAGAAAATATTTTTCGGAATTTAACCATCCATATCCCTTACCCTACCCCTACCCTCTACCCCACACCTACCCCACCCCAACCACCCTCCACCCTCCACCCTCCACCCTCCACCCTCAAGATTAAAATATATATTATGTGTATATTTTTTTTTATAAAATCACATATCGAAAAATATTTTTTACTATACATCCAAACACCATAAAATATTTTACAGTATTCTATTTTTTAGGAAAATATTTTCTCCCAACAAGTTACTTTATTGCAAACAAACGGAATCCATAAAAATATTTTATTTTCTAAAATAATTTTTTAAAAAAATATATTTTTCATAAATAAATTATTTTATGCCAAACAAACGGAGCCTTAATAGTGTGGAATATTGCCTTTGCTTTTGTAGCCTCCCTAACCTCTCCACGCATAGGGAGAGAAATTTTGACATTTCGTTGAACCTTAAAGTGTGCTTCATTCTTAAATCATCACGCATCAAGGTAAGTGTTGTTTTGGAATCTCTTTTGATTTGGGTGGTACATAAATGTCTTTCTGGGCATATATGTCATACAACTTAGTTCATCTTCAATAGCCTTCTATTCTTTTTCTTATAATAGGGAGTGAAACATGTGGTTTTTTTATTTTTAAGTATTCCTTATTTTAGTTTAACACAAACAACCTTCCTATTTTTTTTCGTCATATAATAAGTTATAATGAAATTAAATTAATAAATGCAGTGGACTGTAATTAAGAAAAACAATAAGTTACAATGCAAATTAGACTAATAAATGTAATGAATTGTAATTAAAAAACAATTATAAATGCAATTTGATTAATTTTTCAACTCTACCTTCCTTTCCCCTCCCTCCTTCACCACAAATTTATCAATCGTTCCAACTCGACCCTGAAGATCATATTTTTTACTATTAAAGAGGGTTCAGCGAGTCAGTAACGACTTGCAAGATCTGGCAAGTCATAAATAAAATTTAGGTATTGTTAGAATATAACACTTGTCCCATATAAAAAAAAAATCATAAACTCTAAGGTCACATTATAAGATCTTGAGCTACTCCACTTATAACACCAATTGGTTTTAAGATGAAACATCAGTTATTTTAACATAGTATCAGAGTTGGACCCTTGGTCCAATCATATTAATCCGCGTGCAACCCATCTCAAATCAGGTCCACTTGTGTTTAATCTTCCTCGTGTGTCATATTCTACACATCTTCAATCTTTCACGTGTGTTCAATCTTTTACATGTGTTAATCTACCATGTGTATTTAATTTTTCAAGTGTGACTCATCTCAAAATCAGGTACACGCATATTCAATCTTCCACATGTGACTCCTCTCAAATTAGGTCACACATAATGGGGAGTGTTAGAAGATAGCACTTGTCCTATATCGAAAAAATCAAAAACTCTATAGTCACCTTATAAGATCTTGAGCTATTCTACTTGACACCAATTAATTTTAGGATGGAACTTTAGTTATCTTAACATGTACTATTTAAATTTTCGGGGAGGTTGTTGGAATTAAAATGTTACTATTCCACTCTTTAAAAATAGCTAAAATGTAATTTTAGCGAAATTGTTGAAGATGATCTTAGTGAACCAACACGCCTTTGGTTTAGTAGTATATATGCCCTTCACTATGAATACGAAAAAGTACGAAATCAATTTTTATTAATGATATTCTTTAATATATATTGTACATTTAAGGCGTCCCACGAATTAAAAAAATAAGATGATCTTAGTGCATCATCTTTTACCTACTCAACTGCACCCAGTGCATCTTCTACACACACATTAAGCATGTAAATCTCTGACTTGGTACTTTCAGTCAACAAGAACAATCCAAAACTTAATAACTTTATTATTTTAAACACACATAGCAAGTGGTTTATCATGAGAACAAACATAACAGGTCTAGATTATTACCAGAAAATAAGCCCCTGTGGCAATAAATAGTAAAAAACATGGAGGAAGTAAAAGGGTCAAGAACACTTTCTTGAAAGACTATATACAAAAATTAGTACTATATATGTTAAGAAAAGGACTACAAAAAAAAAAAAAAGGAATGATTTTGTTACCTTAAAAAACCAGAAGCTTTCACTAAATTTTAAGGAGTTAGAGGGCCCATGATTTCATTATCAGAGACCCTTTAAGCTGTTTCTTTGTTCTCCTTCTATTTTGTTTTCTCTCTCTTTTTTTATTCTTTATTTCTAAAAAACAGTAATTTGAAGTGAAGCATGTGCTGGCAAAGAGGAATATATATTGTACTATTGCTGTCTGCATGTAGAAGAAGATGCTTCAGAGATCCAATGTTCGGCCGCAAAAATTTATCTTATCTGGACGAGAAAGATCTTGCAAAGTCACCTGAACTTTCAGCTTGTTCATGTTTATTATTAAAGGAATAGTGCGTAGACTGTTTGGTCAATTTGAGTTCTATGTAGTTGAAAAGTCATAAAATTGATTGTGTCCCATTGCAGTAGGCTCGTAATAAAATAAATAAATGCAGATCATAAGGGTAATATTGGAATTCTATGGTGAGATAACCTATTATTGTAGAAACTGGAATTTAGAGGATTAATTAGCTATATCTTTTTCCTTTTTATTCTTGGTGTATAAAGTCGTTTATTAATTTAAAATGAATATATTTATTTATTTAATAAATAAATAAATAAAAACTTTTTGACAAGCAAGTAAAACAACGTTGCTTTTGCCTTTTTTAATCTTATTTTGTGACGGTTTGACTGTATGATGATCGATGACTTTAAGTAGTTAGGTGCGTGCATTGCATTATCATGTGAGACTGTGTACCTAAGTTGTCTATTAGCTAACAATATTTGAATGACTCATATGAATCAAATCCTATGCATTTTGCACTTATCCATTTGATTGATTACGACTAGCTAGTATAACAAATCTTTAGGTAGCGATTGATACAATTGAATAAATTTAAACGTGAATGAAATGAGCTAAAGAATAAAATAAAACTGAGAATAAAATGACATGCTTGATATACTCTAATAATGAAGATATGAATCAATATATTGGTTCCAAACTCATGTTAGATAGTCAATATACAAGAATAGTAATGGGAATGACTTGTATAATATGATAAAATTACCCTTTTATTATTATAGTATTAGAAATAAGAATAAACATGAATATAACCGTAAACACTATAAACATAATAAACATAATAAATAATAATAATAACTATTACTATTAATGTTAATTATTATTATTACTATTACTATTATTATTATATTGTTATTATTATTTTTATTTTTGGTTTTTATTATTATTATATTAATTTATTAGTATTATAGTTACTTTATTTTTATTTTTAAAATTATTATTTTATTGTTATTATTATTATTACTATTATTATTTATTTTTAAATTTATTTTTAATTTTTTTAATTTTATTTTTTATTTTTATTATTATGACAATAATAATAATTATTATTTTTATTTTTATAATAATGATAATAATTATTATTATTGTTATTTATTTATTTTTATCTTTTATTTATTATTATTATTATTATTATTTTGATTTTATTTTTATTATTACTATTATTCTTGTTATTTTATTTTTATTTTTATTACTTTATTTTTATTTTTGTTTTTATTTTTATAATAATAATAATAATAATTATTATTATTATTATTATTATTATTGCAACAGAAACTATATATAAAAATTATATTTTTATGGGAGTATGTTAATAATTTTAAAAATAAGTCCATTCCCAAGCACATGAAAATGGACTAATTCCACGTGTTTGTTCTAGAATAACTAATCTCATATATGAGGGAATTATATTACTTTAGGAATGAGATTTTCAAGTTCATTCCTTCATACCAAGCATGAGAATCAAATAAAGTTGGGAATGTCATTCTATTCCTAATCTCATTCCAATATACCAATCGTTACCTTAGAATTAAAAAATGTTAATTTTACACTCAAAATATGAAATGCTTATGTGTACTTCTATGGATCTCATCTTGAAGTTCATAGGATTTTTTATTATTATTATTTTTATGAAGAACTTACGTTAGGTAGCATCAAATTAGATATATCCAAAGATTACAAATTCGATGGTGCAGCAGGCTGCAACGAATGCTATAAATCAATCAAGAGTCATATAATATTTGTAATGAAAGGGAATAAGTTCAAACTTAAAAACTCTGACCAAATATTATTATTCAAACACTTTATCTAACCCTTGGGGATTCCATAGGGTCAATTTGGTTATTTGTTCTCAAAACAAATGAAAATGGACTAAGACTTTTTTGGTCAGTTGCTTTTGAAAATTGATTTAAAAGGTGAACACTTTTCTGAAGGTAATAAAATGATATTTTCTATAAATTTGATTTTTCTTTTCAATGACAATAACTATACGGGTGAAAACGACATGCTGTCAATATTATTTGGTATTTTGAGAAAATTTTGTCTTCGTACGGTTTTGGAAACTTTATCAAACAGGACCACAAATTCTTGGTGTAGTTTGTTTTGCTATTCTTTAGTGAAGTATTCTTTTTTCTGTTCTTTTTTCAAAAAGGATCAACAACAGTTTTTTAGACTTGAATTCAAGACTATTTAGGTTTGAAGTGAGAAATACTCACACTAAAGTTAACTCTCTTGTCTATTTTTTAGTGAATTAGTGATTTTTTAGCAGGGACGGAGCTAGGCACCGAGAGTCAGTGTAGACACTCAGTGCCTGACCAGTAACCAAATGTTCATGATACTATTTATACATAACACAAACCTTTCACTCTTATTTTTTTTTTTTTTTGTTTTAGTCAAAAGGAGAAAACATAATTATGAGGAGAAAAATTCAAAAGTATAAATTTTTTATGTACATTTATGAAAATACCCTTTGTAACATGCGGCCTTCCTATTATAATAGCTGCTGAAAAGGAAAAGAAAAGAATATTATAGTAGCTGCAGAGAGCGAGCCCACCCGAAAGGCCCAATGGGCTTCTTGACGGCTCGTCAACCTCAGAAATGCAATATCCTCACAAGGCGTGATATTGGCGCATTGTAGGGAAATCAACGGAAACCTTATTACAGCTTCTCTTTCCTCTAAATGTTAAGGTTCAGTGGACTTCTCGCAACATCGCGAGCAACGAACTGCCCATAACGTCGCGATCCGAACACTTCACCAAATCATTCAATCGGGAGGAGCGACTAGCAGTGTGTACAAAGGGCAGGGATGTAGTCAATGCGAGCTGATGACTCTCGCTTACTAGGAATTCCTCGTTCAAGACCAACAATTGCATCTGTGATGCTAGTGTTAAGATCAAGAATTATCGCTGGACATTTCCTACTAGCATGACGCTTGTCTGGGTCGAAATCATCCACCATGCTGGTGTTAACTTCTTTTATGTGAACTCTCAATTTTAGATAATTCCGCTAATTTTAGGCATGATGTCGCCCTCCGAAGAGAGCATATCGCATAGTAAGGCATGGTCAAGGTGTGAATAATAGAAAGAGATTTTTCTGAAAAAGGTTTTTCTAAAAGGGATCTCTCAAGGTTGTGAATCAAATCTAGATATACATTTATGAAAATACAATTTGTAACAAGCAACCTTCCTATTATAATAGTTGCTAAAAAGGAAAAGAAAAGCATATTATAGTAGCTACTGAAAAGGAAAAGAAAAGAAAAAAAAAACAACCACAAGTGCAACAACCAAGGTTTGATCTCATGATGTTCGTATACTCAAATGAGCCACTAACCAATTAAACTACTAGACTAGTTCTTAATGCAAGAGTATGACTGTAAATAAACATACATGTTTCATCGTAGACCTGTGCCTACACTCACCTCAATGTAGCTCCGCCCTTGTTCTTTAGTGAGCTTGTATCATCCTTCGTAAGGTTTCATTATATCTTGAACCAATAATCTCTATACGGGGAGAGAATACATATAATATGTTTTTTAATAATAAAGATTGAAACTATGATCATTCAAATTTGAAATATTTGGTACTTGTCTTTTAATGATAATATGCATTCAACTCTTAAGCAACAGATAGAATCCATACAAATTTGAAGCAAGAACTTATACTTCGTTTCCAGGCGTGAATATTTGGCATCATCAAATAATTATCTAATATAGCAACCTACACATGTTTTCATGTTTGCCATTTGAGTGACCATATATGTAGCTTCAGTTGGAATTACTAGAAGATATGAGATCTGCGGACCCTCATGAAATATTGAAGGGTTGGGGACCGGTGGACAAGGTGAGAGAGACATTAGGGTGGACCGGGTCTCAGCAACCCATGGAAGAGTTGTAGAAAAACGTGGTTTTCAAGTGCGGAGATAAACGATAAATATGTTGATTCATAAATTAAAAATCTCTCGAATTTAAGTTTTTTTTTAATTGATTTGAGATATATATTGAAGTGTATCATTGTATTATGGAGTTCATTGCATTGGGCTAGATCTAATGTGCTTCTATCGATTAGGGTGAGTACCTCTTGTTTTCTTTTTTTCTTTTTTAAAGACAAACTTTTGAATTTGACATTTGAGGTTAAAATATTATCACAATGGTTCAACCTATATTTTGAGGGACAGATTTAGAATTCTTATTTAGTGCGAGTTAAAAATATACAACTTAATATTCATATATAAATAAATTTTTTTATTAGAGACTAAATTAATTTTTTAGACAAAAAATACCTTAAAATACACAAACTTTCAAAAAGCAATTCCGAGTAACCCCAGTCACTTCTTCTTACTAAATATTTCATTTTGGGCGCCTAACCTTGTAATGAAACTCCAATATACTTAACATAGTATCAAACTTTACCACGAATGTCGATCAATAATCCCACCACACTTTTTTCTCAAGAGCATACTAGAACTTGTAGTCCAAGCTGTGCCATGTGTACCATTTTCTTAATTTATATTTAGATTCGATACATAAGTTGCTCTAAAACCAGAAAAAAAAAAAAAAAAAAAGCCATCTATTATATCTCCTGCCAGTTCAAGAAAAGAAATCCAGCTCTCCTTTGTACCCTAGTGCATTTGTCTTGATCCATCTCAAGGAAATCCTTTTTATTTTCAAATATTGGAGGTTTTTTTCTTCCAACTTCTTTGCATTAATTGCAAAAAGACCTGCATTTATTTTATTGTATGTTGGACTTATGGTACCACAATAATCTAATCATCTGTTATGGTTTATAAGAATTTGGTGGAAAACTTGTTATCATTGCTGGACATATGGGATATCGAGCCACATTTAGAAAAATTGTAAGAATTTTTTAGATTTGTTATTATATCTTGGTGTTTAATGTGTAAATTTGAGAAAACATAAATGCATTTTTAGCACATTAACCTTCTATATTTCCAAAATGTTTTACTGCACATCTGATATGACCCGTTAATTACTCTGATTAAGTACTGCTTTGAGCTATCATTTATCAGAAAACTCTTCATGAGTCCGTGAGAGAGAGAAAATGAGTTTTGTATGTATATAGGACACACTCTATATAAAAAGACTGATGAACTGATTAAATAACAACTCATCATTTATCATAATGTCAAATTAACACATATCACTGTCTTATATCATAAGGCTACCTATATATCTGCTTTTGCAACTTGAGTGGCATATTAGATCACACAACTGATAATGAAGCATTACCAAGACAATCAATTAATACCAATTATTCTAATAAAAACATGGTGGAATCTAATGGACAAATACCAAAACGACAAAAATAAAGTTTTGATAAGATGGTTTCTTCTTCTTTTTGACGAATGGAAGTTTAATTATATATGTTGGGCCTATATAGATGAGTTGTGTCTCAAAAAGTGAATTTGGCCTATATTTTTCCGCTTTATCTCTTTTTGTTTTTTGTCGTTATTTTTTTTGCTTTATGGAGTGATGGAAAATTTGGCTTTCTTAAATTATTATTACATTAGATTGAGACAGGATAAAAACGTGAGAAAAAAATTTCCATCGTGATGTACGTGAACTAGAAATTGGGTTTAGCATTCCATTTCTCACGAAAACAAATATTATTTCTATTTACTTTTTGAGATTGAACTCAAATCCAAGTTATAAAATCTTTCTTTGATGTGAGAGCAGTCCAAAACGAAATGGTAACCGTATGAATCATGTTGTATTCAATGTTTCGTGTCTTTTGTCATGTACCTGTTGTGTGTCAAAAAGTGCTTAACACTTTACCTGATTTTTTTTTTTTTGGGTCATAAAAGGAAATTCATTAAAAGAAAGGAGTATAGATTACAATTTAGCCCGATTGTGCAAAATTAGAGCTAAGTAAAGAAAAAAAAGCCCAGGTGAGATGTTTGAACACCAATCTTGGGAGAGGTTGTCAGTCAAACAAAATTTAGCTACCTAATCAACAGCCTTGTTTTCATCTCGCCGAGTCAATGAGAAAGAGACTTGGGAAAATAGCTTGACACGAAATGTGGAGTTGGGTCACGTTGGTAGATGATCGTGTATCTATCTAATGGGGATGTGAACAAATGCACACACAAAGCAACAGAAATACACAATATCCTTCATATGGTTCTCGCTTTGCATGTGAGAGGTTTCGAGATTTATTTAAACAAATGTAATATTCTTTGTATGCGATATAATATTGACTTAAACCTCCCTTTAAATAATATTAAAATTAAAGACAAACAAAGAGACATAATATTTTCAATGTGGTTAGGCTTTCTTCTTACCTCGACAACCCAACATTGCGAAAAGCTACTATATCTCAATAATGGTTACACCGCAATGATTTTTTGTACAGAAAAAGTCTAAACCATTACCCACATAACTTTATGCACAATAAAGCCTAAACTCTTATAAAATCGGTTATTTCTTTTTTCTTTTTTTCAGAAAAAAGGACAAAAAACCATCTCATAAGGTGATATCTTTTTGGACCTGAAAAAAAAGAGTAAAATACCCTCTCTGACTCGCATCCGCAACGCCCATGGTATGCCCTGCAACAAATAACTGAAAAGTCTTTTATATATATGTAAATATATATATATATATATACAGTAAACTCTTCTTCATAAGATTTGTTCAGGAAGCTACCCCAAGGATATATGCACGATTAGTGACATACAGAACCAATATAAAACACTAACACCATTTTTTGACTGCGAGGGAAAGGAAAGGAAATGAAGATAGAGTAAAAAATTATTAAAAAAAAGGAAAGGAAACTGATATCCTCATTTGGAATTAATGAAAATAAGAATGGAGATGAAGGGGTAGCAATTTATAATTCTTTGATGGGATTGGAGTAGAAAAGGAAGGGAAATGATAATTTTAATAGAAATTTACTTTATTTTTTTTCATACTTATTATTATTTAAGGATATATTTGAAATTATATAAAAATATCAAAATAACTAAAACTTTTTACTCATCAGCCTTTCATTTTCTTTAAAATAATTCAAATTAGGAGAATTACAAAGTCCTTTTGTTTACTTTGCACAAAGCTGTCCCATTGAAAACACATAGGCCTAACTTTAAGTGTGTTTTCGAACTTTTTTGATAGTTATTACAACTCGGTAAAAGGGTACAATTTTCAATATGCTTGGTTTTAACCAAAAATTAAATCAATAATTCTACTTGTACTTTTTTAAGTACATATTATTAAAATTCTAATTTTCTTTGTTTCCGTAATTAACTTAAATTTTTCTGCTTAGAAAATTAATCTCACCAATAAGTAGTGGCATGCACGAACAATATGGAGAAATTGTTTACAATATTGCCTTGTTACATAATTTTGTTGCCAATCTCTACTCTTATTAAAATAAAATCTATTATAAATATCTATAGGTAAACTGTTATCCCGCACAAAAAAAGTTAGTACATAAAATATTCATGTGGTAAACTGTTTTTCCACACGAACAAAGTTAATACATAAAATATTCATCTGTTGCCCGTCGACTAGAGTAATGAAGTTTAAAGAAACTTAATTTTGCTAGTCATCATTCTTTTCTTGTTTTCAGTCACTAGCCACATTGATCTTGAGAGGATAACCACCCTCCTTAACACACTAAAATAAGCAGTAAAGCTCTTTAATTATCCTTTCACTTTTGATTGTGCTACTACGTACCCTAATATACTTAATTTGCTTCGACCACACCAAATATTTTGAAGAGGGCTTTTGATATTACATTAGATCTTAAACAAATTGTAATTGGACTCATGATCGAACCATCTATAGGTACTCGATTATGGGGTTTCTATGTGTCTCATTAGAATTGTTCTTAATCTACATGTTATTGTTGCAAAAGATGGTCTTGCAGCAGGATCTTCATGCCATGACTGTTGTATCAGTTCGACTAGCTCTTCAGGTTCTCCTTCAAGCTTGGGAAGTGTTGGCCTTAGCCTACTTGCAGCAACTTCGAGCGCTATCTGTACATTAATTATATATTAAATATTAAATCTCTCATATATATAGTAAAAATTCCGTTATATTGATGTATAGGAAAGCAAATGGGTGAAACATCTATAAACTTACCTTTGAAGGACCAAAATCTGTCTCGGAATATGGATATTGACATGTGATTAGCTCATTAAGTATGATAGCGAAACTATAAACATCGCATTTTTCATCGTAGGGTAAGCATAGGAGTACTTCTGGGGCCATATAAACATATGTACCTGAACATAGTAGATTGTGTCACACAACAATACCGAAACATGCATTTTCTCAAACTCCACATTGAGCATTTAAATGTTAGCTTGAAATTGCACGGTTTATTTTATAAAATTTATCCATCTTTTTTATATAATAGAGGTTGAACATGTGGTTCGAATTTAAAATCTTTGATTACAATAGCTAGCTACCTAAATATTTCATCCAACTCTTGGATCCCGACCAAAAAAATTCCAACTCTTGGGTGAAATTTATCCATTTCAAAAGTAAATAGTACTAGAAGTTGCGCTGAGAGTAGAGAACCTCTTCATTTTTTTGTTCTTTTAGAAAACTTTTTCATGTTTGGACCAAACCAAAAGAAAACAAAATAAATAAATAAATAACATCCTCAATTTAAGGTTTCACAACAAATAAAATTTACATAGTCGTTTACTGAAAATTACATTATTTCAATTGAACTTCAAAACAAAAACCAAGATATTCTGTAGAAACTTTTAAAATCTATTCGATTTAAACCTAATTTTTCATGGATGTCAAACTAATTTTGCATGAAGTAATACTAACATATATAGCATAAAACCTAAACATGTGTTTGTTGCATCTTCAAGAGCAGATGTACTTCTGAGGGAGTTCTATATAAAAAACACACACATATATAGTTTATTGTTGACACAACTACAAGATAATTCTTACCTGTTTCTCCAGTTAGTGCCTTTTCTCCATCGCTCAAGAACCTAGCATGGCCAAAATCTGCAACCCTCACATGCATGCTCTCATCCAAAAATATATTGCTTGGTTTTAGATCGCGATGTATGACCTTTGGCTTCTGTTCATGAAGATATTGCATTGCTTGAGCTATTTCCAATGCTTTCGCCAACCCATCCTTCATTGGAGGGATGGGAATTGTTCTTTCTTTCTTTCTCTTACCTATAGGAGTGAATCTAGAATATGTTATCAATCGAGGATAAGTGAATTTAGTGACTATAAATATTTTAGTACTTTTATAATGCTCTAATCAAAAAAAAAAAAAAAAAAAGTTAAATTGTAAAGGTTTATTAACCGTTGTATAAACTAAAAATGTTTGCAATAATTTTATTTAATTGCAATGCTTAAATTTATTTTTGGTATTTTCGTTAATAATTGCTTATAAGATCACTTTTTTGATTTCACAGACTAAAAGTATCGAAAATATCAAAATATTTTAAACGATATTTCGAGACCAGTAAAAATTGTAACCCTCACAACTTCATGTATAAATCCCCCCCTAATTACCTGGACCATGTAGCCAATCCTTAAGAGTGATGCACAAGAACTCAGTTACTATCCATCCATGGTTTGGAGGGTCAAGACATGCACCCATTAAATGTAACACAAATGGGTGGCGTTGTCTTGATAAAGTTTCAACCTCTTGTACAAAGAAGCTGATGCCATCTTCATTTAATTGGAAGAAATTAGGGAATATGCACTTCACTGCAACATCAAGTCCTCTCCATCTTCCTCTGAATACATCTGCAGTGCTTCCTTGAACTACGCTTTCTTCTAATTCAATCTGTTCAGTAAATTGATTAACAATGGCATCAAGAAGTTGCACCAATTTTAGGGAATGCCCATTAATTACGCAGGCATTTTTTTCATCTAACATAGTGGCAGTTTCGTATATTGGGTTGTCTTTTGTTTAGAAATTATATTTTTTTTTTCAAAAAATTTGAAAAATTCGATATGATCTCTAATGATGTTGAATTGTGACATAGTTGATGTTTTCTTTTTCTTTTCTTTTCTTTTCTCTCTTTCCTGCACAAATAATAATAGAATATTTATTCAAGTAGATTAAATTGGATTCATATAATGTGTGCACCGGAGAAAAAAGATTTAAATACAAGAGGAGGAAAGGTCTGAGTGAGCATAAGCCCAATTCAATTCCAAGACAAGGCCCATTGGCCCTGGTATAGCTTCATCAGTTGGTGGATCTCGATATTATGTATGATAGAAACAAAGTAAATGAAGACAAGATAAATAGAGAAGACACAAATCTAGGTAGACTATAGAAGTGGCGAATCCATAAAGATTAATGCGGGCTGCAGTTCTCACTTACTCCAACTAAATATTTAAAATTTATAGGTATTTTTTAAACATAGCGAGTAAATATCTTTTGGGGTCTATAGGAGTTACAACTCTTACTAACCTCATGGGGCTCGATACACCATCCATTCATCTTGGCTTGATCGTAAAGAAGTGCAAGGTTAGAGTGATTTTCCATTTGTGGTGGTCTGTAATGGCTGATACTAGCAGGGCTAACATCGGATGCTAGCGGGGATTCTTGTCGTTTAACTTTGTTGTCAATCATAAGGTCCAAGAAACCATTCTCTTGCGCAATCTGAAGACAATGTCTTAAATAATTTTGCACTCGTTCGAGCCTTGTCTTGTACATGGCCTTCAATTCTTTCTGCCTTTGGAGTTCTTTCTCCATTTCTGCCAACTTTAAATGTAAGAACAGATGTGAGATATAATATAATTGTGGATTATAAATTAGTAGTTTAAGTTTTCGGAGAGGTAAATTTGAGGTCTAATACAATTATTTTCAAACTTATAAATTAGTTTTATTTTTAGCTTAGAACTTTAGACCTGAACCGTGACATTAACGATATAAGATCAACACTTTCAAATTTAGGACAATTCGAAGAAGCAAACACGAGCCGAGAAAAAAGAAAAAGAATAAAAATAAGATTAACAATACCAATAGATGAAAGATCCAGTGCCATAATCTACAACTCATTTTTCCAAAGTTTTGCTTTCAATTTATTCAACTTGTGGAGCCATCACAGTTGCATTCACAATTTTGATCTGTCACCATTTTTGAGCAATAGCCATCTCAACCAAATTATAGTTCAAGCTTGGGTTATAATGTAATGGTCCATATCTAACTTTCAAAATTGGCAAAAACAACATATTGAAAATTATCGAAGCAATTATTTTATTATAGGGTTTGACTACAAAATGTTTTGACATTTGAAACGTCACTCTCACAAGCTCATGGGCTACAAATGAATTGTGGAGTCCACAAAACATTTTATAGTCAAACTATTCATTATACTTTTCAACCGAATTTTATTGAAATTGACATGACCAACTGATGTAGACTAGACATGTTTGCAATTGAATGACCAATATATTGGCTATGGTCCAAACAAGCATACCTGTTGGTCCATTTTTCCTCCAGATTTTTGTGGGCGTGAAATTGTAGACCCGACTATAGAGTCATTAAATCCTCCACAACAGGCCCAAGACCGCGTTGATTTGTTGATTTTTCTACCTTGATCGGACAGAGGGGGAGTGGCCACCACTGGCTGCAGAGGACTAAATATAGTGGTTTTCTTCTCAGCTTGTGTAATTAAACCAATATTCATTTTGTAAATGTGATATCTTAAGAGTATTATAGTATTCTCTCCTCGTCTAACACTATTATGTGCAAATGCAAACAGGCCAAGAGGAGGGGGAACAAAGCCTTTGCTTCATGGGGCATTTATTGCCTAGCAATGTTGTTTTTTAGTGACAGATTGGGCGGACTTTGTAAAGAACCATGGTTATATGAAATGTCCTATAATGCAATTGGATAATGATCAAATCTTTGTAATTAATTTTCTGTTTTTTTTTTTTGGAATATGTAGACATGATAATTTATTCTTCTTTATTTTGTTTAGTTTAAAAATTGAACCCCTTTTTCCACTAGTGGATCTATAGCCCCCATTGGCTTAAAAAAAGTTAAAAATCTATGTAATTTTTTTAAAAAAAATTAAATATCTAAGTATTTTTAGTTAAAAAGACTAATTAGCTCCAATTGAAAAAACATATATATATATATATATTCATATAATTGAGTATTGATTTTAATTATTTCCACTGAGAAGAATTCCTGGATTCGCTATTACCTTGCCCCGAGTTTTAAGATATCGTCTTTCTTTTTCTTCTTCTTCCTTTTTTTTTTTTCCTCTGATAAAAGGCCACTCTCTCCAGGAAGCCTTTTAACTCACAATAAAAATTTCAATACTCTAGACATAATATTTCGTTGGAGGAGGTTAAGTCAGTCAGGCTAAGGCGTATTGTGATCGACTCCAAGATAACTTTCTAATTGATTCGTACCTAAAACGTAAACAAGTCTCTTACACATAGTGAAATTCTCCACTAGTAAGCTAACAACCTAGGTTAAAATGTTGCTATTTCTTGTCTCATTAAATTGAGTCTTATTTTCTATGTTATGCAAGTTGCTTGCTCATTTATTGTCACAAACTAATTTTGCATTGGACACTCCGCAAGAGCAAGTCTCTCAAGATAATAATCAAAAAGAGTTTTTTAAAATGCATCCTAGGCACGCACGAAGCTAAAGCCTTTGATATATTATCATAAAGTAAAAATTCTTGAGTTTCTTTTTTTTTTTTTTTCCCCCTTTCACTTTCTAGTGTGTGATTGGTCTGGCGATGCCGTCGATGAGCTAGACAGGCACTTCACTGGAGGTGATTGGAATACAAAAATTTGGGAAATTGAAATAGAAAAAAGATTGGGATATAATTAAAATATTGAGAATGGTGAAATTTTCTGTACAACAATATAGTCTAGAATCTTCGCAAAGTAGATGCTTTAAAGCTCGTTTTATGCTAGCCACTCGCTTTCGATATTGATATTCTAGGGCATGTTTTAACTTCTTATGTTATGTAACATATTAAATGGAATTGACAGTGGCATGCTATGTGAGATGCCTATATCATCAGTGCTGGTCACACTGTCTTACATCTTATGAATTATTTGTGAAAAAAGATAAAATTATTTAGCGGTAGCGTAACTAGTTTGAAATATGTAGAGTCACGTGAGTCACGATTTTTTTGAGAAAAATATTTTAAGGATGAGGGGATGTAATTAATTGGAAGATAATTATCCACAATTATCTCGATTGTTTATCAATATGTCTCAGATACAAGACAATTATCGTCGGTTACCTTGACAATTATTAGCTTTTCCTAGACTATAAAGCCTTGATGAATACAGAAAAAGACGTATTCATTAATAACAGTCAAAAACATTCTTGAATTGGGTAAACTATAAGAGTAGCATCAGCATAGACTTTGAATAGATTTAATAATTACACTATTAGACCGAGCAAGTTCTCAATTATAGATTATAATAATTAAGACATATCTATTTTATCGAGTCTTTTTTTGAGACAATGCTCAATCCTTAATAAACCGAGTAAGCTCTCACTGATTTAGTATTGAGCACTCGAATTACATTACAACTAATTAACATAGATAATCAATCATTTGAGGGAATATAATGATTATGGATGAGGAAGTTTAAATCCATTGAAGAGGTACATGATCAACTGCCTAGGCGATAGGTTATGTCCTCAACTCTCTTCAATCACACAAATATTTATTCGACTTAGAATCATTGATAACTACTACTCCTCTTCACCAACCCTAAGGAAGCTTAGAGGAATTAATAAGCCAAATGAGCTTTTGATCTCAACTAGATTGTTAATTAAACTAATCTTATATAAAGAACGCGTTGTGAACTCACTAAACTATATGAACGTACTATATACTAGATTAATCTGATAGCTATCCACCTACAAAACTAGGATTTAATTACAATTCCATAGCCGCCTAACAATATCAACTATAGTTGTTTGTTGATTCTAATCATTTGATCGTGTTAAATTTTGACTAGAAAGATTCCCTTCAAGAGGGTACCTAAAATTTCTATTACCAATTCTTACATGCTCATAAGTACTAAGGAAAATAAGCCAATTTGGAGTCTATTGAAGTTAAATATTTTATAGAAAATGATGTTGAACCCAACTTTAGAGTGGTCAAGAGTTCTGTTTGATACAGGAAAAATAACGACTCGATGTGAAGTATTAATTTAATCCTCTAAACATACGAGGAGTCAATCTGGGTCTATGAAAGTTATTGATTCGAGATAGTTACGGGTCTCAATGACAACCCGACTGCGGAAAACATCCATGCAGTTATAACATAATTTAACAGAATCCTATCAAATTTGGGAGGATATCTTCATAAAGGTATAAATAACCCGTTTGTCCATAATATTTAGGTATTTGGCATTTACTAAAAACAATCTCTCAATTCTCTTTACTATTTCATCAAATTTAGAAAAAGAACTAACTTAAGTATCGGAATATTTACAAAAGAAGATCTCGTAATTGTTTCTTGGTTGCAAATCTAGCAAGAAGCTCGAGAGCAGCTCAGGAACACATCCATCTAGTTTTCTACCTTAACACTATTAAAAAGTGAATTGTTATTCCTATTTCTTTTTTACATTAGAAAGTAGGATCAGGCATTCCCACAGTTAGTTTCAATTGTGTAAGAATACCTGCAACCAAATTCTTGATTAACCTATACTCTTCCTACCTTATAAGCTAGCTTGTTAGCTTAAGATTTTGTGCCCACTGGAGTCGGTTGATTTGTATTGCTACTTGTATTTCTTTTGATTAATGAAGTATTTCAATTAAAAATAAATAAATATTTCACCTTGAGAATTATGGCAATAAAGCAATTTATATATCAAATTAATTTGTTTTTTTTTTAAAAAAATAACTAGAAACTCACTTAAATAGCATCGCTTTGAATTCTCCTTAGAGTTACAAACTGCGGTGCACCCATGATATGTCAAAGTGTCTTGATAACAATTGTAGTGGGCTTAGCCACCTCAGGCCCAAGATCACTTGCGGCAAGGCCTAGAAGGGCTCCGGCCCCACCCTTCAATGAAGACCCATGCGGTGGCCCAGAAGCCTGGCCATGAAGAGTTTCATGGCGGGCATTAGGCAACGGTTAAGCATCCAAGGAAGGGGGGAAGTCAATGCATGTGATCTTAGGGATTGAAAGTGATCCGGCCGAGAAGGGACTGACACCAATCAGCCGCAGTTCGCGCCAACATTGCCTATTTAAGCTACGAGGGAGGAGCCTTTGAGGACACACATTTAAGCCCTAAACTCTATCTACCTGCAATATACTATTAAGTCACGAACTCTCAAAATTCTCTGTTATTATTTACTTTTCAGGACTCACTATCAAAAGGGATTTAGAGCCATGCTCTTGATTTTAACTGTGAATTCTGAGGATTCACAATAATATCACTATTTGTTGGAGCCTTGGCACGTCTTACCATGGCATAAATTGAAATATTCTTATATTCTTCTTGTTATTAATTTAAACGTGTTTCACTCACCGTCAAGTTTTAAAAAGTTATACGGTTGAAGTTTTGAAAGAAACGGAGATCTTAATACATCTATATTGTTTAATTTGTGTAAAACGATAGCATTCATATGAAATTTGCATTTGGGCATGTTCATAACTTTTATTTGAGAGAGTTAACACCATATAATTAATGATTACTAAGATGTAGGAAGTACAAAGTAGAAGATTTATGAAACTTTAGGAATTAATTAGTACAAGAGAATATTTTATATTGCTCCTTCAATCTTTTTTTTTTTATAGTAAAAATTTATGCATTAAATATCAAATCACTCATGCATATACAAAAATTTTATCATAGAAGTTAAGATGAATGGATAAAGGAATGACATATAAAAATTGAGTTGTGCAATATGCCCCCTGTGTATACTAGTTTTTTTTATTTATTTATTTAAATGAGACATAAACCGTACAAGACATATTAAATGATCTCAGTACTCACGAAATCTCTCTCATTCATAGCGAGAGACATGCCACTAAACCAAAGACCCGGTTGTTCAAGACTCTAAAAATTTGTGAATCAAACTATGAGAGTAATAAGTTGTCATCCCCAATCAAATAAAGGTCATAAGTGAAGAAGATTTGCATAATCTAAGATAAACTTGGAACATTTATGTCGATATATATAAATATTTAGGTGACTTTTATTGTTATACAATTGATGCTTTATTTATAGACACCTATGGATAATTTTAAATAATTTGCGAAACAAACAAATTCCTCCGAACAAGTATTGACATGACTGAACAGGTGAATGTTTTAAAGCCCTTTATTTCAAGCTGGTTCAAAGTACAAAAAAAATTCATGGAAGGAATTAATTAAGCTGATTTAAAGTGGAAAATTATTGTGAACATGAATGACAATTCATGTCACCCACAATGTAATCAACAACTTTTTATAGTTGACTACATCAATGCACACTAAACACTACCCACACAACTTGCTTGCAAATCAATGCAATCCAAAGAACAAACAACAATAAACCCTACCCACAAAACACGCTTGTAAATCTAAATCTTCGCGTTCCACACGTTCGAAGCGGTAAATTCTAAACTTAAATACGGTTAATGTAAAGGAAAGCCGTGCAAATAGTCTCTATTATTTTTTTAAAATATTTAAATTCGTCTTTATTATTTAAAATTAGCTAATAGTCTTTATTGTTTTTTAAAAAAATTAAGTTCGTCCATATTGTTTGAATTTAGTCAATTTAGTTTATGTTATTTTTCAAAAAAAATAATTTAGTCCCTATTGTTTTCACATAAAATTCAAATTAGTTCTTAATGTTATAATAAAAAAAAATTGTGACTAAATTAATTTTTTTTTTTTTTAAACAATAGGGGCTAAATTCGTAACTTTTGACCACTAGGAAAAAATTTAAAATTTTTGGGAAACAATATGAACTAAATTGACTAATTTTGAACAATAAGAATGAATTTGAAGTTTTGGAGAAAATAATAAGGATCATTTGTACAATTTGAATCTAAAAAAGCGAAACTGAGTTGCTCTGTAATTGCAAACAACGCCCAGTAATAAAAAAAAATCATTCTTTATTTTTGAAGGGGCAAATTACATTATTGGTACTCAATGTTTACTAATTGTCTTTTTAATTTAGTCCTCGATATTGTAAAAGTTATACATTTAGTCTCTAATCTATGAAAAATTGCGCAATATAATTAGTCCCTCCCATAAAATTGATGTTAAAAATGGACGAAAAATGATCATGTACGTGGCACATGACCAGTATTTTGGAGGGTAAATTGATCATTTTAATATGCATTTTTTTCCTTCTCGATTTGCCTTTTCTTTTTCTTTCCCCTACCCACCCCACTTGCAACCCCCCAATTAGGTGTGTGTATATGATTACTACATCACTATTAAGAGTAATCGAGATCCAATGAGAATTTGCGTGTAGCTTCTGGCATTTGACATAAAAAAAACAATAAAAAGGATATCTGAAAATGTGTTCCTATAACCATACATAAGATTGTATTCATATATATTTTTATATATGTAATATATTTATAATTTTATAATATATATTTACATACATACATATAAGCATATGTGTGTGCGTGTGCGTGTGCATGCACATATATGAATTTGTGTGTGTTATGCGATTGTATCGCGGTGGGTGTTAAAGAAATTAATGCAGGTGAAAGAGGGAAGAAGGAGAAGAGGGAAAGGAAAAAGGAAAAATATATATATTTTTTTTAAAAAAAATGCTTAAGGGAAAATAAGTCATTTCATGGTTAAGAAGGGCATACTTAAAATTTTGATTAATTAATTAAGAGTATAATGGTTATTTCACCCAAACATTAATGTTTTTTTTTTCCATTTTTAATGGTCATTTGATGGAAGGGACTAATTGTCTCACCTTTTGATAATATTGATGAGTAGTTCTGTAATTTTAAAATAAATGAGTAAATATAATAACTATCCATGAGAGTTACCCCTTCTAAAGTGTAATGTCCATCCTTTGTATCTCGAAACTATTTCTTTCCTACTTGAAATCATTAAAGTTCTTGAGTCTTAAAACAAAACTTTTGAGATGAAATCACCGCAACACATAAAACACATTTCACATGGTATATACATTCCCACATCATTTTTCCCTCTTCCCTTCTCACGTCCTAACGTCAAGTATAGAGAAGGAAATGTGTCAAAATATGTAAAAGTATAGATTATCATCGTTAGGTAACAATTCGTTATAATTAAAGAAATTGAAATCAAACTTATACCCTCCGATCAAAATTATCATGAATGTGGAGCTTTTTAAGCTAAAATAGACCAATTGAGCAAGTTCTCACTATTTTAGTACTGAGCACTCGAACAACCTCACAACTAACATACACAATCAATCATCAGATAGAATATAATGATTGAGGACAAGAATTTTTCAGCCCGGAATCATATATTCAAGTGCTATATGGTCAATCGCCTATGCCTAGGCGATAGGTTATGTCCTCAACTCTCTTGTGTATATACCACAAATATATTTATTCAACGTAACTTATCATTGATAGCTACCAAACCTTCTTCACCAACCCTAAGGAAGCTTAGAGGAAAAACCCTTATGAGCTTTTGCAAGCTAATCTTTTTCTATAAAGAACCTTTACGAAGCTCAGTGTGAAGCTATATGAACAATACTAGATTAATATGATAGCTATCCACCTAGAAATTAATTACAACTCCATCAGCCGCCTAACAATATCAACTTTTGTTGTTTGTTAATTCTAATCATTTGATCATGTTCAATTTTTTACTAGAAAGATTCCCTTCACTATGTTTGGATTCACTTTTTCAAAAGAAAAGAAAGGATGAGGAGGAATTAGGTATTCATTTGGATTCAATTTTGGATGAGAGGAAAGTAAATAAAGTTAAAGAGTCCTTCCATAACGGCTAATGAGAGGAGATTTTTTTTTTTTTGGGTCAAGTAAATTAAATTAATTGAACGAAAGAGGTACAAATTTAGCCAATCCCCATTAAGTGTATATCTGAATTCAGAATTTGATATAATCGTCACAGGATATTAGATAGCCAATCTATTGAGAGAGTATCATTGCACTTTTCTTTCGCAACCCAGTCGCAAGGTTGGTTGGCAGATCTCCTAATGCAGTTGAACATTATATTTGGATTTTCTGCCACAATCTTTCGAACATCCTCTAAAATGGCTCTCACTCTCCAACTGGGAGCAATACCTTAAGAGTTGATTGCGTTGATTTGTCTGTGCATCACTGTCTATGGTGATGTTTGTGGGAGGATAATCTCTTGCATAAATACTGGCCATTCTAATAGCAAGGGCTTTTGCTTCCGCTACTGATGAGACATAGACATGAGAGAAGAGATTTTGAATATCTCGAATTTGGAGTCTTATAATAGGAAGGGAAAAGTTGATGAGTGAAATTTTCTAATTATTCTAATATTTTTATATAATTTTAAATATATCATCAACAAAACAACAATGAAAATGTATTTAAATAACTTTATATCTATAATTATTCTTTTTATTTTCCTTCTTCAATTCAAATAAATAATCAAAATTGAAAATTTTGGCAATAAAACAATTGATATATCAAATTGTTGTGATAATAATATCACTATATGTTGGAGTCTCGATCGGCACGTTAAATCATGGTGTAGTTTGGAAGATTCCTACAATATTCTTCATGTTACTTTAAATATTCAAACGTGGTTCTCCTCGTGTCAATTTTTAAAAACTTATTAAAATGAACTAAACAGAGATCTTTTGGAAGTTGGATCCTTTAGGTCAATGCAGGCCTACATTGTTTAATTTGTGTAATAGGATAGCATTCACATGAAATTTGCATTTGGGCATATTAATTAACTTTTGTTTGAAAGAGTTAACAGCATATAATGATTACCATGGAGTAGGAAGTACGAAGTTGAAATTTTAAAACCATACTTTAGGAAGTAATATGGAATAATGAAGTATTTTGATGAAGTTGTGCAATATATCTTACTCTTTTTTTTCTTTTTATTTAAAAGAAGAGCTAAATAAATATTATATTACATACAAAGAAGGGTTAATATTACTTTTGGTCTATTATCTTTGATCTCATTGACACTTTGGTCCCTTATCTTTAAAAGTAATACATTTCATTCCCTTATCTTTTAAAGTTAGGATATCGTTAGTCCTTGTCGCTGATTCCGTTAAAAAAAATAGAAAAATACGTAATTGATCAAAATACCCCTATCACCACCACCAAATTATAGGGGTATTTTGGTCAACCACAAATTTTTTTTATTTTTTTTAACGAAATCAGCGACAAGAATTAACGGTGTCCCAACTTTAAAAGATAAGGGAATGAAATGTATTACTTTTGAAGATAAGGGACCAAAGTATCAATGAGGTCAAAGATAATGGACCAAAAGTGGTATTAACCCTACAAAAAATGTTACATCTATGAGTGCAAGATGTTGCAAGATCAATTTTCATTGGTGATATCATTTGATGTGTATTGTACCGCTTAAATCTCTTTTAAATTTTAAAAAAAAATATATATATTACATCGGTTGAAAATCAATCTTGAGATCTCGACACACAAAACAAATACCATATAACTAGAGCAAATGTCCAGTGGTGGTCATGCCCCACTTCAAGACACTAAAATTTGTGAATCAAATTAAGAGAGCAATTACAAGTCGTCATCCCCAATTAAACAAAGGGAATAAGGAAAGAAAACTTGGGGGACTTCTAATAAGATAAACTTGAAACAATTACGTCGACAAAAGATATGTAGGCGATTTTCTTCTTTTTATGAGGAATAAATCTTAGACACGAACACAAATGGATCCATTTATTTTATAAATCCTCTAGTATAACAAAGCGTTTCGGTGTATACACATTCAATCAAGGGGCAAACAATTTATATGATGGGAGGTTGTAGATTCAAACTTAAAATTTTTTGTCATAACAAATAACGACCCAACCACTCTACTCAATCTTTAGAGGTCATTTAGGCAATTTTTTTCTTCTTTTTTTGCTTGTAGACACAACTTATTAGACATGACTAAACGTGTGAAAAGCCCTTTATTTCAAGTTGGTCCTGAAATTCAGGTGTAGTCTAATAGTAGGCTACTTGTTCTAACAGTTAAGAGACCAGAATTCGAATCTCATAGGGGTAAGAGGTTGACAAAAGGAAGGGAAAAAAAAATGGTTGTCCAGTGTTCAAAAACATTCATGGAAGGAAGCTAATTCTGTGTCGAAGTTTATGGCGATCACCAAACTTCTCCAATTGCTTACCGTTCTTATTGCATTCCTTTTTCAAAAGCAATCCACCTCAATACCTTATTTTGACCGACAACTTAAAATTCGTCCTACTTCTTCTTTCCAAGACCACCTATCTCATTGATTCCCATCACCAAAAGAAAGAATTCTTTTTTGTTGAATATGAATAGCTAATTGCATAGCTACACATTCAAAAAGGAAAAAAGATCAGAAAAGGAAAATCTGATATTCCATCAAGGTTATGGTTTACTTTGTATGAAATTAATATAAAGCTTGCATTGTTTCATGATACAATTGGAGCATTGTTTTATATCGCTTATTCACCCATTTACTTTTTCTTATATAATAGAATATGCATCAGAGATTTGCATATCAATCTATGAATTTATATCATATACAAGAGGAGTAAAAAAGTGACATAAAGTATTACTTGGTAGATAAAGAAGGATTTGTTGATAACAAGTGTTTTAAGGTATAGTAATCAAATTTTTTTAAATTGTCCTCTCGAAACATTTAAAAGTGATTTTTTCAGGTTCTAGGCTTTATGCTCCAACCCCGCCCCGTTAGTATGGGTGGATTTGTTGTGGTACTCATCGGTATCACTGAATATTTAAAATTTGTAAGCATCCTTAACTTAAAAAATAAATTAGCACTTAATAAAAAAAAAACAAATATTATTTCTATAATAGTCGAATTGTATGTTATCGAAACTCTAAAATATATATATATATATATATATATATATATTATTTTATTATTTTTTAAACAAAAAAGAGTTAGATCCATCCATCCCTAGTCATTGGGGAAGGGGAAAGGTGGGGCATGACTAAAATACATGTAAATTTCGGGGACCAAGTTATTAATTTTGTCACGAACCCTGCACCCGCTACTGGATCGGCCATTAATGGCATACATTAAAGCTAAGTGCTTTTATGGGTAAGAATTTTCTCATAATATATTAAAAAATTAATTAGAATGGTCAAATAATAATTTATTATAATTAGAAATTTTTTTACTTTATTAAAAAAAAAAAATTCTTATAACAACGTAACATTATCAATAAGATCCAATGATTATCAACTGTTAACGTTATTTCATCATAATTAACTTTATCAATAATTAACAATCGTTAAACTCTACTAATATTATAAACATATCTATTTTCGTGCTTTGAGGGCCCTCCTTGAAGCATAAGAAAATCATGCATTTTTATTCGAAGCAGAGCATAAACCCAAAAAGATCTATGTATCAATTGTCCTTTGGTTCAAAAATCCATTCTGAAACTATTTTCAAATACAAAAACTTTGAGATTAGAGCATTCGGACCTCCGAATACTGGGACCACCCAAAGTCGCCAAAAAGCCTTAAGTACCCTATTCCACCTTGGAAAAAAAGAAAATTAGGAAATTTGTGAATATAAGCAATACTCTAACTATTATGATATAATTCTCACTAAAAAGAAAAAACTCTCATATCCGCCCTTGATAAGGCCATCCTCAATAGGAGCTTTAAATTGAGGGGGTCTAAAATTTAGTTTACAGCCCCTTAGTAATTTAGAATCCCATATAGAGCATCAAGTGTTTTTTAGGGGCTCTAAAAAAAATTCATCCCCAATGAGGGACTCTATAAAATTGGGGCTCTATATTGTGTTAAATTTAATTTTACAAACTAATTTAAATATATGTTATTTTTTTTCGTGTGTTAATTTTTTTTGATAAATTATTATCGTCATAATCGTAACTTTTTTTAATGAACATTTGGACCAAAAAATTATTTAATTCTGACAATGGTAAAAATTATTGAATTATAATGACGCTTAATTACACTCGATTTGTATTTTTTATTTTTATTATATTCACTTTTGTAAATTAATTTATATTTAATTCACGTTAAAATATCTGATCCGAATAACATCCATTGGGTTGAATTTACTTGATTCAATCTCAACCGTCCATTTCTTATCTCTATCTCAAGTCTCTTATCCAAATAATACCCATAGGATTGGATTTTGTAAAAATTAATCTTGTCCGTACATTTCTTATCTTTTATTGCAAATCTCTTATCCAAATAACACCCATTGGATTGAATTTTTTAAAAATCAATCTCGTCCGTACGTTTCTTATCTCTTATCCAAATAACACCCATTGGATTGAATTTCTTTAAAATCAATCTCGTTCATTCGTTTGTTATCCTTTATACATTCATTTTTCTATATAAGTTAAGTCCTCAAACCTTTCTCAATTACCACAATCTAAACAATACAATCTCTATCTCTCTTTCTACAATGGCCCAACAAAGAACCAATTCTTCCTCATCTGATGACGACATTGATGGCCACGCAATGATGGTGTCGATGCACGCACAATATCAATCACTAATAGGTGCTACGCATGAATTAAGTTCGGATAAACATGGAGGTACATCGTCACGCCGACAATCTATAAGGAGAGATCGGGTAAGTGCTCATAATAGGCTTATGCATGATTACTTTGTTGATCGCCCTTTGTATCCTGCTTCTAAATTCACAAATAGGTTTCGGATGAGGCGCGAATTGTTTTTGAAATTATGGGAGAAATTGTGCATTTCGACAATTACTTCATGATGAAACTAGATGCATTCGGAAAGCCAGGTTTCTCACCATATGTGAAGATGACGGCCGCGCTTGGTATGCTTGCCTATAGATGTCCTGCTGATGCGAATGACGACTATTTGAAAATTGCAGAAACTACATCTTTACAGGCGATGAAGAAATTTTGTTTTGCTGTCAACGCAATATATGGAGACCAGTATCTTCGACGACCTAACAACGCAGACATGGTTAGGCTACTTAGAAAAGCTGATCAACGGGGATTTCCTAGAATGTTAGGAAGTGTAGACTGTATGAACTGGGAATGGAAAAATTGCCCAACGGCGTGGGCTAGGACATATGCCGGGCACCATGGTCATCCTACGATAATCCTTGAAGCGGTTGCATCGTACGATTGTTGGATATGGCATTCGTACTTTGGAGCACCCGGTGCACGCAATGATTTGAATGTATTATATAGTTCTCCTATTTTTTCTGATGTTCTTGAAGGTCTATCTACAGGCATTCGGTTTACACTTAATGATAGACAATACAATCAAGGTTATTACCTTGCTGATGGTATATATCCTTGATGGTCAACAATAGTGCAAGTATATCCTAATCCAGAAGAACGAGATAAGGTGTTATTTACTAGAATGCAACAAGCTTATCGTAAGGATGTCGAAAGGGCTTTCGGAATCCTTCAAGCTAGATTTGAAATTATCAAAGGGCCATGCCGTTATTGGCATGAGAATGATATCGGGGAGATTATGAAGACTTGTATAATTCTTCATAATATGATTGTGGAAGACAACCGGGATGAAGAAGGTGATGATTTTGTCGATGATTCGGAATGTTATCATGTTAAGGAGCCTCCAGTTATACCCAATTGAGACCCTATAACTATTACTCAGTATTTAAATAATCGTGCTCAAATGAGAGATCAGTCTGCCTATTTTATGCTCCAGAATGATCTTGTGGAACATGTGTGGAATGAATATCGTGCAGGACATCTTAATTTTTAAACTAATTTTGTATTACGATGACGTTTAATTACATTGTTCTTAATATTGCGAAATTGGACTTATTCATTGTTGTCTTTTCACTTTAAGTAATTCAATTTTTAGGTATCTCGAACTAAATTTATATTAATATTTAAAAAATTAAATATAAAAAATGGAAAGTGAAAACACAAATTTGAAATTAGAACAACATCGTCAATTCAAAAATTTAAAGAGTACAACCGAAAATAAACTAGCCAATACTAATAATCCATGATTTAAGGCAAACTAGGACGGTATACATCATCGTCAAAGTCTATCGAACGGGAGGTCTTTCTTGCAATAATGGCCCTTTTTTGCTCAATCAAAAACGTTCTTCTTTCCGGAGTTTCGATTGTCGAAATCTTTATATTCATAATCTTCGTATCTGCAAATTCTTCATACCTATCCGTATACTTCTTCATAATTTTTCCCATATTTCTTGCTTCTTCAACGATATCATCGACACTGCCCTTTCCTTTTAATTTTTTAGTCTTCTTGTTCCCAATCGGCCTTGACGATGTAGGATTGCTTTGGGTTTCCACCACCGACTCATTGGGATAATCATTATCGAGAGAATTTGGATTTTCGATTGGAGTTTCGGGTTGAGTCACCGACATATGCGAATCATTGACATTCTGTGTGGATTGAACATCTATATTTTTTCTCCATTTTTGACCATCTTGTAAAATTTCCCAGCAATGTTCCAAAAAATTTTCCCCCGGCAGCAGAGTATACGCGTCGAGCGTCATTCAACTAAAAAACAATTCAACGAATTAATTTTTTTTTTTTTTTGCAAAGTCTAATATATTATATAACATCTATAATATAAAATTAATAATATCTGAAAACTCACGTTATCAATAGCATTTGCTCCGCTCCTCGGTCTCAAATGTACTTGAACAATACACTCCGCAAATCGTGTACAATTTTGGTTTATGGGCGACCATCGGCATTTCAGACTTTTTGATATTCTCTTTTCAGTTGGATAGTTCGGGAGGTGGAACTCTTCAAATTTTTCAAGAATTCTGTTCCACATGGTTGTTATCGTTTGGTCTAGCCCGATAATAGGATCTTCACTAATTGCGATGAAGGCCCGACATAAAGCAATATCTTCTTGAACGGTGAAATTGCGACCCCTCGAAGTGCCATCAGTATATTCCATACATTTCAAAAAAGAAAATACGATTGTTACCAAAAATAAGAAAAAGAAATAAATTATTTAAACAATAAATTACCACTAAAACGATTTTAAAAAAAATAATCCCAACCATTTAAAAAAAAAATTAAAAACAAACGAATAAAAAACAATAATCCCAACCATTAAAAAAATTAAAAACAAAGTAATAAAAAAAAATTTAAAACAAACGATTTAAAAAATTTATATCTCAACCATTTAAAAAAAATTTAAAACAAAGGATTTAAAAAAAATTTAAAACAAAGAATTTAAAAAAATAATAATCCCAACTATTTAAAAAAAATTAAAAAAACAAACGATTAAAAAAAAATTAATCTCAACCATTTATAAAAAAATTAAAAACAAAGGATTTAAAAAAAAAATTAATGTCAACCATTTTAAAAACAAATTAAAAACAAAGGATTAAAAAAAAAATTAAAACAAACGATTAAAAAAATTAATCCCAACCATTTATAAAAAAATTAAAAACAAAGAATTTTTAAAAAAATGTAAAAACAAAGGATTTAAAAAAAAATTTAATCTCAACCATTTTAAAAACAAATTAAAAACAAAGGATTAAAAAAAATTAAAAACAAACGATTTAAAAAAAAAAATCCAAACCATTTAAAAAAAATTAAAAACAAAAGGATTAAAAAAATAAAATAAAAACAAACGATTTAAAAAAAATTAATCTGAATCATTTTTAAAAAAAAATTTAAAAACAAAGAATTAAAAACAAATTAAAAACAAATAATTTAAAATAAAAAATTAATCCCAACCACTTAAAAAACAAAAAATATTTTAAAAAAACAATTAATCCCAAACATTAAAAATAAAAAAATAAAATAAAACCCTACATATAAAAACCCACTACCCCCCCCCCCCCTTCCCCCATTTTCCCCTTCACCCGCCCTCTTTCCTTCTCTCTGCAACCCACGCCACCACTCACCCCACCCCACATCCCCTCTCTCCCTTCCCTTCACCGCCAACGAAGGCACCCACCCCACCCCCCCCCCCCCCCCCACCACCTCCCTTCTCTTCCCCTACCCCCATCCCCCTCTTCACTGCCTCACGCACCCACCCCACCGCCGATGAAGCTTTTTTTTTTTTTTGATAAATATTGAATACTTTTTCTGTATATATATATATATATATATATTTTTTTTACAGGTGATTCAAGAATAAATTTCAAAAAAGGGGCAGATCTTGAGCTTCAACCTTTTTTTTTTTTTTTTCTGGCTAATGTGAATTTTTTTTTTCTGTTTGGGTATATTTGCTTGAAAGGATTAATT
Source organism: Ehretia macrophylla (assembly GCA_037974665.1). Classification (NCBI taxonomy): domain Eukaryota; kingdom Viridiplantae; phylum Streptophyta; class Magnoliopsida; order Boraginales; family Ehretiaceae; genus Ehretia; species Ehretia macrophylla. The sequence continues at coordinate 63,812,757 of CM075764.1, read as the reverse complement.
GTTGAAGTTGGGTGTTGGATTTTTTTGCTTGAATATATAGAAAAATTTAACACCCAACGGCTATATTTTTTTTGAACGTAAAAGTTGAAATTGCAACGGTTGTTTTTTTTGAATCTGTTTGTACTTTTTTTTTGTCAATTTTTTTTTTTAAGTCAGACCTGACTCGTCAGATCTGACATAGTATGGGGTTGTAAAAATTTTTGTCTTTTTGCTAGGGCTCCATTTTGTTCAACAAATTTGTTGAACAAAATAGAGCCCGAGTTCTATTTTTTGTGAAATTTGTTAAATTTGATACTAAAGTAATAATTTGTAACAAAGTGGGGTTTTATAATAAACATTGGTGTTGTTTTTTTGCTTCAAAAAACTCTATATTTGTAGTAAAATTATAATTATTATGTTTTATAGCTTACATTGATGATGGCCTAATTGATGGATTAGATTAATGGCATTGAAAGTCTTTTAACAGACAAGAGTCCAAAGTTTGAGGTGAGATATGTTACGGTTAACAAGTACAAAGTTTGAGGTGAGATATGTTACGGATAACAAGTACAGAAAAAATTTGAAGAAGATGCGTTCAATTTGCCCTTCAAAAAAGCAGATTGAAAACAGTCTCATTTGTACCTAAGGCAGGCTGCCGGCTACTATAGTTTCTAGTTTGAGGTTGATTGATCTTTTCATCAAAGTACTACTTTTGGTGAAGGAAGGCTTTGTCAATTTCAATTGTGAAAAACTCTTCAATCAATTTAAATTGATATTAATTCGTGAAATAAAAATTAAATTTTATATATATGTGAAATTTATCCCATATTAAAAAATGGGTGAAGTGTACCAAACTCCCTTATACTTTAGCGAAAGTGCACAACACCTCTCTATAGTTCAAAAACTCCCTGAACTAGTCCCTATGTTTTTTAAAAGTGCACAACACCCCTCTACAATTATAAAATCCGTCATATTTAACGAATTTTGTAAAAAAGACGTAAATACCCTCATTTTTTTTTTCATTTCTCTCTTTTGTTTTGTTTAGGCCAAAAAAAAAATAATAATTTAGTCAATTCATATAATTATTTAATGAATAAATTCGTTAAAAATCAAAAAAAAATCTCACTTAACGAGTGTGAAATACACTTTATGTTAAATTTAACTGATTTTTTAACGGTAGGGGGGTATTGTGCACTTTTGAAAAACTATAAGAACTAATTCAGGGGGTTTTTAAACTATAGGGGGGTGTTGTGCACTTTCATTAAAGTACAAAGGGGTCTGATGCACTTCACCCTTAAAAAATTAATATCAATCTAAATTAATTAAATAACAACTCTTATATTACTCCTACTTGAAGTGGTGGTTGATTAAATTGTTGTGGGCGGTGTTCTTTATGGAACCAAGTTGGTCTAGTAGTAGGTGGTTTGAATTATTGGTAATAAGAGTGTTTGGAACCAACAAAGAGGTAAGTAACAAGCACTTTAAAGAAGTGTCATAACATAGGCAAGGCATCAACATTGGCTCCTTTTATGTAACAATGACATCAATTACCCTTTCATCCTTTTACCATTTGTTTTGTATGATAAATTTTTATATATGAAATGTCAAATCTCTCGTGCAAGAGCCTCCCGTAGATCAAAAAAAAAAAGAATGAAGAGGTTAATGTTCTTTTCTATTAAAAAACTCGTATTATTTGAGATTAAGTGACGTTACCCTATGTCATACACCAAAAACAACATGGAATAAGTTAACAAGCTCTGCAAGAGGATCTGTATAATGATTTTAGTTTCGCACTCTTATTTATTCAATCAGCCCCCTCATATTCTTGTCTGCAAACATGTTTGATGCTAAACTCCAGAAGAGGAGAAGAGGAGAAGAGAAGGGATGGTATCATTGATAAAGGGTTCCATGGTCCAACAAAATGTGCTTATGACACTTGACGCTAGGCAAATTTATAAAATAATTTGTGATTTATTTAAGCAGCTCTTGGCAAGCACTTTTTGGATGATGTGAAAATTCAACTAGCGGAACTCGATAATCGAATTATCTGATAGAGTTTGACCACCCGCACACATACATCATGTCAGTCAAGACTCAAGACCACTTACTAATGCATTTCTTCATTATTAACTTTCAACCGTTAGCATTCTACATTTCCAACAATTTAAAAAATCATATTCTCTAGGTAATCAATTGTGCTTTTTTCCTGCTCTTATCTCATCAATACGCAAGCCACTAGCTTTTCGTAAATATCAAACTTAATCTGGCAAATTTATGTACTTCAGTGCCAAAGTTCGAAGTAGTACTTCAATTTTTTATGCCTTCTTCTTTCTTTCTCTTTGTTTTTTCTTTTCTTTTTCAATCTCTTGCACAACTACATTCCAAACTTGGAGTTCGAAATGTTATGGATGAAAAAGAGAGAAGGAATATTTTGAATAGGGAGCAAAAAGGAAAAAGATAACCCGAAATCAATGAAAACGGACTAATCTGTTTTATTTAGTATGTATAGCATCACGAGTTTAGAGACAACGGAGTTAGGAAATGATTCAAATTACGTATTTAAAATTTAAAAACAATAAAATTAGAGAGGATTCAAGCCACATTACTTTAGGAGATTAATTTATTTGTAACATTTTAACATTATAAACGAAATCTAATAATTATAAATTGCAAATATTAATATAATAAAATTACATAAATAATTTATAATCGTTAAATCTTGATTGTAGTGTGTGAAATGGATAGAGACTCAAAGCAAGCGCCACTTTTCTTGGTCCTAGGGATTTGTATTCTTGACGGTAACACTAATTTGAAGCAACGTACAATGTCCAACACACAATTCCCAACTCCCAAAGAATAACAAGATGGATCGGAAAAAGCAAAAGCTCTTGCTTTCCCCTATTCCCATGAACGACGATCTGCCTTTCCCTTTACCATCACCATCTCACATTTTGCTTCTCATTTCGATCACGAATCTTCTCTCTTTTTTTTTTCTTCTTTTCTTTTCTTTCGCACTTTTTTCTTTTCCTCTATTTTATTGAAAACTATCGCTCCCTTACCACCTTGAGATCTTCACAATCACCCCACTCTCTTGTTTTTCACCCCCCCATCTCTGTTCACCTCCTACTCTTCTTTTTTCATTTTTCTTTTCCTTTTACCCTTTTAGTTCTGCGCAAAATTTCATAATTTACATCACATTCGAAGGAGGAAAAAAAAAAGAAGAAAAAAAGCGAAATAATAACGCATAATTAATCAAAAGTGTATACTATATGAAAAATTATTTCTCAAATAGAAAAAGAAAAATGACAACATATTCATGATTATTAACTACTAACAAATCATGCCACTAGCAATTGCACGATTCCTATTCCCATGAACGAAGATCTGCCTTTCCCTTTACCATCACCATCTCACATTTTGCTTCTCATTTCGATCACGAATCTTCTCTTTCTTCTTTTTTTTTTGTTTTTTTCTTCTTTTCTTTTCTTTTCCTCTGTTTAATTCAAAACTGTCACTCTCTTACCAACTTGGGATCTTCCCAACCCGCTTCTCTTCTTTTTCAGCACACTATCTCTGTTCACCTCCTAGTTTTCTTTTTTTCTTTTTTCTTTTTATTTTTACCCCTTTTGTTTCGCACAAAGTCACATAATTTACATCACATTTAAAAGAGGAAAAAGAAAAAAGAGGGAGAAGAAAAGAAACGAAGTAATAAGGCGTAAAAAATCAAAAGCGTATACTATATAAAAAAACTAATTCTCAAATAGAAAAAGAAAAATTGTAACATATTCATGATTATATTAACTACTAACAAATCATGCCACTAGCATTGCACGATTCCTATCTAGATGAGTAGTTTCATAAACAGGAAGTTCTTCACAAAATCTCTTGCCTCCGAACAATGCCAAGTGATCAATTTCGAATAAATCCGAACTCGAATCACTAACTGCATCATCATCTTCATCTTCATCTTCATCTTCATAGTCGCGAACTATTTTTTCCGTCCTGAAATAATCCATTTTCTGATCCTGATACCCTCTAAAAACATCTCTTGCATCCTCTTTAATTTTCCTATTTTTCTCCATTACATTTGATTTTACCCCTGTTACACTTTCTGCAAAATGTGGCCTTCGATATTTATCAAATTCATCATCATACAAGGACTTGTGACCACATGGGCGTGAATCTTCATCAACAATGACACTAACCGGATAGAATCTAACCGTTCTTTTAGTACCACTACTAATATCGTGTTTCGCCCTTGACTGATCGGGAGCACTCTTGTTCAAACACGATCTTGAAAACGAAGAAGCTGATGGGCAAGTTGATGCATTAGTAGACTTTGCTTTCCTCCTCTCAACACTCGCATCTTCATACCCACTATTGATGTTCACATTATTCTTCACCTTCTTAGCATTTCCATTGGTGAAAAGCGAGTTGATGAAGCTTGTAAGTCGTCCACCTGGTGAAATGGGCTGCTTTACCTTCTTCAAATTGGAGTATATCTTCATGGCCCTCGATTTAGACTTTATCAAATTCTCATCTGCTTTACTTGTTTGCTGAGAGTTATAATCATCAAAAAAGTAATACTCACTTTGCTCATAGTATGAACGAGTTTGACATCTTTCAGGCCTTGGTGGGGCAATTTTCTTGCTAGGCTTAGGCTTGGCTGCTGCAAAACATGAAGTTCTTGTTTTTGCAGAGCCGTAAAATTCAGCATCGGACAATGAAAGCCCACCAGAACTCGTGTCAGATGAACTTGAACTTGTACTGAAGAACATAGGATCATTGTCTTGTAATGATCTAGTACTTTCCATGTCTGGCAACGATGATGTTCTTCGCGACGACGAAACTTTTTCGGTGATTTTCTTCTCCATTAACTTCTCCATGATATAAGCCCTCTTAAGACTTGCCACTTCTTCATCTTCTATGCTGCTAGCCTTCACTCTGACAACACCGCCATTGTTGTTGCTGCTTTTTCTCAAAGATTGTTGTTTACAATGCTTTCTTTCTTCGCATTTTTCGTGGTCGTCCCCATCGATGGAACGAAACATTTCATCGAGGAGGATTGTGGAGAAAGATGGGTTTTTGGGATGCCTTCTTGGCTGGTGTTCTCTTAAAGATCTTTCCCAACTACTCATTTTCTCTTAACGAGAGTTTTAGAAGAAATCGAAGAATTTTTTGGGAATCCTACGGACCGATCCACTCCCGAGTATATGCTTCAACAGGAATTACGAATCGGGACAAAAATATTGTTTAGATAAGAGGGGTATGGAGAAAAATGAAGGTGATGATGAGAGGAATGGAACAGAAGATGATTGTGATTTGGAGATGGAGAAAATTTTGCAGAGATGATGATAAAGAGAAAGTGTGTGATGAGAGCAAAATGACACGCTTTGATGAAGCTTGAAGTTGAATGAAGAGACTTGTGGAGAAGGGAACAAGAAACAGAGGTTTATAAAGGAGTATATCAGGCGCGTGTAGTCATGCCAGGTTGGCTTTTGCTTACGTGTCATGGTGAATTTACTAATGTACCCTTCATTGTGTTAGTGTTATAAAAATTTAAGGACATTGTTTAAATGTCCGCTAACTATTCTCTCTTTTTTTTCTTTTTCTTATTTTTTAAACGAGGTGTATTATAATTAGTTATAAGATTTTCAAATAAATCCCTCTCTTTTTTATTTTTGAAATGAGATGCATTATGAGTCATTCGATTATTTGATTATTTTAAATCTTAACCATCATATAAATTTATAAACTAACAAATTTTGAAAAAAGTACTTAAAAATAAAATTTAAATTGAATGATTAAGATTTAAAAGTATCAGACATAATAGTGTCATTAATACATCTCATTGTAAAAAAGGAAAAAAAATAAGAGGATCCAAATAAAATCCCTTAAATGTCTCACTCAACAAATTTTGAATTTAATAACAAAGTTGCAGTATCATGGGACATTCTTGTGAGTGTATAATCTTAATTTACTGATAGATAGATATGTACACAACAACCTTGGTATAAATATAAGAGTCACTCATAAGCCAAGTGTCGTTATAGGGACCAAGGTTGTGATTTCGAAAGTTGCAAATTAGTGGGTTGCAATTACTAAGTCAGTAACCATATTAGTTGTATAATTAATTATACATGGATACATTCTTTTAGAAGAAAAGCTGGCATGAATTTGAATATGGACTAAATGTGAACCCGAGCATGAACTGAATTTGGTTGAATTCTTAATTATTGAAGATATATATATAACTATATATAATGTGAAATTCTTTTTGGAATAATTTTTGAGCGCACACCAGAAGTATCAAACAACGAGACACATCTACATTAGTCTGACCTTTAAGAAATTTAATTTTTTAATTGATTGAAACCTGAGACAAATAATTTTATATATGCACCCAAATACTCCATTAGTAGATTAACACTTCAATTTTTTTTTTATTTTTTTGATACAATGAAAATCAAACCGGTAATTTGAATTCAAAACTTCTGATTACAACGAGTCACCACCTGACTATTTCACGCAATTCTAATTGTTAGCACTTTGGTTGTTAATTATTGAAGATTGTTAGAGTATAGAATATTCCGAAATAGTGTGGTGATGCAAATACCCTCAATCTAGACCTAATTGATTTGCATTTTACTCTTGTCTTCTAATGAGGCAACCCACACTCGTTGATCTATTGCTTTGTCTTTCAATCATTGTTAATAATTTCCGTGTGAAATAAGAAAAACATATACTCGTGGCCGTCAAGTTTGATTTTGTGAAAGATTTTCATGTGTATTTTTCTTCAAAATGCATTGCATGCATGCTTGCCTCAAGTCTAACATAATTTTTTTTTTTTTCCTCTTCTCTTTTTTAAGTTATTCTTGATCAAGATGGCAAAAATTATTGGAAAAAGAATAGATAAGAAAGATTAATACGTTAGGTGCATAACAAACTTCAATTGAGCTGGCGTAGGAATTCATAATGAATATTGAACAACCATCAATTATTAAGCGATAGAATATCACCATATATAGAAATGACAAAAAGAGGGTAGCTATGATTATTTAAGCCATTTTTTAATGAATATTTATTTCATCTTATTATGGTCGTACCATGTTTTTGCTAGATTTAGAATTATTTTGCGAGTAGTTCAAACCTTTTTGTTGTTGTTGTTTTTGAGCTATTAATTTCTAGGCAAAATGGATGAATGTAAAACTTCTTTATTTATCTGATTTTGGTAGTTGAATATTATTGTAAATCCTTAGTTAAGATGATTTGACAGATCTAGGAATTAAACATGGCACATGAAGGCACCTAGTCCTACTCGCCCGAGGTGGATCTGGCTAAATAATTTTGAAAACTAAAGTTAGTGAAAATGTGGGTTTAAATGACGGCAAAATAGTTTTATAAACTAAAATAATAGAGGTAATTTAAAGAGTTTTGTAAGGTCAGGAGAGCTATAATCCTTACAACTCAAAGAGCTCGTGTCCGATCTTCTTACAAATCCCTTATATTTATCTCATTGTTAATTGTGAAAAACAGATAAAATAATCATTTTCATTTTATGGGAGGAGCCTAATAAAAGTGTTTCTTTTACCGCTCCAAAATTAACCAAGGAGCCTCTCCTTTTTCAACAACGGTACGGTAAGTTTTAATTATCATTTTGACAGAAATTTAAACTGATCAACAATGAAAGTTAATCTCATTGATGGAAGGAGCCTGAGACATCCTCGTTGAAAATTGCCAAGGCTAAAAAATTTAAACAAGAGTAGAGAAAAATTCATTGCGCGTGTACCAAAATGTGAAAAACTTACGCATCGTTACACTCGAAATTTATCAATTAGTGATCGGATTTTATCGAACAATCCAGGAATCGGATGTCATTCAAAAAAAAAATTGTGAAGAACTTTGACTTTAATCATGGAGCAAATATGAATCCAGACTTTTTTAAAAAAAACTGATCGATTTGACACCAAATCAAAACTTGACCTGGAATCCTAACTGTGCGTCTCTTCTGGAATTGACCAGAGATTTACCTTCATGATATTTATCATGATTAAAGTCGCAAAAGATGTTTTACAGCAGCTAACCTGAAATGAAACATGAAGGCCATGGTCCCCCCCGCGGCTCCTCTTCTCTCAAAGTAAAGAAGAGAGAGAAAATACAAGAATAACAAAGAAAAGAAGTGTGTTAAACTATGTCCTCTTAGCATAAGTATCGTTTAATCTTTGATTGATTTGAAAATTGTATTGACACGTGTTGTTAAACTGCAGAGTTTGTAACTTTTGGGTGGATCCAATGTGGTCCTAATTATATTGAGATTCTTGCTATAAAAAAAAAAGGGTCAACTAGTTTAAATTGGCGTTAATTGCATAACACCCCATTATGTTAAATCAAAATCGCACACTAAACCCTATATTTTGAAAATTCATAAACACCCTTGTGTCAACTTGTTTAAATTGTATCTAGCATTTTTACAATTAAGATGTCATGTAAATTAATTATCGCTTTCTCAAATATGGAGACTACAATTTGATGTGTTCCCTCGTCATCCAAAAAACAACTTTACTACTCTAATATTCCAAGAATCAATTTTGAAGGAAACCAGCTTTTGGACATAGAAAAGAATCTCTTAGTTTTTCATGATGAAACATGACAATGTTCATTTAATTTGCTTATCTAAATACTTAGTTGATTACTTATATATATCATAACAAACCCTTTTAATCAAATGTATTTGGTTTCTTTTCATTTCTTTTATATTATGGTTTTTGTTATTCATGAATGTCGCAATTAATTCTCGATTTGACACAATATATATATGAAGTAAAAAATTTTAAAAAATCTGACTGATTGAAACAACACTCACATATGTGGGGCCTACTCTATGTATTAGAGAGACTGAATGTAAATCAGATTTTTTAAAAAGTTTTTCATATATAAAGTATGAAATAAAATGTTAAAGAAACTCAACCAACTGCCAAAGAAAACCAAATTGTACTTTTTGTCCTTGATACAATTTATAATCCTTGTATGTAGCATTTTTTCAATGAAAAAATGGTCCACTTTATTGAACACACGATTGATGAGGATGGGAAAAGGAAGGCGTCTTGGTGTCGAGAATGGAGGCCAGGTCCAGCATGAGTTGAATAGACTTAATGTCCACGTGATAACATGTTGCATAGTTGTGGCCTATTTATTACATGCATCATCAGAAGTACCATATTGCAAATATTCAACTTACCTGTGATTTAAGGATCAAAAGGAATACTCGAATAACGTCTCGTTATAATTAAAATTTTGAAATTCGAATTTATATCTTTAAATCACAAATATTATTTAGTCTCTAAATAATTTGGCCTATTTATTACATGCATGATTAGGAGTACCATATTGCAAAATTGAAGCTTAGGGGTGAAATGCTCGGAATTTGGAAAGAACATTTGTTCATGTTCCGAATTTGAAGTAGCTAAAAGGCTACACCTCGGGGCTAACTCCCTTAGGCCTTGTATCTAACTAACCTGAAATATGGTTCTTGCAAGCAAAGGCAGATTCAATATTTTGTTTAGTATAGACTAAAATTATACAATTTAACACTCATATATAAATATTTTTCTTCGGTTAGGACTATATTGAATTTTCAGCCTAAAATATATTAAAATACACACGTTTTCAGAAAGATGTAGTAACCCACCTCACTCTTTAATGGTTCCGCTTTTAAGATCAGCATGGTTGCAATCCCTACTGACCCATGTATAGTTCCTCCCATGCTTGCGAGAAAGATCGAGTGTCTCGAGATTTAGATTCTTGTGTGATCAATTTTAAACAATTTCTCAGGAATGTTCCCGTCATAAAAAAAATAAAAAATAAAAAAGATATTAAAAAATCTCAACCTAGTTGATTAAGCAAATCTCAGGAGTTGCATCCTTAATTAGTACTATGTGTAATCCAGCAACATCATTAAGTGAAACCGAAAGCGATATGTTGGGGCTTAGGTTTTATTATTCTAACACACACTACAAATGCCACCGTGATGAAGAGAATATTTGCCTCCATTATAGTAGCCAAGATCACATGCTTTTTCCTCTTTTGGTTTGCTAATGTTTATCCTTGTTAGGACATCAAATTAATATGATTTTATAACATCCATCACTTTCTCTTCAGCTTGGCTTGTGAGGAAAGAATGACCAAAGTGGAAAAAGCTTCACAATCTGGTCTCTCTAATGGGTTACTATTCAAAGATGGCGTACCCCAAAAAACAAGACAATTCTGAATATCTTATGTATATATCTTGTTACATTTTGATATGCAAGACTCGAAAAGTTCTATCTTGATATATATCTTAATGAGATTTAGGGTTGTAAAAGGAGTCCATCCGAGCCCAACACTAGGATGTTTAAGTTTGATTTGATTTCTTATCAATTTTGTAATTTTTATTCAAGTTTGGTTGTTGATTTAACGAACTAATCTTAAACGAACTTTAATCGAGTCGATCATGGTCAATTTTAAGTAAATTAATAATTTCTTGTATTTAGTGAAATAATAGGTTTACAAGCCAAGCTCGAACTAAGATTTTCAAATTAGCAAACATGATCAAATGTGCGTTTAAACTCGATTTGATAATTTTATAAACGAGCTTTTAACAAGTCAATCTTAAATAAGTTTCAAATTGTTTTGTTTGCTTCACAACCCTAATGAAATTAAAGTTAGATTCTAAATTAAGTAGGTCGTAGGATTGGATTCAGGAGTAGTCAAATTTCACGATAAAAAACGGCCCTACATCATTTATTTTATCTTGTTTTTGGCAAATTACAAAATATGATATTTAAGATATAGATAAGATTTGCTAGGATAAAGTTTGATCTCAAAGTTTTTTATTGGTTTTTTTATTCCTTCCTTATTCAAGATTGAAAGCGAACTTGTGGAATTTGTGACTTGATACGAGAAGAATAATTTGTTTCAATATCTAAAATCACCTAAACTACTATGCTAGTAATCAAATTTGGAAAATGTACCATAAAAAAAAAAAAAAAGTATTTTTCATAGAATAAGAGCTACTCTAAAGTATATATATATCGAAAGTTCAAAAGCTACCAGTATCCTTTCCATCAAAAATATTATTTAATTTTTTATTGATCTAAAATATAAGTTAGAGCACATCGTTGCATTACAAACTTTATAATCTTAAGATAACCCTAATATTATTCTGCCCAAACAAACGGACTATTAGCATGGATTGGCCATGCTTGTATATTATCAGTTTGTTGCATTGACTATTTAGTTTCTTAGCTAGCTCAAAAATGCATGTCCAGCTTGTATCACATCGAGTGGTTGACTTCAACCATGATAATTTTCAAATATTTCAACTGAAGTTGATGTAGAGGATTACATCACTTTCCTCATTAATATTTATGTTTTTTCTTTGGTTGTAGATGGGGTAGTCGAAGGTATGGGTATGGGTTAATTAAGTAGTTCTCCTACAAAACAAAATCTTCTTCAAGGACCACATTTTCTTTGCAATACTAATTTTCAAGATTTTCTTCCTCTTAAAATATTCAATTTTATGGCCGTAATCACACCTTTTAGTTTTTCTTCTTCTTTTTATTTTCGATTTGTTCATTTCTTCCACTTTCATTTGTGTTGAGATGAGATGAATGAAACTACGTTTGAAGATATAATTAGAACCAATATGTCCTTTTAATCACCCCAAAATTAAAAATTATTAGTTTTATCAAGATAAAATATTTACAAAAGCTATCCTAAACTGGGAAAACACATTTATCTAAGATTTACTACAAATCTTCCAAAATAAAATGATTTTTCTTACGTTAAAAGCACTACAAAACGTAAGAATTACGAATCAGAAGAATACAGAAACTCTCTCTCTCTCTTAAAATGCTCTAACAGACTATGAAAAGAAATGACAGAAAATGATGAATCAAAATTAAAAATTATTGTCTTGCATCTTTACGTTCGTTTTTGAATAATTTTCCATAACTATGGAGAAAATTATACATCTATTAGCTTTATTCTGCATTGCAATGTCTGTCCATTTTTAGTGTGTACGGACTACCCACCAAAGCTGAACAACCCACGAGTGAAGACAGCCCTGACCCCTGAGAGCCCATGATAGCTTCTTCTTCCCACGTGGCGCCCAATAATTGACACTTGTACTTACTCATTTATTTGATGAGAGCATCACCTGGCACGTGATTAATGGCTCTCAAACACGTGCCAACAAGGACCCATTGTGTAATTTCCTTTGCTCATGCTTACGATATTGTGACCTCCCTGGTCGGAAACATCCAAACAAGTGGTCTTCCGCCGTGTGCCAAGGTGGAGGACTTGTCGGGGAACAATTTTGTACGGAGGAACATCATGTTCGTTGCCTTGCATGATGCAGCAACCACTGTCACACGATACCATGCATCCTCTCTCAAAAACGTTGTTATCATTCCTAAGCATTTGAAAACCTATATGTACGAAAAATTTCTTTAAGATGGTAGTCGTTCATATATTAAGTATGAGAAATTTCTTTAAATTGAAGATTTTTTTAAATGTCGGTTGCATATAGTGTAACGTGTAAAGATGTGTAGCATGGAAAATTTGTAAATGACCAAATTGGGTCTCTAAAAACATTATTGTCATGCTATAACAATTTTCGATACAAAATCGTGAGTTTGCACAAGCATTTAATATACAGTGGGGTTCATATTCTTTAAAAGGACAGTCATTTAATTTGTAAGACATATCTATATATGTGAATCTAGCACGTCTATACATACTCCCGTGACATATCAATTTTGAGAAATTATACAAAATTAGATTATATATATATATAGCTCAAAAGCAGGAGCAATATCATCTAATTTTTATCTCGTAATTAGTATATTATATGGCAAGTGGCACATGTATATACAATTTATTTGATTGAGAAAAATTTATAACGTGATATTTATGATATAAAAGATAAAATATTAGTGATATCATGTAAACGACAAGATAACAAAAGATAACATTATTCTTGTTTCATTTCATTTAATCGAGTGAGCGGTACACGCATTTCCTTGTTAGTATAAGATAAAAAGTTAAATGGAACATATTCCAATCAAAGTGTTAACAAGAAAAAAGAATGATCCATGCGTGAGGGACTTAAAGAAGAAGGTCTCAATATATATTGGCTTTTATGCATGTGGGAGTGATAACGAAATGGAAGATGTGGATCCCAAGAAGAATGTGGAAGGTGGATTAGGATCATTCAAAAATTCTTGCTTCATATGAAAGTGAAAGTGAAACCTCTGCACTTTCTTCGACAAAGGCCAACATTTGATCGAATCTACCTAGTCTCTGACAGCAAATTCTTGTGTTTTTGTCTGTAGCTTGCCCACCCCCACCTTTGCTCCACGTGCTACTGCCAAGCCTGGCTTTGCTTTCATGGGTGCTCTGTCAATTGTCATCACGTGCAGGGCTATGCTGGTGGCAACCCCTGGATAATTGACTATCATTTGTGAAGACATTTTGCACTCATACAGTAAAACTACTGAGTCACTCAAATTTAAGATATGAAATCGTACAATAAGAAATAAGAGCTCAAAATATACACTCATACAATAAAACTATTTTCCTGAGAAAATATGCTCCAATGTCATTCATCATTTGTTATTTTGGCAAGCTCTGTTCAAATTTTCTCCACTCAACAATTTTGGAGGAGCAAATTCTAGTTGAAATTAAAAAAAAAATTAATATATACAAATGGATCGTTAACTCTTCCACCCTACATCAAGGGCAAAAAAATCTTCAATTCAAACTAATCCATTAACTATTCTACCCTACATCAAAGGTGGAAAATTCTTCAATTCAAAAAAATAGTCATCCGACTGTAAAATAAAAAGTAACCCTCATACAATAAAAAGTGGGCCTCATAGGGCCAGTGACTGTTTACCAAACAAAAGTCTGATGCAACACGTAAACAATTTCAATTTAAATAGTACCACAGTGATTAGTACGTGCTCGATTGATTGTTGTGCCTCTTCTATTTCAAATAGATACAACAATGTCATTCCATGAGGTTGCCTCTTTTAGAGAAATGTGAGACTAGATATACGCTCTTCTTACAACAATGATACCATTTTATTACTGCAAATGTAAACTCCATACACATCCAACTTGAGAAGAGCAGTAAGAGTAAGTGTTCAGGTACTAGTTGCTATAACGCCGTCATTACACGCATATCACTGAGAATTCAATCTCTGAACATCTATTAATTGGTAAAGATCACCTCGCCTTTGCTTCTCAAGTGGAAGGTTTGTCCTGCACATATGAAATTCAGAAACTGCAGTTAGTTCTAATGTTCAAAGTGTCGTTCGTCTCCTGGAGAAAATAATTCCTAGTCAAAAGAAGAATATAGAAAAAAAAAAAAAAAAAAGCATAAAAAATTCCACCTTCTAAGCTCTATTTGTGAATAGTCAATCTCTGATATGATTATTGCCTCATCGTGCTCTGTAGTGGCAAGTATTTCTCCGAACTGCCATAAGTTTAAAAACAACTCAGTAATAATTAACCGTGTGAAAACATTTAATAAAGCCAAAAATAGCCCTTGCATGATAACTTCAGAGACAGATTGAGGCAAGAGTGGATGACAATACAAGATCGCATATATACTTCCACTATTGAAGAAAGGATCACCCCAAAACTATATGAAAGAAAACAACAATATTCTTACTGGTCCAACGAGTGTAGAATGTCCCCAAGCCACATATCCAGCACCAGCATCTCGAGCAGGTGAACAGGTCGCTACATATAACTGTCAAGAGTAGAGTATCGCAAAATTCTCAAAATACCAGAAAGGAAACTTCTCAAGGAACAAGGCATTTTCATAAACACTTACATGCATGAACTGATAACTAAATAGCTATTGGAACACTAGCAACCCAACAACGCATTGGCGTTTCTGTTTCTTCTGCTTATTTTTCAGTTTCTTTTAATCAGGGGATTGATTTATAAAATCCATTTTTCAAGTAAATCATGACTATGCTAGAATTTTCCTTGCAGAAAGATTTGCGCTTGAAAAGCAACCACTGAGAGAAGATATCAGTGTGTACATATATACATACGTATACACACGCATATACACTTGCACACATATTTGAAGAACAAAAATGATCATTTACTATAGAAAGATGTTGCATGGTGACATGTAAAATAAGAATACACACACACAAAAAAAAAAAAAAAATTGCCCCTTGACAGCCAGAAAATAGGAAAAGAAGCCATTTGTATTACATAGAAACTGAGAACTAAAGTGCGCCAGGAAACTCAAGTACAAGTGATTTTGAAACTGACTCCATGTAGACGCAAACTTTCTTAAATCCTAGAGGAAGATAAAGGGAAGAGAGAGAAGAATCATTAGCATAAGAAGGAAATCTTTTCGTGCCTTTTCATTCAGATAATGAATTGGACTAACTAGAGAGGAACATATAAAAGGAAAATGAGAATGAAGTGTTGACAGAGATACCTGATTATCTACCGCCCTGCATATACGAATAAAAAAGACACCAGTTAGTTTAATCAACTACGAAGGCAAATTAATACTTCGGAAATTAAATCAACTGCACAATGTATACATCTTAGTTTGCTGCCCCCATGTAACAATACAAATAGGTTAATGATCTTAAAAGTTCAGGAAAGAATTTATACCTTTTCCTTTTCTTATGTTATGTTAGGCTGAGAAACCCACATTTCCCCTTCTAGGGAAAGGTGGCGGTTGAGTTGAGTGTGGAAATTAGTATAATCAACAGTGGCAAATTATAACTTGATGCACTATCCTAGATGAATCTAAATCAATCGGCAATCTCCCACCCCCAACAAATGGTCACTTTCACCTAAATTGATTAAACTTCTTAAAACATAAAATGTACATCAATTATTATAATTTGTCGCCATGAATAAGGAATAGAGAATAATATGTGCTAGCAATAGATATGTTTGGTTTATGATTAGATGTTTATCAAAGGAGTTATAGACACGGATACATAAATGTTCGAGAATAAGAGGAAATCAAATATCACAGCAGTTCAAAGGATTTAAGAAAATTTGGGTCTACATGTAACTCAAATTTGGGTAAAGCTCAACTGAACTCAACCCAAGCAATTACCTTTACTTTCTCAACAGATAGAGATCTAGTAAAATCTGGTGGGGGAATCCATATAACCAAGAGGCTTGGAAATTTCTCAGTTTGAAATCTATGAAAAGATGCTTTCCATGTTCCTTTTTAATAAGTGAAAAACTAATGGCTGCATGGTTCCAATGCAACTAAACCCATATCAAAGGACTCAACCATTTTAAAGTAGGCATGTCATAGAAAGATGAACAGAATCCAAGCAGTTACCTGAACAACTATAGAGCATATAGTGAAACTACATCCAAGAAACCAAGTCCAACATATAGAATTACCTTGCCCTCTGTAGTAACTCCCAGTGCAATGGTCCAGTAGTCATGTTGAATGCCCCAGGATAGCACAGCAAGTGAGCACCTGAAATTAAGTATTGCTCTTGGAATATTAATGGTTTATTGAATGATGCAAATCCATAAAAAAACCAATAATTATTGACTGAGGCTGGATAGTCCTGATTGAGAAAGAAACATGATTGCTTTCATATTCGCAGTAATATAAGCGTCAAAATGCAGAAATATGATAGGTTGAGCAAGTTCATAGAAGAAATTTAGCAATAGAGAAATAAGAATCCCACGGTACTCTGAAGTCCAACGTGTAATGGATTAGATAGAATATTATTTGCTAAATGATAAACAGCCATAACCAACTACAATTTGCATCCGTTCAGTATCACCAATCCTACGTTGTTGATATATTCCTGTACTAGCACTTTCCAAAGGAAAAAATATATCATTTGTTTGACTTTCACATGGACACTAAACAAGAAAAACTGGGATCATATGATGCTGCATATACTTACATAATGATGACATCAAGGTCAAGTAAGAAGTCATAATGATACAAACAAGAAACCCATAATTTACATAAACCGTGACTAAAACAAATATATGAGAAAATTCACACGAAAAATTGCTACATACCTCTTGAGGCATATAACATTGCCAGTTCCTGAAATCGAATATCATAGCAGATACCAATTCCAATCCGTCCAACCTCTGCACGAGAAAATATTCAATTAATTGTAGAAGCAAAAGTAGAAAAGTTTATTTGCTACTGCAGATTATCATATAATAAACTAATAAACAATTACCTAAAAATGAGCAAACAATCATAGATTTATGGAAACGTTAAAAGTCGATTCCTTAAATTTTACATTAATGCTTTATTGGCTGTACTGCATTTCACAATTTTCCCATGTTAGGTCCATGTTCACCCTATTAATGACAGTCCAAGGTGAAAAGTATTTATTTTGTGCACTTGACACTTTGGAATTCATGACTGAAGGGATTTTCTTGGTACTTTAAAGCCTTGGGGTTTATAAGCAATATTCATGTATTTGTGAAGTCATTATTTTACTCATGGACCAAAAGGATGGCAACAGTGGGTCCAGTGGCCCTCCCACGAACCCCCTTTCTCTGGATTTATCTTGCTCCTTATAACTGCTCAAAATTTTAGTATGCACCAATTGTACTAGCATCTTATATTGTCCAATCATAATGTAATGTGTCACAATTCTTTTCAATCTTCTCATTTCCTACTATCCGCTTAAGTTCCTCTCACTAAAGCCTGATCTCCATTTCTCCATCTAATTTCATCTCTTTACAGTACAATGTAGAAGGAGAAGAGTAGTACAACAGGCACATATACCTGTGTCCACTGTGGTCGGAGTCTCCCCAGCTGTGAGGGTCTTGGATTCCATAAAAGTGATCTTCCCAGGAATATCAATATCAAAAAGGTGAATCTGATAAAAGAAATTACAGATCAGAATATTTGCTGAGTCGACATTACATATCATTTATACTATTCCTGATCTTGTATCAGGTTCGTTTATAAGGTCAATCCAAATTGTCTCATATATCTGGGAATGACCACAAAAAGCATTATAGGGGTACGCCCCCCTTATAGACTGTACTTCATTCTTTGATAATCAATAGTATGAGTTGTTGATTTACAAAATAAAAGGTCAGTGCACACTGTAGAAGTAATTTATAACAATATATACCCGAAAAATCTTCTTCATGTTAACGAACATTGCAAAATGAGATTGCATAATCATCATATATTATTTATGAGGTTCACATAGCTGAGAAGTGCCACCAACTCAATATATACTAGCTGATTTTTCTGTGCACAAAAGTTTGGTACTTATAAAGGTATCTCAAGGTACATTTTCACATAATTGTGATTCTAGAAACTTACCTTTCTATGTTTAGCTTTCAGCTTTCCATCAATATCAAATACACAACAAGTATTGTACAACTTGTCCCCACTTCTTTCAGGTATTGAACCTCCCACTATAGTGATTTTCAGAAGACGAGCAACTTCAGACAACATAGCTGTCGAAGGAGATGCATCAAAACCAGCATCAATGTCCTCAGCGTACACTGGAAAACTATCATTTGAATAGGGACTATTCCATATTTCCTGAAAAATGAAACCATATTTATCACTATTTTCAAAACATGTGCAATCAACTTCAATGCGGTGAGTTTTTTACTGTCACTCTAGAACAACCATAAGATGAAACCATAGCCTCCACTACCATTATAGCAAAATTGTTTTTTGATGTCTTAATAAGTCGTCACTTTAACAATACAAGCCAGGACAGACCTCAAACATTTCCAACTTAAGCCAACGCACACAACTGCAAAAGTAAACTATCCACATCCAAATAGGAAAATAAGAAAATGAGATCGAGAAAACATAAAGATAAATAAGACCCTGTTTAACAACACTTATACTGCTTTCATTTTTTGTGATTCTCATAAACAGAAGAACTACATAATGTTAGTACTTGTTATTTCGTGTAATTGCTTTTTAAAATTATGATTAGTCTTTACAGTTGCTAACTGATTTGGCAAGCAATCACGGTCATGTAGATATGCTCTTTTTCAATCAATAAAACTTTTCTCGAATTTTAATCATATAACGTTAACATAGTACACTCGTTTCTCTTATTCTTTTAACAGAATAACAGTTTATACACATGAATCTCAACGAGCCACAAGTACATCTAGTTATCAATATCCGATATGATTCTACTAAAGCATGCTCAAATTAAACTTATGTGGCCAAAAACTCCATACATTTCTCATTAATTCTAAACATATCACGGCTTCTATACATTCAATTCTGAAGCAAAAACTTTGAACTATTGCAATTAAACTTTCGTTAATTATTCCACAATGTTTGAATAAGACTACACTCACAGGTAAAACAACAAGCTTGGCCCCCTTCTCAGCTGCCTCCTCAATCGTCGTCCGCGCGTGACGAATGTTCCTCTCCTTGTCTGCTGTCACCGATAATTGACATAGCCCTACCTTAAACTAAATTTCACAAATGCAACTTAACGAATTAATACAACCAAAAAAAAAAAAAAAAAACCTAAAATAAAATATTCAAACAAAATATCAACAAAAAGTAAAATTTAACAAATGCAATATATATATATACATAAATAAATATACATGTTTGTGTGTACTTATAAGTAAATTAACACAAGCAAATAAACTAATTAAAACCTTAAAAAAAAAAAAAAGAAAAAAAAATTTAAAAAGTCAGCTTCAAACCTGTAAATTCACAAAATAAATACAAGTAAACATAAATAAGCACGTGTGATAAAGAATAACATAGAAGAATTGTAACTAAAAATTAACCAAAAAAAACACACACGCACATATGTGTGTGTGTGTATATATATATATATATATATATGTATGTATGTATAGGTAGGGTGGTGAGGGGAGGAGAAGGGGGCGGGAGGGGGGAGGGGACTCTAGCTAGTTCAGGATGGAAAGAGGAGGCCATGGATGAGATTGGTGCTGATAGTGTTGTACGCGTTGACTTGGAGAGAAATGAGCGTGGACTGGTGCTGGTGGGGATTGTACGTTTTGGGATGATGAAAGATCGACGGTGGAGAAGGAGCGAGGGTAGAGGGTGTAAGGTGGAGCAAGATGCAGAGGATCGAAGAGTAGTGGTAGTGAAGTTCACTGAAGACGGGAAGAAGGTGAGTTTCATTTCTCTCTCATTTTTGACTTCTGTCGCTCTCGCAATGTTCAAGGTGTAGCTGTAGAATACGACATCGTTCTGGTGAAAAAATGAAAGGAATTATTTTTTTATTTGATTCGAGGAGGTTTAAGTAATACGATATATATTAAATGACGTCACTGATTTCGTAGTTATAATGAGAAATATACCACTAAAATAAAGGTTTGATGGTTCAAAAAATGATATAAAATGAAACGTTTTTTTCTATTCAAAAGAGCCGAAAGCTAATTTTATATTACTTTAAAAAAATATTTTAAATTTTGAAAACCAAATCTTATAACCTCTTGCCGTTAAAGTAAGAATTTTTGTTTTCCTAATAGTTTTTTGCATTTTCATCCAAATTTATGAGACCTATACTTTCTATAATCTTAAAAAACTAGCCGCTTGTTAAAACTAAGTATTTGATCAAGGATTACCTCTTATACTACCATGATTCATCTAAAATTATTTAGATGTTTTCACTTGATAACCCAATTTCAAATATAATTAACTCGTATCATAATTTCTCTTCTTCTTTTTGGTACACAAGTTGTATATAAAAGATCACGTTGTATGTGCAATTTGCAATCTTTACAAACAAATTGTATAAAGGGTAGACAAACATAATATTTCACTAAACTTATTCGCGATATTTACAATGTATATGTATATAATGATTTAGCATAAATTAGCAAGCATCTAAAACTAGTCTTGAATGCTTTGCAAAATCAATTTGGTTAGGGCATCCTCAATGGAGTCTCTAAATAATCTCTAAACAGTAATTATTGTTATTTTAGAGACTCTATTGATCAAAATTCATCACCAATGGGGGACTCTAAAACACTATTTGATAGTTTTTTTGTAAAATTATGACATCACTCAAGCTTTGAGTCTCCAAAATAGCACCTAGTCTCCATTTTCTTCAACAAATTTGTTGAAGAAAATAGAAACTATACAAAAAGACAAAAATGAGTCTCTAAAAAAAACAAGATCAGATCTAACAATGTTAGATTTTTCTGACATCGTCAGATTTTTTTTTTTTTATAAAAAAAAAGGTACAAAAAAAGATTTTGAACAGCAACAAAACAAATAACACAAACAGTAAAAGAGCACAGCGGGGAAGGGAAAGGGAAAGGGGGGGGGGGGGGGGGGCAGCGAAGAGAAAGGGAAAGAGGGGAAGGGGGGGGGGGGGGGGGGGTGCAGCGAATAGAAAGGGAAAGAGAGGAGAGGGGGTGGGTGCATGGGGGGAGGGGGGGAGGTGCGGCGAACAGAAAGGGAAAAAGGGGAGGGGTGGTGCAGCGAACAGAAAGGGAAAAAGAGGAGGGGTGCGTGGGTGCGTTGGGAGGGGGGGTGGGGTGGTGCGGTGAACAGAAAGGGAAATAAGGGAGGGAGCGAGGGAGGGGGGTGAGGGGTGTTGTGTGCAGCGGGCTTGGCTGCTTTGCTGTTTTTTTTTTGTTTTTTATTTTTTTTATTTTTACTCTCATTATCTATTTGTTAAATTTGAATGAAAAATCACCACGATTACGTTTACACGCATGAAATCACCTTTCAAAATTTCAACTTGACTTCTCTAATATTTATTATGTTTGAAAGTTAACGATAGTATTATTTTGAACACTTGGAATTTATAATACGAGTTTTGAATTAATTATAACTAATTAAAAAATTAGAATAAATAATTAGATTTTTTAATTAAGGTAGTGTATTTAGGGTTTTTTAATTAGACTTTTTTTTAAATTATGGTTTTGTATTTTATTTTTTTTTATTTTAATTTTTTAATTTAGTTTTTTTGCTTTGGTAAACTTTTTTAGTTTTTATAGTTTTTTTTTTTACGTTTTTTTAGTTTAGGTAATTTTTTAATTGTAATTAAGCTTTTTTTTTTAATTAGATTTTTTTATTTATTTTTTTTCATTCAATTATATAATTACACGTATTCTTAATTTTTTAAATGTTATGTTCGTTGCAATTTATTTATTTTTTGGTTGACATATTCATTAAAGAAGTTGAAATAATCTAAATAACAATTAATTTTAAAAAAATAACACATAATCAAATTATTATATAAAATTAAAATTAACACAATATAGAAACTCAATTTTATGGAGACCGTCACTGGGGATTTTTTTTTTATCTTGGTCTCTAAATGGATCTTTAAAATAATTTTTTTGCTTTGGTCTCTAAGTAGGTCTCTAAAATACTATTTGGTCTCTATATGAGTCTCTAAAATAATGTATAAAGACTCATTATAGAGACTCCATTGAGGATAGCTTATAGAAGCAAACTAACTTCCACTACCTTCTCAGTTGCTCCAAAACCATGAATTTGTGTCCATGCAAAATGATTCCTTAAAATTTTCAAGTTTGCATTGGATACTTATTTCATCCATTAATTCATAAATTAGTTATATTAATCATATCAAAGAGTGGATAATTAGTTAAATTTTTATTCTAATTGGTTGATTATTGCTTTCTTACAAATTCTTATTGTATTATATTGTTCTAAAGTTCAATTTGTAATCCCTAAAATTTTAGTATTGGCTAAACTCGATACATGTAAGCTGTAATATTTACGGGTGAGCGAAATTAATTAATGAATGTAGGTCAATTATTAATCCATGTATGTGGAAAAATACAGGAATAGGTTGTGACTAGGGGTGAAATTTACTACGTGTGATATGACGATAAAACTTAATAATTTAGCGAGATTAAATATCATTACGATACAAGATGCAATCTAATAAGGACTGGTAATTGGGAGTTTGGACATAAAAAAAAAAATATTCGAATGTAGAATATTTAATTATAAAAAGTCATTATCAAACTATTCCACCCAAGACCACTTTTGTAATTTTAACTTTTGTTTATTGTAAACAATTTATAATTTAAACCCCATATCAGTTCAAGTTTTTAAATTAAATCCTCGCAACGTTTCTTCTTGAAACAACGGTCAGTAACTACCTTTCTCACTCCCGCCTTGCCTATACCTTTATCATTCTCAACTTCTCACTCTTCCTTCTTCTTCAAAACACACATTGTGGCGCTCTATAACACACAACATAGAGCCATCATCGCGGCGCTTGGTGTGGACCAAGCGTCGCCACCACCACCACAACAACCACATGGCCGACCCCTTTGCAATCGTCCCTTACCATGACCCTTCTTCAGATGACATCTTATCCCCTGACCAAATCCTGATGCTTGATGAGTCTCCAACTCTTGGTATACCCGAATTCCCCCCGATCGCGGGCCCCACTCCGTGTACTCCGGCGATTCCTCAACTGTTTGATCATGATCATGGCGATGATCATAACATTGTGGATGCAGATGATCCTGTTCTGGATCCTATGATATGGCATATGTTGAATGAGCCCGGTGATGATGTTGCTGGAGATTTTAAATCCGGGTTCGGGTTCAGGCCCGGGCCCGGGCCTTCTGGTGTTGATAGAGAAAGAAATGGTCATGACAATGGGAATGATAGCAATCCAGGAAGCTCTAGTTATGGAAATTCAAAGCAGATTTCGGTTTCGCCAGTTCCACCATCTCCATACAATTGCAGTTGTTGTCAGACTCTTAGAGAAATTATGCATACTGATGGTACGACAAAGAAAAAATTTATCCAATCCAATATGAGTCGCAAATGCAATAGGGTCTTGCCTCTTTAATTTGCAGTATTGCTTCTCATTTTCTTTTTCTTTTCTTTTTTCTGTGTTGTTATCTCGGGAATTGACACAATTAAATTTTACTAAAATAGTTTTGTTCGTTCTCAAAGTATTATAAAATGAGATCGTGATATGTTTATATGGTTGATATTGTTTTTTTTTTTTTCTTTCTATTTGGCTTTGTAGGAAGGCATTATGCGAAGCTTGAGGTTCATGGAAGGATTGGGATGATCAATCATGCAGTTCTCGAGAAATATGATTTTGATCCTTCTTCTCACGACCACGAATACCGAATATTTGAGTAAGTCTTCACGTGATTAAGAAAAGGATTTAAATTTTTTTTTCAGTAGAGGTTATAACGTAGAATTTTAAAGCTTTTATTTTATTTTTATTAGGGACTAATTGATTTTTCAAACAAAAAAATTGAGTTAGTAGGTGCCGCAGCCACAGTATCCTATATGCATCCGCTTTTGATGTGATTAGATTTAGTAACTAATTAGCCTCCCCTACTGACCCTGAGTGTAGAATTACTAAAGAGCGAGTTTTTTGAAAATATGTGTTTTTAAAGTTATTTTTAAACTAGAAAATTAATTTAGCTCTCATTGAGAAAATTACTCATATATAAATATTAAATTATACGTTATAGTCCCTATTAAGCATAAATTTTGGATTCACCCTTGGGTTGAATAAGGAATTAGAAAAAGAACATATGAAGCCCTATTTTATTTTCGATAATATAATACCTCCGTGCATTTTTTTTATTTAGATGATATGCAATTTTTGTTTAAACTCGCCTTTTTTATTTACATTTACATTGTAGTTTTTGCAAGGAAAGCATAACAAGTGTGAAGCAATTCTTGATTCAATATTGTCAAGATCGTAAACAAGATGGCTACTATATGCTTCAAGATCCGCTCTTTATCTTTTATCAAGCCTTGTGTGTTGGATTGAATAGCGATGACATTCTTAATGTTGACAGTCTCCTTCAACCATCTCCGTTAAACTCAGGTTGATGAACTTCTTCTCTTCATAGATGTTTATATTGGATGTCGGTTACCTAACGGTCAGTGATGGAGTTACGTTGTTGTGAGGGTGTCTGATTTTAATATTTTTTTTTTCTCTCGAGAAACAAAGAAATCCCAGTATATTAAATCCGGAGTCCCTACTAACTATAAGTGTGCACCTCCTAACTACCGGTTCTTGTTCTTTTCTCTTAAACAGGAGATAGCCAGATAAACCCAGAATCTTTTAGCCAACCGGAGGATGAAAGTAAAGGGGTGAGACTTTCCAAGAGCTCGCTTGCAGCACAGGTCGGTACTAATTAAGATTTCATTGATTCTACTTAGCTGCAACTTGTTATGAATAGCTATCAATTCTTTTCAATTATGAAGGCTTCAGTAATCAGTCACATCATTTTAGCAAGCAAATGTTTTGGATATCGATCCCCTCGTAATGTTTTATCTCATGGTGTCAAACGTGCAAATTATTTCATCATAATTATATGATTAGTTCGAATAATTTTGTCATAATTGTACTATCAGTTCACTATCATTGAATCTATTTTATAACGCGTTATAACATTATCAAAGGTTGCTTTTTGGTTTTCAATCTTGCTTCCCAATTTGGTTAATTTGTTATTGCATTGTGCCAATGAGTAGAGCAGAGGGAAAGAACAGGAAAGTTGAAATTGAAAGACATCACTGGCTACTTCCATCTTCCCATTGATGATGCAGCTAAGAAAATGAACATATGTCCCACTGTGATGAAGAAGATATGCCGTCGAGGTGGCTTGTCAAGATGGCCCTATAGAAAGGTCTATCTCTCTCTCTCTCTTTTTTTTTTCTTTTTTCTTTTTTTAATTAGGGTGAATGGCACTAAACGCTCTATTGTTTGTCAAAAGTAAAAAATTTCCCAATATATTTTTAAACTCTCTTATAATCTCCCGTAATTTCTGAAACTAAATTAAATACCCCCTTTGGAAATATGGGATGAGAGGATGGAAGTGTCGTTTAGAAACTATATGGGCATTATGAGAGAGTTTTGAAAATACAAGGATATTTTACACTTTTGGCAAACCATAGGAATTTTATGTTGTTCACCCTTTTTCTCTTCCTATGCACAGAGAGTATTTGTGTCACTAAAGGGTAGTCTGGTGCATAAAACTCTCGTTATGATTAGGGTTCGGCTAGAATTTGTGGCACTAAGAGTATTTATTTGGTGATTACAGATAAGAAGCATTCAGAGGAAAATATCGAAGAGAAAAGAGAGTTTAAGTTGCCATGATCAAGAGGAAAGGTCATGTGCTCAAATGGAGATACGGAAACTTGAACAAGAACTTGCAAATATCTTCACTGGATCTTCTGCCAAATGAAGAATTTTCAATGACCAATTTCTGTTTAACATCGATAGCTTCATATTCATACACATATATGTGTGTGTGTGAATCGTTTATCATTTTTGGTGAGAGCAGAATCTTTTGTTTTTCATTTTCAGTGGCGATAAATTCAATGTACAAAAAAGAGCTGTATTTTGATTTTCAATTTATTAGTGATCATGAGATTAAAGAGCTATTTATTCTATATTAAGTTGTGTTGAAATATCTAAATAAAACAACTGCAATAGCTGTAATACTTCTTGAGCAACGTGCTTGTCAGAGTTAGTTTTGAGCCATGTGAATCTAGGACAGTGTGTTGCCTAGAGCAATGTAATGCATTTATTTTATAACTTGTTTGTAGTATTTAAACTGCTATTGTATCATCTTCTGATAGTGTGATTGTAAGAATGTTTTTATCGTATCCTTTTTTTTCAACTTGGTATCTAGAGCCAAAACACATGCTTAAACCCTAAAAGATAGACAAAAAAAAAAAACTTATCTCAGTTTGCAAGCAGCGCCGTGAGGAACATCCGACGCCGTCGTCGTGAACATCTGACGCCGTCGTCGTGAACATCCGACGCCGTCGTCGTGAACATCCGACGCCGTCGTCGTGATGTCCGACGTCGGCGTCGTGAGCAGAATCTTTTCCGACCCTGCTTCGTCGTCTCTGGCTAGCCATTGTTTGCTGCTAGCTTTCGTCGCCGCCACCATCAAAGCTCCTCTCGCATAATCCCCGGCGAGATCGTGGATCTGATCTCGCCGTCCGTCCAGCTTCGTCTTCTCCGGCGTGTTTCGTCGCCGCCATCATCAAAGCTCCGACGCCACCATAGCTGCCAGCCTTCATCGCTGCAGTTTGTAGCCATAGCTACAGCTTCTCCTCGCGTCGTGCATGCCCTCTGATCTCGTCGTCTCCGGCCAGCCTTGTTGTCAGCGGTTCTGCCTTCATCGTCGCCGACAGTTGAATTTGTCCCATGAAATCTAGCATTTTCAGCCGCCCCATGTGCATTCTCAGCTTTATCAACATCATTGTGATCCACTTTTTCAGATTCCTTTTGGACCACATTGTCTTTATTCACATGGGATTTTTCACTTACAAATGTTCCAGCTGGATTTGTAATTAAAAAAAAAAAAAACTATTCTCTATAATGTGCACTTGACTGACATCTTTTGCTAAACCCAACATACCAACAATTATGGCCATCTCTCCGTCAAAATCTCCAAAGCCGAGTGTCGGCATTTCATTTGATAATCTTTTTCTTTCCCTAAATATCAGTGTCGTATTTGACGGTTGTTAGACTATTGTAGTTAGATATGGGTTGAAGTGCTCACCAATCATTTGTTGCCGGCATCTCTCATCGTTGGTCCACTTTTTGACTGTAATTTCTACCATTGTTCGAGGAAATTTTGTGTGGAGGTTTTCCGGTGGATATGTTCTCTACCTTTCTTGGCTTAAGACTCAATTTGTTCTCTAAGCTTGGAGCCTCTCGGGGTTAGTACGTCATTTGTCACATACTAGGGGTTGGTACGTCCTCTGTCACGTATTTTTTATTGTCCGCCTATTGTTTTTCAGGCGCCTTGCCATGGTTTCATGGTCTTTTCAGTCACTGGCGGTGCGCTATCGATGTTGGGATTTTGGTCCAATCATAAGTGGCCTTTGGCCTTGGGTCTGCACATGGCTTGCATGCAGTCACTTGTTCTTCTTGATAAGAGCCATCAGTTTATCGTAATATTAGCTATCACTTCTCCAGTCAGCTCTTGGCAAGTTCGGGCTCGTCAATATCTTCGCCCCAACTTGAGAGGGAGTGTTGAAATATCTGAATAAAACAACTGCAATAGCTGTAATACTTCTTGAGCAACGTGCTTGTCAGAGTTAGTTTTGAGCCATGTGAATCTAGGACAGTGTGTTGCCTAGAGCAATGTAATGCATTTATTTTATAACTTGTTTGTAGTATTTAAACTGTTATTGTATCATCTTCTGATAGTGTGATTGTAAGAATGTTTTTATCGTATCCTTTTTTTTCAACTAGTTGTAACAATGATTTGAATGTAACTTTATGTTTACCATTTTTATTAATAGTTGGAGTTTTACCATTTTTATTAATAGTTAGAGTTTTGGCGAAATGGTAAAATCATCACAAATCAGGTTGTTACAATGAAATACAAGGCAAAATTACATGTAATAGATCCAATTATCCAAAGTAGGTCCGACTTTCTCATGAACTTCATATATAATGGGAGTTTCGCAAACCAAGTTGATGATCTATTATGCTGTGCTGTGTGTCTTGAAGTGTTAGGCATGGACAGGCATGGACCAAACAATGGCAACATTTTTTTTTTTTTGGTTAAAATGGAATTTGAAACTGTGGCTATAACTTGAAACCTTTGATCACAATAGGTCGCTACCCGATCATTCCATCAAAACTCTTGATAATAGCAACATTTGTTACATCAGATAACTTGGAATTCCCTATAATGGTGAGAAACAAGATGAAGCTGGAATCTGGGAGACAGCTGTTTAAGAAAGAACAACATAGTAAACATCAAAGAAACTATGTAGACATTGTATCGAATCAAATTTTGGGTATACAAGAAATGGACGTTGAGAACTAAAACTAGACAACCTTGAGATGCTCGTATAGTATTTAATGTGTGAAACTCTGTGTGTGTGTATGTGTTGGTAATATCCAATGGAGAAATACTACTCTTCTATTTTCAACAAGAAGGAAGCAGAGTGTGCTCAGAAAGTGATCTGTGTGAAAAAGGTGAAGCAAGATGTGCCAGAAGAATGGGATGAGAGCATGCCATTGCCTGGAGACATCATTGAAGGCTTTGCTAAGGATGCTGCTGATGACTCATTCGAACCGATTAAATCAAGGTCAGAATTTAGCGCCCAACTGAAAACAATTAGTTGTGAGAATGAGACGATATGGTTGAAAGTTAGGAGGGGGGACAGCAGAGTTAAGTTGCGAGTGCATCTTGTGCAAGAGTGGAGTTCTACGCTACGGAAGAAGATCAGAGTTAAAGCAGCATCTGATGAGAGGCATGTTGTGGTTTTAGACGACTTGACATTTGAAGAGTGTAGTGAACTCCAGGGTAAGTGTTTTTACTCTTCAGAGGCAAATAAGCAAAAGCAATGATCGATTAAAGTCGGTAAATAGATAAATAAAACGTTCTATAACAGTTCAAAGTTTTAGATAAGGCGGTTAGTTTCAGATGCAGGTTAACAAAAGCTCATGGATCGGCCTAATAAAAAGCAATTTCGTGTGGAAGTGAGGAGCATGTTGAAGTGAATAAATAAACATCTTTCTCACAGTTTAACGTTGAGATGAGATGGTCAATTTACAAGACTAGACCGACTCATCAGGCAGCACGAACCACAAACTCATGCAGAAACACTTAATAATTAGTTACTACTGGATATACAAAAAGTCTACTGACACACAAAGGTACACTAAATCAAGTGATCATTCCTATTCTTGCAGAAATGAGCAGAAGCGTGGTGAATGTGAGGTTTCTTGGATACAACCAGATTGGAATGAAGTACGATTGGAGGATGAAGGTGTGTAAGTACCTGCCAGATGCGCGATCTACAGTCATTAGTTCCATTCTTTTCATGCCTCTAGCGAAAGAGCACGGCGTAGAAGCCACCACTGTCAGGACCATGGCCTGGTTTTCAGCAGCAGTTTCTTCAGGGATTCCCCTGATCTTTGTCAATATCCAAACAGAGCAAATCAACCCCACGGTATCGATCTCTTATGTCAACCTAATTCAATTCCAGGGTATTAGCATCATAATTATCATCAACATTCAACACTAACCATAGAAAAAAAAATTGAAACAAAATTGTAGCTTAAAGTAGCCAAAGTGATGCCTATGGAAAGAATAGTTTGATAGCATGCTCTTTTGGGTAACAAAGTAAGAAAATCTTAGCTTTATTTTGTTCTACAGTTGCAGAGAAATAATTCTGCAAGAAAAGATAATAGTGGGAGTAGGCAACTAGAGAGCAACATCAGAGTCCAGACACAGCATGGTGTAAGGCTATGGTTTCTACCAGGTGTTGCAGAGATTCCTCTGGAATTAACACCTGAACTAGGTGAAGCTAGATTTGGCCTGGACATTCGGCGAACTGAAGAGGTAACAAGATTTCACTTTCAGAAGTCGTTAGCAGCCCTCCTAATAGGTAATAGTAGAGTAACGATCTAAGCCCAACTATTAGCCTACTCACACACCAATGTAGGATAGGATATCGCATATTACCCCCTTAAACACACGCCAAACAGAATAAAACAGAACCACAGTCCAGGATAGCCCAAAATACTTAAACCTGTGTTGACAATAGTAGTGGATCCGCCTCATCATAAACTAAACACGTATCTCTTACAGAACCAATGTGGGACGGGATATCGATCTGTGAATGAGGTAGCCTAGAAGTTATGTAGATGATCCTGCTACTTTGAACTCTTTGCGCAGAAGCATTTGATATAAATTTCATGTCAAAATAAGAAATGTTCCCAGTGCTTATCGTGGATTAGATTTACCTTTCCTCTGTAATGGCTTATACTGGCTCTGCAAAGATTTGCAGCCTACAATATACAAAGCTATTTGTCAAGACAGATTCAGATCTTGGAAAAATTATTCTGTTAACTTGATAACTTGTTATTGCAGGGCTTCATCTGTGTCTACTCTGTAACCGAGGGGACAGCTGCTGATCGCGCAGGTCTTGGCAACTTATTTGAGCAAGCAAAGATAACTGGACATCTGGTTGTGATATCGCGGTTAGAAGGGAAGAGCCTTATGCCTTCAACTGTCAGCTCTGATGGTTTAATATACTGCTGTGACCAGGCTGATATTAGGGAAACACTCGCTTCAGCAATGGATACCATGGACACAATTGAGCTACACATTATGTCCTGGCCTAATCAGATGGTTCCACATTCTCCACAAGAATTAAATGCTGCAACTCTTCGGCCTCCAAGACGATAGATCTGTCACCTGCATGTTGACGCATAGTCCTGATGTTTGTTTTAGCAAATGTCAAATTAAATGCAAACTTAAAAGATGAAAATGTGGCATGTATCAAGCAAAGGAAGAGGCGCGCATCACTTGAATTGATAGAGACCAGTGGCGCTGTCTCACTTGGGATGTTAATCACTCGAAAATGGCTTCTGTAATATATTCTGTGAGGTGGGATAATTTAGCCGGTGCGCGTAGCTTTGACAAATTTGAGTTTACCACAAGCACTTCATATCATTTTACCCCTAAACCAATGTTCAAATTTTCAATATGCCAGATATGAGATGGATATATATTTCGAATGTAGACAATCCTGCAATGCTTGAGCCAGGTTTTCTCTTGGCCTCAAATGCAATAGGGGAGGAAACCGTCTTGAAGTTGTGCCCAAGGTACGTCTGAAAGTGCAGTGAATTATTAAAAAAAAAACAATGCACGAGAGAATGGATTTCGTGGTTTCTAAACAAGATTTCCAGAACGAGGAAATTTTGTGTCTATTGAACGATGAAAAAATCTTACAAATGAGCGTTTGAAACGGATCTGGAGATCTCAAGCAGGGAGCATTCTAGCAAATACAGTTTGAGATGTGATGAAAATCACTTAAGAACTTCAAAATCAAGATTCACTTTATCACTTATCAGCCTGAGATTCTAAGAAGAACTGCATAGGCTATGTGAGTCCTTTCTTGGATATTGTCACTCCGGATAAAGATGCTACACAAAAATAAGAAACTCGACATATCCTTGAATGCTCTCTTTAATAAAGCCGCCTCATATTTTCGTTAGCTTAATTAATCAGCACCCGCGGAGCTAACCCAAGCTTACCCAGGGCCTCACCGTTAATCAAATTGAACATTAAACATAGTAATCAAACATCTTAGATCAAGCCATGCAAGTCATGCCAGGCCTTTGCTTGTTGGTTCAACAAACCTTACTTGGATGCTCAGATTAGGTGAAAAATTGAATAAGTATAATAACATTCAAAGATTTAGTACCATAGAATGTGAATGATTTAATATTCTACAAGACATGCACCTGTGCAACATTATGTGGACAAGCCCAGCAAAAGAAGCTTTCACCTTTGCAGAATCCATAGATTGCAGTTGAAGATTTCTGTCTATATATACCAATACCATAATACACGTCGTCTGCATCAAAACTAGACGATGAATGTAAACGGTATCAAATCGAGGCAAACTCTGAATACCGTAGTCCTCAAGTTCCTCTTGCTTTCCCTCTTGTCATGTGATGCTCAAGCCAATGGATGGTCCTCTTCGGACGGCTTGGCCTCAGAACTTTGGTCCAAGCACAAATCACCACCATCACCAAACAACTGTAGGTCACCCCCTCCACCACCAACATCGCCACCCCCACCGAAACCTAAGCCGAAGCGGCCCCCGCCACCCCCACCGCAGTCACCCGAAAATAAGCAGCCACCACCTTCACCTGTTCCTAAATACAAGTCATCGCCACCGCCTCCACAGTCCAAATGCAAATCACCACCACCAACACCACAACACCCAATAAAAAAGCCGCCGCCACCACCCCCATCCCAACCAGTACACAAGTCATCTCCACCACCACCACCCCGACCTCATCATCCTCCCAAGTCTCCACCACCACCATCCCAACCAGTACACAAGTCATCTCCACCACCACCACCCCGACCTCATTATCCTCCCAAGTCTCCACCACCATCATCTCAACCAGTACACAAGTCATCTCCACCACCATCACCCCCACCTCATTATCCTTCCAAGTCTCCGCCACCACCATCCCAACCAGTACACAATTCATCTCCACCACCACCACCCCCACCTCATTATCCTCCCAAGTCTCCACCACCACCACCACCACCGCGTCGACCACCTCGTCTCATCGGCGCCTCGCCTCCACCACCACCGCCAAACAAAAATTGCAAAACCCCTCCACAACCAAAGCTACCACACTATCCTCATCACCCTAGATGGGGACATTACCCGAGAATCCATTACAAGCCACCTCCACCACCACCCCCCCAGTACTAGTATCCTGCATTTCGTTACATTTCTCCATGCACGTAGAAATATGGATAACTTACGTTGTTACATGAGATATAGCTGTTCAGAAACGGCTTTTTAGATCGGGAAACACTTAAAAAAGTCAGACTGACCGGTCAGCCGATCAGTCTGGCTTTTTTACTCACAATGCATGGTCCCCACATGTATTTAGTCTCAATGTTTTGTATGTAAAAAGCCAGACTGACCGGTCAGTCTAACTTTTTTAAGAGTTTCTCTTTTAGATGGGAAAAAAGATTTTGTTAAACTGCTGATGTAAGAAAAAGAACATTTGCGATATATACAGTTAACTGTGATTGGCTTGTCTTGGCTTTGTAATTAAAAGTTGCGTCATCTTTCTCGTTGCTATATACATATGCATAGGGTAATATTTCATCATTTCATGCTTTGTGAATATTTTATCATGGAAACCATTGGTTTTTGGGTTAATGATATATTTCTCGCTGTGAGTGTGTAGCATAATATAAACCTCTTCTCTACATATTATTAAGGAAAAGCTTGGTTGCAAAGGTTATTTATATTCTTAGGTTGTAAGTCAAATTCTCTTATATCAACCATTTCCGTCAATAATAAAAAAGAAAAAGCAAAATGATAAATTTTATATCTCCATTCTTAATTCTTATGTTAACTCAAATTTTCAATCATATAATGAGTCCCAATTCAAAGTAATTTCTGCTCTTATTTTTCTATTAAAATGTGGTAGAAAATAGCCTTGCACGTACCATTTTTTAAAATTAACTTGAAAAATCCTAGTAAACACTCGGGTTAACTTTAAAACAAAAAAAGAAGATAATTTCACATAAGTTTTATAAAGGTAATTTTTATAATTTTCCAAGAAAGGATACTTCTACATAATAAGAAATATTCATAAGTTAAATTTTGCAATTCTAGGGACTATTTAAAAAGTTCTGTAAATATTTAAGACCATTTATCTATTTGTGATGTATTACTCATGCAATTATGAGAAAATAATATATCAATTTATTATTATTAAATTTTTTTTATAATTCTAACCAAAAAAAAAAAAAAATCTTTACATTATATAATATGAGAATGATCAAATTCCTAAAATTTGGCTAAAATGAAAATTCAAAATCATTAGAACTTTAATCCATTAATATATAACTCATTATATATACAAAAAGTTACAAACTCAATCTAATTATACTGTCTCCAGAATAAAAAAAATTGAAAATTCAAAGTTTTTGCAATATATGTGAATGCGGGAAGTTTTGAAACTCCTCCACCTCTGAATTGTCCATCACCACTGGCAGATGGCCACCGCCACCATCAGCTCCGCCGCCACTGCCGCCACCTCTCAGCTACCCCACCACCTCAAGCTAGTAATCCCACCCATCACCTCCCTCCTCCAAACCATAAACCCACACCAGCCAAACACATTAATCCTCAACCAATTCTCTCAACACTTAACCCCAAAACTCGTCATCGAAACCATCAAGAACCAAAAAAGCCCTTACCATGCCCTCATCTTTTTCAACTGGGCCACTAACCCAAACCCTAACCCAAACAACTATTACCACACACACCATTGCTACATAGCCATCACTGACCACTTAATTTCACATAAACTCTTCTCATTAGCCTATCATTTTCTTGAATCACACAACAGATTATCTGATTTTATGGTTGGTAAATTCATCAAAGCTCA
This sequence comes from Ehretia macrophylla, assembly GCA_037974665.1. Classification (NCBI taxonomy): domain Eukaryota; kingdom Viridiplantae; phylum Streptophyta; class Magnoliopsida; order Boraginales; family Ehretiaceae; genus Ehretia; species Ehretia macrophylla. Next base: position 63,777,817 of record CM075764.1, on the reverse strand, counting down.
TGGTGATTTTGGCCATATTAAATGGGCTATTAAGCTTTTTAATAGAATTAAACAATTGAAAGATGGGTTTTGTTTGTTTTCTTATAATTCACTTTTGGGTGTTCTGGTTAAACATGATAGGGTTGATTTGGCTTGGGGGTATTTTGGGTTAATGATTAAGGAAAATGTCGTAAAACCGGATGTTTCGACGTATACTATAATGATTAGAGGGTTTTGTAAAGTGGGTATGGTTGAATATGCTAAAAGGGTGTTTGATGAGATGGACTGTGAGAAGAATTTGGTTTGTTTTAATACCATGATTAATGGGTTTTGTAAGAAGGGGTTAGTGGAAAGGACGCAAAAACTAGTCGAGGAAATGGTTGAGAGAGGGGGGGAGTGTTTACCTGATGTGGTTAGTTATAGTACTTTGATTGATGGGTATTGTAGGAAAGGGGAGGTGAGTGAGGCAAAGAGGTTGTTTAATAAGATGATCGAGAGGGGTTGTGAGGCGAATGTGTTGACATATAATGCTTTGATCAACGGGTTGTGTTTGAATGGGGAGGTTGATGAGGCAAGAAGGATGATGAGTAGGATGAGGTTGAGTGGGTTGAGGGATGATGTCGCGACACATACATGTTTATTGAAGGGGTATGGTATTGCTGGGAGATCAGAAGAGGCGATTAGATATTTTAAAGAGATGGTTAGCCTTGGTGTGAAGGTTGATGGAAAATCGTATGCTGTTGTTGTGAATGAGTTTTGCAAATTGAGGAGACCGGATGAAGCGGTTGCACTTTTAAGGGAAATGAGGGTAAGAGGCATTAATCCTAGTGTTGCTAGTTTTAATGCCGTGTTAAGGAGTTTTGTGGACTTGGGCGAGCTTGATAAAGCCATTGTTAATTTGAAGCAGATGCAAAGAGTCGGTTGTGCTCCGAACTTCATATCATATAGCACGGTCATATGCGGCCTCGTTAGAGCTAAAGGAAGGATGCAAGAAGTTGAAATACTTGTTAATGATATGGGTCAAGATGGTCAACGTCTTGATGCAACCTTATATAGTTGCTTAGTTAAGGGATATTGTGAGGATGGCAATGACAAAATGGCGATGCAGGTTTTCCGAAAGATGATCAATGAAAGTTATTTCATCGATCTCCAGTCTTTTGCAGTTTTTGTCAAAGAACTGTGTGCACGGGGGAAGGTTTTTGAGCTTGAGCAACTATTTGAGCAGATGAGGAACAATTTGCCTTCAATTGATGTAACCAGTTACGAAAGGATTCTAAATGAGTCACTGCGTGGAGCTGAAGGTTGCTGAAGAAGCGATATGCCATATCAATTCATGAAGACATGGTGAATAGGCGATCTAGTTGATTCAATTGAAAGGTGTGAATTAACTATGTAGGTTGTGATTTTTGTACTCCATATTGGCAGTTGTTGTGGTAATTCTATTTCATCTCAGCTGCAGCACGATCATTAATATTTATAATGATCTTGAGATGTGAAGATATAACTTCTGACTCTCATGGAAATATTCGGACTCAACTGGTGAGGACATAGCACTATCATCTAGCTGTCAGGAGAAGTACTTATCCAATCACATCATCCAAGTCTGTTGAAGATTGGAATTGGGAACCTTCTACGTATGAAGCAATTTTGTGTATGTATGTATGTGGGCATTGTACTTGGTGATTGCCTTCACATTGGGAAGCCTTTGCTGATCAGCCTTTTTGATGATGCCTGAACAGGGTGGTTTTCGAATCGGTCCTAGGGGGTGAAAGCAAAAACACACAAGTGATATCATAGGATGTCAGATTGGATGTTCAATATTCCTCTTGCCACATCAGTTATTCAACGGAGCTCCTTGATTACGTAGTCTGCAAGACTGCATTTCCCTTTTCAGGCGTTGTTGGTATTCTCCATGCCGAATGCAAGCTTGAGAGTTCTGATCTATTTTACTCTTCTTTGCTCTGATGCTCATAATCTGGCCATTTTTCATCTGAAAGAAAATTCAAATGGCATGAGCACTTGAATCTTTTTCAAACTGTACTAATTTAACTTGTCTGCGTTGGATTAGATCCTAGAATGCACATAACCATATAATATGATAATTGCTTGTCCTTTCAGTTAAGTTAGTCTCTATTAATAATCCAAATGATATGACTGGTTCTTTGAACTATGCAGCATTTGGCACTTGGGCTACTGACATTTTAGTAATTCTTTTAGTACAAATGTAGGTCCATTGATCCACCGAACAGGGGAGGTCCATAGGATATCAGACTATGCTTCTACTAGGAATATTACTGTACTAACTGCCGGATTCATCCACCCCACCGAACGGTCATAGTTTATTTGGTAACTTCTTAGTTCTTTCTTGATGTACAATATGGGAAAAAGATGGGTAACTGGAACTATGTGATAAGCTTTTGAAAGAAATGAGATTGGATTACTTTAGTGTGATCTTCACAACATGGCCAAAAGCATTAGCGTTATACAATGTTGTACTAGGATAAACATTAGACTCCATGATGGACTGTGGCATACACACTCCTTTGTCATTTATAGTTGGTCACTCATCATCACTAACTGCCACTTTTGATTAAAATAACTGCAAAAATGAGCACTTAAGCCCTTAATGCTTCTCATTAAAGTAGATTATCCTTGCATGATGCCTACACCAATCGGTAGTTTATCAGGTAATGATCTGGCAGTCACAAGCAACAATTGGAGGACAGTACATCCTTAACATTTTTCTACTCAAGATGCATACGTTGTTGATAAGATCAAATTTAGAGTTGTCATTAATATGTCCTTAGCCTACAACTGCCCTCATAATACTACTTGATTAAATAATGTTCTAGATCTCTCTAACTCACCAGAAAGAATGTATAGCAAAATTGGATGCCAATTATAATTTCAGTTTAACTTAACAAAGAAAAGTACAATGGAGTAGGCTATTAAACTAGTGTTTTGATGCTTTTGAGCTTAGGGAAAAGGAAAGTGCTTAAATCTTGCAAAAGTAAGGGAGGTTTAAAGAGCAATTGATAAGATTTGTTCTCTAAGTAAACTTTGTAATGGTCCCACTCTTTAAGAGGATGGCATAATTGAGAGTATTGTTCATTTACCCATTTAGGAATTGAAGGTTCCTGTGATGGTCGTGTCTAATCTGGTGTGGACTAGCTGAAGCGGAGATATTTTTCGGGTTAATAAAAAAAAAAAAAAGGTTTCTTATGTAGTTCTTCCATCATGTCATAACCATAAAGTAGACAGAGTTGTCCCTTAAAGATTGTTCACTATTCACAGCATAAGCTCAAGTATAACATAAATCTTCTTTGTTAGCTGATGCTCCTATTGCCACAATATATGTTTGTTTTCTTTGTCATATTTTCTCAACTAATTTGTACTCTTTAGTGAAAAGTGGATTAACAGTAGTGGGACCGCAAAATCTGCTAGAAACTAAAAACTATGTTTATAAAAGAATTGTTTGGGAGTGGGGATATAGATAGCTAGTGGACCTTTTGGTGTTAACTATCTTTTAAATTAAATATGGGGAGGCAAATGATGTGATTGGAGCACCTCAGATCTTTCACACATGGGGTACCTTTTTCCTTATCACAATTACAATTTTCTGTATATTTAATGATTGTTTGGACATATGTTCTTGCTGGAAGGTTGGGTTTGTCCTATTTTATGTGTTTGTTTAGTTGATGTGAAAGGTGCAACAGTTAGTTGTTTTCAGGTGGAAGTATTATATTAGAATCTTAGCATCAAAGTCAAGATCCAATTGAAGAGTTTCTTTCTCAAACAAGAGCTGCCTGTATCTGTCTCAGGAAAGGTATTCATTACCAAAAGCTATCTCTCTCACTCCCACCCCTACTCCAGCTCTCTATCTGATTCTATTCTCTCTTTCAAATGAAAATATGATTGTTTTGTTTGCTTCTTTTAGACTGCAAACTGTAGTTTGTAATTATGAACAAGTTGTTTGAGAATTAGATTTGGTGGTTTGAAATTTCCGGCTTACTTCTTTTTTCAGTTAGCATTTTAGACAATTTAGGTTCTTCTAATTTTTTTTCAAAATCTTGCATTCTTTCCCTTCTGGGTTTTTTTATGGGTGCAAAAGTCTTGATTAATTTGAAGACATAAAAATTATTGATAAAACGACAGAATCTTTATGTTCTTGATTAGGATACTCTTAGAGATTTCGCTTAAGACAACTTGTGGCTCATTTATGTCAGCTCAGCTGCCTGGTCTTAACCAAGCCTGAAATATAACCAAATTCAGTTCTAGCAATTTCCACACCAATCACCACTGGTTTTGTGTATATATATATATATATATATATATATTTTGTTCAATGGTATTTATTTGTTAATTTACTTTTTCCCGTGGTTAACCAATTGAGGTCTATTAGTTGCACTATCACCAAACCAAACTAAGTCTTATCCCACTAAGTGATCGTATTTTTTCAGTAAAGATCAGTATTTGTAGGTTCACACCCTATCAGCTCATCATTTTTTTTTTTGCGAGAAATGATAATGGATATAATAAAATGGAAATGCGGGGTATTGATCCCCGTATCTCTCACATGCTAAGCAACTAACCACTCTACCATCAGAGTGAGATATAGATATTGCTCTTAATTCAAGTGTTCCCCACCCTTTTATCCCTTCTTTTCCAACCTAAGTTTTAGATATCTTCTGAAAACTGTTGAGCCACAACTAAAGCACTTGACGTTTTCCTTGTGGCCGGCGGTTTTAATATACTCAAAAATATTTAGGTGAGGTATATTTTTCTTGTTAATACGACTTGTGAAACTTCAGTATTCAATCTTTAGTTACTTTTGGTTTAATAATATCTGAAACACTAGCTCTGTGTTTCCTATGGGTAGGGCCTTGATATATAGCAGTCATCAATTGTTTGGTAATAGATCCATTGTTTATCATTTCTTTATTTTGTTTATCCCTTTTAAACCCTATTCATCAACATAAATTTTCGTTGAGTGAAGCAGACACTAGTACATAACTAGCTTTGGCAGCAACATGCATAGTCTTTGACTTGTGCTACCTCATAACTCCGCTGTAATTTTTGGTTAGTGCTTTTTGATATGCACTGCGGTTGTATTGCACATTCCCGAAGTTGCAGCACTTCACTATTAAATTTTTTTATATACATATACATGTAATATATATATCTAATGTTCTACTGTAGATTACTCACAACACCATAGAATTACGCTTTGCATCCTGATCCAGTACTAGAGTATTTGTAGTCATGCAGCAACTGAGTGGGTAGAGACCAAACTACTGTTTTGCCTTCTACTAAAGAGTATTTCTAGACTGTCCTCTGCAAAGACTGGCCCTTGTGTAATAATTGGTTTTTCGCAAGTCGATCTGATGTAGATTTTGGATTCTGTCAAGCCAGGTGCACTCCTAGTAGCTGGCAGTCATCTTGGAAAAAAGAGTTCATCTTCACTTGGGGAAGCTCTGAAAGAGTCATAAACATAGGAGATGCAGAATTTACTCAAGAAGGCACATTGGTTTAACTCCACAAAACAACAAAAGCCTTCTCTTTCCAGGAATATTTCCAGTGGGCTAGAATATGCAGCCAAAGTTTATAGTCATGGGGAGGATTCAGAGTCTCAATCTCCGGAACAGGACTTCTCTTTGACTTTGTCAACTTGTATGGCAAGAAACAAGTCTCGCATGCACGGAGTTTTATCTGAACCCGGTAGGTATTTGTGACTTTGTGCTCGAATTTTCTGTTTTTGCTTATGGTTTCTGAAAAAGGAAACATAAACTAACAGATTTTTGGATCAATCCTAACTTTGAAACAACATATCAACATATTAAGTGCAAAGTGGAGTTCCTAATTCTTGTTTTACTATTGCATGAATAAACTCTTGATGGACAGACAGACAACTTTAGAACTTCAGAGAACTTAATCTCACTCGATTTTTTGAGGTGCAAAATGCTTGTATGGCTCAAAAATAGCTCTTCCCTTTCCCTTTCTGTGATATCTCATCAACAACCGTGTACACCCTTTATAGAAAAAGAAGACTTATCTTTCTTCCTTTCTGTTGGTTGGCAAAAGTTCAACAGATAAAAGGATCTGAAGTTTTGTATGATGACTTCTCTGACTTTTCTCGGCTATGCATTCCAAAAGAGTGCAGATCACATGGATACTAATTATTTAGAGACCTGCAAATGGTCATTGTCGAACACTGCATAGGATTTTTACCTTGAAAGTTCATCAAAGATCTGTCTAGTTGGGTAATCGAGAAGTAGCATCTAACAGATTTCTTCCTGATGATTAAATAGGAAAGGTATTCTTAAGAGGTGTCTTGCCAGACACGATACTAGGCTTATAGAGATGCTTTTTGTTCAACCAAAGGAAATGAGAAATGACTTTATTTTCCTTGCAAGGACCCCCATACTACTTTAGGTCTTTGATTTTCAGCTAATATATTCCTTAATTTGTGAAAAAGTTCACTCGTCTTAGTGAAACATAAAAACAGCATTATCCCATGTATTATTTATTTAGCTTGTGTGATGTGAACTTTCAATCAGTCGAGTTGCACTCATAGCATCTAAATTATGTTACTGTTGGTCTTAATCTATTTATAGTTATATCGTCAACAATAGTTTCACCATCTGCACCATAGTCATGATTCCCAAAGAAGTCAAAGTCATCTCTATTATGTAAATTGGGTAGATTACCATACAAAATTGAGATTCATTGTTGCATGGACATTATAGACTGAGTGAACGCGCCTGCTTCAATTCAACTAATGCCGCCCCCTTGATCTTATGTACGATGGTGTTGTTTACTATTAGCAAAGTATCTCTGCATTAGTGTGTTACCCTTTCCTGGGATACCTTCAAAATGTTACTCTAAGTAATCATTTTATTTTTAAGCTCGTTCTTCTATAACTGCAAATTACTTACGCTTTTCACGATAATATTTCTTCTTATTTGTGATCCATTCCACTCACAGCACTATAGTGTATATCTACAGCCGGAATAGCTTCCCTCTTGACAAAACAAGTTAGGAACTGATACATTTTATTGACATTCTTTTTATAGGTTTGGGTGGAATTTATGGCAGCCGTGGGGTGGGTTGCGTGGGATCATTTTTGCCAAGTGACAATGCAGATTATGCAATCCATCAAGCACAACTAGATTTTAGTCAGTCGGCGGTCAGTAATATTTTACCTTCCTTGATTAGTTAGGAATTGTAACTGTTGGTTCTGATTCCTCATGTTTTCTGGATTTGTTCCTTAATGCTTTCATTCTCCTTTTTCCTAAGAAATCGCATAACTGATATACATCAGTGCTGCCAATATTTGGAAAAGTTAAATTATATTATGAAGTCCCGGTTTTTGATCATTTTCAACTTTTCTATGCTAACATGTCTTGGAGCTCTTACACTTGAGAGATGAACACCTAACAAACATCACAATGAAATATAAAGAGAAAACAACATTAGTTCTTGCAGGAGTACGTACCACATTATGCGGAATTGTGTTTGGTATATACTGTTCTTGCCAGTTTCCCAGTTATATATACGTATACGTATATAATTATGTGAAATGACCGCAGGACATAATTTTCTTGGGGTTTGCTGCTAGTAGAGGCTAGTTTTATGTTTCTTTTTATCCTTCCAGGCTTGCATATCCTACCCTTGGAGTGAATCTTACTTTGGCAGGATTATAGCTGCATATGGACCAAATGCGGTTGTAAGTACTTCAAAATGTTATAGTTTGTCATTTCTAAAAGCCATGCTACTGCTCTTCTGTGATGTCAAATCCCACGTCCATCATTTGGAGGAAGAAAGAGCATAATGCTGCATGGAGCTTCTACTATGTAGATATACATATATGTCAAACAATCACGTATGGGGACTGGAGTCCAATACAGAGGGGATGGGCTGTTGGTACCATATTGACCATTCGGATATTGAATTTTCAAAGTGGAGTATCATTTGTATTGAGTGTGGCTGCTACCATTCTTTCTTGCATATATTAACCATTTGTTTCAGGATGACCCAGATGGCATTTATCATCTACCTATTACTTGACATAGGCCTAAGGTCACTGTCCTGAGATTAATTCTGAAAAATCTTGTTTCTTTTGTCTAGATTTATCCTCAAAGGGTGGGGATGACACCCCCAAGAGTCCCGCTACCTACTCAACGCACAGAAAGCTTTCCTCTCTTCGTTAATGCAAAGCAATACCCTGCCATTCTCAGGAGGAGAAAAATCCGTGCTAAACTTGAGGCTCAAAATAAACTTGCCAAATCCAGAAAGGTATTTACATTCTCTGATCCTACAGTTTAACTGCCCGGCATTCATAAATCAAGCTTCCCTTCACTATAACAATCCCTTGTTTTCCTTGTTCAGCCATATCTTCATGAGTCGCGACATCTTCATGCACAAAGACGAGCTAGGGGTTCTGGTGGGCGCTTCCTAAATACAAAGATCATGCCACACCCCAAGCCTCCCTCCTCAACCTCTGTTACATACAAGTCTCACCAGCAGCTGAGTAACGTGTCTCGCTCTGAGGTTCAGCACTCATCAAAGCAGCAATTGGAGACTTCCACCCTTTCCAGCTCTGATATCACAACCATCTTCAACGGCTACGACATTTTCCAGCATACAGAACGTAACGCTCCCTGGGAAGGCTTCTCTCCTGGTAAGACCTGACAACAGGCTTCTGTTATCCATCTATTGATGTGCATTACAATGGCTGCATCAGCACTGCAACATTATTGTGCGCTCTAATGGATACTCCGGCAGTTCATCCTTGGCTATGTTAATATTGCTTTCTAGGCAAAATATGAACTAGAAAGGCTTACTGTAATATAACTGTTTTCAATAAACACTTCATTTCATGAAAAGAAGTCTGTAATGTAAGGCACTGGTTTATAACTAAATTGTGGATTTCCTTTGTATCTTTTATTGACGGATGGTATAATATTTGTGGTGTTGTGGCATGAGTTCTTGGAGCAGAAGTTATCTTGGTACTACTACTTCGGTCTTGTGGTATGATTCTCATTTTAGATGCAATAAAGTCTGAGATCGATTCTCAGAATATGCAACATTCTTTAAAAGTGTTGTAAAATTGGCTTTTGCCTCCCTTTGAATTTAAAAAAAAAAAAAAAAAGTTATCTTCGTGGCTTCTTGTGAGCCATAAGCAAATTTCAATGAGAGTTTTTTCTTTCTTTTCTTTTTTTGGTATAATAAAAGTCGAAGTGTAGTTTAAATTTGAAATTTTTTATTCTAATCAATTTTTTATTATAATAAGTCACTAATTAACTATTTAACCGAACTCTTAGATGTATGTCAATAGTAATTTCTATTGTAATAGATTACAAGTCTATTAAGACTCAAAAAAAATTACGAGCCAATAATGTTTTATAGATTTCCTGCCTTATTGCCAAAGACTTAGAACTGGATTTTATTATCTAGTAATCAGATTCCTTACTGGAACTATTTGGTCTGTATTTTATTTAGTTCACAATTCTAAAGATTGAAAATTTGTTCCTTTTCTTTCTGTGAAAAGTATAAATTTAATGTGAAATATTCCAAAAAAGACAAGTGAAATCAACTTAGGAAAGAAAAAAACACCGAATTAAACTCGGCCCATGCGATAAAGAAAGAACCCACTCTGATAAATCCAATAATTAATCACATAAAATTCAAATTGGATAAAAGTGAAAAAAGAAAACAATCAGATTCCAATCCTAACTTTAATGAATAAAACCCATCATTCCTTCAAAGAGCAAAAAAAAAAAAAAACACACACACACACACACACACACAATATAACCCAATTTTCGTTTGACCATGATCTGGAAAATTAATACACGGACCTCTGACTGTAAAATATAAAACGATCATACAAAGTAATTTTGGGTTTATAATGAATAACATGAATAGGATGGCAAATCACTGTGCGGATCATCTAATGAATCTCTAGCTGCTCAACCCGTTAGGATATCATATAGTGGAACACATTCCGTCCTCATTGATGGAATTGTTCGAGAGAAACAGAAGGGGTGCAATATCCTCAAAGCAAGTTGTAGATTAATCTAAGGCATAGGCTTCCTTTTAATCCAAAAATAAAAAATAAAAAATTAAAACCCTTACACTCTTAAGGGTATCCTTAGTAGAGTCTCTATTTTAGAGACTCTACTATCGTATAATTATTACGTAATATAGTTCATTTGGTGCAATAAAAATTCATAAAGTAGAGATTAAAATCACCAAAAGTGGACCTGGGTCTTTAAAAAGTACAGAGTCTTGTTAACATTTTTAGAGACTCTGTACTTTTTAAAGACCCGAGCCCACTTTTAATAATTTTAATCTCTACTTTATGAATTTTTATTTCACCAAATAAATTATATTACGTAATAATTATACGATAGTAGAGTCTCTATTTTAGAGACTCTACTAAGGACAGCCTAATAAGGGCTTGGGCTTTCACTTCGCTTTGATGGACCTTTTCCCTCATATAAAATCCACTTAAATTGGTCATCTTTCAGTCTCTATATTAAAAAAATTTAAAAGTCAACCCCTCAATTTATTTCTTATTTGTTTTCTGGTCAAAATATCCACTCCAAATTTTCCCTCCCTCAGCAAAGCTTTCCAGCAATTTTCTCTCTCTACACTATCACACAATCTTCACTTTCTTTCTCTCTATACGTAAAATTATATATATATATATATATGTGTGTGTGTATATATGGATGTGGGTGAGCATCATAATAATGCAAGAACTGTAGAAGAAGTGTTCAGAGAGTTTGAGGGTCGAAGTGCTGGCTTAATTAAAGCTTTAACCCCTGGTAATTCAAGTTTTTTTTTTTTGTTTATTTATATTTTTCACTTTATTTATTGAATTTTTTTATTGGGCTAAATTTAGTGTTTTTTTTTTCCCTTCTTTAATGGGTTCTTGCAGATTTCAAAGAATTTTATCAGCAATGCGACCCTGGTAAAATTTCCAATTCTTGTTTTCTTTAAGCTTTTCCTTTCCTTTTGTTTAACATATATATATATATATATATATATATATATATATATACATGTGTGTGTGTGTGTTTTGGTTGTATCTCTGTGTGTGTTTTTCATTAATGGGTTCCTTTCGTTCATGTTTGAATTGAGAACAATTTATTTTCAGCAAGAAAGTTATCTGCTTTAACAATTTTTTTTTTTTTTTTCTCTTTAGAATCTGTACATGCATGTATACTTTTTCCTTTCGTGATATTGCTATACATGATCATATCGATGTGGAGTCAATGCGCAATGGGAAAGTTGTCAATGTGACAGGTAAATTTGCATATAGTAGACCTGATAGCGAATTCAATCCTTCCCGGACCCTGTGCAGACCGGGCTTCATGCACCAGAGAATTCGTGATTATTCATTATATATTTATATATAGAGTAAATATCGCCAATTATCGCTTTAGCTTTTACCAAAATGACATTGTGGTAGTGATGTTTTTTTTTTTTTTTTTTTTGGTCGAGTGGTCGTGATGTTTCAAAATGTGCCTTTTTAACAAATTCCGTTAGTCCAACTAATATTTACAATCCAAAAAAGAAACTGTCCTAATGCGTGAATTTAAATTCCTTTATCTTCTCTTTCCTTGTCCTCTTCGCCTTTGTCTCAGCGGTATTTGGCGCCATATTTATGGGTATAGTTTGTTGATGGGCCATATTTTAGCACCTGGTATGCATGCTTTAATTATTTTTACCAGTACATTTTTAATATGTGGAGTTCGTGAAACAATGGATGGTTTTTCGTTAACTTTTCCTTCCATCTGATGCTTCTGTATTTTGGTCAAGTGGAATTGAGTAGACTGGTTCTCTGAATATTTCTATGTATCCTTACCTTTATCTATGATTCAGAGAATGTTTTTGATATTTGGATATCTTTAACAGTCAATCTTCGTCTGTGGTTTGTTAAGTTCTTGGATCGTGTGGTCTGAATAAAATATAAGTGCTTAGCTTGCTGTCCTGTTGAAAATGATGTGAGAATTGGTAATGATTTAGGTAATGCTCACTTTAAAATTTGTTGGTGCTATTATATATTCTTTTGTTCTCTGAATCCTTTTAGTTACTAGTTCGATTATTTGCTGATTAAAGGATGAGAATTCAAATCTAGATAAGTAAATCATGCAATGGCTACCTTTTACTTCTCCGGTTGCATCATGCTGTCTTCCTGATGTCTACTTACATTTGTATTGCCACAATTATGTGAAGAGATCATTTGAAGAGATGTGCATAGAATCTGATATGCAAACCTGATTCCGTGTAAGAAAGGGTTGAATTATGTCCTTGTCGGTGTGTTGTAGATGCTTGAATTCTTGTTATTGTGTTGTTGGTACACTGCGTTTATGTATAATTGTTCGCTTGTACTAATGGAAGATCCTACTCTATAATCTTTTAAGGCCTTTCTTTCTGCTTAGTGTTTTCTTTCTCATTTTATTTCTCATTTTCTTTCTGTTGCTTTATAGTCTAGCATGGTATCTTGTATTTTCAGATAACTCTTCCTTTTCTACCACTTGCACGAAGTCTTAAAATCTCTTGAGCTGCCTGTTTCATTTGATGTTTCTTGTCTTTATCTTTATTTTGAGTCTTAAATATGCCTTCAACCAAGGAAAAATTGAAATTTTCTTGGTATCTTACTGCAGAAAAGGAGAACCTTTGCCTTTATGGATTACCTAGTGAACAGTGGGAAGTAAAATTACCTGCAGAAGAGATTCCTGCACTGCTTCCTGAGCCTGCTCTTGGTATAAACTTTGCTCGAGATGGCATGCAAAAGAAGGACTGGCTCTCTTTGGTTGCTATGTTTAGTGACGCATGGTTACTTTCTGTTGCATTCTATTTTGGTGCGAGATATGGATTTGATAGAGCTGATAGGTATATCTTTCTCTTAGCCCTCTTGTTGATGTTCTTATAGTGCTCACCTTTTGCCGTCTAATAGGAATTATGAGTAGAAATCTGGACAATTAGCATACTTTACCAATAATAAGTTAATTTTGCCTTTCTAACTTTATGGTGCCTTTTCTGGGACAATGTATCTTTAGTTATTGATGAATATCTGGTTATGTTAGCCAAACTGCATTTTGTTATCTTCTAGATTTTGACAATGTATAGCCTGAGTATGAACGAGGCTTGAATTTCCAATTTATAATTGTTTTTCAAATTGAGTGGCCTCATTTTAAGTACTTTTTGTATTTTATGAAACAAGAGACAGTATAAACGTAATTATATGGTGTAAAATGATGGAGGCATTATGATTGATTATCTTCTTTTCTTTGCCTATTGTGCCATCTCTAAGAGATGTGCCTGATTAGGAACCAAACATTTTGCATCTCAAGGTACATTTATTGCCACTTGTGATTAAATACATTAATTATGTGACACATTAAATAATCTTTTCCAATCTATCCTTTTTGGTCAATTTGTGTTCTTGTATTTGGTTTTAAACAAGCACAGATACTTCTGATCAAGTTATTTATCTAGCATATAGTTTGCCGAAAGCTGTTTCAATGATATTGTGTTTTACCTTTCATGATGATTTAGAGTTGGAGATAGAATCAGAAGAAGTAACTTGATGTTACCAAAGATGGTGTCTATCTGTGAAATGGTTAAATGAACTATTACTTCATTTTGCTTATGTTTCTATTGTGTCTTATTTAACTTTATTATTTTTCATCTTCTGAATGACATCTTTTTGATGTTGTGATGCAGGAAACGTCTATTTAATATGATAAATGACCTCCCAACTTTACTTGAGGTTGTAATAGGGACAGCCAAGAAACAGTCTAAAGAAAAGTCATCAGTGTCAAACCGTCATACTAACAAATCTAGGTCAAACTCCAAGGTACCAAAGGCCTCAACATATTAAATCCTATTCTTTGTCCTCAATCTGTTTTATTTGATTATACTCCCATTAATTGGAAAATGTGAACTGTTTCGACAGCTGTTTCGCCGGACATAGAAAATGAAACTTCTTTTCTCCCTGAAATATTCTGTCACAGATTAAATTTGGACATATTATCTGTTACCATAGCATCATTGTGTCCCCCCAACCCCCCAAGGGGCCTTACGCCCAGGTTCCTTTTGTTTTTTCTGGGAATGTTGGTTGAGGAATTTAGGGAGCACACATATATATTATTGCATTATTGTATTCTCTGCTGCTAACATTTGCTTGTGGGGTGTTACAGCGTGACACTGAATCCCACGGAAAAGATTCAAGAAGTTCTCAATTAAAACATGAGGATGAGAAGGGTGTGCAGGAGGAAGATGGTGAGCAAGGAGAGTGGCTGTGTGGGGCATGTGCTGAGATTTATAAATCAGATGAATTTTGGATCGGCTGTGACATTTGTGAAACGTGGTTCCATGGCAAGTGTGTTAGGATTACTCCTGCCATGGCTGAGCATATCAATCAGTACAAGTGCCCTTTATGCAGCAGCAGGAGAGCACGCTCATCTGGGTGATTCTTTGCAATCTTATATTAGATTAGGTTCTTGTGTGGTCCATAGGTTCAAGTATATCATAGATTTCTATGTCTAGCATGCACGCTGTTTACGTACTCTGATATTCATTTACGCCAGTGGTTATCATGGTGGAAATTCTTATTGCATGGTCAGGTGGGTGCAAATATTCAGTTCCATGCATGCTTAATTGCAGAATATTAGCGATAAACTTGTCTAACATTCTGTACGTCCCAAATACTAAGATAATCGATGCTTTAGCCAGATGATGATTGTTTGTCAATCAAATTTGACTTGTAAGCCTGTGAATTCCTTCATTAGATGATTGCGACATGTTTCTCATACAATTTTTTTATCCTGTTTATGTCATGTCACTTCTGCAGTTTGAACATAAACTAATCAGCCATCTGGGAGGCAAACTTTGTGATTTTGATTATCCTAATATTAGCACACCTATTCATGCTTTGATTGACATTTTTATTCCAAGATTTATCGGGCAACATCTAAAGGTATTCGTATTAGGTTTGGATTTCTCTGCTAAATACATATTAGTACTCGTAATCTATAGTGTATCAATTGATGCACACTAAATCCATTTCCTCATATTTGCTAGCATTACCCAAGAAACTTATTTTGGTCTACATATTAGGGAATGCAAGGGCATATCTTGTTGCAGATGTAGGCTTTTCTATATGAGAAAGTGAACCTTAAGACTTACAAAATTTTTCATCTTGAACTTTACATGTATGATGGTAACATCAATGCAAATGGTTAAAAGTTTCTAGGAAAACCTTCAGTCTAGCTATGCCAGGCATCTCGCTTAGAGGGGTGTGGATTTTACATGCATGTGGGACTCATACCATGTGAGTGCATGTCGGGCATAGCTGGATTGAACAGCTTCCCTAAGTTTCTGCACTCCCTTATATTGAATGGTGTGGAAAATTATGCATCTGACATTTAACATGATCCCTCCATTGCATTTGACTTGGATCTTTTTTCATTCTCTCTGTTATGAAAGAGATTCAATAATGATATATTAATTATGCAGTTATGATTAAATAATTTGATTAGTTTACTACCATTAGAGCTCTCTCGTAATGTTATTACGATATGAGGGAATCCTAACAACAATAACACACTACTAGTACAATGTCGCAGTGCTTAATGGATCAGTACTTCAGTCAAATTCTAATACTCATTTTCACACTTGGAATTAGACTTTTGGAAAGTCAATCTGATTAATTCGTTTATAGAGCTATTTATTCGATCGCAAACATTTCTGAAACACAACAAATAGTCAATTTTGAACGAACTCAACCAATCTGAAAAACTATAGTTGAAGTATAAGTTGACCCGGAACTGAAAAGGGCAGAACACTCTTCTACTTTTAGGAGTTTCTGCTGGCTATCAATGCATGAAACCAGAAAAGTTTCTCAAACTCACATGAAAATACAGAAAACTTTTGATCCAAATTTTCTCTAGTAGTTACTCATCAAATAATCTTTGCCTATCTTTGAATAGAAAGTGACAAAAGGCCCACAGCATTTATATTGGTGGGGGTGGTCCATGAATTATGGTGAGCACACTTCTTGTTGTTTATTATTTCAGCTCATGGTTTTTCCTGCAACTTTTGTTCTGTGATATCTGAACGGATCACATTTACGTATCTGCTATACTTTGTCTTTTTAGTGTCTTTTTTTTGCGTTTCCGTGGTTGTCCATATGCTTCTATTTTGTTCAAGTCTTACATGGGACCAAAATAGGGACGGATTTAAATTTTTTTTTTTCTAATACGTTTGTAACAATTAATTCACGACTATACGGAAAAGTGGATTTTTTCAGTGAAGTGTCCATCTCCTAAAGTGCATCACGTGGGTTGATTTGTTAAGAAAATATATGAAGAAAAGCAATGTACTAGGCTCTCAACAATGTGGGCATTACTTTTTCCTGTGTGCTATAGCATCTTTTAGTGGCAACTTTGGAGTTGAGGGGTACTTGGAAAAACGGATCTATTTATAATATTATAAATTTATGAATATGATATAATAATTGTAAATGTTGACATAATTTTAGTGTCAATTAACGAGTCAGAGTTTTTTGATATAGAAATGATGCAGGCAGTTAAAGATCGTTCGTTGACTTTACCTTATAATATTAGGATGTTATAAAAAGATTTTAACTCGGTGTCGAGAGATAAATTTTTATATTGGTTAGACAATAGTTCGTGTAATTGTCCTATTCGTATCTCCTTTTTGTCTGAAGTCCTGGACCATTAGTAGCACACATCTAAGAGGACCCTATCCTCATTGAACTTAAAATCAAGTAGGCTAAACTAATTTATCATCCGGAGAAGTCTACTAATTTATCATCTGAAGAAGTTTTTGGAAGTGGTGCAATGTCGCATTCTTCACTTTTCTTTCATTTGTTTACTGATTTAGTTTGTCTCAGACAATCCTGGAGAGAGATTTTTTTTTTTTTTTTTTTAAATTCAAAAGAGATCTAAGTCATACAAGACATATTAAAGGATGTCATTCATAAAAATTGATCTCGCAATCCCAGAGAATGAGTTGTTAAAAAAAAGGCTATATCTTCTAATTATCATCCCTTGAGTCTAAAGCTCCCGAGCTGCAAACAAAACCTTTTAATATACGCTTGAGAAATAATTGTCTTGAATCAAATGTAAACTATATTCAAGATAGACAATTCGAGTTATGAGTTCACACTTAATATTAACCGATAAACCGGATTATGAGTTAATATTAACTAATGAGCCATGCTCATATGATGTCTCGAACCAACATGAGATATCACACTAATTAACTCAATTGGGAGGATGATGGGCTTGTAAAAGATTTGTATGCAAGATTGAGCACCACAAATGCAAGAGGTCACACTGAAATTTGAATATAATAGGCCAATCGGCAATTTTATAATGATATCCCCCAATTAAACTATCTTTCAATAGACTAACTCTTAAATTTTTGTAATCTATTCCTTCAAAAATGTCTGTCTTGCTTTCTGGTGATGGAAAGTGTAAACAATTCAAGAAAGTCCTCGACTCCTGCACTCCACTAGGCACAGTAATTGAGATAGTTGTTAAATTTCACTCGTAATATGATACCGTCAAGAGTAAATTTATCCCAAAATAGAGAGAGGGGGTTGGGTGAAACTCGGCCAAATGGTCTCACAAAAAAGCCTAAAAGACTTGTCTCTTCGATTCTCTGAAGGGCAGAGGCAAGCAAGTACCACCCCCTGAATGGTACAACCCATTACATTACACATAGTGGCACCTTTGTTCTCAAGATAGAGCTGCATTTTGATGCATATAAAAACAATTTTGGCATGGTGCTACTAATAAAGTAATAAATCACATTCCTATTAAATTAAACAAAGACTAACAAATCGACAAATACTCGTTAATTTTATGCACTCTTAATCTAAATTAATCTTAATTTTAACAATGAAGTAGGTGGTGTTGGTAGAAGGCTGATGTCATCGCAATCTCTAGCCATTCCAAGAATCTCTGACTTGAGACCTCGAGGATAACAAAATGCACAAATATATCTTACATGACCCAACGGCATCCGAATGATCATACTATTAGAGTGGTAGGTCGTGGTCATGGAGCTCACGTACCACATAGACACATGACTCAATCGTTTTGAAACAATTTCCCTTAGATGAACTGATACTAAAAGCACATAACATCAGGATCAGAAGTTGACACAAGGGAAAAGGATAGGTATTATAAGATCATTTCTGTAAACTCAAATAGATAAAATCGAAACTCAAAGTGAATATATATATATATGCATATGGATAAATGATTGAAACATGAGATATCATTATTTGATTAAGCAACAAACATTGCTACGTTTTTACAAATTTACATTGATTGGTATGCCTTTTAGGCAGGTCATCCAAAGGCCAAGAAAAGAGAAGCTAAAGAAACAAACAAGGGGCTGAAGATACACCTAACATTTCTTTGCCCCTTTTTCTTCTTCTGCTCAATGCTCATGAAACTCATCAAGCAAAGCAGTCCTGGTTCTTGGTAGATAGCCTCTTGAGGAACTCATAGGTAGTGATCATGGTTGTTGCAGACATAGACATCGAAGCCCATCTCGGACCCAACCCTCTGTAACAAGCGCTAAATCCGCCTTCCTTCACCAAGTTCCTCACTGTCTGTAATAATGTAGGCGGTCCTCGCCCGTTTCCTTCTCCATCCAAAACTTGCAATCTAGTCTTGATTGTGTCAAGAGGCATTGTCACCAATGCAGACACCCCACTAGCCATCGCGGCACTTAGTCCCTGAACAGCCACAACAGCCTTCCCACCCGGTCTATAACCACTCCCACCATTACCGTTCTCATCTTTCTTGCAACAATAGCACCCAATGCCACCCCAAATCAATCTATGCGCGACAGAGTAAGATGCCCACCATACTGCATTAGAAGGGGCATAGGTCAATATTGAAATCCCAAAACCCCTATACAATCCTCTCACACCATCTGTGTATATAATCTTCCTAAACGCGTCAATCCCCCCATTGTATCGCTTCAAACAAGCCGTGTTTGAACTAACACTAGCGCTCCCCCCTTGCACCATCAACCTCTGGCTCACAACATCAATTGGTGTCCAAACCAATTGCGCGGCCATTGCAGCACTTAGTCCTGCAGCAGCATTAGCAATAGCTGAAGCAGAGGCATCGGAAAACCCCAGCCGAACAGTGGCGCTACCTACATTACTCTTAGTCATCTCAAGTGCACCCATGTAAAGTGCCCTTGCAGGGATAGTCCCCATTAAGGAAGTCCCAAAACCACGATAAAAACCTCGAAATCCCTCACTCCTTAACATTGATACTGCCATTTTGAGGCAAGGGATATTGTTAACCATCACTTGCTGCCGGGTCTTCAGCACCACCATCGGGTAAAGTGTGGCCGAAACGCCGGAAAATAAGGCCGCTCCAAGCAAGAAAAACTTGGATTTATCCAGCATCTCCCAATCTATATCGGCTGGAAGATGAATTTCTGATGCTGATTCATCCTCAGCCGCGCCTAAACTCATCTTAGCCACCTTTAATTACACTCTAAAATTATCTAAAAATATCAAAAAATCCTCCCTGAAGCCTTAAGTCTTCTATCTATCAAGAACACTACAAAGATATGTACAATTAATAAAGGAAAAAAAATAATCTACAAGGTATTAAAGCTATTAATAAATAAAATAAAACAAACCCAGATGCTATTTTAGGTAGTATTCAAATGGGTCAAGCTCTGTTTGTACAAAAGCTGTGTACTTCTCAATTTTCTCTCGAGTATGTGTATGTGTATATGTGTGTGTGCTTTTTAGGTGTGTTAGTTTGTGCAGTGTGTCTGATATTTTAGGCCATTTTTTTGCGTTTGCGCAGGCAAATCTGAGACCGAAAGTGAGTTAGCATAAAAAGATCAAACATTTCCTCACGAAAACTTCCAAGCTGATCATTTGTAAAAATTTACAGTACCAACGATAAGTGCTGATCTGATCTTTGTGTATGCAGAGTTATATGTATATAAAGGGAGAAAGTGAGGTCTTTTATGTGTGTATTTGTGTGTGTGTGTGTGTTAGAGAAAGTGAGGTTTTTTACATGTGTGTTTGTAGGTGTTGTGTGTGTGTGAGGTTCTTGATTTAACTGAAACTGAGAAGAAAGGAAAAGGGTGGCGGATGGGGTTATGAATTTGAGCTAACTGATGAGGGTTTTTCGGATCAAGTGGAAACGGACACGTGTCAGTCGCCATATAGACAACATCTTTGGCACATTTTGTAGGTGTGTGCAAAGTGTGCGAGAGTGTGAGTGTGTGTGTGAGGATTTGGATTCGATTCATTGGACCGGTTAAATAAAAGATGGATGCTGGCTGTTGGCTGTTGGCTTCTGACTGCTGGCTGCGGCAGAAATGTTAATGGTTTAATGGCCTTTTGATTTGATAAACTACGGTCTAGTGTTTGTCCAAAAAAAAAAAAAAAAACTATGGTCTAGTGTGGGGTTGTAGACCAGTGGGCTTATCTTTTGTTTGTGGGCATGGCACCTAAATACCTTAAAAAAATTCGATTCGTTTGAATTTTTTCCTCAGCTAATGAAGAGATCTTGACAAAATGTTGCATTACTTTTTTGGATTCTTTGTTTTCTTATTTGTTCACTGATGTTATTAATTTTAAAGAAAAATAGAAGGACGATATATATTTTAAAATAACTGTACACTAATCCAGTTTAGTCTTATTTTGCTAAAAGAAAAGTTAATCTGTAACCGTTTACAAGTGTGGTAGTAATTTTTTTTTTTTGGATTAATTGTGGTGTATCTTGTCTTTAGTACAATAGACTACTAGTTTGAGGTTATCACGAAATCACAATTGACACAGACTGCCTTGAGCTTGTCAAAAATTTCAATCAACAATTTATTTTCGAGTATCTCTAATGACAAAAAAATTAATGTATTATTCATAAATTTTTTTTCATTTTTAATAATTTTTAGAGACTCGAGTCTTTATTTTAACTCAAATTTTTAATAGAGCCTACCACTTTTTAGAGATTTGAGTTAAAATAGAAACACAATTTACTTTTTTGACAACAAATTTAGAGACCCAAAAAGTGATTGAGTATCTATTTTAGTTTAAATTTCTAAAAAGTAATGGGGCTCATTAGAGATTTTAATTAAAATAGAGACCCGAATCTTTAAAAATTACCAAAAATAATAAATTTTTATGAATAATATAAGCCATTAGAGATACCCTTATGCTGGATTATAGAGACCATCTTGTGAATAATGCAAAAACCATATTGACTTCTTGTCATGGTTCTAGGATTATTCACGTTAGTAGATGTGCTAATGGCATGTCCAATTGGTTAGTTAAGAATGTTTCATTAAGTAAATCTTCCTTAGAATTGGGTCGATGGCTGAACCTCCAACTGAGTAATTTATGCTCTCAATATTTCCTTTGATGTCACAGGTGTGGGTTTAGTTCTAGCCCCATCAATTCCACTCTTTCTTCATGCTAACAACTGCATGAAATTTGTTTTCATATGTGATTTTCTAATGTACTCATTTGTAATCCCTCGTGCCTCTTTCACCCTGATTCGTAGGTCGAGTAATAAAATTATAGATTGGATCACAAAAAACTTTAAAGATGACACTCTACCTCTCGATTGGTTCCCTAATGTATCTTATAGTCTCTTTGATATTCTGTACTCTGATCCCACAAGCGTGGATTGATGTAATTATTACGCTTTCTGATTTATAAATTTATCAATTTTTGTTCAAAAAACATGTACTCACTTGATAATTTTTTGAGGGAAAATAGTGCAACTAGTCCCCATTGTTTCTTTTTGTCTCAAACTAGTCTCCATTATTTCAATTGTCACAAATAAGTCCTTAATATTTCTCAAAAAGTCCCATTTTAGACCTTTCTGTTAAAATTGTTATTAAGATTAACATAAATGAATAGTGGTATAGGGTTAAAATGGTAAAAATAACATATATTTTTTGCTAAATAAAAGCAACATATCTTTCATCAACTACAACACCACCATTATCTCTGCCACCATCTCTGCCTCCGGCCACCACCATTTCAACCTCCGGTCACCACTGCCGTCACCATCTCCACCTCCGCGCACACACAAATACACACAGACAAAGAAACACACATGTAACACACACATACACACAAATATAACACATAACACTACTATTATTACTACCATGTTTCACTAATTGCAACGAGCTTTTACTGGTACTAGTACCATCTATGGCGGCGAAATTTAACACAGCACGACACCGTTTTGGTTTAGCATAAAGCTTGGTTTTAGGTGGAGTTAAATTCAAGCGAAATGATGAATTCCCACAGCTTGTGCACAACAATTCCATTTTCCTAATGAAAATAGATAAATTAATAGAAGGAGAATTGAGATTACAAAACAAAGAGAAAAAATAATTTGTCAGTTTGGAAGTTGACGAGGGAAACCTTGAGCTGATGATGACGTAGCCGGGTCGCATGCCGACTTGAAACGTCTGACCCGACCCGAACCAGACCTAAGTGAACCCCAACGGTTATGCCAGCCATTCTGATGGGACATAAAGCAAGACACCCAGCTCGAACCAGCGGGTAACAACTTTATCCACTGGGTAATAGCTTTGTCCATTGGTTACGCAGCACGGGCAACTGATGGCGTGTCGGGCAGCATCACGCATTGAATGCTGTTCGAACCAAGATTAGTATAAATAGAGCTCCACCCCACATTTATGAAGGTAACTCGTACATTAAATACTTTCAACCACCAAATTCAGCTCGAACAAACTAATCACTACTATACCCGAGGGAAAAATACAGGTCATCACCCCGTCTTTTCATTCTCTTTACTTGTGCAGGTCAAGAGCCCGATCAGAAAGTTTAGCACGGTCTGACAGGGGTTGTTCGACCTCAACTGTTGAAGTTCTTACCCTTAACAATTTGGCACTGTCTGTGGGAACGATAGTGTTACTAATCCCACCACCCACTGAGAAATCACCGTGGTACAAACCAGAAGTCATAACGTGCCGGTAGAGGACTTCCCTGCCTTGGGAGAGGACCTCTAAATTACTCAAACGCCAAACCAAACCGACGTTAGAACGAGACAATGTATACATTTGACCTCACAAACTACCCAGCCCAGGGATGACGACTTCACAATAGGCATGGTGCCCGAGATGAAGTTGATGTTCCGGATGTTCAAAGAACTTAAGGAACAGGTAACTCGCCTGACTGTGGACCTACCAGCAGTTCCCGTCGTGACCCCCTAACCAGAGAGACCCAAGTTCCGAATCTCGGCTTTGGGATGGGCTCAAGCCTAAAACGATGACGACGGATCTCCCGAGCCGGTGATCTGAATCGATAAAATTAGAAACCAAAGGGCCACCCCTATCGACCCCAAGTAGGCTAAGACCGTGGCTGTTATAGCCAAGGTCATAAACCTGCTCGATGTCAGCCCTCTCTCTCCCGAGGTTCTACCTACATAGCTTCCTGTGGGTAATCGGATGCCGCACTTGGCGATGTACAATGGGGACGGTGACCCCGCTAACCATTTGTTAAACTTCGATCATCATATGACTCTTCATGATATGACAGATTGGATGAAGATGAAGGTGTTTCCGACCACCCTGGTAGACAACGCACTGGACTGGTTCCAAAAACTTCGCCCAGGCTCGGTCTAAAGTTTCAATCAAATGGCAGAGGCATTCCTGTCCCGCTTAGCCAGAAGTCGACTGATGCTTATAAGGTGGTTGTGTGAAAAGTGTAAAATAGACCAAGTTTAAATACCCGCAAGTGCACGGATCTTCGTAGTGTAGTGTAGTGTACTTAGAGTGCAGAATCGTACCATAGGAAAACGTGTTAGCAAGTTAGTGAAGTAAAGTGCAAAAGTGTTTAAAGTGAAAGTGTAACAGTTTGCAGAAGGCGTTTGATTAAATTATACTACAACTAAATTAAACTAACTAAGTATTAGTGGAATATGAGGAAAATGAATCTAAGGGGATGGATATGTAAAGAGGCAGTCAATATAGGCTCGACATTCAAGTTCTCTAATCCTACGCAAGAGGTTAAGCTACAAGCATTAACCTAGTTAATTACTTAGCCTATTAAAATCCCGATTATTAACTCTGATGTAGGTGTTGTGCCATCTACGAGCATTGGAGCCATAGTATAGAACTGTCCTTGCAACCTGGTATAAAAGGTCTGTTTCAACTAAGTCATTAACTTATTCTTACTTGGACTAGAACTAATGTACAACCTATAGTTCATGGAATCTAAGTTTGTCAAGCTATTTGATTCACTATTGAAGCATGGATATATGGCACTAAAGTACAGCTATCATAACATCTACTGAAAAACATTATGTATGAAATACAGTACTGAATTTAAAGCAAGCCATATATTGCAATTGAATTAAATAAACTGAATCCAAGACCATATATTAAAAGACCATCATTTACAATATCCTCCCCTAGATAAATAACTCTACTCAGACATAATAATAAATACAAGTAGTACAAATAAGAGAGTCAAGAAAGACTCTCCCGATATGACGACTTTGTATTTCTGATCTCTGAAATTTAAGCAGAGGTTCGACGCCAAATAGCTATTCGGCCGGAACTAATTTTCCCTGAATAAGAGCTATTATGGATGAATTTTCCCCGAATAAAAGCTTTCCTATTAAAAGCTATTCGGGCAGAACCTCTCCCGGATGATAACTACTTGGGTCGGACTTCTCCCTAAATGTGGCTATTTGGGCAAAGTTTTCCCGAATAAGAACCCTTTAGGTGGGACTTTTTCCGTATCTTACTAATTAATTAAATACAACTAAAACTAAAACTAATTAGAATTAACTCAAAAATTGATTAAAAATAATCAAAATCCAAAATTAATTAATAAATTTGAAGGGAGGGGGTCTATTTATAGAAAAAATTTCAAAGGCGAGCTCGAGCGCCTGTTTGGCGCGCTCGAGCGCGCTTGGTCTTCAACCATTGATAGGCTGCCATGTGGCGGCTTCTGGAAGATCCCAGAAGATACAAATGGGTGCTCGAGCGCCTTTTTGCTCGTCCAATTGCTTTGCGCTGCTTGGTACTTTTGGAAGATGGTGGAAGGCTTGTGCAGGGCGCTTGAGCACCCGTTTGTTGACTTTCTGGGCTTTGAAATTTGACTTTTGATCGGGCTTTGACCGAGCATTGACTGAGGCATTTTCGGACTATTTTTAGCGTTTCGAGTCTGATTACGCGTTAGTTTCGGCCAAATTCTGACTCTAAGGATTCCATTCTTCCACCGTTCTGCGTGTTTTCTCCAGTGTTCACTTTTTGACTTGTATTTTGGATCATTTTGGATCAGAACTTTCACTTTCCGGTATTCTCCTACATTGCATCGAAAATATCAAAGTGTTGCAATTATCTCTAAGTTAAGATGCAAATATAGTACAAATACTAAGGTTTGAGTGTCGCAAATACAGTCACATCATCGATATGCCTTCTACCATACCTCATCATTATTGACAGTGAAATAGCAGCAGGGAGAAAGTTTGAGGACCTATACCGCTCGATTCAACGAAGAGTCTCTCAGGATCCCCAACCTATAGGACTCCATGGCCTTGATGGCTTACTATAACGGGCTCAGGTCAAGACCCCTCACGTCCTTCTTGGCTATTGATCCGGTGGACATTGTAGCCGAGCTGATGGTGAGAGCAGAATGATACATCCACTTCGAGAAGATTTACTAGGCGAAGAGGGAGGACGACAAGGAGAAGGAAAAGAAAGGGGAAACCTCCATAAGGGCTCAGCTCGAAAGTAAAGTGCAAACCGATAAAGGCAAACAACCGCAGAAACAGTAGAAGCAAGGCCCAAGGTGCACAATGTTCACTTCCCTCAACACCCCGATGGAACAGATCCTGATAGAGATTCAACATCAGAACTACTTGCCACCGGTACCCAAGATACGAGGCCGACCTGAGAAGCGTAATAAGACCAAATATTGTCGCTACCATATGGATTATGGGTATACCACCGACGAGTGTAGGGACCTGAAGCAGGAGATCGAGGCTTTAATATCCTGAGGTCATCTTAGAAGGTATATCGACCAACAACCGCCCAGGAACCCCAATTAGAGAGTAGACAAAGAGAGAGAAAAAAGCCTGCACAGGCGCCATGATCGGGCTGGGCATCTGGCTGTTGTTGAAACAATTACCGGAGCACTCTCGTCTGGTAGAGAGATAGCGGTAGGTCGGAAAGAATATGTTCGTGCTGGGCGTGAGCACGGGTAAACAGCGGGTTTAGCCGGAGGACTGGAAAGGATCACCTTCTCCTCAGATGATCTTGAGGGGGTAATACTTCCCCATGATGACCCTTTGGTCATTAGTGCCGAGATCGCCAACATTACCGTTAGGAGGTTGATGGTAGATACTGGGAGTTCAGCGGAAGTTATCTTCCTGAAGGCATTTAAGCAGATGGGGTTGGACCAAAGTCGGCTTCGGCCATTGAAGGGAATACTTGCTGGCTTCACCGGGCATGACCACAAAATAGAGGGGGTCATCAATCTCACCCTCACCCTCTAGAATGGTCCTAAAAAGGCTTCGATGCAGGCCAATTTCATTATCATGGACTGCAACTCGGCTTACAACGGTATTTTGGGGTGGGTCGCCTTAAATCACTTCAAGGCAGTACCCACTATCAAGCACTGAAGTTCCCAACCCCGAATGGCGTAGCTACGATCAGGGGGGCCCAGCTTTCAACTCAGGAATA
Organism: Ehretia macrophylla; assembly: GCA_037974665.1. Taxonomy (NCBI): domain Eukaryota; kingdom Viridiplantae; phylum Streptophyta; class Magnoliopsida; order Boraginales; family Ehretiaceae; genus Ehretia; species Ehretia macrophylla. The sequence goes on along the minus strand of CM075764.1, from coordinate 63,751,066 downwards.
TTATAAGAGCTCCATTCGACCAAAGTATCAAGCAAGATGGGGACCCGACTTGCCCGAGGAGAAGAGGGATGCCAAGAGAGGGAGTCCCGCAGAAGATCTACAGGAGATAGAGCTTTCGGAGAAAAACAAGAAAGCCAAAATAGGAAGTGAACTACCGAAAGACCTTAAAAAAGGTATAAGCCAATTTCTCCTTGAAAATGAACGTATCTTTACTTGGTCCCCTACTGGTATAACAGGAATTGATCCAACCGTGATTGAGCACCACCTGAATGCCGACCCTAATTACTATCCAGTAAAGCAGAGACGCATGCACTTTCACTATGACAAGCAGAAAATTATTGCAGAAGAGGTCAAAAAATTACTAAACGCCGAGCACGTACGGGAAATCTTATACCCGACTTGGTTATCTAACGTGGTGTTGATCTCCAAGAGCAAGGAAAAATAGAGATTGTGTATTGATTTTACTGACCTTAATAAGACTTACCCTAAAAACTGCTTCCCTCTGTCTCGGATCGACCAGTTAGTAGATGCCACCTTGGGATTTGAGTTACTATCTTTTATGGACACCTTCAAAGGCTATAACCAGATAAAGATGACATCTAAGGATAAAGAAAAGACAGCTTTCTTCACCGACCAAGGGCTCTACTACTATGAGGTCATGACTTTTGGCCTCAAGAATGTCGGAGCCACCTATACTCGGATGGTAAACAAAGTCTTTAAGAATCAAATCGGGCGTAACATAGAAATTTATGTGGATGACATGCTGGTCAAGAGTAAGAAAGCGGAAGACCACACAATCGACTTGGCGGAGGCCTTCGCCATAATGGATCAGTTCAGAATCAAACTGAATTCGGAGAAGTGTGCATTCGGCGTCAAGGCGAGAAAGTTCTTGGGATTCATGGTCACGGCACGGGGTATCGAAGCCAACCCGAAAAAAATCCAGGCAATCTTGGATTTAATACCACCAACCTGTGTGAATGATATCCAAGTGCTTACCGGCAAGGTAGCAGCCTTGAGCAGGTTCATGTCTAGGTTGGCTGCTAAATGTGCTCTTTTATTCAAAATCCTAAAAAGCCCCAAGAACTTTGAATGGACTGAGGAATAAGAATGCCTTTGATGAATTAAAAAGGTAGTTAGCCTCGCCGCCACTACTCTCCCGACCCGAGAAAGGAGATGAGCTCGTGTTGTACCTAGCTTGTTCAGGAATAGCAGTGGCGACTGCACTAGTTCGAGAATAATGAAAAGACTCGAAGCCAGTTTACTATGTCAGCAAAACTCTCCACGGGGCTGAGGTAAGAAACTCCACCTTGGAAAAACTCACCTTCACACTGATGACTGCACCCAGAAAGCTTAAGTCGTATTTTGATGCTCACACAATCAGGGTCATGACAGACGCTCCACTTAAGTCCATTATGCACAAGCCAGAAGCCTCGGGCAAGCTACTAAAATAGACAATCAAGCTAAGTCAATTTGACATTGCCTACCAACCAAGAATAACCATAAAATCCCAGGCAATTGCGGACTTTGTTGTTGAGTGCACAGGCCGAACCGAACACGATCCAGAGGAAATGTGGAAGGCCTATGTGGATGGAGCATCGGAGAAGTTGGGAAGTGGAGCTGGGGTTGTGATCTTAGACCCAACGGGTCATGAGCACCAGTATTCCTCAAATTTGCCTTCCCGACCTCTAATAATGAGGCCAAGTATAAAGCAGTGATTGCTATCACGCCCCGGGACCAAGACCCGCTGAGGTTAAGGTCGGAACGCGACGTGTCAATCAGCTTAATACATGTAAGATCATTATTTAACAACCTAAACATTCAATAACTTCTACAGTTAACTTCAAAAGAATGCTTATAACATTTGGCATTAAAAGGCCACCACAACCTGTTTCATAATTACAAGACCTAGCGTCTCTACTTGTACTTTATATGTGGCCAAATACAGTCGACTAGGCCTCAAAAGAATGGTAATCAAACTTAGTATGTAGTTAATAATCCAAAAGAATATTACATAACATGAGGTTGTTCAAAAGTACATCATCAGCTCCTATTAACAAGCTATCTCTTCAACACAGGCATGAGAATCAACAAAACCAGAAGTCAGTCTCATCACATAGAGCCTCATCACCCTCAACTTGTATAGTTGGCTCAGCCTCGGTCTCACCTGTATGTATTAGAAAGAGGGGTGAACTAATCCTGCATATAGCTTAGTAAGGATGAGAAAGGAAGGATTTTCACAAACATTTTATCATTTGAAATCATCTTTATAAAACAGTGCTATGCATATACTTCATATAGTCAAAATATCGAGAATAACAAATACGGGATAGTCAAAATCTTAATCAAGCAACTCTACTCTTCGAGGACCTCGAGAGACACAGCAAAAATAGGAACCATGTAGTAAAAGGATACAATATCACGAACTTTGTTGGAGATGGCCAATCTCGAGCTTCCTTGTCAAATCATCTTCATCATACCAACTAAAAGAAGGTACTTTGGAGACAACCTAAACCACAGTAGCCCAAGTCCGTCCTGGCAAGCTCAATGCAGCCCAGGTGGCCCAGAACTTCCACCATGATACAATATCACGAACTTTGTTGGAGATGGCCAATCTCGAGCTTCCTTGTCAAATCATCTTCATCACACCAACTAAGAGAAGGTACCCTGGAGACAACCCAAACCACAGTAGCCCAAGTCCGTCTTGGCAAGCCCAATGCCGCCCAAGTGGCGCAGAACTTCCACCATGGGGTTTATTAACTTATCTTTATCATTTATTCACCTTCCATCTCTCTAAGGAGAATTCACCGAGCGAGAGTGGATTTCAAATGTAAAACAAGCTCGGAGGCAACAAAGTAGGTTGCCACTGGTTAGTAACAGTAATCAAAGATATATTGGTATAATCATGTTCCAAATAGAGTTCATATAACATATAAACATGCAAGTGGAGGTCAACGAAATAGTTTGCCTCCAATGTTGGAGCATAACATGTAGTAAACTTAATGCCTTCGCATTATCCCAACTTAAACAGTTATTTTACCTATCTTCCCAAGCTCCAATCAATTTTATTTTGGTTTAGAATCGAAGCTTATCGAAAGTAGATAATTTTAGAATCAAACGGAACTCCATTCGGAGTTGAATTGAGTGAGATATGACATTTAAAAAAACGCTGCGCAAAAGGGGTAAGGCAGTTGGACGAGGGAGTTGGTCGAGAGGACTCGACCGGCTCCTTCGACCTACTCAAGCAGTGGGAGTCAGATGAGGGACTCAGGTGAGCTCCCTCGACCGACTCCCTTGACCGACTCAAGTTGACAAGGTCATTCTAAGCCCGATTTTCATGTTTTTTCCTTCTTTCTTCTTCAATCTTCCTACAGCCAAGTTCATGCCTCAAATTCCTTTCAATTACAACTTTGTTAACATCATCTAATCATGGATTAAGCATAATCTAGCATCAAAATCATCATAGAAGCAACAAAAGTACTCAACCAACAACTACAATACATTTGTAAGCTTAATCATCAAGATTTGTCTACTAGAATTGTTTTTTCTATTCTCATGCATCAACTCAAGTGTAATAACCACATATAACATTATATTATCTTACAAGAACAAGAATAAGCAAAATGGAGCTTAATCATTAAGTCTTGAAACCCTAGAAAATCAAACCAAGTTCAAATCCAACATCTAATATACATATTAGCTCAATCATGCTTTACACACATATAGATCACTCTAACATGAGTTGTATGCTTTTATAAAACATTTGAAAATCATCCCTCACCTTTGCTTTTGTGTGCTAGACGAAAATGGAACAAGAATCACTTGAAGAAAACTAGGAAAACACAAAGAAAGATGCTAGGAATGGCTTGGAGATCTTCTTCTTCCCCTTTCTCGCTTTTCTTAGTTGAGTTCTCTAGTGTGTGCGTGTGTGTTTGGCATTTTTGGTGTATGTGTATAGTGTAGAGATTAGGTGTGTGTGGGTGGTATAGTGTGTGTTTTGATTAAGCAAGAATAGTGTTAGGATATTTGTTATTTTACTTTAGGACAAGAGTGCCCCTTAACTAACTTATGTATTACTAGTTTGCCATTATAGTGTTAATTCCAATTGCTTTAATTCTAGTTTAGTTACTCTAACTACCTATTAAACTTAATTGGTTTTACATACTAGCTTACGCGGTATAAATTACTCATATACATGTTAAACGATAAAATGCATGTAAATCGAGATAAATGCAAATAAATCAATTTTTAAAGCTCATAAAACAAGGTAAATGCATATAAAATAATTTTAATTATATATGATATGATCTATATGCGCATGTGGTTTCGGGCTGGGCCTTACAACCTCCCCTCCTTAAAAGAATTGCGCCCTCGCAATTCCCTAATTACCTTGCGAACAAGAACGGGTAATGTTGCTCCATCTGGTCGCGCCTTTCCTAAGTTGCCTCCTCCACTCCATGGTTATTCCAAAGCACCTTCACCATCAAAATACTCTTGTTGCGCAACTTGCGGTCTTGCTAATCCAGAATTCGCATGAGTTTCTCTTCGTATGATAAATTATCTCGGAGTTCCAACGGTTCCGGTTCTAGAATGTGAGAGGGATCGGGATAGTACTTCCGTAACATTGAAACATGTAACACATTGTGAATGTTGGAGAGATTTGAGAGTAGGTCTAACCGATATGCAAGTTTGTCAATTCTTTCCACAATTGTAAATGGCCCAACATATCTCAGGCTTAATTTTCTACCTTTTTCATGTCTAATCAACCCTCTCCCGAGGGATAACTTCAAGAACACCCGATCACCAACTGCAAACTCTAAGTCCCTTCTTCGTTTATCAGCATAACTCTTTTGTCTACTTTGAGCCGTGAGCATCCTCTTCCGAATCAACTGGACATTCTCTATCTTCTCTATCAACTCCGGCATCAATGTAGGGTCAATGACTTTCATTTATCCAACTTCATCCCAATATAATGGTGACTTACACTTCCGTCCATATAGAGCCTCGTAGGGAGTCATGCCAATTGTTGCCTGATAACTATTATTATAAGCAAATTCTACCAAAGGTATATGCTTCTCACATATACCTCTAAAATCCATCACACATGCCCTCAACATGTCCTCCAAAATCTGAATAGTTCTTTCGGACTGGCCATCCGTCTGAGGGTAGTATGCTGTACTGAGCTTCAATTTCGTCCCTAAGGCTTCTTGGAACTTCTGCCAGAACTGAGACGTAAACCTTGGATCTTTATCAAACACAATGCTAGCTGGCACACCATGTAATTTCACAATATTAGCCACATACAACTCGGCTAATTTCTTGAGGCTATCCGTCTTGTTCATCGCAATGAAATGAGCTGTCTTTGTCAACCTATCCATAGTGACCCATACTGCATCATTTCCCCGAGGAGACCTCGGTAACTCCATAACAAAGTCTATGGTCACATGCTCCCATTTCCACTGCAGAATCTCCAAAGGCTATAGAAGCCCTGCAGGTCTTTGATGTTCTGCCTTCACCCGCTGACATGTTAAGCATTGAGACACAAACTCTGCAATTTCCCGCTTCATATTGTTCCACCAATAGTGTTGCCTTAGGTCTCGATACATCTTTGTACTTCCTGGGTGAATGGTATACCTAGAATGATGAGCTTCTTCCAGCACATTCTTTTTCAACTTCGGATTATTTGGCACACAAATCTGGTTCCAGAACTTGCACAACCTATCTTCATGCGACTTGAAATCTGGATTACCGTCTTTTATCTTTTGAAGCTGAGGGTCCTGTTGTTGAAACTCTCGAATCTGAGACAACAAGGTAGGTTCATTGATCTCCAACCTTGCCAAACTTGCATTTTGGCTCAATGCATCTGCTGCTACGTTTTCTTTCTTGGGCACATAATTTATAGTGCAATTGTAATCATCCAAGAGCTCCATCCATCTTCTCTGCCTCATGTTCAACTCCTTTTGAGAAAAGAGATATCTCAAACTCTTATGATTAGTAAATATCTCAAACTTACTTTCCCACAAATAATGTCTCCACTTCTTCAGTGTAAATACTATGGTTGCAAGCTCCAAGTCATGCATAGGATAATTTACCTCGTACAACTTCAATTTCCGCGATGCATAAGCGATGACTTGATTGTTTTGCATCAACATACAACCTTACCCTTCCTTTGAAGTATCACTATAAATAACAAACCCTTGATTCCCTTCGGACAATGCTAATACAAGAGCAGTTGTCAATCTCTTCTTCAACTCCTGGAAACTATTTTCACATTTTATTATCCCACACAAAGTTGACCTTCTTTTGTGTGAGCTTTGTGAGGGGTCCCGCTAGCTTAGAAAAATCCTTTATAAATCTCCTATAGTATCCCGCCAAACCAAGAAAACTACGTACCTCGGTGATATTCTTCGGTTTCTTCCATGATTGCACCACATCAATCTTCGAAGGATCTACAACAATCCCCTCTTGAGATATCACATGACCCAAGAAGGCCACCTGTTTAAGCCAAAATTCATATTTGCTAAACTTGGCAAACAATTGATGCTCTTTCAACTTCTGCAACATTAAACGCAAATGCCTCTCATGTTCCTCCTCTGTCTTCGAATACACCAGGATATCATCTATAAAAATCACCACGAACTGGTCTAAATATGATTGAAACACCCTGTGCATCAAGTCCATAAAAGCAGCAGGAGCATTTGTTAATCTAAATGATATTACAACAAACTCATAATGCCCGTACCTCGTTCTGAAAGTTGACTTAGGTACATCATTCCGTTTGATACGGAGTTGATAATATCATTGCCTCAAGTCAAATTTTGAATAGACCTTGGCTCCTTGAAGTTGATCAAACAATTCATCGATCAATGACAATGGGTACTTGTTTTTAATTGTCACTTGGTTCAACCCCCTATAATCGATGCATAACCTCAAAGTTTCATCCTTCTTCTTCACAAATAAGACTGATGCACCCCATGGAGATGAACTAGGTTGTATGAAGCCTTTTTCCAACAAGCCTTGTAACTAAACCTTCAACTCTTGCAATTCAGTCGGAGCCATGCGGTAAGGAGCCTTAGAGATTGGTTGTGTACCTGGTAGTGTCTCAATCGCAAACTCAATCTCTCTTTCAGGTGGTAATCCCTGTAATTCTTCCGAGAATACATCAACATACTCTTTAACCACCGGCACTTCTGCTAACTTAACTTGATCCGTTGGCTTATTGATTAAGTAAGCCAAATATCCCTTGCAACCCTTCCTCATGTATTTCACAACATTGACTGAGGATATCACAGCCTTTCTCGGCAAGTCACGTTCTCCTCTCACCATAGGCACAGGTTGTCCCGGTACCCGAAACTCAATAACCTTCGTCCGACAATCTAATTGTGCATGATGTCGTGATAGCTAGTCCATCCCTAAAATAACCTCATAGTCTCAGAAGATAAGCACTATGAGATTGGCCAAAAAATTTCAATTCCCAACCTGTATCTTACATGCTTTACACGCCAATCTAGTGGCATATTTGGGGCCCATTGGTGTGCTAACTTCTACATGATATGGTAAGTTCTCAACCGGTAACTTAGTACGATATGCACACTTGGGAGTTATAAATGAATGCGTAGCTCCAATATCAATAAGAACCTTAACCAATTGATTGTGAATCAGGAAGGTACCTTCAACAATAGTGGCATCATCTGGGATTACTTCTTGATCCATGGCTTAAGCTCAGGCTTAAACTCTCTGTGCTGGAGCATTCTTTGCGGGCTGAACTTGTGCATCTTTATTCTGCCACTTCGGACAATCTTTGGCTAGGTGCTGATCACTCCCACAGCTAATACATTGGTAGTTTTTCCTCAAACATTGGGCTTCAGATTGCCCTTTCTTGTAACAATAATTGCACATAGCATTTCGAGCTGTAGTTGCACATCCGAGTGCTCTACAAACTACCTGAGTGGCTGGGATATTAGGCTGGGGCCTAGCAACTGTTGGTCTGGCCTGATCTTAGGGCTTCTGGGTCTAGAATGCTCTAGACTGACCTTGTGTCTGAAAGGGCCTCTTGTTCTGCTAAGATAGACCAACCTTTATTGCTATCTTCATCTCTTTAACCCTCGATGCAGCCTCAAAGATAACATTGTAAGTGTCAAACTCCGCCACTACCAGCCCATCCTGAATCTCGAGTCTCAACCCTTGTTTAAATTTCCATATCTTGGTGACCGGGGTCTGGACTATATGCGATGCATACTGGGAGAGGCTATCAAACTTCGCCCCATACTTAGCTACCGTCATGCTTCTTTACTTCAAGTACATGAACTCCTTCATCTTCATGTCCTGAGAAGCCTCAGATATGTACTTACTCTTCAATGCTCTAACAAAGTTCCTCTATGTAAAGGGAATGCGTTGATCCTCCCATCTATCTCTCATCGTATCCCACTATGTCTCAGCATCCCCTTCTAACTAAAAGACTGCATAGGCAACCTTTTTATCCTCTGCATAGTCTTGTGTAGCATAGATATTCTCCATCTGAGATAGCCAATATTCTGCCTCTTCACTATTCAACTGGCCTCTGAACTTCGGAGGGCTGTAGAACATGAAATCCTTGAGGTTATCACTTCCCCTATTACTCTCGTTTCTGCCACTGCTACCAGCACCTTGATTGTTGTTGTTGTTATTATTATTAGCTGCTGCTGCTGTGGATGCTGCGGTTTCTACTTGTTGTTCCATAGCCCTACTTATCCGATTTATGGCAGTTGCCATCAAATTGAACATAACTATACCAGGATTAGCTTGATTCACATTTTCGGGCTCTTGAGATCCAGTGTTGCTACGAGTGTTACGACCTGCCATCTATAAATATAAAATAGATACCAACCACAATTATAGGTTATACATACATTATGTGAGTCATGAACAAGTACACTTCTAACACTCCTAACATGCATGCATATAGTTACATCTAACATATAAGTTAAACATAAACAAGAAGCAATTACAGCACGTTAAGCACATATGGTTGTACATAAGCACATATAGAAGTCACCTAAGACACTATTCAAGTTAAGACTCTTCCCCAGGGACAACTATTCAAAACCTGGACTACGCTAACTAAGGCTAGCTTTGATACCACTTAAATAGGTGTTACACCTCGGGACCAAGACCTGCGGAGGTTAAGGTCGGAGTGCGACGTGTCAATCAGCTTAATACCAGTAAGATCATTATTTAACAACCTAAACATTCAATAACTTCCACAGTTAACTTCAAAAGAATGCTTATAGCATTTGGCATTAAAAGACCACCACAACTTATTTCATAATTACAAGACCTAATGTCCCTGCTTGTACTTCATATGTGGCCAAATATAGTCGACTAGGACTCAAAAGAATGATAATCAAACTTAGTATGTAGTTAATAATCCAAAAGAATATTACATAACATGAGGTTGTTCAAAAGTACATCATTAGCTCCTATTAACAAGCTATTTCTTCAACACAGGCGTGAGGAACAACAAAAACAGAAGTCAGTCTCATCACATAGAGCCTCATCACCCTCAACTTGTACAGTTGGCTCGGCCTCGGTCTCACCTGTATGTATTAAAAATTGGGTGAGCTAATCTTGCATATAGCTCAGTGAGGATGAGAAAGGAAAGGTTTTCACAAACATTTTATCATTCGAAATCATCTTTATAAAACCGTGTTATGCATATACTTCATATAGTCAAAATATCGAGAATAACAAATACGGGATAGTCAAAATCTTAATCAAGCAACTCTATTCTCCGAGGACCTCGAATGACCCAGCGAGAGTAGGAACCATGTAATAAAAGGATACAATATCACGAACTTTGTTGGAGATGGCCAATCTCGAGCTTCCTTATCAAATCATCTTCACCACACCAACTAAGAGAGGGTACTCCGGAGACAACTCAAACCACAGTAGCCCAAGTCTGTCCTGGCAAGCCCAATGCCGCCCAGGCGGCACAAAACTTCCACCATGGGGTTTATTAACTTATCCTTATCATTTATTCACCTTCCATCTCTCCAAGGAGAATTCACCGAGTGAGAGTGGATTTCAAATGTAAAACAAGCTCGGAGATAACAAAGTAGGTTACCACCGGTTATTAACAGTAATCAAAGACATACTGGTATAATCATGTTCCAAATAGAGTTCATATAACACATAAACATGCAAGTAGAGGTCAACGGAATAGTTTGCCTCCAATGTTGGAGCATAACATGTAGCAAACTCAACGCCTTCGCATTATCCTAACTTAAACAGTTATTTTACCTGTCTTCCCAATCTCCAATCAATTTTATTTTGGTCTATAATCGAAGCTTATCAAAATAGATAATTTTAGAACGTAACTCAATTCGGAGTTGAATTGAGTGAGATATGACCTTTAGAAAAATGCTGCACAAAAAGGGTAAGGTAGTCGGACGAGGGAGTCGGTCGAGGGGACTCGACCGGCTCCTTCGACCGACTCAAGCGGGAGTTGGATGAAGGAGTCGGGTGAGCTCCCTCGACCGACTCCCTTGACCGACTTAAGCTGTCAAGGTCATTCTAAGCCCGATTTTCATGTTCTTTCCTTCTTTCTTCTTCAATCTCGCTACAACCAAGTTCATGCCTCAAATTCCTTTCAATTACAACTTTGTTAACATCGTTTAATCATGAATTAAGCATAATCTAGCATCAAAATCATCATAGAAGCAACAAAAGTATTCAACCAACAACTACAATACATTTGCAAGCTCAATCATCAAGATTTGTCTTCTAGAATTGCTTATTCTATTCTCATGCATCAACTCAAGTGTAATGACCACATATAACATTATATTATCTTACAAGAACAAGACTAAACACAATGAAGCTTAATCATTAAGTCTTGAAACCCTAGAAAATCAAACCAAATTCAAATCCAATATCTAACATACATATTAGCTCAATCATGCTTTATACACATATAGATCACTCTAACATGAATTGTATGCTTTTATAAAACATTTGAAAATCATCCCTCACCTTTGCTCTTGTGTGCTAGACGAAAATAGAGCAAGAATCACTTGAAGAAAACTAGGAAAACACAAAGAAAGATGCTAGGAATGGCTTGGAGATCTTCATCTTCATCTTTATCTCATCTCTTAGTTGAGTTCTCTAGTGTGTGTGAGTGTGTGTAGTGTAGAGATTTGGTGTGTGTGGGTGGTGTAATGTGTGTTTTGATTGAACAAGAATAGTGTTATGATATTTGTTATTTTATTTTAGGACAAGAGTGCTTTTCAATTAACTTATGTATTACTAGTTTGCCATTATAATGTTAATTCCAATTGTCTTAGTTCTGTTTAGTTACTCTAACTACCTATTGAACTTAATTGGTTTTACGTACTAGCTTACATGATATAAATTACTCATATACATGTTAAACGATGAAATACACATAAATCGAGATAAATGCACATAAATCAATTTTTAAAGCTCATAAAACAAGATAAATGCATATAAAATAATTTTAATTATATATGATATGATCTATATATGCATGTGGTCTCGGGCTGGGCCTTACAATTATAGGTTTGAGAGTTGTGGCCCAACTAAGGGCGCATACCCTGAAAATATATACTGACTCCCAATTGGTTGTGAGCCAAGTCTCTGGAGAATTCGAGGCCACAGATGCTTCTATGGTGGCCTATCTCAATAAGGTCAAGGACTTGACCTCGAGATTCAAAAGGGTTTCGATACAGCAGATTCCGAGGGAAGAAAATACAAAAGCTGATGCCCTATCAAAACTGGCTGTGGGGGAGAACTGACCTGCCCTGGTCTATGTAGAAGAAATTTTCGAGCCTAGCATTGAGTTAGGAAAGCAGGAAGTCGCCGAGATAACCACAAGCCCAGATTGGACTTGGTCAATCGTGGACTACTTGGAGGGGGTATAGTCCTGGAAAATGCGAAAGAAGCTCAAAAAATTAAAAAATAGGCCTCAAGGTTTGTCATAGTTGCGGGTAAGCTCTACAAAAGGTCTCACACCTAGCCCCTCTTAAAGTGCGTAGGACCCGAGAAATGAAACTATGTACTTAGAGAAATCCACGAAGGACTGTGTGGAAATCACTTTGGCGACAAAGCCCTAACAAGGAAGGCACTAAGGCAAGGCTACTTCTGGCTGACCTTAGAGGAGGATGCCAAAGATTCTGTGAAAAAATGCAATATTTGTTAGAGATTAACCAAGATCTAGAAAAAACCTGGGGTGGACCTGACAGTGATGGTGAGTCTGTGGCCGTTTTATCAGTGGGGGTTGGATATTATTGGTCTACTGCCAAATAGCCTCAGGCAGAAGAAATATATTTTCGTAGCCGTCGATTACTTTACCAAGTAGCTCGAGGCCGAGAGTGTAGCTGGAATAACCGAAAAGGTAGCTTGGGACTTCGTATGGAAGAATATTATCTGCCGATTTGGAGTGCCTAAGGTTATGGTCACTGAGCACGGCAAACAATTTGATAGTACATATTTCTGAGGAAAATGTGCTGAAATTGGAATCGACCTTAGATTTTCGTCTATTGCCCATCCTCAAAGTCATGGTCAGGTCGAAAGAACTAACCAAATTATTTTATAGGGCATGAAAACAAAGCTGGAAGATGCGGAAGGATAATGGGCAATGATCCTTCCCGAAATATTGTGGGCTCAACGCATCACCACCAGCTTGGTGATGGGAGAGTCTGTGACGCCCGAGAACATTGTCATGATTCATTAACTGTTTCATCTACTGTTTGGGCATTTTCACTATCCATTTACCTGTTACTTTCCTTGGTTACTATTCATTACATTTTCCAACTATCTATTTTCTTCGAATTAGCATTTTTCTTAAATCACATTAATTATGTTAGGAATGAGACAAATGTGCATTTGAGCATTTAGTGTTGAGAGCATTCGTTTAGGAAATGATTTGTTGAAATTAGTGAGTAGTGTTACGTAACTAAACTATTTGTTTTGATTAGCTATCATTTAAATTTCACTTAGGACTCACTTTAAGCAAGCTTAATTCATATTTTGACCAACATACTCACACTAAAATAAAACATATAGACTTATATATGCTCAACACCTCACACTAAGCTCATAAGTTAGCAAAACAAAAAAAACAAAAAAAGAGAAAAGCTGAAAATACTGTAGCAAATCCGAAAATAGCATAGGAGGAGAAATAGAGATTTTTGCTCAATAAATCTTCAATCCAATCCAAGCCAAGCCAAACTAGTTGCAAGTGGTTTAGGGTGTCTACTAGCCTTATAGGAGTTTCTACGCGCATTGGTGAGGGATTTCATACATATTTTTGCATTTGAAAAATGTGACAACTTTCTTGAATTCTTAAATTTGCTATCAAATGCTTATGTAATGCTTAAATATACTTATGTATGTTGTATATAGGTAGTAGATACCTAATTTATGCTATTGTTTCATAGTTTAAATGGTTGAAATTTCTTGTTGATCGTAGGGCATGAATAGTGATGGGAGAATTAGGGTTTTGCGTAATCCGACTTTATAGCTTGAATCAATGGTTCTAATAGGTGCTTTAGATGTTAATGAAGGTAATGTAAAGGCCCCATAGAGTTTAATTGCTCATAACCTAGCAAAAGAATGAAATAGCCGACTTTTTGAAAGAGGTTTCGGGGTTATCACGAATCCAGGTAAAATTGGCCTTCACTTTTGGTGTTCCTAGGCTAAGTAGACCCTAATTATGCTTTGCTAGCTTTCGTTTGAGTCTCGGGTGAGGTATGTGTAGTACAAAGTCATAAGAGAGAAATTGGGACTTTTGTGCTAATCGCGGGTAATTGGGCAACTTCGAGGGTCCTAAGGGTGCCTTATGGGTTAACTAGAAGTATGGAATAGGTCACTTATCAATCTAGAATCATAGCTTGAGTTTGGAAGGAAAATGGTTTGTGCTACAAAGGGGATCAAGTAGGAAATTGGTTGTCTCACGCTTCTATGAGATTGTAACTGTTCCTTAGGTGTTTAAATGTGTTTTTAAGACATGCTTGAGCTTTTGGTAAAGTTCTATGTGAAATGTGTTAATGCCCCTTTGTAATCATTTAGTTGTTTATATGCTATTGTTATTGTTCTAACTATTTTGAGAATAAACATCATAGTTAAAGAGAATCAAAGTTATATGCATGTATATAATGGAGTTGGGTTATTGGCTAAGTTTTGATTGGACTTGATGGGTTAGGTGGTTATGGGTGATTATCTAAGATAGGGCGTTATTCAGAAAATGTTTCATGAACTAAATTGCATAATTGTTTTTCTTGAATTGAAGATTCTAAGTGAATTCTTGTTTATAGTAATTGTATTACCATAGTTCTAAATATTTTTCATGAGTTTTATATTGAGTTAATTGTAAAGAGAATAAGTATGGATTAATGGCTTTATAAATTGATAGTACCATTATGGAATTAAATATGGTTATCTATGCTTAAAATGCTCTTTTAAATGATTGTAGAACATGCTTATATCATGATTTTATTGCTTGTTAGTTATATTGTTTGTATATTAGATTACTCAAATGATTACTTGGTTGTATGTTAATTAAGTAAACTATGAGTTAGCTAACCTAGTTGGATAATTAATGAATGTTGTAGTTAAAGAGTAATTAAAACAACATTTAACTTTATGTTCAAGGTGATTGAGAGTGATTTGAAGTCAATCTTGCATTTTGAAACTTGATGGAGGTGAGGAAGATTTCATCCTTATGTGTATAATAGTTTATTTATTTGAACATAGATTATGTGCACTTATTGTCTATATCTTGTGTATGAGGGCAACCTACTTTGTTGTCCCTCAATCATGCGTTTATTGATTTATTATATTGTTATCATTTTGAGTGCATTGCATCGTAGTTGCGCAACTATTTGGGCTTGGTAGTGTCGTGAAAACAGGGCGGCATCAGGCTTGCCGGTCTATCTCGGCTATCATGGTTGCCCAGTCCCTTTCTCGCTTGGGATGCCGCCCAGGGAGAGTTGGGTCGTAGGATTTCGGGGTATATCCGGAGTACACCCATTTTGGAGTTATAAGGGGATACCGGCTTATTGATATCAGTGTCATTATTATATCAAGATTTCAGTTCGTGGCTCGTGGTTCATGATTGAAGAACAAAGTGTATCGTATCCCTTTTAATGCTTGGTAACTTGTTGTTTCAATTGTTCTTTGGTTGAAAAATGCTTTATTTGTGCTAACTATTGCATTGCATGTTCTCGGTAGACCTTATCCCTTACTAGGCAATTGTGATTGCTCATACCTTGCAAACATATTTCAGGAGATGCAATTGGAGGAGGAGTTGCCTTAATTGCTGTGTTATATTTGTGTGAGGTGGATTTATGGTTCTTGCTGTTATGTGGAGATCTTGTTTGCTCTACCTTATGATCTATTTTGTAGCCTAAGTGCTTATGTACATGTTTGAGTGATTGTAAGCTGAATGCAAGTTGATTGTAGTAGGAGATATGAACTATGGCATGTAATAACTTATATTTATGCTCTTAGCATCTTTGCACGCTTGGGAGTGAATGACAGATTGTTTTCAATTTCTAAGAATGCATAAAGGCTATCATGGAGTGGCATGATAAGCGGTTTTGTAAAGAAGTTAAGTTATAAATGCATGCTTGTGTGTATCTAAACTGTTTGGATGTCTTAAGGTTCAGATGGCCTTAAAGTTGAGAACTTTATTTTGAAAATTGCTTTATTGTTGTTCTATAGCTTATTGAATGCTTACAGGTTTTCAAAATATCCACGTTATAGGGGAGACTCTGTCCATTTTTTCCTAAAATTTTGAGACCGAGTTAGAATTGGGTTAAGAATAGCTTGGTTATTAGAGCCTCTGGTCTCGTGAAGGATCGAGGCATTATAGAGTCACCCTTTGAATTGACCTTCGGTACTCAAACAGTGCTTCCGGTGGAGATCGAATCCCCCACCAGTAGGACCTTCCACCATGATCCTAAAATAAACGGAGCCCAGATCCGAGAAGAATTAGACCTGGCTGAAGAGTTGCGTGCCAAAGCTTAGGTACGAATGTTGGCTGAAAAAGTGGCCATGGAGTGAGCCTTTGCCAAGCAAGTCAAGCCAAAGTCTATTAAGGTATGTGATTTGGTCCTATGACGCGTCATCTTTTGCCTCGTTCAGGAGGCAAGCTCTCCTCATCTTGGGAAGGGCCATACGAAGTTGTGAAGGAAATTCGACCCGGAACCTTCTACCTTCGCGACAAGTACAGGAAATAGCTCAAGAATGCTTGGCATGCGGAGCATCTCAAGCGTTATTTTGTGTAAGGCCCCTGAGCCAAATATATTATTTTGTAAAGCCCCGAGCTTAAGTACACTCGATGTACCAAAATATTTAATACAGTTGCTATTTCTGTATAAACGTGTCAATCTGACTCGGCTTTGCGACACTTTAATTTTTCTAAAGTAACCAACCAGACTAGCGTTTAAAAGACGATTACACCTAGTCTCAAATCGGGTTCAATTTTATCAATCTAAGGATACAAGCACACTTATCGGTAAAAACCAAGATGATCAGCTCGGTCTTAATCAACGTCATTTGATTCGTTTACTAGCTCGAACTGATGAGTTCAACTCAGGTTAGATTAACACATTGCTTTATTAATTTGGTTCCACTACATTAATTAATTTTAATTCAGGTGAATCAAACTCCAAAAAGGGTGCATACCTCTACCACTTGGAAACTTTGAAGAAACAAAGAAAAACACGATCGAGCACGCCTTGGTGAACTTGTAAATCCTTGAAGGAAATGTGGAATGCATGAAATTAATGAATGATAAACGGTCATTCTATTAATAGGAAATTTTTTACAAGGAAGCCCGTCTCGGGTGTACTAAAAAAAAAAAGAAGGGGATGTGGGGCCTATCTAAGGGGTAGGGGTAACGGAAACGGTTCCATCACACGCTGCTTGGACTCTGACATCGGGGAACTCGTCTCCAACCTATTCCATTCCCTATGTAGTTCATCAACTTATAGCCCTCCGTTTTCAGGTCAGAGGGAAGCTCGAGAATCTGCCAAAACTCTGGCAGATGAGCCTCCATAATCTCCAGAAATTCGATCTTAGAGGGAGACAGGAAAGTTTTCGCCCGCTCTCGAGCGGCGAGCTGGCCTCGAAAAAAGGTACTTCAATTCAGCAAACTTGACTATCACCTCGCCCTCCTTCATCAGCCAGTTCACGCTCGCATCACTGTCCCTGAAGGTTTCCACGACCTTTTCTCCATTGGGCCCGACTTTCTCTTTGAACTCCTGTAGGCTGGACTAGGCTTCGCGTTTCTGTTTCTTGAGTTGCGCCATATCATTACTGGCCTCAATCCTCCAGGACTTCTCGGTCTCGAGCTCATTCTCCTTGAGCTCCAGTTCTTTCTTAAGGTAAGTGATTTCATCACCGTCCTCTTTGTACCTTCTTCGAGCCTCATCCCTCTGCTCCTCCAGCTCGGTTTGGGTTTCGTTGTACCTGTGCTCTAGCTTGGTACAACAGGCCTAAACCTTGTGAATGAGGCCAGGAACAGAGAGAATGTGGGTCTCAATTTGCAAAAAAAAGGGAGACAGTCAAGCAGATTACGACCTGAAAAATTAATCAAATGGCCACCCCACTATCGCTGCATTAGTCCTTAGGTCAAGGACAAGCTGGTTCACAAGGACCTTGGACAACTTGGGGTCATGCTTGATGGGGGCGGAGGTATCAACCACTCGATCCTTCTTGGATCGGATCACTTCCACTGCCTTCCCTTTGCCCATCTCTTCGGTGCGGGGCCTCTTCTTTGAGTTTGTTTGAGTGCCCGAGCGCTCAAAATTTACCACGACCGATACCTTCTTCTTAGAGGGAGACTCTTGGGTCTTGCTCTTTTTTTAGGAGACTTCCGTCCCCCTCTCAGTCTCTGGGATGCTGGGCCTCTTCCTGGATCCTTGAAGGGCATGAGAGCCCTTGGGCGCTGAGCCCTCACCGTTTATCGCAACCTCCCTCCTCTTAATAAAAACTCTCTCCCCAGAAGTCGACATTCCTGAAAAATCAAAGGAAAGAGTTTATAAGAATGAGACAAAAGTCTGATCGGGAAGCATGAGTTAGGGAGGTTGGATCCGATTCTAAAACTGACCCTCTGCTTGATCCTCTTCCTTATCATCTGTTTCAGAGAGTAAACCCGGATGGGCCTTAGTCAGGTCAGGCATTCGACCGAATAACTTAGATTCCCAAATCTTGTCCTTCTTGAGGACACTCTCAATGTCAATCAGCTGATTCGGCCTAGGCTTAAACTTCTCAGCGTCACTTATCTCCAAGTCAGATAGTGTAGGTTGGTCGTTGAACCTCTTCTTCAAGGACAGGGTTCATTCTCTCCTACAACGTGTAGCGACCGAGCACTCTACCCAATAATACTTGTTGTGTCAACTTTTGTTGAAAGATTTCCACTTAGAAAAGAGGGCCAGGTCCTTTATAGCCACGAAGTGGAACCACCCAGGCTGCTTGGGGTTAGCTTTATAAGTATAGAAGTATCTGAACAGGGTGAGGGTCGGCTCCACGATCATAGCCCAGCCATTGGGAGCCATCTGGCCTGGGCTCAGCTTAAAGTAGTCAAGCATAGTGGTGATGAAGCACGGAAGCGGCAACTGGATTATATTAAAGGCCAGGTCATAGATCGTAAAATGATCAAAGGGAGGATTGCAAGCATGGTCAAACCGACCTGGGATCTTCATTCTGTAAGTCCAATCAACTGACCAATTCTTCAACCTACCATTCAGCAGCGATTTCGTGGTGTGGCATTCACGTCAGCAGTAGGCAAAAAGTTGTTAGATCTTCTTCCCCCGACCTGAAGAATCACTGGCGGTGTGAGCACGAGGTTGCGGGATTGCCTTCATAGGCTCGACATCTACTACCTTGGCTCTAAAAACTTTGGTTATGTACTTTTGGGGTAACGCAAGACCCTCAAATTGATTTAGACGTGAACCGTCCCTAGCCTCGCCTAACTCATTCAGGTTGGACAAAGGATCCTCTTTAGCTTTCTCTCGAACCTTCCTAACTTCTACGAGTTCACACTCATCGTCACTCCCTGCCTGAACCTGTTGGTGTTTCGACTCCTCCTCTTAAGAGGTGCTCGAATCGCCACCGTCTGGGCTTATGAGGACGACTCCGAGCTAGAAGAGTTCTCTTCACCTCCCCCATAGGACTTGACCTCTATCTCTTGGGAATTCTCGGACTTTGACCTCCCTATTTGTTTAAGTGTATATGAAATAAAATATACGATATCTAAAGGGAGTTGAGACGTTCCTAATGGATGTCTAGGTTCAGTGGACCGAGTTGATAGAATCGAGCTGTAGAGTCTCCGAGCTCACAAGTATCCAAGCTTATGGTTTACTAAGCTTAACTTTCTGAGCTGGAGTGTCTTTTGAAGCCGTAAAAGCTTGGATGCAAAAGGTGAAATGAATTTCGGAACATATGAACCCTATTTATAGTTGCAAGTGTAACCGTCTTGAGAATATCAAACATCTCGTCCTGTCAGAGTTAAGGCACAACATGTCGGCCTCTCAGGAACGACATCCGCATAACGTAGCATCTACCTCAAGTCGGTCGCTCCCAGCTCGGGTACGCATACTGCTTGCCTAGACCCCCTTTAGATCTCTAGACTTAGGGGAGAATTGACGGGGGAAACCCCAAGCTGATGATAATATAGCTAGGTCGCATGCCGACTTGAAACGCCTGACTCGACCCGAACCAGACCCAAGTGAACTCCAACGATTATGCCAGCCATTCTAATGGGACATAAAGCAAGTCACCTAGCTCGGACCAACGGGTAACGACTTTGTCCACTAGGTAATAGAATTGCCCATTGATTACGCAGCGCGGCCAGCTGATGGCGTGTCAGGCAGCATCACGCATTGAATGCTGCCCGAACCAAGAATAGTATAAATAGAGCTTCACCCCGCATTTATGAAGGTAACTCGTACATTAAATACTCCCAACCACTACATTCAGCTCGGACAAACTAATCATTACCACACCCGATGGGAAAATACGGGTCATCACCCATCATTTTCCTTCTCTTTATTTGTGTAGGTCAGGAGCCCGATCAGAATGTTTAGCACGGTCTGACGCAAGTTGTCCGACCTCAACTGTTGAAGTTCTTACCCTTAACAGAAGTGAAATACGTGTGGTAGGAGAATTTTGTTTTCGTTGTCTTTAAGGTGGTCCAAACACAACGCCACTGCCATCTCCAGTAACCACACCGCCACCACCACTATCACGGGCCTCATACACATACACTCCCACACAACACATACGCACAGAAATATGAAACACACACAAATACACCTACCCACTCATACACACACATACACAAATACACACTACACACACGTTTACCCATTTTTTCCCCATTCAAATAAGGGTAGGGGATGAGGCACTGGGCGTGGGGGTCAGGACGCTAGGGGTAGGGGGTTGGACCAGATCGGTGGGGGATGATTTTTTGTGTGTGTGTTGGGGTTGAGGTTGGGGTTGGGATAATTAATTTTTAAGTGTATTTTAGTTATTTAATACAATATTAGTTACAATTTTAACAGAAAAGACTAATTTTGGAGACGCGGGGAAGGGGGGTTAGTAATAAGTAATTTTAATTAGTTTTTAAAGGTATTTTAGTCATTTAATACAATATTAGTTATAATTTTAACAAAAAGGACTAATTTTGAAGATAGGGGGTGGGGTGGGGGTTAGTAATAAGTAATTTTAATTAGTCTTTAAGGGTATTTTAGTCATTTAATATAATATCAGTTACAATTTTAATAGAAAAGACTAAAATGAGACATTTTGAGAAACATTGAAGACTTGTTTGTGACAGTGAAAATAATGAGGACTAAATTAAGACAAAAGAAAATATTGGAGACTAATTGCACTATTTTCCCATTATTTGATATATATTAATTAGCCTCCCTTCTATGTGTTCATGATTAGATAATCTCTTGTAAGAGTTTTATGTTATGACTATGGAATGCTTGACATGAATTTCGGACTTCCCAAAAACCAAAAAGTATGATAATTGATATATAGTTAATTTAATTTGAAGTTAAAGTAGGAAGATTTTTCCAAAAACATATTAAAACTAAAAGGGAGGTTAGTGTTACTTTACCAATAGACGGAAAGTACCCGTTATTAAGATAAAATAGAAGGGAGGTTATTCATAGTTTCACATGTCATCTTATAGTGGTCAAGTGTGCTTTAAGGCTAATTAGTCATGCAATTGCATACAAAAATATGAAAATCATTCAAAACTAAAAACCTAGAAGTACGTTATAAAGGCTTTGATATAACCCTAACATGGTAATTTTGGTTGATAGTCAAATGGCTATAAAGTAAGAAAAAGATCTTCCATAAGTTGAGAGGTAAATTAATTTGAGGTGCACGTAAATTGATCCAAATACATAAAAATAAAAAACACATACACAAAATTCATTTTTCTTCTACATAACACATAGACTTTATTCAAGTAATTAGTATAATTCACATTACCAAATTAACTATATACACTTAATAAATCCATTAGATATGTGTGTACATGCAAGGAAAGATTCACCATGATTAATAATGTACCTTATCAACATTTCTTGGAAAACCTAAGTTCCGACCAAAAGATTCACCATGACTAAAAATGTACTATTTGGGCCATATTAGCTAAGTATGATTCAAATACTTTCCATGAGCACTTTAATCTGAGTTTCATTCACTAAAGACTTTTTGGTCCTAGATCCATTAATTGCTTTAATAAGATAAAGTAATTGTCCATGTAAAGAACAAGATCAATTACCAAATCAATCTATCATCGTCAGTATAATCATAAAGCAGATCATTAAAAAAACAACGATGCTATGATTGGCCTAAATGTCAATGCACTAAAAGCTTTCAAAACCTTGTGATGCTAGAGGATGAATTCAACGGGGCCATCAATGCCTTTCGCATAATGTTGTGTTTTTGACATTACTACGATAAGACAAAATAGGGAAAAGGAAAAAAACATTATTATGATCACTTTCATCAACATGTAAGCATTTTCTCCTACTTGTCTTCAAAGTTGTACAAGATTGTAAGATAATCAAGTTAGTTTTCTTGAAGGGAATATCGTAATGATCATATCATCGGAATGTCTTAAGGTTTTGTTAAACTGGGGGTGATCAGTCTTGATCCCAATATTTAGAACTTCATTTTTTAATACATATGGCAATGGATCTCATTTAAAAGTCTAGAAATCGTCTAAACTGTTAGATATGTGTCTACAGTATGGAGTAATATATAACTATTCAGATGTATAATAAATATAAAGGAAATAAATTAAAAAACTTACCTTAAATTGGAGAAAGGGAACCGCGGGAGAGGGAGAGGAAGACCGGCAGCGATGACTTGTGACAGAGCAAGGAGAGAGACGCGGCGAGGGAGGGAGAGAGAGGGATCAAACGAAGAGAGAGAGGGGGAGCGGGGAATGGGGAGGGGGAAGGAGAGCGGCGCTGGTGTTTAACATATTCGTATTAGGCAATGTTGTAGTGATGGATCAATGCCTGTGGCCTAAATCCTAGTGTAGATTATGATTTTTTTTTTGACATTAAACACAATCCATCACTAATTAGCGACGAGTAAGCGGCTGAGACCTAAATATTTAGCGGATAAAGTATAATTTCAAAAGACCGTTGCTAATTAGTCACTGATTGCGACAAATTAACGACAATCCATAGATATAAGAGCGGAAAATTTTTAACTGTCACTAAGTCGTCACTAAATAGCGATAAGTGTAAAAGAAATTATATTTCTTTCATAGACCGTCACCAATTTTTCGCTATTTAGCGATGACATAACCACGATAACTTAGTTTTTTCACCTGGCTTACTAAGACGTCGCAATTTAGCGTTGTTTTTTTTTGCTATATTCCCATCGCCAGCAGCAGGTTTTCTTGTAGTGGTAGGGAAGTTATTATGGACAATTATCTCCAACAGTTACCTTAAAGAATTCGCTACAAAACAGGGAATTCCTAAAGCCAATTTCAGCATCTCTAACATCCCTGAAACCCATCTAACTTTTTAAAAAAAGGATGTCCATCTATCGTTAGATTGCTTTGTTGTGGCATTAATTGTTTATTCAGTTTGGAGGAAAAGAAACTATAGAATCCATAGACAAGTATTTAACTATGAGGAAACCATTCAACATAATATTATGCAAGCAATTAGGCTTAAATTGAGTGTTTGTAAGAAGATCAGGAGGATTGTTGTCAATATTGATATTTGTAATAGATGGAGACTGAATGAGAGATGCCTCTCCAGGTAATATTTTTGGGTAGGATTATTGTACATGTTTTGTGAGATGAGTTTAATGAAAAACTTTGATTTCCTAGCCAAAAAAGAAAAAGAAAAAGATGTCGTCATAAAAAATAAAAAAAATACAAATATTAGTAACTAAAAAATATAAAAAATCATCATAAACAATTGACCTTAAAAAAGCGTAAAGTTGTTGATAAAGTTTTGTATTAAAATAGTTCAAATAAGGACAACGTTTGGAATAAAACAAAAATAGGGAGTTCTTAAAATAGAGAAGAAGTTGGAATAAAATTAAAATAGAAATTTTTTAAAATAAAAGATTGATTAAATAAAGGGGAAGATGTTGGAGTCAAACTAAAATAGAGAAACCCTAAATGTGAAAATTGTCCAAATTCCCTATATATAGGGTCGGAAAACTATATGGAAGTTGTTGAAATTAGCCCAATATCCTACTTTTTTTTCGGTCAAACTAATATCTTACTTCATATATAACAAGTTATTGTATAATGAAATGTAATCTATAATTCTTCAAATCGTGCGGGGTTGACCATCAAGCCCACTTACATACAAGTGAGTCCCACATCATGTGGGTTCCACCCCATGTGTCTAGGGTTGATACAGGGGCGGAGTCAGAAAATCAATGTTGAGAGGGTCAAGATTTGGATTCAATTTATTAAAAGAAAGGGTTTAGAAATCGTTTTGATCAATTAATCTCTTGTTTTGTTTTCCGCTAATGGCTTTGGGGAAGTGCCACATGGGCACTTCCCTAGCCTTTCATATTTTTTTTGTTAGTTTGTCTAAAAGCCAGTTCAAACTGGCCAAACAAAACAAAAATAAGTAAAAGCTACCATTAGGATTTAAATACAACACGCCTGGCTAAACTTAAGTATAATCAACCACCAAGCTAAGTTAGGAGTTGTGTACTTTTAGGTAACTTTACGAATATTTATGGGGGTCAAACCTATTTTTTAAAAAATATATATTAAATTTTTTTTTCTACCTCCGCCTTTGGATTGATAGTCAATTCGGGTAGTTTGAAATTTTTTCAAATCTACATATATCATTGACTTCCATCCCAAAAAAATAAATACATATATATATGACATGATTCTATTTGAAACAAGTTCAAATGGGATTCATGCACATACATATATGACATGACTCGATTGTGAACAAGTTCAGATGAGATCCATGCATTCATACATATACACACATT
This sequence comes from Ehretia macrophylla, assembly GCA_037974665.1. Taxonomy (NCBI): domain Eukaryota; kingdom Viridiplantae; phylum Streptophyta; class Magnoliopsida; order Boraginales; family Ehretiaceae; genus Ehretia; species Ehretia macrophylla. The sequence continues at coordinate 63,726,553 of CM075764.1, read as the reverse complement.
AAGAGTGTGTTTTGCTTCTTTAGAATTTGGAAAATGGAACCGGAATTCATATTTGGGTGAAATATACGAAATCATGATTCGAAACTGCACAAACAAACTCAATCTAATAAATTTTTGCAGTTTCACTGAACTTGATCGGGTCCCTTTTTTCTCGTAAGCATCTCTTAACTTAATTTCTTACTCATCAAGAGCATGATCAGACGAATTGTATGCACCAGAACCAGAAGGGCCACCAAGCTAATCCATACAAATATAGTTATTCCAACTAAATTAATACATGTACTTCTTTCGTGCGGCGGAGGAGTGGAGGCCGACATAGCCATTATATATGTCTTAATTTGCAGTCGCTAACAGGTTTGCCATCGGAATCCATAACCGGGGTATTATCTTGCCAGACACCAGAATTCAAGGAGGGTCTACACCAGCTTCGAACGCCATTGTTTCAATGAGTGATGCTACAACCATTAAAGCATTGCGTTATTTATTCAACCTTTCGCGTCTCTTAATTTGACTCTGTGCTAAAATGTCTAGTGCTGGTAACTGATTGGAGTTCTGTGCATTCACATCAATTGAGGTTGAGAAAAGCAAATACCTTTATCAGCTCCCGTTTATTATAGCAATAGTAAATGGCGTCTGATCTGGGTGAAATTAGACTAAATGTGAATAGATGAAATTAACTCCAAGACTATGCAATATATCAATTTGATGACATTCCAAAATCCTAGGATCATAGCAAGACATGTGGCAGTCTCTAGACCACTGAAATTTAGTATAAATATGTGAGTCTGCACCCAAGGAAGGTAGGCAAATGTGAGGCATAGTTACACAAATATGCTCTCTCTCAATCTCTCTTGCCCATTTACTCTCTCTTTTGCTTATACGTAATTTGGGCTCTATAATTGATTTGAGCGTTGGAGTAGGCCCTTGGAGGCTATTTTGAAATCTTTTATTTTGCAGGTTAAACACTTTTGGAGTGGAGCGACAAGCTCATCAAGTTCGGAACAAGATTTTGACCTCAACAGTGTGTAATTCATTGGATAAAAGAATCAAGTACTTAAGCCCCTCTCCTATATTATAGAATCCCCCTACATTTAAAAGAGGAGTTGTGCTAAACAATTCCAACCGCTCTCTTATTAGATCCTCAATTTTTTAGAGGATCTTTAAACTCCCTATTGGATCCCCTATCCGATTCCCTATGTTTTAGCTATAGGTGTATATTTATAGGGTAGATTAGTGTTAAGTAATTGTAGTTTAGTATATACTTAATTTTTAATTACACATAGGGTTTTAAGTTTTTCTATTGCAGTTTGTAATACTATTTTATTTATTTATTTATTATACTTGGATTTGATATCTTGTTAATCACCATTCAATAGACTATTTTTTTTCTTCATTACAGTTAAGTTTTAATTACAGTTTATTATTAAATTATTTGTATATCAATTGTATTACACTAATTTTTAATGTTGGTTTGTAGAAATAAATCAATTGTATTACACTGATTTTTAATGTTTGTTTGTAGATGAACTCACAAAATAGAATATTAATATTAAAAAATAGAATATCATAACAATGTATAAACAAAAAACATAAAGCTATTAGAAAAGTTTTAAATAAAAAAGTAAAATGAAAATTAATATTAATATATGTTTGTAGTTAAAATAGAATATCATCATAAACAATGAACAAAAATAAATAAAAAATAAAAATGTTGTGTTTAATTAAAATAAGGAGAGATATTGGAATAGAACAAAATTAGAAATTCTCCAGTAAAACTAAAATAGGAATACCCAAAAACAAGTGATTAACTTGGATAAAAACTGTTGTAGTGAAATTAAAATAAAAACTAAACAGTGTCATAATTTTGTGTAGTTCCATAAGCTTTTCATAAGCCATGTATTGATTATTCTAATTCTAATACTATATATAGCTCCCATTCAAAACAAACAAACTCAATCTTATAAACTGTTGCAGTTTCACATCTTAAAGGATTTCCCATAATGTATCAGACCATGGTGCTATTTAGGTTCACTGAACTTGATCGGCTCCTTTTCCCTGTTAAGCATCTCTTAACTAATTTCTTACTAATCATGAGTATGAGGCGAGCTGTATGCACCAGAACCAGAAGGGCAATCAAGCAAATCCATACAAGTATAGTATTTTTAAGTAGAGCAACACGCGAACCTTTTTCATGCGGGGGGATGGAGACTGTGATGGAAATTACATAAGTCTTTGCAGTTGATGACAACGACATCCACAGGATCAGCATCAAAATCCACATAAAAACCTTACGCTTGAAAGGCAAGCCGCTTATGAGTAGTAGTATGATGCTGATAGATGAAATGAAACTAACTGTGTTGACAGCTACAAACATCTTGTGTAGTGCTGGATTTCGATATGCCAATATGGAGTGCCCTGCTGAATGCTCTCCGGAATCATCCTGGGCACCAGCAGGTGGGCTTACACCAGCTTGGAAAGACATTGTTGCAATGAGTGATGCTACAACCATTAAAGCATCGCGTTGTTTATTCAACCAAACATCTTGTTTGTTAAAATAGTGCTTCCAACTGATTCCACCTCGCGAATCTAAAGTTGAAGTTGCATGTTTGATCTTTTTCGCCTTGATCCTGTTTCAATTCTTTGAAGTGGATGATGGCAATCTTCTCGCATTATGATTTCCGACATTTGGCCGTGGTGATTCTATTTCTTTTGATTTCTGGGCTCCAACTTGTTGAAGGCAGTCTGCAATATCCAAATCTTTCACGTCTCTTCGACTCCTTGCTAAAATGTCTAGCGTTGTTAACTCATAGGAGTTGTGTGCATTCACATCAATTGAGGTTGCGACAAGCAAATACCTTATGGTCTGCAACTTTTATCTCTGTTAGCGATTGGCAGATAGTAAATGAAGTGTAATCCATTGGACAAGAGAATTAAGCAACTTGAAAAGGCCCTCTCGAGCAGCTCCCTTATATTGCAAAATCTCATATATTTAGAAGAGTTGGTGGTGCTAAACAGCTTCAATAACTCACTCTCCTATCAGAATCCTATTTTTTAGGAGATCCTTAAATTTCTTATCGCGTCCCCTGTTCCATTCCCGATGGTCTAGTTAATACATAATATATATATATATACACAAGATAATTATATAATATAAGGCTACATATTACGCAATAAAGTTACTAATAATTGATAATAAAAGAGAAATTGCAAAAAAAATTTGCAAAGAAAATCAAACAAGTACCTGAAAGAGAAGGAGTGAAACGTAAACTTGAAAGGTTCAAAAGAAAAATAATGGAAGATGTCGACCTTTTTTTTTTTTTTTTCTGTCGTCAAAGAGAAGTAGGAAGAAACGTTTTTTTTTTTTGGGTTTTTGACTATTTAACCTAGAAAAGTCAATCACTTAAACTTGAGGGTAGTTTTGTCTCAAAAGATTAGCAATAGATTTAGAAAACATAGATTTGTAAATTTCACCTCTTGAGATTGGATTTGAGTAACGCTTGTGCAAATCAAAGAATTGTAAATTTTGGATTTCATTTTTTTTTAAAAGGTGTAACCAACCACAAAAATTTGGATTTGTAAATGAATTCCACAAAAATTCCAAACAGTCTGTTAGGGTCTTAAGTTTTCTAATTGTACTTTGTAATACTAATTATTTTTAGTTATACATAAGAATTTAATATTTTTTAATTGCAATTAATATACTAATTATAGTTAAGTTTTAATTAGTATTTATTATTAAATTATTTATATGTTAATTGTGTTATACTAATTTTTTTTATGTTTGTTTAGAGATGGACTCACAAAATAGAATATTAATATCAATAAAAATATAATATTTCCATAACAATAAACAAATATGAATAGAACACATAAATCTAGTGAAAAGGTTTTAAATTAAAAAAGTAAAATGAAAAATAATATTAATAAATATATATACATACATATATATATATATATTAGCAATTAAAATAGAATATCATCATGAACAATGAACAAATATAAATTAATAAATATTAAAATAATATGTTTAATTCAAATAAGAGGAGATATTAGAGTAAAACAAAAAATAGAGTAACCCTAAAATAGGAAAGCTATTGGAGGAAATTAAAATAGAGATTTTCTAAAATAAGAAATTGAATAAAAGTAGAAAAAACTTCTAGAATAATATTGAAATAGGGGATTCCTAAATGTAGAAAAATACTCAAAATCCCCTAAATGCAAGGAAAAAAAATGATAGGGAAGCTGTTGAAATTAGCATAGGAAGGATACTAAACATTGTTCCATTTGGGAGAAGAATGGTAAATCTTGTAATATAATACTGTAAAAATTTAACATTTTGTAATGTTTTATGATTATAAAGATTTTGTTCACTGCCCCTTTATTTGGCGTAACAATGCAAGATTTTTTTGTTATATTTATCTAAATTATGATATTATTAAACTATTATTATATTCCAAATAATGCCTCTATTTTTTAGGAGATCCTTAAATTCCGTTATTGCATCCCCTATCCCATTCCCGGATGTTCTAGCTAGAAGTTTATAATATATATAGCTAGTGTAGATTAGTGTTAAGTAATTGTAGTTTAGTATAATTTTGTTTCTTAATTACATTTAGGTTCTTAAGTTTTTCTAATTGTACTTTGAAATACTAATTATTTTTAGTTATGCTTAAGGATTTAATATTTTTTAATCACAATTTAATATAATAATTATAGTTAAAATTTTAATTTAGTTTATTATTAAATTATTTATATGTTAATTGTGTTATACTAATTTTTTATGTTTGTTTATAGATGGACTCACAAAATAGAATATTAATAGCAATAAAAATAGAATATTTCCATAACAATGAACAAGTATAAATAAAAAACACAAAGCTAGTGAAATGGTTTTAAATTAAAAATGAAAAATGAAAAATAGTATATATATATATATATATATATATATATATATTAGCAATAAAAATAGGATATCGTCAAAAATGATTATAAATTAAAAACTATTAAAATAATATGCCCAATTAAAATAAGGAGAGATGTTGGAATAAAACAAAAAATAAAGTGCCCTTGGAATAGGAAAGCTATTAGAGTAAATAAAATAGAGAGTTTTTAAACTAAGGGATTGACTAAAAGTAAGAAAAGTTACTAGAGTAAAACTGAAATAGGAGATCTCTAAATGTAGGAACATGCTCCAAATTTCCTAAATGTATATATATATATATATATATATATATATAGAGAGTATAAATGTAAGAATCGTAAATATTCTCGCAGTATTGTGAATATTTCACATTTTTGTAATGTTTTATAATTATAAAGATCTTGTTCACTGCCCCTTTGTTTGGTAACAATGGAAGTTTTTTTGTTATATTTATCTAAATTATGATATTTTTAAACTATTATTATATTCTTACAAATTAAGATATTATTAGATTATGATTAACCTAACACGTAATTTCTTTTTCGTTTTTACCCAGAAAAAGGAAAATGAAACAATCTAATTGAAAACTTGTTAGTGCATATGCTCTTGAAGAAACAAACAGGAGAGTACACAAAGAGTGAAGGCTACGTATACGTTATAAATCCATAAACAAGTTTCAAGAACTAATCTCTCTTTGGAAATTTGAAGCTTTTGGTGGAGTAATCGGGACTTAAATCGTACCTCAATTTGTTTGTCAGCCACAGCAAGATGTAATATGGTGTTCCTTTCATCATCCCTAGCATTCAATAATTCCTCATCATTCAAATCTTCAACAAGGAGCTTCAAAGCATCCACCAGATAATGTTGTACACAAAGGTGCAATATGGGCTCTCCTCGATCCACTCTAGCACGAGCTGCATCAGGTTGGGCTTTCACCAGTTCTCAACATGAAGTGGATTGTTTCCATCGCGATCGCAAGCAGAGCACATCTCGGGTTTGACAGATAACAAAGCTTTCACAATGTCAATGTACCATTTTGCTGATGCCAAATGAAGTGGTGATGATCTCCTGGAATCAAACTCTGCAGCTAGTTCAGGCTTGAGTCTTAATAGTTCTGAGCAAAATTCAACGTGCCCAAGCATTGCTGCTATATGCAATGGGGTTTCTCTAAAGGATGTGACCATACATGAACATCTTTCAAGAATTAGTTCATCTTTTTGTAGCAAACTAATCAAGGAAGTTACATACTGCTGCTTCATATAGCCCCTTCAACACTTTCTCCATTTATCCAGACACTTTTATCTTCTTTTCTTTTTCTCTTCTTCTTTTTCCCCTTTGAGGTTATGGCAAACTTTATACTGACATATGCGAGTAAGGATTTTTTTCATGATAATCTCATAAACAGTATCCAATGATTATTAATTATTTATATAATTTTTTTGTAATTAACCAATAATTCATAATCGTTAATGAATATAGCTCATGATATCAAATCAGTCTTTTTCTCGAAGTGTGTGCGTGGAAACTTAAAAGGACAAGGCTGTTGTCATGTCGGAGTCTCAAACAAAGACAGTTGGAATTACTCATGAGGTTTAGGCTAACTCCAACAACCTCTTTATTTTTTTCTTTATATATAGAGAGTTTGGAATTCCCTCATAAGCTTTTGGGTCCCCTATTTCAGTTTCACTCCAGCAGCCTCCCTACTTTTAATCTATCCTTATTTAAGGGACTCCCTATTTCAGTTTCACTCTAGGAGCTTCTCTATTTTAGAGACTCCTTTTTTTGTTTACTCCAATATATCTATATTTTGATCAAACATACCATTTGAATTTTTTTTTTTATGTTGTTTATTTTTTAATGATAGATTAAAAAAAAAAGAATTAGAAAATGAAACTAAAACTAATTCTACTAATTTGTAACTTAATTTTAACCAAAAATAAAAATAAAAAACTAATCCTATATCTAATTATTATAAACATACGTTTTCTGCAAACAATACACCCTCCCCATACAACTCTTTCATCTCCCAAATCCCTCTCCTCACCTCTCAATCACCATCACCAGACACAAAAAATTCCCACCACGCACCATCATCTACACACAAAAACCACCTCTATAGGCCACCACACACCAACACAAGATCTGCCAAGGAAAAAAAAAATACGTACCACCATACACCAACACAAGATCTGTGAACAAAAAAAAAAAGAGCACCAACACAAGATCTATCAAGAAAAAAAAATGTAAGAAAAGAACTTGAAACTTTTACCTTTTTTTTTTGGATTTGTTTTTCTTATCGGTTTGAGCAGTGATGTGTGCAAGAAAATTAGTTTATAACTAAAATGATGTCTCAATGTTGATATTGGATTTTTTGGGTTGAAAATTTTGGTGATTTGTTTCACAATTGGGTCTTGTTTGGTAATTTATTTTTTTTCAAAACTTGTTGCTGATTCTTTGAAGCATGATCTGTGTTTTATACACAGATCATGCTTCAATCTCCAACGGTCATAATTATGGCCGTTGGAGAGCTTTTCAGATTTTTTTTTTTTTTTGCTTTCACAAAGTTTTTGGGATGTAGAGAGCCAACTTTTGGCTCTCTACATCCAGCGAGAATTAGAACTGCGACAGGGGCTCCCAATTCTAGGGAGCCCCACATAGGGAGTCTGCTGGAGATGTTTTGCTAGATTTGCTCCCTATAATGGCTAAGGAGCCATTATAAGGAGTTTGTTGGAGATGGTCTTAGCCATAGCTTATGAAGATTACATGCCCGGATGATGGTGGTGACAATGACGGTGGTGGGTCTCAAGCATTTGTATAACACTTCTTTCTTGACGAACCATGTGGACTATATGCCATAGTAGAGCTAAAGGTTAACATAATATTTTTTTGTTTTTATTTCTATTTAGAGGAAGGCTAAAATCAATTTTACAATACCTCAAAAAAATATTGCATATTTCAATAATTAATCTCGAAACCTCTCGCATCCAAAGTTATAATCATACCACTAGTCCCCGTGGTCAAAAAAATACAAACAAAAGTTCTTAGATTCATGGAGATATAAAACAACATATAATTAGTCAGGGCTGGCCCAAGCTAAGGGCAGTTTGGGCCTGTGCCCAATGCCCCCTTAGTTCAAGGGCTCCAATTTAAAGAAATTGTTTTTTTTTTTTAAAGATAAAAGTCTATCCTAGACTAGTGTCATTTAATTGGGGCCAAGAAACATAATTTTGCATCTCAAAAGGTAAGAAAAATAAATTTTATATAAGTCTATCTTTTTGTTAACTTGTAATATTATGCTATTTTATAATTCTAATTTTGGTGTTTTTTTTAAAATTGTAGTGATTATTTTAGTAGAACATTTAGAGTTTTTTTTATTGAGAAAAAATCGAATTATTAAGGCTCCTATTTAGATAATCGCCCAAGGTCCCCAAATTGTTTGAGATGCCTTTTTAATTAGTTATCATGCTTGAATATCCATCATTTCAGTCTCCAATAATTATTAGAATAATTACATATCCAATTTGATTATAAGTTACAAATTGCTCAAAGGTAAATCTTTAGGCAGTTTCATTTACTAAGTAGGGGGTAAAAAAATCAAAATAAGTGATTTTAGTCCTTATCAAAAGAAAACTGATTCTTGAACCCCTTTCACCTTCATCTCACGTAGAGGTACTACAGAAAAAATAGTAAAATCCGATCCAATTTATCGTAATCACCTTTACTCCTTTTTGTTTTTCTCGTTTCAAATCTATTTCGATTCTTCAATTTGATTCAGTTATTGAGATAATTAATATGAAGTTTCCTTGTTCTGGGATCATTTATCTGTGTTTTAAGTCATTGGGTTTAGACATTAATTCAGTGCTTCTTAATCCTTTGAAAACGGCAACAATTTGTACTGATTTTTGTAATCTCATATATTCTGTCATTCTCCACGAGATGGTGTTTTTCGTTTGATTCAGCATCTTCTACTAGCCATCCCTTAGAAGGTATTGTTAAAAGATCATTAATTCCTAATGAAATGGATGTGGTAGTAATTTGTTGTCAGTCGTTCCTATATCTTGAAGGAACGATATCCGGGATTGCACATATTGAATAAAAATTTTGCAGCGGAAGACAGCATAAAATACAATTTTTCATAGCATATATGATATTCATATGTGTAGTCAATCCCAATACTTGATATTTATACAATATACATCTCAAACCAAAGGTAATACAAGAAGAGAAGAATACCTCTTGAAGACCAAAGGTTGGAATCATTTGGTGAAGCTTTGAGAACTCCTTAAACCTTTCACAAGTGTAGAAGTCCTAGATTGTCCACCTAGCAATTTGAAGAAGCCTTTCCTCCTCCTTGAGTTGTAGTGCTAGCAAACTCCTTTAGAGAATCATGGACTAGAACACTTCTCTCTTTTGAAAGATTACTTAAAACTACTCTTAGTTTAGTTATCTTCCATAGTCTCAATTTAATCCAAGATGATAAAGCAAGTGAAGAACTAATTTTCATGTTCTTGCAACTCATCTATAGTGTATGTTTATGTGGCTGATTTTTCAGAAAAGAAGAAGACTTCTAAAGCCATTTCTTTTTCTCTATTTTGGTTGTGCATACACATGAGAATGAGCAGAATTTTTCCTCTCCTCTCTCCTCTCTCCTCAATTAGTTGTGTATGTTTGCAAGAAATAAGAAGAAAACTTTGTCTTCTTTTTCTTTTTGCTTTGACCAAGAAAAGCACAAGATACAAGGTCCATGCTTTGTCTTGTTATGTTTTCTTTTCCTTAATTCATGCAAAACACGAGACACAATATATTAATAACTTTTTCTTCTTTTGTTTTGGTTTTTTCGTGAAAGAACATACACATACAAACATATATGTCTTTCATTTGCCTTCTCAAGACAAGTTGCCATTATTTAACATTTAAATGAAGCCTACAATTGTTGACCAATTTCAACCCTTGGATTAATAGATGGATGGTTAGGATTTTAATCTTGGTACTTTATGTTTATTTGCTAATACTTTGCCACATCATCATGTTGGCAACCAACATGAATAAATCATATTTTATCTATTTGCACTAAGCACCCAAAACTTTACCAATCTTACAAATTTGCCCCATTAACTTTTAATTGTTGAGACTACAATTATTAACTCTTAATAATTTATTAGAGAAGATGATTCAAGTCCAAGCAAGACTTAATCTCCTTGCTAATATGGTGTGACTTTCTAGGTTCAAAGCCAAATAGCACTAAGGAAACATTAAACACCTTTAATGTCAATCAAGTTCTTAATTTGCTTCAAGAATTTCTCCTTTAATTCTTGAAACACCCTTAAGGTCTTGAGTGACGTCTAGCAACATATCAAGACAATTTATAAGGCAATGAAGTAATCACATAATGAACCTTTTTATAGTCGCCGATTACCGTGCAATCCAATCATTCCATTAATTGTCTCGTCGAGCAAGAACCATGATTCGATTAAGTTCATATACTCGATACTATGCATAGATCTAATTGATGTAATGAGAGATGACACATGGAAACCCCTTTCTCCATCATTCATACCTTGGCCAAAGATTTCCTCATTAAACAACCAATCTTAAATTGCATAGGACATCGCCTCACGACAGAGGTTAATGGATCCTATCTTGACCACTCCTTTAATATTAACATCCCTATGTTAATCAAAGGTAACAACATATGTGATAGTCCGTAATAGATTATTGAAGTCCCGATCAAATAATCTAAGGATTATGAACACTTTAAGTATTTATCATATTAAAGAAATACGCCAACATATTCTAAACGCTTTTAGAATACATTCCTCTAATGAAAATACTAGGGACTTATTCATACATATAAAGAAGGAGAATATGAATGTGCTAATCATGTCAATATGAAAACACATATATAAACATATATGCCATAATGTATAAGTTAATGTCAAAATGCCCCAAAATATGTCATCCAAATATGTAGCATTAGGGCATATCTCTAACATATCTCTCATGTTTCTTGGATTATTTACAAGTGGTATTCAAACTCTTATTTTTGTAACTTTAGCCGCAAGAGTATATAGGTGAATCCATGGAGGACCATCATTGAAATAGTCTTTTTTTTATTTTTATCTTAGTCCAAATAAGTGTATGTGCGGATCAAGATAATATATATATTTTGGGAATATACGCTATACACAATTTAGAGTAATTGTAGCAAAATTACAATATTAGAAGTTGTAAAAATAGTTATTGATATAAGGAAAAAGGTAGAAAGCCAGTAAGGTAGACTTTGACCAAAAAATAAAATGTAAGGTAGACAGGCAAAAAAATCCTCCCATTCTTAATGGAGAATAGAAGAAATCATATTTTCGTAAAATACCTTAATTGAATTATATGTAATTATCAATAAATTAAGTTGAATTTTATATCTACACTTATCAAAATCCTAAGAATCTATTCTATGGATATTTGAACAATAGTTATTTTTCTATTCCAAGATGTTATGAGAAAATGGATATCGATGGTTATGCAAAAGGAAACCCAAGTCTTGCTTGAGTTGACAGCTTATTTTGGGATTAGAATGGCACATGGATTGACGGTTTCTTCATCAACCTTGGCATTATAACATACTACCAATCATAGGGATCTAACATCTCTACATTGAGTCTGATTCTCAAGTTGTGGTCTAGTTGATAACAGGCACTGTAGTACATATCAGCCCCCTCACGCCGCTTTTGGAAGAGTACATAGATATTCTCTCTCACGCCAAGAATACCACTACCTCTCTCATATTTTTTGTGAAGCAAACAAATTTGTAGATTGGTTCGCCAATTATGGGTTTTGTCAGAATTTGGGTTACCATACAATGATACAGCCACCCCATCAACTCCTTGTACTTGTAGAGAGGGATAAAGTGGGTGAATCTACCTAGAGAATTATTAATGTTTAGTGAATTTACCCTACATGTAGAAAAGGATGACTCTAACAACATCGTTAAAGCACATTTATATATCCTACATGTAAAAAAGGAATTAGTGCAAATCAGCTCTCTTAAGTTTTAGGGGATTCTAAAATTGATTTTTAACATTTTATATTTGGGGTACTGAAGAAACAATCCCCTATATATACCATCAGTTATCATTTCCAAATGTCAAATAATGGGAAGAAAAAGAAATAGAGAAGTTGTTAAAGTAAAACTAAAATAGAAATTCACTAAAATAAGGTATTGATTAAAAGTAGGAAAACTATTAGAATAAAACTGAAATATGAAATCTCTAAAAAATAGGGAAATGACACCAAAGCTCCTAAATGTTTAAGGAATTTGGATTCATTTTCTAATCTTCAGGAATCCTGTAATTCAATTTCACTCTAACAGTTTTTCTCTTTTTGGTCAATCCTTCAATTATTTTAATAAATTTTTATTTTAATTTTACTCCAATAACTTTCTTATTTTAAAGACTTTCTTAACTGGAATGGAATAAGAGATGGTTCAACTCCCCCAAATTTGAAAACTAATGGAACTGTTTGGAACCATAAGCTTCCCTTTTGAAATTTTAAGAGTGTCGAGGTCGGATTCTCGCAGTTGAACTGTTCGGCTACGCTTGCCGAGCTGAACGTTTCAGGTTGGCCTTCGAGTTGAACTTTTCAGGTCGGCTACGTCACCTGCACAGAGTAAAGAAGGAAAATGCGGGATGATGACCCGGATTTACCCCTCAGGCGCTCGAATGATTAGTATGTCCGAGCTGGCAAGGTAGCTGAGAGCATTTAATGACGAGTTACCTTCAAAGTGAAGAGGGTGGAGCTCTATTTATACTGAATTCGGGTCTGACAGCATTTAATGCAGTGCAGCTTTATGTCCCATCAGTACTTTATGTCCCATCGGAACAGCTAGCATTGAGGTCGGGGTTTTTCGGGATCGGGTCAACATTTCGGTTGGGCATTTAGCTGAATGTGCTGGCCTCGGCTCAGATTAGCCCGTCTCAGGTAGGCATAGGTAACTCACCCCAGCTCGGTTACCTCTCATCAATCCCCCTCCCCCCCAAGTCGAGATCGAGGGGGTGAGATCTAGAATTGGGTTTTTTCCCAAGCTGGAGGTTCCTGACCTCGACAGAGTATGGATGGCCACGTCAGCGGTGCATGCCCTTTAGATGGCTGACACGTCACCTGGCGGTTTTGACAAGACGCGACGTTTGGGCTTCCCGAGGTAATTTTCAGAAGCGCCTATAAATAGGGCCTTGACATCCGAGATTCGCTCTACACTTCGCTTTCAACCTTCAAGATTTTTAGGTCGGACACCAGAGTGGTCAGACGCAATTAGCTCGGAAAGAACATCCTCGGGATTTTCAGCTCGGAGCCAGCTAGGTCGGTCGCATTCCGCAGTCAAGAGCAGTAGGCACATCCCAACTCCCTTTAGTCATTCCTGTACATTTATATTTGGTTTGTAGACAGGATGGGGATGTCAGAGTCGGAAGATTCCCAGGCAATAGAGGTAAGGTCCTATGGTGGTGATGAGAATCCGTCGAGCTCGGAATTTACCTCAGATAGAGATCAAGGTGGATAGAGCACTAGTGCGCATTCAGGGTCGGCTCGGAAATCTGGGCCCGGGGAGAGCGATGATGATTGCCAAGTTATTGGGGTCAGACTGGCGCAAGAGGAAGCCGAGGCGGATCCTTTGGCCGACCTGGGAGACTTGGAAGACAGGGAGGATGAGGAGCCGCTAAATCAATTGAAGGGCGTCGAGATACCTCAAGAGTTCCTAGCTGGGGTTTCTTCCACTAAGCCGATCGAAGCTGTCCCAGTTAGTGATGTTCGACCTCGGAGCTCGGCCACAGCTAGTGCTTCTTCAACTCGGGGGAAGAGGATTGAGCAGCTGTTTGCCTGTTGCAAACGTGAGTGCTATTCCACAGTCCAAATGGCCAACGCCAGGCTGAGGAACTGGTCGGTGGATCGTCATCACAAGCTGAAGGTTCCCGGTCGGCAAGAATCGGCTTGCTATCCACCTGCCGACCACTTCACCATATATGATCTCGCATTCGACGTAATCCAACTCCCTCTCCCTAATTTTATCGTTGGTATCCTGAACTATTTCGAGCTCAGCCCAGGTCAAATGTCGCTCAATGGTTGGGCCGTGATGGTGGCCTTCTATGTGTTCTGCCTGGAGAAGAAAGTGGAGCCGACCTTGCGCAGGTTCAGGCATTTCTTCGTGTGCAAGCTTAACCTAAAGCAGCCAGGGTAGTTCTACTTTGCAACTCGGGTCGGCAACTCCATATTCACTAAGTGGCATTCTTCTAACAAGGGTTGGCATAATGACTATTATTGGGTGGAGCCGGCGGTGAACTCTGGGTGCAGGTTGGACTGGATCCCAAGTTTGAGGAAGACCGCCAATGATGACCCCAAGCTCTCGAAGGAGGAACTCGGGGAAGTCGCGGTGCTCAAGCCCGCACTCGGGACGCTGATTGATATCGACAGTGTGCTTAAATGGGAGCAAATCTGTGATTTCAAGTTGTTTGGTAGGGAGCCCGACCTCTCGAGGGACCATCCCAACCTGCTTCCCGAGCCTAAAGGGGACACAGGGTCTAGCTCAGAAGAGGGTCAGTTTGCAGGATTGGCGCCCGACCTCTCCATTGTTCTGTCTGCTAGTCTTTTTAGGTTGGCATTCGGCTCGTTTTCACTTCTTTCCTCTACCTTTTGCAGATATGGCGGACATGAGGAAGCTCGCATATGCCCAGGTGCGGAGGAAGAGCGAGGTCAGCGGCGAGGCGTCGGCTCGGTCAGGCTTGGGAGGTGCCGCTCAAGGGTAGAGGCAGCGGCCCAGCGGCCAAGTGTGGGAGGTTGGCTCCGAGGTCTCCTCAAAAGGGGCTTCGGGGTCCCCTTTGCCTAAGACATCGGGCTCGGGAGTGGCGATCCCCGAGCGTTATTCATCCTGGCCTGAGAGCAGAAAGCGGCCTCGGGCCGAACACTCCAAGAAAGGTAAAGCCACGGAGGTGAGCCCTCCAAGCAAAGACTTCATGGAGGCGTCCAAGGTGGACCGCGACCCCAAGCTGGCAACGGTCCCGGCAGAGCAGCTCTCGCTTGATTTGAGGACGGCCATAGTCACGGTGAGTTTTTATCCAACCTCTGGTAATGTTGTTTTTTAGCTCGGCTGATTGCTTTGTTTTCTTCTATGCAGGCCGAGTCCCACATCCTCTCGGTTCCCAGCTTCCTAGTCAGGGCCTAGACTCACTGCGTTGAGCTCAAGCAACGATACGTGGATGCCCGAGCCGAGCTTGAGACCGTGAGGAAGAAAGCCGCTCAGAGGCAGAAGGCGGACACGACGGAGATCGACCGCCTAAAGAAGGAGCTTGACTTGGAAAAGACCCAGCGCGAAGCCGCGGCCAAGGACGTCGAGAGGTACAAGAAGGAGAAACGAGAGGCCGAGTCCAAGCTTCGGGATCTGGTGGACCGGGTCGGCGTCGAGGGAAAGAAGGCAGTGGAGGCCTTCAAGTCCAGCGACGCGGCAGTGGATTGGTTGGCCACAGAAGGCGGAGCCATGGCAAAATACGCCGAGATGGAATTCTACTTCCGAGGTCAAGTCGCGGCTCAGGAGAGAGCGAAGACCTTCTTTCCAGCCACCAAGAACGATTACATCGAGATCTTAGAGGTTCCGCCGCCGGAGTTCTGGGAGATTCCTGAACTTCCGTCCGACCTGACATCCCAGGCTAAGGAGGTGACTGAGTTCGTCCAGAAGGGCATGGACCAGGTCAGAGATGAAGCTGAAGCCACCACCTCTGCCGCTGCGCCGAAGTAGATTTTGTAAATTTGCCCGAGTTGGGCTCTTGTAATTTCGCCCAGTTTGGGCTTTTTGTAATCATGTTTCAATTGAATGAAATGATTTTTTTTTTTTTTTTGCGTTTCATCGGAGTTAGTACTTGTGCACTTTTTCTTTTTTCGCAAAATTTTTTCCAAGTAAGCGGGGTCGGACAATATAATAGACCACTCGAACTTAAGTAAAAGGAACCAAGCTGGATGCGGTTAATGAATTATCATCCTAATCCGAGCTGGTTAACCGGGCAACTTCATAATCGTCGCCAACCTGGACTCGTCAGTCCGATTTAAAATTGGTCAAACTAATGTTGACGAATGTTGAGTTCGAGTTTAGACCCAAACTAATATACCGACCTGAAGCCGGATTACACCGAGTTGGATTTTAATCCGAATTGATAGGATATCAATTTGTTATTGATTATACCCGAGCTAGAACATAGTCCGAGTTGAGTTACTTGATCGTTAGCTCGTGATTAAGCATGGCCACCGCGTTAATCCGAGTTGGCAGTAGCTGTGTAGTTGTAGCACTCGGGCCTGGGTCGGGTATTGCGCTCGTTTTGGTGCTTGTCCCCATGTTGGGCATTGCACTAATTTACAAAAATGCATTGTATTGAATTTGTGCACGAAGTACTTGGGCTCGGGAGCCAATTACAAGCAATGTCTTGGCCCGGGGCCTTAACAAAAGATTTCAGCCCGGGGCCGTTACAAGAGGTTTCGGCTTGGGGCCGTTTACAAAATTTTTCAGCTCGGGGCCATTCAGACAAAATACCGCTTCAGGTGTTCTGAGTGCCATGCGTTCTTCAACAGTTTCCTATTTTTGTCGCGGAGGTAGAAGGTCCCAGGTCGGATTTCTTTCACGACTTCGTACGGTCCTTCCTAGGTCGGGGATAGCTTGTTACCCGAGCGTGGCAAAAAGATGGCCTTTCTGAGCACGAGGTCTCCAACCTTAATAGGTTTAGGCTTGACCTGTTTGGTAAAGGCTCTTTTCATGGCAGCTTTGCTGGCCAGCATTCTGATTTGAGCTTTAGCTCAGAGCTCTTCGGCGAGGTCGAGCTCTTCACGGATCCGTGCTCTATATATTTCTGGATCATGATGGAGGGTTCTACTGGTCGGGGACCCGATCTCCACTGACAGTACTGCTTGAGTACCGAAGGTTAGCTTGAAGGGCGATTTTCTCGTTGCCGAGCCGGTGGTGGTCCACTGAGCCCACAACACCTCGGGAAGAATCGATGCTCACTGGCCCTCTGCTTCCTCCAGCTTGGTTTTCAGGCCCTGCAAAATGATTTGGTTAGTCATTTCAACTTGGCCATTACTCTGAGGGTGAGCAATACACGAGAATCTAAGGTCGATCCCAATCTCAACACATTTGCCTCGAAAGTATGCACTGTCGAATTGCTTGCCATGGTCAGTAATGATGGCCTTTGGCACCCCAAATCGGCAAATGATGTTTTTCCATACGAAATCCCAAGCTGCCTTTTCTGATATTCTAGCAACACCTTCAGCCTCGGGCCATTTGGTGAAGTAGTCCACAGCTATGAAGGCGTGCTTCTTTTGGCCGACACCGGTTGGCAATGGGCCGATGATGTCTTGACCCCATTGATAGAATGGCCATGGGCTTATCATCACTGTGAGGTCTACAGCAAGCTTCCTCTGTACATTGGCGAATCTCTGGCAGGTGTCGCACTTTTTTATATACTCTTTGGCATCTTACTCTAAGGTTGGCCAGAAATAGCCTTGCCTTAACGCCTTCCAAGCCAGAGCTTTGCCTCCCAAGTGGTTTCCACATACCCCTTCATGAATCTCCCAGAGTACATAGTTTCCCTCCTTGGGTCCAACACATTTCATGAGAGGCCAAGTGTAGGCTCTCTTATAGAGTTGCCCGTCAATTATGACAAACCTTGAGGCCTGTTTCATGAGTTTCTGAGCTACTTTTTCATCCTCTGGGGTCATACCCCCTCCAAGTAGTCCACGATTGGTTTGGTCCAATCTGGGCTTAGATTGAGCTCAGCTACGGCTTGTACCTCTAACTGAATACTGGGTTCGGATACTTCTTCCACATGGACCAGGGCAGGTCGGCTCTCGCCCAAGGCCAATCTGGACAGGGCATCAGCCTTCGTATTCTCCTCCCTCGAAATTTGCTGTATGGTGAACCTTTTGAGCCTTGAGGTCAAATTCTTGACTCTGTTGAGGTAAGCTAGCATGTTACTGTCCTTGGCTTCGAATTCTCCCGATATCTGACTAGAAACCAGTTGAGAGTCAGTGCTCAGGTCGACTGTCTGCGCGCCGAGCTGAGCTGCAATTTTTAATCCTGCAATTATCGCTTCGTACTCCGCTTCATTGTTGGACGCCGGAAAGGTGAACTTGAGGGAGTATTGGTGCTTATACCGGGTCGGGTCGAGGATGACCACCCCAACTCCGCTACCAGACTTCTCTGATGCCCCATTCACATGGATCTTCCATACTTCTTCCGGGTCGTGCTCGGCTCGGCCGGTGCACTCCACCATAAAGTCCACGATGGCTTGGGCTTTGATGGCTGTTCTGGGCTAGTAGGTGATGCCAAATTGACTCAGCTCAACTGCCCATTTCAGTAGTCTACCCGACACCTCTGGCTTGTGCATGATGGACTTGAGTGGGGCATCCATCATGACCTTAATCGGGTGAGCATCAAAGTATGGCTTCAGCTTTCTTGCCGCCGTGATGAGCGCGAGGGCAAGTTTTTCCAATGGTGAATACCTCACCTCAGCCCCTTGCAAGGTTTTGCTGACATAATAGACCGGCTTCTATTCCTTTCATTCTTCTCGGACTAGTGCTGCTGTGACTGCTGTCCCCGAGTATGTTAGGTATAGTACCAGCTCCTCTCCCACCTCAGGTCGGGATAGCAGGGGCAGCGAAGTTAGATACCTTTTCAGCTCTTGGAAGGCATTCTGGCATTCCGCATTCCATTTAAAGTTCTTAGGATTCCTTAATATTTTGAACAGAGGAGCACACTTGTCAACTGACCTGGACATGAATCTGCTCAAGACGGCGACCTTGCCTGCTAACACCTGGACGTCCTTCAAGCAGGTCGGCGGTGCCAGGTCAAGTATCGCCTGGACTTTCTCCGGGTTGGCTTCTATTTCGCGGGCTGTGACCATGAAGCCCAGGAATTTGCCTGCCTTGACGCCGAATGCGTACTTTTTCGGGTTCAACTTTATCCCGAAGTGCTCCATTACGGCGAAGGCTTCAGCCAGGTCGGCTAAATAGTCTTCTGCCCTTCTACTCTTGACCAACATGTCATCTACATAGATTTTCATATTCCGGCCGATCAGATTTTTGAAGACCTTGTTCACCATCCGAGTGTAGGTAGCTCCAGCATTCTTGAGGCCAAAAGGCCTGACCTCATAGTAGTAGAGTCCTTTATCGGTGGTGAAAGCGGTCTTCTCTTTGTCTCCGGGAGCCATCTTGATTTGATTATAGCCTTTGAAGGCATCCATGAAAGAGAGTAGCTCGAATCCGGAGGTGGCGTCCACCATCTGATTGATCCGTGGTAGGGGAAGCAGTCCTTAGGGCAGGCTTTGTTGAGGCCGGTGAAATCAATGCACAGTCTCCATCCACCTAAGGACTTAGTCACCAGCACCACATTGGACAACCAGGTTGGGTACTGTATTTTCTTTATGTGGCCGGCATCCACTAACTTGTCCACCTCTTCTGCTATGATTTGTTGCTTATCATATTGGAAGTGCCTGCGCTTTTGCTTTACCGGATAGTGATTTGGGTCGGTATTCAGGTGATGCTCAATTACATCTGGGTCAATACCTGTCATGTCAGAGGCAGACTATGCAAATATGTGTTCATTCTTTAAAAGAAATTGGCTTATACCTTTCTTGAGGTTGGCAGAGAGTTCACTCCCAATCTTTGCTCTCTTGGTTTCATCAGAGAGCTCCACCTCCTGAAGGTCTTCAGCTGGGCTTCCCCTCTTAGCATCTCTCTTTTCCTCGGGTAGATCTGGTCCCCAACTGACCTGATATTTGGGTCGGAGTGAGTTTTCATAACATTCCCGAGCTGAGAGCTGGGCTCCACGAATGGTGGTCGTGCCGGCCGGGGTCGGGAATTTTAGGGCCTGGTGGTAGGTGGAAGGGACGGCCCTGAAATGGTTGAGCGCTACCCGACCTAAAATCCCATTGTAGGTGGAGTTGCAATCCATTACGATGAAGTTGGCCTGCATCGAAACCCGTTTATCTCCGTCCTCCAGCTTCAGCGGAAGGTTAATAACTCATTCAGCTCGGTGTGCTTGCCTAGTGAAACCAGCTAAAGTGCCCCTTAATGGCCCGAGTCGGCTCCTATCCAACCCCATTTGCTCAAAAACGCTGATGAATAAAATTTATGCCAAGCTCCATGTGTTCACCATCAGCCTCTTTACGGTGAAGTTGGCTATCTCAGCGCTGATCACCAGTGGGTCATCGCGGGGCAGGATTACCCCCTCCAAGTCTTCTGAGGAAAAGGTGAGCTCATCCGCCCTCAGGGCCAGACCCCGCACCGGTCCATACTCCCTTCCAGCCCGAACATAACCCTTCCTGCCTGCCGAGGTCTCCCCTCCCTAAGCCAGTCCTCCTGCAATGGTTTCAATCACAGCCAAACGTCCGCCCCCAGCCTGGCGTCTGGGTGGACTCCTCTCTCTATCTCTTTGATCATGATTTCAGGTCGGCTGCGGGTCTATGTACCTTCGGAGATGGCCTCGGGCTATCAGTGCCTCGATCTCCTGTTTCAAGTCTTTACACTCTTCAGTGGTGTGGCCGTAGTCCATGTAGTAGCGGCAATACTTGGTTCTATTGCGCTTCTCGGGTCGGCCTTTCATCCTCGGAGCTGGAGGCAGGTGGTTCTGGTGCTGGATCTCCATCAGGATCTGCTCCATTGTGGTGTTGAGGGGAGTGAACATAGTGAACCGGGGGTTCTGCTTTGGCTGTTAGGGCTGCTTGCCTCGGTCATTTTGGACTTTGCCCCCAGGTTGGGCTCGGGAGGTTACTCCCTTCCTGCCAACTTCTTTATCCTTGTCATCGTCCCTCTTTGCCTGATGGATTTTTTCCGAGTGTATGTACCCTTCTGCTCGCACCATCAGCTCGGACACAGTATCCACGGGGTCGATTGCCAATGAAGATGTAAGGGGGCCCGACCTGAGCCCACTCTGGTAAGCCATCAACGCCATGGAGTCCTCCAGGTTGGGAATTCGAATGGACTCTTCATTGAATCTGGCTGTGTAGCCCTCAGACTTTCCCCTCTATGTTGCTTTACCAGCAGCAGTGTAGAAGTGTGGCGGGTGACGTGTTAGCTCCACGTAAAGCGGGAGAGGAAAGCCTCAGCCTGCTGATGGAAACTTGCAATTGAACCGGGACGAAGCTTCTGGAACCAATCCAAGGCATTTCCAACCAAGGTGGTCGGGAATGTCTTCGTCTTCATGAGGTCGGACATGTCATGCAGGGTCATATGGTGATCGAAGTTGAGCAAGTGGTTGGCTGGGTCTCCATCTCCATTGTAGACTGCCAGGTTGGGCATCCGGTTGCCGGTGGGCAGTGGCGTGGCTAGTACCTCGGGTGAGAGGGGGCTTACGCCGAGCTGGTTGATAACCTTGGCTATGGCGGCCGCGATTTTAGCCTGCTCGGGGTCGGCTTGAGCCGCCCTTGGACCTCTCGCCTCACCGGGTCTCGCCACCGGCTCTGGAAAGCCCTCTTGGTCCTGCATCAGCCTTGGCCTGGGGTCTGGGATGATGAACTGTGGACGCAAGGGCTGCAGCATAGCTTTTTGCAGAGCCGAGGAGCCCTCAGCTAGCCAGGCTACCTGTTCTTTGAGTTCCTCAAACATCCTCAACATCATTTTTATCTCTGGTGACAGGTTGGAGTTGAGTTTTCCTTCCCCCGTGGGGTTGGTTTGAATGGCTAAGTATATACTTTGGCTCGCCCCAACGTCGGCTGGGTTTGGGTTTTGGCTAGGCACCTGCGTGGTTTCGAGGTCCCCATCCGGGTTAGGTGAATCCTCTACCGGTGCACTGTGGCTTCTCGTTTGTACCATAGTGGTTTCTCAGTGAGTGGTGAAGGAGAGTGATAGAAGGAACTCTTCCCCACAGACGGCGCCAAACTGTCGAGGTCGGATTCTCGCAGTTGAACTGTTCAGCTACGCTTGCCGAGCTGAACGTTTCAGGTTGGCCTCCGAATTGAACTTTTCAGGTTGGCTACGTCACCTGCATAGAGTAAAGAAGGAAAAGGCAGGGCGATAACTCGCATTTTCCCTTCGGGCACGCGAATGATTAGTATGTCCGAGCTGGCAAGGTAGCTGAGAGCATTTAATGACGAGTTACCTTCCAAGTGAAGAGGGTGGAGCTCTATTTATGCTGAATTCGGGTCTGACAGTATTTAATGCAGTGCAGCTTTATGTCCCATCAGTACTTTATGTCCCATCGGAACAGCTAGCATTGAGGTCGGGGTTTTTCGGGGTCGGGTCAGCATTTCGGTTGGGCATTTAGCTGAATGTGCTGGCCTCGGCTCAGATTAGCCTGTCTCAGGTCGGCATGGGTAACTCATCCCAGCTCGGTTATCCCTCGTCAAAGAGAGTTGTTATATTTGGCCTTCAAAGGCGTTGTTTTACATATCTCTATCAATTCAAGCTTTTATACTTTGGAAAAGGTCGATCACGATGTGATCCCGACCAAAAAAAAAAGGATTGCAATGTGGTATCAATACAATATCTAAATAACTGAAACCGAAATCGATAAGAGATTTGTTATCTGCGATTTTTGATTTCAATTATTCGCGATTTTCAGTTTCAGTTATTCGCGATTTTTTATTTCAATTTCAAATTTAAATTATGCTAAATAATTTCAATTTTAATTTTTTAAAATTTTATAGTTAATCGAACTGTTGTCATTTCTAATAACAAAGTATAGAAGACATCTACGGAACATTTCGACATAATGTAAGAGACGGTAGGGAAGGCATTGGTAGCCATACGTTTGCACAACTCGACGCAAAAGACAAACTTGTAGCCACTTGGTACGAGCATCGCCTGCTTTTGAAAGCTACAACTGATAACGGACAAACTCTTCTCAATCTTTTAGTTCAATTTTAAAATTATTTGTTGTAATTTTACACAATCTCCTTATCAGTTAATTGTGTAAAGTGATTAATATGAAAAACAAAATGTTTATACCCACTTAATAACAATTGGTTTTAGAATAAAATTTTAAGTTAATTTATAAATTAATTTATCAAAATGATATGAGCATACCCTAATAACATTATAATGTAATGAATAAGATTCAATAACTGTAAATTATCAATATCATTTCTTTATAATTATATAAATACAGTTGTTGGATCTCATTCATAATATAATCACGTTATAAGTAGAATCATTCAGCACATCATTACTATTCGATAGTGCCAAATAATGAGGCTCTTAATAGAAGGTGAACCTGAATGAGTGTGAGACCTACTGCCCAGTGAGTGTAATTAATGATGTGGGGATGATTCTCATTGTCGGATGAGTAACTCTCTCAAATGTCTATTTCTCACTCTATGAGTGAATTATCAGACCTGTTAAATGGCTCTTCTTCAAATATTATTGTTGTTGACCAAAGTAATGCAAAACACTTGGGCAAATAATGCTCTTGTGGCTTAATGTGTGTGTATGTATGTATGGATCGCATTTGAACTTGTTTAGTGTAGAGTCATGTCATATATATATGTATTTTTTGCATGGATCTCATTTGAACTTGTTTACAATAGAGTGATGTCATATAATATACATATGTATTTTTTTTTTTGGGCCGTAGTCAAAGATATATGTAGATTCCATATCATAATGCAATATAATATTAGCATATTGGGAAATCAAAATATAATATTGCATTATGATAGACAAGCTGTGTTGTAAAGCATTCGTTAATTTGTAAGACAAATGAAAAATGATAGCAACTTGTTTAAACTACCCTCTACTTCTATGGCCAATAATGCTAGGAATGCTTATTCCAAGAGTTTTACACGTGCATGGAACATAGAACAAACTTCCCCTTCTAATAGAATGCGATTTTCATACTAAAAATTTGACATTGAAATTTTTAAATTTACATCTTCATCTAAAAAATTAAATTTTAAGTCATGTTTAGGTCAGTGTATTAAGACACAGTTGTTCTCATGACTTCCCGAGCCCTCCATGACATGGGTTTTATTTTAATTATATATTAACTTCAACCTCTCCCGAAATAAAAAATAAAAAATAAATGAAAGAGTAATATTTTTCTTTGAGCCAATATTCTTTTAAACAAGTAACTTCATACTTGAAAAAAGGATCCAGGATTAGTAAACAATCAGCCATCTGCTAGTCGTAATGCAGGAGGCACATTCATTTGCTGAAACCCCTAATGTATTGCAAGTATCATCTTATTGCATGCATGCTTCTAAAGGGAAAATTCTTGTTCCATGAGCCCATTGATCGATCATGAGTCAGGTGGTAAATTTACATGGTATGAGGTGGTTAGGATCATCATGGGTGTCGATGATAATAATAAATATAATAATTTTTCTCTAACAATTTAAACTTTTAGATAATATGGTAATTTAATATGAAATCAAACGGTCTTGAGTTCAAATTTCGCCATCATTCATTTAAAATAATTAAAATTATCCACCTGCAAGGCTTTAGAACGAGTCTCGCTTACACATGCGGAAAATATTGAAGATAATAAATAATTATAATAATCCATGTTTAATAGCTAAACTTTTAGATAATGTGGTATTTGGGGTATTCCTTTCTGATTTTCACAGCCCTGAGGTCATAAAATTTTGAAATGGAAGAATCTGATCTTCCATCTCACAGTAATCATGTGCATCACAAGGTTTATTTTCATTCTGACTTTATATTGGAGTTAACAGCAACTTGTTTTCTCTCCTTTTGTTTTGTTTGTTTGTTTGTTTTTTTTTTTAATGTTCTTTTTGTCTTGCTATGGTTATCTTTTGCTTGAGGTTATTCTCCGGTTGGTTTTACAAATGAGTTTAATTTGTATGTTGATCACCACGCCAGAGAGAGAGAGAGAGAGGAGAGGAGAGGAGAGGGAGGAGGGGGTAGAGAGGGAGAAAGCACCATTTAAATATTTATACATATTTTGTGTGGCCAAATGGAAATCCTAGGGTTACATTATTGAGGCTTTTTTTATTAATCCTAAGTATATCCAAATGCCTAAAAACAACCAACCCTACTTTGTGGAATAACTGTTTCCGAAAACCTTTTTTTGTAGTATATCGCAATAAGACATTTTTCAATGTATAAAAGCTTAAAGGAAAAATTATACAAATGGTCCCTATTATTTTATTAAAATTTTAAATTTATTCCTATTATTTAAAATTAGTCAATTTAATCTTTATTATATTTTTAAAAAAATAATAATTTTTTTCTTATTATTTAAAATTAGCCAATTTAGTCCTCATTATTTTAAAAAAAAATTAATTTAATCCTTATTGTTTTCTAAAAAAATTAGTTTAGTCCCTGCACTTGACCCCTATTTGGAGATTAAATTAAAATTTTCTAAAAAATAATAAGGACTAAATTGGATAATTTTGAACAAGATGGATGAATTTGAATTTTTAAAAAAATAATAGGGACTAAATTAACTAATTCTAAGCAATAAGGATAAATTTGAAATTTATGGGAAAAAATAGGGACCATTTATGACATTTTCCCAAAGATTAAATTCGTAGAAGCATGTTAACTATGCCTTTTATGGCCCTTAAAATTTTAAATTCCCTAAATATATATATAGAAAAGTTGTTAATTCAAACAGCTTCAACAATGTTGAGCACGTGGTTCAGCCCGGTCGGCAAACTGGTTTGCATCCATTGCTGCAACAACAAAGATAGAAACAGTTAAGCATCAGGAAAAAGAGTAAACGGAAGAAAATAGCCCCTAACAGAGGGCTCCTCATCCCCTTCACTGTATGAATGAATAGATGGATTATGGGAATTCAAGGGTGACACAGCCATTGAATGAGAAGAAAGGATGAAGGAAACACGTACCTATAAGGGTTACAGGAAAGATCGCAGACTGAAGCAAAAGGCCTGGACTTTTCCGGCGAGAGAAGAATTTCTCCGGCGATGAGATAAGAAAGAGGAAGAGGAGAGAATAAAGTTTCGAAGAATTAATAAGGTGTTTTAAATTCAAACCCGAGGGTTTATATAAAGAGGAAAGACAGAAAGGCGGGAAATCACATGTGATCCTTCAGATTTTACGGATGATATTAACTTCATCTTCGTGAAGAAATAGGAGCAGCTCTGATTAGTCCACGTGGCAGGGAGAGAATTCTCTTCATTTAATAATCTTCCAAATTGTCAGACACGGTGCTTTCCCAACTTCTTGCAGAGCTCGAAAAACTAGGAAGGAAATTGATATGGGTATAACCGAGCCCGACATTTATTTCCAATGTTACCCTTATACCGAGCACGAGATAAGTCCCGAGATTATCCTTCAAGCAACACATGGGTTTTGTAGTCGAGCCATTGTTTTATACCTGAGGTGATTACATCATATTATCCCGAGCTCACCTGGCTCGGACATCATTTCTCAAGCCCACAGTATTCGGGTGAGAGATATTCATCTGTACTATAACAGTTGGACCAGACAGAATCCCATGAAATTAAGAAAAATGTCTTAGGAAAGGTATAAATAATCTACTTTCTCATCAGTTAACAGTAATTGATCTTTATCCAATTAGTCTACATTATCGTCTTCTTCCTCACACAACTTACTGACTTGAATATCGAAGTGCTCATGTAAGACAAATTCATGCCTGTTCTTTGGTTGCAAACCCCGGAGCTAAACTAAAGACACAAAAGAGTTAGAGGACAACTTTACCTTAACAAACAATTTTTTTATTTGATTTTTTAAAAACTAGGAGATCCTCATACTAATATTCAACTCTCCCAAATTTGGGAAGCTAAACCAACTCCAATCCCATTCCAACAGAGGGCGTTTTTGAAATAAAGGTTCTCTAAAATAAATGATATTATTGATAAAAATAAAAAAGTGAAACTAAATTAGAGAGATTTCTAAAACTAAGAAATGACTACCAATCCTTTCAAAATTTCTACATTTAGGGGATTTAGAGTAATTCCTCTTTTTTAGGGCATGCCTTATATATTTTTGTTTCACTCTAACATTTTCCTTACTTTCAATCAATACCCTCACTATATTTTAAGAAATCCCTATTTAATTTCACTCAATGAGCTTTTCTATTTATTTTTCTTTCTGTCATTCTACAATTCAAAAGAATATGACATTGTTTCTTCTCCGCAAATGTTGATATGTTGAAAATCAATTTAAAGATCACCTAAAATTTAGGAAATCATATAGGCAAGGTGTTGGAACTTATTTGAACCAACTCCTTCCTTTACATATAGAGTAAATAGGTATTTAGGTATTGTTTGGATTGAGGGATTTGAGGGGAAGTGATAGGTTTTAGGGTGATTTTTAAATCATTGCCCTTGTTTGGATTGAAGAGGTTTAAGGGAGAAGTGATTTGGGAAGAAAAGCAAAATCCCTCCACGTATTGAATTTGAAATCACCCCAAATTGGGGTCAAAGTAAGGGAGAGGAAAAATTGAAGCAACTAAATGACAATGTTACCCTTAGCCATTTTAGAAAATCACAATACTGCTACTCCTGCAACTTTTTTCTTCCTTTCTCTGTTTTTTTTTTTTTTTTTCATTTCTCTTCTTCTTTCATTATGGGATCAGACCATTAAAAAACAAACAAGAAAATGAGATCAAATTTTTTAAAAAAATAAATAAATAAAGCTGCCATCTGAGGGCACATTTGTCAATGTGATTATAAATTTTATTCCTCTAATTTATTTTCGCTCCAATCCAAACAAAGAATACAAATAATCATTTATTAAACTTTTCTTTACAATTTTTCTTAATCCAAACAAGAGTTAATCTTCCCCTTCCATTTCTTTTATTATTAAATCCTCTTCTTTTCTTTATTATTTTTTTCCCCCAAATCCAAACAATACGTTAAGGATGTTGTTGGAGTCATCCTAACAACAAGATCAAGAGTTTAAAGGGACGTTTGGTTTACGGATAGTTTTTTCATTTCATTCCCAGGAATATTATTCCCGGAAATATGGTTAAAAGTATTTGGATTGTTAAAAATATTCCTGGGAATATTTTGTCAAGTTCTTAAGAATATTATTTTATTATGTTTGGTTTAGACTCAATATTTTTAGGAATGTTGAGCAATTTTTCAATAATGCCCATAACTCAAAAAAAGAAGAATATAAAAAAAAGTGTACAAATAACGATATATTTTGCATACTTTAGCTAATACGCAAGTAAAAAAATACTTAACGTATTAATACAACGAAAGTAAAATTATTTCTATAATTTAAAAATTTTAACTTGACACTTCAAAATTAGAAACTTAAATTTTTTATTTTAAAAAAATTTAAAAATTATTTATTTTATTTTTAAATTTATTTGATTTTAAAATTTAGAATCTAGAAAATTGATATTTTTTATTTCATTTCATTTTGTATTTTATTATTATTATTTTATTTATTCTAAATATTTTTATTTTATATAGTTTTATTATATTTTATTCTTACTAATTTTATTTTATTTATTTTCTTTTTTTATTTTTTTTTTTTTTGTTATTATTTATTTTTTCTATATATTGTATTTTGTGTAGTTTTATTTTATTTTCTTATTCTATTTTATCATTTAATTTTTTATTTTAATTTTGTTTTATTTTATTATAATTTATTTATTTGATTTTTGATTTTATTTTATCTAATTTTTATTTTCTTTTTTTTTGTAGTTTTTATTTTTATTAAGTTATTTTATTTTTATATAAAGCTTATTTTAGTTTTTGAATTATTTTATGGTATTTATTTTAATGTTGTATTTTCTAAGATGGGTATTTGAATCTTTTATTTTTTCAAAGTTATTCTCATGACTTGGGAATGTGAGATTCTGACCCTTCACATGGGAATAAAAATTGGCCAAATCATGGGAAATGTGATATTTCAGGAATATTTGTTTATTACGCGAACCAAACATGGGAATGTCATATTTCAGAGTTTATATTCCCAAAAATCTTGTAACATTCCGCAAACCAAATACCCCTTACGAGTGTACCTTCTGAAGTTCTCTTAACCTTAGTTGTCAAATCATGAATCGAATCGCGAATCGAAATGCTATTTTTTTGAATCGCGAATCGTATCAAGTCGTGAATCGTAACTATTCGGTCACATGTTAAAAAATAAATTAATAATTGATATAGTATATTCCTATTATTTGTTTTGAGTAAAAAATTGCTTATTTGAATATACATTTCTACATATCAAACAATTTTAATATTCTCAAATAATAAATATATTTTAATGATTCTAAGTTCTAACCATTAAAAGCGAAACATATATTTTAATAGTCTTTATTTTACTATTCTTAACCCAACTAATAATATAATATAGACTTAATATTCTTAACCCTAACAACATAATATCTATTTAATATTCTCAAGTTATAGCCCACTATCAACATAATATATATTTAATATTCTTAATTTACAACCTACTATCAATATAATATATATTTAATATTCTCAAGTTCCAACATGTTATCAACATAATATATATTTAATATTTCTAACCAAAGTAAAACAAATACAACTTGGTAGCAGCTGGCAGCTACTTAAACATCTAGCTAGTTTAAAAGAAAACATTGTAAGTGCATTTTTCTATCCAAAGCACAATTGAGGTCTAGCAAGCGTGATTCTAGTCAACATAAGGGTATCCTTAGTAGAGTCTCTATTTTAGAGACTCTACTATCGTATAATTATTACGTAATATAGTTCATTTGGTGAAACAAAAATTCATAAAGTAGAGATTAAAATCACCAAAAGTGGGCCCGGGTCTCTAAAAAGTACAGAGTCTCTAAAAATGTTAACAAATTTGTTAACATTTTTAGAGACTCTGTACTTTTTAGAGATCCGGGCCCACTTTTGGTGATTTTAATCTCTACTTTATGAATTTGTTAACATTTTTAGAAACTCTGTACTTTTTAGAGATCCAGGCCCACTTTTGATGATTTTAATCTCTACTTTATAAATTTTTATTTTACCAAATAAATTATATTACATAATAATTATATGATAGCAGAATCTCTATTTTAGAGACTTTACTAAGGACAGCTTAACATGATCAATGATAGAGCACTTGCATTTTTGAATTGCAAACTTTATCTCATTCTGTCTTTACTGTTGTTTTATGCTTATCGAACCACACGTGCATATAATGACAAAAAAAAAAAAAAAACCACACGTGCATATCTTAGTTTGTTATTGTTCAAATTATACTCATAGTCGGCTACTTCCCATCACTGTCCATCTCTTCCTACTTATTCCTCAGCACCAGCCTTCTTTTCTGTGTCTACCTTTCTTCATCGTTACTATTTTCTCTTCTCACGATGGCTACTGCTTCTGCTTTTTCTCTCATTGCCCTGTTCTCTCGCTCTTCTGTGAACAACTATGGTTTACTTCCCACACCGTCACATAAAGCCTCTTCTTCCCAACCCCTTGCAGCTCAGTCTAAATACAATAATTCCAACAAGTCATCATCAAATTCCACCAAGACTAAATGTCTTGCAACTTGCAAGCAACATCAACAAGAAAAGTAAGGTGATGTTCTTCGTTAAAAATTCCAATCACCATTAGCAATTGAGTTCTTTTTCTAAAAAGAAAAAAGAAAAAAAACATATGCATTGAATCGCAACGGTTCAATGAATCGTCCGATTCGGTACGATTCATATGTGATTCACTTCTCGATTCACTTTAATTTACAATTTACTCACTGATTCGTATCAATTTGTGAGTGAATCGAATCGAATCGTACGATTCGTATCGTGAATCATATGATATCGATAACACTGCTCTTAACATACTGTCCCCAATATTCTTGTAGGCTTTTTTTTCTCAAATAAGTCAAAACAACTATTCTTTTTATGCAAGTGAAAATTGTTCATCCGAGATATGAAATAACGTTTAGCCCCACCATGGCATATAGACCACAAGGTTCGACAAGAAAGAAGTGTTATATAACATCTTGAGTCCCACCACCCTAAATGTCACCACCATCATAGTACCTACACGTAACCTTTATCAGTAATTGCTAAGCCTCAATAATTTAAACTGTCCTTGTTTGAATAGTCACCGACCATGGCACTAACCTTCTATGTTTTTTGTTCCATCACGTCTCGAGTTTAAATTTTCAAACCCATTTTACTAATTTAAAATAGTTAACTGAAGTTATTTTTTATACTCACAACACTCATTTATAAATCACATAAATACACTATGTCCCACTTATGTGGGATGTCACAACTGCACACCTCTTTGAGAAGAGATGACTCACGTTATAATATTACATAAGAGCTTTAATGATTGAAAATTGTTGAAATAATTTTTTATATTTTATTTTTTGCTATGTAATTGTTGGTACAGTAATGATTATAAAATGATGTAGACAGTTTAATGTTAAATTCCATTCATAACATTATCTTGTTATTAAAGATTCTTACTCGTATATCCTATAAGGTTTGCCATAACACACTAAGGGGAAGGAGAAGAAAAAGAAAAAAGATCGCGTCCCTGGATAGATGGAGAAAGTGTTGAAGGGGTTATATGAAGCAACAGTAGAAGGGAGTGTAACTTCCTTGCTTAGTTTGCTGCAAAAAGATGCACTGATTCTTGAAAGATGCATGGTCACATCCTTCGGAGAAACCCCTTTGCATATAGCAGCAAAACTTGGGCACGTCGAATTTTGCTCGGAACTATTAAGACTAAAGCCTGAACTAGCTGTAGAGTTTGATTCCAGGAGATCATCAGCACTTCATTTAGCATCAGCAAAAGGGTACATTGACATTGTGATAGCTTTGTTATCTGTCAAACCCGAGATGTGCTCTGCTTGCGATCGCGATGGAAACAATCCACTTCACGTTGCAGCCATGAAAGGCAAGGTTAGTGTGTTGAAAGAACTGGCGAAAGCCCAACCTGATGCAGCTCGTGCTAGAGTGGATCGAGGAGAGAGCATATTGCACCTGTGTGTACAACATTATCAGGTGGATGCTTTGAAGCTCCTTGTTGAAGATTTGAATGATCAGGAATTATTGAATGCTACGAATGATGAAGGGAACACCATATTACATCTTGCTGTGGCTGACAAACAAATTGAGGTATGATTTAAGTCCCGATAACTCCACCCAAAGCTTCAAATTTCCAAAGAGAGATTAGTTCTTGAAACTTGTTTTTGGATTTATAACGTAGCCTTCACTCTTTGTGTACTCTCCCATATGCACTAACAAGTTTTAAATTAGATTGTTTCATTTTCCTTTTTTGGGTAAAAGCAAAAAACAAATTACGTGTTAGGTTAATCATAATCTAATAATATCTTAATTTATAAGAATATAATAATAGTTTAAAAATATCATAATTTAGATAAATATAACCAAAAATCTTGCATTGTTACCAAACAAAGGGGCAGTGAACATGATCTTTATAATCATAAAACATTACGAAAATATGAAAATTTCACAATATTACAAGATTTACCATTCTTACATTTATAATCCCTACATATATATATATTTTACATTTATGGAATTTGGAGCATTTTCCTACATTTAAAGATCCCCTATTTTAGTTTTACTCTAGTAACTTTTCCTACTTTTAGTTAATCCCTTATTTTAAGAAATCTCTATTTTATTTACTCTAATAGCTTTCCTATTTTAGGGACACTCTATTTTTTGTTTTACTCCAATATCTCTCCTTATTTTAACTGAACGTATTATATTTATAGTTTTTAATTTATAATTATTTATGACGATATTCTATTTTGATTGCTAATATATATATATATATATATATATATATATATATATATATATATATATATATATATTATTACTATTTTTCATTTTTCATTTTTAATTTAAAACCTTTTCACTAGCTTTATGTTTTTTATTTATATTTGTTCATTGTTATGGAAATATTCTATTTTTATTGATATTCAAACATAAAAAATTAGTATGACACAATTAACTTATAAATAATTTAATAATAAACTATAATTAAAATTTTAACTATAATTAGTATATTAAATTGTGATTAAAAATATTAAATCCTTAAGCATAACTAAAAATAATTAGTATTACAGAGTACGATTAGAAAAACTTAAGACCCTAAGTGTAATTAAGAAACAAAATTATACTAAACTATAATTACTTAACACTAATCTACACTAGCTATATATATTATATACTTCTAGCTAGAACATCGAGAATGGGATAGGGGAAGCAATAAGGGAATTTAAGGATCTCCTAAAAAATAGAGGCATTGTTAAGAATATAACAATAGTTTAATAATATCATAATTTAGATAAAATATAACAAAGAATCTTGCATTGTTACCAAATAAAGTGGCAGTGACAAGATCTATATAATCACAAAACATTAAAATATGTGAAAATTTTATAGTATTACAAGATTTACCATTCTTCTCCCAAACCGGACCTTGTTTAGTATCCTTCCTATGCTAATTCCAATAGCTTCCCTATCATTTTTTTCCTTGCATTTAGGGGATTTGGAGCATTTTTCTAAATTTAGGGTTCCCCTATTTCAATTTTACTATAGTAGCTTTTTTCTACTTTTATTCAATCCATTATTTTAGGAAATCTCTATTTTAATTTCACTATAATAGCTTTCCTATTTCAAGGATACTCTATTTTTTTTTTTTTTACTCTAACATCTCCTCTTATTTGAATTAAACATATTATTTTCATATTTATTAATTTATATTTGTTCATTGTTCATGATGATATTCCATTTTAATTGCTAATATATATATATATATATATATATATATATATAATTTTTCATTTTACTTTTTTAATTTAAAACCTTTTCACTAGCTTTATGTG
Source organism: Ehretia macrophylla (assembly GCA_037974665.1). Classification (NCBI taxonomy): domain Eukaryota; kingdom Viridiplantae; phylum Streptophyta; class Magnoliopsida; order Boraginales; family Ehretiaceae; genus Ehretia; species Ehretia macrophylla. The sequence goes on along the minus strand of CM075764.1, from coordinate 63,692,850 downwards.
TTCTATATTGTTATGGAAATATTATATTTTTATTGATATTAATATTCTATTTTGTGAGTCCATCTCTAAACAAACATAAAAAATTTTGTATAACACAATTAACATATAAATAATTTAATAATAAATACTAATTAAAACATAACTATAATTAGCATATTAATTGCAATTAAAAAAAAATAAATCCTTATGTATAACAAAAAATAATTAGTATTACAAAGTACAATTAGAAAACTTAAGACCCTAAGTGTAATTAAGAAACAAAATTATCCTAAACTACAATTACTTAACACTATATATATATACATACATACATATATATATATATATATATATATTATACACTAGCTAGACCATCAGAAATGGGATAGGGGACGCGATAGGGAATTTAAGGATCTACTAAAAATTAAAATAGGGTTTCTAATAGGAGAGTTATTGGAGCTGTTTAGAACCAACAACTCTTCTAAATATATGAGATTTTGGAGTATAGGGGAGCTCTTGGAGAGGGCCTTTTCAAGTAGCTTAATTCTCTTGTTCAATGCATGACACTCCATTTACTATCTTTCAATCGCTCACAGAGATAAAAGTTGCAGGTCATAAGGTATTTGCTTGTCGCAACCTCAATTGATGTGAATGCACAAAACTCCTATGAGTTAACAGCGCTAGACATTTTAGCAAAGAGTCGAAGAGATGCGAAAGATTTCGATATTGCAGACTGCCTTCAACAAGTTGGAGCCCAGAAGTCAAAAGAAATAGCATCACCACGACCAAATGTCGTAAATCATATTGCGAGAAGTTTGACATCATCCACTTCAAAGAATCGAAACAGGATCAAGGCGAAAAAGATCAAACATGCAACTTCAACTTTAGATTTGCGAGGTCGTTACAGTTGGAAGCACTGTTTTGACAAACAAGATGTTTGGTTAAATAAACAACGTGATGCTTTAATGGTTGTAGCATCACTCATTGCAACAATGGCTTTCCAAGCTGGTGTAAGCCCACCTGCTGGTGTCTGGCAGGATGATTCCGGAGAGCATTCAGCAGGGTACTCCGTATTGGCATATCGAAATCCAACACTACACAAGATGTTTGTAGCTTTCAACACAGTTAGTTTCATTTCATCTATCAGCATCATACTACTACTCATAAGCGGCTTGCCTTTCAAGCGTAAGGTTTTTATGTGGATTTTGATGCTAATCCTTTGGATTTCGTTGTCATCAACTGCAAAGACTTATTTACTTTCCATCTCAGTCTCTACCCCCCCGCATGAAAAAGGTTCTCGTGCTGCTCTACTTAGAAATACTATACTTGTATGGATTTGCTTGATGGCCCTTCTGGTTCTGGTGCATATAGTTCGCCTCATACTCGTGATTAGTAAGAGAGTTAAGAGATGCTTAACAGGGAAAAGGAGCCGATCAAGTTCAGTGAACCTGAATAATACCATGGTCTGATACATTATAGGAAATCCCTTAAGATGTGAAACTGCAAAAGTTTATAAGATTGAGTTTGTTTGTTTTGAATGAGAGTTATATAGTATTAGAATTAGAATAATCAAATACATGGCTTATGAAGAGCTTATGTTACCACACAAAGCTATGCACCTTGGGAAAGCCACAAGTGATAATTCCGTACGTTTCATCCAAGTTTGGAATTCCAGTTCCATGCTTTCAATTCTAAAGAAACTAGCTCACTCTTAATGTGTGTGTATGTATTCATGTATGGATCTCATTTGAACTTGCTTACAGTGGAGTCATGTCATATATATATATATGTATTTTTTACATGGATCTCATTTGAACTTGTTTATAATAGAGTCATGCATGTCATACACAGAGCCTTCTCAAACAATTTGGGGACCTTAGACGATTATCTAAATAAGGACCTTAATAATTAGGCTTTTTCTCAATAAAAAAAACTCTAAATTTTCTACTAAAATAATTACTACAAATAAAAAGACATTTCTCCAATGTTCTTTCTCTTTATTAAGTATTTCTTCAGCATCTTTCTTGGGCCTTAATAATTAGGTTTTATTAAGTCTATTGCATATAAGAACAATTAATAAAAAAAATGAATATAAGTAAAAAAATTAATTATTTCAAGTTAAGATATATATATATATATATATATATATATATATATATATAAGTATGTAAACTATATCAAAATTTATCACATAAAAAAATAAAAAGAAGAGTTGAATGTATACCTCTATGCTTTCTTTCTTGGGCAAGCCCTGCTTTCTTATATTACATGCAAAATTAATATCCTAATAAACAAAAATCGTTTAAGTGCTAGCCTTCAATAGTTGGGCCTTCAATAGTTCAAAAATCGTTTAAGTGCTAGCTGTTTGGCCTTCTTTTACTAAGTTAGTATTATTATTATTTTTAACTTGGGGCCCCCAAGCTAAGGGGGCCTTGGGCGCAGGCCCAGGCTGCCCATAGCTTGGGCCGGCTCTGGTCACACACACACACACACACACACACACACACACACACACACACATATATATATATATATATATATATATATATATATATATATATATATACCTACTTGTGGAAGAGGGGGTTCCTTATGTCAAGGCGGTTGAAAAAGGCCACAAGTGAAAGCAACCGAGACTTTATTCCATTGGAAGAGGCACAACCTCAATTCAAGTCAAGTAGGAGCTTTTCTACACTCAAAGGGAACCTGGCATTCCCTTAATTGAGACTTCCTATGCATAGTTGTAGCCTTTTGTATTGCATTATTGTAGAGTCAAGCTGGTGTAAGGCATTATTAGGTCAACTCCAATAACTTTTTTATTTTTTTTCTTTATATTTAGAGGATTTGAAGTATTTTTCCTATTTTTACACATTTTCTATTTCTATCTCACTCTAATAACTCTCATATCTTTAACTAATCCTTTATTTTATTTATGTAATCTTTAGTTTCATTCTAACAACTTTTCTATTTTTAACTTTCTCATATAATCTAATTCTTTGTGGTATGGGGGATGTGAGAGGAACTTGGCTCCTCCACAATTCTATTCCCTATAATTCCATACAATACTCATTTTGATTAATGTCATGTGTCACCAAATCTCTTCTACGGACCACATTAATTTTGCTAAATTAATTTTTCAACTACAATAAATTTCACGTTTGGAGACGGCACATTTTCGTCTCCGTTCCGTCTCCAATCTGAAAAAGGAGACGGAACGGAGACGGAACGGAGACGGAACTCAGGTGTCACCTTTTGGCCTGTCTCCTTTTTTCAATCTCGTCACCGTTTCATCTCAAATGGAGACGAAAAAATATTTCGTCACATTTCTATCTCTCTCACATTTCATCACCTTTCTGTCTCCCTCATATTTCATCTCCGTTCCGTCTCCCTTACATTTCGTCTCATTTCTGTCTCCGTTCACATCTCATCTCAGCTCTGTTTCCCTCACATTTTGTCTCTTTTCCATCACATTTTTTAATTTTTTTAAAAAATAATTTAAAATTAAAAAAGTTATTAAATTCTGACTATGTCATATTTTTTATTTTTAAAAATATATAAATAACAAATAAAGAAAAAAAAATAAAAAATGAAATTGAAAAATTAAAAATTAAATAAAATCCCCCCCCTCCCCTCCCCCCAAAAAAAATTACTAACATCTACCATCAAAACTTATATACCTAAATAAATAAATAAATAAATAAATAAATATATATATATATATATATATATATATATATATATATATATATATATATATATATATATATATAAACTTATATACATAGTCATAAACATACACATACACATACATATATACATATATAAACTTATATACATAGTCATAAACATACACATACACATACATATATACATACTACTATACAACTATATCTATATTTGGAACTAGATCTACATATATTTATACATCTATATATACATTTACAACTACATCTACATATATTTATACATCTATATATACATATACATATACAAAAATATACATATATATCTAACCTTAATGTGGGTGTGGGTGTGGGGGAGTAAGGGGGCGTGGGGGGTAGGGGGTAGGGGGTAAGGGGTAGAGGGGTAGGGGGTAGGGGGTTGGGGGATGGGGTAATGGGTTTTAAAAAAAATATTGGTTGAGGGCACGATCTGTGCTCTTAGCCAATTTAAAAAAATTGGCTCCTTTGGTCCGTCTCCTTCTCCTCTTTATTTTTTTGTTTTTTTAATTTTATTCATAATATTTTCTTTTCCTTCATAAAACGGAAAACAAAAAAAATATATATATATATATATATTTTTGGAGACGAACTATCAATTCCGTCTCCAATTTTGGAGACGGAACCTTGGGTCCGTCTCCCTTTTGGAGAAGGAACATTGGGTCCATCTCCGTTTTGGAGACGGAATGGATGGTCTGTCTCCCTTTTGATAATTTTTTTTAAAATTTTTCTCGGGAAAAAGTTAAATAAATTGAAACAACTACATCAACGGTTTATTTTCATTCCGTCTCCAAAAGATAGGCGAAATGGAGACGGATAACATATCTTCAAACATGTCATTTCTTTTTCGTCTTTTATCGGAGGCAAATTGGAGACGACATTCATGTTCTGTCTCGAAATCGTTTCTATTGGGAGACGGTTTGGAGACGACACACCTAAGCCATCTCCAAACCGTCTCAAAATGGTCACTATTTATATAGCAAAAGTTCCGTCTCATTTTCATCACTTTTTTGGTGACGAAAAGGTGACAGACTGTCACCTTTGATAGTTTTTCTTGTAGAAAGTATTAAATGTATACCAAAATCTAAACTACCAAGTTTAATTAGCAAACAAATATGAAAGCATAAGATATTTTAAAAAAAAAAAAAAATAGAAAACAACACACCTACTTCAGTACAAATAATATTTTACTATTTAAAGAAATTGATGTAAAGAAATTTTACGAATAATATTTTACTATTTAATTTATTAGACATTGTGTTTTTTTTACAATCTTTAGCATCTAGCTCTCTCAAATTTCTACTCTGACGTTGTTCTGTGAAGTTGTAGCCGAACTATAATTTGTAGTACTTATAAATTCCCTCCCAATTCACTAAAATTTAAGATAATCACAAATAAAATTACTAACTCTACACCATCAATACTAGTTTTTTTGTCATAATCAACATGAGATTAGCTCAAACAAATATCATATGACTTCTTTTTTTAAAAAAAAAGAAAGAAAAAGGAAATCATATGACTTGGAAAAAAATCTAATGGCTTCATTTTTTTTTTGACCAACTTCTATATCGTTTTGTAACAGATGCTTCAAGCACTTTCTAAAAATGTAATTCTTGGAGCACAAAAAAATAAATGGGACGTTTTCTCGCATTTTTTTTCTTTTGTCTATACATCTTATATATTGTTTATACAACATATTTTGTATCGTTTTCTTACATCTTATATATTCTCTATGCACACGGCTCTTGCATCTATCATATTCTTGCATTCCTTTTTTTTTCATTTCTTTTTGTAATCATTGTACTGGAGTAGGTATGTTTTTTGCTGTTTTCTTTTTTTTTTTTTTTAAAGAATCCTATGTTTCCATATTTGTTACTAATTAAATATGGTAGTTTAAATTTGGTATTTAATGCTTTCTAGCCATAGCTGGAAAACTAGTTTAACAAAATCAATATGGTCTGTAGATAAGATTTAGTGACACATGATATTAAGCTAAATGAGTATTTTATAAAATTGTAGACAATAAAATTGTAGATGAGTCACGTCCAGCAAGTATACTCCCCCAATTTCGATACTAAGCTAAAACCTTTTTCACCATTTACCTTTGTTATGGAGGAGGAATTGGAGACGACCATGGATGATTGTATGTTTGCTTGTAGTTGTTTGGGTTTTTCTTCTGTTATCACTTGAAAAAGTGTCTCATACTTTTTCTCCTTACGTGAAGATTTAATGATTATTATTATTTTAGTGGTTGGTGACGTTAGTCAATGACAAAATACACCAAGAATATGATATGTAATTTTGTCATTCTGATTCAATTGGCATAGTTCAATAACGTATGGCAAACATTTGAAAGGAATCAGATTTATACATTTTTCTTTTGGGTCAAGAATCAGATTTATACATCATAGTTAATTTTTTTCACTTCTCATTTGATACTCATACCAAACGTGAGAAATAAAACGATCGTTCTGTTTTGTTCTTGACAGGGGAGTACCCGAGCTGGGGACATCACAACCGGGTCACCGTTCAACCTAAAACACCTAATCTGACTCGCACTTGACTTGAGTGAACCCCCACTGTTATGCCAGCCATCCAGATGGGACGTAAAGCAAGGCACACAGCTCGGACCGGCAGGTAACGACTTTATCCACTGGGTAATAACTTTGTCCTCTAAATACACGACGTGGGCAGCCAGTGGCGTGTTGGACAGCATTGCACATTAATTGCTACCTAAATCCGAGATCAGTATAAATAGAGCTCTTCCCCACACTTATGGAGGTAACTCGTGCATTGATTACTTTCAACCACCATTATCTAGCTCAGACGCGCTAATCACTCTCATATCCGAGGGAAAAACTCAGGTCATCCCCCACCTTTTCCTTCTCTTTACTTGTCTAGGTCATACTTCCAGCCTGAAATACCAGCTTGGACGGAAGAAAGCAGTCCGACCTTAACTGTTGAGCTTTGCCCTTAACAATTTGGCACCGTCTATGGGAACCCGATAGGTCAAAAATAGTCCTACTAGTCCCATCATCTACTGAGAAATCATCATGGTACAAACTCGAAGCTACAGTGTGCTAGATAAGGACTCACTCGCCTTAGGCGAGGACCTTGAAACTACCCAAACACCTAGCCAAAACCCAACTCAAACCGACGTTGGTACGAGACAACGTATACACTTAATGTTGGGTGTATTATTGATATATTATTTCAACACCTTTTCACTTAAATTTTGTTAGTTCTTGAATAATTTATGAACAAGTTGATTGGTTCCGTGTTTGTTTTGCGATGTAGGTGAATTTTATGAGAAGACATGGATTTTGAGGCAAAGATTGAAGAAAAATGAACAAGGGCAAGCATTTATGCAACTTGTGGATAAATTGCTGAAAATTAAAGTAGTGCAGTCATAGCGTAGTTGCGTAGTGTCATAGGATTTTTAAGAGCAATTCGGTAAAAAGGAGCAAAAAGAAGAAAACCCTAAGATAAAAGAGTATCAGACGTTGAAAAAAAAGAGTTTTTTGAGAGGCAGCGAGCTTTTGGAGGTAGCCATCAAGAGGGGAGAAATAGCAACGTTCCAGAGGGGGAGAAAGAGAGGATTCGCGAGTTGAAAACGGAAAAACGATCCGGAGACGGACTTCTGCCCCAATTCTTCTCCAAATCCTAGTTTTCTCTATCTCTATTATCATGTTTTATGTTACAATTGGAATTTTATTTATTTTCATGATTATGTTCTAAGCTATTTTTCTAGGGCTACGATGTAGCCAGATTATGAATATTTGATGCTTTTGGTTTTGAATTGATGAACTATTTCATATTTGCATTGAGTATTTTATGCTGAGTTTAATGCTTGTGGTTGCCTGATCAACAATTACATGATTCGTGATTTGGTTTGAGACTGAGAAGTGATAACTAAATTAGACCACGTATAAAATACTATTAAATCGTCATAAGCTAGAGATAGTTATGAGATCTAGTGCAACATTTGAATTTCTAGGACTTAAAACGTTCCATGAGTTCACAGTTATCACAGAGATGCAGTTAGCTTGCTTATTGAGATAGGTTATTAATACTTGAGAAAGATTAATATCTACCTTAGCGAAATTGCTGGCAACGTAAGGAATAGGTTTCAATTGATTTAGATCAATAGTTTCAAATAGGATTAATCTTGGTGAAGTCGGAACCCCTAGAGCATTTTAATCCTTGATTTATCTTCTTTATTAATTTCGTATTCGCTTTAGTTGTTAATTCCAAAAGTACTTTATTTATTAGTTTTTACTCAAAATCTCTCATATTTGATTGTCCAAATAAAGTTAAAGCTAAATTAATTTCGGTAGTTTGTAATCACAGTCATCATGGGAACGATCTTTATTCATCATTTTATTACTTGTTACGATACGTGCACTTGCGTTAGAATTCACACAACAAGTTTTTGGCGCTGTTGCCGGGGACTGTCTTAATTATTAATATCGATACCAAATAGCTTTGATTTTACTTTGGATTTTATTTTATTTTGTTTTGTTCTCTTATTTTTGTTACGTATGTTTCGCGAACATATTCCTTTAGGTGTATGCGAAAGTTGGGAGATAACAATTTGTTGCCTTTTGATCCTGAGACAGAACAAACCTGTAGGAAGAACAAAAAGGAGAAAAGAACAACTATCCATCATTTGCAAGGAAATATGACTGATATCGTGGTAGCACAAGAAGGAAATAAGCAGGAAAATCTACCTAGAACACTGCGAGAGTATGTTTTGCCACCCACTGAAATTCAACCTGTGATTAGAAGGCCAGCAATTCAGGCGAATTATTTTGACTTGAAGACAGTGATGCTGTAGTTGATTTAGAATATTCCATTCCATGGACTGCCTTCTGAAGATCCTAACCAGCACATAGTAAATTTTTTAGAAGTCTGTGGAACAGTTAAGTATAATGGAGTCACTGATGAAGCTCTGCGCTTTCGCTTGTTTCCTTTCTCTTTAAGGGATCAAGCTAAGGAATGGTTGAACTTGCTGTCTTCAGATTCAATCACTACTTGGGAATATTTGGTGCACAAGTTTTTGTCAAGATTTTTTCCACGAGGAAAGACAGCGAAGTTACGCATAGAGATTAATAATTTTGCACAACATGAAGGAGAAACTCTATGTGAAGCGTGGGAAAGGTATAAGGCATTGCTGAGGAAGTGTCCTAATCATGGTGTACCCAGGGGGATGTAAGTTCATAATTTTTACAATGGGTTAATTAGTTCTACAAGAACTTTGATAGATGCATCTGCATGATGAGCTTTAATGAACAAGACAACAGATGAAGCTTATGCGTTGCTAGAGGATATTGTTTTGAACCACCAGCAGTGGTCAAGTGAGAGAGTCTCACCAAAGAAGACAGCTGGGATTCATGAGATTGATGCCATAACTGCCTTGACAGCAAAAATTGACAATCTCGCGAAACAGTTGCAAAATAATCAAATGACTGCTAATGCTGTCCAAGCGGCAGTGGTGTGCGAGTTTTGTTGTGGTCCACATCATAGTGTAGAATGTCAGGTTAGAAATCCATTTGCGTAAGGCACAGCAGAACAAGCACAGTATGTGGGGAATTTTAATGGGCAGCAGCACAATTAGTACTCTAACAGATATAATCCAGCATGGCGTAATCATCCGAATTTTTCCTGGAGAAATACTCAGAATGTGTTGCAACCTGAGCAGAATAACCCACCACCAGAGAAGAAGGTGAACCTGGAAGAGGTATTTGCTCAATTGGCGAGTTCGCAGACACAGTTGGCTAATTCTCAGACTTAATTTATGAATGAAACTAGGACAAACTTTCAGAACCAGTCTACACAAATCAGAAATTTAGAGATGCAGTTGAGCCAAATGGCTACTTTGTTTTCTGAAAGACAACAAGGAAGTTTACCTAGTACTTCAGAGGTGAATCCTAGAAGAGATGGCACAGAGCATTGCAAAGTGATCACTTTGAGAAGTGGCAAAGAGTTAGAGGAGCCAGTGAAAACTAAGAAGGTTGAAAAAAGTAAAGCAAATAATGAGGCAGAAGATAAAGAGAAAGTAGAAGCTCAGCTACAACCTATGAAGGAGCCACATGTAGTTGTGTCATTCCCTCAACGATTGCAGAAAAATAAGCTTGATAAGCAATTTTCTAAATTTCTTGAAGTCTTCAAGAAACTTCACATCAATATTCCATTTGCGAATGCGCTTGAACAAATGCCGAGTTATGTGAAGTTTATGAAGGATATCCTTTCGAATAAGAGGAAGCTTGGAGATTATGAGACAGTTGCACTTACTAAAGAGTGCAGCGCAATCCTACAGAAGAAGCTACCATAAAAGCTCAAGGATCCAGGGAGTTTTACTATTCCATGTGATGTTGTTTTTGAGCGAGCTTTGTGTGATTTAGGTGCTAATATTAATTTAATGCCTTTGTCTATTTTTAGGAAGCTTGGATTGGGAGAGGCAAGACCTACTACTGTAACACTACAGTTAGCTGATCGTTCGTTAAAGCACCCCAGAGGAGTAATTAAGGATGTGTTAGTCAAAGTCGATAAATTCATCTTTCTTGCAGATTTCATAGTGCTCGATATGGAGGAAGATAAAGAAATTCCTATCATTCTTGGAAGACCTTTCCTTGCAACTGGGGGAGCACTTATTGATGTTCGAAAGGGTGAGCTTAGGTTGCGAGTACAAGAGGAAGAGGTAACCTTTAATGTTTTCAAAGCTCACAAGTACCTAGAAGCAAGTGATAGTTGTTTTCGCTTTGATGCCGTAAAAACTATAGTGTCTAACCATGGGGGTCAATTGGATCCCTTGGAGGCTAGCTTGTTACAAGATAATTCTTTTGTTTCGGTGGGATTAGAGCACAAGGAATATTGGTCTATTAAACAACAAAACATGGGTGTATAAACAGTGGATGAGAAAGAATTCTTGTAGTTGAATAAGCTAAAAAGATCCTGTGATGAAGCGAATGAGAAAGCAAGAAGTTACAAGGAGAGGACAAATGAGTGGCATGACAAACCCGTTTCGGGAATAGATTTTTCTCATGGGCAACAAATACTTCTTTATAACCCACAGATTCCTGGAAAACGCAAGTCAAGATGGTCTGGCCCCTTTGTTGTAACTAAAGTGTTGCCTTATAGTGCTGTGGAAGTCACCCATTCAGAAAAAAAAGACGTTCAAGGTCAACGAACAACGGTTGAAAGCTTATTGGGATGATGAGTTTGACAAACACAAGACCGTTGTCCATCTCAACTCATCATGAAGAAATTGCTCCGTCAGGCTATCGACGTTAAAACAAGCGCTTTTTGGGAGGCAACCCGAAGTTTCTTACTTTTCTTGATTTAATAGTTTTAGTTATTTTTTTAGTTAATTTTTGAGTTATAGTTGTCATAACTAATGGTTAATTTTTTTTTTGTCATGATAGGTTCAAGAACAAGTTTGGGGGAGCCGAGGCAAGGAGAGGTTCCACTAAGTCATTTAAGGGAGAAAATATGAATAAATTTGTGTTTGGAGTAAAGAGGATGCGAGCATGGAAGAGAAAAACAAGAAGAAATAAAGTTGTGTAGTAGCGTTGTTGCACTAAATTCTAGCGCAGCTGCGCTGGTGGTATTGGGAGTTACGTTTTCAAATAGTTGTTCGCAAAAACAGTAGCGCTGTTGTGCTAAAATATGACACCGTTGCGCTGGCGTCTTTCTCTTTGACGTTCGAAAAAAATAGCAGGGCTGTTGCGCTAAAAAAAAAGTGCAGCTGCGCTAGCGTCCTTGAATCTGACATTCGAGAAAAAAAAAATCTGAAAATCAAAACTCTTTCACTCTCTCTCAGCCGCCACCCTTTCATCTCTCTCAAACCAAAAACCCTAAGTCCCAATACTCCAAAACCCAATCAATCTCTTCCTCCTTAGATATTTCTCTCAATCCCAACTACTCAAAATCTCATGAAATCTCTAGCAACCATCCACCGCCGATGAGGACGAGACCACGCCGGCGATGCCACAACTTCTTCGCAGCGCCGACAGCAACACCACGCAATCCTCTTCGCCACACTATCTCACGTACGCTGCCAAAGAGACACTTCACAGCGCCGCCAACGGAGCCTCAAGACAGCGGCTTTTGTGCTGCTTCACGTGTAAGTCCAAGCTGTTATTATTTTGCATTGAGGGTTGGATCCGATTGAAAAAGAAAAAGCAGAAGGCAGTTGAACACACTTGTATTTGAGTTGGTTCTCTTTTTGTGTCGTGGTGGCATTGATATTACTGATTTCTTTGAGCGACGCAGTTTGGGGGTACTTTGGTGATCGTATTGTTGATTCTAGTTATTCACAATTGCTACTGCTTTCTCTTGTTATTATTGGTCTTCTATGGCCTACGAACTGTTTCAGTTTCCTCCTTGTCACGTTGACGTATTGGTTGGGAAACTTGTGATTGTTTTGATGTTAGCTCAGTTTTGTTGGGTGTATTTATATTGACTTATGGTAGACTTGTTGAGTTGTAGAAGTCATGGACGCTTGTGTGAAGTGGTGATATTGGTTAAAGTACAAGGTGATTGGGGTTAAAATTGTGTTTGTTGGGTTGAGTATGTTGTGGGTCTTGATTGAATACTACTTGTTTGATTAAAGTTCTGAATGAGGCATAAAGTTTTTTTTGGAAATCCTGTTGCAGTTTAGACTGATTCTATTGTGAACCTCCGTAATGGCTGGGTAATTGTTTGGTTTGGATAGTGTTGTGGTTAAAGCTGCACTTGTTGAGTAGTGGAGACTGGTAGTAGTATCCCTGTGATAAGGGCACCTAAACAACTGAGAGATGCGTCCACAGGTGCCTCGTCTTCCAAGACTCGCTCAAGGGTGGAAACTATGAATGTGCATAAGTTGTCCGTGAAGTTACTCAGGGAAGTCTTCTGATTCCTTTTCTTTCATTTTGACATTGAGGACAATGTTTTCCTTTAAAGTTTGGGGGTGGCTTCTCTTTACTTGCTCTGAGTTATGTGTGGCAGGGTTACATGTTTTAGTTATTTTCATTACGTGTTTTCGTTATTTAAATTCAAAAAAAAAATTGAAAAAATTAAAAAAACTAAACAATTTTTGAAAGTAATGCTGAAAAGATAAAAAATAGGCCGATGATGAGTAGCGTATGAATGACATGATAGAAATGAGGATAATTGACTAAAACATAGTTTTGTTTTACGGAAAATTCCCACCTACTGCGCACTTAGCCTCGCCTAGTTGTGTTGTCGCTTAGAGAAGGTTTATGTGAGTTTAAGTGAAGGAAAAAAAAATGAAAATGAATGAGTATAGGACTTTAGAACTTGCTTGATTGTCACTCGAGGCGAAATCCTAGGTTGCATAGCATTAGAGAAATGATTTAGGCCATATTTGGATCGTTTGAGCCTTTCAAGCCAACTATTGTAACAATTGAATATCCCTATCCACCTTTTTGAGCTTAATTAACATTTTCTTTCTTATGCAACTTACAATATCTTCCTTAACTTGTCAAGTTTGATTTCCCCATATTATGACCCTCCTACTTGTAACATATGATTGTTCTAGGATGATTATATGGAGCTATGTTTTGTATTGAAAGATGGGAGGTGTTATGACTGGGCGATATGCTATGTTGTTCTTGAAAAAAAAATGAAACATTGAAAAAAAAAAAGAATGAAAAGAAAAGATAAGAGTCACACTCTTGTAATTAATATCAAAATGCAAGTTTGGGGAAGTGTGGATTCTTTATGTGTTTATAAATGTTGTGGATGAATGTTGAGGAAGTGACATGAAAGAAGAAAGAAAAGAGATATATTGAATAATTGTGGTGGTAAGAAGTAGAGTTGGCATGTGCTCTATTGAACATCCTCGAATAGTTGTGTGCTTGCAGGTAGTTTAGCCTTATATTATATCCATTATCCTACCTTGACCCTAGCCACACGTTACAACCAAATGTAAAGTCCTACTGATCTTTAATGCTATGATTAACCTACATTAGTGGAGAGTGGCATGAAAAGTAAGCCTATGAAGTTCTAAGTAATTGAAAATAATATATTCACATTGGAAATTCGCTTAACTTGCATAAACTCATCCGAGTACAATTGATTAGGATAGAGGCTATTCACACACTCACTTGGGGGATTTGAAGTAAAATGCAACTTATGTAAAGTTATTATTTCTCATGCTTGTGATTGAAAGTTACCTCTTGAGTTAGGAAAAAGCTACTGAAGCTGTGAAAAATTTATTATCCTGCAGCATTGCTTTCATGGGTTAGTTTGTGTTGAGTCTTTAGTTTTTAGTTTGTTTCTTTCTTTAGTTGTGTCTTTTGCTTGAGGGCAAGCAAAGCTTAAGTTTGGGGGTGTTTGTTGGGTGTATTATTGATATATTATTTCAGCACATTTTTACTTAAATTTTGTTAGTTCTTGAATAATTTATGAACAAGTTAATTGGTTCCATGTTTGTTTTGCAATGTAGGTGAATTTTATGAGAAGACATGGATTTTGAGGCAAAGATTGAAGAAAAATAAACAAGGGCAAGTATTTATGCAACTTGTGGATAAATTGCTGAAAATTAAAGTAGCGCAGTCATAGTGCAGCTGTGCAGTGTTGCAGGATTTTTAAGGGCAATTTGGTAAAAAGACGCAAAAAGAAGAAAACCCTAAGATAAAAGAGTATCAGACGTTGAAAAAAAAGGAGTTTTTTGAGAGGCAGCGAGCTTTTGGAGGCAGCCATCAAGAGGGGAGAAATAACAACGTTCCAGAGGGGGAGAAAGAGAGGATTCGCGAGTTGAAGACGGAAGAATGATCCGGAGACGGACTTCTGCCCCAATTCTTCTCCAAATCCTAGTTTTCTCTATCTCTATTATCATGTTTTACGTTACAATTGAAATTTTATTTATTTTCATGATTATGTTCTAAGCTATTTTTCTAGGGCTACGATGTAGCCAGATTATGAATATTTGATGCTTTTGGTTTTGATTGATTGATGAACTATTCCATATTTGCGTTGAGTATTTTATACTGAGTTTAATGCTTGTGGTTGCCTGATCAACAATTACATGATTCGTGATTTGGTTTGAGACTGAGAAGTGATAACTAAATTAGACCATGTATAAAATACCATTAAATCGTCATAAGCTAGAGATAGTTATGAGATCTAGTGCAGCATTTGAATTTCTAGGGCTTAAAGCGTTCCATGAGTTCACAGTTATCACAAAAATATAGTTAGCTTGCTTATTGGGATAGGTTATTGATACTTGAGAAAGATTAATATCTACCTTAGCGAAATTGCTGGCAGCGTAAGGAATAGGTTTCAATTGATTTAGATCAATAGTTTCAAATAGGATTAATCTTGGTGAAGTCGGAACCCCTAAAGCATTTTAATCCTTGATTTATCTTCTTTATTAATTTCGTATTCGCTTTAGTTGTTAATTCCAAAAGTACTTTATTTATTAGTTTTTACTCAAAATCTCTCATATTTGATTGTCCAAATAAAGTTAAAGCTAAATTAATTTCGGTAGTTAATAATCACAGTCCTCGTGGGAATGATATCTATTCATCATTTTATTACTTGTTACGATACATGCACTTGCGTTAGAATTCACACAACACTTAACATCACAAACTACCCAACCCGGGGACGATGACTTCACTACAGGCACGGCCCCTAAGATGAAGTTGATGTTCCGAATGTTTAAAGAGCTTAAGGAACAGGCAACATGTCTGGCTACGGACCCACCAGCGGTTCCTGCTGCGTTACCCCAACCGAAGAGACCTCAGTTCCAAATCCCCACTTTAGGGCGGGCTCAAGCACAAATGATGAAGAAGGATCCCTTGAACCAATGATCGACAAGGAAGAAATCAAGAATCGGAGGGTTGCCCCAGTCGACCCCGAGCAGGCAAAGACTACGGCTGCCATAGCCAAGGTTATAAACCTACTTGGCATCAGCCCCCTCTCTTTCGAAGTCCTGGCTACACCTTTCCCCGAGGGTAATCAGATGCCGCATTTGACGGTGTACAACAAGGATGGCGACCCCGCCAGCCATTTGTTGAACTTTGATCACCATATGACCCTTCACGACATGACGGATCGGATGAAGACAAAGGCATTCCCGACCACCCTGGTTGGCAACGCATTGGACTGGTTCCAAAAGTTTCATCCGGCTCGGTTGAGAGTTTCTACCAAATGGCAGAGGCATTCCTATCTCGTTTTGCTGGAAGTCGACGGGCTACTCGCCATACCTCATCGTTGTTAATGGTGAAGCAACAAAAGGGGAAAAGCTTGAGGACCTACACCGCTTGGTAAAGTGCTATACCAAAAATGGAGAGAGAGAGACCTCTTTAACCCGGAGGGGCCACCTCTAGAATTCTTCACTGTTTGGTTGGTCTTGGGTATGTGCGCCCCTGATGAGGACGTCAGGTTCTTAGCGGGGGGTGTATGTGACATCCCACATCAGTGGGAGATAATGTGATTATGTGATTTATAAGTGGGTGTCATGGGTATAAGGAATAACTAGGGTTAATTATTTTGGGTCAGTAGAAAAGATGGTCCAAGTAGTTATTTCTTATGTTTACAATACTAATCTCGCATGCGGGTCTGAAATTTTGGGCTTAGGGCTTGACAAAATGGGGTAGAGTTATAAGTAAGTTATATTCAGTGGCAAAAGTGTAATTATTGTAAGTAACGTTATCATTTTGCCCCTAACACATTTTAACTTAAAAATAGAATGAATAGTAAAATGACCCACTTGATATATTAATGGTCTTTTTAGGACAAAAAATAATTGTATAATCAAAATAAACTAAAGAAAAAATTCAATAGCCTTCAAAATATTTTATCCTAAAAATACATACATTTGCTTTAGCGCTAATGACCTCCACTGGTTCATCCCCATGGGCTATAAATAATCCCCCGGACCACATGCCCACAAGAGCATTATTTGCCCAATTGTTTTGCATTACTTTGGTCAACAACCATAATATTTGAAGAAAAGCCATTTAACAGGTCTGATAATTCACCCATAGAGTGAGAAATATATATTTGAAAGAGTCACCTATCCGACAATGAGAATCAACCCCATATCATCATACTCACTGGGCATTGGGTCTCATATTTATTGAGGTCCACCTTTTATTAAGAGCCGTATTATTTGACACTATCAGATAGTAATGATATGCTGAATAAATTTACTTATAACGTGATTATATTATGAATAGGATCCAACAACTGTAAAGTATTTAGACAATTATAAAGAAATGATATTGACAGTTTACAATTGTTGAATTCTATTCATTATGTTATAATGCTATTAGGGTATGCTCATATCATATTGATAAATTAATTTAAAATTTCATTCTAAAACCAATTGTTATTAAGTGAGATAACCTAAGATATGATGTGGTAGACCCTCCTTGAGGCCCTGATACCATAAAAGATTTGGAGGGTACAAACATTAAAATTGAACTAAAAGATTGAGAAGAGTTTGTCCATTATCAGTTGTAGCTTTCAAAAGCGGGCGATGCTCGTACCAAGTGGCTACAAGTTTGTCTTTTTGGTCGAGCTGTGCAAACGTATGGCTACCAATGCCTTCCCTACCGTCTCTTACATCATGTCGAAATGTTCCATAGATGTCTTCTACTTTTTCATTAGAAATTGAATTACAGGATTCCTAAAGATTAGAAAATTAATGACTCCAAATTCTTTAAACATTTAGGAGCTTTGGTGTCATTCCCTTATTTTTTGGAGATTTCCTATTTAAGTTTTATTCTAATAATTTTCCTACTTTCAATCAATACCTTATTTTAGGGAATTTCTATTTTAGTTTTACTTCAATTATTTCTCTATTTCTTTTTCTTTCCATTATTTGACATTAATTGGAAATGATAGCTTGTTGAAATATTTGAGCAGGTAGTGAATGAGAAATTAATCGTCAGGTTGACTTTATCAATTTACTGTAGAAATCGATTTCTCATTTACATAAAAAGAGAGGTTGGAAAAACGAGGTTGAATGCATTTAAATGTGAGGCTTTTAAGTGCATTAATATTCATATTGAATGAGATGAGAAATGTTGAAATGGTCAATGATCAGATTGATACTCTTCATTGCTAAATATTCAATTTTGAATGCATGTGAGGTATTAATTAGCATGATGTTAATGGTGCCACATTCAATCTGAATGTTTGGAATTATAATGCTAAACAATGCTTGCTTACGTTTTCTTCTCTGTCGTTGCTCAATATTCTTCAAGCTGGACGTTATGCCATTGCCTCAACGTACAAATTTTGAACCTTTGATGTAAACGGTTTTCTTCTTGCAATTATGATAATTATATTGCAACCTTTATGATGGACTATTATGGGTCAGATTTCTAACTTCTCACTCCTATATATATTAGGTTGTTCTAGGCATTGGGACACAGCTTCTTCACAGATTTAGTATCGTAATAGGCTAGCTTGTGATAGGCATCATCTTATTTTGTAAGAGAGAGTTTAGCACTGTTCTATTCACATGTTTTGTAATTGGGGTGTTGCCTTTACAAAGGAAAAACTATTTTATCCTGAAAGGTTTTCGCGAAGTTGAAGGTTAAGCACGGTAACCATGCGATAAAACTTTAAGAAAATCCTATTTACACGAGCCTCGATTTCGCATCTATATTTGGTTTGTTTAAATTCCAGTTTATTTTATTCAGTTATTTTCGTTTTATATCAGGCTTTAAATTTTCTATAACTTTTAATTATTTATTTTTTAGTCTTTAAATTCTGCAGTACTTCTTATTATTTACTTTCCAGTCTTTAAATTATTTATTTATTTTAACTGTCACCTACCAAAATATCAACATATCTAACATAGCTGATGATATAGGGGATTGTTTCTTCACCCAAAATATAAAATGTTTAAAATCAATTTTAGAATCCCTTAAAATTTAAAACAGTTGATTTGCACTAATTCCTTTGCTACATGTAGGATAAATGCGCTTTAACGATGTTGTTAAAGTCATCCTTTTCTACATGTAGGGTAAATACACTAAACATTAATAATTTTTTAGGTAGATTCACCTACTCTATCCTTTTTTACAAGTACATGGAATTGATGTGGTGGTTATGTCATTGTATGATAACCCAAATTCTGACGAATCTCATAATTGGCGAACCAATCCGCAAATTTGTTTGCTTCACAAAAAATATGAGAGAGCTAGTGGTATTTATGGCGTGAGAGAATATCTATGTAGTCTTCCAAAAGAAGCGTGAGGGGGCTGGTATATACTACATTGCCTGTGCTTGGTAGTATGTAATGCCAAGGTTGATGAAGAAATCGTCAATCCACGTGTCATTCTCATCCCGAAATAAGCCCTCGCCTCCAGCAAGACTCGAGTTTCCTTTTGCATAACTATCAATATCCATTTTCACCTAACATCTCGGAATACAAAAACAACTATTGTTCAAATATCTATAGAATAGATTTTTAGGATTTTGATAAGTGTAGATATAAAATTCAACGTAATTTATTGATCATTACATATAATTCAATTAAGGTATTGAACGAAAATATGATTTCTTCTATTCGTCATTGAGAATGGGAGGATTTTTGATTGGGTGTGTTCAAGTGAGGATGTTTTTGTCTGTCTACCTTACTGACTTTCTTCCTTTTTCCTTATATCAATAACTATTTTTACAACTTCTAATATTGTAATTTTTTTTACTCTAGATTGTGTATAGCATATATTCCCAAAATATATATATTATCTTGAGCCGCACATACACTTCTTTGGGCTAAGATAAAAAAAATGACTATTTCAATGATGGCCCTCCATGGATTCATCTATATACGCCGCGACTAAAGTTACAAAAATAAGAGCTTGAATACCACTCGTAAATAATCCAAGAAACATGACAGGTATAGGAACAGCTGACAACAAGTTACTACCACATCCATTTCATTAGTAATTAATGATCTTTTAACAATACCTTGTAAGGGATGGTTAGTACAAGATGCTGAACAACAAGGTCTGATTTTGGAAAAACACCATCTCGTGGAGAATGACTGAATATATGAGATTACAAGAACCAGTACATATTGTTGCCATTTTGAAAGGATTAAGAAGCACCGAAATAATGTCTAAACCAATGACTTAAAACAAAGATAAAGGATCCTAGAACAAGGAAACTCCATTTTAATTATCTCAATAACTAAATCAGATTGAAGAATCAAAATAGATTTGAAATGAGGAAAAACAAAAAGGGGTAAAGGTGATTACGATAAATTGGATCAGACTTTTTCGCAGTACCTTGACGTGAGATGAGCGTGAAAAGGGTTCAAGAATCAATTTCTTTTGATAAGGGCTAAAATCACTTATTTTAGTTTTTTTACCCCCTACTTAGTAAATGAAACTGCCTAAAGATTCACCTTTGAGCTATTTGTAATTTATCATCAAATTGGATATGCATATACAAAAAAACAGTTGTTGTGTGATGAAAATTTGTGATGAAACTAAATTCGTGTAAAATTGGGGCGAAAATGCTACGAAATATTTTTGCAATAAAAATATGTGGAACTTGTGACAAATCTGTGATGACAATCAAGAATCGATTCAAATTCATCACAAAAAGCAACAATTTTTCCATGACATGTAATAGTTCTAGCGTGGGAACACACATCGACTTTTTAATTCGTTACAATATGCGACAATTTTGCCACGACAAAAAAATAGTTCTAGTGGGTTGTCGCAATATCTTTGTCCTTTTATGTTTTCTCTTCCATTACGCACACGTCTTTGAGAAAGACTAATTTGATGTCATGAGCTATATTAACGATTATGAATTATTGACGTTATCATGAAAAATCCTCACTCGTATATTGTTGTAATTTGGTTTTTAAACCAAATAAGAGTGAACGAGAAATTGGAAAATATAAATAGAATTAATTTTTGGTTAAATTATATTCCAAATATTCTTTTATTTTTCCGAGAGATATCTCCTTTTCTGAATGAATATAACTAGTTAGAAAAAGTTTTATACCTTTTACGAACTGACATTAAAACTCTATAAATACTGCAGTTATTTTGACATTTTGTTTAAATCAAAATTTTTTTTTCCATAACTTCATACTCTGCATTAAAAGAGAGAGAGTTCTACATTGTTTGGTTCGCCGTATCTGAACAGTTTGGAGTGCTCCTACCGTCAGACGATGATCGTTGTATCCTGGGAGACTACCGCCAGTGACCGTAAGCACCATAGCTGGGCGATTAAATCTTAAGAAAACTGAATCAAATTCAGGCATCGATCTAATGCATTCATTCATTGCATTTTGCATAATGTTTGTGCCGTCAAGTAAGTCTTCTAATTTTTTCTAATTGCAATATTTACTTTCTGATTATGCGATTTATTCAACACGCAAGATTATAGATATGAAATTTCACCAACAATCTTAAGACTTAAAGCTTCTGCATTTTTATAATTTGCATGTTGATTATAAGTTTCTGGAATTTCTTTATGAAATTCATTTTGTCTTTTCTAAGACAATATTTTTGTTCTAAATTACTGTTTCATAGAATACATGTCTGTTCATATTTGTGGTTCTGATTTCAGTGGTATTATAGCCATGTAGCTTTTGGCATGTTGTGCCTAAATGAATTGGCGTAAGATTTGTGTGTTGTGCATGTATATATACATCTTTATTCATATGGTGCCATCTTCTTTGTGTTGTGTGTTCAAATGGTAAAATCTTTTGTACATTCGCATTCTACTCAAAATTCGGAATCTGTTAGTTCAAGTTTCATGAAATTTGAACACAAAATGAGTAAAATATGATTTTTTTTTTAAAGATTTGTTATGGTCTGAACTTTTGTTATGAAAATTTGGGAAGACGACTGCTACGTCGTCGTTTCAGTTTTTTATTTCCGCGAACCTATGGACAGCGACATGTGTTGCTGGCAAAAAGGAAAGAAAAAAAAAATAAATGTTTTAAACGTCTCTGAACTGTTTTGAACTCGCGACGCTTCTTTAATAACTAACAGCCTCACCACCGAGCCAGTGGCTTCTATTGTCTCTTGAAGTGTAAGAATTACAAAAGTACAATTGTCCACTTTCTTGCTTAATCATTACAGCGGGGGCATATTTATATATGCCAATGATCATGATAAAGCACTGTTTCAGTTATTCTTTTCTTTTCAACATTGAGAGGTTAAACGATACAGCAATGTATTCGTTTGGTTTCGAGCTCATGTGTCTTTCTTGCAAATCGATTCAGTTTTACTAAGTGGAAATGATATATATGGCACTTATATATTTACATGTAGCGCCTGCATAGATGGTTTACTGGCCACGGACACCAACGTGGCGTATAAGTGAAATGGGTCTTAGGCCATGTTGCTTGCGAAGGAAAGAAAAAAGTTGAAGAAGCAGGATTTTTAAGAGTTTCAAACCTGCAACCTTTTAATTAAATTATTAATGCTCAACCATGCACCAAATCAAACCTATTGGTTGACATATAGAAGGCATATGTTAATTTCTTTCAGAGGCATATATAAACTTTTGAGACCTTGGTTTTAACTGTGGTTCAAAAAGGTTGATTTTGAAATATGTGATTACTATCACTTGATAATTTGGCTAAACTTGTCATTGCACAATGATGTTTAATGTCAGTTTTATTATTTTTCCCAGTTTCAATTCTCTTAAATTTTTGGTTCTAGATATATCTCTAGAATGTTATTTAAAAATGCATACGAAATATGTTTTAAATTTATGCATTAATTATTTTGTGAGAAAGTTGCTTGTTAGTGGGCAAATGAGATTCCCTATTGTTGAACTTGCAACCTTCTAATCTTCTAAGGACTGGTTTTCCAGTTTATAAGAGAGTCAAAAATGTTATTTTGTGTATAACAGTAATATCTCTTTTGATTTGGTTATTGATATCCAATT
This sequence comes from Ehretia macrophylla, assembly GCA_037974665.1. Lineage (NCBI taxonomy): Eukaryota > Viridiplantae > Streptophyta > Magnoliopsida > Boraginales > Ehretiaceae > Ehretia > Ehretia macrophylla. Next base: position 63,670,261 of record CM075764.1, on the reverse strand, counting down.
GATATGGTTTATTTATTAATTTCATAGAAATTAGTTAAATAAATGTCTAAATGCATATAAATGTAATTCTACTTTAAGGGTTACGTTATTTGCATAATTTATTTGGTGGGATATGAATGAGTTGAAATATATTTTTTCTCATTCTTATTTTTCTCATGGTTAACCACTAAGTTATTACTAGTGGGAGCAAATGATTTGGGTATAAAGGTGTAAACATCATATTTTTGGTGTACCTACTTATTGGATCTTTTTCTATGCAATGTGAAAATAATTCATAGATCTTAAACTATGTCTTACATTGTATGTGCATTTTCCATGGGAGCACATATTATATAATGGAGATATATACCATTTATTTACTTGTATACAAGTTACTTGTCTAAGTAAATATGGTGCAAAAATGCTATTTCTTTATAATTTCATGGTATATATATTTATGTACATTGAGATGTACATGGTTAGAGGTACTTATGTGATGGTCCATTTAAATTAAATTTAATGACCATTGTACCTACAACTAATGTTACTAATAATTTTAGTTATCCTAATATATGGCGAGATAATTAGGATATGTGAATTTTGAAGTTCTTTTTATATTTATAAAAAGGAGTTCATAACTGTTGCATTTAATTTACAGTGATTTTGTAAATTAAATGATTGTGCAATCTAGAGGTTGAGAAAATGTATTATTACTTTTATCTACGATTGCACAAAATTTTGTTATGTTTATTTACTTATAAATGAACACGGGGCTTTAGAAGTATGTAAACTATACAAAATTGAGATTAATAATTAACTTAGCAAAAAGGCAATAGAGAAAGAGAATTTACATTTTCTTTTGAGAAATATTGCACTAAACATTACATTGTTTGTCGGTTAAAGCTAATGCTTTGTTGATTAGTTTTAAATTACCTCAGAACTTGTGGGGGGAGGTTATTTTGATTATAAAGTGTATTATCAATAAAAAGCAAGAAATTAATTAAGATTTGGAAGATTTTTACCACTTTTCTTCTAATACTTAAAAATGTGGGGGATCTTTAAACAAGGTAGGAGTTCTTATTCCTACAATGGTCAAGAGTAGACCTAATATAATTGCTTGTATCTTCATTGGGTATGCGAAAAATTACTTTTGCATACAAGTTTCTTATGCATATATTAAAAACTGATGACTTTATGTCAGTACAATAAGTGAATCAAGAATTACATATTCCTTAAGAGAAATATTTTCTTGTAAGAATGCATAAGAGTGAAGTTCTTTGATAAGAATGCATGAAACTATTCATAGTAATCATGGAAATGATATAGCCTAAGAGTCTATATTAAACAACAATTAAGATATTGTAAGAGCTAAAACATCTAAGTTTTCTGGTTATGATTTTCTAAATATTCCTTTTAGAAAATGAACCACCTACCTTTTAGGAAGTGGTGTGAACTTTTGAAATTTCATTTTGAGAAGAAGTACTTAATAGAAATTGACTCCATTATTATGCGTGGGAATTGATATATCTTCCTCTTGGAAATAAACTTTTATAGGGTAAATGAATTTTCAAGTGGAAGATCAAAATGGATGGATCAATTTAAAACTCCATTATTATGCGTGGGAATTGATATATCTTCCTCTTGGAAATAAACTTTTATAGGGTAAATGAATTTTCAAGTGGAAGATCAAAATGGATGGATCAATTTAAAAATGCAAGGCAAGACTTGTAAATATGTTTACAAGTAGATGGAAGGTCTTGAATATTTGATAGGTTAGACTAGTTACAAGGATAACTATTAAGACTAAAGCCTGAACTAGCTGCAGAGTTTGATTCCAGGAGATCATCACCACTTCATTTGGCATCAGCAAAAGGGTACATTGACATTGTGAAATATTTGTTATCTGTCAAACCCGAGATGTGCTCTGCTTGCGATCGCGATGGAAACAATCCACTTCATGTTCTGGTGAAAGCCCAACCTGATGCAGCTCGTGCTAGAGTGGATCGAGGAGAGACCATATTGCACCTTTGTGTACAACATTTTCAGATGGATGCTTTGAAACTCCTTGTTGAAGATTTGAATGATGAGGAATTATTGAATGCTAGGGATGATGAATGGAACACCATATTACATCTTGCTGTGGCTGACAAACAAATTGAGGTACGATTTAAGTCCCGATTACTCCACCAAAAGCTTCAAATTTCCAAAAAGAGATTAGTTCTTGAAACTTGTTTTTGGATTTATAATGTAGCCTTCACTCTTTCTGTACTCTCCCATATGCACTAACAAGTTTTAAATTAGATTGTTTCATTTTGACGCAATAAGGGAATTTAAGGATCTCCTAAAAAATAGAGGCATTGTTAAGAATATAATAATAGTTTAATAACATCATAATTTAGATAAATATAACAAAAAATCTTGCATTGTTACCAAACAAAGGGGTAGTGAACAAGATCTTTATAATCATAAAACATTAAAAATGTGAAATTTTTACAGTATAACAAGATTTACCATTCTTCTCCCAAACCGAACAATGTTTAGTATCCTTCCTATGCTAATTTCAACAGGTTCCCTATAATTTTTTTCCAAGCATGTAGGAGATTTGGAGCATTTTTCTACATTTAGAGATCCCCTATTTCAATTTTACTCTAGTATTTCTACTTTTATTCAATCCCTTATTTTAGAAAATATCTATTTTAATTTCACTCTAACATCTTCCCTATTTTAGGGATACTCTATTTTTTGTTTTGCTCTAATATCTTCCCTTATTTGAATTAAACATATTATTTTAATATTTATTAATTTATATTTGTTCATTGTGCATTGTTCATGATGATATTCCATTTTAATTGCTAATATATATGTATATATATTTATTAATATATTTTTCATTTTACTTTTTTAATTTAAAACCTTTTTTCTCTAGATTTATGTGTTCTATTCATATTTGTTCATTGTTATGGAAATATTTTATTTTTATTGATATTAATATTCTATTTTGTGAGTCCATCTCTAAACAAACATAAAAAAATTAGTATAACACAATTAACATATAAATAATTTAATAACAAATACTAATTAAAACTTTACTATAATTAGTATATTAATTGCAATTAAAAAATATTAAATATTTATGTATAACTAAAAATAATTAGTATTACAAAGTACAATTAGAAAACTTAAGACCCTTATAAGTGTAATTAAGAAACAAAATTATCCTAAACTACAATTACTTAACACTATATATATATATATATATATATATATATATTATACACTAGCTAGACCATCGGAAATGGGATAGGGGACGCGATAGGGAATTTAAGGATCTACTAAAAAATAGAGTTTCTGATAGGAGAGTTATTGGAGCTGTTTAGCACCAACAACTCTTCTAAATATATGAGATTTTGGAATATAGGGAGCTCTTGGAGAGGGCCTTTTCAAGTTGCTTAATTCTCTTGTCCAAAGCATTACACTCCATTTACTATCTTTCAATCGCTCACAGAGATAAAAGTTGCAGGTCATAAGGTATTTGCTTGTCTCAACCTCAATTGATTGTAGGTCATAAGGTATTTGCTTGTCTCAACCTCAATTGATGTGAATGCACAAAACCCCTATGAGTTAACATCGCTAGACATTTTAGCAAAGAGTCGAAGAGATGCGAAAGATTTCGATATTGCAGACTGCCTTCGGCAAGTTGGAGCCCAGAAGTCAAAAGAAATAGCATCACCACGACCAAATGTCGTAAATCATATTGCGAGAAGTTTGACATCATCCACTTCAAAGAATCAAAATGGGATCAAGGCGAAAAAGATCAAACATGCAACTTCAACTTTAGATTTTCGAGGTCGTTACAGTTGGAAGCATTGTTTTGACAAACAAGATGTTTGGTTAAATAAACAACGCGATGCTTTAATGGTTGTAGCATCACTCATTGCAACAATGGCTTTCCAAGCTGGTGTAAGCCCACCTGCTGGTGTCTGGCAGGATGATTCCGGAGAGCATTCAGCATGGTACTCCGTATTGGCATATCGAAATCCAACACTACACAAGATGTTTGTAGCTTTCAACACAGTTAGTTTCATTTCATCTATCAGCATCATACTACTACTCATAAGCGGCTTGCCTTTCAAGCGTAAGGTTTTTATGTGGATTTTGATGCTGATCCTGTGGATTTCGTTGTCATCAACTGCAAAGACTTATTTACTTTCCATCTCAGTCTCCACTCCCCCGCATGAAAAAGGTTCTCGTGCTGCTCTACTTAGAAATACTATACTTGTGGATTTGCTTGATGGCCCTTCTGGTTCTGGTGCATACAGTTCGCCTCATACTCGTGATTAGTAAGAGAGTTAAGAGATGCTTAACAGGGAAAAGGAGCCGATCAAGTTCAGTGAACCTAAATAGCACCATGGTCTGATACATTATGTGAAATCCTTTAAGATGTGAAACTGCAAAAGTTTTTAAGATTGAGTTTGTTTGTTTTGAATGAGAGCTATATAGTATTAGAATTAGAATAATCAAATACATGGCTTATGAAGAGCTTATGGTACCACACAAGGTTATGCACCTTGGGAAAGCCACAAGTGATAATTCCGTACGTTTCAAGTTTGGAATTCCAGTTCCATGCTCTCAATTCTAAAGACACTAACTCACTCTTAATGTGTATGTATGTATTCATGTATATATGGATCTCATTTCAACTTGCTTACAGTGGAGTCATGTCATATATATATGTATTTTTTGCATGGATCTTATTTGAACTTGTTTACAATAGAGTCATGCATGTCACATATATATATATATATATATACCTACTTGTGGAAGAGGGGGTTCCTTATGCCAAGGCGGTCGAAGAAGGCCACAAGTGGAAGCAACCAAGACTTTGATCCATTGGAAGAGGCACAACCTCAATTCAAGTCGAGCAGTAGCTTTTCTACACTCAAAGGGAACCTGACATCCCCTTAATTGAGATTTCCTATGCATAGTTGTAGCCTTTTGCATTGCATTATGGTAGAGTCAAGCTGGTGTAAGGCATTTACTATGTCAACTCCAATAGTTTTTTTATTTTTATTTATTACATTTAGGAGATTTGAAGCATTTTCTCTATTTTTACACATTTTATATTTCAACCTTACTTCAATAACTCTCATATTTTTAACTAATTCTTTATTTTATGTAATCCTTAGTTTCACTGCAACAACTTTCATATTTTCAACTTTTTCATATAATCTAATTTTTGGTGGTATGGGGGATGGGAGGGGAGCAAATATGCTCCCCCAATTTCCGTACTAAGCTAAAACCTTTTTCACCATTTACCTTTGTTATGGAAGAGGAATTAGAGACGACCGTGGAGGATTGTATGTTTGCTTGTAGTTCTTTGGGTTTTTCTTTTATTATCACTTGAAAAAGTGTCTCCTACTTTTTCTCCTGAAGTGAACATTTAATGATTATTATTATTTTAGTGGTTGGTGACGTTAGTCAATGACAAAATACACCAAGAATATGATATGTAATTTTGTCATTTTGATTCAATTGGCATAGTTCAATAACGTACAGCAAACATTTGAGTGGAATCAGATTTATACATTTTTCTTTTGGGTCAAGAATCAGATTTATACATCATAGTTAATTTTTTGCACTTCTCATTTGATGCTCATGCCAAACGTGAGAAAAAAAACGATCGTTCTGGATCTGTTCTCATTTTGACCCTATTTGACACTCCCCTTCTCATAAATTAAATCAAATCATATTAAGTCTTGCTTCACAAAGTGAAGTGACTATATAAATTTGATAATATTACTCATTTCTATTAAGTAACGTATCTTTTGTAAGCTTTATTATATTCAAGATTTAGTTTAAATTTCCTAATTTATCTCTCTTATAATGTACTACATTTATATTTTTATATATTTTAATAAGTACGTCAACCCAATCACCTTTTATAATTTTAAATAATTTCGTTATATTCTTCTACCGTCCCACTTTCCATACTAAGCTAAAACCATTCTTTTATTATTATTATTATTATTATTATTATTATTATTTAAAAGAAATCTAAATCATACAACATAAATTAAAAATGTTTCTCATGAAATTAATTTTGCAATTTTTCACACTTACACTAAAAAATATACCACTAAACCAAATAACTTGGTGCTAAAACCATTCTTCCATTTTATTCTAAATCTGATCATAATCCAGGGAGGGAAAAACTAATTTAATCCATAAGATTTAACATAAAAATCAAACATCAAGGGATCTGTTTGGCCTATTAATTCCATTATATCCTAACCTACAATCATTCCAACACAGAACACGCAAACCAAATATAGCAATCCGACAATGATTGCCACATAGTATAGTGTGCTCCATGTGGTCATGACATAAACCACAAAAGTTCACTTCGTAAGTGGACCTATACACTCATCATCATGCTACCTCTGTTGGTGCACCTTACTAATATCTAATGTCTTTGTTTCAATTGATTCCGATAGTGACACTAGTCTTGTTTTTTTAATATGGTTTTATTGAACACAATAAATAAAATACGATAAATTTTTTTTAACAATTTAAATAATTTAAACTTGCGTATATTAAACAATTCTTGATTTAAAACTTACTATCGATACCCATTTATAAAATTACATCCAATATACTTATCCATAAATGGTATATTTCAGACATTTTACGAAAACATTCTCTCCTTATATGTCTCAATATAAAGTACGCCACACCTCTCAAAGGGGAAAAAAGAAGAAAGGAAATTAAGGATCAAGTGTGCCTGGATAAATGGAGAAAGTGATGAAGGGGCTATATGAAGCAGCAGTAGAGGGCAACGTAACTTTCTTGACCAATTTGCTACAAGAAGATGCACTTATTCTTGAAAGATGCATGGTTACATCCTTTGGAGAAACCCCGTTGCATATAGCAGCAATGCTTGGGCACGTTGAATTTTGCTTAGGACTATTAAGACTAAAGCCTGAACTAGCTGCAGAGTTTGATTCCAGGAGATCATCAGCACTTCATTTGGCATCAGCAAAAGGGCACGTCGACATTGTCAAAGCTTTGTTATCTGTCAAACCTGAGATATGCTTTGCTTGCGATGGCGATGGAAACAATCCACTTCATGTTGCACCCATGACAGGCAAGGTTAGTGTGTTGAAAGAATTGTTGAAAGCCCAACCTGATGCAGCTCGTGCGAGAGTGGACAGAGGGGAGACCATACTGCACCTGTGTGTTCAATATTATGAGATGGATGCTTTGAAGCTCCTAATTGAAGATTTGAATGATCTGGAATTATTGCATGCTAGGGATGATCAGGGGAACACCATATTACATCTTGCTGTGGCTGACAAACAAATTAAGGTACGATATATATTAATCCCCGATAAATTCATCAAACTTCGTTTAAAATTAAATGGTAATAGGTGAAGTAGCACAAAATTTTGTATAACGTAATAATAAGGTAAAAACTAGCATACTAGGTCCTTGATCCATGTCTGAGTCGTAAACCTGCAAAATGAATAATTCGGAATCAATGTCCAATGATAAGCTTCAAAACTCAAGTCAGTAATTATTACGAACTGAGTTAGAAATAATTTTAACTCGGGCTCAATCTCAGGTCTTTAGTCATACAGCCCATAAATAGTACGGCCCACAACATATCATGGTAACTAATTCTTGATACTTTTATCCTTTTCTTAAATTATTTCAATTTGGTTATAGCGATTACTGACTTGAGAGCTGTATCTTATCTTTTGGGATTGAGCCCAAGTTGTTCATTTTACAAGTTTACAACCCGAACGTGGACCATGGACCTAGTTTGTTAGTTTTAGCCTTATCACATAAAACCAACGCCTAACTCTGATATCATGTTAGACAACTTGAGGTTTTAGGAGCTCGAGTTGTTCATTTTACAAGTTTACGACTCAGACGTGAACCGAGGACCTAGTCTGCTAGCGATGGAATAATGGCGGAAAACGTCTATCGCCCTTCCCTGTTTTTCTAGTAGTGGTTTTTACCTTATCACATAGGAGGAAAACCCAATTCTGATATAATGTTAGACAACTTGAGGTTGCATCCTAAAAGCAATTGCTAGTGAAAGAAGAACGCGGATGGATAACATAGGTACAAGACTCAACTCTAGTACTATATTAGACAACTAAACTTTCATTCTAAAACTAATTAATATTAGGTGGGGTAGTCTAAAATCTTAATATACTGATCTTAAATTATATCCACATGTGGGACAATTAGATTTACAATACGTTTCACTTTTTTTATCCTTGTCTAACATGATTAAAAATTAATGTGGGATGTCCTTCACGATATACAAATCAAGGGGTCGCGTTAATAAAAAATTGGCAAACCAATTAGCTTCCCTCTTATTTGTCAAAATTATATGTTAGGCCCCATTATATCATAATAATAATAGTGATGATAATAATAGTTCAATAAAGCATAATTTAGAAAAATGTGATCAAAAATATTGCCTTGTTATCAAATACAAGGAGCAGTAAGTAATATTATTTTAATCATAAAAGCTTTCTACATTATTTTCATATTACAAGATGATTTAACATGTAAATTCAACAAAATTTTACCTTTTTCCCCAAAAACTAACAATTATATATTTACTGAATTCATGGTCTCGTGAATCCCTCTACCTTAGGTAGTTTAATCCACTTCTTCAATAAATTATTCTATTGGCTAAAGAATTTTTTAAGATATATAACGAGTATATCTTTTAAAAATGACACGTCATCTAGAAGAGTAACTAAGAGAAGTCAGTCTATTTGATGTCCTCTATGCCGATTTAATCAGGCAAAATCTCAACACACTTTCCAGCTGTTTCCATTGATTCCTTTATGTTGTTAATGTGGTCGGCCACTTATAAGGAGGGCTCGAAAAATTACTCCTATCACACTCTATTTACTATCTTCCAATTGCTAACAGATATAAAAGTTATGCATGCAGATCATAAAGTATTTGCTTGTCACAACCTCAATTGATGTGAATGCACAAAACTCCTATGAGTTAACAGCACTAGACATTTTAGCAAGGAGTCGAAGAGACGCGAAAGATTTGGATATTGCAGATTGTCTTCAGCAAGCTGGAGCCCAAAAATCAAAAGAAATACCATTACCAGAACCAGAGTTCGGAAATCATATTAATGTGAGAGGAAGATTGCCATCATCCGCTTCAAAGAGCCGAAACATGATCATGGCGAAAATGCTATATGCAGAATTGTCTTTTGGTTCGTGAGATGGGAACAGTTGGGAGTCTTATTTCAAGAAACAAGATGAATGGTTGAACAAACAACGCGATGCGTTAATGGTTGTAGCATCACTCATTGCAACGATGGCTTTCCAAGCTAGTGTAGCCCCACCAGCTGGTGTCTAGCAAGACAATAACGAAGGCCATATTGCAGGAAAGTCCGTATTAGCAGATCAAGCTCCAGAAGTTTACAAGAGATTTGTAATTTTCAACACGGTTAGTTTCGTCTCATCTCTCAGCATCATACTACTACTCATAAGTGGCTTGCCTTTCAAGCAAAAGGAGTTTATGTGGATTTTGATGGTGATCATGTGGATATCAGTCTTATCAACTGCAATAACTTATTTAGCTTCCCTGTTGGCCTCCACTCCCCCGGAAGAAGGAAATACACTTGAAAGTTTAGCATCATCTGCTATACTTGGATGGCTTGGCTTGATGGCTCTTCTTGTTCTGGTGCATACTATTCGCCTCATATTAGTCGCTATTAGGAAAGTTGGGAGATGCTTCACAGGAGAAAGGAGACGATCGAGTTCGACGAACCTGAATAGCACCGTCACCGGCGTCTGATATATCAGCGGAATTCATTTGTTGTTCCTGATAAGTGACCACCTCATAATACAAAGTTATTACGCTTTAGCTCCACGGGCGTACGAACCCCAGGAGAATTAATGAAGTGTCAAATAGGGCAAACAGACATGTTTAGTCCCTTATGTTTATTGTATTTGACAAATTTGCTTTCTATCTTAAAAAATGTTAGTTTTTGGTATCTTATTTATGTCATCGTTTGTTTTTGACCTTTTACCGTCCGACGATTGATAATTTGTTTATATATTTGACAATAATACTCATGCAAGTGACATTTGAAATCAACAAAAGGTTAAAGAACTAAAATTGACGCAGCTAACATACACGAGAGACGAAAAACTAATATCTTTAAATAGATAACCAATTTGTCAAACATAACAAAGATTAGGTACTAAGCTTGTCATTAAGCCCGCCAAATATCTAAAACCTTGAGCCCCATCACCATCACTGACGAAGGCACCTTTACCTCAGGGTGTGCGGGAAAATATTAGTTTTTTTAGTGTTAAAACAATGATAAATATGAAAAGTAAAAGTGACCGAAGGTAAAAAAGTGATGGAATGTGCCTTATTTTTATTTTTTTACCAACAATTTTTTTATAATTATTTCTCTTATTTTCTCACGTTGAAAATAATCAGAACTTCCTTTTGTACTTGTGTTTATCACCTATGGAACAAGAGGAAAAATAGAGTCTATGGCAATGGCACTGCTACTGAGGAATATGTTCTTTGAAGAATTATTGCAGATGTTAAAACACAAAAAAAAATATGTAGATAGCCTAGATAATAGATTCTTTTGCACAGCAAATATGCTTGGATGATCTTCTTTGTAATTGTTCAACTTGTTAATGAGGTAGAATAAAAAGAATTACTTCTCCAGCAAAAAAATAAATAAATATATATATAAACACACACACAATTGTATATTTTGTAATTCTGTTAAGTGGAAAGAGTGTGAGAAAATGTGAGAAAGTATAGAGAGAAAAGAGGGAAAAATATAATAAATAACTAGCCAGTCTTAATCAAATATACGATTGATTGGATGGTGATTTCTTATCCAATAAAGATAAAATTTGGTGAGCAATTTGCTACCAAATTTCTACAATTAGAACGGTGTAGAATGGATTTGGAGGTCACTAAAGTTCATTTTATGCTGCATGTGCATGTACAGTAGCTCATTTCTTGTTATTTTTATATATAGGTTATTGTTTTAATTTATACATGTTATGCTTGGAATATTTTTAACCTCAATTTAAAATGACTTTCTAATTTGTTATTTATTGAATAGGGAATGAATTAAATTGTTTCAACGAAAATTAATTTTTGAGCAATAAGTTTCGTGTACATCTAACATAAGGGACTTTTTCTATTTACAATGATTCTAATTATTTATTTTTCACTCTTCTATATGTTATGTCATTAATATATTAAAGGGGAGTCATACTTTGAAGACTCCATATTATATGCTTTAGTGCTTACATTTTTTTTGTTAACATGGGTTAACATCCCTACTCAACTAGCCCACGAAATATAGATCAGATTAATCACCACCCACTAACATTGAATGGGACACGCTGACATCCCCTCGTTGCCCTAATGGCCAAAGTTCATTATAAGAGAGGGAGACGCCTTCAAAACTTTTTTTGTACTAATTGGTTTAGCAAAAATATATTGTGATATGTAATCATCAAAATATGATTTTAGGCATAAAACTGATAACGTTTTTATATTTTATATAAAAAAAATGATACATAAATAAGTGTCTCCACTCTTAGTTAGTATCATCCGTCAGTATTTGGCTCCGCCGGCTCATTAGTATCATCCGTCAGCCAATAGCCACTGCCGATGCCGCCACCACCACCACCAACATATCAACTACAATTCAAATGTCGAATCAAGATCCCCAGTCCCCACATTACCACAAAGTCATGAACTTCATTTTCACCACTTGTTTCAATTGACTCTGAGTCTCCTCCTATAATGACAATAGCTTTGCCATTTTATGCTTTCTATAGCATTGTGCAGACCTCTATCTAGAAAGTCTCACTGTATATCTCAGTGTCAAAGGTTGCCAGGCATTAAGGGAAAAAGAAGAAAAGAGAAAAGATTTAAGTGTGCCAGAAGAGATGGAGAGAGTGGTGAAGGGACTATATGAAGCAGCAGTAGAAGGGAGTGTAACTTCCTTGATCAATTTGCTAGAAAAAGATGCAATAATTCTTGAAATCATATAGGTAATTAAGGTGTTGGAACTTATTTGAACCAACTCCTTCCTTTACATATAGAGTAAATGGGCATTTAAGGATGTTGTTGGAGTCATCCTAACAACAAGATCAAGAGTTTAAGAGTGTACCTTCTGAAGTTCTCTAACATATTGTCCCCAATATTCTTGTAGGCTCTTTTTTCTCAAATAAGTCAAAACAACTATTATGTTTATGCAAGTGAAAATTGTGCATCCTAGATGTAAATTAACGTTTAGCCCCACCATGGCATATAGACCACAAGGTTCGACAAGAAAGAAGTGTTATATAAAATCTTGAGTCCCACCACCCTAAATGTCACCACCGACCTTTATCAGTAATTGCTAAGCCTCAATAATTTAAATTGTCCTTGTTTGAATAGTCACCGACCACGACACCAGCCTTCTATGTTTTTTGTTCCATTGATGTCACATCCTGAGTCCAAATTTCCAAGCCCAATCTATTAGTTTAAAATAGTTAACTCAAATTATTTCTTATATCCACAACATTCATTTATAAACCAGACAACACACTATGTCCCACCGATGTGGGATGTCACAATTGCACACCTCTTTAAGAAGTGATGATCACTCATGTTATGATGTTACATAAGAGATCTAATGATTGAGAATTGTTGATACAATGTTTTATATTTTATTTTTTGCTAAGTAATTGCTGATACAATTATAATTATAAAATAATGATGTAAACAGTTTATTGTTAAATAATTCCATTCATAACATTATCTTATTATAAAAGGATTCTTACTCGTATATCCTATAAAGTTTGCCATAACCCACTAAGGGGAGAAGAAAAAGAAAAAAAGATCGTGTGCCTGGATAGATGGAGAAAGTGTTGAAGAGGTTATATGAAGCAACAGTAGAAGGGAGTGTAACTTCCTTGCTTAGTTTGCTGCAAAAAGATGCACTCATTCTTGAAAGATGCATGGTCACATCCTTCGGAGAAACCCCTTTGCATATAGCAGCAATGCTTGGGCACGTCGAATTTTGCTCGGAACTATTAAGACTAAACCCTGAACTGGCTGCAGAGTTTGATTCCAGGAGATCATCACCACTTCATTTGGCATCAGCGAAAGGGTACATTGACATTGTGAAAGCTTTGTTATCTGTCAAACCCGAGATGTGCTCTGCTTGCGATCGCGATGGAAACAATCCACTTCATGTTGCAGCCATGAAAGGCAAGGTTAGTGTGTTGAAAGAACTGGTGAAAGCCCAACCTGATGCAGCTCGTGCTAGAGTGGATCGAGGAGAGACCATATTGCACCTGTGTGTACAATATTATCAGGTGGATGCTTTGAAGCTCCTTGTTGAAGATTTGAATGATGAGGAATTATTGAACGCTAGGGATGATGAAGGAAACACCATATTACATCTTGCTGTGGCTAACAAACAAATTCAGGTACGATTTAATTAAGTCCCGATTACTCCACCAAAAGCTTCAAATTTCCAAAGAGAGATTAGTTCTTAACTTGTTTTAGGATTTATAACGTAGCCTTCGCTCTTTGTGTACTCTCCTGTTTGTTTCTTCAAGAGCATATGCACTAACAAGTTTTAAATTAGATTGTTTCATTTTCCTTTTTTGGGTAAAAGCAAAAAAGAAATTACGTGTTAGGTTAATCATAATCTAATAACATCTTAATTTATAAGAATATAATAATAGTTTAATAATATCATTATTTAGATAAATATCACAAAAAAAACTTGCATTGTTACCAAACAAAGGGGCAGTGAACAAGATCTTTATAATCATAAGACATTATGAAAATGTGAAATTTTTACAGTATTACAAGATTTACCATTCTTACAATTATAATCCCCTTTTTTTTTTTTTTTACATTTAGGGAATTTGGAGTATTTCCTACATTTAAGGATCCCTTATATTAAGAAATCTCTATTTTAATTTTACTCCAACAATTTTCCTATTTCAGGGGCACTCTATTTTTTATTTATTCCAATATCTCTCCTTATTTTAATTAAACATATTATTTTAATAGTTTTTAAATTTTATTTATTCGTGATATTACTAATTTTAATTTAAAACCTTTTCACTAGCTTTATGTTTTTTTTTATTTATATTGTTCATTGTTATGGAAATATTCTATTTTGTGAGTCCATCTATAAACAAACATAAAAAATTAGTATAACACAATTATCATATAAATAATTTAATAATAAACTATAATTAAAACTTAACTATAATTAGTATATTAAATTGCGATTAAAAAATATTAAATCCTTAAGCATAACTAAAAATAATTAGTATTACAACGTATGATTAGAAAAACTTAAGACCCTAAGTGTAATTAAGAAACAAAATTATACTAAACTACAATTACTTAATACTAATCTACAATGGGACAGGGGAAGTGATAAGGGAATTTAAGGATCTCCCAAAAATTGGGGCAGTATTAAGAATATAATAATAGTTTAATAATATCATAATTGAGATAAATATAACAAAAAATCTTGCATTTTTACCAAACAAAGGGTAGTGAACAAGATCTTTATAATCATAAAACATTACAAAATGTGAAATTTTTACAGTATTACAAGATTTCCCATTCTTCTCCCAAACCGAACAGTGTTTAGTATTCTTCCTTAGGCTGAAAGCAATAGTTTTCCCTCTTACATTTAGGGGATTTGGAGCATTTTCCTACATTTAGGGATCCCCTATTTAAATTTTATTCTAGTAGTTTTTCCTACTTTTATTCAATCCCTAATTTTAAGAAATCTATATTTTAATTTTCCTCCAATAGCTTTCCTATTTCAGAGACACTCTATTTTTTGTTTTACTCTAATATCTCCCCTTATTTTAATTTACCTTATTATTTTAATATTTTTTAATTTAAATTTGTTCATTGTTCATGATGATATTCTATTTTGATTGTATATATATATAGATATATTTATTAATATTGTTTTTCATTTTACTTTTTTAATTTAAGACCTTTTCACTATCTTTAAGTGTTCTATTTATATTTTTTCATTGTTATGGAAATATTATAATTTTATTGATATTAATATTCTATTTTGTGAGTACATCTATAAACAAACATAAAAAAAAAGTTAGTATAACACAATTAACATATAAATAATATAATAATAAATATTGATTAAAACTTTACTATAATTAGTATATTAATTGAGATTAAAAAATATTAAATCCTTATGTATAAATAAAAATAATTACTATTACAAAGTACAATTAGAAAACTTAAGACACTAAGTGTAATTAAGAAACAAAATTATCCTAAACTACAATTACTTAACACTAATTTACACTATATATATATATATATATATATATATATATATTATGTATTAGCTAGGCCATCGGGAATGGAACAGGGGACGCGATAAGGAATTTAAGGATCTCCTTGGGTTTCTGATAGGAGAGTGAGTTATTCGAGCTGTTTAGCACTAACAACTCTTCTAAATATAGGAGATTTTGGAATATAGAGGGAGCTCTTGGAGAGGGCCTTTTCAAGTTGCTTAATTTTCTTGTCCAAAGCATTACACTCCATTTACTATCTTTCAATCGCTCACAGAGATAAAAGTTGCAGGTCATAAGGTATTTGCTTGTCTCGACCTCAATTGATGTGAATGCACAAAACTCCTATGAGTTAACAGCGCTAGACATTTTAGCAAAGAGTCGAAGAGATGCGAAAGATTTCGATATTGCAGACTGCCTTCAACAAGTTGGAGCCCAGAAATCAAAAGAAATAGCATCACCACGACCAAATGTACTCGGAAATCATAATGCGAGAAGTTTGACATCATCTACTTCAAAGAATCGAAACAGGATCAAGGCGAAAAATATCAAACATGCAACTTCAACTTTAGATTGGCGAGGTCGAAACAGTTGGCAGCACTATTTTAACAAACAAGATGTTTGGTTAAATAAACAACGCGATGCTTTAATGGTTGTAGCATCACTTATTGCAACAATGGCTTTCCAAGCTGGTGTAAGCCCACCTGCTGGTGTCTGGCAGGATGATTCCGGAGAGCATTCATCAGGGTACTCCATATTGGCATATCGAAATCCAGCACAACACAAGATGTTTGTAGCTTTCAACACAGTTAGTTTCATTTCATCTATCAGTATCATACTACTACTCATAAGCGGCTTGCCTTTCAAGCGTAAGGTTTTTATGTGGATTTTGATGCTGATCCTGTGGATTTCGTTGTCATCAACTGCAAAGACTTATTTAATTTCCATCACAGTCTCCACTCCCCCGCATGAAAAAGGTTCACGTGTTGCTTTGCTTAACAATACTATACTTGTATGGATTTCCTTGATGGCGCTTCTGGTTCTGGTGCATACAGTTCGCTTCATACTCGTGATTAGTAAGAAAGTTAAGAGATGCTTAACAGGGAAAAGGAGCCGATCAAGAGCCTAGAATTTGAGTGTATTGTTATTCCTTAAGATGTGAAACTGCAAAAGTTTACTAGATTGAGTTTGTTTGTGTAGAATGGGAGCTATAGAATTAAAATTAGAATAATCAATACATGACATATAAAGGGATTACTTTAGAAGGTATTATGCGCTTTGAAAAAAATACCGGTGAAAAAATCGTACATGTCATCTAAGTTTAAATTCCAGTTCCATGCTCCCAATTCTAAAGAAACTAACACACTCTTAATGTGTGTGTATGTTTGTATGGATCGCATTTGAACTTGTTTACTGTAGAGTCATGTCATATATATATATATATATATATATATATAGTTTTTGCATGAATCTCATTTGAACTTGTTTACAATAGAGCGATGTCACATAATATACATATGTATTTTTTTTTTTTTTGGGCCGTAGTCAATGATATATGTAGATTCCATATCATAATGCAATATAATATTAGCATATTAGGAAATCAAAATATAATATTGCATTATGATAGACAAGCTGTGTTGTAAAGCAATTCATTAATTTGTAAGACAAATAAATAATGATAGCAACTTGTTTAAACTACCCTCTACTTCTATGGGCAATAATGCTAGGAATACTTATTCCAAGAGTTTTTCACGTGCATGGAACAATAGAACAAACTTCCCCTTCTCATAGAATCGGATTTTCATACTAAAAATTTGACATTGAAAATTTTAAATTTACATCTTCATCTAAAAAATTAAAATTTAAGTCATGTTTAGGTCAGCGTATTAAGACACAGTTGTTCTCATGACTTCCCGAGCCCTCCATGACATGGGTTTTATTTTAATTATATATTAACTTCAACCTCTCCCGAAATAAAAAATAAAAAATAAATGAAAGAGTAATATTTTTCTTTGAGCCAATATTCTTTTAAACAAGTAACTTCATACTTGAAAAAAGGATCCAGGATTAGTAAACAATCAGCCATCTGCTAGTCGTCATGCAGGAGGCACATTCATTAGCTGAAACCCCTAATGTATTGCAAGTATCATCTTATTGCATGCATGCTTCTAAAGGGCAAATTCTTGTTCCATGAGCCCATTGATCGATCATGAGTCAGGTGGTAAATTTACATGGTATGAGGTGGTTAGGATCATCATGGGTGTCGATGATAATAATAAATATAATAATTTTTCTCCAACAATTTAAACTTTTAGATAATATGGTAATTTAATATGAAATCAAACGGTCTTGAGTTCAAATTTCGCCACCATTCATTTAAAATAATTAAAATTATCCACCTGCAAGGCTTAAGAACAAGTCTCGCTTACACATGCGGAGAATGTTGAAGATAATAAATAATTATAATAATCCATGTTTAATAGCTAAACTTTTAGATAATATGGTATTTGGGGTAAGCTAGATTAGCTTGTTGTTCCTTTCTGATTTTCACAGCCCTGAGGTCATAAAATTTTGAAATGGAAGAATCTGATCTTCCATCTCACAGTAATCATGTGCATCACAAGGTCTATTTTCATTCTGACTTTATATTGGAGTTAACAGCAACTTGTTTTCTCTCCTTTTGTTTTGTTTGTTTGTTTGTTTTTTTTTTTTAATGTTCTTTTTGCTTGCTATGGTTATCTTTTGCTTGAGGTAATTCTCCAGTTGGTTTTACAAATGAGTTTAATTAGTATGTTGATCACCACGCCAGAGAGAGAGAGAGAGAGGAGAGGAGAGGAGAGGAGAGGGAGGAGGGGGTAGAGAGGGAGAAAGAACCATTTAAATATTTATGCATATTTTGTGTGGCCAAATGGAAATCCTAGGGTTACATTATTGAGGTTTTTATATTAATCCTAAGTCGTAACCATAAATTTTTTTATAATTATATCCAAACGCCTATAAATAACCAACCCTACTTTGTGGAATAACCGTCTCCGTTATGCCATTGCCTCAACGTACAAATTTTGAACCTTTGATGTAAACGGTTTTCTTCTTGCAATTATGATAATTATATTGCAACCTTTATGATGGACTATTATGGGTCAGATTTCTAACTTCTCACTCCTATATATATTAGGTTGTTCTAGGCATTGGGACACAACTTCTTCACAGATTTAGTATCGTAATAGGCTAGCTTGTGATAGGCATCATCTTATTTTGTAAGAGAGAGTTTAGCACTGTTCTATTCACAAGTTTTGTAATTGGAGTGTTGCTTTTACAAAGGAAAAACTATTGTATCCTGAAAGGTTTTCGCGAAGTTGAAGGTTAAGCACGGTAACCATGCGATAAAACTTTAAGAAAATCCTATTTACACGAGCCTCGATTTCGCATCTATATTTGGTTTGTTTAAATTCCAGTTTATTTTATTCAGTTATTTTCGTTTTATATCAGGCTTTAAATTTTCTATAACTTTTAATTATTTATTTTTTAGTCTTTAAATTCTGCAGTACTTCTTATTATTTACTTTTCAGTCTTTAAATTATTTATTTATTTTAACTGTCACCTACCAAAATATCAACATATCTAACATAGCTGATGATATAGGGGATTGTTTCTTCACCCAAAATATAAAATGTTTAAAATCAATTTTAGAATCCCTTAAAATTTAAAACAGTTGATTTGCACTAATTCCTTTGCTACATGTAGGATAAATGCGCTTTAACGATGTTGTTAAAGTCATCCTTTTCTACATGTAGGGTAAATACACTGAACATTAATAATTCTTTAGGTAGATTCACCTACTCTATCCTTTTTTACAAGTACATGGAATTGATGTGGTGGTTATGTCATTGTATGATAACCCAAATTATGACGAAACTCATAATTGGCGAACCAATCCGCAAATTTGTTTGCTTCACAAAAAATATGAGAGAGCTAGTGGTATTTATGGCGTGAGAGAATATCTATGTAGTCTTCCAAAAGAAGCGTGAGGGGGCTGGTATATACTACAATGCCTGTGCTTGGTAGTATGTAATGCCAAGGTTGATGAAGAAATCGTCAATCCACGTGTCATTCTCATCCCGAAATAAGCCCTCGCCTCCAGCAAGACTCGGGTTTCCTTTTGCATAACTATCAATATCCATTTTCACCTAACATCTCGGAATAGAAAAACAACTATTGTTCAAATATCTATAGAATAGATTTTTAGGATTTTGATAAGTGTAGATATAAAATTCAACGTAATTTATTGATCATTACATATAATTCAATTAAGGTATTGAACGAAAATATGATTTCTTCTATTCGTCATTGAGAATGGGAGGATTTTTGATTGGGTGTGTTCAAGGGAGGATGTTTTTGTCTGTCTACCTTACTGATTTTCTTCCTTTTTCCTTATATCAATAACTATTTTTACAACTTCTAATATTGTAATTTTTTTTACTCTAGATTGTGTATAGCATATATTCCCAAAATATATATATTATCTTGAGCCGCACATACACTTCTTTGGGCTAAGATAAAAAAATGACTATTTCAATGATGGCCCTCCATGGATTCATCTATATACGCCGCGACTAAAGTTACAAAAATAAGAGCTTGAATACCACTCGTAAATAATCCAAGAAACATGACAGGTATAGGAACAGCTGACAACAAGTTACTACCACATCCATTTCATTAGTAATTAATGATCTTTTAACAATACCTTGTAAGGGATAGTTAGTACAAGATGCTGAACAACAAGGTCTGATTTTGGAAAAACACCATCTCGTGGAGAATGACTGAATATATGAGATTACAAGAACCAGTACATATTGTTGCCATTTTGAAAGGATTAAGAAGCACCAAAATAATGTCTAAACCAATGACTTAAAACAAAGATAAAGGATCCTAGAATAAGGAAACTCCATTTTAATTATCTCAATAACTAAATTAGATTGAAGAATCGAAATAGATTTGAAATGAGGAAAAACAAAAAGGGGTAAAGGTGATTACGATAAATTGGATCAGACTTTTTCGCAGTACCTCGATGTGAGATGAGCGTGAAAAGGGTTCAAGAATCAATTTTCTTTTGATAAGGGCTAAAATCACTTATTTTAGTTTTTTTACCCCCTACTTAGTAAATGAAACTGCCTAAAGATTCACCTTTGAGCTATTTGTAATTTATCATCAAATTGGATATGCATATACAAAAAAACAGTTGTTGTGTGATGAAAATTTGTGATGAAACTAAATTCGTGTAAAATTGGGGCGAAAATGCTACGAAATATTTTTGCAATAAAAATATGTGGAACTTGTGACAAATCTGTGATGACAATCAAGAATCGATTCAAATTCATTACAAAAAGCAACAATTTTGCCATGACATGTAATAGTTCTAGCGTGGGAACACACATCGACTTTTTAATTCGTCACAATATGCGACAATTTTGCCACGACAAAAAAATAGTTCTAGAGGGTTGTCGCAATATCTTTGTCCTTTTATGTTTTCTCTTCCATTACGCACACGTCTTTGAGAAAGACTAATTTGATGTCATGAGCTATATTAACGATTATGAATTATTGACGTTATCATGAAAAATCCTCACTCGTATATTATTGTAATTTGGTTTTTAAACCAAATAAGAGTGAACGAGAAATTGGAAAATATAAATAGAATTAATTTTTGGTTAAATTATATTCCAAATATTCTTTTATTTTTCCGAGAGATATCTCCTTTTCTGAATGAATATAACTAGTTAGAAAAGGTTTCATACCTTTTACGAACAGACATTAAAACTCTATAAATACTGCAGTTATTTTGACATTTTGTTTAAATCAAATTTTTTTTTTCCATAACTTCATACTCTGCATTAAAAGAGAGAGAGTTCTACATTGTTTGGTTCGCCGTATCTGAACAGTTTGGAGTGCTCCTACCGTCAGACGATGATCGTTGTATCCTGGGAGACTACCGCCAGTGACCGTAAGCACCATAGCTGGGCGATTAAATCTTAAGAAAACTGAATCAAATTCAGGCATCGATCTAATGCATTCATTCATTGCATTTTGCATAATGTTTGTGCCGTCAAGTAAGTCTTCTAATTTTTTCTAATTGCAATATTTACTTTCTGATTATGCGATTTATTCAACACGCAAGATTATAGATATGAAATTTCACCAACAATCTTAAGACTTAAAGCTTCTGCATTTTTATAATTTGCATGTTGATTATAAGTTTCTGGAATTTCTTTATGAAATTCATTTTGTCTTTTCTAAGACAATATTTTTGTTCTAAATTACTGTTTCATAGAATACATGTCTGTTCATATTTGTGGTTCTGATTTCAGTGGTATTATAGCCATGTAGCTTTTGGCATGTTGTGCCTAAATGAATTGGCGTAAGATTTGTGTGTTGTGCATGTATATATACATGTTTATTCATATGGTGCCATCTTCTTTGTGTTGTGTGTTCGAATGGTAAAATCTTTTGTACTTTCGTATTCTACTCAAAATTCGGAATTGGTTAGTTCAAGTTTCATGAAATTTGGACACAAAATGAGTAATATATATATATATTTTTAAAAGATTTGTTATGGTCTGAACTTTTGTTATGAAAATTTGGGAAGACGACTGCTACGTCGTCGTTTCAGTTTTTTATTTCCGCGAACCTATGGACAGCGACATGTGTTGCTGGCAAAAAGGAAAGAAAAAAAAAATAAATGTTTTAAACGTCTCTGAACTGTTTTGAACTCGCGACGCTTCTTTAATAACTAACAGCCTCACCACCGAGCCAGTGGCTTCTATTGTCTCTTGAAGTGTAAGAATTACAAAAGTACAATTGTCCACTTTCTTGCTTAATCATTACAGCGGGGGCATATTTATATATGCCAATGATCATGATAAAGCACTGTTTCAGTTATTCTTTTCTTTTCAACATTGAGAGGTTAAACGATACAGCAATGTATTCGTTTGGTTTCGAGCTCATGTGTCTTTCTTGCAAATCGATTCAGTTTTACTAAGTGGAAATGATATATATGGCACTTATATATTTACATGTAGCGCCTGCATAGATGGTTTACTGGCCACGGACACCAACGTGGCGTATAAGTGAAATGGGTCTTAGGCCATGTTGCTTGCGAAGGAAAGAAAAAAGTTGAAGAAGCAGGATTTTTAAGAGTTTCAAACCTGCAACCTTTTAATTAAATTATTAATGCTCAACCATGCACCAAATCAAACCTATTGGTTGACATATAGAGGGCATATGTTAATTTCTTTCAGTGGCGTAAACTTTTGAGATCTTGGTTTTAACCGTTGTTCAAAGAGGTTGATTTTGAAATCTGTGATTACTATCACTTGATAATTTGGCTAAACTTGTCATTGCACAATGAGGTTTAATGTTAGTTTTATTATTTTTCCCAGTTTCAATTCTCTTAAATATTTGGTTCTAGATATATCTCTAGAATGTTATTTAAAAATGCATATGAAATATGTTTTAAATTTATGCATTAATTATTTTGTGAGAAAGTTGCTTGTTAGTGGGCAAATGAGATTCCCTATTGTTGAACTTGCATCCTTCTAATCTTCTAAGGACTGGTTTTCGGGTTTATAAGAGAGTCAAAAATGTTATTTTGTATATACCAGTAATATCCCTTTTGATTTGATTATTGATATCCAATTGATATGGTTTATTTATTAATTTCATAGAAATTAGTTAAATAAATGTCTAAATGCATATAAATGTAATTCTACTTTAAGTGTTACTTTATTTGCATAATTTATTTGGTGGGATATGAATGAGTTGAAATATATTTTTTCTCATTCTTATTTTTCTCATGGTTAACCACTAAGTTATTACTAGTGGGAGCAAATGATTTGGGTATAAAGGTGTAAACATCATATTTTTGGTGTACCTACTTATTGGATCTTTTTCTATGCAATGTGAAAATAATTCATAGATCTTAAACTATGTCTTACATTGTATGTGCATTTTCCATGTGAGCACATATTATAAAATGGAGATATATACCATTTATTTACTTGTATACAAGTTACTTGTCTATGTAACTATGGTGCAAAAATGCTATTTCTTTATAAATTCATGGTATATATATTTATGTACATTGAGATGTACATGGTTAGAGGTACTTATGTGATGGTCCATTTAAATTAAATTTAATGACCATTGTACCTACAACTAATGTTACTAATAATTTTAGTTATCCAAATATATGGCGAGATAATTAGGATATGTGAATTTTGAAGTTCTTTTTATATTTATAAAAAGGAGTTCATAACTGTTGCATTTAATTTACAGTGATTTTGTAAATTAAATGATTGTGCAATCTAGAGGTTGAGAAAATGTATTATTACTTTTATCTACGATTGCACAAAATTTTGTTATGTTTATTTACTTATAAATGAACACGGGGCTTTAGAAGTATGTAAACTATACAAAATTGAGATTGATAATTAACTTAGCAAAAAAGGCAATAGAGAAAGAGAATTTACATTTTCTTTTGAGAAATATTGCACTAAACATGACATTGTTTGTCGGTTAAAGCTAATGCTTTGTTGATTAGTTTTAAATTACCTCAGAACTTGTGGGGGGAGGTTATTTTGATTATAAAGTGTATTATCAATAAAAAGCAAGAAATTAATTAAGATTTGGAAGATTTTTACCACTTTTCTTCTAATACTTAAAAATGTGGGGGATCTTTAAACAAGGTAGGAGTTCTTATTCCTACAATGGTCAAGAGTAGACCTAATATAATTGCTTGTATCTTCATTGGGTATGCGAAAAATTACTTTTGCATACAAGTTTCTTATGCATATATTAAAAACTGATGACTTTATGTCAGTACAATAAGTGAATCAAGAATTACATATTTCTTAAGAGAAATATTTTCTTGTAAGAATGCATAAGAGTGAAGTTCTTTGATAAGAATGCATGAAACTATTCATAGTAATCATGGAAATGATATAGCCTAAGAGTCTATATTAAACAACAATGAAGATATTGTAAGAGCTAAAACATCTAAGTTTTCTGGTTATGATTTTCTAAATATTCCTTTTAGAAAATGAACCGCCTACCTTTTAGGAAGTGGTGTGAACTTTTGAAATTTCATTTTGAGAAGAAGTACTTAATAGAAATTGACTCCATTATTATGCGTGGGAATTGATATATCTTCCTCTTGGAAATAAACTTTTATAGGGTAAATAAATTTTCAAGTGGAAGATCAAAATGGATGGATCAATTTAAAACTCCATTATTATGCGTGGGAATTGATATATCTTCCTCTTGGAAATAAACTTTATAGGGTAAATGAATTTTCAAGTGGAAGATCAAAATGGATGGATCAATTTAAAAATGCAAGGCAAGACTTGTAAATATGTTTACAAGTAGATGGAAGGTCTTGAATATTTGATAGGTTAGACTAGTTACAAGGATAACTATTAAGACTAAAGCCTGAACTAGCTGCAGAGTTTGATTCCAGGAGATCATCACCACTTCATTTGGCATCAGCAAAAGGGTACATTGACATTGTGAAATATTTGTTATCTGTCAAAACCGAGATGTGCTCTGCTTGCGATCGCGATGGAAACAATCCACTTCATGTTCTGGTGAAAGCCCAACCTGATGCAGCTCGTGCTAGAGTGGATCGAGGAGAGACCATATTGCACCTTTGAGTACAACATTTTCAGGTGGATGCTTTGAAACTCCTTGTTGAAGATTTGAATGATGAGGAATTATTGAATGCTAGGGATGATGAATGGAACACCATATTACATCTTGCTGTGGCTGACAAACAAATTGAGGTACGATTTAAGTCCCGATTACTCCACCAAAAGCTTCAAATTTCCAAAAAGAGATTAGTTCTTGAAACTTGTTTTTGGATTTATAATGTAGCCTTCACTCTTTTTGTACTCTCCCATATGCACTAACAAGTTTTAAATTAGATTGTTTCATTTTGACGCAATAAGGGAATTTAAGGATCTCCTAAAAAATAGAGGCATTGTTAAGAATATAATAATAGTTTAATAACATCATAATTTAGATAAATATAACAAAAAATCTTGCATTGTTACCAAACAAAGGGGTAGTGAACAAGATCTTTATAATCATAAAACATTAAAAATGTGAAATTTTTACAGTATAACAAGATTTACCATTCTTCTCCCAAACCGAACAATGTTTAGTATCCTTCCTATGCTAATTTCAACAGGTTCCCTATAATTTTTTTCCAAGCATGTAGGAGATTTGGAGCATTTTTCTACATTTAGAGATCCCCTATTTCAATTTTACTCTAGTAGTTTTTTTCTACTTTTATTCAATCCATTATTTTAGAAAATCTCTATTTTAATTTCAGTCTCACATCTTCCCTTTTTCAGGGATCCTCTATTTTTTGTTTTGCTCTAATATCTCCCCTTATTTGAATTAAACATATTATTTTAATATTTATTAATTTATATTTGTTCATTGTTCATTGTTCATCATGATATTCCATTTTAATTGCTAATATATATGTATATATATTTATTAATATATTTTTCATTTTACTTTTTTAATTTAAAACCTTTTTTCTCTAGATTTATGTGTTCTATTCATATTTGTTCATTGTTATGGAAATATTTTATTTTTATTGATATTAATATTCTATTTTGTGAGTCCATCTCTAAACAAACATAAAAAAATTAGTATAACACAATTAACATATAAATAATTTAATAACAAATACTAATTAAAACTTTACTATAATTAGTATATTAATTGCGATTAAAAAATATTAAATATTTATGTATAACTAAAAATAATTAGTATTACAAAGTACAATTAGAAAACTTAAGACCCTTATAAGTGTAATTAAGAAACAAAATTATCCTAAACTACAATTACTTAACACTATATATATATATATATATATATATATATATATATATATATATATATATATATATATATATTATACACTAGCTAGACCATCGGAAATGGGATAGGGGACGCGATAGGGAATTTAAGGATCTACTAAAAAATAGAGTTTCTGATAGGAGAGTTATTGGAGCTGTTTAGCACCAACAACTCTTCTAAATATATGAGATTTTGGAATATAGGGAGCTCTTGGAGAGGGCCTTTTCAAGTTGCTTAATTCTCTTGTCCAAAGCATTACACTCCATTTACTATCTTTCAATCGCTCACAGAGATAAAAGTTGCAGGTCATAAGGTATTTGCTTGTCTCAACCTCAATTGATTGTAGGTCATAAGGTATTTGCTTGTCTCAACCTCAATTGATGTGAATGCACAAAACCCCTATGAGTTAACATCGCTAGACATTTTAGCAAAGAGTCGAAGAGATGCGAAAGATTTCGATATTGCAGACTGCCTTCGGCAAGTTGGAGCCCAGAAGTCAAAAGAAATAGCATCACCACGACCAAATGTCGTAAATCATATTGCGAGAAGTTTGACATCATCCACTTCAAAGAATCGAAACAGGATCAAGGCGAAAAAGATCAAACATGCAACTTCAACTTTAGATTTGCGAGGTCGTTACAGTTGGAAGCATTGTTTTGACAAACAAGATGTTTGGTTAAATAAACAAAGCGATGCTTTAATGGTTGTAGCATCACTCATTGCAACAATGGCTTTCCAAGCTGGTGTAAGCCCACCTGCTGGTGTCTGGCAGGATGATTCCGGAGAGCATTCAGCAGGGTACTCCGTATTGGCATATCGAAATCCAACACTACACAAGATGTTTGTAGCTTTCAACACAGTTAGTTTCATTTCATCTATCAGCATCATACTACTACTCATAAGTGGCTTGCCTTTCAAGCTTTAGGTTTTTATGTGGATTTTGATGCTGATCCTGTGGATTTCGTTGTCATCAACTGCAAAGACTTATTTACTTTCCATCTCAGTCTCCACTCCCCCGCATGAAAAAGGTTCTCGTGCTGCTCTACTTAGAAATACTATACTTGTATGGATTTGCTTGATGGCCCTTCTGGTTCTGGTGCATACAGTTCGCCTCATACTCGTGATTAGTAAGAGAGTTAAGAGATGCTTAACAGGGAAAAGGAGCCGATCAAGTTCAGTGAACCTAAATAGCACCATGGTCTGATACATTATGTGAAATCCTTTAAGATGTGAAACTGCAAAAGTTTTTAAGATTGAGTTTGTTTGTTTTGAATGAGAGCTATATAGTATTAGAATTAGAATAATCAAATACATGGCTTATGAAGAGCTTATGGTACCACACGAGGTTATGCACCTTGGGAAAGCCACAAGTGATAATTCCGTACGTTTCATCCAAGTTTGGAATTCCAGTTCCATGCTCTCAATTCTAAAGACACTAACTCACTCTTAATGTGTATGTATGTATTCATGTATATATGGATCTCATTTCAACTTGCTTACAGTGGAGTCATGTCATATATATTTGTATTTTTTGCATGGATCTTATTTGAACTTGTTTACAATAGAGTCATGCATGTCACATATATATATATATATATATATATATATACCTACTTGTGGAAGAGGGGGTTCCTTATGCCAAGGCGGTCGAAGAAGGCCACAAGTGGAAGCAACCAAGACTTTGATCCATTGGAAGAAGCACAACCTCAATTCAAGTCGAGCAGTAGCTTTTCTACACTCAAAGGGAACCTGACATCCCCTTGATTGAGATTTCCTATGCATAGCTGTAGCCTTTTGTATTGCATTATGGGAGAGTCAAGCAGGAGTAAGGCATTTACTATGTCAACTCCAATAGTTTTTTATTTTTATTTATTACATTTAGGAGATTTGAAGCATTTTCTCTATTTTTACACATTTTATATTTCAACCTCACTTCAATAACTCTCATATTTTTAACTAATTCTTTATTTTATGTAATCCTTAGTTTCACTGCAACAACTTTCATATTTTCAACTTTTTCATATAATCTAATTTTTGGTGGTATGGGGGATGGGAGGGGAGCATATTTTCCGTACTAAGCTAAAACCTTTTTCACCATTTACCTTTGTTATGGAAGAGGAATTAGAGACGACCGTGGAGGATTGTATGTTTGCTTGTAGTTCTTTGGGTTTTTCTTTTATTATCACTTGAAAAAGTGTCTCCTACTTTTTCTCCTGAAGTGAACATTTAATGATTATTATTATTTTAGTGGTTGGTGACGTTAGTCAATGACAAAATACACCAAGAATATGATATGTAATTTTGTCATTTTGATTCAATTGGCATAGTTCAATAACGTACAGCAAACATTTGAGTGGAATCAGATTTATACATTTTTCTTTTGGGTCAAGAATCAGATTTATACATCATAGTTAATTTTTTGCACTTCTCATTTGATGCTCATGCCAAACGTGAGAAAAAAAACGATCGTTCTGGATCTGTTCTCATTTTGACCCTATTTGACACTCCCCTTCTCATAAATTAAATCAAATCATATTAAGTCTTGCTTCACAAAGTGAAGTGACTATATAAATTTGATAATATTACTCATTTCTATTAAGTAACGTATCTTTTGTAAGCTTTATTATATTCAAGATTTAGTTTAAATTTCCTAATTTATCTCTCTTATAATGTACTACATTTATATTTTTATATATTTTAATAAGTACGTCAACCCAATCACCTTTTATAATTTTAAATAATTTCGTTATATTCTTCTACCGTCCCACTTTCCATACTAAGCTAAAACCATTCTTTTATTATTATTATTATTATTATTATTATTATTATTTAAAAGAAATCTAAATCATACAACATAAATTAAAAATGTTTCTCATGAAATTAATTTTACAATTTTTCACACTTACACTAAAAAATATACCACTAAACCAAATAACTTGGTGCTAAAACCATTCTTCCATTTTATTCTAAATCTGATCATAATCCAGGGAGGAAAAAACTAATTTAATCCATAAGATTTAACATAAAAATCAAACATCAAGGGATCTGTTTGGCCTATTAATTCCATTATATCCTAACCTACAATCATTCCAACACAGAACACGCAAACCAAATATAGCAATCCGACAATGATTGCCACATAGTATAGTGTGCTCCATGTGGTCATGACATAAACCACAAAAGTTCACTTCGTAAGTGGACCTATACACTCATCATCATGCTACCTCTGTTGGTGCACCTTACTAATATCTAATGTCTTTGTTTCAATTGATTCCGATAGTGACACTAGTCTTGTTTTTTTAATATGGTTTTATTGAACACAATAAATAAAATACGATAAATTTTTCTTTAACAATTTAAATAATTTAAACTTGCGTATATTAAACAATTCTTGATTTAAAACTTACTATCGATACCCATTTATAAAATTACATCCAATATACTTATCCATAAATGGTATATTTCAGACATTTTACGAAAACATTCTCTCCTTATATGTCTCAATATAAAGTACGCCACACCTCTCAAAGGGGAAAAAAGAAGAAAGGAAATTAAGGATCAAGTGTGCCTGGATAAATGGAGAAAGTGATGAAGGGGCTATATGAAGCAGCAGTAGAGGGCAACGTAACTTTCTTGACCAATTTGCTACAAGAAGATGCACTTATTCTTGAAAGATGCATGGTTACATCCTTTGGAGAAACCCCGTTGCATATAGCAGCAATGCTTGGGCACGTTGAATTTTGCTTAGGACTATTAAGACTAAAGCCTGAACTAGCTGCAGAGTTTGATTCCAGGAGATCATCAGCACTTCATTTGGCATCAGCAAAAGGGCACGTCGACATTGTCAAAGCTTTGTTATCTGTCAAACCTGAGATATGCTTTGCTTGCGATGGCGATGGAAACAATCCACTTCATGTTGCACCCATGACAGGCAAGGTTAGTGTGTTGAAAGAATTGTTGAAAGCCCAACCTGATGCAGCTCGTGCGAGAGTGGACAGAGGGGAGACCATACTGCACCTGTGTGTTCAATATTATGAGATGGATGCTTTGAAGCTCCTAATTGAAGATTTGAATGATCTGGAATTATTGCATGCTAGGGATGATCAGGGGAACACCATATTACATCTTGCTGTGGCTGACAAACAAATTAAGGTACGATATATATTAATCCCCGATAAATTCATCAAACTTCGTTTAAAATTAAATGGTAATAGGTGAAGTAGCACAAAATTTTGTATAACGTAATAATAAGGTAAAAACTAGCATACTAGGTCCTTGATCCATGTCTGAGTCGTAAACCTGCAAAATGAATAATTCGGAATCAATGTCCAATGATAAGCTTCAAAACTCAAGTCAGTAATTATTACGAACTGAGTTAGAAATAATTTTAACTCGGGCTCAATCTCAGGTCTTTAGTCATACAGCCCATAAATAGTACGGCCCACAACATATCATGGTAACTAATTCTTGATACTTTTATCCTTTTCTTAAATTATTTCAATTTGGTTATAGCGATTACTGACTTGAGAGCTGTATCTTATCTTTTGGGATTGAGCCCAAGTTGTTCATTTTACAAGTTTACAACCCGAACGTGGACCATGGACCTAGTTTGTTAGTTTTAGCCTTATCACATAAAACCAACGCCTAACTCTGATATCATGTTAGACAACTTGAGGTTTTAGGAGCTCGAGTTGTTCATTTTACAAGTTTACGACTCAGACGTGAACCGAGGACCTAGTCTGCTAGCGATGGAATAATGGCGGAAAACGTCTATCGCCCTTCCCTGTTTTTCTAGTAGTGGTTTTTACCTTATCACATAGGAGGAAAACCCAATTCTGATATAATGTTAGACAACTTGAGGTTGCATCCTAAAAGCAATTGCTAGTGAAAGAAGAACGCGGATGGATAACATAGGTACAAGACTCAACTCTAGTACTATATTAGACAACTAAACTTTCATTCTAAAACTAATTAATATTAGGTGGGGTAGTCTAAAATCTTAATATACTGATCTTAAATTATATCCACATGTGGGACAATTAGATTTACAATACGTTTCACTTTTTTTTATCCTTGTCTAACATGATTAAAAATTAATGTGGGATGTCCTTCACGATATACAAATCAAGGGGTCGCGTTAATAAAAAATTGGCAAACCAATTAGCTTCCCTCTTATTTGTCAAAATTATATGTTAGGCCCCATTATATCATAATAATAATAGTGATGATAATAATAGTTCAATAAAGCATAATTTAGAAAAATGTGACCAAAAATATTGCCTTGTTATCAAATACAAGGAGCAGTAAGTAATATTATTTTAATCATAAAAACTTACTACATTATTTTCATATTACAAGATGATTTAACATGTAAATTCAACAAAATTTTACCTTTTTCCCCAAAAACTAACAATTATATATTTACTGAATTCATGGTCTCGTGAATCCCTCTACCTTAGGTAGTTTAATCCACTTCTTCAATAAATTATTCTATTGGCTAAAGAATTTTTTAAGATATATAACGAGTATATCTTTTAAAAATGACACGTCATCTAAAAGAGTAACTAAGAGAAGTCAGTCTATTTGATGTCCTCTATGCCGATTTAATCAGGCAAAATCTCAACACACTTTCCAGCTGTTTCCATTGATTCCTTTATGTTGTTAATGTGGTCGGCCACTTATAAGGAGGGCTCGAAAAATTACTCCTATCACACTCTATTTACTATCTTCCAATTGCTAACAGATATAAAAGTTATGCATGCAGATCATAAAGTATTTGCTTGTCACAACCTCAATTGATGTGAATGCACAAAACTCCTATGAGTTAACAGCACTAGACATTTTAGCAAGGAGTCGAAGAGACGCGAAAGATTTGGATATTGCAGATTGTCTTCAGCAAGCTGGAGCCCAAAAATCAAAAGAAATACCATTACCAGAACCAGAGTTCGGAAATCATATTAATGTGAGAGGAAGATTGCCATCATCCGCTTCAAAGAGCCGAAACATGATCATGGCGAAAATGCTATATGCAGAATTGTCTTTTGGTTCGTGAGATGGGAACAGTTGGGAGTCTTATTTCAAGAAACAAGATGAATGGTTGAACAAACAACGCGATGCGTTAATGGTTGTAGCATCACTCATTGCAACGATGGCTTTCCAAGCTAGTGTAGCCCCACCAGCTGGTGTCTAGCAAGACAATAACGAAGGCCATATTGCAGGAAAGTCCGTATTAGCAGATCAAGCTCCAGAAGTTTACAAGAGATTTGTAATTTTCAACACGGTTAGTTTCGTCTCATCTCTCAGCATCATACTACTACTCATAAGTGGCTTGCCTTTCAAGCAAAAGGAGTTTATGTGGATTTTGATGGTGATCATGTGGATATCAGTCTTATCAACTGCAATAACTTATTTAGCTTCCCTGTTGGCCTCCACTCCCCCGGAAGAAGGAAATACACTTGAAAGTTTAGCATCATCTGCTATACTTGGATGGCTTGGCTTGATGGCTCTTCTTGTTCTGGTGCATACTATTCGCCTCATATTAGTCGCTATTAGGAAAGTTGGGAGATGCTTCACAGGAGAAAGGAGACGATCGAGTTCGACGAACCTGAATAGCACCGTCACCGGCGTCTGATATATCAGCGGAATTCATTTGTTGTTCCTGATAAGTGACCACCTCATAATACAAAGTTATTACGCTTTAGCTCCACGGGCGTACGAACCCCAGGAGAATTAATGAAGTGTCAAATAGGGCAAACAGACATGTTTAGTCCCTTATGTTTATTGTATTTGACAAATTTGCTTTCTATCTTAAAAAATGTTAGTTTTTGGTATCTTATTTATGTCATCGTTTGTTTTTGACCTTTTACCGTCCGACGATTGATAATTTGTTTATATATTTGACAATAATACTCATGCAAGTGACATTTGAAATCAACAAAAGGTTAAAGAACTAAAATTGACGCAGCTAACATACACGAGAGACGAAAAACTAATATCTTTAAATAGATAACCAATTTGTCAAACATAACAAAGATTAGGTACTAAGCTTGTCATTAAGCCCGCCAAATATCTAAAACCTTGAGCCCCATCACCATCACTGACGAAGGCACCTTTACCTCAGGGTGTGCGGGAAAATAATAGTTTTTTTAGTGTTAAAACAATGATAAATATGAAAAGTAAAAGTGACCGAAGGTAAAAAAGTGATGGAATGTGCCTTATTTTTATTTTTTTACCAACAATTTTTTTATAATTATTTCTCTTATTTTCTCACGTTGAAAATAATCAGAACTTCCTTTTGTACTTGTGTTTATCACCTATGGAACAAGAGGAAAAATAGAGTCTATGGCAATGGCACTGCTACTGAGGAATATGTTCTTTGAAGAATTATTGCAGATGTTAAAACACAAAAAAAAATATGTAGATAGCCTAGATAATAGATTCTTTTGCACAGCAAATATGCTTGGATGATCTTCTTTGTAATTGTTCAACTTGTTAATGAGGTAGAATAAAAAGAATTACTTCTCCAGCAAAAAAATAAATAAATATATATATAAACACACTCACAATTGTATATTTTGTAATTCTGTTAAGTGGAAAGAGTGTGAGAAAATGTGAGAAAGTATAGAGAGAAAAGAGGGAAAAATATAATAAATAACTAGCCAGTCTTAATCAAATATACGATTGATTGGATGGTGATTTCTTATCCAATAAAGATAAAATTTGGTGAGCAATTTGCTACCAAATTTCTACAATTAGAACGGTGTAGAATGGATTTGGAGGTCACTAAAGTTCATTTTATGCTGCATGTGCATGTACAGTAGCTCATTTCTTGTTATTTTTATATATAGGTTATTGTTTTAATTTATACATGTTATGCTTGGAATATTTTTAACCTCAATTTAAAATGACTTTCTAATTTGTTATTTATTGAATAGGGAATGAATTAAATTGTTTCAACGAAAATTAATTTTTGAGCAATAAGTTTCGTGTACATCTAACATAAGGGACTTTTTCTATTTACAATGATTCTAATTATTTATTTTTCACTCTTCTATATGTTATGTCATTAATATATTAAAGGGGAGTCATACTTTGAAGACTCCATATTATATGCTTTAGTGCTTACATTTTTTTTGTTAACATGGGTTAACATCCCTACTCAACTAGCCCACGAAATATAGATCAGATTAATCACCACCCACTAACATTGAATGGGACACGCTGACATCCCCTCGTTGCCCTAATGGCCAAAGTTCATTATAAGAGAGGGAGACGCCTTCAAAACTTTTTTTGTACTAATTGGTTTAGTAAAAATATATTGTGATATGTAATCATCAAAATATGATTTTAGGCATTAAACCGACAGCGTTTTTATATTTTATATAAAAAAAATGATACATAAATAAGTGTCTCCACTCTTAGTTAGTATCATCCGTCAGTATTTGGCTCCGCCGGCTCATTAGTATCATCCGTCAGCCAATAGCCACTGCCGATGCCGCCACCACCACCACCAACATATCAACTACAATTCAAATGTCGAATCAAGATCCCCAGTCCCCACATTACCACAAAGTCATGAACTTCATTTTCACCACTTGTTTCAATTGACTCTGAGTCTCCTCCTATAATGACAATAGCTTTGCCATTTTATGCTTTCTATAGCATTGTGCAGACCTCTATCTAGAAAGTCTCACTGTATATCTCAGTGTCAAAGGTTGCCAGGCATTAAGGGAAAAAGAAGAAAAGAGAAAAGATTTAAGTGTGCCAGAAGAGATGGAGAGAGTGGTGAAGGGACTATATGAAGCAGCAGTAGAAGGGAGTGTAACTTCCTTGATCAATTTGCTAGAAAAAGATGCAATAATTCTTGAAATCATATAGGTAATTAAGGTGTTGGAACTTATTTGAACCAACTCCTTCCTTTACATATAGAGTAAATGGGCATTTAAGGATGTTGTTGGAGTCATCCTAACAACAAGATCAAGAGTTTAAGAGTGTACCTTCTGAAGTTCTCTAACATATTGTCCCCAATATTCTTGTAGGCTCTTTTTTCTCAAATAAGTCAAAACAACTATTATGTTTATGCAAGTGAAAATTGTGCATCCTAGATGTAAATTAACGTTTAGCCCCACCATGGCATATAGACCACAAGGTTCGACAAGAAAGAAGTGTTATATAAAATCTTGAGTCCCACCACCCTAAATGTCACCACCGACCTTTATCAGTAATTGATAAGCCTCAATAATTTAACTGTCCTTGTTTGAATAGTCACCGACCACGACACCAGCCTTCTATGTTTTTTGTTCCATTGCTGTCACGTCCCGAATCTAAATTTTCAAGCCCAATTTACTAGTTTAAAATGGTTAACTCAAATTATTTCTTATAACCACAACACTTACTTATAAACCAGACAACACACTATGTCCCACTGATGTGGGATGTCACAATTGCACACCTCTTTGAAAAGAGATGATCACTCACCTTATGATGTTACATAAGAGATCTAATGATTGAGAATTGTTGATACAATGTTTTATATTTAATTTTTTGCTAAGTAATTGCTGATACAATTATAATTATAAAATAATGATGTAAACAGTTTATTGTTAAATAATTCCATTCATAACATTATCTTATTATAAAAGGATTCTTACTCGTATATCCTATAAAGTTTGCCATAACCCACTAAGGGGAGAAGAAAAAGAAAAAAAGATCGTGTGCCTGGATAGATGGAGAAAGTGTTGAAGAGGTTATATGAAGCAACAGTAGAAGGGAGTGTAACTTCCTTGCTTAGTTTGCTGCAAAAAGATGCACTCATTCTTGAAAGATGCATGGTCACATCCTTCGGAGAAACCCCTTTGCATATAGCAGCAATGCTTGGGCACGTCGAATTTTGCTCGGAACTATTAAGACTAAACCCTGAACTGGCTGCAGAGTTTGATTCCAGGAGATCATCACCACTTCATTTGGCATCAGCGAAAGGGTACATTGACATTGTGAAAGCTTTGTTATCTGTCAAACCCGAGATGTGCTCTGCTTGCGATCGCGATGGAAACAATCCACTTCATGTTGCAGCCATGAAAGGCAAGGTTAGTGTGTTGAAAGAACTGGTGAAAGCCCAACCTGATGCAGCTCGTGCTAGAGTGGATCGAGGAGAGACCATATTGCACCTGTGTGTACAATATTATCAGGTGGATGCTTTGAAGCTCCTTGTTGAAGATTTGAATGATGAGGAATTATTGAACGCTAGGGATGATGAAGGAAACACCATATTACATCTTGCTGTGGCTAACAAACAAATTCAGGTACGATTTAATTAAGTCCCGATTACTCCACCAAAAGCTTCAAATTTCCAAAGAGAGATTAGTTCTTAACTTGTTTTAGGATTTATAACGTAGCCTTCGCTCTTTGTGTACTCTCCTGTTTGTTTCTTCAAGAGCATATGCACTAACAAGTTTTAAATTAG
The DNA here is from genome assembly GCA_037974665.1 of Ehretia macrophylla. Taxonomy (NCBI): domain Eukaryota; kingdom Viridiplantae; phylum Streptophyta; class Magnoliopsida; order Boraginales; family Ehretiaceae; genus Ehretia; species Ehretia macrophylla. The sequence goes on along the minus strand of CM075764.1, from coordinate 63,633,508 downwards.
ATTGTTTCATTTTCCTTTTTTGGGTAAAAGCAAAAAAGAAATTACGTGTTAGGTTAATCATAATCTAATAACATCTTAATTTATAAGAATATAATAATAGTTTAATAATATCATTATTTAGATAAATATCACAAAAAAAACTTGCATTGTTACCAAACAAAGGGGCAGTGAACAAGATCTTTATAATCATAAGACATTATGAAAATGTGAAATTTTTACAGTATTACAAGATTTACCATTCTTACAATTATAATCCCCATTTTTTTTTTTTTTAACATTTAGGGAATTTGGAGTATTTCCTACATTTAAGGATCCCTTATATTAAGAAATCTCTATTTTAATTTTACTCCAACAATTTTCCTATTTCAGGGGCACTCTATTTTTTATTTATTCCAATATCTCTCCTTATTTTAATTAAACATATTATTTTAATAGTTTTTAAATTTTATTTATTCGTGATATTACTAATTTTAATTTAAAACCTTTTCACTAGCTTTATGTTTTTTTTTATTTATATTGTTCATTGTTATGGAAATATTCTATTTTGTGAGTCCATCTATAAACGAACATAAAAAATTAGTATAACACAATTATCATATAAATAATTTAATAATAAACTATAATTAAAACTTAACTATAATTAGTATATTAAATTGCGATTAAAAAATATTAAATCCTTAAGCATAACTAAAAATAATTAGTATTACAACGTATGATTAGAAAAACTTAAGACCCTAAGTGTAATTAAGAAACAAAATTATACTAAACTACAATTACTTAATACTAATCTACAATGGGACAGGGGAAGTGATAAGGGAATTTAAGGATCTCCTAAAAATTGGGGCAGTGTTAAGAATATAATAATAGTTTAATAATATCATAATTGAGATAAATATAACAAAAAATCTTGCATTTTTACCAAACAAAGGGCAGTGAACAAGATCTTTATAATCATAAAACATTACAAAATGTGAAATTTTTACAGTATTACAAGATTTCCCATTCTTCTCCCAAACCGAACAGTGTTTAGTATTCTTCCTTAGGCTGAATGCAATAGTTTTCCCTCTTACATTTAGGGGATTTGGAGCATTTTCCTACATTTAGGGATCCCCTATTTAAATTTTATTCTAGTAGTTTTTCCTACTTTTATTCAATCCCTAATTTTAAGAAATCTATATTTTAATTTTCCTCCAATAGCTTTCCTATTTCAGAGACACTCTATTTTTTGTTTTACTCTAATCTCTCCCCTTATTTTAATTGACCATATTATTTTAATATTTTTTAATTTAAATTTGTTCATTGTTCATGATGATATTCTATTTTGATTGTATATATATATAGATATATTTATTAATATTGTTTTTCATTTTACTTTTTTAATTTAAGACCTTTTCACTATCTTTAAGTGTTCTATTTATATTTTTTCATTGTTATGGAAATATTATAATTTTATTGATATTAATATTCTATTTTGTGAGTACATCTATAAACAAACATAAAAAAAAAGTTAGTATAACACAATTAACATATAAATAATATAATAATAAATATTAATTAAAACTTAACTATAATTAGTATATTAATTGAGATTAAAAAATATTAAATCCTTATGTATAAATAAAAATAATTACTATTACAAAGTACAATTAGAAAACTTAAGACACTAAGTGTAATTAAGAAACAAAATTATCCTAAACTACAATTACTTAACACTAATTTACACTATATATATATATATATATATATATATATATATATTATGTATTAGCTAGGCCATCGGGAATGGAACAGGGGACGCGATAAGGAATTTAAGGATCTCCTTGGGTTTCTGATAGGAGAGTGAGTTATTCGAGCTGTTTAGCACTAACAACTCTTCTAAATATAGGAGATTTTGGAATATAGAGGGAGCTCTTGGAGAGGGCCTTTTCAAGTTGCTTAATTTTCTTGTCCAAAGCATTACACTCCATTTACTATCTTTCAATCGCTCACAGAGATAAAAGTTGCAGGTCATAAGGTATTTGCTTGTCTCGACCTCAATTGATGTGAATGCACAAAACTCCTATGAGTTAACAGCGCTAGACATTTTAGCAAAGAGTCGAAGAGATGCGAAAGATTTCGATATTGCAGACTGCCTTCAACAAGTTGGAGCCCAGAAATCAAAAGAAATAGCATCACCACGACCAAATGTACTCGGAAATCATAATGCGAGAAGTTTGACATCATCTACTTCAAAGAATCGAAACAGGATCAAGGCGAAAAATATCAAACATGCAACTTCAACTTTAGATTGGCGAGGTCGAAACAGTTGGCAGCACTATTTTAACAAACAAGATGTTTGGTTAAATAAACAACGCGATGCTTTAATGGTTGTAGCATCACTTATTGCAACAATGGCTTTCCAAGCTGGTGTAAGCCCACCTGCTGGTGTCTGGCAGGATGATTCCGGAGAGCATTCATCAGGGTACTCCATATTGGCATATCGAAATCCAGCACAACACAAGATGTTTGTAGCTTTCAACACAGTTAGTTTCATTTCATCTATCAGTATCATACTACTACTCATAAGCGGCTTGCCTTTCAAGCGTAAGGTTTTTATGTGGATTTTGATGCTGATCCTGTGGATTTCGTTGTCATCAACTGCAAAGACTTATTTAATTTCCATCACAGTCTCCACTCCCCCGCATGAAAAAGGTTCACGTGTTGCTTTGCTTAACAATACTATACTTGTATGGATTTCCTTGATGGCGCTTCTGGTTCTGGTGCATACAGTTCGCTTCATACTCGTGATTAGTAAGAAAGTTAAGAGATGCTTAACAGGGAAAAGGAGCCGATCAAGAGCCTAGAATTTGAGTGTATTGTTATTCCTTAAGATGTGAAACTGCAAAAGTTTACTAGATTGAGTTTGTTTGTGTAGAATGGGAGCTATAGAATTAAAATTAGAATAATCAATACATGACATATAAAGGGATTACTTTAGAAGGTATTATGCGCTTTGAAAAAAATACCGGTGAAAAAATCGTACATGTCATCTAAGTTTAAATTCCAGTTCCATGCTCCCAATTCTAAAGAAACTAACACACTCTTAATGTGTGTGTATGTTTGTATGGATCGCATTTGAACTTGTTTACTGTAGAGTCATGTCATATATATATATATATATATATATATATATATAGTTTTTGCATGAATCTCATTTGAACTTGTTTACAATAGAGCGATGTCACATAATATACATATGTATTTTTTTTTTTTTTGGGCCGTAGTCAATGATATATGTAGATTCCATATCATAATGCAATATAATATTAGCATATTAGGAAATCAAAATATAATATTGCATTATGATAGACAAGCTGTGTTGTAAAGCAATTCATTAATTTGTAAGACAAATAAATAATGATAGCAACTTGTTTAAACTACCCTCTACTTCTATGGGCAATAATGCTAGGAATACTTATTCCAAGAGTTTTTCACGTGCATGGAACAATAGAACAAACTTCCCCTTCTCATAGAATCGGATTTTCATACTAAAAATTTGACATTGAAAATTTTAAATTTACATCTTCATCTAAAAAATTAAAATTTAAGTCATGTTTAGGTCAGCGTATTAAGACACAGTTGTTCTCATGACTTCCCGAGCCCTCCATGACATGGGTTTTATTTTAATTATATATTAACTTCAACCTCTCCCGAAATAAAAAATAAAAAATAAATGAAAGAGTAATATTTTTCTTTGAGCCAATATTCTTTTAAACAAGTAACTTCATACTTGAAAAAAGGATCCAGGATTAGTAAACAATCAGCCATCTGCTAGTCGTCATGCAGGAGGCACATTCATTAGCTGAAACCCCTAATGTATTGCAAGTATCATCTTATTGCATGCATGCTTCTAAAGGGCAAATTCTTGTTCCATGAGCCCATTGATCGATCATGAGTCAGGTGGTAAATTTACATGGTATGAGGTGGTTAGGATCATCATGGGTGTCGATGATAATAATAAATATAATAATTTTTCTCCAACAATTTAAACTTTTAGATAATATGGTAATTTAATATGAAATCAAACGGTCTTGAGTTCAAATTTCGCCACCATTCATTTAAAATAATTAAAATTATCCACCTGCAAGGCTTAAGAACAAGTCTCGCTTACACATGCGGAGAATGTTGAAGATAATAAATAATTATAATAATCCATGTTTAATAGCTAAACTTTTAGATAATATGGTATTTGGGGTAAGCTAGATTAGCTTGTTGTTCCTTTCTGATTTTCACAGCCCTGAGGTCATAAAATTTTGAAATGGAAGAATCTGATCTTCCATCTCACAGTAATCATGTGCATCACAAGGTCTATTTTCATTCTGACTTTATATTGGAGTTAACAGCAACTTGTTTTCTCTCCTTTTGTTTTGTTTGTTTGTTTGTTTTTTTTTTTATTGTTCTTTTTGCTTGCTATGGTTATCTTTTGCTTGAGGTAATTCTCCAGTTGGTTTTACAAATGAGTTTAATTAGTATGTTGATCACCACGCCAGAGAGAGAGAGAGAGAGGAGAGGAGAGGAGAGGAGAGGGAGGAGGGGGTAGAGAGGGAGAAAGAACCATTTAAATATTTATGCATATTTTGTGTGGCCAACTGGAAATCCTAGGGTTACATTATTGAGGTTTTTATCTTAATCCTAAGTCCTAACCATAAATTTTTTTATAATTATATCCACACGCCTATAAATACCCAACCCTACTTTGTGGAATAACCGTCTCCGTTATGCCATTGCCTCAACGTACAAATTTTGAACCTTTGATGTAAACGGTTTTCTTCTTGCAATTATGATAATTATATTGCAACCTTTATGATGGACTATTATGGGTCAGATTTCTAACTTCTCACTCCTATATATATTAGGTTGTTCTAGGCATTGGGACACAACTTCTTCACAGATTTAGTATCGTAATAGGCTAGCTTGTGATAGGCATCATCTTATTTTGTAAGAGAGAGTTTAGCACTGTTCTATTCACAAGTTTTGTAATTGGGGTGTTGCCTTTACAAAGGAAAAACTATTGTATCCTGAAAGGTTTTCGCGAAGTTGAAGGTTAAGCACGGTAACCATGCGATAAAACTTTAAGAAAATCCTATTTACACGAGCCTCGATTTCGCATCTATATTTGGTTTGTTTAAATTCCAGTTTATTTTATTCAGTTATTTTCGTTTTATATCAGGCTTTAAATTTTCTATAACTTTTAATTATTTATTTTTTAGTCTTTGAATTCTGCAGTACTTCTTATTATTTACTTTCCAGTCTTTAAATTATTTATTTATTTTAACTGTCACCTACCAAAATATCAACATATCTAACATAGCTGATGATATAGGGGATTGTTTCTTCACCCAAAATATAAAATGTTTAAAATCAATTTTAGAATCCCTTAAAATTTAAAACAGTTGATTTGCACTAATTCCTTTGCTACATGTAGGATAAATGCGCTTTAACGATGTTGTTAAAGTCATCCTTTTCTACATGTAGGGTAAATACACTGAACATTAATAATTCTTTAGGTAGATTCACCTACTCTATCCTTTTTTACAAGTACATGGAATTGATGTGGTGGTTATGTCATTGTATGATAACCCAAATTCTGACGAATCTCATAATTGGCGAACCAATCCGCAAATTTGTTTGCTTCACAAAAAATATGAGAGAGCTAGTGGTATTTATGGCGTGAGAGAATATCTATGTAGTCTTCCAAAAGAAGCGTGAGGGGGCTGGTATATACTACATTGCCTGTGCTTGGTAGTATGTAATGCCAAGGTTGATGAAGAAATCGTCAATCCACGTGTCATTCTCATCCCGAAATAAGCCCTCGCCTCCAGCAAGACTCGGGTTTCCTTTTGCATAACTATCAATATCCATTTTCACCTAACATCTCGGAATAGAAAAACAACTATTGTTCAAATATCTATAGAATAGATTTTTAGGATTTTGATAAGTGTAGATATAAAATTCAACGTAATTTATTGATCATTACATATAATTCAATTAAGGTATTGAACGAAAATATGATTTCTTCTATTCGTCATTGAGAATGGGAGGATTTTTGATTGGGTGTGTTCAAGGGAGGATGTTTTTGTCTGTCTACCTTACTGACTTTCTTCCTTTTTCCTTATATCAATAACTATTTTTACAACTTCTAATATTGTAATTTTTTTTACTCTAGATTTTGTATAGCATATATTGCCAAAATATATATATTATCTTGAGCCACACATACACTTCTTTGGGCTAAGATAAAAAATGACTATTTCAATGATGGCCCTCCATGGATTCATCTATATACGCCGCGACTAAAGTTACAAAAATAAGAGCTTGAATACCACTCGTAAATAATCCAAGAAACATGACAGGTATAGGAACAGCTGACAACAAGTTACTACCACATCCATTTCATTAGTAATTAATGATCTTTTAACAATACCTTGTAAGGGATAGTTAGTACAAGATGCTGAACAACAAGGTCTGATTTTGGAAAAACACCATCTCGTGGAGAATGACTGAATATATGAGATTACAAGAACCAGTACATATTGTTGCCATTTTGAAAGGATTAAGAAGCACCAAAATAATGTCTAAACCAATGACTTAAAACAAAGATAAAGGATCCTAGAACAAGGAAACTCCATTTTAATTATCTCAATAACTAAATCAGATTGAAGAATCGAAATAGATTTGAAATGAGGAAAAACAAAAAGGGGTAAAGGTGATTACGATAAATTGGATCAGACTTTTTCGCAGTACCTCGATGTGAGATGAGCGTGAAAAGGGTTCAAGAATCAATTTTCTTTTGATAAGGGCTAAAATCACTTATTTTAGTTTTTTTACCCCCTACTTAGTAAATGAAACTGCCTAAAGATTCACCTTTGAGCTATTTGTAATTTATCATCAAATTGGATATGCATATACAAAAAAACAGTTGTTGTGTGATGAAAATTTGTGATGAAACTAAATTCGTGTAAAATTGGGGCGAAAATGCTACGAAATATTTTTGCAATAAAAATATGTGGAACTTGTGACAAATCTGTGATGACAATCAAGAATCGATTCAAATTCATTACAAAAAGCAACAATTTTGCCATGACATGTAATAGTTCTAGCGTGGGAACACACATCGACTTTTTAATTCGTCACAATATGCGACAATTTTGCCACGACAAAAAAATAGTTCTAGAGGGTTGTCGCAATATCTTTGTCCTTTTATGTTTTGTCTTCCATTACGCACACGTCTTTGAGAAAGACTAATTTGATGTCATGAGCTATATTAACGATTATGAATTATTGACGTTATCATGAAAAATCCTCACTCGTATATTATTGTAATTTGGTTTTTAAACCAAATAAGAGTGAATGAGAAATTGGAAAATATAAATAGAATTAATTTTTGGTTAAATTATATTTCAAATATTCTTTTATTTTTCCGAGAGACATCTCCTTTTCTGAATGAATATAACTAGTTAGAAAAGGTTTCATACCTTTTACGAACAGATATTAAAACTCTATAAATACTGCAGTTATTTTGACATTTTGTTTAAATCAAATTTTTTTTTCCATAACTTCATACTCTGCATTAAAAGAGAGAGAGTTCTACATTGTTTGGTTCGCCGTATCTGAACAGTTTGGAGTGCTCCTATCGTCAGACGATGATCGTTGTATCCTGGGAGACTACCGCCAGTGACCGTAAGCACCATAGCTGGGCGATTAAATCTTAAGAAAACTGAATCAAATTCAGGCATCGATCTAATGCATTCATTCATTGCATTTTGCATAATGTTTGTGCCGTCAAGTAAGTCTTCTAATTTTTTCTAATTGCAATATTTACTTTCTGATTATGCGATTTATTCAACACGCAAGATTATAGATATGAAATTTCACCAACAATCTTAAGACTTAAAGCTTCTGCATTTTTATAATTTGCATGTTGATTATAAGTTTCTGGAATTTCTTTATGAAATTCATTTTGTCTTTTCTAAGACAATATTTTTGTTCTAAATTACTGTTTCATAGAATACATGTCTGTTCATATTTGTGGTTCTGATTTCAGTGGTATTATAGCCATGTAGCTTTTGGCATGTTGTGCCTAAATGAATTGGCGTAAGATTTGTGTGTTGTGCATGTATATATACATCTTTATTCATATGGTGCCATCTTCTTTGTGTTGTGTGTTCAAATGGTAAAATCTTTTGTACATTCGCATTCTACTCAAAATTCGGAATCTGTTAGTTCAAGTTTCATGAAATTTGAACACAAAATGAGTAAAATATGATTTTTTTTTTAAAGATTTGTTATGGTCTGAACTTTTGTTATGAAAATTTGGGAAGACGACTGCTACGTCGTCGTTTCAGTTTTTTATTTCCGCGAACCTATGGACAGCGACATGTGTTGCTGGCAAAAAGGAAAGAAAAAAAAAATAAATGTTTTAAACGTCTCTGAACTGTTTTGAACTCGCGACGCTTCTTTAATAACTAACAGCCTCACCACCGAGCCAGTGGCTTCTATTGTCTCTTGAAGTGTAAGAATTACAAAAGTACAATTGTCCACTTTCTTGCTTAATCATTACAGCGGGGGCATATTTATATATGCCAATGATCATGATAAAGCACTGTTTCAGTTATTCTTTTCTTTTCAACATTGAGAGGTTAAACGATACAGCAATGTATTCGTTTGGTTTCGAGCTCATGTGTCTTTCTTGCAAATCGATTCAGTTTTACTAAGTGGAAATGATATATATGGCACTTATATATTTACATGTAGCGCCTGCATAGATGGTTTACTGGCCACGGACACCAACGTGGCGTATAAGTGAAATGGGTCTTAGGCCATGTTGCTTGCGAAGGAAAGAAAAAAGTTGAAGAAGCAGGATTTTTAAGAGTTTCAAACCTGCAACCTTTTAATTAAATTATTAATGCTCAACCATGCACCAAATCAAACCTATTGGTTGACATATAGAGGGCATATGTTAATTTCTTTCAGTGGCGTAAACTTTTGAGATCTTGGTTTTAACCGTTGTTCAAAGAGGTTGATTTTGAAATCTGTGATTACTATCACTTGATAATTTGGCTAAACTTGTCATTGCACAATGAGGTTTAATGTTAGTTTTATTATTTTTCCCAGTTTCAATTCTCTTAAATATTTGGTTCTAGATATATCTCTAGAATGTTATTTAAAAATGCATATGAAATATGTTTTAAATTTATGCATTAATTATTTTGTGAGAAAGTTGCTTGTTAGTGGGCAAATGAGATTCCCTATTGTTGAACTTGCATCCTTCTAATCTTCTAAGGACTGGTTTTCGGGTTTATAAGAGAGTCAAAAAAGTTATTTTGTATATACCAGTAATATCCCTTTTGATTTGATTATTGATATCCAATTGATATGATTTATTTATTAATTTCATAGAAATTAGTTAAATAAATGTCTAAATGCATATAAATGTAATTCTACTTTAAGTGTTATTTTATTTGCATAATTTATTTGGTGGGATATGAATGAGTTGAAATATATTTTCTCTCATTCTTATTTTTCTCGTGGTTAACCACTAAGTTATTACTAGTGGGAGCAAATGATTTTGGTATAAAATTTTTAAACATCATATTTTTGGTGTACCTACTTATTGGATCTTTTTCTATGCAATGTGAAAATAATTCATAGATCTTAAACTATGTCTTACATTGTATGTGCATTTTCCATGGGAGCACATATTATAAAATGGAGATATATACCATTTATTTACTTGTATACAAGTTACTTGTCTAAGTAAATAGGGTGCAAAAATGCTATTTCTTTATAAATTCATGGTATATATATTTATGTACATTGAGATGTACATGGTTAGAGGTACTTATGTGATGGTCCATTTAAATTAAATTTAATGACCATTGTACCTACAACTAATGTTACTAATAATTTTAGTTATCCAAATATATGGCGAGATAATTAGGATATGTGAATTTTGAAGTTCTTTTTATATTTATAAAAAGGAGTTCATAACTGTTGCATTTAATTTACAGTGATTTTGTAAATTAAATGATTGTGCAATCTAGAGGTTGAGAAAATGTATTATTACTTTTATCTACGATTGCACAAAATTTTGTTATGTTTATTTACTTATAAATGAACACGGGGCTTTAGAAGTATGTAAACTATACAAAATTGAGATTAATAATTAACTTAGCAAAAAGGCAATAGAGAAAGAGAATTTACATTTTCTTTTGAGAAATATTGCACTAAACATGACATTGTTTGTCGGTTAAAGCTAATGCTTTGTTGATTAGTTTTAAATTACCTCAGAACTTGTGGGGGGTGGTTATTTTGATTATAAAGTGTATTATCAATAAAAAGCAAGAAATTAATTAAGATTTGGAAGATTTTTACCACTTTTCTTCTAATACTTAAAAATGTGGGGGATCTTTAAACAAGGTAGGAGTTCTTATTCCTACAATGGTCAAGAGTAGACCTAATATAATTGCTTGTATCTTCATTGGGTATGCGAAAAATTACTTTTGCATACAAGTTTGTTATGCATATATTAAAAACTGATGACTTTATGTCAGTACAATAAGTGAATCAAGAATTACATATTCCTTAAGAGAAATATTTTCTTGTAAGAATGCATAAGAGTGAAGTTCTTTGATAAGAAAGCATGAAACTATTCATAGTAATCATGGAAATGACATAGCCTAAGAGTCTATATTAAACAACAATGAAGATATTGTAAGAGCTAAAACATCTAAGTTTTCTGGTTATGATTTTCTAAATATTCCTTTTAGAAAATGAACCACCTACCTTTTAGGAAGTGGTGTGAACTTTTGAAATTTCATTTTGAGAAGAAGTACTTAATAGAAATTGACTCCGTTATTATGCGTGGGAATTGATATATCTTCCTCTTGGAAATAAACTTTTATAGGGTAAATGAATTTTCAAGTGGAAGATCAAAATGGATGGATCAATTTAAAACTCCATTATTATGCGTGGGAATTGATATATCTTCCTCTTGGAAATAAACTTTTATAGGGTAAATGAATTTTCAAGTGGAAGATCAAAATGGATGGATCAATTTAAAAATGCAAGGCAAGACTTGTAAATATGTTTACAAGTAGATGGAAGGTCTTGAATATTTGATAGGTTAGACTAGTTACAAGGATAACTATTAAGACTAAAGCCTGAACTAGCTGCAGAGTTTGATTCCAGGAGATCATCACCACTTCATTTGGCATCAGCAAAAGGGTACATTGACATTGTGAAATATTTGTTATCTGTCAAACCCGAGATGTGCTCTGCTTGCGATCGCGATGGAAACAATCCACTTCATGTTCTGGTGAAAGCCCAACCTGATGCAACTCGTGCTAGAGTGGATCGAGGAGAGACCATATTGCACCTTTGTGTACAACATTTTCAGGTGGATGCTTTGAAACTCCTTGTTGAAGATTTGAATGATGAGGAATTATTGAATGCTAGGGATGATGAATGGAACACCATATTACATCTTGCTGTGGCTGACAAACAAATTGAGGTACGATTTAAGTCCCGATTACTCCACCAAAAGCTTCAAATTTCCAAAAAGAGATTAGTTCTTGAAACTTGTTTTTGGATTTATAATGTAGCCTTCACTCTTTCTGTACTCTCCCATATGCACTAACAAGTTTTAAATTAGATTGTTTCATTTTGACGCAATAAGGGAATTTAAGGATCTCCTAAAAAATAGAGGCATTGTTAAGAATATAATAATAGTTTAATAACATCATAATTTAGATAAATATAACAAAAAATCTTGCATTGTTACCAAACAAAGGGGTAGTGAACAAGATCTTTATAATCATAAAACATTAAAAATGTGAAAATTTTACAGTATAACAAGATTTACCATTCTTCTCCCAAACCGAACAATGTTTAGTATCCTTCCTATGCTAATTTCAACAGGTTCCCTATAATTTTTTTCCAAGCATGTAGGAGATTTGGAGCATTTTTCTACATTTAGAGATCCCCTATTTCAATTTTACTCTAGTAGTTTTTTTCTACTTTTATTCAATCCCTTATTTTAGAAAATCTCTATTTTAATTTCACTCTAACATCTTCCCTATTTCAGGGATACTCTATTTTTTGTTTTGCTCTAATATCTCCCCTTATTTGAATTAAACATATTATTTTAATATTTATTAATTATATTTGTTTATTTTAATATTTATTAATTTATATTTGTTCATTGTGCATTGTTCATGATGATATTCCATTTTAATTGCTAATATATATGTATATATATTTATTAATATATTTTTCATTTTACTTTTTTAATTTAAAACCTTTTTTCTCTAGATTTATGTGTTCTATTCATATTTGTTCATTGTTATGGAAATATTTTATTTTTATTGATATTAATATTCTATTTTGTGAGTCCATCTCTAAACAAACATAAAAAAATTAGTATAACACAATTAACATATAAATAATTTAATAACAAATACTAATTAAAACTTTACTATAATTAGTATATTAATTGCAATTAAAAAATATTAAATATTTATGTATAACTAAAAATAATTAGTATTACAAAGTACAATTAGAAAACTTAAGACCCTTATAAGTGTAATTAAGAAACAAAATTATCCTAAACTACAATTACTTAACACTATATATACATACATACATATATATATATATATATATATATATATATATATATATATATATATTATACACTAGCTAGACCATCAGAAATGGGATAGGGGACGCGATAGGGAATTTAAGGATCTACTAAAAAATAGAGTTTCTGATAGGAGAGTTATTGGAGCTGTTTAGCACCAACAACTCTTCTAAATATATGAGATTTTGGAATATAGGGAGCTCTTGGAGAGGGCCTTTTCAAGTTGCTTAATTCTCTTGTCCAAAGCATTACACTCCATTTACTATCTTTCAATCGCTCACAGAGATAAAAGTTGCAGGTCATAAGGTATTTGCTTGTCTCAACCTCAATTGATTGTAGGTCATAAGGTATTTGCTTGTCTCAACCTCAATTGATGTGAATGCACAAAACCCCTATGAGTTAACATCGCTAGACATTTTAGCAAAGAGTCGAAGAGATGCGAAAGATTTCGATATTGCAGACTGCCTTCGGCAAGTTGGAGCCCAGAAGTCAAAAGAAATAGCATCACCACGACCAAATGTCGTAAATCATATTGCGAGAAGTTTGACATCATCCACTTCAAAGAATCGAAACAGGATCAAGGCGAAAAAGATCAAACATGCAACTTCAACTTTAGATTTGCGAGGTCGTTACAGTTGGAAGCATTGTTTTGACAAACAAGATGTTTGGTTAAATAAACAAAGCGATGCTTTAATGGTTGTAGCATCACTCATTGCAACAATGGCTTTCCAAGCTGGTGTAAGCCCACCTGCTGGTGTCTGGCAGGATGATTCCGGAGAGCATTCAGCAGGGTACTCCGTATTGGCATATCGAAATCCAACACTACACAAGATGTTTGTAGCTTTCAACACAGTTAGTTTCATTTCATCTATCAGCATCATACTACTACTCATAAGCGGCTTGCCTTTCAAGCGTAAGGTTTTTATGTGGATTTTGATGCTGATCCTGTGGATTTCGTTGTCATCAACTGCAAAGACTTATTTACTTTCCATCTCAGTCTCCACTCCCCCGCATGAAAAAGGTTCTCGTGCTGCTCTACATAGAAATACTATACTTGTATGGATTTGCTTGATGGCCCTTCTGGTTCTGGTGCATACAGTTCGCCTCATACTCGTGATTAGTAAGAAAGTTAAGAGATGCTTAACAGGGAAAAGGAGCCGATCAAGTTTAGTGAACCTAAATAGCACCATGGTCTGATACATTATGTGAAATCCTTTAAGATGTGAAACTGCAAAAGTTTTTAAGATTGAGTTTGTTTGTTTTGAATGAGAGCTATATAGTATTAGAATTAGAATAATCAAATATATGGCTTATGAAGAGCTTATGGTACCACACAAGGTTATGCACCTTGGGAAAGCCACAAGTGATAATTCCGTACGTTTCAAGTTTGGAATTCCAGTTCCATGCTCTCAATTCTAAAGACACTAACTCACTCTTAATGTGTATGTATGTATTCATGTATATATGGATCTCATTTCAACTTGCTTACAGTGGAGTCATGTCATATATATATGTATTTTTTGCATGGATCTTATTTGAACTTGTTTACAATAGAGTCATGCATGTCACATATATATATATATATATATATATATATATACCTACTTGTGGAAGAGGGGGTTCCTTATGCCAAGGCGGTCGAAGAAGGCCACAAGTGGAAGCAACCAAGACTTTGATCCATTGGAAGAAGCACAACCTCAATTCAAGTCGAGCAGTAGCTTTTCTACACTCAAAGGGAACCTGACATCCCCTTGATTGAGATTTCCTATGCATAGCTGTAGCCTTTTGTATTGCATTATGGTAGAGTCAAGCTTGTGTAAGGCATTTACTATGTCAACTCCAATAGTTTTTTATTTTTATTTATTACATTTAGGAGATTTGAAGCATTTTCTCTATTTTTACACATTTTATATTTCAACCTTACTTCAATAACTCTCATATTTTTAACTAATTCTTTATTTTATGTAATCCTTAGTTTCACTGCAACAACTTTCATATTTTCAACTTTTTCATATAATCTAATTTTTGGTGGTATGGGGGATGGGAGGGGAGCAAATATGCTCCCCCAATTTCCGTACTAAGCTAAAACCTTTTTCACCATTTACCTTTGTTATGGAAGAGGAATTGGAGACGACCGTGGAGGATTGTATGTTTGCTTGTAGTTCTTTGGGTTTTTCTTTTATTATCACTTGAAAAAGTGTCTCCTACTTTTTCTCCTGAAGTGAACATTTAATGATTATTATTATTTTAGTGGTTGGTGACGTTAGTCAATGACAAAATACACCAAGAATATGATATGTAATTTTGTCATTTTGATTCAATTGGCATAGTTCAATAACGTACAGCAAACATTTGAGTGGAATCAGATTTATACATTTTTCTTTTGGGTCAAGAATCAGATTTATACATCATAGTTAATTTTTTGCACTTCTCATTTGATGCTCATGCCAAACGTGAGAAAAAAAACGATCGTTCTGGATCTGTTCTCATTTTGACCCTATTTGACACTCCCCTTCTCATAAATTAAATCAAATCATATTAAGTCTTGCTTCACAAAGTGAAGTGACTATATAAATTTGATAATATTACTCATTTCTATTAAGTAACGTATCTTTTGTAAGCTTTATTATATTCAAGATTTAGTTTAAATTTCCTAATTTATCTCTCTTATAATGTACTACATTTATATTTTTATATATTTTAATAAGTACGTCAACCCAATCACCTTTTATAATTTTAAATAATTTCGTTATATTCTTCTACCGTCCCACTTTCCATACTAAGCTAAAACCATTCTTTTATTATTATTATTATTATTATTATTATTATTATTATTATTTAAAAGAAATCTAAATCATAAAACATAAATTAAAAATGTTTCTCATGAAATTAATTTTGCAATTTTTCACACTTACACTAAAAAATATACCACTAAACCAAATAACTTGGTGCTAAAACCATTCTTCCATTTTATTCTAAATCTGATCATAATCCAGGGAGGGAAAAACTAATTTAATCCATAAGATTTAACATAAAAATCAAACATCAAGGGATCTGTTTGGCCTATTAATTCCATTATATCCTAACCTACAATCATTCCAACACAGAACACGCAAACCAAATATAGCAATCCGACAATGATTGCCACATAGTATAGTGTGCTCCATGTGGTCATGACATAAACCACAAAAGTTCACTTCGTAAGTGGACCTATACACTCATCATCATGCTACCTCTGTTGGTGCACCTTACTAATATCTAATGTCTTTGTTTCAATTGGTTACGATAGTGACACTAGTCTTGTTTTTTTAATATGGTTTTATTGAACACAATAAATAAAATACGATAAATTTTTTTTAACAATTTAAATAATTTAAACTTGCGTATATTAAACAATTCTTGATTTAAAACTTACTATCGATACCCATTTATAAAATTACATCCAATATACTTATCCATAAATGGTATATTTCAGACATTTTACGAAAACATTCTCTCCTTATATGTCTCAATATAAAGTACGCCACACCTCTCAAAGGGGAAAAAAGAAGAAAGGAAATTAAGGATCAAGTGTGCCTGGATAAATGGAGAAAGTGATGAAGGGGCTATATGAAGCAGCAGTAGAGGGCAACGTAACTTTCTTGACCAATTTGCTACAAGAAGATGCACTTATTCTTGAAAGATGCATGGTTACATCCTTTGGAGAAACCCCGTTGCATATAGCAGCAATGCTTGGGCACGTTGAATTTTGCTTAGGACTATTAAGACTAAAGCCTGAACTAGCTGCAGAGTTTGATTCCAGGAGATCATCAGCACTTCATTTGGCATCAGCAAAAGGGCACGTCGACATTGTCAAAGCTTTGTTATCTGTCAAACCTGAGATATGCTTTGCTTGCGATGGCGATGGAAACAATCCACTTCATGTTGCACCCATGACAGGCAAGGTTAGTGTGTTGAAAGAATTGTTGAAAGCCCAACCTGATGCAGCTCGTGCGAGAGTGGACAGAGGGGAGACCATACTGCACCTGTGTGTTCAATATTATGAGATGGATGCTTTGAAGCTCCTAATTGAAGATTTGAATGATCTGGAATTATTGCATGCTAGGGATGATCAGGGGAACACCATATTACATCTTGCTGTGGCTGACAAACAAATTAAGGTACGATATATATTAATCCCCGATAAATTCATCAAACTTCGTTTAAAATTAAATGGTAATAGGTGAAGTAGCACAAAATTTTGTATAACGTAATAATAAGGTAAAAACTAGCATACTAGGTCCTTGGTCCACGTCTGAGTCGTAAACCTGCAAAATGAATAATTCGGAATCAATGTCCAATGATAAGCTTCAAAACTCAAGTCAGTAATTATTACGAACTGAGTTAGAAATAATTTTAACTCGGGCTCAATCTCAGGTCTTTAGTCATACAGCCCATAAATAGTACGGCCCACAACATATCATGGTAACTAATTCTTGATACTTTTATCCTTTTCTTAAATTATTTCAATTTGGTTATAGCGATTACTGACTTGAGAGCTGTATCTTATCTTTTGGGATTGAGCCCAAGTTGTTCATTTTACAAGTTTACAACCCGAACGTGGACCATGGACCTAGTTTGTTAGTTTTAGCCTTATCACATAAAACCAACGCCTAACTCTGATATCATGTTAGACAACTTGAGGTTTTAGGAGCTCGAGTTGTTCATTTTACAAGTTTACGACTCAGACGTGAACCGAGGACCTAGTCTGCTAGCGATGGAATAATGGCGGAAAACGTCTATCGCCCTTCCCTGTTTTTCTAGTAGTGGTTTTTACCTTATCACATAGGAGGAAAACCCAATTCTGATATAATGTTAGACAACTTGAGGTTGCATCCTAAAAGCAATTGCTAGTGAAAGAAGAACGCGGATGGATAACATAGGTACAAGACTCAACTCTAGTACTATATTAGACAACTAAACTTTCATTCTAAAACTAATTAATATTAGGTGGGGTAGTCTAAAATCTTAATATACTGATCTTAAATTATATCCACATGTGGGACAATTAGATTTACAATACGTTTCACTTTTTTTATCCTTGTCTAACATGATTAAAAATTAATGTGGGATGTCCTTCACGATATACAAATCAAGGGGTTGCGTTAATAAAAAATTGGCAAACCAATTAGCTTCCCTCTTATTTGTCAAAATTATATGTTAGGCCCCATTATATCATAATAATAATAGTGATGATAATAATAGTTCAATAAAGCATAATTTAGAAAAATGTGACCAAAAATATTGCCTTGTTATCAAATACAAGGAGCAGTAAGTAATATTATTTTAATCATAAAAACTTACTACATTATTTTCATATTACAAGATGATTTAACATGTAAATTCAACAAAATTTTACCTTTTTCCCCAAAAACTAACAATTATATATTTACTGAATTCATGGTCTCGTGAATCCCTCTACCTTAGGTAGTTTAATCCACTTCTTCAATAAATTATTCTATTGGCTAAAGAATTTTTTAAGATATATAACGAGTATATCTTTTAAAAATGACACGTCATCTAAAAGAGTAACTAAGAGAAGTCAGTCTATTTGATGTCCTCTATGCCGATTTAATCAGGCAAAATCTCAACACACTTTCCAGCTGTTTCCATTGATTCCTTTATGTTGTTAATGTGGTCGGCCACTTATAAGGAGGGCTCGAAAAATTACTCCTATCACACTCTATTTACTATCTTCCAATTGCTAACAGATATAAAAGTTATGCATGCAGATCATAAAGTATTTGCTTGTCACAACCTCAATTGATGTGAATGCACAAAACTCCTATGAGTTAACAGCACTAGACATTTTAGCAAGGAGTCGAAGAGACGCGAAAGATTTGGATATTGCAGATTGTCTTCAGCAAGCTGGAGCCCAAAAATCAAAAGAAATACCATTACCAGAACCAGAGTTCGGAAATCATATTAATGTGAGAGGAAGATTGCCATCATCCGCTTCAAAGAGCCGAAACATGATCATGGCGAAAATGCTATATGCAGAATTGTCTTTTGGTTCGTGAGATGGGAACAGTTGGGAGTCTTATTTCAAGAAACAAGATGAATGGTTGAACAAACAACGCGATGCGTTAATGGTTGTAGCATCACTCATTGCAACGATGGCTTTCCAAGCTAGTGTAGCCCCACCAGCTGGTGTCTAGCAAGACAATAACGAAGGCCATATTGCAGGAAAGTCCGTATTAGCAGATCAAGCTCCAGAAGTTTACAAGAGATTTGTAATTTTCAACACGGTTAGTTTCGTCTCATCTCTCAGCATCATACTACTACTCATAAGTGGCTTGCCTTTCAAGCAAAAGGAGTTTATGTGGATTTTGATGGTGATCATGTGGATATCAGTCTTATCAACTGCAATAACTTATTTAGCTTCCCTGTTGGCCTCCACTCCCCCGGAAGAAGGAAATACACTTGAAAGTTTAGCATCATCTGCTATACTTGGATGGCTTGGCTTGATGGCTCTTCTTGTTCTGGTGCATACTATTCGCCTCATATTAGTCGCTATTAGGAAAGTTGGGAGATGCTTCACAGGAGAAAGGAGACGATCGAGTTCGACGAACCTGAATAGCACCGTCACCGGCGCCTGATATATCATCGGAACTCATTTGTTGATCCTGATAAGTGACCACCTCATAATACAAAGTTATTACGCTTTAGCTCCACGGGCGTACGAACCCCAGGAGAATTAATGAAGTGTCAAATAGGGCAAACAGACATGTTTAGTCCCTTATGTTTATTGTATTTGACAAATTTGCTTTCTATCTTAAAAAATGTTAGTTTTTGGTATCTTATTTATGTCATCGTTTGTTTTTGACCTTTTACCGTCCGACGATTGATAATTTGTTTATATATTTGACAATAATACTCATGCAAGTGACATTTGAAATCAACAAAAGGTTAAAGAACTAAAATTGACGCAGCTAACATACACGAGAGACGAAAAACTAATATCTTTAAATAGATAACCAATTTGTCAAACATAACAAAGATTAGGTACTAAGCTTGTCATTAAGCCCGCCAAATATCTAAAACCTTGAGCCCCATCACCATCACTGACGAAGGCACCTTTACCTCAGGGTGTGCGGGAAAATATTAGTTTTTTTAGTGTTAAAACAATGATAAATATGAAAAGTAAAAGTGACCGAAGGTAAAAAAGTGATGGAATGTGCCTTATTTTTATTTTTTTACCAACAATTTTTTTATAATTATTTCTCTTATTTTCTCACGTTGAAAATAATCAGAACTTCCTTTTGTACTTGTGTTTATCACCTATGGAACAAGAGGAAAAATAGAGTCTATGGCAATGGCACTGCTACTGAGGAATATGTTCTTTGAAGAATTATTGCAGATGTTAAAACACAAAAAAAAATATGTAGATAGCCTAGATAATAGATTCTTTTGCACAGCAAATATGCTTGGATGATCTTCTTTGTAATTGTTCAACTTGTTAATGAGGTAGAATAAAAAGAATTACTTCTCCAGCAAAAAAATAAATAAATATATATATAAACACACACACAATTGTATATTTTGTAATTCTGTTAAGTGGAAAGAGTGTGAGAAAATGTGAGAAAGTATAGAGAGAAAAGAGGGAAAAATATAATAAATAACTAGCCAGTCTTAATCAAATATACGATTGATTGGATGGTGATTTCTTATCCAATAAAGATAAAATTTGGTGAGCAATTTGCTACCAAATTTCTACAATTAGAACGGTGTAGAATGGATTTGGAGGTCACTAAAGTTCATTTTATGCTGCATGTGCATGTACAGTAGCTCATTTCTTGTTATTTTTATATATAGGTTATTGTTTTAATTTATACATGTTATGCTTGGAATATTTTTAACCTCAATTTAAAATGACTTTCTAATTTGTTATTTATTGAATAGGGAATGAATTAAATTGTTTCAACGAAAATTAATTTTTGAGCAATAAGTTTCGTGTACATCTAACATAAGGGACTTTTTCTATTTACAATGATTCTAATTATTTATTTTTCACTCTTCTATATGTTATGTCATTAATATATTAAAGGGGAGTCATACTTTGAAGACTCCATATTATATGCTTTAGTGCTTACATTTTTTTTGTTAACATGGGTTAACATCCCTACTCAACTAGCCCACGAAATATAGATCAGATTAATCACCACCCACTAACATTGAATGGGACACGCTGACATCCCCTCGTTGCCCTAATGGCCAAAGTTCATTATAAGAGAGGGAGACGCCTTCAAAACTTTTTTTGTACTAATTGGTTTAGCAAAAATATATTGTGATATGTAATCATCAAAATATGATTTTAGCCATAAAACTGATAACGTTTTTATATTTTATATTAAAAAAATGATACATAAATAAGTGTCTCCACTCTTAGTTAGTATCATCCGTCAGTATTTGGCTCCGCCGGCTCATTAGTATCATCCGTCAGCCAATAGCCACTGCCGATGCCGCCACCACCACCACCAACATATCAACTACAATTCAAATGTCGAATCAAGATCCCCAGTCCCCACATTACCACAAAGTCATGAACTTCATTTTCACCACTTGTTTCAATTGACTCTGAGTCTCCTCCTATAATGACAATAGCTTTGCCATTTTATGCTTTCTATAGCATTGTGCAGACCTCTATCTAGAAAGTCTCACTGTATATCTCAGTGTCAAAGGTTGCCAGGCATTAAGGGAAAAAGAAGAAAAGAGAAAAGATTTAAGTGTGCCAGAAGAGATGGAGAGAGTGGTGAAGGGACTATATGAAGCAGCAGTAGAAGGGAGTGTAACTTCCTTGATCAATTTGCTAGAAAAAGATGCAATAATTCTTGAAATCATATAGGTAATTAAGGTGTTGGAACTTATTTGAACCAACTCCTTCCTTTACATATAGAGTAAATGGGCATTTAAGGATGTTGTTGGAGTCATCCTAACAACAAGATCAAGAGTTTAAGAGTGTACCTTCTGAAGTTCTCTAACATATTGTCCCCAATATTCTTGTAGGCTCTTTTTTCTCAAATAAGTCAAAACAACTATTATGTTTATGCAAGTGAAAATTGTGCATCCTAGATGTAAATTAACGTTTAGCCCCACCATGGCATATAGACCACAAGGTTCGACAAGAAAGAAGTGTTATATAAAATCTTGAGTCCCACCACCCTAAATGTCACCACCGACCTTTATCAGTAATTGATAAGCCTCAATAATTTAACTGTCCTTGTTTGAATAGTCACCGACCACGACACCAGCCTTCTATGTTTTTTGTTCCATTGCTGTCACGTCCTGAGTCCAAATTTTCAAGCCCAATTTATTAGTTTAAAATGGTTAACTCAAATTATTTTTTATAACCACAATACTTACTTATAAACCAGACAACACACTATGTCCCACTGATGTGGGATGTAACAATTGCAAACCTCTTTGAAAAGAGATGATCACTCACCTTATGATGTTATATAAGAGATCGAATGATTGAGAATTGTTGATACAATGTTTTATATTTTATTTTTTACTAAGAAATTGCTAATACAGTTATAATTATAAAATAATGATGTAAACATTTTATTGTTAAATAATTCCATTCATAACATTATCTTATTATAAAAGGATTCTTACTCGTATATCCTATAAAGTTTGCCATAACCCACTAAGGGGAGAAGAAAAAGAAAAAAAGATCGTGTGCCTGGATAGATGGAGAAAGTGTTGAAGAGGTTATATGAAGCAACAGTAGAAGGGAGTGTAACTTCCTTGCTTAGTTTGCTGCAAAAAGATGCACTCATTCTTGAAAGATGCATGGTCACATCCTTCGGAGAAACCCCTTTGCATATAGCAGCAATGCTTGGGCACGTCGAATTTTGCTCGGAACTATTAAGACTAAACCCTGAACTGGCTGCAGAGTTTGATTCCAGGAGATCATCACCACTTCATTTGGCATCAGCGAAAGGGTACATTGACATTGTGAAAGCTTTGTTATCTGTCAAACCCGAGATGTGCTCTGCTTGCGATCGCGATGGAAACAATCCACTTCATGTTGCAGCCATGAAAGGCAAGGTTAGTGTGTTGAAAGAACTGGTGAAAGCCCAACCTGATGCAGCTCGTGCTAGAGTGGATCGAGGAGAGACCATATTGCACCTGTGTGTACAATATTATCAGGTGGATGCTTTGAAGCTCCTTGTTGAAGATTTGAATGATGAGGAATTATTGAACGCTAGGGATGATGAAGGAAACACCATATTACATCTTGCTGTGGCTAACAAACAAATTCAGGTACGATTTAATTAAGTCCCGATTACTCCACCAAAAGCTTCAAATTTCCAAAGAGAGATTAGTTCTTAACTTGTTTTAGGATTTATAACGTAGCCTTCGCTCTTTGTGTACTCTCCTGTTTGTTTCTTCAAGAGCATATGCACTAACAAGTTTTAAATTAGATTGTTTCATTTTCCTTTTTTGGGTAAAAGCAAAAAAGAAATTACGTGTTAGGTTAATCATAATCTAATAACATCTTAATTTATAAGAATATAATAATAGTTTAATAATATCATTATTTAGATAAATATCACAAAAAAACTTGCATTGTTACCAAACAAAGGGGCAGTGAACAAGATCTTTATAATCATAAGACATTATGAAAATGTGAAATTTTTACAGTATTACAAGATTTACCATTCTTACAATTATAATCCCCATTTTTTTTTTTTTAACATTTAGGGAATTTGGAGTATTTCCTACATTTAAGGATCCCTTATATTAAGAAATCTCTATTTTAATTTTACTCCAACAATTTTCCTATTTCAGGGGCACTCTATTTTTTGTTTATTCCAATATCTCTCCTTATTTTAATTAAACATATTATTTTAATAGTTTTTAAATTTTATTTATTCGTGATATTACTAATTTTAATTTAAAACCTTTTCACTAGCTTTATGTTTTTTTTTTTTTTTATATTGTTCATTGTTATGGAAATATTCTATTTTGTCAGTCCATCTATAAACGAACATAAAAAATTAGTATAACACAATTATCATATAAATAATTTAATAATAAACTATAACTAAAACTTAACTATAATTAGTATATTAAATTGCGATTAAAAAATATTAAATCCTTAAGCATAACTAAAAATAATTAGTATTACAACGTATGATTAGAAAAACTTAAGACCCTAAGTGTAATTAAGAAACAAAATTATACTAAACTACAATTACTTAATACTAATCTACAATGGGACAGGGGAAGTGATAAGGGAATTTAAGGATCTCCCAAAAATTGGGGCAGTATTAAGAATATAATAATAGTTTAATAATATCATAATTGAGATAAATATAACAAAAAATCTTGCATTTTTACCAAACAAAGGGTAGTGAACAAGATCTTTATAATCATAAAACATTACAAAATGTGAAATTTTTACAGTATTACAAGATTTCCCATTCTTCTCCCAAACCGAACAGTGTTTAGTATTCTTCCTTAGGCTGAAAGCAATAGTTTTCCCTCTTACATTTAGGGGATTTGGAGCATTTTCCTACATTTAGGGATCCCCTATTTAAATTTTATTCTAGTAGTTTTTCCTACTTTTATTCAATCCCTAATTTTAAGAAATCTATATTTTAATTTTCCTCCAATAGCTTTCCTATTTCAGAGACACTCTATTTTTTGTTTTACTCTAATATCTCTCCTTATTTTAATTGACCATATTATTATAATATTTTTTAATTTAAATTTGTTCATTGTTCATGATGGTATTCTATTTTCATTGCCAATATATATATAGATATATTTATTAATATTATTTTTCATTTTACTTTTTTAATTTAAGACCTTTTCACTATCTTTAAGTGTTCTACTTATATTTTTTCTTTGTTATGGGTATATTATAGCTTTATTGTTATTAATATTCTATTTTGTGAGTACATCTATAAACAAACATAAAAAAAAAGTTAGTATAACACAATTAACATATAAATAATATAATAATAAATATTGATTAAAACTTAACTATAATTAGTATATTAATTGAGATTAAAAAATATTAAATCCTTATGTATAAATAAAAATAATTACTATTACAAAGTACAATTAGAAAACTTAAGACACTAAGTGTAATTAAGAAACAAAATTATCCTAAACTACAATTACTTAACACTAATTTACACTATATATATATATATATATTATGTATTAGCTAGACCATCGGGAATGGAACAGGGGACGCGATAAGGAATTTAAGGATCTCCTTGGGTTTCTGATAGGAGAGTGAGTTATTCGAGCTGTTTAGCACTAACAACTCTTCTAAATATAGGAGATTTTGGAATATAGAGGGAGCTCTTGGAGAGGGCCTTTTCAAGTTGCTTAATTTTCTTGTCCAAAGCATTACACTCCATTTACTATCTTTCAATCGCTCACAGAGATAAAAGTTGCAGGTCATAAGGTATTTGCTTGTCTCGACCTCAATTGATGTGAATGCACAAAACTCCTATGAGTTAACAGCGCTAGACATTTTAGCAAAGAGTCGAAGAGATGCGAAAGATTTCGATATTGCAGACTGCCTTCAACAAGTTGGAGCCCAGAAATCAAAAGAAATAGCATCACCACGACCAAATGTACTCG
The DNA here is from genome assembly GCA_037974665.1 of Ehretia macrophylla. Lineage (NCBI taxonomy): Eukaryota > Viridiplantae > Streptophyta > Magnoliopsida > Boraginales > Ehretiaceae > Ehretia > Ehretia macrophylla. The sequence continues at coordinate 63,608,181 of CM075764.1, read as the reverse complement.
GAAATCATAATGCGAGAAGTTTGACATCATCTACTTCAAAGAATCGAAACAGGATCAAGGCGAAAAATATCAAACATGCAACTTCAACTTTAGATTGGCGAGGTCGAAACAGTTGGCAGCACTATTTTAACAAACAAGATGTTTGGTTAAATAAACAACGCGATGCTTTAATGGTTGTAGCATCACTTATTGCAACAATGGCTTTCCAAGCTGGTGTAAGCCCACCTGCTGGTGTCTGGCAGGATGATTCCGGAGAGCATTCATCAGGGTACTCCATATTGGCATATCGAAATCCAGCACAACACAAGATGTTTGTAGCTTTCAACACAGTTAGTTTCATTTCATCTATCAGTATCATACTACTACTCATAAGCGGCTTGCCTTTCAAGCGTAAGGTTTTTATGTGGATTTTGATGCTGATCCTGTGGATTTCGTTGTCATCAACTGCAAAGACTTATTTAATTTCCATCACAGTCTCCACTCCCCCGCATGAAAAAGGTTCACGTGTTGCTTTGCTTAACAATACTATACTTGTATGGATTTCCTTGATGGCGCTTCTGGTTCTGGTGCATACAGTTCGCTTCATACTCGTGATTAGTAAGAAAGTTAAGAGATGCTTAACAGGGAAAAGGAGCCGATCAAGAGCCTAGAATTTGAGTGTATTGTTATTCCTTAAGATGTGAAACTGCAAAAGTTTACTAGATTGAGTTTGTTTGTGTAGAATGGGAGCTATAGAATTAAAATTAGAATAATCAATACATGACATATAAAGGGATTACTTTAGAAGGTATTATGCGCTTTGAAAAAAATACCGGTGATAAAATCGTACATGTCATCTAAGTTTAAATTCCAGTTCCATGCTCCCAATTCTAAAGAAACTAACACACTCTTAATGTGTGTGTATGTTTGTATGGATCACTTTTGAACTTGGTGACTGTAAAGTCATTTCAGATATATATAAATAAATATATATATGTAGTTTTTGCATGAATCTCATTTGAACTTGTTTACAATAGAGCGATGTCACATAAAATACATATGTATTTTTTTTTTTTTTGGGCCGTAGTCAATGATATATGTAGATTCCATATCATAATGCAATATAATATTAGCATATTAGGAAATCAAAATATAATATTGCATTATGATAGACAAGCTGTGTTGTAAAGCAATTCATTAATTTGTAAGACAAATAAATAATGATAGCAACTTGTTTAAACTACCCTCTACTTCTATGGGCAATAATGCTAGGAATACTTATTCCAAGAGTTTTTCACGTGCATGGAACAATAGAACAAACTTCCCCTTCTCATAGAATCGGATTTTCATACTAAAAATTTGACATTGAAAATTTTAAATTTACATCTTCATCTAAAAAATTAAAATTTAAGTCATGTTTAGGTCAGCGTATTAAGACACAGTTGTTCTCATGACTTCCCGAGCCCTCCATGACATGGGTTTTATTTTAATTATATATTAACTTCAACCTCTCCCGAAATAAAAAATAAAAAATAAATGAAAGAGTAATATTTTTCTTTGAGCCAATATTCTTTTAAACAAGTAACTTCATACTTGAAAAAAGGATCCAGGATTAGTAAACAATCAGCCATCTGCTAGTCGTCATGCAGGAGGCACATTCATTAGCTGAAACCCCTAATGTATTGCAAGTATCATCTTATTGCATGCATGCTTCTAAAGGGCAAATTCTTGTTCCATGAGCCCATTGATCGATCATGAGTCAGGTGGTAAATTTACATGGTATGAGGTGGTTAGGATCATCATGGGTGTCGATGATAATAATAAATATAATAATTTTTCTCCAACAATTTAAACTTTTAGATAATATGGTAATTTAATATGAAATCAAACGGTCTTGAGTTCAAATTTCGCCACCATTCATTTAAAATAATTAAAATTATCCACCTGCAAGGCTTAAGAACAAGTCTCGCTTACACATGCGGAGAATGTTGAAGATAATAAATAATTATAATAATCCATGTTTAATAGCTAAACTTTTAGATAATATGGTATTTGGGGTAAGCTAGATTAGCTTGTTGTTCCTTTCTGATTTTCACAGCCCTGAGGTCATAAAATTTTGAAATGGAAGAATCTGATCTTCCATCTCACAGTAATCATGTGCATCACAAGGTCTATTTTCATTCTGACTTTATATTGGAGTTAACAGCAACTTGTTTTCTCTCCTTTTGTTTTGTTTGTTTGTTTGTTTTTTTTTTTTAATGTTCTTTTTGCTTGCTATGGTTATCTTTTGCTTGAGGTTATTCTCCAGTTGGTTTTACAAATGAGTTTAATTAGTATGTTGATCACCACGCCAGAGAGAGAGAGAGAGGAGAGGAGAGGAGAGGAGAGGAGAGGGAGGAGGGGGTAGAGAGGGAGAAAGAACCATTTAAATATTTATGCATATTTTGTGTGGCCAAATGGAAATCCTAGGGTTACATTATTGAGGTTTTTATATTAATCCTAAGTCCTAACCATAAATTTTTTTATAATTATATCCAAACGCCTATAAATAACCAACCCTACTTTGTGGAATAACCGTCTCCGAAATCTTTTTTTTTGTAGTATGTCGCGGTCAGACCTTTTTCAATGTATAAAAGCTTAAAGGTAAATTATACAAATGGTCCCTATTATTTTACTAAAATTTTAAATTTATTTCTATTATTTAAAATTAGTCAATTTAGTCCTTATTATTTTTAAAAAAAAATTAAATTTGTCCCTATTATTTAAAATTAACCAATTTAGTCCTCATTGTTTTCTAAAAAAATCAATTTAATCCTTATTGTTTCCTTAAAAAAATTAGTTTAGTCCCTACACTTAACCCCTATTTGGGGACTAAATTAAAAAAAAAAATTAAAAAATAATAGGGACTAAATTAACTCATTCTAAGCAATAAGAATAAATTTAAAATTTCGGGGAAAAAATAGGGACCATTTATGACATTTTCCCAAAGCTTAAATTCGTAGAAGCATGTTAACTATTATGCCTTTTATGGCCCCTAAATTTTTAAATTCCCTATATATATATATATATATATATACATAGAAAAGTTGTTAATTCAAACAGCTTCAGCAATGTTGAGCAAGTGCTTCAGCCCGGTCGGCAAACTGGTTTGCATCCATTGCTGCAACAACAAAGATAGAAACAGTTAAGCATCAGGAAAAAGAGTAGACGGAAGAAAATAGCCCCTAACAGAGGGCTCCTCATCCCCTTCACTGTATGAATGAATAGATGGATTCTGGGAATTTGAGGGTGACTCAGCCATTGAATGAGAAGAAAGGATGAAGGAAACACGTACCTATAAGGGTTATAGGAAAGATCGCAGACTGAAGCAAAAGGCCTGGACTTTTCCGGCGAGAGAAGACTTTCTCTAGCGATGAGATAAGAAAGAAGAGGAGGAGAGAATAAAGTTTCGAAGAATTAATGAGATGTTTTAACAGCTGAACCAGACAGAATCTCGCAAAATCAAGAAGAATGCCCGGTATAAATAGTCTACTTTCTCATCAGTTAACGGTAATTGATCTTTATCCAATTAGCCTACATTATTGTCTTCTTCCTCACACAACTTACTAACAAATTCATGCCTGTTCTTTGGTTGCAAATCCCGAAGCTACTCTAGAGACACAGAACAGTTAGAGGACAACTTTTCTACCTTAACAAACAAATTTTTTATTTGATTTTTTAAAAACTAGGAGATCCTCATACTGATATACAGCTCTCCCAAATTTGGGAAGCTAAACCAACCCCAATCCCATTCCAACATAGGGCGTTTTTGAAATAAAAGAAGTTATTAAAGTAAAACTAAAATAAAGGTTTTCTAAAATAAATGATATGATTGATAAAAAATAAAGAAGTGAAACTAAATTAGAGAGATTCCTAAAACTAAGAAATGACTCCAAATCCCTTCAAATTTTCTACATTTAGGGGATTTAGAGTCATGCCACTTTTTTAGGGGATCCCCTATATATTTTTGTTTCATTCCAATATTTTCCTTACTTTCAATCAATATCCTCATTATATTTTAAGAAATCCCTATTTAATTTCACTCAATGAGCTTCTCTATTTTTTTTTTCTTTTTGTCATTCTACAATTCGAAAGAATATGAGATTGTTTCTTCTCCGCAAATGTTGATATGTTGAAAATCAATTTAAAGATCAGCTAAAATTTAGGAAATCATATAGGTAAGGCGTTGGAACTTATTTGAACCAACTCCTTCCTTTACATATGGAGTAAATGGGTATTTAAGGATGTTGTTGGAGTCATCCTAACAAGAAGATCAAGAGTTTAAGAGTGTACCTTCTGAAGTTCTCTAACATATTGTCCAATATTCTTGTAGGCTCTTTTTTCTCAAATAAGTCAAAATAATTAATGTGGACATTTTGTTTACCTCAAAACCGTTTGATTACATTTCAGATATTTCACAAATTCCTTGTCTTTGAATTTTTCGCCTTACATCTCAGAATAGAAAAACAACTATTCTGTTTATGCAAGTGAAAATTGTTCATCCGAGATATGAATTAACGTTTAGCCCCACCATGGCATATAGACCACAAGGTTCGACGAGAAAGAAGTGTTATATGCATGTTTATAATGAAGTTGGGTTATTGGCTAAGTTTTGATTGGACTTGATGGGTTAGGTGGTTATGGGTGATTATCTAAGATAGGGCGTTATTCAGAGAATGTTTCATGAACTAAATTGCATAATTGCTTTTCTTGAATTGAAGATTCTAAGTGAATTCTTGTTTATAGTAATTGTATTGCCATAGTTCTAAGTATTTTTCATGAGTTTTATATTGAGTTAATTGTAAAGAGAATAAGTATGGATTAATGGCTTTATAAATTGATAGTACCATTATGGAATTAAATATGGTTATCTATGCTTAAAATGCTCTTTTGAATGATTGTAAAACATGCTTATATCATGATTTTATTGCTTGTTAGTTATATTGTTTGTATATTAGATTACTCAAATGATTACTTGGTTGTATGTTAATTAAGTAAACTATGAGTTAACTAACCTAGTTGGATAATTAATAAATGTTGTAGTTAAAGAGTAATTAAAACAACGTTTAACTTTATGTTCAAGGTGATTGAGAGTGATTTGAAGCCAATCTTGTATTTTGGAGCTTGATGGAGGTGAGGGAGACTTCATATTTATGTGCATAATAGTTTACTTATTTGAACATAGATTATGTGCACTTATTGTCTATATCTTGTGTATGAGGGCAACCTACTTTGTTGTCCCTCAATCATGCATTTATTGATTTATTCTATTGTTATCATTTTGAGTGTATTGCATCGTAGTTGCGCAACTATTTGGGCTTGGTAGTGTCGTGAAAACAGGGTGGCATCGGGCTTGCTGGTCTACCTCGGCTACCATGGTTGCCCAGTCCCTCTCTCACTTGGGATGCCGCCCAGGGAGAGTTGGGTCGTAGGATTTCGGGGTAAATCCGGAGTACACCCATTTTGGAGTTATAAGGGGATACCGGCTTATTGATATCAGTGTCATTATTACATCGAGATTTCAGTTCGTGGCTCGTGGTTCATGATTGAAGAACAAAGTGTATCGTATCCTTTTTAATGCTTAGTAACTTGTTGTTTCAATTGTTCTTTGGTTGAAAAATGCTTTATTTGTGCTAACTGTTGCATTACACGTCCCCGGTAGACCTTATCCCTCACTGGGCAATTGTGATTGCTCATACCTCGCTAACATATTTCAGGAGATGCAATTGGAGGAGGAGTTGCCTTAGTTGCTATGTTATACTTGCGTGAGGTGGATTTATGGTTCTTGTTGTTATGTGGAGATCTTGTTTGTTCTACCTTATGATCTATTTTGTAGCCTAAGTGCTTATGTACATGTTTGAGTGATTATAAGCTGAATGCAAGTTGATTGTAGTAGGAGATATGAACTATGGCATGTAATAACTTATATTTATGCTCTTAGCTTCTTTGCATGCTTGGGAGTGAATGACAGATTGTTTTCAATTTGTAACCTTCATCAGTAATTGCTAAGCCTCAATAATTTAAACTGTCCTTGTTTGAATAGTCACCGACCATGAAACTAGCCTTCTATGTTTTGCTGTCACGCCCCAGGTTCAAACACCCAAGTCCATTTTAGTAGTTTAAAATGGTTAACTCAAATTATTTCTTATACCTACACCACCCACTTATGAACCACACAAACATACTATGTCCCACCTATGTGAGATGTCACAATTGCACACCTCTTTGAGAAGAGACGACTCACGTTATGATGTTACATTAGTGATTTAATGATTGAGAATTGTTGATACAATTTTTTATATTTTATTTTTTGCTAAGTAATTGTTGGTACAATTATGATTATAAAATTATGTAGACAATTTATTGTTAAATTACGTTGATAACATTATCTTGTTATAAAAGGATTTTTACTCGTATATCCTATAAAGTTTGCCATAACCCACTAAGGGGAAGGAGAAGAAAAAGAAAAAAGATCGTGTGCCTGGATAGATGGAGAAAGTGTTGAAGGGGTTATATGAAGCAACAGTAGAGGGGAGTGTAACTTCCTTGCTTAGTTTGCTGAAAAAAGATGCACTAATTCTTGAAAGATGCATGGTCACATCCTTCGGAGAAACCCCTTTGCATATAGCAGCAATGCTTGGGCACGTCGAATTTTGCTCGGAACTATTAAGACTAAAGCCTGAACTAGCTGCAGAGTTTGATTCCAGGAGATCATCAGCACTTCATTTAGCATCAGCAAAAGGGTACATTGACATTGTGATAGCTTTGTTATCTGTCAAACCCGAGATGTGCTCTGCTTGCGATCGCGATAGAAACAATCCACTTCATGTTGCAGCCATGAAAGGCAAGGTTAGTGTGTTGAAAGAACTAGTGAAAGCCCAACCTGATGCAGCTCGTGCTAGAGTGGATCGAGGAGAGACCATATTGCACCTGTGTGTACAATATTATCAGGTGGATGCTTTGAAGCTCCTTGTTGAAGATTTGAATGATGAGGAATTATTGAACGCTAGGGATGATGAAGGAAACACCATATTACATCTTGTTGTGGCTAACAAACAAATTGAGGTACGATTTCATTAAGTCCCGATTACTCCACCAAAAGCTTCAAATTTCCAAAGAGAGATTAGTTCTTGAAACTTGTTTTAGGATTTATAACGTAGCATTCGCTCTTTGTGTACTCTCCTGTTTGTTTCTTCAAGAGCATATGCACTAACAAGTTTTAAATTAGATTGTTTCATTTTCCTTTTTTGGGTAAAAGCAAAAAAGAAATTATGTGTTAGGTTAATCATAATCTAATAATATCATAATTTAAAAGAATATAATAATAGTTTAATAATATCATAATTTAGATAAATATAACAAAACATCTTGCATTGTTACCAAACAAAGGGGCTGTGAACAAGATCTTTATAATCATAAAACATTGCGAAAATGTGAAAATTTTACAATATTGCAAGATTTACCATTCTTGTAATATAATTGCAAAAATGTGAAAATTTTACAATATTGCAAGATATACCATTCTTGTAACATATATATATATTTACATTTAGGGAATTTGGAGCATTTTTCTACATTTAGAAATCCACTATTTCAGTTTTACTCTGGTAACTTTTCCTACTTTTAGTCAATTCTTTATTTTAAGAAATCTCTATTTTATTTACTCTAATAGCTTTCCTATTTCAGGGACACTCTATTTTTTTATTTTACTCCAATATATCTCCTTATTTTAATTGAACATATTATTTCAATAGTTTTTAATTTATAATTATTTATGACGATATTCTATTTTAATTTCGAATATATATATATATGTATATTTATAACCTTTTACTTAGCTTTATGTTTTTTGTTTATATTTGTACATTGTTATAGAAATATTTTATTTTTATTGATATTAATATTCTATTTTGTGAGTCCATCTACAAACAAACATAAAAATCAGTATAACTCAATTTATTATATTAAATTGCGATTAAAAAATATTAAATCCTTAAGCATAACTAGAAATTATTAGTATTACAAAATACAATTAGAAAAACTTAAGACCCTAAGTGTAATTAAGAAACAAAATTATACTAAACTACAATTACTTAACATTAATCTACACTAGCTATATATATTATAAACTTCTAGCTAGAACATCAGGAATGGGATAGGGGACGCAATAAGGGAATTTAAGGATCTCCTAAAAAATAGAGGCCTTGTTAAGAATATAATAATAGTTTAATAATATCATAATTTAGATCAATATAACAAAAAATCTTGCTTTATTACCAAACAAAGGGGTAGTGAACAAGATCTTTATAATCATAAAACATTACAAAATGTAAAATTTTACAGTATTACAAGATTTACCATTCTTCTCCCAAACCGAACAATGTTTAATAGCCTTCCTATGCTAATTTCAACAACTTTCCTATCATTTTTTTCATTGCATGTAGGGGATTTGGAGCATTTTTCTACATTTAGGGATCCCTTATTTCAATTTTAGTCTGGTAGCTTTTTTTTACTTTTATTCAATCCCTTATTTTAGAAAATCTCTATTTTAATTTCACTCTAAGAGCTTCCCTATTTCAGGGATACTCTATATTTGGTTTTACTCTAATATCTCCTCTTATTTGAATTAAACATGTTATTTTAATATTTATTAATTTATATTTGTTCATTGTTCATGATGATATTCCATTTTAATTGTTAATATATATATATATATATATATATATATATATATATATATATATATATATATATATTTCTGTGTGTGTTTATATTTATTAATATTATTTTTTATTTTACTTTTTTAATTTAAAACCTTTTCACTAGCTTTATGTGTTCTATTCATATTTGTTCATTGTTATAGAAATCTTTAATTTTTATTGATATTAATATTCTATTTTGTGAGTCCATCTCTAAACAAACATAAAAAAATTAGTATAACACAATTAACATATAAATAATTTAATAATAAATACTAATTAAAACTTAACTATAATTAGCATATTAATTGCGATTAAAAAATAATAAATCCTTATGTATAACTAAAAATAATTAGTATTACAAAGTACAATTAGAAAACTTAAGACCCTAAGTGTAATTAAGAAACAAAATTATCCTAAACTACAATTACTTAACACTATATATATATATATATATATATATATATATATATACAGTAAAACCTCTTTAAATTAATATTCGATAAATTAATAATCTCTTTTAAATAATAAAAATGTCTGATCCCGACTTGGGACCAATGTAAAAGATTAATATTTTTTATAAAATTATAAGATAATACATTTAAAATATTTCCTTTGTATTTTATCTATCCAAATATTTCATAAATTAATAATTACCTAAAAAGTACAAAATAAATTAACTATGAGGTTTTCATATGTTAAGGGTTTTTTCTTGACACCTTGGAGATGGGAGGTCATTGTTGATATTTTAGAACTACAGATTATTGTGCTGATAGGTCGAGTAATTGTTACTCTAGGAACTGCAAAAAAGATTAGAGAAACTTGTTCTAATCCTACTAAATTAGATTCTTATTTTATATTCTCATTAAACTTTTCTAGTTATCTTTTCAAATTGGCCTGAAAAATATGAGTCACTTTTAAAAAAGAATACCACAAATAGAGTATGTTTACTATTAAGCCAAAAAAACTAAAAATATCTTTATAAATTAATAGTTATTAATTTATTGATAAATTAATATCTCACTAAATTAATAGAATTTAGTGGTCCTGAAACTATTAATTTAAAGAAGTTATACTGTATATATTATACACTAGCTAGACCATTGGAAATGGGATAGGGAACGCTATAGGGAATTTAAGGATCTACTTAAAAATAGAGTTTCTGATAGAAGAGTTATTGGAGCTGATTAGCACCAACAACTCTTCTAAATATAGGAAATTTTGGAATATAGGGGAGCTCTTGGAGAAGGCCTTTTCAAGTTGCTTAATTCTCTTGTCCAATGCATTACATTCCATTTACAATCTTTCAATCGCTTACAGAGATAAAAGTTGCAGGTCATAGGGTATTTGCTTGTCGCAACCTCAATTGATGTGAATGCAAAAAACTCCTATGAGTTAACAGCGCTAGACATTTTAGCAAAGAGTCGAAGAGATGCAAAAGATTTGGATATTACAGACTGCCTTCAACAAGTTGGAGCCCAGAAATCAAAAGAAATAGCATCACCACGACCAAATGTACACGGAAATCATAATGCGAGAAGTTTGACATCATCCACTTCAAAGAATCGAAACAGGATCAAGGCGAAAAAGATCAAACATGCAACTTCAACTTTAGATTCGCGAGGTCGAAACAGTTGGCAGCACTATTTTAACAAACAAGATGTTTGGTTGAATAAACAACGTGATACTTTAATGGTTGTAGCATCACTCATTGCAACAATGGCTTTCCAAGCTGGTGTAAGCCCACCTGCTAGTGTCTGGCAGGATGATTCCCGAAAGCATTCAGCAGGGCACTCTATACTGGCATATCGAAATCCAGCACTACACAAGAGGTTTGTAGCTATCAACACAGTTAGTTTCATTTCATCTATCAGCATCATACTACTACTCATAAGCGGCTTGCCTTTCAAGCGTAAGGTTTTTATGTGGATTTTGATGCTGATCCTGTGGATTTCGTTGTCGTCAACTGCAAAGACTTATTTAATTTCCCTCACAGTTTCCACCCCCCACCCCCCGCCCCCGTCCCCCCTCGCCCGCATGAAAAAGGTTCATGTGTTGCTCTACTTAAGAACACTATACTTGTATGGATTTCCTTGATGGCCCTTCTAGTTCTGGTGCATACAGTTCGCCTCATACTCGTGATTAATAAGAAAGTTAAGAGATGCTTATCATGGAAAAGGAGCCGATCAAGTTCAGGCGACCTGAATAGCACCATGGTCTGATACATTATGGGAAATCATTTGTTCTTCCATCTAATCAAGAGCCTGGAATTTAAGTGCATTGTTATTCCTTAAGATGTGAAACTGCAGAAGTTTATAAGATTGAGTTTGTTTGTGTAGAATGAGAGCTATAGAATTAGAAGTAGAATAATCAAGAGTCAATACATGACCTATGAAGGGGTTACGGTACCACAGAAGGTATTATGCACTTTGGGAAAGTCACGGGTGATAAAACCATATATTTCATCCAGTTTTAATTCCAATTCCATGCTCCCAATTCTAAAGAAACTAACATACTCTTAATGTGTGTGTATGTATTCATGTATGGATCTCATTTGAACTTGTTTAAGTACTGTAGAGTCATGCCATATATATATGTGTGTGTATTTTTTGCATGTATATCATTTGAACTTGTTTACAATATATATATATGTATGTATGTATTTATTTTTGGGTTGTAGCTATCTACTTGTGGAAAAGGGGATGTTCCTTAATATTAAGGTGTCAAGGCGGTCGAAGACGGTCACAAGTAAAAGAAACCGAGACTTTGATCCATTGGAAGAGGCACAACCTCAATTCAAGTCAAGCATCAGCTTTTCTACACTTAAAGGGAACCTAGCATCCCCTTAATTGAGACTTCCTATGCATAGTTGTAGCCTTTTGTATTGCATTATATATGGTAGAGTCAAGGTGTTGTAAAGCATTTATTAGGTCAACTCCAATAGCTTTTTTATTTTTTTTCTTTGGGATTTGAAACATTTCCCCTACTTTTACACATTTTCTATTTTAGTCTCATCTCAGCAACTCTCCTATTTTTAACTAATTATTTATTTTATAAAATTTCTATTTTAGTTTTATTCCAACAACTTCCATATTTTTAACTTTCTCATATAATCTAAGGCTCTGTTTGGCCTAACTGTGAAATTTTAGCTTTTGAGCTGTAGAGCTTTTAGAGTAGAACTTTTGCAATAAGTGTTGTTGAACAAAAGCCGTTAACTGTTTGGCTTGTGTTAGACAACGTAAACCTTTTAAAATTTGAGGATAATATCGAACTTTAAAAATATGGAGGGGTAAATTTGAGAAAAAATAAAATAAAAATAGTTTCCTGCATCATGTAAAACAGTTTCGCAAAAGCCTTTTTTGAAAAGTTCCAATTTAGATCTTCTCAGTTTTTAACTTTTTCAGTTTTAACTTTTACCTAAAAACCCATTTAAAAATGGGCCAAATAAATTATTTCAGCTTCTAAACTAACAGAAAGTGCTTTTGAGTGTCTAAAAATTAGGTCAAACAGAACCTAATTCTTGGTGGTATGAGGGATGGGAGGGGGAGCAAATATGGTCCCCCAATTTCCATAGTAAGCTGAAACCATTTTCACCATTTACCTTTGTTATGGAGGAGGAATTGGAGACGACCGTGGAGGTCTTGTTTGTTTGCTTGTAATTCTTTGGGTTTTTCTTTTGTTATCACTTGAAAAAGTATCTCCTACTTTTTCTCCTTCAGTGAATATTTAATGAGTATTATTATTTTAGTGGTTGGTGACGTTAGTCAATGACAAAATACACCGATAATATGATATGTAATTTTGATTCAATTAGCATAGTTCAAAAAACGTATAGCAAACATTAGAGCGGAATCAGATTTATACTTTTTTTTTGGGTCAAGAATCAGATTTATACATCATAGTTAATTCTTTTAACTTCTCATTTGATGCTCATACCAAACGTGAGAAATAGAATAATCGTTCTATTATGTTCTCATTTTGACCCTATTTTACACTCCCCTTCTCATAAATTAAAAATATATATATATATCAAGTCTTGTTTCACAAGGTGAAGTGGCTATATAAATTCTATGATGCTATTCATTCCTATTAAGTAGCGTATCTTTTGTAAGTTTTATATTGGGCAAATCTCACAATTAGTCCCTATTGTCTACCTGTTTTAGACAATTAGTCCATATTATTTCAAAAGTCACGCGGTTAGTCCCTATTATTTGTAAAAGTCTCACTATTAGTCCCCATTATTTCAGAAGTCACGCGGTTAGTCCTCATTGTTTACGAAAATCTCACTATTAGTCCCTATTATTTGCAAATATCCCTCCATTAGTCCCTATTAGTGGTGACACATTTGCAAATATTGTGAACTAATGGAGAAACTTTTATAAACAATAAGGACTAAATAAATGACTTTTAAAATAATGGGGACTACTGGTGAGACTTTTACAAATAATAGAGACTAATCGTCTGACTTCTAAAATAATTAGGACTATTTGTCCAAAACTCATAAATAATAGGGACTATTTGTCCAATTTGTCCTTTTATATACACAAAATTTTGTTTAAATTTCTTAATTTGTCCTTCTCATGTACTACATCTATATTTTTATATATTTTAATAAGTACATTGACCCAATCACCTTTTATTATATTTAAACCATCTCAAATTATTCTTCCGCAGCATTTTTCATACTAAACTAGAATTTTTTTTTGTTTTTAATGATTTAAAGGAGGTCTAAACTATACAATATAAATTAAAGATGTCATTTACGAGATTAATCTCACAATTTTTTACATGTACAATGACACATACAACTAAAACCATCTCTAACGGTTCTTCTCACGCTCCACTTTCCAAACTAAGCTAAAACCATTCTTCCATTTTATTCTCGTTCTGATCATATTCCAGGGTCTATTAATTCCATTATATCCTATCCTACAATCATTCCAACATAGAACACGCACTACAAAAAAAATTGGATTCTGCAATAGATGGTTCCCCTCACCGTGCCATCGCCAATGTGGAATTTGTGACGGCACGGTGAAGGCAACTGTCCGTCAGACAGGAGATTGTCGCCAAAATGGTTCCTCTCACCGTGCCGTCACTGTTTTGGCGATGGCTAGAAACTCTCTCCATCCCGTCTCCAAATCCACCATCACCAACCCCTCACCATAATTTTCAGTCTCTAGGCCCTCACTACAGTCCACCCTCACCAAGCCCTCACCATAATTTTCCGTCTACAAGCCGTCACTACATTTTGCCATCACCGGCCCCTCGTCAATTAGAGCCATCTCACAACTGTCACTACATTTCCCATCGACAAGCTCTCGCCAACATTACCCTCACCCAGCCGTCACTAGTGATTGCTGTCACTGAGCACTCGTCAACTTAACCCCTCACCAAACTGTCACAAAATTATCGTCGTCAAACCTTTGCCAACTTTTCCCCTCACCAATCCGTCACTGTTCATTCCCTTCACCCAGCCCTCACCAAGCCCTCACTAAGCCCTCACTAACTTAACCATTCTATCTACTTAAACTAGTCATAATTCCGATGAAAAAATTTGCAGGATCATTCCAAATTGAACCTATTTGATATATGAAATTCATTTCAAATAATGCCGCAAATACAATATATTTATATATTTAGCATATAGACTGTTATTTTAAACTGTTATAAAAAAAATGTCCTGTACATAGCAGTGGATTAAACATGAAACTACAAAGATAACATTATAACAAATTACTCTCCATCTTCATCACTATGTGAAGATGAAGAATGTTGATCTTCAGGTTGATCATGTACTTTTGTGTAGAGATCTTCCATCATTTTGTCCTGCTTCGCCAACCTTCGCTGAAGTTGAATGATTAACTCGTCCTGACTCTCGATCCGCTGGTGATGACTTTGTACAGTTTCATTCAATGTCACTGTGGCTCTCGTAACGGCATCATTCGGTTGTTCCTCTGTGATGACACGCCGATGATGGCTTGTATTATTTGTGACAGACTCAACGGATACCTGAGAACCTACCCCGTATAAATGACCTTTGTGTGATGGGCCAACAGCCTGCAAAAATAATGCGTTCTCATCCTCAGGCGTTGGATTCGAGTCTGATTCAGATGCATTCCTAGCTATTTGGATCATTTTGTCGTAACGAGCCTACAAAGACATTAGTAACAAGTTAAGATTACATAACCGATGTGAGATACAACCAAATGTTCCTCAGCTACACAAACTTAATACTGAAACACACAAAATTATCTTACTGCATTTTTCTTTAATGCATTTACTAGTCAATAAAAAAACGAACAGAGTCTCCTCTGTATTTCGGACTTTTCTCAATAACCTGTTTGTCGAATAAAGCCAACCTAATGCACATTGTCCAAGCTCATACAGTACCACACTTAACCTTAACATATTAATCATGTTCTACTACAACCCTAAGGATACATTTGTAAATACATTAGACAACACAACAGGGTAAAACAAGTAACCATATTCTATTTTTGAAATGTTTGGTCACCGTGTAGCCATATTCATGCTCACAATCACCAAGTATGTTTTCCCTCTGGAATAATAGCTTTAACACTTATAAATACTTTGCAAAACCAACAAACCTTTAGGTCAATATTGTGAATCCCAAATTATCTTCAACATAAACCATATGCATTGCTACCTCTTCTAGAAATTACATGAATAATACATACCATAGTCTGCTCGGCCCGAGAGTCTGTGTACGGTCTGTCAGTCCCCTTGTGATGAGCCTTCTTGAAAACCTCTACATAAGTCACTGTCCTCCCTAGTTCTTTTTCCTACAATAGCAATTGACCAAATTACTTTACATATAATTGTAGATTTGGAAGAATTTTTATTCGTACACATAACATATATACGTAAACAAGATTGGATTACTAAATCAATACTATTCTTCTAGCTGCCTGATGGGTTGGGATTGAACCCAAATGGTGAGTAGACGGATTGGCCTTTCGATTGTCTGAATTTCTCCTTGAGATTTCCTGCCATTCTGGCCTTTGCCATACCTTCAGCATTTCGTTCCATGTGTCAAGTGGTATGAAATCTGACTTTGCGGTCTTGTCCGTCCTTTGTTTGTCAAATCTAAAATTCGGCGTCTTGCAGTAGATTCAAACTTGCGCCAAATTTCAGCTTCATCACTTGCAAGCCATTTGTACTCCCTCTGAAAGCGTTAATATTATCATCCATATAATTCAACAATTATATATACAATTGTACAATAGTTCCCACAATATATATTGCTTTAATAGTTATTACCCTGAAATATTCGAACCATAATTTCTTCGTATCACTTGGGACCTGTCTATATGTCAACCACGACTCTATATACCCGGCATGTAAAGCTCTTATAACACCTTTGACGGTGTTATATGGATCCCATCTATACAACATAACATAATCCAAATATGTATATTAGGGTACAAAAAAGAGAATATTTAAACTTCAAGTGTGAACTATTGCATACCTGTTTCCTACGACCTTTACATAGCATCGCTTGTCATTTTGACATATCGTATAATCGGCTAGAGACTGGAATCCATAAAATTGCCAATCCTCAATTCCTGCAGCCCGTCGTTCAGCAGCATGCGATGACTCAGACATATTAGAAAATTGCACACCACCGAGCATTGAAGAGCCATCATCATCTACACATAAGTCCTTTAACTCCTGTGGCAGTCTAGTTGATGAACAATGTCGTTCATTATGACTAGTGGACGTGGCCTGTACATATATTTGCTCTTGTTGGGGCTGTGCATCGTCTGAGATCCGATGTTGCATACCCACTGATAAATTAGATGAACCACGCCCAACGACCACAGAGATATTACCAGCACCACGATTAGTTGTTGTATGTGCACTTGTGGATCCACGACCACTCAAATGATGTGCAACTATAGATCCACGGCCACCCAATTGTGATACGTCATTTAGTCCGACCAGATTGAATCGCTGCGTCTCGGGCACAATAAGGGGGGTATGAGTCGAAGATGTCCTTTTTTCTAACAAGCTGCTTTGCTTCAATTGTTTTTTCCCCTTGCGAGTTGGATCTTCACCGCCTCCCATTGCCTTTTTTTGACACAATAGAGTTAGAATATATAAATAATATATATTGACTGAAAAAATATAATTATGTAACATAACATACCATAACTGACCTAGATCTATGTATAACACTAGGAATCACTGCTTGATAAATTGAAATACAACCATGACAAATATTTTTTTCCTAACCTATGTTTTTCTTAAAAATTATCATTTCCCTCATTGTCACTGTCATGATTGTAGAAGGTTGAATGTTCCCCGTCTTCCTCCTCATCCTCATCATCATCGTCATTGTCATCATTGTCATGTGCAAGGTACAATGTTCACGATAAAGCGTTGAAGGGCCCAAAGTACAATGTAAAAGGTTACTCAACATAAATATGTGACAACTCAACAAATATGAAGTTAGAATCATTCAATAAAACAGGTTAATAGTTAATTCGGGCTCAGACATGACATTGAAATTTTTAATTTTATGGTTGACGATTATTCGAATTTGAAATCATAGACCACAAATTGTTAAGATAAAAAAAAAATCCGAAGTTTCAAAAAATATTACCGTAAAATCTATAAACTCCGGACCCGACAAACGGACAGAGGTTCCCCGCAACCGTGAATAATCTGATAATCTGCAATTAAAAGATTTACACAGCAACAGTACATTATACATATTACTCAAACACATTATATTTATAATTTTATGGTTTACGATTATCGAAATTTGACATCCATATAAAATACCAATTCTGGGGAAAAATAAATACAAAAAAATTAAAAAAAACCAAAATATAATCTATTTATGTTAAAAAAAACCTACAAAAAACAAAAATAATAACAAACAAAAATTATAGATAAAAAAAACAGAAAATACAAAAAATTTAAAAACCAAAACTCCAAAAAAAATAGAAAATAAAATTAAAATAACCAAAATGTGTTAAAAAAAATTAAATTAAATCCAAAAATTAAAAAAATCCAAAAATTAAAAAAAAATAGAAAATTAAATCAAAAAAAAAAATATGAAGTTAAAAATAACACAAATTAAAAAAAAATTATAACAAATAAAAATAATAGACCAAAAAAACAAAAAAAATTCGTAACTTAAAAAATAAAATAAATCCAAAAAAAAATCAAAAAATAAAAAAAAATAAATCAAAAAAATAAATAAAAATAACCAAAATGTGTTAAAAATAACACAAATTAAAAAAAAATATATAACAAAGAAAAATAATAGACAAATAAAAACGAAAAAATGCGTAAATTAAAAAAAATCCGAAAATACAAAAAAAAAATTAAACTAAATTATCATATTTAGGTTAGGTGCATTATTAATACTCACATTCATAACAACACACAAAATGCATCATATATATATAGATGTACATACATATACAAATGTATATATAAATAAACTCAAAAAAATAAATTATTTCTAAGGTGGGGGAAAGGGTAATGTGCTGAGAGAGTACATAGCATCATAAGAGGGGTGGAGGGAGGGTTATAGCTAGATCTATACATACATATATATATATATATATATATATATATATATACATATGTATATATATATATATACATATATAGATATACATATATACATATGTATATATAGATATATAGATATATATGTATATATGTATATATATATATACACAACATGTATAAATACCAAAAAAATATTCAAAATTACCTCAACAAGTTGATAGTGAGGGGTATATAGAGAGGTGGGAAGGTTAGAGGAAAGGGGGTGGGGTGGGGGGTGGGGTTTTTCTTGAATCTGAAAAAAAAAAAACGTAACAGAGGGCAGAACAAACGTAACAGAGGGCAGAACAAATTCTGCCCTCTAATTAAAATACATTCAATTAGGCGACGGCCCGGCATGAACCAGGGTTATCGCCCAATTAAAATCTTTTTGGAGACGGGCATCAGCCCGTCTCTGATGCCCGTCTCCAACATGGAGACGGGAACCCGCCCGTCTCCAAAATGAAGATGGGCCGATGCCCGTCTCCAAGACGGAGACGGGCATCAGCTCGTCTCCAATATGGAGATGGCTTGATGCCCATCTCCAAGACGGAGACGGGCCTGATGCCCGCCTCCAAGACGAAGACGGGCCGATGCCCTTCTCTAATTAAAGAGGCCCACAAGCATAGGCCTCTTATTAGAGACGGGCATCAACATGTATTGGTTCCTAGCTATGGCGTCCCAATGCTTCGTTCCCATAGACGCGTAAATCCTAGTCATTTGGATCAAGCTCATTCAATGTGTCTCGCTGGAATAAGCAAGAGCCGAATCATGGATCTATTTACAAATGAAGCGGGTGGGTATGATGGCGTTGGATTCACTAGGAAGGACTTATACAATGCCTTGGACTGTGACAACCGAGCACAAATTACTATAGGAGATGCCAACGTTGCATTGGGATATTTGCAATGTAAAGCAGATTTTGATTCGTTGTTTTATTTCCAACACACAGTTGACGAGAAGAATTTCTTGGACAAATTATTTTGGACCGATGGACGATCGAGGGAGGAGTTTGAAGTATTTGGCAATGTTTTGATATTTGATGCCACTTATAAGACCAACTCTTACAAATTTTCATTTATTAATCTGGCCGGAATAAACAACCATTGGAATATATGTATATTTGGTGCTGCTTTAGTTCAGAATGAGACCACTGAATCCTATATATGGGTGCTAAATACTTTTATTCAGGCAATGAACAATAAGAGACAGGTATCCGTGGTAACTGATGGCGATAAGATGATGCACGGTGCAATTCAAGAAGTGATGCCGAACGCTCGCCATAGGTTGTGCATGTGGCATCTTGAAGAAAATTGTAAAAAGAATGTGAAGATACATGGATTTACTGGCATTTTTTACAATTTCATAACCGCAAATTATTCAGTAACTGAATTTGAGAACGCATGGAGGAATATGGTTGTCCACCATGGTCTTCAAAATCATAACTGGATATCTCAATCATATCATACAAGGCATGTGGGTTGAGTCATACCTTCGGGGGCATTTTTCGGGTGGATGAGAAGTACCCAACGTTGTGAGGGGATGAATGCATTCCTCAATAGATACTTGGGAAACTATAAAAAATTGATAGACTTTGCCAGGGACTACCATAGAGGGTTAGAGCGTATTAGAGTCAAGGTTGTGAACGAGGAGGTGAAGACAAACCACACATCAACAGTATTAACAACTGAGTTAAAAGAACTCGAGAGACATGCTGCAAACATTTTTACTCGAGCGGTGTTCTTTGATGTTCAAGCACAGATTAAGATGCAAGCTGTATTATGGAATGTTGAAGTTAAGAATGACAATTTAGGTATTCAGACTTATCTCGTTGTTGATAATACGAGAGAAGGTTTGCTACGTTTTGTGACATTTAACCGGGTGACTTTGGACATTGCTTGTGATTGTTTGATGTTTGAGTCCATTGGGATACCATGGAAGCACATGTTATACGTGATAAAATGTGAAAGTCTGGATAAGATCCCATCATGTTGCATCAATCAACGTTGGACTGCTGAGGCAAGTGTAGACCTCCGTGAAAAAGGTTTGGTAACTTCATTTGCCAACGACATTGAGATTGCACGCCACGGTGACCTTGTATCGAAGTCGACTGAAATGAATGTTTATGGGAAAAAAATGAGTCAAGGTTATAAAAAAGTGAAGTAAGGTATTTTAAAACTAACTGCTCATGCGAAGGAATTGTGGATGATGGAGTTGAAGGAAGGCAATCTCGAACCCAATTTGTCACAGTCTTCTCAATTTGACGTGAAAAAACCCCAAATTGCTGGGCCAAAAGAAAGGAAGAAATCCCAAAACAAACGAGCATCGAGGCATTGTTCAAAATACGGGTACATAATTAATTACTTAAATTATTTTATTTTAAGGCACATTGCACACTTAGATAATATATTTATGAGTTTTGACTAATTTGAATTGTTAAAATATTATAGGGGAATCGGTCATCAAGCTAATACATGTCAAAAACAACGCAATCCCCGAACTTATGATATGCATAACCTCTTTAATAGCTCTAACAATTTTAGTCAAGCGAACCAAAATTTCTCATTTGGAGGTACTGCATATGAAAATGCTAATGGTAGTGGTATGGGTTGTGGTAATGCGATTGGTGGTATAGGATACGGATTCGCTGGGTACAATAGGGCAAATTTTTGGCTCTCAAAACAACAACGCATCTTCGAGTTCATCCTATCATGTTACAAATAACCATTTTAGTTTCTAGGTGTATCAATGTATGTGGTATGGTATGTAATTCATAATGTTATGCTATTAGTTTATAAATCATATAACTATTACTTGTGTCTATCAAATCTCTCCAACGGTCCTTTTTTATAGTTGAGAAATCAAGTTGATTTTGTTTTCAACTTGTTATAATCTTTACGAAACTTCAAATTTTACTATTGATAACTTTCTAGCCGAATCGATACTGATTTTTTTGATTGAAATAAAAATAAAATGAAAATAATATTTATTAAAAATATAATAAGATAATAAAAATTAAAATAGAATATCATCATTAAAAAATAAAAAAAAATAAAAAAAAAATATAATAGTGTGTATAATCAAAATAGAGATATATTGAATAAAGTTAACAATACTGCTAGACATTTCATGTTCCCTCTCAAAATTTCAACATTGCCTCCTAAAATTTTAAAGTTACCTCATCTAATTTCAAAGCCCATCTATAAATACTACTATCTAACAACATCTTCACCTCTACTAATTGATACACGTGGTGCTATTCTTTTTCGTCTTCTTCTCTTTTTTTTGTTTTTTGTTAGTTGCAACATTTATTATTCTCTATTATTTTTTTTGTTAGTTGTAATGTGTTTTTTACACCTCTTTTTATTTTTACCTCTTTCTAATTTTGTTTCATGTAATTTCTTATATACAAATTGTTGCTCATGTTCTAACGAGACATTGTTTTGTTTTCTTTTTACTTCAGACCTCATATTAGACATTATTGCACAAGGGAAATTTGCGAGGCTCGTTTGTGATCCCAAATTACGACAGCCTAATACACAAAGCTTTCTTTAAGTCCCGAGTTTTAGGATGGCTCTACTCTTTTGGAATCTATTTCATGCAAATTTTAGAAAAAAGATGGAGGAAAAGAAAATTGGAAGTTGGCAAAAATCTGAATAAATTAACCTGGATAATATTATAACTTAGCCTAGAAAGACACAAAAGTAAGAAGAATTCTTAATTCATGCAAACAAGCATAAATACAACATACACTAGTAATTTACACACACATACAGACAACTCCACCATAGAGTATACAAAGGAAAGACATGACAGAGAGTACAAAGCCCTTTCTAAGACAAGCCAAGAACAATCTAAATGTCACAACTTGATTCATTTGTCTTGTTTCCACCATGCAAATACTAAATATCAACTTTTTAAAGTTACAACAAAAGGTTCACAGCTATATAGATGATAGATCTATCAACAAAATATAGAAACATCTAAATCTAGAGAGGAAAACTTCTTTGGTTCAAAAGAAATAATATCCATATTACAGAACTTGACTATGAAGCAATGGTTCTCAAAATCTAGCCAAGATTAGACTTTTTTTCAAAAAATAGTTGTAAACAAAATATAGCCAAGTCGGGTCAAGATGGTCAGATATGGATGATCAGACGAAGGGTCTCAACTCAATGTTCATGTTCACTGACAGCAAAAAGAAAAAGAAAGAAAGAAAGAAAGAAAGAGAAGGACGATTACAAAGTAATTTTTGAAGCAAAAAATAAAGTGAAGGTTCCAATAAACTTGCACAAAATCTTGATTAAAACCCAGCCTTCAATTCTTTGGCACACTCAACGCGATGCAACAAGAAGAATAGAGAGTTGTGAGCATCTGAATCACCATATGTGAGAGGGAAAGAGAGAAAAAGTTATGTGAGAGAGAGAACAAAGTGATCGTGTATGAGAGAGAAGAGGAAGAGACGTCTGGTTTGACATGACCCGTGGAAGCGTGTTTGCAGACCTAGGAAAGGAGCGAGGGTTATTTTCGTAATCTCGCTTTTTTAATTAACAATGTTTGGGGCATTATGCGTATTTTTCAAACTTTAAAGAGTCGAATCATACAATTACAGAAAAATTGAAGACCAGCCGTCATTAAAACAGGGACGTTTTTTAGAACGACCCGTTACGCTTTAGCTCCACAGGCGTACGAACCGCAGAAGAAGTAATGAAGTGTCAAATAAGGCAAACATACATGTTTAGTCCCTTATGTTTATTGTATTTGACAAATTTGCTCTCTATCTTAAAAAAGTGTTAGTTTTTGGTCCCTTATATATGTCATCGTTAGGCCTTTGGTCTTTTACTGTCTGACGATTGATTATTTGTTCACATGTTGAACAATAATACTCATGCAAGTGACGTTTGAAATTAACAAAAGGCTAAAGGACTAAAATTGACGCAACTAACATACACGAGAGACAAAAAACTAACGTCTTTAAATAGATAACCAATTTGTCAAACATAACAAAGATTAGGTACTAAGCTTGTCATTAAGCCCTCCAAATATCTAAAACCTTGAGCCCCACCACCATCATTGACGAAGGCACCTTTACCTTGGGGAAAATAATAGTTTTTTTAGTGTTAAAACAATGATAAATATGAAAAGTAAAAGTGACGGGAGGTAGAAAAGTGATCGAATGTGCCTTATTTTTACTTTTTTACCAACAATTTTTTTAATTATTTCTCTTGTTTTCTCACGTTGATAATAATCAGAACTTCCTTTTGTACTTGTATTTATCACCTATGGAACAAGAGGAAAAATAGAGTCTATGGCAATGGCACTGCTACTGAGGAATATGTTCTTTGAAGAATTATTGCAGATGTTAAAACACAGAAGAAATATGTAGATAGCCTAGATAATAGATTCTTTTGCACAACGAATATGCTTGGATGATCTTCTTTGTAATTGTTCAACTTGTTAACGAGGTAGAATGAAAAGAATTACTTGTCTAGCAAAAAAATAATTAAATATATATATATACACACACATAATTGTATATTTTGTACTTCTATTAAGTGGAATGAGTGTGAGAAAATGTGAGAAAGTATAGAGAGAAAAGAGAGAAAAATATAAGAAATAACTAGGCAGTCTTAATCAAATATACGATTGGATGGTGATTTCTTATCCGATAAAGATAACATTTGGTGAGTAGTTTGCTACCAATTTCTACAATGAGAACGGTGTAGAATGGATTTAGAGGTCACTAAAGTTCATTTTATGCTGCATGTACAGTAGCTCATTTTCTTATTATTTTTATACATAGGTTATTGTTTTAATTTATACATGTTATACTTGGAATATTTTTAACCTCAATTTAAAATGACTTTCTAATTTGTTATTTATTGAATAGGGAATGAATTAAATTGTTTCAAAGAAAATTAATTTCTGAGCAATAATTTTCGTGTCATTAATGACTCTAATTATTTATTTTTCTCTCTTCTATATGTTATGTCATTAATATATTGAAGGGGAGTCATACCTTGAAGACTCCATATTATATGCTTTAGTGCTTACATTTTTTTTGCTAACATGAGTTAACATCCCTACTCAACCAACCCACAAAATATAGACCGGATTAGCCACCACCCATTGACATTGAATGGGACATGCCGGCATCCTCTCGTTGCCTGGCTAAAGTGCATTATAAGAGAGGGAGACGCCTTCAAAACTTTTTTTGTACTAATTGGTTTAATAATAATATATTGTGATACGTAATAATCAAAATATGATTTTAGGCATAAAACCAACAGCTTTTTTATATTTTATATAAAAAATGATACATAAATAAGTGTCTCCACTCTTAGTTACGGACTTCGCTATTATAATATATACCCCTACTCTCAGTATTTGGCTCTGCCAGCTCATTAGTATTATCTGTCAGCCAATAGCCACTGCCGATGCCGCCACCACCACCACCAACATATCAACTACAATTCAAATGTCGAATCAAGATCCCCAGTCCCCACATTACCACAAAGTCATGAACTTCATTTTCACCACTTCTTTCAATTGACTCCGAGTCTCCTCCGATAATGACAATAGCTTTGCCATTTTATGCTTTCTATAGCATTGTGCAGACCTCTATCTAGAAAGTCTCACTGTATATCTCAGTGTCAAAGGTTGCCACCCATTAAGGGGAAAAGAAGAAAAGAGAAAAGATTTAAGTGTGCCGAAAGAGATGGAGAGAGTGGTTAAGGGACTATATGAAGCAGCAGTAGAAGGGAGTGTAACTTCCTTGATCAATTTGCTAGAAAAAGATGCAATAATTCTTGAAATCATATAGGTAATTAAGGTGTTGGAAGTTATTTGAACCAACTCCTTCCTTTACATATAAAGTAAATGGGCATTTAAGGATATTGTTGGAGTCATCCTAACAACAAGATCAAGAGTTTAAGAGTGTACCTTCTGAAGTTCTCTAACATATTGTCCCCAATATTCTTGTAGGCTCTTTTTTCTCAAATAAGTCAAAACAACTATTATGTTTATTCAAGTGAAAATTGTGCATCCTAGATGTGAATTAACGTTTAGCCCCACCATGGCATATAGACCACAAGGTTCGACAAGAAAGAAGTGTTATATAAAATCTTGAGTCCCACTACCCTAAATGTCACCACCGACCTTTATCAGTAATTGCTAAGCCTCAATAATTTAACTGTCCTTGTTTGAATAGTCACCGACCACGACACCAGCCTTCTATGTTTTTTGTTCCATTGCTATCACGTCCCGAGTCCAAATTCTCAAGCCCAATCTACTAGTTTAAAATTGTTAACTCAAATTATTTCTTATACCTACAACACTCACTTATAAACTAGACAACACATTATGCCCCACCGATGTGGAATGTCACAATTGCACACCTCTTTGAGAAGAGATGATCACTCACGTTATGATGTTACATAAGAGATCTAATGATTGAGAATTGTTGATACAATATTTTATATTTAATTTTTTGCTAAGTAATTGCTGATACAATTATAATTATAAAATAATGATGTAAACAGTTTATTGTTAAATAATTCTATTCATAACATTATCTTATTATAAAAGGATTCTTACTCGTATATCCTATAAAGTTTGTCATAACCCACTAAGGGGAAGGAGAAGAAAAAGAAAAAATATCGAGTGCCTGGATAGATGGAAAAAGTGTTGAAGGGGTTATATGAAGCAACAGTAGAAGGGAGTGTAACTTCCTTGCTTAGTTTGCTGCAAAAAGATGCACTCATTCTTGAAAGATGTGTTAACGTATATATTGTAAATTACTTTATTATTCTAGGTGTACCATATTTAGGTTTACCATATTTAGCCTAGCTTGGGGAGCAAGTAGTCTAACCCCTATTTATTGAGCCACCTATTGTAATTGTTGTATCACTTTTCTCTCAATATCAATACATACAGTTTTTTGTAAACATGTCTCTCTTCTCGTTCGACATGGTATCACAGCTACCATCTTGGTAGCCTGTGCCACTGTCATCGTGTCTTCTCTCTTGTCGCAAATTTTTGCAATCAAACATCGTAAAAATCATATTTAGTCAGTCTGTTTTGGGTCTTTTCGATATTTTATTTTCACTACCTCGGGCCACGCGCCACATCATATCGTAGAGCTCATCGTAAGGAGTCCAATAGTCCAAAAATCGCCGCAAACGGACACTGGACTCGCCCTCACGCCCCTCCCGAAATTTCGCCATCGCTGTCTTTTGATTTTCTATTTTCTGTTTGCTAAACAGCCCCTTGCTGACATCAGCTGACATCAGCCTTGTACACATCAACCATCCAGTCAGCGCTGACATCATCTGTCTACGTCCAGTCATCCGTCAACTCAGCCTTCTGCCACGTCAGCGGACTTCAAAAAAAAAAAAAATGACCAGACCTTTCCCCACGTTTTTCGATGTCCTGAGTTCATTTTTGCAGTCCGTTTCTCCAAATTCTCACTCTAAATATCACTTTTGGCCATCATAATGGAATGATCAAATGTTTCACAACCTATCTCTTTACTTCTTGATGGTGGAAATTATATACCATGGGCTCAGGCCATGACTAGCTTTCTTAAGGGTTGAAAATTATGGCGGATTATAACAGGGGATGTCAAGGAACCAACGAAAAAATCCGATGAATCCGATGCAAAATTTGCCGAACGCTTTGAGGATTGGGATAGCAAGAATCATCAAATCATCACTTGGCTACGAAACACATCTGTTACCTCTATCAATCTATAGTTTGGGCGTTTTGATACAGTGAAACAAGTTTAGGACTTTCTAGCACAGAGATACACCGCTGCTGATGGAGCACATCAATATCAGCTTGCCACTGCTCTTCATTACATGCATCAAGAAGCCGGTCAATCAATTACCACATTTCTATCTCAGATGTATGCAGTTTGGGATCAACTCACGACTTTCGAGCCTGCCTGGGATTGTGCTGCAGATGCTAACAAATTCAATACTTGGCGTGACCGTGGACATCTTGTCCAGTTTCTCGTGGCCCTTCATGATGATTTCGAGCCTGTTTGTGCCTCTCTCCTTCATCGTAGTCCATTTCCTACACTTGAACAAGTAGTCCAAGAGCTTATTTCAGAAGAGACCCGTCTTCAATCTCGAAGATCTTGCTCAACTGATGTAGTACTTGCAACTCCCAAAGTTACATCCAAGAAAAATTCAGCCTCCTCAATTGAATGCAAGTATTGTCATCTTCCTGGTCATCTTCTCTTACACTGCCCCACTCGGATATGTTCATTTTGCAAGAAAACAGGTCCTGGTCATTATCAACAAGAGTGCTATCGCAACCCCAACAGGAATTCTCAGGGTAATCAGCCCAAGGGTGGTTCTTCCAAGGCCCACAATTCGTCAATACCGCTATCACATTCTGCTGCCACAACTGAAGGTTCCTCTGCTTCTCATGATCCATCTACCTCCCCTATCTCTGTTGTTGACCTTCAAGATATTCTTAAACAGGTTTTAGCCCAGTCTGGCTCTCCTTCTTCCACTACTTTCTCAGTCACTTCCGGTAAGTCCTCATGGTTTTTTGATTCTGCTTGTTCGGATCACATGACCTATGACTCCCATAGCTTGACCCATAAAGTTGTCAATTCATCTGCATCTGCCATTTACATGGCTGATGGTACATCCATGCCCGTCAGTCATATCGGCACTGTATCCACATCTCATGCCTCATTTTCTGATACTTATCTTGTTCCAAAACTTACTCTTAGCCTTATCTCTATTGGTCAACTATGTGACCTTGGTCTGACTGTTATTTTTTCTTCTTCTGGTTGTCGTGTACAGGACCTTCAGACGAGACAGCTTCGTGGGATCGGCCGTAAGGTTGGGCGTTTGTTCGAGCTTGTCAGCCTGCATCTTCCCTCTCATCTCTCTACTGTCGCTTCCGCTACTACTTCATCAGGCTCTACCTCTCTTCACCTATGGCATTCTCGTTTAGGTCATGCTTCTTTAGGAAAATTACAATCTTTAGTTTCTAGAGGCTCGTTAGGAAAACTTGTTGTCCACAACTTTGAATGTTTATCTTGTCAACTTGGAAAACAGTCTGCTTTGCCATTTAATAAAAGTGATTCCTTATCCTCTGCATGTTTTGATTTAGTTCACTCTGATATTTGGGGCCCTTCCCCTACTCCTACCATGGGGGGATCTCGATACTTTGTCATTTTTGTGGACGATCATTCTCGTTTTACATGGATATATCTTATGCATCATCGATCTGACTTGCCACGCATATATTCTGAATTCACTGCTATGATTCACACTCATTTCAATCAGCGCATAAAGATCCTTCGTGCTGACAATGCCATGGAGTATCAAGAGTCCACTATACTTGCTCTTTTGCGTCAACATGGCACTGTCTCCCATCGCTCCTGCCCCTACACTTCATAACAAAACGGCCGTGCTGAACGAAAACATAGACACATTCTTGATACTACTCGTACATTCCTTATCTCTTCATCGTGTCCTGAGCGCTTCTGGGGTGAAGCTGCTCTCATTGCTGTGCATGTTTTTAACCGTTTACCCTCTCCCACTATTGATAATCTCACTCCTTTCGAACGATTGTATGGTTGTTCCCTAGAGTATGATCATCTTAAGGCTTTGGTTGTGCATGCTTTGTCTCATTTCCCCAACATAAACGTACAAAGCTTGAGCCTCGAGCTCGGTTATGTTGCTTTTTAGGTTACGGTATTGAGCATAAGGGTTTTCGGTGTTGGGATCCTCTTTCTAAACGTCTCTGTATATCTTATCACGTGATCTTTTGGGAAAATAAAATGTTCTCATCATTCTCGTCATTTTCTCTTTCTCATGCTGTCTCTACCCCGTACTTCGCAAATCCCTCTCTTCACTTATTTCCTCCTGATGACAGTGACACAGGTTCCAGTACAAGCACCAGCGCTACCCCTGACGTGCCCCATCCTGAAGAGACTGTACCATCTGATGGTCCTGTGCATGATGTTGAGCCCCATGACTCTCCTGATCCCTCACTCCGACGGTCTACACGTGTAAGAGCTATCCCTCATCACCTTCTTGATTATCATTGTTTTTCTACCATTCTCTCTCTCCATGAGCCTCAAACTTATCGTGAGGCTAGCTCTGACCCTCTTTGGCAGCAAGCTATACAAGATGAATTACAGGCCTTGGAAGCTAAACACACTTGGGATTTGGTTGATCTATTCTCGGGAAAGAATGTCATGGGTTGTAAATGGGTATACAAGGTCAAGACTCACTCTGATGGCTCTATAGAGCGCTATAAGGCTCAATTAGTGGCTAAGGGCTTTACTCAGGAGTATGGGATTGATTATGATGAGACATTTGCTCCGGTTGCTCGTCTCACCTCTGTTCGGACATTAGTTGCTGTTGCTACTACCAGACAGTGGAAGTTGTTCCAGATGAATGTTAAAAATGCTTTCCTCAATGGTGACCTTACTGAAGAAATTTTTATGAAGCCTCCTCCAGGCTACTCTCATCCTCCTCATAAGGTGTGTCGTTTACGTCGTGCTCTGTATGGTCTCAAGCAAGCTCCACATGCCTGGTTTTCTAAATTCAGTTCTGTTATTACTGACTTCGGTTTCACTCCGAGTAATCATGATTCTGCATTGTTTATTCAACGTTCTGAGTCTGGTATTATTCTATTGATCTTATATGTGGATGATATGATTATCACTGGGGATGACTTGGCTGGTATTTCTGATCTTAAGCAGTTTCTCAGTCACCATTTTGAGATGAAAGATCTTGGTCCTTTAAGTTACCTTCTAGGGATTGAAGTCTCATCTGATTCAGCTGGCTACTATCTCTCTCAGGCCAAATATTCTTCTAATCTTCTGGCTCGTGCAGGTCTTACTGATAGCAAGACTGCATCCACTCCTCTTGATGCTACTGTCCGCCTTACCCCCTGGATGGGACACCACTTCCAGATGCATCTTTATATCGCCAGCTGGTTGGTAGTCTTATCTATCTTACTGTGACTCGGCCTGACATTGCCTATGCTGTTCACCTAGTCAGCCAATTCATGTCTGCTCCTCGTACCCCACACTACGCTGCGGTTCTCCGGATCCTTCGCTATATCAAGGGCACCTTGTTTCATGGCCTTTTCTTTTCTACCAGTTCATCATTAACTTTGCGTGGTTACACAGATGCAGATTGGGCTGGTGATCCTACTGATCAACGTTTTGTTACTGGATATTGTTTTCTCCTTGGTGATTCTCTTCTTTGTTGGCGTAGCAAGAAACAGACTGTTGTTGCTCGTTCAAGTACTGAAGCTGAGTATCGTGCCCTTGCTGATGCTACTCAAGAGGTAATCTGGCTTCGTTGGCTTCTTGCTGATATGGGTGTTTCTCAACCTCCGGGTACTGTTCTTCATTGTGACAATCAGAGTGCTATCCAAATTGCGCATAATGATATTTTTCATGAGCGCACTCGGCATATAGAGTGTGACTGTCATTTCATTCGTCAACATGTTGTTTGTGGCACACTCAAACTTCAGTACACTCCCTTTGCTGATCAACTTTCCGATCTCTTCACTAAAGTACATTCTCCCAAACGTCTTCAAGATCTGATTTGCAAACTCAAGCTAGTGTCCTTTGCACCACCTTGAGTTTGAGGGGGGGTGTTAACGTATATATTGTAAATTACTTTATTATTCTAGGTGTACCATATTTAGGTTTACCATATTTAGCCTAGCTTAGGGAGCAAGTAGTCTAACCCCTATTTATTGAGCCACCTATTGTAATTGTTGTATCACTTTTCTCTCAATATCAATACATACAGAACATGTCTCTCTTCTCGTTTGACAAGATGCATGGTCACATCCTTCGGAGAAACCCCTTTGCATATAGTAGCAATGCTTGGGCACGTCGAATTTTGCTTGGAACTATTAAGACTAAAGCCTGAACTAGTTGCAGAGTTTGATTCCAGGAGATCATCACCACTTCATTTGGCATCAGCAAAAGGGTACATTGACATTGTGAAAGCTTTGTTATCTGTCAACCCCGAGATGTGCTCTGCTTGCGATCGCGATGGAAACAATCCACTTCATGTTGCATCCATGAAAGGCAAGGTTAGTGTGTTGAAAGAACTGGTGAAAGCCCAACCTGATACAGCTTGTGCTAGAGAGCATATTGCACCTGTGTGTACAACATTATCAGGTGGATGCTTTGAAGCTCCTTGTTGAGGATTTGAATGATCAGGAATTATTGAGTGCTACGGATGATGAAGGGAACACCATATTACATCTTGTTGTGGCTGACAAACAAATTGAGGTATGATTTAAGTCCCGATTACTCCACCAAAAGCTTCAAATTTCCAAAGAGAGATTAGTTCTTGAAACTTGTTTTTAGATTTATAATGTAGGCTTCACTCTTTGTGTACTCTCCCTTATGCACTAACAAGTTTTAAATTAGATTGTTTCATTTTCCTTTTTTGGGTAAAAGCAAAAAAGAAATTACGTGTTAGGTTAACCATAATCTAATAATATCTTAATTTATAAGAATATAATAATAGTTTAATAATATCATTATTTAGATAAATATCACAAAA
Source organism: Ehretia macrophylla (assembly GCA_037974665.1). Taxonomy (NCBI): domain Eukaryota; kingdom Viridiplantae; phylum Streptophyta; class Magnoliopsida; order Boraginales; family Ehretiaceae; genus Ehretia; species Ehretia macrophylla. Next base: position 63,576,308 of record CM075764.1, on the reverse strand, counting down.
AAAACTTGCATTGTTACCAAACAAAGGGGCAGTAAACAAGATCTTTATAATCATAAGACATTATGAAAATGTGAAATTTTTACAGTATTACAAGATTTACCATTCTTACAATTATAATCCCCTTTTTTTTTTTTTTTTACATTTAGGGAATTTGGAGTATTTCCTACATTTAAGGATCTCTTATATTAAGAAATCTCTATTTTAATTTTACTCCAACAATTTTCCTATTTCAGGGGCACTCTATTTTTTGTTTATTCCAATATCTCTCCTTATTTTAATTAAACATATTATTTTAATAGTTTTTAAATTTTAATTATTCGTGATATTACTAATTTTAATTTAAAACCTTTTCACTAGCTTTATGTTTTTTTTATTTATATTGTTCATTGTTATGGAAATATTCTAGTTTGTGAGTCCATCTATAAACGAACATAAAAAATTAGTATAACACAATTAACATATAAATAATTTAATAATAAACTATAATTAAAACTTAACTATAATTAGTATATTAAATTGCGATTAAAAAATATTAAATCCTTAAGAATAACTAAAAATAATTAGTATTACAACGTATGGTTAGAAAAACTTAAGACCCTAAGTGTAATTAAGAAACAAAATTATACTAAACTACAATTACTTAATACTAATCTACAATGGGATAGGGGAAGCGATAAGGGAATTTAAGGATCTCCTAAAAATTGGGGCAGTATTAAGAATATAATAATAGTTTAATAATATCATAATTGAGATAAATATAACAAAAAATCTTGCATTTTTATCAAACAAAAAGCAGTGAACAAGATCTTTATAATCATAAAACATTATAAAATGTGAAATTTTTACAGTATTACAAGATTTCCCATTCTTCTCCCAAACCGAACAGTGTTTAGTATTCTTCCTTAGGCTGAATGCAATAGTTTTCCCTCTTACAATTAGGGGATTTGGAGCATTTTTCTACATTTAGGGATCCCCTATTTCAATTTTATTATAGTAGTTTTTCCTACTTTTATTCAATCCCTAATTTTAAGTAATCTCTATTTTAATTTTCCTTCAATAGCTTTCCTATTTCAGAGAGACTCTATTTTTTTTTTTTCTCTAATATCTCCCCTTATTTAAATTAACCATATTATTTTAATATTTTTTAATTTAAATTTGTTCATTGTTCATGATAATATTCTATTTTCATTGCCAATCTATATAGATATATTTATTAATATTATTTTTCATTTTACTTTTTTAATTTAAGACCTTTTCACTATCTTTAAGTGTTCTATTTATATTTTTTCATTGTTATGGAAATATTATAATTTTATTGATATTAATATTCTATTTTGTGAGTACATCTATAAACAAACATAAAAAAAAAGTTAGTATAACACAATTAACATATAAATAATATAATAATAAATATTGATTAAAACTTTACTATAATCAGTATATTAATTGAGATTAAAAAATATTAAATCCTTATGTATAAATAAAAATAATTACTATTACAAAGTACAATTAGAAAACTTAAGACACTAAGTGTAATTAAGAAACAAAATTATCCTAAATTACAATTACTTAACACTAATTTACACTATATATATATATATATATATATATATATATATATATATTATGTATTAGCTAGACCATCGGGAATGGAACAGGGGACGCGATAAGGAATTTAAGGATCTCCTTGGGTTTCTGATAGGAGAGTGAGTTATTCGAGCTGTTTAGCACTAACAACTCTTCTAAATATAGGAGATTTTGGAATATAGAGGGAGCTCTTGGAGAGGGCCTTTTCAAGTTGCTTAATTTTCTTGTCCAAAGCATTACACTCCATTTACTATCTTTCAATCGCTCACAGAGATAAAAGTTGCAGGTCATAAGGTATTTGCTTGTCTCGACCTCATTTGATGTGAATGCACAAAACTCCTATTAGTTAACAGCGCTAGACATTTTAGCAAAGAGTCGAAGAGATGCGAAAGATTTCGATATTGCAGACTGCCTTCAACAAGTTGGAGCCCAGAAATCAAAAGAAATAGCATCACCACGACCAAATGTACTCGGAAATCATAATGCGAGAAGTTTGACATCATCTACTTCAAAGAATCGAAACAGGATCAAGGCGAAAAATATCAAACATGCAACTTCAACTTTAGATTGGCGAGGTCGAAACAGTTGGCAGCACTATTTTAACAAACAAGATGTTTGGTTAAATAAACAACGCGATGCTTTAATGGTTGTAGCATCACTTATTGCAACAATGGCTTTCCAAGCTGGTGTAAGCCCACCTGCTGGTGTCTGGCAGGATGATTCCGGAGAGCATTCATCAGGGTACTCCATATTGGCATATCGAAATCCAGCACAACACAAGATGTTTGTAGCTTTCAACACAGTTAGTTTCATTTCATCTATCAGTATCATACTACTACTCATAAGCGGCTTGCCTTTCAAGCGTAAGGTTTTTATGTGGATTTTGATGCTGATCCTGTGGATTTCGTTGTCATCAACTGCAAAGACTTATTTAATTTCCATCACAGTCTCCACCCCCCCGCATGAAAAAGGTTCACGTGTTGCTTTGCTTAACAATAATATACTTGTATGGATTTCCTTGATGGCGCTTCTGGTTCTGGTGCATACAGTTCGCCTCATCCTCGTGATTAGTAAGAAAGTTAAGAGATGCTTAACAGGGAAAAGGAGCCGATCAAGTTCAGTGAACCTGAATTGCACCATGGTCTGATACATTATGGGAAATCCTTTAAGATGTGAAACTGCAAAAGTTTTTAAGATTGAGTTTGTTTGTTTTGAATGAGAGCTATATAGTATTAGAATTAGAATAATCAAATACATGGCTTGTGAAGAGCTTATGGTACCACACAAGGTTATGCACCTTGGGAAAGCCACGAGTGATAATTCCGTACGTTTCATCCAAGTTTGGAATTCCAGTTCCATGCTCTCAATTGTAAAGACACTAACTCACTCTTAATATGTGTGTATGTATTCATGTATATATGGATCTCATTTGAACTTGCTTACAGTGGAGTCATGTCATATATATATATATATATATATATATATATATTATGTGTGTATTTTTTGCATGGATCTCATTTGAACTTGTTTACAATAGAGTCTTGCATGTCATATATATATATATATATACCTACTTGTGGAAGAGGGGGTTCCTTATGTCAAGGCGGTCGAAGAAGACCACAAGTGAAAGCAACTGAGACTTTGATCCATTGGAAGAGGCACAACCTCAATTCAAGTCGAGCAACAACTGTTTTACACTCAAAGGGAACTTGACATCCCCTTAATTGAGACTTCCTATGCATAGCTGTAGCCTTTTGTATTGCATTATGGTAGAGTCAAGTTGGTGTAAGGCACTTATTAGGCCAACTCCAATAATTTTTTTTTTTTTTTCTTTACATTTAGGGAATTTGAAGTATTTTTCTTATTTTTACACATTTTCTATTTCAGTTTCACTATAACAACTCTCCTATTTTTAACTAATCATTTATTTTATGTAATCATTCTTTCAATTTCACTTCAACAACTTCCATATTTTTAATTTTTTCATATAATCTAATTCTTGTTTGCTCCCCCAATTTCCATACTAAGCTAAAACCTTTTTCACCATTTACCTTTGTTATGGAGGAGGAATTGGAGACGGCCGTGGAGGTCTTGTTTGTTTGCTTGTAGTTCTTTGGGTTATTCTTTTGTTATCACTCGAAAAAGTATCTCCCACTTTTTCTCCTTAAGTGAAGATTTAATGATTATTATTATTTTAGTGGTTGGTGACGTTAGTCAATGACAAAATACGTACACCAAAAATATGATATGTAATTTTGTCATTTTGATTCAATTGGCATAGTTCAATAACGTATAGCAAAAATTTTAGTGGAATCAGATTTATACATTTCTTTTTTTGGGGTCAAGAATCAGATTTATACATCATAGTTAATTTTTTTCACTTCTCATTTGATGCACATACCAAACGTGAGAAATAAAATGATCATTCTGTTCTGTTCTCATTTTGACCCTATTGGACACTCCCCTTCTCATAAATTAAATCAAATCATATTAAGTCTTGCTTCATAAAGTGAAGTGGCTCTATAAATTTTATAATGCTATTAAGTCGTTAACTATTTAACCTATGTTAAACAACATTGAGCTTTTAAAATTTTTGAAGTAATATCGGACTTTAAAAATTATGTAGGAGTATATTTGAAAAAAAAAATAGTTTCCCGCATTTTTAATTTTGAGTTTCTCATTTTTTAACTTTTTTCAACTTTAGGTTACCTAAAAACACTTTTAAAAATAGGTCAAACTATTTAATTCAGCTTCTAAACTCATATAAATCGTTTTTGAGTGTTTAAAAATTAAGCCAAACAGAACATTTGTCATGCAAAATGTGGTAAGCACGAATTCAAGCAAATCCATTTAGGATAAATAGAATCATATTAAGATAAAAAACCTGAATAAAGAAGCAGGGGTGCGAGATAACGAATATAATAACAAGAAAAGAAAATATAAAAGAACTTAGGGTACAACTTAATAGCATTGATATATAAAAAATAGTTGGAAACAACGGTATACAAGAAAAATTGCAAAGTTCACTTCAAGAATATCTTTAATATCTCGATAAATACAAATAAGTGATGAAAAGTCAAAATAAATTCTTTTTCATTGACATATAAATACAATATAAACTTTTTAAATTAATAGCGTTGAGACCACTAAATTCTATTAATTTAACAAAATATCAATTTATCGATAAATTATACATTTATCGAGATATTTTCAATTTTTGGGCTTAATAGTAAACATATTATATTTATGGTACATCTTTTGAAAAATGATTTATATTTTCCAGGTCAATTTGAAAAGACAAGTAGAAAAGTCTAATGATAATAGAAGATTAGAATCTAATTTACTAGGATTAGAACAAGTTTCTCTAATCTCATATCAGGATTAGGATTAGAACAAGTTTTTCTAATCTCATAGTCAGTTTATTATGTAATTTTTAGTTAATTATTAATTTATAAGATATTTGGGTCGGTAAAATATAAAAAAATTTATATATTTTAAATGTATTATTTTATAATTTTATCAAAATTATTAATTTTTTTTTACACTAGTCTCAAGTCGGGACTAAATATTTTTATTATTTAAAAGAAATTATTAATTTATTGAATATTAATTTAAATAGGTTTTACTATACATATAAAATCTAGGTTCGTATCGAAGGAAGGACAATTACCAACTTAATTATCTCACCTACAGTTTTTATTTCTTCTTTTTTTTTTTTTTTTTAAAGTAAGCTAAGCAACATAAACCATTTCAACCGAATAATAAAGGGCTATAATTGCCGAACCTAATTATATAATAACTAGTATAGAAATTAAGGGGTATAAATTTTGTAGGCCGCCAAAAAAGAACAAGTTTATCAAAAGAATTACAAAGATGATAACATAACATAAAAGTGTATTTGAAGTGATGTTAGGAAATTAAAGGAAATAATACTTGTGAACCAAGTCATGATGCTAGGAAAGGAATCTTCATCACCAAGCTATTAAATCTGTATAATTGAAAGTAGTAGAATCATGTTAGGAAATTAATACTTCTTGTGAACCAAGTCAGGTTTGGAAAAGGAATTATCCTCATCAGCAAGCAATTAAATCTCTCTCTCTATATATATAGGCTAAAGCCCTTTTAGACACAAAACAAATAAGATACAGAAATATTCTCTCGTTCGAGTATGGGGATTTCTAAAGAAGTTGATAAGAAGGTCTTAGAGGAGGTCGTTGACGCTAATCATTCACGGAGGAGGAGGAGGAGGAGGAGGAGGAGGAGTGAAGAAGATGAAGACGACGACGATGACGAGAATGAAAGACGAGTAAGAAAACTCGAAAGTTTAAGGAAAGGGTCCAGACAAGAGTATTTAAAGAAAAGGGTGAAAAAAAAGATAGATGCAATTAGAGATGAGATTGGAGATGGTGTCGAGTTGACTCAAGCAGAACGCAATGTGTTGAGCCTCGTCGTTCAGATTGATGATCATAACACAAGCTCATGTGACGACGTGTATAGAATGCCTGATGCATATGATGATCACAAAGGTGGTGGAGTGAATCAGGACAAGAGATTCGCAGTCGCGTTGCAGCGTTACAGAGATCCAGATGGTGGAGGAGACAAGATGAACCACTCTTTTGCACAACAAGCAGCAGCTTGGGAGGAACTTCAGATTGCCAAGGCAAACCTCAACCTGTTCAATCGTAGGAAGCAAAAATCTGATGATGATGAGTATCACTTGGTGTTTGAAGACCAAATCGAGTTCATAAGAAATTCAGTAATGGATGGTACTGGCAATATTTTCAAAGACGAATCATCATCAATGGAGGAGTCACCTGCAGCAGCAGCCATATCAGAGGGAGATAGAAAAACTACTTTACCTATCTATACTTACAAGGATGCGTTGCTGCAAGCTGTTAAGAAACACCAGGTTCTTGTTATTGTTGGAGAGACGGGTTCTGGAAAAACTACTCAAATACCTCAATATCTTCATGAAGCAGGGTATACGAAACGTGGAAAGATTGCTTGTACTCAGCCTCGCCGAGTTGCAGCTATGAGTGTTGCTGCTCGAGTTTCTGAGGAAATGGGAGTGAAACTAGGCCGTGAAGTTGGATACTCCATTCGTTTTGAGGACTGCACATCGGAGAAGACAGTTGTGAAATACATGACCGACGGAATGTTGCTGCGTGAGTTCCTTGGTGAACCTGATCTTGGTAGTTATAGTGTGATTATGGTGGATGAGGCCCATGAAAGAACACTATCAACTGATATATTATTTGGGCTGGTTAAGGATGTTGCTAGAGCTCGTCCTCATCTCAAATTGCTTATTTCTAGTGCAACTCTGGATGCACAAAAGTTCAGTGATTACTTTGATTCAGCTCCAATCTTCAATATACCTGGGAGACAGTATCCTGTTGAAATTTATTACACCAAGGCGCCCGAGGCTGATTACTTGGATGCAGCCATTGTCACTGCCCTTCAAATCCATGTCAGGGAACCCCCAGGTGATATCTTAGTTTTCTTGACGGGGCAGGAGGAGATTGAAACAGCACACGAGATTCTTAAGCGTCGAATAAGAGGATTTGGAACGAAAATACCTGAGTTGATTATATGCCCAATATATGCTAATCTACCAACGGAGCTGCAAGCAAAAATATTCGAACCCACACCTCAAGGGGCACGCAAGGTTGTCCTGGCAACAAATATTGCTGAGACATCATTAACAATTAATGGGATTAAGTATGTTGTTGACCCGGGATTTTGTAAGATGAAGTCCTACAATCCGCGCAATGGGATGGAATCTGAAAGAGTACAATTGAGAAAAATGTATTATATGTTTCATATATGTTTGCACATATATATCCAATATTTATACAACAGTGAGTAGTCTAATGTAACAAACAGATAGACTAAAATCAGTTAAGATGAGATTTTAAATTTTAAAATATTGTCTATCGTTATCACGCCCCCTCAAGCGAAGCTAGATCGGAGACATCAAGCTTGTGTCGCAAAGCAGTGAATCGTGGTCGAGCTAGAGACTTTGTCATAATATCTGCTAGCTGGTCAACAGTAGAAATGAACCGAATTGATAAGGCACCAATGGCCACTTTCTCACGCACAAAATGAACGTCCACTTCAATGTGCTTCGTTCTCGCATGAAAAACTGGATTAGCCGTCAAATAAGTGGCACCAATGTTATCACACCAAAGGATTGGCGGAACGGGAGGAACTAGACATAACTCACGTAAGAGATACTGTATCTAGCATAATTCTGCAGTTGCAAAAGCAATAGCACGATATTCTGCCTCGGTGCTAGAACGAGACGTGGTGGTTTGCTTCTTCACAGACCAAGAGACAAGATTCGGACCCAGATAAATGCAGTACCCATGTGTCCTACGCCTATCATCAGGACATCCAGCCTAGTCAGAATCTGAATAAGCATGAAGTTTTGTGTTAGATGAGGGCCGAAATAGTAAACCATGAGAGCTAGTCCCCTTCAAATATCGCAGAATACGTTTCACAGCAGACCAGTGTGGATCTCTAGAGGCATGCATGAATTGACACACTCGGTTAACAGAAAAACTAATTTCAGGCCTAGTGATCGTAAGATACTGCAGGGCGCCAACAACGCTACGGTACAAGGTTGGATCATGAAATGGATCACCCTCGTGTTGTGAAAGCTGCTGTGAAGCAGCAAGTGGAGTGGCAATGGGTTTGGCCTCGGCAAGTTTAGTTCGGGCCAATAGATCATTAATATAACGTTGTTGTGAAAGTAACAAGCTCGCAGTAGTACGAGTAACCTGAATACCCAAAAAAAAGACAAATTACCAAGATCTTTTAAGGCAAACTAACTGTGCAGAGCTGTGGCAATGGACTGAATGGCAGCAAGAGTTGTTCCAGTCAGAATAATATCATCTACGTATATCAACAGTACTGTAGCATGACTGCTAGACCTTATAAATAAAGATGTATCAGATTTGGACATAACAAAACCCATTTGGATCAAAAAGGTGCTTAGCCGAGAGAACCAAGCCCGTGGTGCCTGTTTTAATCCATAAATTGTTTTTTGCAACTTGCACATATGACTTGGAATGGCTGGATGCGTGAAGCCAGGAGGTTGGGACATGTAAACATCTTCAGACAGCAACCCATGCAAGAATGCATTGTTAACATCGACTTGCCGAACCGGCCAGTCACGAGAAACCGCTATAGATAGGATAATCCGAATAGTAATGGGTTTGACTACTAGACTGAACGTTTCTGTATAGTCAATGCCTTCTTCTTGACTGAACCCCTTTGCCACTAACCGAGCCTTATACATTTCAACTGAACTATCAGCTTTCCTTTTAATTCTAAACACCCACTTACACCCAATAACGCTTGCACCTGGAGGTTTGGGAACTAAGGACCAAGTATTATTTTGTATCAGTGCATTGTACTCTGTGCTCATGGCCTCACGCCAATGAGAATATTTGGATGCAGTAGAATAAGACGTCGGTTCACAGTCCAAGGCGGAGGGAAGAATCGAGGATTGAGCAGTAGATGTGTATGTGACATAGTCAGCAAACGTTTTTGGTTGTCGAGTGTTATCACGGGATCTGGTAACCATTGGATGAAGGGAATTAGGCCTAGAGTTGTGTGGGGGAGATGAAAATACATCATTTGGCAATACGACAGTGCGAGATGCACAAGGAGGGGAGGAAGAGTGTATACGCGGTGGAGAGAGAAGAGCATCACGGTAAGTAAGTGTAGGCGTTGTGGTAGGAATAGATGGAGCATTTAATGAGGCAGATGGGGACGGTGATGATGTCGAAGAGAGAGAATGTGAAAAAGGGGGTGAAGTATTGTTAGGACATGAGCTGTCCAAAGTGGGGTCTTGGAAGGAGAAGATAGATGGAGACACGCGGGGTCCATGTGAAAGTGAATAAAAAGTATGAGGCTGATGCAATTGAGATGTGTAGCGAGTAGAATTTGGAGTAGATAGCTCCTGTGGGCACATGAGGGAAGATGAGAGAGAATGAGGCGTGTAAGGAGAAGACAGTTGTGGAAAACGTGAGGTGATAGGATTTGACAGTGGTACGTTTTGCTGGAAAGTGGGATTTGTTGAGTTGAAATTTGAATTTTGTGGTGGATGAGTAGACAAGAGAGAATGTTGACCCATAGTGGACAGTGGCACATAGTGATGCGGTAGATCAAGATAAGATGATGAGATATGAGACGTAACAGACGGCGAGGCACGTTTAGAGAGAGGACGCGTAGCAGCCGAAGGTAACGCAGACAATAATAAAGATTGACGACTCATCCGAAACGGAAATAAGGTCTCATTAAAAACAACATGACGTGACAAGTAAATTTTGCCAGTTTGTAAGTCATAGCATCAATAGCCAAGATGATCAATGCTATAACCAACAAACGCACAAGGAACTGATTTTGGACTGAGTTTATCTTGTTTAGTAGCTCCTAGAAAAGGGAAGCAGAGACATCCAAAAACATGAAAAAAAGAGTAATTGGGCAACGTAGAAAACAATTTTTGAAATGGAGAAAATTGTTGTAAAACTGGAGTCGGCAGTCTGTTTATTAAGTAAACTGCAGTGGTAAAAGACTCAACCCAGAAAATCTTGGGAAGTGACGCTTGAAACAACAATGTAACACCAAGCTCTGTGATATGGCAAATCTTTCGTTCAGCCATTCCATTTTGCTCTGGAGTGTGGGGGCAAGATATCCGATATTGAATGCCACTAGACTGAAGAAATGATTTTAAACGACCACAAGTCAGCTCGCGAGCTCCATCACATTGAAAATATTTAATTATGGTGGATAGTTGATTTTCAACCTATCTTTTGAAGCTTATGAAACAATCAACACAATCACTCTTATTTTTCAATGGATAAAACCAAGTAAAACGAGTAAATTCATCTACAAAAATAATAAAATAACGAAATCCAGAAAATGAACAAGTTGAAATAGAACCCCAAATGTCACAGTGTATTATTTCCAGAGGAGTAGTTACATTATTGGCAGATGTATGAAAAGGAAGCTTGTGGCTCTTGCCCATCATACACGAATTACAAGCAGAACAGGAAATAGGAGAATCAAAAAAAAACTAACACAATCCTAGATTTTAAAAAGGCTAAAGTTGACTGTGATGGATGACCCAATCGTTGATGCCAAACAGCAGATGACAAACGGGAAGCAGCCAGCGCCAAGGTAGATTGAGCCATCTTGGGTGAAGAGACAGGAAGTGTGTACAGATTTGACTTAGTATGGCCCCTGAGAAGAGGAGTCCCGGTGCGGAGGTCTTTAACAAGATAACCATCAGGAAAAAATTCAAATGAGACAGAGTTATCTTTGGTGAATAGGGAAACAGACAATAGATTTTTAGTAAGGTGAGGAACTCGAAGAACATTATGGAGATTAAATGTACGAGAGGAAGTGGATAGAGAGGAATTACCAGTGTGAGAAATGTTTAAGGGTGTGCCATCGCCGATGACAACCTGGTCAGATCCATGATAGGGCTGAAACTAATGAAGAAGAGAGGGATCCGCAGTCATATGAGATGAGGCACCAGTGTCATAGATCCAAGAAGTAACCGACGGTGTGCCACACATTTGTGGAGAGTGCTGAATATGAAATCCAGCAAAATGATTGGTAGTCTTGTTGTTACCACTATTGCGGGATTGAGAATATCTGTATCGGCACTTAGCGGCAGAGTGACCAAATTTATGACAAATCTGACATTTTGTGCGAGAACCATTAGATGAAGATTTGCTATGGTGGTGAGTCGGTGGAGGAGACAAAGAGGAGTTAGAACCAGACGAAGCAACATAGGCGGAAATAGGTGGAGTAGGAAGTAACTCCTACTGACTCAAAGAAACTGATTGTAGTTGAGTGTTGAGAGCTATAACAGAGGAATTGTCAGACACGGTTTTGGGACCATCATCAAGTAAGGCTCGCTGTTCATACGTGAGTAGTTTTGCGGTAAGATCGGAGAAGGAGGGAGTGGGACTTAGATTCTCAATTGAAGTCACAAATGGGCGGTATTCAAAGGGCAGTCCGTTAAGAGTGACCAACACAAGATCGGAGTCCGTTAGAGTGTCACCGATGGCTGCAAGAGAGGTAGAAAAAGTATGAATCTGCTGAAGATAGTCAAAGACAGATAGAGAACCCTTGCGAAGAGATAATAGCTGAGCCCGAAGAAGGGATTTGCGAGCTAAGGATTGTTGCTAATAGGATTTTTTAAGTGAGGTCCAGAGATCACAAGCCGTAACATGACCAGTGGCTTGGTGCACAAGAGAGTCAGAGAGAGTAGACGTTATGCAGGCTGTGACAAAGCTATCAAAACGAGCCCAGTCATGAAGAGCGGAAGTAGACGAAGCAGAGGAGGTAGCCTGGTCTTTGGCAGGTTTGGTAAGTGTGCCATCAATGTAGCCGGTTAATTCAGTAAAAGTAAAATAGTTCATAATTTGTGTCTACCAAGTTAAATAATTAGTGTTATCGAGAAGAATAGTGACAAAACTTTTGACATTGTGAGTTGGTAGTAGGGCAGCAGTTGCAGAGGAAGCCATGTGAGGAATGAGGAGAGAGGAGAGATGAAGGACGTGTGAGAAAAACTAAAAATAAAAAGCAGGGATTGAGTGATGTGACAAAAGGTTTGGAAAGTAAAGGAGGAGAGAGAATCGGTGGAGCAGAGAAAAAGACTTTTGAAAAAGAAAAAATGTTGGTGAAGGAGAAGCAATAGGTGTTGCGCGGAAGAGCGGTCAAGGACGTAGACGTTTGTCGTTAAACTACTGATACCATGAAAGAGTACAATTGAGAAAAATGTATTATATGTTTCATATTTGTTTGCACATATACATCCAATATTTATACAATAGTGAGTAGTCTAATGTAACAAACAGATAGACTAAAATCAGTTAAGATGAGATTTTAAATTTTAAAATATTGTCTATCGTTATCAAAATCATTATTAGTGGTACCCATCTCGAAAGCATCTGCAAACCAACGGGCTGGTAGATCTGGACGAACAGGTCCAGGGAAGTGCTTTCGGTTGTATACTGCTTATCATTATGACCGTGATTTGGAAGACAATACCGTGCCAGAGATACAGAGGACTAACCTTGCTAATGTTGTCCTTACTCTCAAGAGTCTTGGCATTCATGATTTGGTCCACTTTGATTTCATGGATCCACCGTCATCTGAAACTTTACTGAAAGCCTTGGAGCTACTTTATGCATTGAATGCTCTTGATAATCACGGGGCTTTGACAATGGCGGGCAGAAGAATGGCACAGTTCCCCCTTGATCCCATGTTGTCAAAGATGATCGTTGCTTCTGACAAGTACAAATGCTCTGATGAGATCATATCTATTGCTGCGATGCTTTCTACTGGAAATTCCATCTTTTATTGTCCAAAGGATAAGCAAGTCCATGCTGATAATGCACGGCTGAATTTTCATACGGGTGATGTTGGGGATCATATTGCATTATTAAAGGTATACAGAAGTTGGAAGGAAACAAATTATTCAACGCAGTGGTGCTATGAGAATTACATCCAAGTTAGGAGCATGAAGCGAGCCAGAGATATCAGAGATCAATTGGAGGGTCTACTAGAGAGGGTTGAAATCAAACTGACATCATCAAATCCTAATAATGATTTTGATGCCATAAAGAAAGCCATAATATCCGGATTTTTTCCTCACTCTGCAAGGCTGCAAAAGGATGGGTCTTATAGGACTGTCAAACATCCCCAGACTGTTTATATACATCCCACCTCAGGTTTAGCACAGGTGATCCCCAGATGGGTGGTCTGCCATGAGCTCCTCTTCACAACTAAGGAATACATGTTTCAAGTAACTGAACTAAAACCAGAGTGGCTGCTGGAGATAGCTCCTCACTATTATCAATTAAAGAAGGAGTTTGAAGATCTGGGATCAAAGAAAAATGTCTGTCGTTCAGTCCGCCTTAGGACTGAAATATCTCCTTCTGCGTTTTAGAAGATTATTGTATTTCAGGATAAGATGCAAATATCTCCTTTAGATTATAAACAGGGTAATTTTATGTGTCAATTCTTTCAAATTGTAAGATTATGCCTGATGAACTTGGAATAAATTATTTGATGTTGGATTAATTTAAATTCATTCTTATTTGTGTTCGTTGTTTGACTCTCTAGCAGTTATTTTTTCCAAAATAGCCTATGGAGGGCAGAATAATCCAAATGCTTTCAAAGAGTCAAGGAAGTTTAAGGTCTGACATGAATTTTTTTTTTTTTTTTTTGTAGCGTTTACTGTAGCCATTTTGCTGCACATATCTTTCCTACTGTCCAAATTTTTACTCTATGGGACATCTGTAAGCAGCTCAAGCAACAGAAGGGCAAGCGAGCAGTGCAGATCGGTCGAATGCAGAAAGAGCCTTTGTGTTTAGTGGATTGGAATTTGGACAAGTTATATAACCAATCTTCCATTCAACATACACACAAACACACACATATATATACAAGAAAAAACATATATATACAAGAAAATGATGATTCTATTAATTTTTGACATAGATACATCATACATGTTTCATGATAAATAAATAAAAAAACAACCTAATCAAAAATTAAATTTAAACCCTAATTTAATCAAACTCAAATATTACATAAAAACAAAAACAAGATAATTAATTATCACCTTAGCTTTGCCGCTTGAAATTTTTTTTGTTAAATGTCTTTGGACTTTGGTGGTGTCGGGGCTTGAGAATGGTGAATGGTGGATGATGATTGCCGAGTGGGTTGTAAGAGTTGAAGTGATGAAAGTGTGATGTTGATTTGGGTTTTGTAATATATATTTTTATATAAAAGCATATTGTCTATTACCTATATACCCTTCATTGCCCATAAGTAACGAAATGCGTGACATGCCGCGTGCCTAAAGGGTATAAATCTCTCAAGCCCGCAAGGCGCACAACCATTAAGTACATAATTAAGAGCTATTAAAATCTCAAATTAATAAATCTCTAAATCAATATACTACTCAATCAACAAATAATCTCCAATAACAAAACCACAAAGATGAGGTCAAATCTCTCAATAATTACATTCAATTCCAGTAATGCGAACATTTATTCAATTAGACACAAAATAACTAAAGGAACATGCTAAACAAAGGAGCTCTCATCTAGTGCACACCATCACATCCGGATGTCCCCTAATGCTTAAACACTTAGTCTGATTTAACTGCAAAGAAAGCAGGCGGAAGCAATGGCACAAGACACATCTAGAATATTATGAGTGACTGACTAAAAAACTCATACGCAAGAGTAAACCATAACATTTCGATCAAAATATTTTAATGCACATCATAGGACAAAAGTCGTTGCTGCATTTAACCCGTGCAGCAACGGTTCAGTAATAAAAATAGGGCCCCCAATCATTCAATAGCAGTAACAGTATCCGCAAGGGCAACACAGTAACAGTATCTGTGTCGTGGTACCGTAATAGTATCAGTATCAATGGTAACTCGCAACCATAAGGAAGTATTCAAATGTATCCTTTATATGATTTTAAGAGGGAACATAAAATAGTGATGAAACAAAATGGTGCACGAGAATGACCAAATTAAGATGTCATGGAATATTTACTATGTAAGCTATTTGGTATATAATAATGATTGTGTGAGAGGGAAAAAATAAAATAAAACAAAAAAATTAAAGAGTCAATGAGAGAATATTCAAATCCTTCAATAACGTAGCTTGATTTTCAAAATATTCAGTTTAAAATGAAATTAAAGGAACTGAAAAGGTAAAAAAATTTATAGAACAATTAAATACCATCAATAAAAGAATGTTTCCTTTTTAAGGTAGTAGTAATAAAAATAAATAAATACTCCATTAATTTACTTGGATTGCAACGACCACGCTGCACAATTCGATCGTTGTAGTCATAAAATTTCGTTTCTTTGGTTTCTAACTCTTTTCAAAAGCAAGGTGCAAGACCTTGCCGGGCATCATTCAAAAAGATTTGGAGACAAAGGGTCAGTCGACCCATAAAAGCCTTTGCAAAACTTTTGAAAGCTTGGAAACAAAGCCAATAGATTTTCAACCAAACAGTGTTATTACATACATGGAATTTGAGACGCATGGGCATTGTTAGAAAAACAAGAGTGGAAAACAAAAATAAGTGATGGTAAGTTGATAGTCATTGAACCATTCCCAAAGAACAGGATACAAAAATTTTCTTGAGCAAAAATTTCGAATACATCACTCGTAGTCATTTATTCCAATAGGGCAATACAATAGGGACATGTCTAATCCATCTTAGTAAGATTGTCATGATAAGATTTGTACAAAGAATATACAAACAAGGAAAAATTCCACTTACCTCTAATTCATGAATCAATTTATATCAAGAACCAATTTTTTTCACTCACAATCTTTAGATTTTCCTAAAAACCCCACGTTAACCATAATATTTGTATGCGTTATCACAGTCACCACATGTCATAAAAATTTCATCTTCCCCGATCTTGCTTCCTAAAGAATCCATATATATATATATAGTCCTAGAATTGGTACAGTTCTAATATCTTAGGACTCTTTCATTATCATTATAATCTTTTTTTAAAAAAAAAATTTCAATAATTATCACTTAGGCCACTAAGTGAAAATTATGTGGGCACTAACTGACCCCACTAATGACCAAGTCATTATATTCTCCCTCCCTCATATAAAGTTTCGTCCCCAAAATTTACTTTTCTCCAAAATACAAGTATGAAATTCGACAATCTACTTATCGAAATATTAAGTTTCAAATATACAATCTCAATATAGTTGTCAATATCTTATCCCTTCACATTTTTTTTTATTTTTTTATTTGACACTTACAGACAATCAACACACAATTGGGGGTTGTCACTTGTCACCATAAAATTCATATCACAGAATTAGATGCCTAACTCGTCATGTGCCAAAGCTCATAATGGAATTGGCATAGATAAATTTCCTCAAATAGTTAATGTACTTAACATGGACATATCATTACTTAATCTTTGACTTTATATGCTTGTACACATCTCCAAGATGATACACAACATTTCTAGTACACTACGGCAACCTCGAAACTTTAGCACATAAATAGTAAACTTATAAAAGTCCTCAATTCACTGTTATTTCTCCAAAACTAATGTGTCGATCTTACAAATATACATTTGCCTAGATATATGAACCCATAAAATTAATTCTTTGTTTCACATCATTTTGACACATTGACCTCTTTCATTTATACAGAGGTGAAATCAAGATCATTCCATGAGTCCTGACACTTATTCATGCCTAAGCTCGTCTCATAAAATCAACCCGTTAACAAATAAGATTTTATGTGGCCTAAAAGAAATATCAAAATTCAAACTAATCATGTTAATTTTATCTTCTCGTCAAGAATCAAAAGTTTCTCAACTAAATTAATGATCACCACCATCATTACGTATCATACTCACTAACTATTTGATGTAGCATCACTTCTATTGCAATGAATTATCAACTGAGTCACATCAAATATAGGAATTCCAAGAACCATATTTAATTAGGAGAAAACAAATGAGCAAATTCTCAACATAGTCAAAATGACATTTAAACTACAAAGTTTGACTCAAAAACGATTTGACAATAATAATCCACAAGTATAATTGATAAGCGATCTAATAGCAATATTCCAGAAGCATAAGTAATAATTGATCCAATAGCAATATTGCAAAAACAATTACTAATAACATATTTGACAATAACATTCCAGAAACCATAAATGATATGGCACGACAACTCGTGGAGCATAATTATAGACTTGATATTAGATTTATAAAAGCACAATTGATACGCTACCAAAATTCTAGAATGAGATAATAACGAAGGATGAATAAGTCTGACTTATGATCGAAGAGTAACACTCGAATAATAATAACTTTTTACATTTTTTTTTGTAAAACAAAAGGAATAGAATATCGTTTCTTTTAAAAAGAGGCAAGCAAGAAAATTCAGTCAAGTATTCAAATGTATCCCATATATGATTTTGAGAGGGAACACTCAGCCTACCCAAAACACGGCCCATACCTACATCCCTACCTACCACACATATTGCTAATTATCTCACATCATGGGAGCTATGATTGGTCTCTAAAGTTGTGTGTGCCTCATGTGCAAGTGATATGTGTGATTTTGTTTGGGTATGTGCGGTGTGTACTGTGTGATTATATATGAGATTTTGTAATTTTGTGTGTTTTATGCAATTTTTTGTGTTGTGTGTGTGATTGTAAAATTTTGTGAATGGTCACGAAGCAGTACAACTGGGGACAAGAAGCAGTACAACAAATGGAATTTGCTGAAAGAAATTTGGGCATGTACCTTTTAATGTCATCCAACGGCCATGAAGCAATACAACTGATGGATCACAATAACGGAAGAAATTTGGGCATGTGCAATATTTTGTTGTGTATGTAGGTATCGTGTGTGTATGTGTAGGTATTGTGGGTGTATGTGGGTGTTGTGAAGAAGAAGATGATGAAAAAAAATTAGTTTTGTCATTTCTTTGTGAAATTTTTTTCTGTGAAAAATGAAAAGTCCAAAATGCCCTTAAGCATAAGCCATTGTATGGCATGTTCTAATGTCATGGGGAATTTAGGTAATATAAAATGTTTGTGGAGGAGTTTGGGCTTTAGCTAATGACTCATAGGGGAAAATGGGATTTACTGGAAATTTTAACTTTTGAATTGTCGAGTTTTTATTAGAAGTGTTATTGAACAAAAGTCGTTAATTGTTTAGTATGTGTTAAGTAACGTTGAGCTTTTAAAAATTTTGAGGCAATACCGGACTTCAAAAATTATGTAGGGGTGTATTTGAAAAAAAAAATAGCTTCTCGCATTTTCAATTTTGAGTTTGTCATTTTTTAGCTTTTTTTATTATGTAATTTTTAGCTAATTATTAATTTATAAGATATTAGGGTCGGTAAAATTAAAAAAATATATATATATTTTAAATGTATTATTTTATAATTTTATCAAAATTATTAATTTTTTACACTAGTCTCAAGTCGGGACATAATATTTTTATTATTTAAAAGAAATTATTAATTTATTGAATATTAATTTAAATAGGTTTTACTATACATATAAAATCTAGGTTCGTATCGAAAGAAGGACAGTTACCAACTTAATTATCTCACCTACAGTTTTTATTTCTTCTTTTTTTTTTTTTTTTTTTAAAGTAAGCTAAGCAACATAAACCATTTCAACCGAATAATTAAGTGCTATAATTTCCGAACCTAATTATATAATAACTAGTATAGAAATTAAGGGCTTTAAATTTTCTAGGCCGTCAAAAAAGAACAAGTTTATCAAAAGAATTACAAAGATGATAACATAACATAAAAGTCATGTATTAGAAGTAGTGGAATGATGATGTTAGGAAATCAAAGGGAATAATACTTGTGAACCAAGTCATGATGCTAGGAAAGGAATCTTCATCACCAAGCTATTAAATCTGTATAATTGGAAGTAGTAGAATCATGTTAGGAAATTAATACTTCTTGTGAACCAAGTCAGGTTTGGAAAAGGAATTATCTTCATCAGCAAGCAATTAAATCTCTCTCTCTCTCTATATATATAGGCTAAAGCCCTTTTAGACACAAAACAAATAAGATACAGAAAGAATTCTCTCGTTCGAGTATGGGGATTTCTAAAGAAGTTGATAAGAAGGTCTTAGAGGAGGTCGTTGATGCTAATCATTCACGGAGGAGGAAGGAGAAGGAGGAGGAGTGAAGAAGATGAAGACGACGACGATGACGAGAATGAAAGACGAGTAAGAAAACTCGAAAGTTTAAGGAAAGGGTCCAGACAAGAGTATTTAAAGAAAAGGGTGAAAAAAAAGATAGATGCAATTAGAGATGAGATTGGAGATGGTGTCGAGTTGACTCAAGCAGAACGCAATGTGTTGAGCCTCGTCGTTCAGATTGATGATCATAACACAAGCTCATGTGACGACGTGTATAGAATGCCTGATGCATATGATGATCACAAAGGTGGTGGAGTGAATCAGGACAAGAGATTCGCAGTCGCGTTGCAGCGTTACAGAGATCCAGATGGTGGAGGAGACAAGATGAACCACCCTTTTGCACAACAAGAGCAGCTAGGGAGGAACTTCAGATTGCCAAGGCAAACCTCAACCTGTTCAATCGTAGGAAGCAAAAATCTGATGATGATGAGTATCACTTGGTGTTTGAAGACCAAATCGAGTTCATAAGAAATTCAGTAATGGATGGTACTGGCAATATTTTCAAAGACGAATCATCATCAATGGAGGAGTCACCTGCAGCAGCAGCCATATCAGAGGGAGATAGAAAAACTACTTTACCTATCTATACTTACAAGGATGCGTTGCTGCAAGCTGTTAAGAAACACCAGGTTCTTGTTATTGTTGGAGAGACGGGTTCTGGAAAAACTACTCAAATACCTCAATATCTTCATGAAGCAGGGTATACGAAACGTGGAAAGATTGCTTGTACTCAGCCTCGCCGAGTTGCAGCTATGAGTGTTGCTGCTCGAGTTTCTGAGGAAATGGGAGTGAAACTAGGCCGTGAAGTTGGATACTCCATTCGTTTTGAGGACTGCACATCGGAGAAGACAGTTGTGAAATACATGACCGACGGAATGTTGCTGCGTGAGTTCCTTGGTGAACCTGATCTTGGTAGTTATAGTGTGATTATGGTGGATGAGGCCCATGAAAGAACACTATCAACTGATATATTATTTGGGCTGGTTAAGGATGTTGCTAGAGCTCGTCCTCATCTCAAATTGCTTATTTCTAGTGCAACTCTGGATGCAAAAAAGTTCAGTGATTACTTTGATTCAGCTCCAATCTTCAATATACCTGGGAGACAGTATCCTGTTGAAATTTATTACACCAAGGCGCCCGAGGCTGATTACTTGGATGCAGCCATTGTCACTGCCCTTCAAATCCATGTGAGGGAACCCCCAGGTGATATCTTAGTTTTCTTGACGGGGCAGGAGGAGATTGAAACAGCACACGAGATTCTTAAGCGTCGAATAAGAGGATTTGGAACGAAAATACCTGAGTTGATTATATGCCCAATATATGCTAATCTACCAACGGAGCTGCAAGCAAAAATATTCGAACCCACACCTCAAGGGGCACGCAAGGTTGTCCTGGCAACAAATATTGCTGAGACATCATTAACAATTAATGGGATTAAGTATGTTGTTGACCCGGGATTTTGTAAGATGAAGTCCTACAATCCGCGCAATGGGATGGAATCATTATTAGTGGTACCCGTCTCGAAAGCATCTGCAAACCAACGGGCTGGTAGATCTGGACGAACAGGTCCAGGGAAGTGCTTTCGGTTGTATACTGCTTATCATTATGACCATGATTTGGAAGACAATACCGTGCCAGAGATACAGAGGACTAATCTTGCTAATGTTGTCCTTACTCTCAAGAGTCTTGGC
Organism: Ehretia macrophylla; assembly: GCA_037974665.1. NCBI lineage: Eukaryota > Viridiplantae > Streptophyta > Magnoliopsida > Boraginales > Ehretiaceae > Ehretia > Ehretia macrophylla. The sequence continues at coordinate 63,555,253 of CM075764.1, read as the reverse complement.
ATTCATGATTTGGTCCACTTTGATTTCATGGATCCACCGTCATCTGAAACTTTACTGAAAGCCTTGGAGCTACTTTATGCATTGAATGCTCTTGATAATCACGGGGCTTTGACAATGGCGGGCAGAAGAATGGCACAGTTCCCCCTTGATCCCATGTTGTCAAAGATGATCGTTGCTTCTGACAAGTACAAATGCTCTGATGAGATCATATCTATTGCTGCGATGCTTTCTACTGGAAATTCCATCTTTTATTGTCCAAAGGATAAGCAAGTCCATGCTGATAATGCACGGCTGAATTTTCATACGGGTGATGTTGGGGATCATATTGCATTATTAAAGGTATACAGAAGTTGGAAGGAAACAAATTATTCAACGCAGTGGTGCTATGAGAATTACATCCAAGTTAGGAGCATGAAGCGAGCCAGAGATATCAGAGATCAATTGGAGGGTCTACTAGAGAGGGTTGAAATCAAACTGACATCATCAAATCCTAATAATGATTTTGATGCCATAAAGAAAGCCATAATATCCGGATTTTTTCCTCACTCTGCAAGGCTGCAAAAGGATGGGTCTTATAGGACTGTCAAACATCCCCAGACTGTTTATATACATCCCACCTCAGGTTTAGCACAGGTGATCCCCAGATGGGTGGTCTGCCATGAGCTCCTCTTCACAACTAAGGAATACATGTTTCAAGTAACTGAACTAAAACCAGAGTGGCTGCTGGAGATAGCTCCTCACTATTATCAATTAAAGAAGGAGTTTGAAGATCTGGGATCAAAGAAAAATGTCTGTCGTTCAGTCCGCCTTAGGACTGAAATATCTCCTTCTGCGTTTTAGAAGATTATTGTATTTCAGGATAAGATGCAAATATCTCCTTTAGATTAAAAACAGGGTAATTTTATGTGTCAATTCTTTCAAATTGTAAGATTATGCCTGATGAACTTGGAATAAATTATTTGATGTTGGATTAATTTAAATTCATTCTTATTTGTGTTCGTTGTTTGACTCTCTAGCAGTTATTTTTTCCAAAATAGCCTATGGAGGGCAGAATAATCCAAATGCTTTCAAAGAGTCAAGGAAGTTTAAGGTCTGACATGAATTTTTTTTTTTTTTTTTTCTAGCGTTTACTGTAGCCATTTTGCTGCACATATCTTTCCTACTGTCCAAATTTTTACTCTATGGTACATCTGTAAGCAGCTCAAGCAACAGAAGGGCAAGCGAGCAGTGCAGATCGGTCGAATGCAGAAAGAGCCTTTGTGTTTAGTGGATTGGAATTTGGACAAGTTATATAACCAATCTTCCATTCAACATACACACAAACACACACATATATATACAAGAAAAAACATATATATACAAGAAAAGGATGATTCTATTAATTTTTGGCATAGATACATCATACATGTTTCATGATAAATAAATAAAAAAACAACCTAATCAAAAATTAAATTTAAACCCTAATTTAATCAAACTCAAATATTACATAAAAACAAAAACAAGATAATTAATTATCACCTTAGCTTTGCCGCTTGAAATTTTTTTTGTTGAATGTCTTTGGACTTTGGTGGTGTCGGGACTTGAGAATAGTGAATGGTGGATAGTGATTGCCGAGTGGGTTGGAAGAGTTGAAGTGATGAAGGTGTGATGTTGATTTGGGTTTTGTAATATATTTTTTTTTATATAAAAGCATATTGTCTATTACCTATATACCCTTCATTGCCCAAAAGTAACGAAATGCGTGACATGCCGCGTGCCTAAAGGGTATAAACCTCTCAAGCCCCCAAGACGCACAACCATTAAGTGCATAATTCAGAGCTACTAAAATCTCGAATTAATAAATCTCTAAACCAATATAATACTCAATCAACAAATAATCTTGAATCAGTTATGTTCAATCACTTAGGACTTTATAGGCTTACTTTTCATGTCACTCTCCACTAATGTAAGTTAATCATAGCATTAAAGATCAGTAGGATTTTTCATTTGGTTGTAACATATAGCTAGGGTCAAGGTAGGATAATGGATATAATAAATGGCCAAACTACCTATAAGCACACAACTGTTCGAGGATGTTCAATGAAGCACATGCCAACTCTACTTCGTACCACCACAATTATTCATCATATCTCTTTTCTTTCTTCTTTCATTTCACTTCTTCAACATTCATTCACAATATTTGAAAACACATAAAGAATCCACACTCCCCCAACTTGCATTTTGATATTAATTACAATGAGTATGGCTCTTCTCTTTTCTTTTCATTCTTTTATTTTTTTTTCAATATTTCATTTTTTTTTCTAAAACAAGACAACACATCACCAAATCATCAAACCTCCCATTATTCAATACACAACATGGCTCTATATAATAATCCTAGAATAATCATATGTTACAAGTAGGAAGGTCATTAATTGGGATAATCAACTTGAGAAGTTAAGGAAGAATTTGTAGGTTGCACATAAAAGAAAAGGCTAATTAGGCTCAAATTGGTGGACTAGAGATATTCAATTATTATAAGGGTTGGCTTGAAAGGCTCAAACGATCCAAAGATGGGCTAAATCATATCTCTAATGCTATGAAACCTAGGATTTCGCCTCGAGTGACAATCAAGCAAATTCTAAGGTCCTATACTCATTCATTTTCCATTTTTTTTCCTGCTACCTAAACTCACATAAACTTTCTCTAAGTATCAACATAACTAAGCAAGGCTAAGTGCGCAATAGGTAGGGATTTTATGCAAAACGAAGTTATGTTTCAGTCAATTATCCTTATTACTATCATGTCATTCGTACGCTACTCAACATCGGCCTATTCCTTATCTTTCCAGCATCACTTTCAAATTTTTTTCAGTTTTTCACTTGTTCTTCAATTTTTAATTTTTTTTAGAATAATCAATGAAACAACTAAAAATAACAAAACTCATGAAAAGACAGCACCTAAAATAAGAAAACACATAAAAACAACTATGAAAAGAATAAGTGCGCAAACAAGCAAGTACCACCCCCAAACTGAGAAATAAACATTGTCCTTAATGTGAAAACATAAAATTAAACCAACCAGAGTACTTCCCAGAAACTCTGCTCTTGTCGGGCAGCCAACTCATCCTGTTTCTGGAGAAGAAGGAGCAATCGCTTCCCAAGACGGTTTTCCTGCTCTAACCGCTCTTGTCGCCCCTTATCCATGTCGTGGCGCAACTGTGCTATTTCCTGGCGCAAGGCCTGAATATCCGTGATAGGGGCCTTTCCCTGATCTATTTGTTCAGTCTCCTGTTGTGCCATGCAGGCCCTCAAAGTTTCTATGGTAGTCTGCGTTAGTGGGGCTTGAGGCTGCAACACCTCCTCAGTCGCTGAGACTGGCACACCAGCGACAAGACATAAACCTGTAATCAATCCCCCAGTAGTTCGGCCCTTCAAATATTGCAAAATAGAACCCTCGATCACCCTTCCCACCTTAATGCTCAATTGATTTCCTATGGCGTAATTCAAGGTGGCTCTTTCTTGCAAGACTTCATATGTGTTCCCCGTCGGTAGGAGCGTGGCACAGATGAACATGTGCCACGCTTTAATCTCCTTACACATTCCAGACTATGGGAAACTAATCACGTTTTCACCTTTCTTTTTCCATGTGACACGATCATCTGTTAAATACCTAATAATGCTGTCTGGGTGAATATCCTCTCCATGGGCACTATAGAAATCATCAGCAAGGTCTGGGACCTGATATAACCGATTGATAGCACCATGGTCAAAAGCAACAGGCTTTCCACGAACCGTAACCCTCTTATCGTGATGTTCGGGGGCATTAGCATAAAACTCCAGGACCAACAACACATAACACGGCCTAGGAGATTTGATGAAATGATTCCATTGCCGCGATTCAGCCTGTCATGTAGTTATAGGTCCAGGTTCCTCGAAACCACACTCGACAACCGAATATTTTTTTATGATACTGTCAGTATATCGAGCTTTAGCCTCCTCATTAACAAATATATGAGTATTCAAAGCAGGCCTAGATGCGGATGTAGATGCACCAGATGTTGAACCCCATTTTCTTTTAGGAGCCATTCTATCTCAAATAATCAGTCAAAGACAACTGTTCACTCACACCCGACTGTTCAATCACAACTCTCAACACAACAGTCACATGCACCACTACATAACTACAAATCACCCAACAAACTCAATAAAAGGCACAACAATCACAAGCAGTCTCAAAACATACCCAACACCGAAACACACGTACAACCAGTAGAACTTTAGCCAACAACAAAGCAATCACAACGTACCCAACCAACGACAATGCGAACTAGAAATACGCTGAAGCAGTTTAAATGCCATAGAAGACCAGTAATCGACAATAGAAATCAACAGCAACTTTTAATAACGAGAAACAACAAAGAGCTATCATCAAAGGGCCCCCAAACTATGTCACACAAAAACCAGTAATAACAATGCCACCACATCCAAAAAGATCACCAACTCTTTTCAAAATCGTATGTAACGGCCCCAAGCAAATTTGTTTCAATTCAATGGTATGCACAAACGATCAAGTACCTTTGAGATTCAAAACACTAGCAGTCCAAACAATCCTGCTCCAAACAATCCTGCTCGCACGGCTCCTACTCGATCGCTAGCATCAGTGAAGGTTTTTTTTTCAACTCTTTCTATTAGCGAACAAAGGAGAACACCCAGGAGAATGAAACACTCACCAAAGCAAAAGGGGTCGCTGCTGTGAGATATGAGACGACGCGAACGGAAAAGGGGAAAAGTCGTATGGTGTCGTCGTCCCATCGTCGGGGTGAAGGTGGAGCGACATGAGAAAGATGGTAAGAGGTGCAGCTGGCGTTGGCGCTGGCTTGAAGGAGATAGAGATGACGCGAGAGGTGTGAAGTGCAAGAAATTCGTGAGACTATCTCTTGGAATTCCACCAGGATCAACTCATTATACATAATAATTAGCAATTTTAAATCAGAGAATTAGGATTACCTCTTCGAACGATTCATGGTAGTGTTATGGAATTGCCCAACGGAAGCGTCTAGCTCTTCGTATTTCGCATGCGAACAAGGATGAAAGAGGAGGAGGCTATAATTTTCAGAGAGGGTTTTTTTTCTCATTCCTACGTTTTCAGAAAAATGATATATGTCAATATCTCTACTTTGAAAACCCTACATGGCCCTTCTTATAAAGACCATGTGGGCTAAGCTCTTCAAAAGGCCAACTCCCAAAATAGTTAAAAAAACTCAATCTTTTAATGTGGGTTTCCATAAAGCCTACAACGATTCAAATTAAACTGCTATTTAATTTAAATCAATCAGCCTAAGATTTAATTAATGAATCATAAATCTAGTGCTAGCTAGAAATTGTCAAATAATTAAATCTACGACCTAATAATAATAATTAGATAATATTTAATTCTTAATTAAATATTAATCAAAAATAATATTTAATTCTCAATTAAATATTAATTATAATTAGGCCGTCTTTCCAATTAAATCACTTATTCTTTTGCGTGACTCCATAGGTTCAAACTTAACCCGGTAGCATAAAGACTATCCTTACACTAATCGAAGATACCATCTAGCAATGGTTCTCGACAACCGAATAAGTTGAATAGGTGCAAGGCAACATTCAACGAACCTCGGTACAATGGTGAATTCCTTATAACCCTCGGTGTTCCGAAATAACCCTAGGGACATGGTTAACTGTCAAATCCCTAATTAGTTACTTCATGTCAAATTTCAATCCTGTCATGACACATCATGACTTACCCTCGTGACTCATCACGAGATATGTTTTGGCCAAAGACTTTCTGAATTGAAATTAAGCGAAACACCATTCTCCAAATACCTGGAGCGGTCAATCCCATCTTGACTCACACATTGACTTCTCCGGCACTTGCCTATACCCAGTAACGTTCCGCTACCAGATTAAAAATCTGGATAGTCCGGCACTTAAGCATGAGGAGTAATCCGTAAGTCTCCATGGAAGTCTCAGGTCAGAGAGAACATGTCTACCACATGTACCACGAGCTATCCTTAGACAGTAGGGTACATACCATAGGACGCTCGTAAAGAGAGTCATGTTCAGTGAACATGTTTCCACATGTCACCTGTTTATCGCACCAGTGTCCCAACACCTATTGGTCATGAGGATAACCAACCAATGCAACAAATAATAACCTATACTCGATAAAATTGACGTCCCAATACCAATTTCATCATTTGGTTACGAACAAAGTTTAAGAATAACCAAAATCAACCCTCATTCACATGATTCCATAAAGTCATTCTAAGAACTACATCATGATCAATCAAAGGTAAAAGAAGATGGACGATATGATGTAATGGCCAAATATTATTAATAGAACAATAATCCACATGCAAATTAATTTGCCAGCTACACTCGATGACTGACTTTAGGACACAATTCTTACCAATCTCTCACTTGACCTAAAGCCAATCGAATCTGTATCCTATACCCATCTTTTCTCGATGTGCATCGAACTCTTTGATCCTGAGAACTTTGGTGAAGGGGTCAACTAAATTCTTTTTACTATCAATCTTTTGCAGAGTGACGTCACCTTTAGCAATGACGTCACCTCTAGCAATGATCTCTCTAATTAGGTTGTAATGTCTCAGTACATGTTTGGCTTTCTGATGAGATCGGAGTTCATTAGCTTGTGCAATGACTCCAGTACTATCACTGAAGATCGTGACTGGACCAGTCAGATTACGAAGAACTCTAAGCTCCGCGATAAATTTTCTAAGCCAAACTGCCTCATTCGCCGCATCAGATGCTGCTATATATTCTGCCTCACAGACAGAATTGGCTACAGTCTGCTGTTTGGAACTTTTCCAACTGATGGCTCCACCATTCAGGGTGAACACAAAATTGGATATGCTCTTACTATCATCTCTATCTGATTGAAAACTTGAATCGGTATTACCAACCAGTTTCATATCAGAATCTCCATAAACGAGTCATTGGTCCTTTATATTTCTTAAATACTTCATGATGCTCTTAACCACTTGCCAATGTTTCTCGCCAGGATCAGATTGGTATATGCTTACTATTCCAAGGGAATAAACCACGTCAGGTCTCGTACAAGACACAGCATACATGATATATCTTATTGCCGAGGCATATGGGATTCTACGCATGCGCTCTTTTTCTTGAGGAGTTGTCGGACAATCTTTTTTAGAAAGAGTAATTCTATGACCTATCGGGAGATAGCCTTTCTTGGAATTTTCCATGCTGAGCCTTTTCAGCATGATGTCTATGTACGTAGATTGGGACAATCCCAGCAACCTTCTTGATCTATCCCTATAGATCCTGATCCCAAGGATATAGGAAGCCTCTCCTAAATCCTTCATGGAAAATTAGGATGACAACCACAGCTTCATGCTCTGCAATGCAGATATGTCATTCCCTATAAGGAGAATATCATCTACATATAGAACCAAGAACATGACCACATGACCATTTGCCAATTTATAGATGCAAGGCTCTTCTTCATTCTTAACGAAGCCATACATTTTGACAACCTTGTCAAAACGTATGTTCCAACTCCGAGAGGCTTGCTATAGTCCATAAATGGATATCTGTAGCTTGCAATCTTTAGATTCATTTGTGGATGTGAACCCTTCAGGCTGTGTCATATACACCTCCACTTCCAACTCACCATTAAGGAAAGCTGTCTTGATATCCATTTGCCAAATTTTATAATCTAGGTACGCAGCTATAGCAAGCATAATACGAACCGATTTGAGCATTGCTACGGGCGAAAATGTCTCATCATAGTCAATACAATAACGTTGACGAAATCCCTTAGCAACCAAACGGGCTTTGTAGGTCTCTACCTTCTCATCTGCTCCTCTTTTCCTTTTAAAAACCCATTTACACCCTATGGGTCTTACCTCTTCGGGTAGGTCAACTAATGTCCAAACATTGTTGACATGCATGGATTCTATCTCGGATCGCATGGCTTTAAGCCATTCTTCGGAATCAAGTCTCTGCATTGCATCCATATAACTGATCGGATCCTCATCATTCTCATCAAGTTCGATACGATCACAGCCACGGACTAAGAATCCATATATGTCCGGTTGACGTGGTACTCTACCAGATCTTCTTATTGTTGTGTCTACAGCGGGCTTAGGATTCGGTTCACTAACCTTATCATGTTCTGTATGTTCTTCTGCTAATGTTTGTTCTTGTGAGGCCCGACCTCGATTTGCGTGCGATACCTCGTTTTGTGTGCCTAACCTAGATTTGTGTGCCTTGACCTAGGTTTAAGAATTATGTTTCGTTTTGTGTGCCATGCATTGAATTACGTGTATTCATTTAGGGTTGCATGTATTTACTTGAAAAATGTGCATTCGTCTCGTAGTTTGTGTCTTGTCTCGTAGTGCGTGTCCTAAACTTAAGAAAGCGTGCCCACACGTTAATCAAGAAAGCATCTTACACGAAGCATTAGATCATTAATTAATCCTACAAACTCCACTAACTAATATTAAAATGCTAAGTTAATGCACTAGAAGACGAAATTGCACCAAAAGCTAGACATTCTTTATTATTTATTCTTTATTCTTTGCATATCCCAAACACACAATTAATTATTGCTCAACCAAGACAAAAAATTCAGATTCTTGCAATGCCTTGGCCGACCACCTTGTGAGCATTTGTGCTTGCTTGCATAATTCAAAATTAAATCTAGACAATCCTATGACAATCTATGACACAATGCATAAAAAAATTTAGCTCAAAACTCCACCCAAAGCTCCACCATTTTGACACAAGCTCCTTGCCCATGCTAGGTAATTCAAAATGCTTCTTGAAGACACAAAAGTCTGAAATTTACAAGCTCAAGGCCGACATATGCTTCAAACTTTGCAAAGCTTTCATTTTTTTTCATTTCTCTCATTTCCTCTCATTCTTCTCTCTCTCTCTCATTCTTCTCTCTCTCTCTTGGTCCTAGCTGAATATTGTACACTCCATAGCTTATCTTCATCACTCAATGGTTCATCAAGACATGCAAGAAGCTTAAGGAGCTCGACCAAACAAAACTAGGAGCAAAGAAGCACACATGCAAGCCTTTAGCACATTCATTTCGGTTTAGGTGAGTTTGCTAGCTTCCATTTCTTTTCTTCTTGTTCTAACCACATGCACCTACTAAGAACTTGGTTACTAAGCTAGGAAAATTGAGAAAATCGAGTGGTGTCTTGGCTAAGCAAGGAAAAGAGTCAATCTTGTGCAACCTTCAAGAGTCTTGTGCATCTTCTTGTTGTTTTGCTAAGGTGAGGGCTAAAACTTCTTGAAAATCTTTTAAAAAACCACATGCATACCCTTAAATGTCTATATTTACTTCTGTACTTGAGATATATGTGTGGTCATGAGCTTTTATAAACATGCATGGCAAGATTTTGGGCTAGAATGTGATGATAGATGAAATCGTGCATGCGACAGCTTTCTATCTTGTTGGTGCGAGGTGATTTTGACTAGGTAAATGATGTTGAAAATGCATGAAAATTGGTAGGTAACTAGATTTTCCAGTTCTAAACATTTTTCACAGAAATAAGACAAAGCTAATTTTGACTCTAAGGTTCTCAAAATAGCAAATTATTAAAATGTGTCCAAATCTGGAAAGTCTGGAAAAATGAAGCAGGTTTTGGCAGAATCACTGACCTTGTAGAACGAACCGGTTTTGACTTAGTAAATGATATCCAAAATGCCTGAAATTTGGTGTGCTGATATATTTTTCAGTTCTGGACATTTTTGTCAGAAATGGACTAGGCTAAATCGGACCCTAAGGCCCTCAAAAATGACAACTATTGAAATGTGTGCAAATCTGGATAGTCTTGTGCAGTCTCACTGTTTTGGCTATAACTATTGAACCCGAACTTCAAATGATGCGAGGTTTGTTTATGAATTTAGTTCACTTCTTAAGATTTAATTTGACATCTTATTCACTGGAATTGGAGATTGTTGCCTTGTCTTAATAATTGTGAGAATACAGTCCATTGCAGTGAGGGTTTTACTTAGTGAAATGCTTAGAAAAATTATTGTAGTTTCTCTTGTTGTATTAAATGCTTGAGATTGTGGCATTTGGATGTTGTGGGGACTGTTTTGAATGCTTGAGGGTGTATGAACTAATCAATGCGTGGCTTGAGTTTAATTACGAGATGGCTTGGGGCTTAATCGCACGGGTAATCACGAATTGGGACCCTAGTAACTAGGTAAACTTGCTAAGTGTTGATCCTTTGGATGTTGTGTTTGATTATGTGTTTAGTAGCTGCCCATAGTTGCCCTTGTAGCCTTAAATATGATTTCGATGATTACATGTTGACAAGTAGTCCTTTTTTGCACCAGGTCCCACGTAGATGTCGTTGCATGTTGAATAATCTTGTTATTTGATTACGTGAACTTCGAAGTGAGTTATATGACTTGATTTACATGCATTACATGGCTGCCCGTTTAATATTCATATAACTCCATGTGCTTTTCAAGTGAAATTACATATCATATTGTGCTTCCCTTATTTTCTTGTCAATCTGCAATCTTATGACTGCTTGAAGGCGACCTACTTTGTTGTCCTCCTAATGTGATATATTAAATGTTATAATTGTGCATTGCATTACAAGGTTGCAACCTTTCATTCTGGCGTGGTAGCGTTCACGCACACCGGGCGGCATCGGGCTTGCCGGTGCAACCGTGACTACCATTGTCCAATTCCTTCTCTCGCTTGGGGGCTAGACTTCCTCGGAGAGTTGGGTCGTAGGATTTCGGGGTACATCTGGAGTACACCCATATGGCATGATAAGGGGATGATTTGAAGTCGGCCGCAACAACTAATACTGATATGAATTGAGAGCGAAAGCTCACCGTATCTTTTTCACTATGTGTATAAGTACTCTCGCTTGGTTCCTAGAGGACCTCAGGGAGGAAAGACGAGTAATTGTGTTCCTTTACTTTTATATTATGTTATGTACTTACTTGTGATATATTCATGCTTGCAAAAGGGTTTTCATAAGTTGAACCGGAAAATGAGTTTCAAAACTTATTTCTCGTTCTCCCTCGCTGAGTTCATAAGGACTCACCCTCTTTTATCATTTCAGGTGAAGAAGACCAAGAACAGGTACCCGAGGACGACGTAACTAACGATGATTCCTTGGAATGAATGCTTGCCCTACGTGCCTTACGTGACTATGGCCCTTTTGTGAAGAATATGTTGCTTGAAGACTATTTCATTTCTTATGATACTTACTATTGTAATGTATAAGACCCCCGTTGTAATTTGGGGTCTAATTTTGGCTTGTGCTGATAATAACTAGATAGACTTTACTGTGGTCGTTTGCTATTGTTACTGGCTAGTATCTATCGTAGGGTTATGAAGTATCAGGTAAGAATTAAGTAAAATAAACCTATCCAATCTTAAGCATGTACTCATTGTTAAGCTAAGATCAACAGATACTTTTGTAACGAGGATTAACAAACAAACGAGACATAGTATCATACTAGGTTATTAATCAAACGAGACTTCGAGATAACTAGTAGGCGTTTCAATTGGTGGTAAATAGTAATCTTAGTTGGAAATGAAATCAGAGGCGTTTAGAGAACTAGGTCAAACTAAAGAGCTCAATTACAGCCATTATGCTGCCGGTTTTTCGGAAGAATTGTGGAGTCTAGGCTAAAGCGTAAGGGTTAAACTTTCATGAACGATTAAGTACGAGACATGACTTGAATGTTTAGATCACACCCTAGTCTAACCTTTATAGGCCGGGTTAGGGCGTGACACCTTATACAAAAGAATGGTATCAGAGCTTAGATTGCTTAAACCGGGTTTAACTCTCGGACCATAGGTAGAGCCCTAAGGTAATTAGGATGACTTGTCTATATGTTATTGTGTTATAATGTTAAATGTGCCTTCTATGTTCTATGTGCTTAAGTGATTAACATGTCTTAATTGTTTCTGGAATTATGTATCTATATTATGTTGCATATCTTATGCATTAAATTATTGTTCGTCGTATTTCAATAAATTGTGCATCGTAATCTTTGCCTATAGATGGCTAGCCCTAGTACCCGCACTACTAATACGAGCGGTGAACCCCAAGGCACCGGAGGTGCTTATGAAACTAATCCTGGTATAGCCATGTTTAACATGATGGCGAATGCCATGGATCGCATGTCGCGAGTGATGGAATGTCAAGATGCACGTGAAGCAAACAACAACAGGAATGATGGTAACCATGGGAGACATAGCAGAATGAGGGAGTTCCTTGACTTTTGCCCGTCCAAATTCCACGGGGAAGCTGATGATGAGAAAGCAGAGGCTTGGCTGTCTGAGATCGAGAGGATTTTCAGGCCAGTTGATTATACTGATAAAGAAAAGGTGGAGTTCGCTGTGTTTCTGTTGCACGGGGATGCTGAGCATTGGTAGCACACTATGGAGGCACTTTGGGAAACTGATCATACCCCTCGCTTGTAGGGTAATTTTGTTAAGGCATTCAAGGAAAAATATGTACCTGTAGTTTCCAGGCAGAGGCGGATTGAGGAATTCATGCACTTGAACCAAGGAAACAAGACGGTAGCCCAGTACGAGGCTCGTTTTGACCGACTGTCCCGTTATGTTCAATACATTGTCAGTACTCCGGAGGCAAAGATGTGGAAATTTAAGACTGGATTGAGGCCAGAGATTCAGGACCAGTTGGCTTCGCATGACTTCGATACCTATTCTGCTCTCTTTGTTGTTGCTTCCCGAGTTGAGAAGAGAAAACTTGATAGAGCCAGTTCGAGTCAGCCGAACAAGAAACCATACCAGCCTTCAGGTCAACAAAGGAACTTCCAGAGCCAGAGTCGTAGTCAGGGCCAGAGCCAGAACAGACCAGTGAATAACTGAGGCCCAACTAAAGCGCCATCAGCCTTTTCCACCCGCGGATCCATAGGTAGTTCACCTGCTACTCAGTCTATCAACTGTTCTTACTGTGTCAAGAAGGGGCATACCGAGGCCCAGTGCTGGAAGAAGTCAGGACGATGTGTGCGGTATGGCAGTGATTAGCATCAGATCAAGGATTGCCTTAAATGGCAAGCAGGACAAAATCAGGTTAAACCAGTTGGTAGAGGCAAGACTCCAGTTCCTAGAGTTCAGGCTCGAGCTTATGCTATTGAGTGTGAGGAGCTTCCAGAGGAGACCGCTGTTGTTGAAGGTACATTCTTCATACTGAATCAACCTATTAGGGTGCTAATTGATCCGGGTGCTACTCATTCATTTATTAATCCCTTATATGTGCAACGTGTGAAACTACGAGTTGTATGTTTGCCTTACGAAGTAGAAGTTGGTACTCCGATGTGTTCTAAACTTGTTACTAGCTCAGCTTGTAAAACATGTAAAATCCAAATTAAGGATAGGGAATTCTCAGCTAATCTTATTGTATTACCTTTTCGAGACTATGAGATCATTTTAGGGATGGACTGGTTTGCAAAGCATCATGCCCAACTAGATTGCCGGACGAAGATTGTAACGTTCCAGGTACCTAGTCAACCAATACTGAAGGTAATAGGTCGAAGAGATTTCACCGGGAGTTCCATCATTTCATCTATGAAAGTAGTGAAGTCCTTGAAAAAAGGGTGTAATGGATACTTAGCTTACCTCATCAACAAGCCGTCGGACAAAGCTAAGTTGGAGGATATGCCACTGATCAAAGACTATGTTGATGTGTTTCCAGAAGAATTTCCCAGTTTACCCCCAAATCGGGAGATCGAGTTCATTATAGAGTTACTGCGTGGCACCCAGCGAATATCTAAAGCCCCCTATCGTATGGCACCAGCTAAGCTACAAGAATTGAAGGACAATTGTAAGGATTGTTGAAGAAGGGGTTTGTTCAACCAAGTTCTTCTCCGTGGGGTGTACCAGTCCTCATTGTAAAGAAGAAAGACGGAACGCTGAGGCTATGCATCGATTACCGAGGATTGAACCAAGTGACTGTCAAGAATAAATATCCACTTCCACTGATCAACGAGTTGTTCGATCAACTTCAGGGAGCCAAAGTGTATTCAAAGCTCGACTTGAGGCAAGGGTACTATCAGTTGCGGATAAAAAAGAAGGATGTGCCTAAAACGGCTTTCAGGACAAGATATGGGCATTATGAATATGTGGTGATGTCATTTGGACTAACTAATGCCCCTGCAGCGTTTATGGACTTGATGCACAGGGTATTTCAACCCTACTTGGACCAATTTGTGGTGATCTTCATTGATGATATTTTGGTATACTCGAAATCCGAGGCTGAGCATGAACAACATCTGCGGTTGGTACTGCAAAAACTTCGAGAGCATCAATTGTATGCAAAGTTTAGCAAATGTGAATTTTGATTGCAGCAGATTGCATTTTTGGGGCACATCATATCCCAAGAAGGAATTGCAGTGGATCCAACAAAGATAGAAGCGATGATGTCTTGGAAGAAGCCGGAAAACGTTACGGAAGTTCGGAGTTTTCTTGGTCTAGCCGGCTATTATCGGAGGTTCGTGAAGGATTTCTCTAAGGTTGCAGGACCGCTTACAAAGCTCACTCAAAAGAAAACAAAGTTTGTGTGAGATGACAAGTGTGAGAACAGTTTCCAAGAATTTAAGAAAAGATTGACTACTGCACCTGTTATTGCATTGCCTGAAGGGAGTCAAGGTTTTGTAATCTATAGCGATGCTTCGAAGGAAAGACTAGGTTGTGTGTTGATGCAAAATGGTAGAGTGATTGCGTATGCTTCTAGAAAACCGAAGCCGTATGAATTGAACTACCCGACGCATGATTTAGAGTTAGCGGCTATTGTGTTTGCACTCAAGAAATGGAGGCATTATCTGTGGGGTAATAAGTTCAAGGTATTTACTGATCACAAGAGCTTGAAATACTTGTTCTCGCAAAAAGAGTTGAACATGAGGCAAAGGTGGTGGATGAAGGTTTTGGATGATTATAACTGTACAATCAATTATGTACCCGGTAATGCAAATGTAGTCGCAGATGCCTTAAGTAGGAAAGCGAGCATGGCAAAACTGGAAGTCAAGGTACAGGAGTTGTTGGAGGAGGCATTTTTGTGGAAACCACAATTGACTCGTAAAGGGTTACTATTTGCCACTACACAAGTTCAATCGACCTTGTTGTCTAAATTACGAGAGGCTCAACAGAAGGACCAACAGTTTCAGAAGATTAAAGAAAGCAACGCAGATTTCAAGTTTCATAATGATGGTATTTGGAGGTTCAGGAATCGGATTTGTGTTCCCAATGAGCCAGAGTTGAAAAAGAAGATTCTTGAAGAAGCCCATAATTCAACATACACTATTCACCCCGGCGGAATAAAGATGTACCGGGATTTGAAGCAACACTATTGGTGGAATAACATGAAGAGAGAGATTGTGGAGTTTGTGGCACGGTGTTTGACTTGCCAGAGAGTCAAAGTGGAACATCAACGACCGGCAGGTTTACTTCAACCATTGGAGATTCCTCAATGGAAATGGGAACATATAACTATGGACTTTGTCATGGACCTACCCAGGTCACAAAAGGGTCATGACGCCGTTTGGGTCATAATGGATAGATTGACTAAGTCAGCGCACTTCTTACCGATGAACAAGGAGGATAGTCCTGAGAAGTTGGGAGATATATATGTGGCAGAGATTGTAAGATTGCACGGGATGTCTGTGAGTATTGTATTGGATAGGGGTCCTCGTTTTACTTGACGATTTTGGAAGAGATTGCAAGAAGCTTTGGGAACGAAGTTGAGTTTTAGCACGGCTTATCACCCTCATACTGATGGACAATCTGAGAGAACTATTCAGATTCTGGAGGATATGCTGAGGGCGTGTGTTTTAGACTCCGGGAAAGGTTGGGAGAAATATCTGTCTCTAGCGGAGTTCGCTTATAATAATAGTTATCAGGCCACTATCGGGATGACCCTATTTGAGGCATTGTATGGACGTAAGTGTCGATCCCCAATTTACTAGGATGAAGTTGGTGAGACGAAGACTTTTAACCCGACCCTTCTACCTTAACTTATGAAGACTGTTGATAATATCCACCTCATCCGGAAACGGATGCTTACCGCCTAGAGCAGGCAGAAAAGTTATACAGACCGACGGAGACGGAGCATAGAGTTTGAGGTCGGCGACAAGGTGTTCTTGAAGATATTACCCCGGAGGGGACTGATTAAACACGACAAGGGTAGAAAGTTGAGCCCGAGGTTTGTAGGACCATTTGAGATAATTGAGAAGGTTGAAAATTTGGCGTATCGCCTGGCACTACCCCAAAGCCTCTCCAATATTCACGATGTCTTTCATGTTTCGATGCTGCGGAAGTACCACCCTGATCCATCGCAAATCTTGGAGCCAGAGTCTTTGCAGCTTCGGGAGAACTTGTCTTATGAAGAGAAGCCCATTCGGATCCTAGACCAGTAAGATCGGGAGTTGTGCAGCAAAACTATACCGATGGTAAAAGTGTTGTGTGATCATCATAGAGTTGAAGAAGCAACGTGGGAAAGGCGAGACCAGATGGAGCAATAGTATCCAGCTTTATTTCAAAGGTAATATTGAATTTCGGGATAAAATTCTTTTAAGGAGGGGAGGATGTGAGGCCCGACCTCGATTTGCGTGCGATACCTCGTTTCGTGAGCCTAACCTAGATTTACGTGCCTTGACCTAGGTTTAAGAATTGTGTTTCGTTTTGTGTGCCTTGCATTGAATTACATGCATTCATTTAGGGTTGCGTGCATTTACTTAGAAAATGTGCATTCGTCTCGTAGTTCGTGCCTTGTCTCGTAGTCTGTGCCCTAAATCTAGAAAAGCGTGCCCTCACGCTAATCAAGAAAGCATCTTACATGAAGCACTAGGTCATTAATTAATCCTACAAATCCCACTAACTAATATTAAAATGCTAAGTCAATGCACTAGAAGACGAAATTGCACCAAAAGCTAGACATTCTTTATTTTTTGCATATCCCAAACACACAATTAATTATTGCTCAACCAAGACAAAAAATTCAGATTCTTGCAATGCCTTGGCCGACCACCTTGTGAGCATTTGTGCTTGCTTGCATAATTCAAAATTAAATCTAGACAATCCTATGACAATTTAATGACACAATGCATAAAAAATTGGCTCAAAACTCTATCCAAAGCTCCACCATTTCGACACAAGCTCATTGGCCATGCTAGGTAATTCAAATGATGCTTCTTGAAGACAAAAAATCTGAAATTGCAAGTCTCAAGGCCGACACATGCTTCAAATTTTGCAAAGCTTTCATTTTTTTTTCTTCATTTTCTCTCATTTCCTCTCATTCTTCTCTCTCCCTCTCTCGGCCCTAGCTGAATATTGTACACTCCATAGCTTATCTTCATCACTCAATGATTCATCAAGACATGCAAGAAGCTTAAGGAGCTCGACCAAACAAAACTAGGAGCAAAGAAGCACACATGTAAGCCTTTAGCACATCCATTTCGGTTTAGGTGAGTTTGCTAGCTTCCATTTCTTTTCTTCTTGTTCTAACCACATGCACCTACTAAGAACTTGGTTACTAAGCTAGGAAAATTGAGAAAATCGAGTGGTGTCTCGGCTAGGAAAAGAGTCAATCTTGTGCAACCTTCAAGAGTCTTGTGCATCTTCTTGTTGTTTTGCTAAGGTGATGGCTAAAACTTCTTGAAAATCTTTCAAAAAACCACATGCATGCCCTTAAATGTCTATCTTTACTTCTGTACTTGAGATATATGTGTGTTCATGAGCTTTTATAAACATGCATGGCAAGATTTTGGGCTAGAATGTGATGATAGATGAAATCGTGCATGCGACAGCTTTCTGTCTTGTTGGTACGAGGTGATTTTGGCTAGGTAAATGATGTTGAAAATGCGTGAAAATTGGTAGGTAACTATTTTTGCCAGTTCTGAACATTTTTCGCGGAAATAGGCAAAAGCTAATTTTGACTCTAAGGTCCTCAAAATGGCAAATCATTAAAATGTGTCCAAATCTGGAAAGTCTGGAAAAATGAAGCAGGTTTTGGCAGATTCACTGACCTTGTAGAACGAACCAGTTTTGACTTAGTAAATGATATCAAAAATGCATGAAATTTGGTGTGCAGCTATATTTTTCAGTTCTGGACATTTTTGTCAGAAATGGACTAAGGCTAAATCTGACCCTAAGGCCCTCAAAAACGACAAGAATTGAAATGTGTGCAAATCTGGACAGTTTTGTGTAGTCTCACTGTTTTGGCTATAACTATTGAACCCGAACTCCAAATGATGCGAGGTTTGTTTCTGAATTTAGTTCACCCCTTAAGCTTTAATTTGAAATCTTATTCACTGGAATTGGAGATTGTTTGCTTGTCTTAATGATTGTGAGAAAACAGTCCATTGCAGTGAGGGTTTTACTTAGTGAAATACTTAGAAAAATTATTGTAGCTTCTCTTGTTGTATTAAATTCTTGAGATTGTGGCATTTGGATGTTGTGTGGACTGTTTTGAATGCTTGAGTGTGTATGAACTAATCAATGCGTGGCTTGAGTTTAATTACGAGATGACTTGGGGCTTAATCGCACGGGTAAACACGAATTAGAACCCTAGTAACTAGGTAAACTTGCTAAGTGTTGATCCTATGAATATCGTGTTTAATTATATGTTTAGTAGGCTTCCCGTAGTTACCCTTGTAGCCCTAAATATGATTTTGATGATTACATGTTGACAAGTAGGCCTTTCTTGCACCCGGTCCCACGTAGATGTCGTTGCATGTTGAAGAATCTTGTTATTTGATTACGTGAACTTCGATGTGAGTTATATGACTTGATTTACATGCATTACAGGGCTGCCCGTTTAATATTCATATAACTTCATGTGCTTTTCAAGTGAAATTACTTGTCATATCATGTTTCGCTTGTTTACTTGTCAATGTGCAATCTTATGACTGCTTGGAGGTGACCTACTTTGTTGTCCTCCTAATGTGATATATTAAATGTCATAATTGTACATTGCATACAAGGTTGCAACCTTTTATTCTAGCGTGGTAGCGTTCACGCACACCGGGCGGCATCGGGCTTGCCGGTGCAACCGTGACTACCATTGTCCAATTCCCTCTCTCGCTTGGGGGCTAGACTTCCTCGGAGAGTTGGGTCGTAGGATTTCGGGGTACATCCGGAGTACACCCATTTGGCGTGATAAGGGGATGAATTGAAGTCGGCCGCAACTTGCAACAACTGATACTGATATGAACTGAGAGCGAAAGCTCACCGTATCCTTTTTACTATGTGTATAAGTACTCTCGCTTGGTTCCTAGAGGACCTCGGGGAGGAAAGACGGGTAATTGTGTTCCTTTACTTTTATATTATGTTATGTACTTACTTGTGATATATTCATGCTTGCAAAAAGGGTTTTCATAAGTTGAACCGGAAAATGAGTTTCAAAACCTATTTCTCATTCCCCCTCGCTGAGTTCATAAGGACTCACCCTCTTTTATCATCTCAGGTGAAGAAGACCAAGAACAGGTACCCGAGGACGACGTGCCTAACGATGACTCCTTGGAATGAATGCTTGCCCTACGTGCCTTATGTGACTATGGCCATTTTGTGAACAATATGTTGCTTGAAGACTATTTCATTTCTTATGATGCTTGCTATTGTAATGTAAAAGACCCTCGTTGTAATTTGGGGTCTAATTTTGGCTTGTACTGATAATAACTAGATAGACTCTACTGTGGTCGTTTGCTATCGTTACTAGCTAGTATCTATCGTAGGGTTATGAAGTATCAGGTAAGAATTAAGTAAAATGAACCCATCCAATCTTAAGCAGGTACTCATTGTTAAGCTAAGACCAACAGGTGCTTTTGTAACGAGGATTAACAAACAAACGAGACATAGTATCATACTAGGTTATTAATCAAACGAGACTTCGAGATAACCAGTAGGCATTTCAATCGATGGTAAATAGTAATCTTAGTTGGAAATGAAATCTGAGGCGTTTAGAGAACTAGGTCAAACTAAAGAGCCCAATTACAGCTGTTATGTTGCCGGTTTTTCAGAAAAAAATTGTGGAGTCTAGGCTAAATGTTGTGTTAAACTTCCATGAATGATTAAGTACGAGACATGACTTGAATGTTTAGATCACACCCTAGTCTAACCTTTATAGGCCGGGTAGAGGCGTGACAGTTCTTGTTCTAGTTGAACTTCTCCAAGTCCAATATAGGAGGCATTGCTTTCCTTCTCGAGAAACTCTTTCTCTAGGAAAACCGCTCTAAGGGCAACCAACACCTTTTGTTTGCTGGTGTTGTAGAATTGGTATCCTCTAGACTTTCTAGGGTACCCTACGAACAAACATTTATCAGATTTTGGTTCTAACTTGTCAGCTTGAAGATGCTTGACATATGATGGACACCCCTAAACCTTAAGGTGTGTGAGTATTGGTTTACGCCAAAACTACATCTCATATGGTGTCTTATCTACTGAATTGCTAGGAACCTTATTCAGCACGTGTTCAAGGGCATATCCCCAAAAGGTTATGGGTAGATCCGCACGTCCTATCATGGATCGTACCATGTCTAACAAGGTTTGATTTCTCCTCTTAGATACACTATTATGTTGTGGTGTAGCAGGGGGAGTCCATTGTGAAAGAATCCTATTCTTCTCAAGGTAACCCAAAAACTCATTGGAAAGATACTCACCTCCACGATCAGATTGTAGAATCTTGATATCTTTCCCAATTTGTTTCTCTACTTCATTACAATATCTTTTGAACATTTCAAAAGATTCTGACTTATTTCTCATCAAATAGATATACCCATACCTAGATAGATCATCAGTAAAGGTAATAAAGTAGAAGTATCCTCCCCTAGCACTTGTGCTCATAGGCCCACATACATTTGTATGCACGAGGCCCAAGAGCTCTACAGCTCGATCACCTTTTCCAATAAAAGGAGATTTGGTCATTTTACCCAATAGACAAGATTCACAAGTAGGTAGTGATACTGGATCACTAATATCAAGCAACCCTTCCTTGATTAACTTGTTAAACCTGTTTTCATTTATATGACCTAACCTGCAGTGCCGAAAGGAGGCACCAGAATTTATTCCTTGCTTTGGCCGCTTTTTGCTAACATACATTATGTTTACAGGATGTGTGATAACATAAATTCCATGTTTCAGTTGTCCTTTAATGATAGTAGTGTTATTCAAAATAACATCAAAATCATTATTCACAATAGTAAAGGAATAACCATCTTGGGCTAAAAGCCCAACTGAGATAATGTTCAAAAAAAAATCTGTACAATAGAAAACATTATTAAGACTAAAGTTTCCTGAGTTTATAGCTAAAGATAAACACCCTAACGCTAGTACTAGAACTTGATTTCCATTTCCAATGCTGAGGTGTCGCTCACCAACTCTGAACTTCCTACTGCCCTCCAGCCCCTACAACGAATTGCAAATATGATAAGGACTACCTGTATCTAATACATAGGTAGTAGAGTCTATAACACTGAAGTTGTAAGGTGTTATCATATACATACCTTGCTGAGCAACTCCTTGCTGTCTCTTTGGCCTGTTTGGATTTAACGACGCCAGATACTGAGGACAATTCCTCTTCCAGTGTCCCTTTCTCTTACAGGAGAAACATTCTGCTTGACTCTGGTCAGCTTTCTGCTTGCGAACTTGTGGTTGTTACTGAGTGGGTTTCTTAACTCCGCTTTGAGCTGCATATGCATTTTTGTTCTTTTTCTTGCCACGTCGTGAAGAATTCTTGCGTTTTGAGGAACTAGTACCTCCAACCACATTAACCGTCTTTCTGAGGAGCTGATTATCTTTCTCAAAGGTTTGCAGCAACCTAGAAGTGCATGGTAGTTAACAACTAGCTTGTTCATCTTGAACTGGTTCAAGAAAGGGAGGTAGGATAGAGGAAGAGAGTTGAGGATAGCATCCTTGCCAAGCTGCTCATGGAACGAATAGCCTAACTTAGCCAACTTCTCAATCTGCTCAGTCATGTACAATACATGATCAGTGACGGAAGTCCCTTCTCTCATTCTAGTGCTGAAGATGGCAGAAAAGGTCCTATGTCTTTCTACATCATCAGATGTGCCGAAAGATTCATTCAATGCTTGAATGATGTCCTCATGTTGTGTTTCCTCAAATTTGCGACTGAATTCATCATTAATTGCACCCCTCATGATACAGCGAACTGTTATTCTATGATCAACCCATTTCTAATATCGCCGACGATCGGCAATAGTCGCTTGGGCAGCAGGTTCAGCAGGTGCTGGATCAGGTAGAACATACAGGATACGTTCATGCTCAAGCACAATGCGCAATTTACGACACTAGCTATCGTAATTTGGCTCGGTCAACTTTTCACTATCCAATAGTGATCTCAAAGACAACGTGTTAGCCATTAAATCTGCAAATAATTGAAGTAAATGAAATAAATAAGCTAAAATATATGAATTATCTAATCACATTAGACATAGGCCAGTGTCTAAAGGATTCTCCCACTATTTTGTTCAGATTGATAGCCTCTGCCTTCAATCCGAAGGAATTTTCGATCCAAATTCCCTTAGTGGGTACTAAGATCCAAATAATTGTACATAAGTCTGACGGAGGTCAGCCCACCTATACACATTTATCTGGTAGGTTCATAACCAGTTATTTCTTCAAATAACTCTCAGTGATCTCAATTCTGGCCCAAGCACCCCTTCAGCAGGACGGAGGTCCTCCACTAAAAGGCCCACTTAGGTCAAACCATTAACATGGTATCTCATAGACCCTCTTTAAGCTTGATGAGTAGGCCTGACGGAGGCCAGCCCATCTACTCACCATCTCAAAGAGATTCCATGGAATTCATACAATGAATAATAATCCCAACACCTTGACAAAAGCCAGGACGGAGGGCCTCCAACGTTTATTAAGATGTTGGGCCCATTATTATTCACTTTAATAGGAGGCAGTGAGTTGAACATCCAATGTTCAACCCACTTAAAGGACATAATAATTTAGATGATTTTAATTATAGTATAATGATTGGTTTTATTTGTCTTATTATTAATTAATCCAATTAATTGATCGCGAGAGATATATATAAATAAGGCATGCATAATAATAAATTGAGCATAAATAATAGGTGGTTATGGGCTTTCCTAATGTGGTCCACTAGAGCCATCATGGACCACTCTAGTCATGCAAATAAAGATTATTACATTTAATTGGGTTAACCTGGACAGGCCCAGGCCTTCTAAAAATCTTCAACACCTTGATCTATGCTCCAAAGCCCTATCTCTATTAATTACATAAACATGATAGAGAACTCATTCCAAAAGGAGGGGATACATTACTTGGGGTAGGGATTTACAACCAGAAAAATAGAAGGCTGGACTCGCAGGCCCAATTTAACCCAAATAAATAATTATAACAATTTATAATAATAATATGCAATAATCATCATGATATGCAAACCCATAACCTTCTTTAAATCTATGTCATACATCATTAACACAAATAGGTATACACATAGATATTCTATATAATTTCTAAGACATTAAATCAATTTAATCAAATTAAATCAATATTTTCAGTTAATTAAACTAAATTTATATTAATTGGATGGCCTACAACAATATTCAAAATAAATAGTGTTAAAGAAGCACAAATTAATAAGCGATTTATTAATATTAGCAAAATTAACAATTATGTTTAATATTTTTCCAATTAATTAAACTAACTTTCAATTAATTGGATATCCTAAATTAATTCACCAAATTAATTTAGTTAAATAAATACAACTAATAACCTATTTACTAATTACTATCTAAATTAACAATTAATTTAAATTTAATTAAACTCAATTGCAATACTATGTTTATTTTTTTTAATAATATGGTCCTAGTGCAATTCTATGAAACTATTTCATATACTAAAACAATTAACAAACTATTTTATTAATTGTTGATCCAAAATAAAATTTAATCCATATTGGATTAACACTATCAACTAATTAATATTAATTGGACTTTATTTAAATTAATTTAATAGTTGAGCCCAATGTTTCCAAACCATTTTAGAAATAGACATTTAATTATCATATAAGCCCAATATAAAAAAAACAAGTGAATAAATTAAGGCTCAATAGAATTAATATATCCTAAGACCTAAAGAATTAGAATTAACTTAAGCCTAACTCCTTGAGCCCAACAAGAAATAAAATAAATATAAGCAAGATTGGGCTGAACTGATCCAAATTGGGTCAAGCCCAATCAGATCAAGCAGCCCATTAGGGTTCGGATCCCTTTTTTTTTTTTGCTACAGTACTCGCTACAATAACACGCTATAGTAATCGCTACAGTACCATCGCTACAATAATCGCTATAGTAACGTCGTACACTACGCCTTTTTTTTATTATGCTACAGTAACAGTATGAAAAAAAACAAATATATCAACCATATCATAAAGGCAATGTAAAATCTTGTATCAAATACGTAAAATAAACACACTAAACGAGGTGGCTCTGATACCACTGCAAAAAATCCGTGAGACTATCTCTTGAAATTCCACCATGATCAACTCGTTATACATAATAATTGGCAATTTTAAATCAGAGAATTAGGATTACCTCTTCGAACGATTCGTGGTAGTGTTATGGAATTGCCCAACGGAAGCGTCTAGCTCCTCCTATTTCGCATGCGAACAAGGATGAAAGAGGAGGAGGCTATAATTTTCAGAGAGATGGTTTTTTTTCTTGTTCCTATGTTTTCAGAAAACGATAAATGTCAATATCTCTACTTTGAAAACCCTACATGGCCCTTCTTATAAAGACCATGTGGGCTAAGCTCTTCAAAAGGCCAACTCCCAAAATAGTTAAAAAAAAAACTCAATCTTTTAATGTGGGTTTCCATAAAGCCCACAACGATTCAAAATTAAATCACTATTTAATTTAAATCAATCAACCTAGGATTTAATTTATGAATCATAAATCTAGTGCTAGTTAGAAATTGTCAAATAATTAAATCCACGACCTAATAATAATAATAATTAGATAATATTTAATTCTTAATTAAATATTAATCATAAATAATATTTAATTCTCAATTAAGAATTGATTATAATTAGGTCGTCTCTCCAATTAAATCACTTATTCTTTTGTGTGACTCCATAGGTTCAAACTTAACCCGGTAGCATAAAGACTATCCTTACACTAATCGAAGATACCATCTAGCAATGGTTCTCGATGACCGAATAAGCTGAATAAGTACAAGGCAACATTCAACGAACTTCGGTACAATGGTGAATTCCCTATGACCCTCGGTGTTCCGAAATAACCATAGGGACATGGTTAACTGTCAAATCCCTAATTAGTTACTTCATGTCAAATTTCAATCCTGTTATGACACATCATGACTTACCCTCATGACTCATCATGAGATGTGCTTTGGCCAAAGACTTTCTGAATTGAAATTAAGCGAAACGCCATTCTCCAAATACTCGGAGCGGTCAATCCCATCTTGACTCACAAATTGACTTCTCTGGCACTTGTCCATACCCAGTAACCTTTTGTTACCAGATTAGAAATCTGGATAGTCCGACACCTAAGCATGATGAGTAATCCGTAAGTCTCCATGGCAGTCTCAGGTTAGAGGGAACATGTCTACCACATGTACCACGAGTTATCCTTAGACAATAGGATACATATCATAGGACGCTCGTAAAGAGAGTAATGTTCAATGAACATGTCTCCACATGTCACCTGTTTATCGCATCGGTGTCCCAACACCCATTGGTCATGAGGATAACCAACCAATGCAACAAACAATAACCTATACTCGATGAAATTGACATCCCAATACCAATTTCATCATTTGGTTACGAACAAAGTTTAAGAATGACCAAAATCAACCCACATTCATATGATTCCATAAAGTCATTCTAAGCACTACATCATGATTAATCAAAGGTAAAAGAAGATGGACGATATGATGTAATGGCCAAATATTATTAATAGAACAATAATCCACATACAAATTAATTTGCCAGCTACACTCGATGACTGACTTTAGGACACAATTCCTAACATGAAAGAGCTGTGAGATTTTTGTTTCTGCTCTTTTTTTCGGGCTATGGCGTTTGATAATGTGCTTACGTGAGAGGAAGGGTACAAAGGGAAAGGTTCTGGTTTTGAGTTTTTAGTAGGTTAAAGTGATTGGTGTTTGATTTTGGTGATGGGTTTGGATAGGTGAGATATGGTTGTAGGTCGGTGTTGGAGTCTAACATGGGTGGGTTGGACCTAATTGGGTGAGTGTGTGAGTTGTTGTGATATGATATGGTTTGGGTTTAGAGGATATGGGTCGTGGGTTGGGTAGGGAGTATGTGTGGTTTTTTTTCGGGTCTGGTAGATGGGCTTGGTAAACAATGATAATGATGTTTTTTTTTTTTTTTTTTTTTTTTTTTTTTTTTTTAACGTCAAAGGAAGTGATGCCAGCGCAGCTGCGCCATTTTTTAGCGCAACAGTGCTACTCTCACAACTATCTGAAATGTAACTTTTTATGACGCCAACGCAACTGTACTAAATTTTAGTGCAACAGCGCTACTTCACAACTTTATTTTTTTCTTGTTCTTCTCATCCATGCACGCATCTCCTTCACTCCAAGCAGCAATTTCTCCGTAATTTCTCCCTTAAATGACTTGGTAGAACTTTTCCTTGCCTTGGCTTCCCCCAAACTTATTCTTGAACCTAGCATGACAATAAAAATCAACAAGTAACTACGACAACTATAATTTAAAAATTAATGAAAAACAACTAAAACTATGAAATCTAAAATAAGGAAAAGAATTCGGGTTGCCTCCCGAAAAGCGCTTGTTTTAACGTCGACAGCCCTACGGAGCAATTTCTCAAGCCGAGTTGAGGTGGACAACAGACTTGTGCTTATCAAACTCATCATCCTAATAAGTCTTCAACCGTTGTCCGTTAACCTTGAACGTCCCTTTTTCTGGATGATTTACTTCAACAGCTCCATAGGGAAACACCTTCATTACAACAAAAGGGCTAGACCATCTTGATTTAAACTTTTCAGAAAACAAGCGAAGCCTTGAGTTGTATAAAAGAACTTTTTGACCAGCAAGAACTCTTTTCATGAGATATGCTTATCATGACACGCTTTTGTTCTCTCTTTGTAGATCTTAACATTCATATAGGCTTCATTCTGGAATTCTTCTAACTCATTCAATTGCAAAAGTCTATTTTCTCCAGCAGTTTGCATATCCAAATTCAATTGCTTCATTGCCCAATATGCTTTGTGCTCCAACTCGACAAGTAGATGACAAGTTTTCCCATAAACCAATCTGTAAGGCGACATCCCAATTGGTGTTTTGAATGCAGTCCGGTATGCCTACAGTGCATCATCAATCTTCTTGGCCCATTGGTTTGAGGATAATAAGCAAGAGCTTTCTGATGTTTGACACCATATTTGAGCAAAAGGGCTTCAAACTGCTTATTACAAAAGTGAGTGCCCTCATCACTAATGATTGCTCGAGGTGTACAAAACCTTGTAAAAATGTTTCTCTTCAGAAAATTCAGCACTACTCACCATCATTTGTTGGAGTCGCCACCGCTTCAACCCATTTAGATACGTAATCAACTGCCAACAAAATGTATTTGTTATTGTAAGAAGAAGGGAAAGGCCCCATGAAATCGAGTCCCCATACATTAAAAAGTTCAACTTCAAGAATGTTCTGCAATGGCATCTCACTCCTTGTCGAGATATTCCCCAATCTCTGGCATCTGTCACATGCAACAACAAAAGTGTGAGCATCTTTAAACAAGCTAGGCCAATAGAAACCTGATTGGAATAGTTTTGCCGCTGTTCTATTGCCTCCAAAGTGACCTCCACACTCAAGTGTGTGGCAATGCCGCAAAATATCTTCCATTTCCTCTTCTGGAACACACATTCTGATAACTTGATCTGCGCAATGCTTGTAGAGTATAGGATTTTCCCAATAATAATGCTTCACATCAGATAAGAATTTCTTCCTTTGCTGATAATTAAGATCTGCTGGGATTACCTTTGCCTCAAGAAAATTCACAAAATTAGCATACCAGGGGAGAGTCTTAGTAGATTGTATTGCAAGGATCTTTTCATCTGGAAAGTCATCTTCAATAGGCGGCTTCACCATCTCAATCTCTACTGGTAACTTAAGTCTAGAAAGGTGATCTGCTACCAAATTTTATGTGCCTTTCTTATCTCTGATCTCCAAGTCGAATTCTTGTAACAACAACACCCAATGAATGAGCCTTGGCTTCACATCCTTCTTGGCCATAAGGTACTTAATAGCTGATTGATCAGTGTAAATGATTACCTTATTGCCAATCAGATAGGGACGAAACTTGTCAAAGGCGAATACTATTGCAAACAACTCTTTCTCTGTTGTTGCATAATTAAGTTGTGCATCATTAAGAGTGTGACTCACATAGTAAATAGCATGAAACACCTTGTTCTTTTGTTGCCCCAAAACTGCTCCTACTGCGTAGTCACTTGCATCACACATCAACTCAAAGGGTAACTCCCAATCAGGTGCTATTACAATAGGTGCTGACACAAGTTTCTCCTTAATTGTTACAAATGCACGTTCACAGTCTTCATCTCACACAAATGGAACATTCTGTGCCAAAAGAGTTGAGAGTGGTTTGGCAATCTTTGAAAAATCCTTGATGAATCTCCTATAGAACCCTGCATGTCCCAAAAAACTTCTAACCCCTTTCACAGTTGTTGGTGCTGGCAACTTCTCTATGGTCTCAATCTTCGCACAATCAACTTCAATGCCTTTAGCTGAGATACGATGCCCCAAAACTATACCTTCATACACCATGAAGTGACACTTCTCCCAATTTAACACCAAATTTGTCTCTTCGCATCTTTTCAACACTAGCTCCAAATGGTAAAGACAATTATCAAACAACATGCCCACCACAGAAAAGTCATCCATAAATACCTCAATTTCACACTCTACCAAATTTGAGAAGATATCCATCATTCATCTTTGAAAAGTACCTGGGACGTTACATAATCCAAATGGCATTCTCCGAAAGGCGAATGTACCATAAGGACATGTAAATATGGTTTTCTCCTGATCTTCTGGTACAATAGCCATTTGATTGTATTCAGAGTAACCATCCAAGAAACAATAATACTCATGTCCTGCCAATCTATCAAGCATCTGATCAACTAAGGGCAAGGGAAAGTGGTCCTTTCTCGTGGCCTTGTTCAACCTCCTATAGTCGATACACACTCTCCACCCAGTAACAGTTCTTGTTGGAATAAGTTTATTGTTTTCATTCTTCACAACTGTCATGCCTCTTTTCTTGGGTACAACTTGTACTGGACTTACCCAAGAACAATATGAGATTAGGTAAATTACTCCTGCATCTAGCCACTTCAGAACCTCCTTTCTCACCACTTCTTTCATCGTCGGATTAAGTCGCCTTTGTGCGTCAATGGATGGTTTACTATCATCCTCCATAAGAATACGATGCATGCACATGGAGGGGCAAATCCCCTTGATATCCGCTAAAGACCAACCAATCGCTGATTTGTGAGTTCTAAGTACTCTCAGTAATTTATCTTCTTCTTCTTTCGAAAGCGATAAAGAGATAATAACTGGAAGTGTGTCTGACTCGCCCAAGTATATGTAGCGCAGGTGCGATGGTAGAGGTTTCAATTCCAACAGTGGTAGTTGCTCAATGGATGGATTGGAACGTGCCGAACCTGCTTCTAATTCTTTAAAATATTTTCGCCTATTTAGTTCAAACGAATCCATCCAATTTAAATATGCTTCCACATTTTCATCTTCCAAATCAACAAGGTCATTTTGTACCAAGATAGCCTCCAAGGGATCTAGCCAATCCACATGTCTAGGCACTATAGCTTGTACATTATCAACACGAAAACAATTGTCACTAGCTTCAGGGTACTTGATAGCTTTGAACACATTAAAAATCACTTCTTCTTCTTGTACCCTTAGTCGTAGCTCTCATTTTTGAACATCAATGAGTGTTCTTCCAGTTGCAAGGAATGGTCTCCCAAGAATGATAAGAATCTCCTTGTCTTCCTCCATGTCTAGCACTATGAAATCCGCAGGGAATATGAATTTATCGACTTTGACTAGTACATCCTCAATAACACATCTGGGATGCTTTAGCGAGCGATCAGCTAATTGTAATGTAACAGTTGTAGGCCTCGCCTTGCCCAATCCAAGCTTCCTGAAAATAGATAAAGGCATCAAATTAATACTAGCCCCCAAATCACATAAAGCTCGCTAAAAAACAACATTGCCAATTTCACAAGGAATAGTAAAACTCCCTGGATCCTTGAGCTTTTGTGGTAGCTTCTTCTATTGGATTGCGCTGCACTCCTTAGTAAGTGCAACTGTCTCGTAATCTCCAAGCCTCCTCTTATTTGAAAGAATATCCTTCATGAACTTCTCATAACTCAGCATTTGTTCAAGTGCATCTGCAAATGGAATATTGATGTGAAACTTCTTGAAGACCTCAAGAAATTTAGAAATTTTTTTGTCAAGCTTGTTCTTCTGCAATCGTTGAGGGAATGACACCACCACAGGTAGTTCCTGCATAGGCTGTGGCTGAGCTTCTGCTTTATCTTCATCTTTCGCCTCATTGTTCGCTTCATCTTTCTCAACCTTCTTGATTCTCACTGGCTCCTTTAACTTCTTGCCGCTTCTCAAGGTGACTGCTTTGCAATGCTCTTTACCCTCTCTTCTAGGATTCACCTCTGAAGTGCTAAGTAAATTCCCTTGATGTCTTTCTGAAAACATCGTAGCCATTTGTCTAAACTGTGCCTCTAAATTTTTTATTTGTGCAGACTGGTTCTAAAAGTTTGTCCTTGTTTCATTCATGAATTGAATTTACGAAATCGCCAACTAAGTCAATGCATCCTCCAAGTTTACCTTCTTCTCTGGTGGTGGGTTATTCTGCTCAGGCTGCAACACATTTTGATTATTTCTCCAGGAGAAATTCGGATGATTACGCCATGCTGGATTATATTTGTTAGAGTACTAATTGTGCTGCTGCCCATTAAAATTCCCCACATACTATGCTTGTTTTGCTGTACCTTGCGCAAATGGATTTCTAACCTGACATTCTGCATTATAATGTGGACCACAACAAAACTTGTACACCACTGCTGCCTGAACAACATTAGCAGTTGCCTGATTATTCTGTATCTGCTTAGCCAAGTTGTAAATTTTTGCCGCCAAAGCGGTTATTGCATCAATTTCATGGACCCCATTTGTCTTCTTTGGTGTGATTCTCTCGCTTGACCACTGCTGGTAGTTCAAAACAATATCCTCTAGCAACGTATAAGCTTCATCTGCTGTCTTGTTCATTAAAGCTCCTCCTGCTGATGCATCAATCAAAGTTATTGTGGAACTAATTAACCCATTGTAAAAATTATGAACTTGCATCCACCTAGGTCCATGATTAGGACACTTCCTCAGCAATGCCTTATACCTTTCCCATTCTTCACATAGAGTTTCTCCTTTATGTTGCACGAAATTATTAATTTCTATGCATAGTTTCGTTGTCTTTCCAAGTGGAAAAAATCTTGACAGAAACTTGTACACCAAATCCTCCCAAGTAGTGATTGAATCTGAAGGCAGCAAGTTCAACCATTCATTAGCTTGATCCCTTAAAGAGAAAGAAAACAAGCGAAGGTGTAGATCTTCATCAGTGACTCCATTGTACTTAATAGTTCCACAGACTTCTAGAAAATTCACGATGTGCTGATTAGGATCTTCAGAAGGCAGTCCATGGAACTGAATATTTTGAATCAACTGTAGTGTCACTGTCTTCAAATCAAAATCATTGGCCTGAATCGCTGGCCTTCTAATCACAAGTTGAATTCCAATTGGTGGCAACGCATACTCTCGCAGTGTTCTAGGCGGATTTTCCTGATTGATTGCTTGATTATTTCCTTCATGTACTACCACAATGTCAGCCATATTCCCTTACAAATGATGGGTAGTAACTCTTTTCTCATTTCTATTCTTCCTACAAGTCCGTTCTATCTCAGGATCGAAAGACAACAAATTGCTTCCTCCTAACTTTCGTATGCATGTAAAGGAATATGTTCCTGAAACACACGTAACGAAAATAAGAGAACAAAATAAAATAAAATAAAATCCAAAGTAAAATTAAAGCTATTTGGTATCGATATTAATAATTGACACAGTCCCCGGCAACGACGCCAAAAACTTGTTGTGTAATTTCTAACGCAAGTGCACGTGTCGCAACAAGTAATAAAATGATGAATAAAGATCGTTCCCACGAAGACTGAGATTATTAATTACCGAAATTGAACTAGCTTTAATTCTATTAAGATGATCAAAATTTGAGAGGTCATGATCGTGATTAAAAACTAAAGAACTAACGAAATTGATAAAACTAGCAACTAAACAATTACGAGTATTATGGAAAGGTTGATTCAATAAATGGAGAGTTCTAATGGTTCCGATTTCACTAAGATTTATCCTACTCGAATCTGTTGATTAAAACCAATTAAAGACTATTCCTTATGTTGCCAACAATTTCACTAAGGTAATTATCAATCTTTCTCAAGCATCAATAACTTATCCCAATAAGCAAGCTACCTACATCTCTGTGATAACTGTGAACTTATAGAATGCATTAAGCCCTAGAAATTTACACGTTGCACTAGATCTCATAACTATCTCTGGCTTATGACAATTTAATGGTACTCCACACATGGTCTAGTTTAGTTATCACTTCTCAGTCTTAAACAAAACCACCAAACAAGCAATTATTGGCCAGACAATCACAAGCATTAAGTATAGTGTGAAATACTCAGCATAAAAATAGAATAATCAATCAATCAATCAATCAATTCAACATAATTTGAGTAATCAAAATCTGGCTACATCGTAACCCTAAAAAAATAATCTAGCAACTCATAATAAATGTAAACGAAATCCAAATTCTATTAAAATTCATGATAAAAGAGAAAGAAAACTCTGAAAATCTCAAGAAAGTCGTGGCTAATCTTGTCTCTGATCAGTCATTCCTCGTCAATCTTGCAGTTTCCTTGCGTTTTCTCATCTCCAAACTTTGGTTTTTCTCTCCAGAACTAGCAGCCAGAAAAAGAACCCCTCCCATTTTTCAACGTCTGATATCTTCTTTTATCATAGGGTTTTCTTCTTTTCGCGCCTTTTTACAAATTACCCTTAAATTTCCTGCGACGTTGCACAGCTGCGACATGACTGCGCTCTTTGTATTTGTTCTTCAATCTCTTCACCAGTTGCATAAAAGTTTGCCCTTGTTCATTTTTCCTCAATCTTTGCCTCAAAATCCATGTCTTCTCATTTAATTCACCTACATCGCAAAACAAACATGGAACCAATCAAATTGCTTGTAAATTACTCAAGAACTAATAAAATTTAACCGAAAAGGCACTGAAATAATATATCAATATTACACCCAACAAATCTCCAATAACAAAACCATAAAGATGAGGTCAAATCCCTCAATAATTACATTCAATCCCAGTAATGCGAACATTTATTCAATTAGACACAAAATAACTAAAGGAACATACTAAACAAAAGAGCTCTCATCTAGTGCACACCATCACATCCGGATGTCTCCAAATGCTTAAACACTTAGTCTGATTTAACTGCAAAGAAAGCATGCAAAAACAATGGCACAAGACACATCTAGAATATTATATGAGTGAACTGACTAAAAACTCATATGCAAGAGTAAACCATAACATTTCAATCAAAATATTTTAATGCACATCATAGGACAAAAGCCGTGGCTGCATTTAGCCCATGCAACAACAGTTCAATAATAAAAATGGGGTCCCCAATCATTCAATAGCGATAACAGTATCCGCAAGTATAACACAGTAACAGTATCTGTGTCGTGGTACCGTAATAGTATCAGTATCAATGGTAACTCACAACTATAAGGAAGTATTCAAATGTGTCATTTATATGATTTTGAGAGGGAACATAAAATAGCGATGAAAAAAATGGTGCACGAGAATGACCAAATTAAGATGTCATGGAATATTTACAATGTAAGCTATTTAGTATATAATAATGACAGTGTGAGAGGGAAGAAAAAAAAAACAAAAAAAATTAAAGAGTCAATGAGAGAATATTCAAATCCTTCAATAACGTAGCTTGAGTTTCAAAAAATTCAGTTTAAAATGAAAATAAAGGAACTTAAAAGGGAAAAAAATTATAGAACAATTAAATACCATCAATAAAAGAATGTTTCCTTTTTAAGGTAGCAGTAATAAAAATAAATAAATACTCCATTAATTTACTTGGATTGCAACGACCACGCTACACAATTCGATAGTTGTAGTCATAAAATATCGTTTCTTTGGTTTCTAACTCTTTTCAAAAACAAGGAGCAAGACCTTGCAGGGCATCATTCAAACAGATTTGGAGACATAGGGTCAGTCGACCCCACGCCATAAAAGCCATTGCAAAACTTTTGAAAGCTTGGAAACAAAGCCAATAGATTTTCAGCCAAACAGTGTCATTGCATACATGGAATTTGAGACGCATGGGCATTGTTAGCAAAAAAGAGTGCTAAACAAAAATAAGTGACAGTAACTAATTCTCAGTTGATAGTCATTGAACCATTCGCGAAGAACAGGATACAAAAATTTTCAAGAGCAAAAATTTTTGATTCATCACTGGTAGTCATTTATTCCAATAGGGCAATACAATAGGGACATGTCTAATCCATCTTAGTAAGATTGTTATGATAAGATTTGTACAAAGAATATACTCACGAATTGATTTATATCAAGAACCAATTTCCTTCACTCACAATCTTTAGATTTTCCTAAAAAATTTAAACCATAATATTTGTATGCGTTATCATAGTTACCACGTGTCATAAAAATTTCGTCTTCCCTGATCTTGCTTCCTAAAGAATCCATATATATATACATATCTAATATCTTAGGATTCTTTCATTATCATTATAATCTTTTTTTAAAAAAAAATTGTCCAATAATTATCACTTAGGCCACTAAGTGAAAATTATGTGGGCACTAATTGGCCCCACTAATGACCAAGTCATTATATTCTCCCTCCCTCATATAAAGTTTGGTCCCCAAAATTTACCTTTCTCCAAAATACAAGTATGAAATTCGAAAATCTACTTATCGAAATATTAAATTATAAATATACAACCTCAATATCGTTGTCAATATCTTATCCCTTCACATTTTTGTTTGACACTTATAGACACTCAACACACAATTGGGGGTTGTCACTTGTCACCATAAAATTCATATCACATAATTAGATGCCTAACTCGTCATGTGCCAAAGCTCATAATGGAATTGGCATAGATAAATTTCCTCAAATAGTTAATGTACTTAAACATGGACATATCATTACTTAATCTTTGACTTTATACGCTTGTACACATCTCCAAGATGATACACAACATTTCTAGTACACTACGGCAACCTAGAAACTTTAGCACATAAATAGTACACTTATTAAAGTCCTCAATTCACTGTTATTTCTCCAAAACTAATGTGTCGATCTTACAAATATACATTTGCCTAGATATATGAACCCATAAAATTAATTCTTTCTTTCACATCATTTTGACACATTGACCTCTTTCATTTATACAGAGGTGAAATAAAGATCATTCCATGAGTCCTGTCACTTATTCATGCCTAAGCTCGTCTCATAAAATCAACCCGCTAACAAATAAGATTTTATGTGGCCTAAAAGAAATATCAAAATCCAACCTAACCATGTTAATTTTATCTTCTCGTCAAGAATCAAAAGTTCCTCAACTAAATTAACAATCACCGCCATCATTACGTATCATACTCACTAACTATTTGATGTAGCATCACTTCTATTGCAATGAATTATCAACTGAGTCACATCAAATATAGGAATTCCAAGAACCATATGTAATTAGGAGAAAACAAATGAGCAAATTCTCAACATAGTCAAAATGACATTTAAACTACAAAGTTTGACACATAAATGATTTGACAATAATAATCCACAAGTATAATTGATAAGCGATCTGATAGCGATATTCCAGAAGCATAAGTAATAATTGATCCAATAGCAATATTGCAAAAACAATTACTAATAATAGATTTGACAATAACATTCCAGAAACCATATATGATATGGCACGACAATTCGTGGAGCATAATTATAGGCTTGATATTAGATTTATAAAAACACAATTGATACGCTACCAAAATTCTAGAATGAGATTATGACGAAGGATGAATAAGTCTGACTTGTGATTGAAGTGTAACACTCGAATAATAATAACTTTTTACATTTTTTTTTTTGTAAAACAAAAGGAATAGAATATCGTTTCTTTTAAAAAGAGGCAAGCAAGAAAATTCAGTCAAGTATTCAAATGTATCCCTTATATGATTTTGAGAGGGAACATAAAATAAGAATGACCAAATTAAGATGTCATGGAATATTTACAATGTAAGCTATTTGGTATATAATAATGACAGTGTGAGAGAGAAAGAAAATAAAACAAAAAAATTAAAGAGTCAATGAGAGAATATTCAAATCCTTCAATAACAACGTAGCTTGATTTCCAAAGTATTCATTTTAAAATAAAACTAAAGGAGCTGAAAAGGTAAAAAAAATTACAGAACAATTAAATACCATCAATAAAAAAAAAATTTCCTTTTTAAGGTAGTAGTAATAAAAATAAATAAATACTCTATTAATTTACTTGGATTGCAACAACCACGCTGCACAATTCGATGGTTGTAGTCATAAAACTTCGTTTCTTTGGTTTCTAACCTTTTCAAAAACTAGGTGCAAGACCTTGCAGGGCATCATTCAAAAAGATTTGGAGACATAGGGTCAGTCGACCCCACGCCATAAAAGGCATTGCAAAACTTTTGAAAGCTTGGAAACAAAGCCAATAGATTTTCAGCCAAACAGTGTCATTACATACATGGAATTTGCATGAGACGCATGGGCATTGTTAGAAAAACAAGAGTACTAAACAAAAATAAGTGACGGTAACTAATTCTCAGTTGATAGTCATTGAACCATTCGCAAAGAACAAGATACAAAAATTTTCAAGAGCAAAAATTTCGGATTCATCACTCATAGTTATTTATTCTAATAGGGCAATACAATAGGGACATGTCTAATCCATCTTAGTAAGATTGTTATGATAAGATTTGTACAAAGAATATACAAACAAGGGAAGTTCACTTACCTCTAATTCACGAATCCATTTATATCAAGAACCAATTTCTCCTTCACTCACAATCTTTAGATTTTCCTAAAAACCCCAAACTAGAATATTTGTATGCGTTATCACAGTCACCACATGTCATAAAAATTTCATCTTCCCCGATGTTGCTTCCTAAAGAATCCATATATATATATATATATATATATATATATATGAACAGTACTGTAAACTAAAACCCCAGAAACGTTCTATACTTTCTTTATCTCTGATAATGTAGTCCTAGAATAAGTATAGCTCTAATATCTTAGGACTCTTTCATTATCATTATAATTTTTTTTTTTTAAAAAAAATTATCCAATAATTATCACTCAGGCCACTAAGTGAAAATTATGTGAGCACTAATTGGCCCCACTAATGACCAAGTCATTACAGGTGGGCCAGGGGGTGCTCCTGGTGAACCAGTTCTGAATTCTATGTAGCTCCGCCAGTGCATGTGTGTACAATATTATCAGCTTGATGCTTTGAAGCTCCTTGCTGACGATTTGAATGATCACAACTTTGTGAATGTTGCGGATGACAAGGGTAACATCATATTACCTGTTAGGTTAATCATAATCTAATAATATCATAATTTATCAGAATATAATAATAGTTTAATAATATCATAATTTAAATATATATATATATATATATATATATATATATATATATATATATATATATATATCACATTTTGAAAATTTGGGATATTTTTCTACATTTAGAGATCCCTTATTTCATTTCCACTCTAATAATTTTTTCTACTTTTAGTCCTTTATTTTTAAAAAAAAACTATTTTATTTATTTTAATAGCTTTCCTATTTCAGTGACACTCTATTTTCTATTTTACTCAAATATCTCTCCTTATTTTAATTGAACGCATTATTTTATTAATAGTTTTTAATTTATAATGTGACGATATTCTATAGGCCGCAACTAATAAGGGAATCAAACATTTAATAAAATTGTCTTAGCTCTGTTTGGCCTAGCTGTGAAATTTTAAGAGTAAATCACATTTTCTCCCATGAGTTATTTGGCTAAAGCCCAAACTCCCTCATGAATATTTTATATTACCCAAATTCCCCCATGATATTAAAACATGCCAAACACAGTCTTATGCTTGACGGCATTTTGGTCTTTTCATTTTTTATAAAAAAAATGACAAAAACTAAATTCTTTTTCATCTCCTTCTTCTTCACAACACCGACATTTCTAAGGGTGTGTTTGGATTGAGGGGGGAAAGTTTAATAAAGGAGAGGAAGGGAGAGTATCATAAAGGAAATAAATGGAGGAGGTCAAATTATGTTTAGATTGCATAATTTTATAAAGGAGAGGATCATAAAGGATGATGAGTGTTCTTTGTTTAGATTAGAAAGAAAATAGAAGGGAAGAATCAATTTTATGTGTACAATAACGTTTATGTCATTTTCTAATTTTATATTATGAGTATCTTTTGTTTAATATAGTTGTAATTAAAATAAAAGTAAAGGGTAAAAATATCATCACAATAAATAGTAGTTTCCCCTCCCTCCATTTTCCTCCAAATTGGAAAGATCAAATATAAGGGGTATGGAGGGGTTCGACTCATCCCCTTTTTACCCCAGCCCCTCATTCCCTCCCAAACAAAACAAAGGAGGGAATAGACCCCTCCCTTTACTAACCCTCCCTTTCCCCCCATTTTCCCCAATCCAAACACACTGTAAATTCTTTTCCATCTTCCTCTTCACAACATCCACATACATACACAATACCCACATATCCACAACAAAAAATCAATACACACTAGCACACGCACCATCCCATATTCACCACACTTGTGCACAAAATTTTACAAAACACGGCAAACAATCACACACTCAGCCTACCATAAACACGGCACATACCTACACACCTACCTACCACACAGATTGTTAATTATCTCACATCATGAAAGCTATGATTGGTCTTTAAAGTTGTGTGTGCCTCATGTGCAAGTGATATGTGTGATTTTGTTTGGGTTTGTGCGGTGTGTGCTGTGTGATTATATATGAGATTTTGTAATTTTGTGTGTGTTTTACGCAATTTTTTGTGTTGTGTGTGTGATTGTAAAATTTTGTGAATGGTCACGAAGCAGTACAACTGGGGACAAGAAGCAGTACAACAAATGGAATTTGCTGAAAGAAATTTGGGCATGTACCTTTTAATGTCATCCAACGGCCATGAAGCATTACAACTGATGGATCACAATAACGGAAGAAATTTGGGCATGTGCAATATTTTGTTGTGTATGTGGGTATCGTGTTTGTATGTGGGTGTTGTGAAGAAGAAGATGATGAAAAAAAATTAGTTGTCATTTCTTTGTGAAATTTTTTTTCTGTGAAAAATGAAAAGTCCAAAATGCCCTTAAGCATAAGCCATTGTTTGGCATGTTTTAATGTCATGGAGAATTTAGGTAATATAAAATGTTCGTGAAAGAGTTTGGGCTTTAGCTAATGACTCATGGGGGAAAATGGGATTTACTCGAAATTTTAACTTTTGAGTTGTCAAGTTTTTATTGGAAGTGCTATTGAACAAAAGTCGTTAATTGTTTAGTATATGTTAAGTAACGTTGAGCTTTTAAAAATTTTGAAGCAATATCAGACTTCAAAAATTATGTAGGGGTGTATTTGAAAAAAAAATAGCTTCTCGCATTTTCAATTTTGAGTTTGTCATTTTTTAGCTTTTTTTATTATGTAATTTTTAGCTAATTATTAATTTATAAGATATTTGGGTTGGTAAAATATAAAAAAAATATATATTTTAAATGTATTATTTTATAATTTTATCAAAATTATTAATTTTTTACACTAGTCTCAAGTCGGGATTGAATATTTTTATTATTTAAAAGAAATTAATAATTTATTGAATATTAATTTAAATAGGTTTTACTGTACATACAAAATCTAGGTTCGTATCGAAGGAAGGACAGTTACCAACTTAATTATCTCACCTACAGTTTTTATTTCTTCTTTTTTAAATAAATAAATAAATAAAAAGGTAAGCTAAGCAACATAAACCATTTCAACCGAATAAGGGCTATAATTGCAGAACCTAATTATATAATTACTAGTATAGAAATTAAGGGCTTTAAATTTTCTAGGCCGTCAGAAAAGAACAAGTTTATCAAAAGAATTACAAAGATGATAACATAACATAAAAGTCATGTATTAGAAGTAGTGGAATGATGATGTTAGGAAATCAAAGGGAATAATACTTGTGAACCAAGTCATGATGCTAGGAAAGGAATCTTCATCACCAAGCTATTAAATCTGTATAATTGGAAGTAGTAGAATCATGTTAGGAAATTTATACTTGTTGTGAACCAAGTCAGGTTTGGAAAAGGAATTATCTTCATCAGCAAGCAATTAAATATCTCTGTCTATATATATAGGCTGAAGCCCTTTTAGACACAAAACAAATAAGATACAGAAAGAATTACTGAAATAAATGTACAACTAAACTAGAAATGTTTAACTTTAATGTTAAAAACATTACAAAAATAAATGAATCAAAATTCATACACAATGATAAATACAAATAGTCTCTAAAATATAAAAAATAAATTGAAAACCTATTTAAAAATTTGAGAACGTAACTGAAAAATGAAAAGAGAAAAGCATAAGAAAAGATAATAATAGAAATAAGAGAGTATAAAAAAAATAAAAAAATAAAAAAAATAAAAAACAGAATTTTTTTCCAAAGTTCAGGAGGTGCATTATTTACACTCGTATGAGTCTTGATGCTGTGGATTGATCTTGTTACAATTTCTAAAAAATTAAGTGTGCTTTAGAGAAATTTATATATCAATGTATTTTTTTTGTTTCACTGTTTCCTTTTATCTTGTGTCAATAATATGTCAATGTATTTTGTGGAGCAACTGCATTTAGTGGTAATCTTAGATCCTGATGATTACCTTTCAGGATACTGTTGTACGTTGGTCTGCTGCAAAAGGCATTGGCTGCATCACTTCACGTTTAACTTATTATTCTCTTGCTGATGATGTCGCTCTTTTCACTTGGTGAGTATGCTGGTGCAGCTGTTTGTGCTTAAATTGCATTAGTTATTGTTCTTCTTGTTTTATGTTAACATGTTCTGACGTAACAGGGAGATGGCTCATGGTATGGTGCTTGCTTGGCATTGGCTGAATTGGCAACATAGAGGGTTGCTCCTACGCATCAGCTTTCCCAAAGTTGTGCCCGTTGTTGAGAAGGTGTGTTTTTTGGCCTTCAGTAATCTGTTGTTTTTACACTCGATTGCTTGATCTTGATGGTCCACATAGTATTGGATCTCATGTACGTGATGCTGATGCTGCTGCTGCTTATGTTTGTTGGGCATTTGGTCGTGCATAGTATCACACAGATATGAAAATTATATTGGAACAGCTTGCTCCACACCTTCTAACACTGGCCTGTTATATTGGGACTTGTCTCAGTATGTGAAAATTTAGCTGAGACAGAAAAACATTTATCGTTTTTTTTCTGAGGAACATAGCAGGTCTTTGGGATTACTGCCTATACTAAATGTGTAATATCTGGTATTAGTTGGGTTTCAAGATTCCTTGAAAAAGGCATCTCTGAGTGCTTTGCTTCTAATCTTCTTCTGATGGCAGAAACTCAAGACCAGAATTACTCCAGGACCTAGTTTTGCTAGAAACCAACTTGACTTTGCAGTCTTCTTTTTCTTTGTGATTTCCTCCAATTGCCCTGCCTGGTTTCCATCCCAGGCCTTTTAAAATCATCTTTCCATATCCTTTTACCTGGACCTCATCATAGTCCCGGGGATCTGGCTCTGCAAAGCGCTTGATGATT
The DNA here is from genome assembly GCA_037974665.1 of Ehretia macrophylla. Lineage (NCBI taxonomy): Eukaryota > Viridiplantae > Streptophyta > Magnoliopsida > Boraginales > Ehretiaceae > Ehretia > Ehretia macrophylla. Next base: position 63,513,126 of record CM075764.1, on the reverse strand, counting down.
TCGTCGAACATTAGTGTTCTTTTGAAGGTCTTGCTTACCATCCTGCACACACTACAAGGAAAATTGAAGTTTAATCAAAACTCTTATTTTTTCTTACAAAAAAGGAACATATATAAAACCACAGAAAACAGCTCACGAAGGAATAAGAGTTATATAATTATTCCGTGTACAACTGTATATTTTACTATAGTTAGAATTACCATATTTAGCTTAACTTGGGTAGCAAACACCCTTGCACGTAACCTTGCACTTATATAATAGCTGATGTATTGTGATTGTAAAATAACTTTTTTGGCTATACTACAATACATTCTTTCTTGTAATCTAATGTCTTGTCTTTCTCTCGACATGGTATTAGAGCTACCATTCCGGTAGCCTGTGCCACTGTCATCACACCCTTCTCTTTGCCAAATTCATTCGCAACAAAATATCACAAGCTTCACAATCTATCAATCTGTTCCGGGTTGTTTTGGAATTTTTCTTTCACCTTCTTGGGCCACGCACCATACCAGGACGTAGATCTCATCACAAGGATTCCGGTGACATAAAAATCACCACCAGACTGCGTCAGACGCTCCGCCACGCGCCTCCCGAAGTGCCGCTGCCACTACTGATTTTTCAAAAAAGAAAAAAGAAAATGACCAGACCCTTTCCCACGTTTTTCGACGTCTTGAATCCATTTTTGTAGTCTATTTCTTCAAATTCTATCTCTAAAGGTCACTTTTGCAGCATCATAATGGAACGCTCGGAGATTTTACAACCCATCTCTCTACTTCTTGATGGTGGTAACTATGTACCATGGGCTTAAGCCATGACCAACTTTCTCAAGGATTGAAAATTATGGAGAATCATAACTGGGGATGTCAAGGAACCAAAGAAGAAATCCGATGAGTCAGACGATAAGTTTGTAAACACCTTGAAGATTGGGATAACAAGAATCATCAGATAATCACCTGGCTTCGAAACACTCTTGTCACTTCTATCAGTCTTTAGTTTGGGCGTTTTGACAAAGCAAAACAAGTTTGGGACTTCCTAGCACAGAGATACACAGTTGCTGATGGAGCACATCAATACCAACTTGTCATCGCCCTTCAATGCATGCGTCAAGAAGTAGGGCAATCGGTTAATAACTGTTTGTCTCAGATGTACTCAATTTGGGATCAACTCACGGCCTCAAAGCCTGCTTGGTATTGTTCTGAGGATGCCAAAAATTTTGCTACTTGGTGAGACCGTGGACGACTTGTTCAGTTTCTCATGGCCCTCCATGATGATTTCGAGCCTGTTCGTGCATCTCTTCTTTACCGCAGCCCATTTCCTACACTTGAACAAGCAGTCCAAGAACTTATTTCAGAGGAGACCCGCCTTCATTCTCGGAAATCTCGCTCAACTGATGTAGTATTGGCAACTCCTAATCACACCGCAAAGAAAAATTCAGTTTCTTCATGAGAATGCAAGTATTGTCATCAGCCTGGACACATTCTTCTAAATTGCCCTACTCGGACATGCTTATTTTGCAAGAAAACAGGCCCTGGTCACTATCAACATGAGTGCTATCATAAACCTAATAGGAATTCTCAGGGTAATCTGCCCAAAGGTGGATCTTCCAAGGCCTACAACTCATCAATGCCGTCATCACATTCTGCTGCCACAACTGAGGGCTCTCTTGTCTCTCCCAGTAATCCTTCTACCTCACCTATATATGTTTCTGACCTACAAGATATTCTTAAACAAGTTTTAGCCCAATCTAGCTCTCCTACTTCCACTTCTCTTTTAGTCACTTCCGGTAAGTCCTCGTGGTTCTTTGATTCTGCTTGTTCTAATCACATGACCTATGATTTTCATAATTTGATCAATACAGTAGTCAATTCATCTGCATCTGCTATTTACACGGCTGACGACACGTCCATGCCTGTCAATCATATCGGATTTGTATCCATATCTCATGTCTCTTTTCCTGATACTTATCTTGTTCCTAAACTTACTCTTAGTCTCATCTCTGTCGGTCAACTATGTGAACTAGGTCTTACTGTTAATTTCTCTTCTTCTAGTTGTCATGTGCAGGACCCTCAGATAGGATAACTCATTGGGATCGGCTGTAAGGTTGGGCGATTGTTCGAGCTTGTTAGCCTGCATCTTCCATCTCATCTCTCGACTGCTGCCTCAATTACCACTTCTTCAGGCTCTACCTCTATTTATTTATGGCATTCGCATTTAGGTCATACTTCTCTAGGCAAATTATAGTCTTTAGCTTTTAGAGGCTCGTTAGGCAAACTGTCTGAGTATACTATTGAATGTTTATCTTGTCAACTTGGAAAACAATATGCCTTACTGTTTAATAAAAGTGACTCTTTATCGTCTGCATACTTTGATTTAGTTCATACTAATATTTGGGGACCTTCCCTAACTCCTACTATAGGGGGATATCGATATTTTGTAATCTTTGTGGATGATTATTCTCGGTTTACCTGAATATATCTTATGCATCATCAGTCTGATTTACCACGCATCTACTTTGAATTCACTACCATGATTCACACTTATTTCAATCGACATATAAAAATCATTCGTGCAGACAATGCCATGGAATATAAAGAATCCAATATACTTGATCTTTTCCTTCAACATGGCACTATCTCACATCGCTCTTGTCCTTACACTTCACAGCAAAATGAGCGGGCTGAGCGAAAACACAGACACATTCTTGATATCACTCGCACATTCCTCATCTCTTCATCATGTCCTGAGCGCTTCTGGGAAGAAGCTGCCCTCACTGCTGTGCATGTCATTAACCGTTTACTCTCTCCCACAATCGATAATCTCACCCCTTTTGAACGCCTGTATGGTCATCCCCCAGACAATGATCATCTTAGGGTTTTCGATTGTGCATGCTTTATATACATTCCTCCACATGAGCGCACTAAACTTGAACCTCGAGCTCGATTATGTTGTTTCTTAGGTTACAGTATTGAGCATAAGGGTTTTCGGTGTTGGGATCCACTTTCTAAACGTCTCCGCATCTCTCGTCATATGATCTTCTGGGAAAATAAAATGTTATCATCCTTCTCTCCATTCCCTCTTCCTCATGGTGTCTCTACCTCATATTTTACAGATCTTTCCCTTTCCCTATTTCCTGATGATGACAGTGACACAGGTACTAGCGCAAGCACTGACGTCGCCCCTGACGTGGTCCATCCTGCGGAGACTGTTCTATTTGATGATCCTATGCCCGATGCTGAGCCTTCTATTGTTGATTTGTCTTCTGTCTCTCCTAATCCATCTCTCCGTCGATTTACACGTGTAAGAACCATTCCCCCTCACCTTCTTGATTACCACTGTTTTTCTACTATCATTTCTCTCCATGAACCTTAAAATTATCGTGAGGCTAGTTCTGACCCTCTTTGGCAGCAAGCTATGACTGATGAGTTACAGGCCTTGGAAGCAAAACACACTTAGGATTTGGTTGATCTATCCCCGGGAAAGAATGCCATGGGATGCAAATGGGTGTACGAGGTGAAAACTCATTCTGATGGCTCTATAGAGCGGAATAAGGCTCGCTTGGTGGCTAAAGGGTTCACTCAAGAATATGATATTGATTATGAGGAGACATTTGCTCCAGTTGCTCGTCTCACCTCTGTACGATCACTAGTTGTTGTTGCTGCCATTAGGCAATGAAAGTTATTTCAGATGGATATTAAAAATGTTTTCCTTAAAGGTGATCTGACATAAGAAGTTTTCATGAAGCCTCCTCCAGGCTACTCTCATCCTCCTCACAAAGTGTGTCATTTACGTCGTGCCCTCTATGGTCTCAAGCAAGTTCCACATGCCTGGTTTTCAAAATTCAGTTATGTTATTACTGATTTTGGATTTACTCCGAGTAACCATGATTCTGTACTATTTATTTAGCATTTTGATTATGGTCTTATTCTATTGCTCTTATATGTGGATGATATGATTATCACTAGCAATGACTTGGTGGATATTTCTGATCTCAAGCGGTTTCTCAGTTACCACTTTGAGATGAAGGATCTTGGTCCTCTGAGCTACTTTTTGGGCATTGAAGTATCATATGATTCAGCTGGCTACTATCTCACTCAAGCCAAGTACTATTATGATCTTCTGGCTCATGCCGGTCTCACTGACAGTAAGACTGCATCTACTCTTCTTGATGCTAACATTCGTCTTACTCCATTGGATGGGATACCACTTGCAGATGCATCTTTGTATCGCCAGTTGGTTGGCAGTCTTATCTATCTCACTATGACTCGGCCTGACATTGCTAATGTTGTTCACCTAGTTAGTCAATTCATGTTTGCTTTTCACACCACACACTATGCTGTGGTTCTCTGGATACTTCGTTATATCAAGGATACCTTATTTCATGGCCTCTTCTTCTCTACCAGCTCATCATTAATCTTGCATGGGTACTCAGATGCAGATTGGGTTTGTGACCCTACTGATCGGCGTTCTGTGATTGGATACTGTTTTTTTCTTGGTGATTCTCTTCTTTGTTGGTACAGCAAGAAACAGACTGTTGTTGCTCGGTCGAGTACTGAGGCTAAGTATCGTGCATTTGCCAATGCCACTCAGGAGGTCATCTAGCTTCATTGGCTTCTTGCTGATATGGGTGTCTCTCAGCCTCCTGGCATCACTCTTCATTGTGACAATCAGAGTGCTATTCATTTTGCTCACAATGACGTATTTCATGAGCGCACTCGTCACATTGAGTGTGACTGTCATTTCATTCGTCAGCATATTGGTCAGGGAAATCTCAAGCTTCGGTATACTCTTTCGGCTTATCAGCTTGCAAATCTTTTTATTAAAGCGCACCCTCCGAACCGCCTTCAGGATCTGGTTTGCAAACTCAAGCTAGTGTCATTTACACCACCTTGAGTTTGAGGGGGGGTGTTAAAGTATATAATTATTCTGTGTACAACTGTCTATTTTACCATAATTAGAATTACCATATTTAGCTTAGCTTAGGAAGCAAGTACCCTTGCAGGTACCCTTGCACCTATATAATGGCTGATGTATTGTGATTGTAAAATAACTTTCTTGGCTATACTACAATACATTCTTTCTTGTAATCTCATGTCTTATCTTTTTCTTGATAAGTTATAGTCAAGCTAAATCAAAAGTAAAAATGAGTCTGAAGGATCTAAAATGAACGTTCATTTTTTTTCTTCTCGGTGTTGAAAAGTAAATATTATTCTACGAGAAAGACTAATATCCAAACACGACGTAATGGAATCATATACTCATATTCAAGGCAACTTGTTTATACCTTCCTTCTCAAAGCAATACTTCAGGAAAAGAAACAAGAGTTTCAAACATAGTAAACACGAACTTGTGTGTTTCAACTTCAAGGAAAATAAATACGTATAATTACCTAGTTATCCCGATCTTGAACCCAATCTTTTGCCCCAAAAATAACATAGGGGCTTAAGCTATCATAGAACAGGGTGCAGTAGTTATGGCTCAGAATAATTTACAGGCTCAATTTAGTCACTTTATGCAAACTCACCAAGCAATAAAACTAGAAATAGCTTAAAAAATAACCAAACAACAATTTCTGCTACTTTCAATAAGCAGCAGCTCTAATCAAATATGCTACATGGCCAAACATCTGAAGCCTGAAGTAAAATCAAGAATGCAATTTACTTTATCTGTATAATGGCATGAGCCGAGAAAGAAGTATCGTCAAAGAATTTTATTAAACAAAATATACATAAAGGAAAAAGATATATACAAAAACTATGTTGGAACTGGTGACTAATGTGCAGAAGAAAACATACCTGAAGCTTGGTTCATATGTGTGCAATTGTATAATCTCAAGCAAAAGCATGAAGACAGTCGAGGGAACCATGAGGTGTAACTATACGTGGTTGGAGGAGATGAAGAAGAACCATTATACCATTATTGGCATAGACAGCTTCTTTTGCTTGAATATATCCTTGTTCCAGCTGTGCAGCAAGGCGAGCACAACCAGCTCCAGCGCCTAAAGATATTCTACGATCCCCAACCAAATTTGAAGCTACAGTCAAAACAGGCGTCTGCGGAGTATTACCAAGTGATACAAAAGTAAGTACTATTGAGCTACTTCGATCTACCAAAGCAAACTCCCCAATCCACTCTCTTGGTTCATTCTGGCTAAGGTTAGTTCTGCAGTATTCTGCTCAGCATTTCTATCTCATGTCTTCACAGCAGGAACATTCGAAACCATCTGTTGTCCTTGTGCAGTGGCAAGTGGTTTATTGCTAATTGAAGGTATAGGGCAAACTAGATTGACTAGAACACTTAATGCTACTTGGATAATTTGACAAGTTAAAGATAAGACTTAGGAATTGAATGATTACTAAACACGAAAGGAACAATAACTCAACAATCCACAAGAGGAAAAGAAACATGAGTGTTTCAATAATCGCTTTGTGAGGGTGGTGGAGTTTGGGTGTATAGGATTATATAAAAAATCTTTACCTTAGGCTCAACATAACCAGCACCATTTGCTACATCCAAAATGACTGCTATACCCACGTGATCATTGCTTAGTGTTGCATTTACAATAGGTTTACGGCTGTATAGAACCAAAGTGATAATATGCAGTACACCCAGTGCATACTGAAACAACTCATACAAATAACGTTCAACAGGTGGACCCTACCCAAAAGATAGAGGGAGAAAGAAAAAGACATTTTTAGTAGAAGGAGATGAAGAAATAGAAGAAAAGAAAGACTCATCGAAAACTATATGGACACCATACCTGACACAACTCCAACATGGTAACCACATGCCAGCGTGCCCTCACAAGTGCACGACCAAGTTTTCTATTCTCTTGTATTTGACAAAATATTGTATCCATCGCATCGTAACTGATATCAAGAGGCTTGTAGGTTGCCCTAGAACTTGGGATGTTCCAGGCTGCACTACAAGTACCTTTATTTGGATGAATTAAATCCACAAACAAGAGAAGATGTGCTCTGAAATATTGTCTCAATGCAACACAGGTGTGGTAAGCAATCTGCTTCTCCGAAGATGTCAGTACCTCTGTAGCGAATCGGTCACTCCATGACCCAAAACTAGGTAGAGTCCCAGAAAAAACCCCAGATCTAACTGAGGCAGCATCATGCAAAAGATTAAGCATTTTCTACAAACCATTCTGAGAGTCAAACACATCAATGACTACTCTAAAGACAAATGCAGCAGCAAAAAACAAAGCCGCATTTTCCTGGCTTGATCCTAGGGGCACTCAAGCAGTTCAAGAGCCAACTCAACCAACTGGTGCACAATATTTGAGGGAAGGGCACAAACACGTTCCATTATACCTTAGAAGACCATATTGTAGGGTTAAAACCAGTCAGATTCTTCTAAAAACGTAATAAGTCTTTCTTGATATGTTAAATTTCATTCGAGAAAGAGGAGAAACATACCATCACAACTGACCCTAAAAAGCTATAACCAGCTCACCTGAATTGAACCAAAAGTGAATAGGCAGGAAGACAGCCCAAAAAAACTCAGAGCAACTCTTGGGACAACAAGCATTTTCTGCATGCCACCACAGTCCACAAATACTGCAACAAATGTTTGGTGAGCAACAAGAGCACAACTAAGCTTCAGAAAATCATGCAAGAGCAGTGCAGATTTAAATGCCTTTTTATGTTTGGAAGTTTGTTGTAATAGTGCAAGACAAACATCGACCCCCTTCTCATGAAACACAGGCCCAAGAACTTCAACATATTTTCCCATAATAATGAGACACTGAATGCAGAATTTCTCTCTTAGCTTTGCAAATGAGTCATTATCCAGAATAAAGAAGTCTTCAACATCCTCACCGGTCTCTTGTTCTGTTGACGTTGAAGCATTTGTCTTTTGTTCTATTGACTTTCTACCTTCATCTCTAGCTCTTAAAAAAAAATTTATGGAAGCATTTTTGCTTTATAGAATATCTTTTTGGCTGTTGCTTGTCTCCCCTAAAACCCTCTTACGGAGATATCGCAAAAGCTTGGCAGCCAATCCAGATTTTAAAACATCTTGTACTACTTGACCTCCACACATAGTCAAAGGAAACAGATGGTAGTTAAAAAGTTGAATAAATTATAAACATGTTGAATGAAACATAGGGATTAAAATAAAGCACTTCTAGTAACATACCCAGCCAAATATACAGCAAGAAGCCCAGTGGAGTAAGTCCTCAACATTTCAATGTCTGAGGACTTCTTTCCCCCTGATTCATGCTTCCAATTGTTAAAATCCAATAAGTTAATGCTCATTTGGCCCAAGAGAAACTATGACTTAAGAATTATTAACTAGCCCAATTATGTGATCCAAGCTAAGACCCATATTCTAGAGATTTCAAGAATAAAAATCTAGAAATTATTATCTGGGATAATTCAAGAAAAATCTAGAAAAGTAGGATCCTAGATTTTTCCACTAGAATATCTAGTTGACTTTTAGGAAAAATCTAGAATACTTTATAGAAATATCTTGTATCTAGAATTCTCCAAGGAGAGCTATAAATATGAGCTCCTCCATCATTTGTACCTAAGCCAAAAATCAATAACAACCATTTTCCTTCAAAGCCAAGCTCTTCTCCAACTTCTCTAATCAATTCTCCATTCTTCAAAGCCAATTCTATCAACTACTACAATCTCCTCATTCCAAAACCAACAAGTGGCATTAGAGCTTGGTTGGGTCTCCAACTGGGCAAATACAAGCTTCCGCTAAACACAAAAATTCAAGTCTTCCTACAACCTTAAACCTATACTATGGCCACATTACTAAACAACAACCAAATTCCAATCCCTGTCTTTTCAGTGGAAAACTTTAACTATTTGGCCATCAAGATGAATACATATTTCTTGTCCCAAGGCCTATGGGATATCATTGATAAGGGATATACTATCCCTGAAAATATATCCACCTTGTCTCCAACGGAGAAAGAAAAATTAAACAAGGAGATGGAGAAGGATAGTTTGGCTCTCTACACATTACAAATGACCATAGCAAACTCACTATTTCCAAGGATCAGTGGTGCTACAACAACCAATGATTCTTGGGATACTCTGTAGGAAGAATATCAAGGAAATGACAAGGTATGTAATATCAAACTTCAAACTCTAAGAAGAGAGTTAGAGAATATGAAGATGAAAGATTCTGAGACCGTTAAAGATTACTACTCTCGACTAAGAGAAGTAGTTAATCAATTGAGAGCCTATGGTGAAGATATTGTTGAAAAAAGAGTAGTAGAAAAAATACTTATTACTCTTCTTGCTAAATATGATCCCATTGTAACTACTATAGAAGAAACTAAAGATGTAGTTAAGATATCAGTGACAGAGTTAGTAGGCTCTCTTGAAGCTTATGAGAAAAGACTGAGTATGTGTGAAAATGATTCTATGGAAAACGCATTTTAGTCTAAACTCAACATAAGGTCTCAGAATTCTAAGAATGGGAGGAGAAGAATTGTAGAAAATTCTAGAAATAGATTCAATGGTAGAAATAATAATGAGCAAAGAAAGGGCAAATATCCACCATGTGGTATATGCAAAAAGACCAACCATCCAAAAAAGGAATGTTGGTACCGTGATAAACCACAATGTAAAAGTTGTGGGAGATTAGGGCACCAGGAGAAAGATTGTCGCTCCAAACAAAAATATTAGGCTAATTTCTCTGAAGAAAAGAAGAATGGCGATTGTTTGTTCTACGCATGTCACGCTGCATCAGAAATAAAGAACGAGACTTGGTTTCTAGACAGCAGCTACAGCAATCATATGACTAGTGACGAGAAGATTTTTCAAGACATTGACAGATCAGTAAAATCTCAAGTCAAGCTTGGAAATAGAGAACTAGTGGAAGTCGAAGGCAAATGTACAATTGCAGTCAACACCAAGAAAGGTACGTGATTCATCCACGATGTACTGCTAGTTCTTAAACTTGACACTAATCTCTTGAGCGTGGGTCAAATAATGGAGAAAGGATACGCTCTACTCTTCAAAGGAGACTCATGCACAATATATGATAACAAAAATAAAAATCTAGAAATAGCTGTAGTAAAAATGCAACAACAAAGGAACTTTCCTATTCGCTAGCAGTATGTAGAAACAGCTCTAAAAGCTCAAGAAGACCAATCATGGCTATGGCACCGGAGGTTCAAGCATTTCAACTTCCACGGATTGAAGATCTTCCATCAGAAGAATATGATGAAAGATCTTCCAGCCATCCAGCTACAGGATGATGCGTGCGAGAGATGCTTGGAAGGCAAACAACATCGGAAGCCATTCCCTTCAAACAAGGCATGGAGAGCCAAACAAATCCTCGAGCTGGTACATACAGATGTATGTGGACCAATGAGGACTCCAACCTTTGAGAAAAATAGGTACTTCATCCTTTTCATTGATGACTATATAATAATGTCAAGGGTTTACTTTATGAAGGAAATGTCAGAAGTTTTCAATATCTTCAAGAAATTCAAGAATTTGGTCGAGAACCAAAGTGGTTGGCGAATCAAAGTTCTAAGGAGCGATAGAGAAAAATAATACACCTCTAAGGAGTTCAACAAATTCTGTGAAGATGAAAGGGTCGTACATCAGCTGACCATCGGCTACGCTCCAGAGTAGAATAGCGTGTCAGAAAGGAAGAATAGGACAATGATGGAGATGGCAAGGATAATGCTAGCAGAGAAAGGCATGCTAATGGAGTTCTGGGCAGAAGCCGTATACATTGCAGTCTATCTACTCAACAGATGCCCCACAAAGGCAGTTCAAAATAAAACTCCAATTGTGGACGGAAGCCGTCAGCGTAACATCTAAGAGTTTTCAGAAGCATTTAATACGTGAATATTTTGAAAGAGAAAAGACGTAAACTAGAGGATAAGACAGAGAAAGACATATTCCTCGTCTACAACTCTCCGTCTAAAGGATATCGAATTTACAACCTCGAAACCAAAAAGTTAATCGTTAGTCGCGACATCGAGTTCGATGAAAATGCAACATGGAACTAGGAGAAAGAAAAAGTTGAAAAGCAAAATATCATGGTACCAAGACTACGAAGCTCTAACGAAGTTCGCGAAGAAGAAGAAGCAGAAGGATCACAAACTCCACGAACAACTTCACAATTGTCAAGCCCGAGGACACCCATCATCATCATTCTCAAGTGAAGATGAATCATCTCTAGACTCGCCACCAAGAAAAATAAGACCACTTAGAGAGATCTACGAGACATGCAATTTCGTGACGATGAACCCAGAAAGCTTTGAAGTTTCCATCAAACAAAAAGAATGGGTAAAAGCCATGGAGGAAGAAATCAAAATGATTAAGAAGAATGAAACATGGAAGTTGGTGGATCTGCCAAGCAACAAAGAAGTCATCGGAGTTAAGTGGGTCTACAAGACATAGCTTAACCCAGATGGCTCAATTCAAAAGCATAAAGCAAGACTGGTCGCTAAAGGTTATTCGTAACTACTAGGAATTGACTACAATGAGACCTTTGTTCCAGTCGCTCGCTTGGACACTATAAGGGCTCTCATTGCACTAACAGCCCAAAAGAAATAGAAGATCTATCAACTGGATGTCAAGTCAGCCTTCCTCAACAGCTACCTTGAAGAAGAAATATACGTAGAGCAACCTCAAGGGTTCATGGCAAAAAGACGAGAAAACAAAGTTCTGAGACTAAAAAAGACGCTATATGGATTAAGGCAAGCTCCGCAAGCGTGGTATAGTCAAATCAATAACTAGTTCATCAGTCAAGGATTCAGAAGAAGTGAAAGTGAACCAACACTTTGCATCAAGACCCAAGGTAACGACAATAGACTTATTGTTTCTTTTTACGTCAATGATCTTATCTACACAGGAAACAATGAAGAAATGATCAAGGAGTTCAAAGAACACATGATGAAGACTTTTGAGATAACTGACCTTTGATTGATGCACTACTTTCTCGTCATTGAGGTAAGTCAAGAAGAAAAATGAATATTTATCTCCCAAAGGAAGTACACAGAGACTTCATTGAAAAAGTTCAAGATACATGGTTGCAAGTTTGTCACTACTCCTCTAGTCACTAATGAAAAGCTAAGCAAAGAAGATGGCACACCAAAGGCAGACGCTTTAGCATACAAAAGCCTCATTGGAAGTATACTATATCTCACTGCTACAAGACCAGACATCATGCCACCAGTCTACTATCAAGATTTATGCAATACCCAAGTCAAGTCCACTATGGAGCTAGAAAGAGAATACTACGATATCTTCAAGTAACAAAAGACTATAGGATCTGGTACGAGCCAAAGACTGACTCAAGGTTGATTGGCTATACCGAGAGTGACTGGGTCGGATCAATAGATGACATGAAGAGTACCTCAAGCTATACATTTTCACTCAGCTCTGGAATATTCTCATGGGCATCAAAGAAGTAAGACTCAGTGGCACAGTCATCAGCAGAGGCAGAATATATAGCAGCAGCACTAACTGCAAGTCAAGCCATATGGCTAAGACGCATACTAGAAGATATGGGTGAGTAGCAAGAAAGATCAACAGAGATCTACTATGATAACAAGTCTACGATAGCAATGGCGAAGAATCATGTTTATCATAACAGAACAAAACACATTGCTATCAAGTACCATTTTCTACGGGAAGGCAACAAATGAAGAACTAATTGAACTCAAGTACACCAAGACAGAGGAGCAACTTGTAGATATTTTCACGAAGGCGCTTCCATGGCCAAAGTTCGAGATACTAAGAGGAATGCTTGGAGTTACAAAAATGAGCATTAAGGGGGAGTGTTAAAATCCAATGAGTTAATGCTCATTTGGCCCAAGAGAAACTATGACTCAAGAATTATTAACTAGCCCAATTATGTGATCCAAGGTAAGACCCATATTCTAGAGATTTCAAGAATAAAAATCTAGAGATTATTATCTAGGATAATTCAAGAAAAATCTAGAAAAGTAGGATCCTAGATTTTTCCACTAGAATATCTAGTTGACTTTTAGGAAAAATCTAGAATACTTTATAGAAATATCTTGTATCTAGAATTCTCTATTGAGGGCTATAAATATGAGCTCCTCCACCATTTGTACCTAAGCCAAAAATCAATAACAACCATTTTCCTTCAAAGCCAAGCTCTTTTCCTAATTCTCTAATCAATTCTCCATTCTTCAAATCCAATTCTATCAACTATTACAATCTCCTCCTTCCAAAACCAACACCAATTATGATCATTTCCAGATGATCTTGTTGTCCCATCTATAGTAATAAAGGGACTGCAACCAAACCATCACATATTAGACTGATGTTAACCAACATAAATTGAATACCAAAAAAAGATTGTTGTGATTTAAATCATTTCTATACCATCCAAATGAGAGAACATCTAAAAAAAAGCCTTGCGGCAGCTGCCTGTTTAGATTATGTGTATGTTGTTTTAGATAAAAATTTCAAGGATATCAATTTAACAAATTCATCATTCTCCTACAAAAGAAATGTTGTCAGTGCCTTAAAATTCTTTAAAAGCAATTACGAAATCCAGAGAAAAAAAATCTACTTGAAGAAGACAACCTAGACGTCCAATGATGCGAGTCCGTCCAATGGTATAAGTGGACCAACCATTGTCTAAGAAGGCATGACCTATCTCTTCCATGAATCTGTATTTTCCATAGGGAATAAAGACAAATGAAACTGTTTTGATATAAATCTACTGTTCCCTTATCCTATTATTTTCATAGAGCATCACCAGAACATACTAAACCTTGTTACCATTTGTCCGAATCACTCCAGAACTCCTAACAGTTCTTTCAATATTATCGTTTTAGCAAAAACAATCATCTTTTTCTTTATCAATATTATCCGCATGGACATTGATCCCAGCAGAATTTAATGAATCTACGCATCACCATCATCAAGTACACAACCACACTTGATTTATATATTCATTTGTACGTTATTATGATGCTCAAATCGACAATAAAAGTCCAAATCACCTCTAATCACAATTAATTACTTCACAAGAAAAGTAGATAGCAATGGACAAAGACAAGCCACTGAATGAAGCAAACACAATGGAGTACATGATGACATAATGAGCTGAAATGCTATAGGGCATCAGCCTCCCTTTACAAAACCCACTAAGACAACTCATCATCAAAATGGAAATCCCACTTAAAAGCGAATAAAATTTGCCAAAATGGATATATAATCTAAATGAACCTCTAATGTTGGACAGGACCTTTATAAACATCATTAACTCTTCATAAACATCAAAATCCTCTTGAAATGAAAACATTGTTAAATTTTCTTTCTTTTTTTTGGGGAAAAGGCTTATCATCGTAACAAAGATTCCACTTTAATCTAAACAAATTTCTCAAGTTAACAAGAAAAAAATGAGAACTTCATTCAGAAACATCAAGATCCTCCCCGAAACCCTCTTAAAGGGGTGTAGCTTCGAGTAGAGTTCTTCCACTGTCAATCAGTAAAATTACTATATACTTTCATGAAATTCAAGAAGATCAAATTTATGACAAATAAAAGCCTTTGTATCATCATTGCACGATAGATAATTAGTTGTCCACACATTCAAAGGACTAATAAAAGGCTTTAGCTCAATGGGTAAACAACCTTTAGAAGCTTGGAGGTCACATGTTCAAAACATGGCAGCTACAATTAATTTTGTAATTTTTTTTGCCTCTCAAAACACACTTAGCCCATGCTGCACTAGATGTTCTTCCAAAACCACATGGTCAAAAATAAACAATGGAGTTTACAGTACGTAAGCAAAACCTGCAGATTATAGTGTTGGAATTAATCAAACCAATAATTCTGTGAGTAAGCCTTTATTGGAAAACTACCGAGACACCCAACCAAGAACAAGCATTGGATTGGTGTATAAGTTTGTGGTAACCAAGTTTGAGGTCTTGGGTTCAAAACCTGCTAGCAACAACTTCTACCAATAATTTTTTTTTTTGTACCTCTCAAAGACTTGTCCCAGTCACACAAGTCAACAAAATAATCATTAGTCAGCAACATGTAAGAAAATTCATGAGCTTAAACAATAACAGTAACTCAATTGTTTCAGTCAACATTCATGAGCAATCTACTAAAAAATTATAGCGACGATTAAGAATCAAGCAGTAGCGCCTGGTTCAGTGGCAAAGACGCTGGTATGTAGTGTTGTGGTCCTGGGATCGAAACTTGTTACCATTATGTGACATTTGCTGCATTATTCTTTTGCTTCTCAAAGAACTGTTAGATCTTAAAATATTATTATATTATAATTCCTTGAGAATCTTAATGAAGTAAAGCTACTCATTAAAAGCCACCAGACATTGCATCATTCTTTTACTTCTCAAAAGAAACTGTCATTTGTTGTATTATTCTCTTGCTTCTCAAAAGAAACAAAAAGAATCTTACAATGTAATTATATATATTATAGTTTAATGAGACCCCAAAAAAAAAAAAAAAAATATATATATATATATATATATGAATTATGTATATATATTAAGCTCAAGTTCTATAAGCACAATAAAAATAACTGATAAAAGTCTTAAGATTGTTGAAAAACTTTTTACTGATGTGCATATGTAACTTATAAATATGAAATTTTCTAGCAGTACAATCTTCATAAAATTGAAGAGGATAAAATTAGTTATAATACTTAAACAATAAATTAAAATATGATAGTAAATAAGCATACAAATTGAGATAGAATATAAATTAAACTTTGAACTTAAAGTTGTAGAAAAGTAAACCAAAATTGAGATGATATGGAGGCTCAAGTTGGATTCGATGTCCTTCAGACTTTTAACGCCCCCTTACGGTGCTTTCGGTTGACTGGTACAAGTCTCGCAAGATACAATGATATTTCCTTCATAGTAGGAACACACCAAACTATGAAACTAGCGAACTAAGTATGACAAACTTTCTCTATTATGATGCACAACGTTATAGTGATTAATTGAAGATATTGTTCCGCTTCTTTTCATTTTCGTGACTTCCGTCTTTTTCTCTTTTTAATGCCAGCAAAACACACACATATTTATAGGCAAACTTTTTAATGGGAGTCATCATTACCCACCATTATATATATAATCAATTGCACAAATATTCTAGCAAGCATGGCAAGAGTTCACAGACTTTATAGCAGGCAAGGCATCTTTGCACACAAAGCTTAGTAAGCATGCTTCACAAAGTTTGATAAAGCCATGGTGCACAAAAACTAATACACGCATAGGGCACAACATCTAATACAAGTTATTATTATAGAATATAATATCATTTTCATTCAAACTTTCAAATTCTCATATATATATATATATATATATATATATATATATATATATATATATATATATATATATATATATATATATATATATATCTCTCTAGCTTTCCAAGTATGGAAGCGAGGGCATGTAGCACGTTAGGGTTTGGGTTATCGACGTTAGAAGTAATGTTATCCATTAATGCATTTGATTGCACTATCAACCCTTCATTGGCATCCTCCTCGTCCTTATTCTCCTCCGTGTTTGCCTCTTCCACTCCTCCTCCTCCTCCGCCTCCGCCTCCACCTTCTTCACATTTTCTTTGCCTCTCCTCATCCACTACAGCCGTCGTCGCTATAGCTGCTTCACCCGTCGGTGGCTAAGGTGGCGATTGGGATTCTGATGCTTCCGCCTCCATTTCTATACTAATAAACCCTAAGAAATTTTATTGAAACGAAAAAAAAGAAATCGAGAAAACAAGAAAAAAAAAGTTGGTGTGTCTGTGTTTCTTTTCGCTGTGTTTCAAGTTTTGTATAGAAGAAAGATAGGAGTGAAAAGTAAGCAAAAGTGTGGTTGCGTGTTTTTATTTAGGACAAATTGGACAAATAGTGTCTATTGTTTATAAATTTTGTACAAATAGTCCCTATTATTTTAGAAGTCATATGATTAGTCTTTATTATTTGTAAAAGTTTCACCAATAGTCCTCATTATTTCAAAAGTCACTTAGTTAGTCCTCATTGTTTGTAAAAATCTCTTCATTAGTCCTCAGTGTTTTCAAATGTAGAGACTTTTGCAAACAATATGGACTAATTTAATGACTTGTCAAACAATGAGGACTATTGATAAAACTTTTACAAACAATGGAGACTAACTACGTGACTTTTAAAACAATAAGGATCATTTGTCAAAAAATTGTAAACAATAGGGACTATTTGTGAGATTTGCCCTTTTATTTATAGGTGTATGTTTGTGTGTGAGTGAACGTCACTCCTGACTTTGAGTCATATTCCTCGAATTATAAGCCTTTTTTTTATAGTAAATATCACTTGTGTTACATATAATTATCACGATGCTCCCTTATGATTTGAAAAATATCTCGTTACCTCATTGCATTTTTAAAAGTGATCACATAACTCCCTAGCGTTATATTTTTCATTAAACGTATATGTCACACGGTACTGATGCAAGTTGACATTTTTTTAAGCCTTAAATAAAGCATAAATGGTCCAAAAAGTCCTTGTTCAATAAAATTCACATATTTGACCAAAACAAAGAAAAGAAAATTCACATGTTTGATCAAGAAAAAAAAACAAAAACAAAAACCACAAGAACATTAAAAAAAATGAATTATTATTTTTTTTTTAAAGTTACCTTCCAAACATCCCCTATCCCCGCCCTCTGTACCCGTACCTGTTCCCCTACCCCAATGCACCCCCCACCCACGGAGCAGCAGCAACAGCGTGGTACGTGTTGTGTGGGGGTGGGAGTAGGGGTGGAGGAATGGGGATGGGGGTTGGGGGTGAAGGGCTGCTTGGGGTGGGAGAGGTGTGGGGATGGATGTGGGGGTGGGGAGCAGATTGGGGTTGGGGTAGGGGGGGCGGGTGTGGGTTGGAGAAGATGAAGAATAAATAATAAAAAATAAATACATATTAAAAAAAGGGCAAATTGATCAGTTTAATAAATTTATTAATGGTGTTTTACAAAAATTAATAGGAGGGGGCCGTGTGATCACTTTTAAAAATACAAGGGGTATCGTGATAATTTTAAAAGTATAGAGGACGACATGAAAATTATGTGTAATACAGGAGGTAACATGATATTTCATTCGTATTAAGTAGCATATCTTTTGTAAGCTTTATTATACACAAGATTTAGTTTAAATTTCTTAATTTGTCTCTCTTACAATATACTATATTTATATTTTTATATATTTTAATAAGTACGTCGACCCAATCACCTTTTATTATATTTAAATAATCTCAAACTATTCTTCTACCGCCCCAGTTTCCATACTAAGCTAAAATCATTTTTTTTCTATTTAACGAAAGTCTAAGCCATACAACATAAATTAAAAATATTATCCATAAAATTAATCTCGCAATCTCTCACACTTACAATAAAAACATACTACTAGACCAAAAACGTGTTGGTGCTAAAACCATTCTTCCATTTCTCACACTCCACTTTCCATACTAAGCTAAAACCATTCTTCCATTTTATTCTCGTTCTGATCATATTCCAGGGTCTATTAATTCCATTATATCCTAACCTCCAATCATTCCAACACAGAACACGCAAACGAAATATAGCAAGTAGATTTTTCAAAAAGTCTGACTGTCAGTCAGGCTTTTTACACACAAAATATTGGGGCCATATATATGTGGGGGAACATTCATTGTGAGTAAAAAAACCTAACTGATTGATTAGTCAAACTTTTTGAAGAGTTTTCCAATAGAGCAATCCGACAATGATTGCCACATAGTATAGTGTGCTCCATGTGGTCATGACATAAACCAAAAAAGTTCACTTTGTAAGTGGACCTATACACTCATCATGCTACCTCTGTTGGTGCACCTCAGTAATATCTAATGTCTTTGTTTCAATTGATTTCGATAGTGATACTAGTCTTGTTTTATAATGCTTTTATTCAACACAATAAATAAAATACGACAAATTATTTTTTAACAGTTTAAACAATCCGAACTTATGTATATTAAACAATTTTTGATTTAAAACTCACTATCGATACCTATTTATAAAATTACATTCAATATACTTATCTGTAAAGGGCATTTTTCAGACATTTTACGATAACATTCTTTCCTTATATATCTCAATATAAAGTACGCCACACCTCTCAAAGGGGAAAAAAGAAGAAAGGAAATCAAGGATCACGTGTGCCTGGATAAATGGAGAAAGTGATAAAGGGGCTATATGAAGCAGCAGTAGAGGGCAATGTAACTTTCTCGATCAATTTGCTACAAGAAGATGCACTTATTCTTGAAAGATGCATGGTTACATCCTTTGGAGAAACCCCATTGCATATAGCAGCAATGATAGGGCACGTTGAATTTTGATTAGATCTATATATTAAGACTAAAGCCTAAACTAGCTGCAGAGTTGGATTCCAGGAGATCATCACCACTTCATTTGGCATCAACAAAAGGGCACGTCAACATTGTCAAAGCTTTGTTATCAGTCAAACCTGAGATGTGTTCTGCCTGCGATGGCGATGGAAACAATCCACTTCATGTTGCAGCCATGAAAGGCAATGTTGGTGTGTTGAAAGAATTGGTGAAAGCCCAACCTGATACAACTCGTACGAGAGTGGACAGAGGGGAGATCATACTGCACCTGTGTGTACAATATTATCAGATGGATGCTTTGAAGCTCCTAATTGAAGATTTGGATTGATAAGGAATTATGGAATGCTAGGGATGATCAGGGGAACACCATATTACATCTTGCTGTGGCTGACAAACAAATTAAGGTACGATATATTATGCCTCCATCAATTCATCAAACTTTGTTTAAAACTAATATTTGGTAATAGGTGGGATAGTACAAAATTTTATATAACATAGTAATTAATAAAGTAAAACTAGCATACTAGGTCCTTGGTCCAGGTCTGAGTTGTAAACCAGCAAAATGGGTAGTGAGTTTTAAACTTATGACTTTTTGATACTTAAACTCTAAGGTAGCAATTAGTACACTCGAATGAATTTCAACAAGAATGGAATTGGCCAAGGACTGGAATGAAACTGAGAATGTGAATGATATGTTTGCTATGCTCTAAAAATAAAGAGTAGTAATGAGAATATCTTGTATAATATGACGAATTTGCCATTTTATTATTATAGTATTAAAAATAAGAATAAATATGAACATAATCGTAAATAACATAAACAAAATAAATAATAATGATAATAATAACAACAACAACAAAAATAAATAAATAAATAAATAAATAATAATAATAATAATAATAATAATAATTGTTGTTGTTATTGTTGTTGTTGTTGTTGTTATTGTTATTTTGTTATTATTATTTTTATTATTATTTTAATTATTATTTTATTATTATTATTATTATTATTATTATTATTATTATTATTGTTATTGTTGTTGTTGTTATAAAACAAACTACATATAAACGTTATGTTATATGGGGATATAGTAGTCAAGTTCATTCACAAACACATGAGAATTGACTAATTCTATATGTTTGCTATGGAATGATTATTCCCATGTATGCGGGAATGTGATTATTTTGGGAATGAAATTTTCAAGTTCATTCCTTCATACTAAGCATAGAAATCAAAAAGAATTGGGAATGTCATTTCATTCTAACCACATTCTAGTATACTAATTGCTATCTAATATCATGTGAAGTTACCACCTCATCTAATGATTTAAACTCTTAAAAAAAATTTGTTATATTATTTATCTTTGACATAACATTTAGGAATGACTTGGGTGATAGGTCGACCTTACAATATTATCCTCGAATTAATGTTGGTCGAGCTAGTGTGGTTGGGAGATGGGCCTAAACTGCCATGAACCCTAGGGACGTGGCCCAATCAACTTATTTGTTCCACTTTATTGCTCCGTCTTTATTCATACAACCCATAAATAGTACGACCCACAATACATCATGGTAACTAATTCTCAATACTTTTATCATTTTCTTAAATTATTTCGATTTGGTTATAGCGATTATTGACTTGAACGTCGTACCTTATCCTTTGCAATTGAGCCAGAGTTGTTCATTTTACAAGTTTACGACTCAAACGTAGACCATGGTTCTAGTATGTTAGTTTTAGTCTTATCACATAGGACCAACGCCTAATTTTGATATCATGTTAGATAACTTGAGGTTTTAGGAGCCCAAGTTGTTCATTTTACAAGTTTACGACTTGGACGTGGATCAAACCTAGTATGCTATTTTTTACCTTATCACATAGAAGCAAAATCCAATTATGATATCATGTTAGACAACTTGAAGTTGCATCCTAAAAGAAATTGCTATAAGGTGGAGTAGTACGAGATCTGATCTTGAATATCCTAATTTATATATGTAGGACAATTGGATTCTCCAACATCCCCTTCACGTGTAACCCATGATTAATTGATTGACGTGGTGAAAGAAGTACGTAGATAGATAAAATAGGACCAAGACCTAACTCTGGTACTATATTAAATAATTAAAATTTTATCCTAAATTAATTGGTATTAGATGAAGTAGTATAAAATTTTATACATACTAGTCTTGAATATGATTTATCCACGTGTGGGACAATTTAATTTTCAATATATTTATGCTTTTCTATCATTTTCTAACATGACTAAAAACTAATGTGGCATGTCCTCCACAATACACAAATCAAGGGGTTGAGTTAATATAAAATTGGCAAACCAATTAGCTTCCCTCTTATTTGTCTCAAGGTTGTTGTAGCACTTGTCCATTTCTTCCTTAGAAATTGAAGAATTCTTTCATTTTTTTCTGGTAAAAGCGAAAAATCTCTTTAAATTTTGACAAAATTATATGTTAGGTCCCATTATCTCATAATAATAATAGTGATGACAATAATAGTAATAATAGTTTAATAAAGCATAATTTAGAAAAGTGTGACAAAAAATATTGCTTTGTTATCAAATACAAGGAGCAGTAAGCAATATTCTTTTAATCATAAATTAGGATTACTACATTATTTTCATAGTACAAGATGATTTAACATGTAAATTCAACAAAATTTTACCTTTTTCCCAAAAACTAACAAGTATATATTTACTTAGATCATGGTCTCGTGAATCCCTACCTTAGGTAGTCTAATCCACTTGTTCAATGAATTATACTCTATTGGGTAAAGAATTTTTCTAAGATATATGGTAGGTCCATATTTTTAAAATGACACATCACATGGAAGAATACTTAAGAGAAATCAGTCTATTTGGTGTTCTTGGTGCCGATCTGGTCAAGCAAAATCTCAATACACTCTCCAGCTCTTTCCATCTGTTCCTTTATACTTTTAATGTGGTCAACCACTGATAATGAGGGGTCGAAAAATTACTCATACCACACTCTATTTACTATCTTCCAATTGCTAACATAAATAAACCCAAAAAGTTATGCATGCAGATCATAAAGTATTTGCTTGTCACAACCTCAATTGATGTGAATGTACAAAACTCCTATGAGTTAATAGCGCTAGACATTTTAGCAAGGAGTCGAAGAAACGCGAAAGATTTGGATATTGCAGATTGTCTTCAACAAGCTGTAGCCCAAAGATCAAAAGAAATACCATTACCAGAACCAGAGTTCAAAAATCATATTGATGTGAGAAGAAGATTGCCATCATCCGCTTCAAAGAGCCGAAACTTGCTCAAGGCGAAAATGCTATATGCAGAATCGTCTTTCGGTTCGCGAGATGGGAACAGTTGGAATAATTATTTCGAGAAACAAGATGAATGGTTGAACAAACAGCACGATGCTTTAATGGTTGTGATGTGACTATATTTGCAACACTCAAATCATTATATTTGTACTACATTTGCATCTTAACTTAAGAATAAATGCAACACTTATATACTTTCGATGCAATATAAGATAATACTGAAAAATGAAAAATCAGACCCGAAACGATCCAAATTGTAAGTCAAGAAGTTAGAATGTGATGTTCTGTGAATTGGTGGTTGAACAGATCTTATAGAGAAGAAATTTGGCCGAAACTAGCACAAAATCGGACTCGGAACATTGACCAGGATGATCTTGAATAATGACCCATGTCTGTTTTTGGAAAATCATACCAGTTTTTTGGGTAGAAACGACCTTATGAGCAAAACGCAGGACAAAGTCCTGCGCACAGTGAGATTTTAGCCACATTCTATCGTTTGGAGGGTCAAAACAGTGAAAAATGCCCGAAGGTGCCGCGGTCAACGATCCGGTCAAAGTCAACAAATGCAAAAAAGTCAACTATTTTCATAATTTTGCCTATAAGTAGGGTATCAACCCTTTGAGAATTTTGGAATTAATTTTGGAATATTATCAATATTTTTTGTATAATTTTGAGTTAATTCCAGTTAGTTTTAATTTAGTTGTAGTTAATTAGTTAGTAGGATACGGGGGAAGTCCCGCCTAAGTAGCTCTTATTCGGAAAAATTTTGCCCGAATAACTACTTTTAGGGGGAGTCCGACCCAAGTAGTTTTTATCTTGGGGAGATTCTGCCCAAATAACTTTTAATAGGAAAGCTCTTATTCGGAGAAAACTCATCCCTAATAGTTATGGAGGAGCCTTTCTTGACTCTCTTTTATTTACATAACTCGTATCCATTTATGTCTGAGTAGATTGATATCTAGGAGTGAATATTGTAAATGATAGTATTTTAATATATGGTTTCGAATTTAGTTTATTCAATTCATATTTCAATGTATGACTTGTTTTAATTCAGTATTCATACGTAATGCTTTCAAAGTAGATGTTATAAATGCTTTACTTTCGTATCATAATATTACATTTGTAGTTGATATTATGATTACATTACTTTAGTGTCATATAATTGTTTTAATCATGAGTCTATAGGTTGTACCATACACTCCCATGAAACTATAGGTTGTACCATAGTTTCTATATGTAAGGTTAATTCCTTAGTTTAGTTTGCCTTGTTGTACTTGGTTAAAATAAACTAAGTAGATTAACTAGATTTATAGCTTTTAGCTTAACCGGGTGTCTGCTTGTAACTTAAGCCCTTGCAGAATTAGATAACCTAGATATCGAGTCTATATTAATTGCCTTATTTACCCTAGATCACTACCCCCTTGTATTCATATTTAGTTAGTTGTAGTTTCATTTACATTTCCGCACCTTACTCAAACTCTAATTGCGAAACTATCACTCAAGCATTTTAAACACTTTCACACTACTTCACTAACTTAACTAACGAGCTTCCCTGTGGTACGATTTCGCACTTAAAGCACACTACATTACGAAAATTCGTGCACTTGCAGGTATTTAAACTTGGTCTATTTTAAACATTTTTCACACAACAACCTCGTAAGCATCAGGTTGTAGCATCACTCATTGCAATGATGGCTTTCCAAGCTAGTGTCTAGCAAGACAATAACGAATGCCATATAACAAAAAAGTCTGTATTAACAAATCAAGCTCCAAAAGGTTACAAGAGATTTGTAATTTTCAACACGGTTAGTTTCATGATATCTCATCTCTCAGCATCATACTACTACTCATAAGCGGCTTGCATTTCAAGCAAAAGGTGTTTACGTGGATTTTGATGGTGATCATGTGGATATTAGTATCATCAACTGCAATAACTTATTTAGCTTCCTTGTTGGCCTCTACTCCCCTGGAAGAAGGAAATACAGTTGAAAGTTTAGCATCTTCTGCTATACTTGGATGGCTTGGCTTGATGGCTCTTCTTGTTCTGGTGCATACTATTCGCCTCATATTAGTCGCTGTTCGGAAAGTTGGGAGATGCTTCACAAGAGAAAGGAGACGATCGAGTTCAACAAACCTGAATAGCACTGGTACCGTTGTCTAATACATCATCGAAACTCATTTGTTGTTCCTGATAAGTGACCACCTCATAATACAAAGTTATTACGCTTTAGCTCCACGGGCGTACGAACCGCAAAAGAATTAATGAAGTGTCAAATAGGGCAAACAAACATGTTTACTCCCTTATGTTTATTGTATTTGATAAGTTTGTTCTCTATCTTAAAAAGTGTTAGTTTTTTGTCCCTTATATATGTCATCGTTAGTCTTTTGACCTTTTACTGTCTGACGATTGATAATTTGTTCATATGTTTGACAATAATACTCATGCAAGTGACGTTTGAAATCAACAAAAGGCTAAAGGACTAAAATTGACGTAACTAACATACACGAGAGATGAAAAACTAACATCTTTAAATAGATAACCTATTTGTAAAACATAACAAAGATTAGGTACTAAGCTTGTCATTAAGCCCGCCAAATATCTAAAACCTTGAGCCCTACCACCATCACTGACGGAGGCACCTTTACCTCAGGGTGTGCGTAGCACACCATGAGTTGGGGAAAATAACAGTTTTTTTAGTGTTAAAACAATGATAAATATGAAAAGTAAAAGTGATGGGAGGTAGAAAAGCGATGGAATGTGCCTTATTTTTACTTTTTTACCAACATTTTTTTAATTATTTCTCTTGTTTTCTCATGTTGAGAATAATCAAAACTTTCTTTTGTACTTATATCTATCATCAATGGAACAAGAGAAAAAATAGAGTCTATGGCAATGGCACTGCTACTGAGGAATATGTTCTTTGAAGAATTATTGCAGATGTTAAAACACAAAAGAAATTATGTAGATAGCCTAGATAATATATTCTTTTGCACAACGATTATGCTTGGATGATCTTCGTTGTAATTGTTCAACTACTTGTTAATGAGATAGAATGAAAAGAATTATTTATCCAGCAAAAAAATAATTAAATATATATATATACACACACATAATTGTATATTTTGTACTTCTATTAAGTGGAATGAGTGTGAGAAAATGTGAGAAAGTATAGAGAGAAAAGAGAGAAAAATATAAGAAATAACTAGGCAGTCTTAATCAAATATACGATTGGATGGTGATTTCTTATCCGATAAAGATAAAATTTGGTGAGTAGTTTGCTACCAAATTTCTACAATTAGAACGGTGTGGAATGGATTTGGAGGTCACTAAAGTTCATTTTATGCTGCATGTACAATTGCTCATTTTCTTGTTATTTTTATATATAGGTTATTGTTTTAATTTATGCATGTTATGCATAGAATATTTTTATTGTTCATTGTTATTTTTATATATAGGTTATTTATTGAATTGGGAATGAATTAAATTGTTTCAAAGAAAATTAATTTCTGAGCAATAATTTTCGTGTACATCTAACGGAAGGGACTTTTTCTATTACAATGACTCTAATTATTTATTTTTCTCTCTTCTATATGTCATGTCATTAATATATTGAAGGGGAATCATACTTTGAAGACTCCATATTATATGCTTAGTGCTTACATTTTTTTTGCTAACATGGGTTAACATCCCTACTAAATCAGCCCACAAAATATAGACCAAATTAGCCGCCATCTACTGACATCGAATGAAACAAGCCGACATTCTCTCGTTGCCCTAATGGCTAAAGTGCATTATAAGAGAGGGAGACGCCTTCAAAACTTTTTTTGTGCTAATTGGTTTAGTAATAATATATTGTGGTACGTAATCATCAAAATATGATTTTAGACATAAAACCGACAACTTTTTCATATTTTATATAAAAAATGATACATAAATAAGTGTCTCCACTCTTAGTTATGCACTCCGCTATGATAATACATACCCCTACTCTCAGCATTTGGCTCCGCCGGCTAATTAGTATCATCCGTCAGCCAATAGCCACTACCGATGCCGCCACCACCATGCCTCCAACATATCAACTACAATTCAAATGTCGAATCAAGATCCCCAGTCCCCACATTACCACAAAGTCAGGAACTTCATTGTCACCACTTGTTTCAATTGACTCCGAGTCTCCTCCGACAATGATACTAGCTTTGCCATTTTATGCTTTCTATAGCATTGTGCAGACCTCTTTCTAGAAAGTCTCACTGTATATCTCAGTGTAAAAGGTTGCCACCCATTAAGGGAAAAAGAAGAAAAGAGAAAAGATTTAAGTGTGCCAGAAGACATGGAGAGAGTGGTGAAGGGACTATATGAAGCAGCAATAGAAGGGAGTGTAACTTCCTTGATCAATTTGCTAGAAAAAGATGCAATAATTCTTGAAATAATTAAGGTGTTGGAACTTATTTGAACCAACTCCTTCCTTTACATATAGAGTAAATGGGCATTTAAGGATGTTGTTCGAGTCATCCTAACAAGAAGATCAAGAGTTTAAGAGTGTACCTTCTGAAGTTCTCTAACATATTGTCCCCAATATTCTTGTAGGCTCTTTTTTCTCAAATAAGTCAAAACAACTATTCTGTTTATGCAAGTGAAAATTGTTCATCCTAGATGTGAATTAACGTTTAGCCCCACCATGGCATATAGACCACAAGGTTCGACAAGAAAGAAGTGTTATATAAAATCTTGAGTCCCACCACCCTAAATGTCACCACCATCATAGTACCTACTCGTAACCTTTATCAATACTTGCTAAGCCTCAATAATTTAAACTGTCCTTGTTTGAATAGTCACCGACCATGACACTAGCCTTCTATGTTTTTTGTTCCATTGTTTGAGAAGAGATGACTCACGTTATAATGTTACGTAAGACATCTAATGATTGAGAATTGTTGATATAATTTTTTATATTTTATTTTTTGCTAAGAAATTGTTGGTACAATTATAATTATAAAATGATGTAGACAGTTTATTGTTAAATTTCGTTTATAACATCATCTTGTTATAAAAGGATTCTTACTCTTATATCCTATAAAGTTTGCCATAACCCACTAAGGGGAAGGAGAAGAAAAAGAAAAAAGATCGTGTGCCTGGATAGATGGAGAAAGTGTTGAAGGGGTTATATGAAGCAACAGTGGAAGGGAGTGTAACTTCCTTGCTTAGTTTGCTTTGAAAAAAATACCGATGATAAAACCGTACATGTCATCAAAGTTTAAATTCCAGTTCCATGCTCCCAATTCTAAAGAAACTAACACACTCTTAATGTGTGTGTATGTATGTATGGATCGCATTTGAACTTGTTTGCATGAATCTCATTTGAATTTGTTTACAATAGAGTGATGTCACATAATATACATATGTATTTTTTTTTTTTTTGGGGCGTAGTCAATGATATAAGTAGATTCCATATCATAATGCAATATAATATTAGCATATTAGGAAATCAAAATATAATATTGCATTATGATGGACAAGCTGTGTTGTAAAGCAATTCATTAATTTGTAAGACAAATAAATAATGATAGCAACTTGTTTAAACTACCCTCTACTTCTATGGGCAATAATGCTAGGAATACTTATTCCAAGAGTTTTGCTCGTGCATGGAACAATAGAACAAACTTCCCCTTCGAATAGAATCGGATTTTCATACTAAAAATTTGACATTGAAATTTTTAAATTTACATCTTCATCTAAAAAATTAAATTTTAAGTCATTTTTAGGTCAGTGTATTAAGACAGTTGTTCTCATGACTTCCCGAGCCCTCCATGACATGGGTTTTATTTTAGTTATATATTAACTTCAACCTCTCCCGAAATAAAAAATAAAAAAATAAATGAAAGAGTAATATTTTTCTTTGAGCCAATATTCTTTTAAACAAGTAACTTCATACTTGAAAAAAGGATCCAGGATTAGTAAACAATCAGCCATCTGCTAGTCGTAATGCAGGAGGCACATTCATTTGCTGAAACCCCTAATGTATTGCAAGTATCATCTTATTGCATGCATGCTTCTAAAGGGCAAATTCTTGTTCCATGAGCCCATTGATCGATCATGAGTCAGGTGGTAAATTCACATGGTATGAGGTGGTTAGGATCATCATGGGTGTCGATGATAATAATAAATATAATAATTTTTCTCCAACAATTTAAAGTTTTAAATAATATGGTAATTTAATATGAAATCAAACGGTCTTGAGTTCAAATTTCGCCACCATTCATTTAAAATAATTAAAATTATCTACCTGCAAGGCTTAAGAACGAGTCTCGCTTACACATTCGGAGAATATTGAAGATAATAAATAATTATAATAATCCATGTTTAATAGCTAAACTTTTAGATAATGTGGTATTTGGGGTAAGCTAGATTAGCTTGGTGTTCCTTTCTGATTTTCACAGCCCTGAGGTCATAAAATTTTGAAATGGAAGAATCTGATCTTCCATCTCACAATAATCATGTGCATCACAAGGTCTATTTTCATTCTGACTTTATATTGGAGTTAACAGCAACCTGTTTTCTCTCCTTTTGTTTTGTTTGTTTGTTTGTTTTTTTTTAATGTTATTTTTGTCTTGCTATCGTTATCTTTTGCTTGAGGTTATTCTCCAGTTGGTTTTACAAATGAGTTTAATTAGTATGTTGATCACCACGCCAGAGAGAGAGAGAGGAGAGGAGAGGAGAGGAGAGGAGAGGAGAGGGAGGAGGGGGTAGAGAGGGAGAAAGCACCATTTAAATATTTATACATATTTTGTGTGGCCAAATGGAAATCCTAGGGTTACATTATTAAGGCTTTTATATTAATCCTAAGTCCTAACCATAAATTTTTTTATAATTATATCCAAACGCCTATAAATAACCAACCCTACTTTGTGAAATAACCGTCTCCGAAATCTTTTTTTTTGTAGTATGTCACAGTCAGACCTTTTTCAATGTATAAAAGCTTAAAGGTAAATTATACAAATGGTCCCTATTATTTTACTAAAATTTTAAATTTATTCCTATTATTTAAAATTAGTCAATTTAGTCCCTATTATTTTTTAAAAAAAATTAAATTTGTCCCTATTATTTAAAATTAACCAATTTAGTCCTCATTGTTTTCTAAAAAATCAATTTAATCCTTATTGTTTCCTAAAAAAAATTAGTTTAGTCCCTACACATAACCCCTATTTGGGAACTAAATTTAAAAATTTTAAAAAATAATAGGGACTCAATTAACTAATTCTAAGCAACAAGAATAAATTTAAAATTTTGGGGAAAAAATAGGGACCATTTATGACACTTTCCCAAAGCTTAAATTCGCAGAAGCATGTTAACTATTATGCCTTTTATGGCCCCTAAATTTTTAAATATATATATATATATATATATACGTAGAAAAGTTGTTAATTCAAACAGCTTCAGCAATGTTGAGCAAGTGCTTCAGCCCGGTCGGCAAACTGGTTTGCATCCATTGCTGCAACAACAAAGACAGAAACAGTTAAGCATCAGGAAAAAGAGTAAACGGAAGAAAATAGCCCCCAACAGAGGGCTCCTCATCCCCTTCACTGTATGAATGAATAGATGGATTCTGGGAATTTGAGGGTGACTCAGCCATTGAATGAGAAGAAAGGATGAAGGAAACACGTACCTATAAGGGTTACAGGAAAGATCGCAGACTGAAGCAAAAGGCCTGGACTTTTCCGGCGAGAGAAGACTTTCTCTAGCGATGAGATAAGAAAGAAGAGGCGGAGAGAATAAAGTTTCGAAGAATTAATGAGGTGTTTTAACAGCTGAACCAGACAGAATCTCGCAAAATCAAGAAGAATGCCCTGAGAAAAGTATAAATAGTCTACTTTCTCATCAGATAACGGTAATTGATCTTTATCCAATTAGCTTACATTATCGTCTTCTTCCTCACACAACTTACTAACTTGATTATCGGAGTACTCATGTGGGATAAATTCATGCATGTTCTTTGGTTGCAAATCCCGAAGCTACGCTAGATACACAGAACAGTTAGAGGACAACTTTTCTACCTTAACAAACAATTTTTTTATTTGATTTTTTAAAAACTAGGAGATCCTCATACTGATATACAACTCTCCCAAATTTGGGAAGCTAAACCAACCCCAATCCCATTCCAACATAGGGCGTTTTTGAAATAAAAGAAGTTATTAAAGTAAAACTAAAATAAAGGTTTTCTAAAATAAATGATATGATTGATAAAAAATAAAGAAGTGAAACTAAATTAAAGAGATTCCTAAAACTAAGAAATGACTCCAAATCCCTTTAAATTTTCTACATTTTGGGGATTTAGAGTCATGCCACTTTTTTTGGGGATCCCCTATATATTTTTGTTTCATTCCAATATTTTCCTTACTTTTAATCAATATCCTCATTATATTTTAAGAAATTCCTATTTAATTTCACTCAATGAGCTTCTCTATTTTTTTTTATTTCTTTTTGTCATTCTACAATTCGAAAGAATATGAGATTGTTTCTTCACCGCAAATGTTGAAATGTTGAAAATCAATTTAAAGATCACCTAAAATTTAGGAAATCATATAGGTAAGGCGTTGGAACTTATTTGAACCAACTCCTTCCTTTACATATAGAGTAAATGGGCATTTAAGGATGTTGTTGGAGTCATCCTAACAACAAGATCAAGAGTTTAAGAGTGTACCTTCTGAAGTTCTCTAACATATTGTCCAATATTCTTGTAGGCTCTTTTTTCTCAAATAAGTCAAAATAATTAATGTGGACATTTTGTTTACCTCAAAACCGTTTGATTACATTTCAGATTTTTACACAAATTCCTTGTCTTTGAATTTTTCGCCTTACATCTCAGAATAGAAAAACAACTATTCTGTTTATGCAAGTGAAAATTGTTCATCCTAGATATGAATTAACGTTTAGCCCCACCATGGCATATAGGCCACAAGGTTCGACGAAAAAGAAGTGTTATATAAAATCTTGAGTCCCACCGCCCTAAATGTCACCACCATCATAGTACATACTTGTAACCTTCATCAGTAATTGCTAAGCCTCAATAATTTAAACTGTCCTTGTTTGAATAGTCACCGACCATGACACTAGCCTTCTATGTTTTGTTGTCATGCTCCGAGTCCAAACACTCAAGTCAATTCTAATAGTTCAAAATGGTTAACTCAAATTATTTCTTATACCCACTTATAAACTACACAAACATATTGTGTCTCACCTATGTGGGATGTCACAATTGCACACCTCTTTGAGAAGAGATGATCACTCACGTTATGATGTTACATAAGAGATTTAATTATTGAGAATTATTGATACAATGTTTTATATTTTATTTTTTGCTAAGTAATTACTGATACAGTTATAATTATAAAATAATGATCTAAATAATTTATTGTTAAATAATTCCATTCATAACATTGTCTTATTATAAAAGGATTCTTACTCGTATATCCTATAAAGTTTGCCATAACCCACTAAGGGGAAGGAGAAGAAAAAGAAAAAAGATCGTGTGCGTGGATAGATGGAGAAAGTGTTGAAGGGGTTATATGAAGCAACAGTAGAAGGGAGTGTAACTTCCTTGCTTAGTTTGCTGCAAAAAGATGCACTCATTCTTGAAAGATGCATGGTCACATCCTTCGGAGAAACCCCTTTGCATATTGCAGCAATGCTTGGGCACGTCGAATTTTGCTCGGAACTATTAAGACTAAAGCCTGAACTGGCTGCAGAGTTTGATTCCAGGAGATCATCAGCACTTCATTTGGCATCAGCAAAAGGGTACATTGACATTGTGAAAGCTTTGTTATCTGTCAAACCCGAGATGTGCTCTGCTTGCGATTGTAATGGAAACAATCCACTTCATGTTGCAGCCATGAAAGGCAAGGTTGTGGTGTTGAAAGAACTGGCGAAAGCCCAACCTGATGCAGCTCGTGCAAGAGTGGATCGAGGAGAGACCATATTGCACCTGTGTGTAAAATATTATCAGGTGGATGCTTTGAAGCTCCTTGTTGAAGATTTGAATGATGAGGAATTATTGAACGCTAGGGATGATGAAGGAAACACCATATTACATCTTGCTGTGGCTAACAAACAAATTGAGGTACGATTTAATTAAGTCCCGATTACTCCACCAAAAGCTTCAAATTTCCAAAGAGAGATTAGTTCTTGAAACTTGTTTTAGGATTTATAACGTAGCCTTCGCTCTTTGTGTACTCTCCTGTTTGTTTCTTCAAGAGCATATGCACTAACAAGTTTTAAATTAGATCGTTTCATTTTCCTTTTTTGGGAAAAAGCAAAAAAGAAATTACATGTTAGGTTAATCATAATCTAATAATATCATAATTTATACGAAGGGCAAATTTCACAAATAGTCCCTATTGTTACCATTTTATCTCAGTTTAGTCTCTATTGTTCCATTTGTCTCAATTTAGTCCCTATTGTTTACAAAAAAAATCTCAATTTGGTCCCTTCCGTCAAATAAGGGTTAAATCTAACAGAAAGTTGGTCACATGCACCGCACGTGACCACGGTCTCAGGGGCAATTTTGGAATATAATAATAAATGTTCAATTTAGTCCTCAATGTTTTGAAAAAGTTTTATTTAGTCCTCAATGTTTTGAAAAAGTTTCATTTGAGTCCTTAATGTTTTAAAAAATTTCAAATAAGTCCTCAATATTTTAAAAATGTTTAAAATAAGTCCTCAATATTTTAAAAATATTTCAAATAAGTTCTCAATATTTTAAAAATATTTCTAATAAGTCATCAATATTTTATAAATGTTTCAAATAAGTCCTCAATATTTTGAAAAGATTTCAATTAAATCCTTATTGTTCTATAAAGTTGAAAATAAACCCTTAAGGTCCCCCATCTCTTAAACACACAAGGTTTGGGTGGTTAACAAGGAGGAAATAGACTTGTCTTGATGGATGTAGCTCAAAAAATTTAGTCGAGTTAGCTTGTAACTAATAAGTGATAGATAACTAAGATAGCGTCCGCGAAACCAAATTCGAATTTGTCAAAACCAAAATTAGGGAAGTCACAATACGTAAACAAAGAGGCAGAATAAGGACACAATATACGTTACCAACTACAGACCTTTAGCATTTTTCATTTGAATACCTGTTATGAAAACAATCATAAACACCTCAACATTAGAAAAAATGATGTTTCTTCATCCTTAATAAAAAAAAAAAAACATAACAATAATATCATCAAAGCATCAGTCATAAAAGCCTGTCATAATCCCATAACCTGTCATAAAAAAAAGTCATTAAATATGGTTAAAGTCGTTACATTTAGCTATCATAGTCCCATCCATATACAAAAATTATCTTTACATATCCTGTCATAATCCCATCCATTTACAAAAATATCCATCAGTCATGTCATAACCTATTTGTAACCCATCCACAAAAAACCATTGGGTTGACTAACTTTGTTCATAGCATGTTCATTCATCAATATGAACAAAGTTACAAAAAATATCCATCAGTCCTGTCATAACCTATTTGTAACCCATCCACAAAAACCACTGGGTTAACTAACTTTGTTCATACCATGTTCATTCATCAATATGAACAAAGTAAGGACTTAATTGAAATCTCAAAATATTGAGGACTTATTTGAAACATTTTTAAAACATTGATGACCTATTTGAAATATTTTTAAAACATTGAGGACCTATTTGAAACATTTTTAAAACATTGAGGACTTATTTGAAATATTTTTAAAACATTGAGGACTCAAATGAAACTTTTTAAAAACATTGAGGACTAAATTAAACTTTTGTTGTTATATTCCAAAATTACACCCCTGAGACCGTGGTCACGCGCGGTGCCCGTGACCAACTTTCTGTTAGATTTAACCCTTATTTGACGGAAGGGACCAAATTGAGATTTTTTTGCAAATAATAGGGACTAAATTGAGACAAATGGAACAATAAAGACTAAACTGAGACAAAAGAGTAACAATAGGGACTATTTGTGAAATTTGCCCTTTATAAGAATATAATAATAGTTTAGTAATATCATAATTTAGATAAATATAACAAAACATCTTGCAATGTTACCAAACAAAGGGGCTGTGAACAAGATCTTTATAATCATAAAGCATTGCGAAAATGTGAAAATTTTACAATATTGCAAGATTTACCATTCTTGTAATATATATATATATATATTGGAGAATTTTTCTACATTTAGAGATCCACTATTTCAGTTTTACTCTAGTAACTTTTCCTACTTTTAGTCAATTCTTTATTTTAAGAAATCTTTATTTTATTTACTCTAATAGCTTTCCTATTTCACGGACACTCTATTTTAATGTTTTACTCCAATATATCTCCTTATTTTAATTGAACATATTATTTTAATATTTTTTAATTTATATATATATATATATATATATATATATATATATATATATATATATATATATATACACATTTTTAATATAAAACCTTTTCACTAGCTTTATTTTTTTTTATATATTTGTTCATTGTTATGGAAATATTCTATTTTTATTGATATTAATATTCTATTTTGTGAGTCCATCTATAAACAAACATAAAAATAAGTATAACTCAATTTATTATATTAAATTGTGATTAAAAAATATTAAGTCCTTAAGCATAACTAAAAATTATTAGTATTACAAAGTACAATTAGAAAAACTTAAGACCCTAAGTGTAATTAAGAAACAAAATTATACTAAACTACAATTACTTAACATTAATCTAGACTAGCTATATATATTATAAACTTCTAGCTAGAACATCAGGAATGTGATAGGGACGCAATAAGGGAATTTAAGGATCTCCTAAAAAATAGAGGCATTGTTAAGAATATAATAATAGTTTAATAATATCATAATTTAGATAAATATAACAAAAAATCTTGCATTATTACCAAACAAAGTGGCAGTGAACAAGATCTTTATAATCACAAAACATAAAAATATGTGAAATTTTACAATATTACAAGATTTACCATTCTTCTCCCAAGCCGAACAGTGTTTAGTATCTTTCATATGCTAATTCCAACAACTTTCCTATCATTTTTTTTCCTTGCATTTAGGGAATTTGGAGCATTTTTCTATATTTAGGAATCCCTTATTTCAATTTTACTCTGGTAGATTTTTTCTACTTTTATTCAATCCCTTATTTTAGAAAATTTCTATTTTAATTTCACTCTAAGAGCTTCCCTATTTCAAGGATACTCTATTTTTTGTTTTACTCTAATATCTCCTCTTATTTGAATTAAACATGTTATTTTAATATTTATTAATTTATATTTGTTCATTGTTCATGATAATATTCCATTTTAATTGTTAATATATATATATAACAAGAATGTGCTTGTCCCAATAAAGGACCATGTTTCTGTAACCAGAAACTCAATACCATCACAGATTCTTACAGTCTCATGCTATATATATATATATGTGTGTGTGTGTGTGTGTGTGTGTGTGTGTGTATTTATTAATATTATTTTTCATTTTACTTTTTTAATTTAAAACCTTTTCACTAGCTTTATGTGTTCTATTCATATTTGTTCATTGTTATAGAAATATTTAATTTTTATTGATATTAATTTTCTATTTTGTGAGTCCATCTCTAAAAAAACATTAAAAAATTAGTATAACACAATTAACATATAAATAATTTAATAATAAATACTAATTAAAACTTAACTATAATTAGTATATTAATTGGGATTAAAAAATATTAAATCCTTATGTATAACTAAAAATAATTAGTATTACAAAGTACAGTTAGAAAACTTAAGACCCTAAGTGTAATTAAGAAACAAAATTATCCTAAACTACAATTACTTAACACTATATATGTATATATATATTATACACTAGCTAGACCATTGGAAATGGGATAAGGAACACGATAGGGAATTTAAAAATAGAGTTTCTGATAGAAGAGTTATTGGAGCTGTTTATCACCAACAACTCTTCTAAATATAGGAAATTTTGGAATATAGGGGAGCTCTTGGAGAAGGCCTTTTCAAGTTGCTTAATTCTCTTGTCCAATGCATTACATTCCGTTTACAATCTTTCAATCGCTTACAGAGATAAAAGTTGCAGGTCATAAGGTATTTGCTTGTCGCAACCTCAATTGATGTGAATGCAAAAAATTCCTATGAGTTAACAGCGCTAGACATTTTGGCAAAGAGTCGAAGAGATGCGAAAGATTTGGATATTGCAGACTGCCTTCAACAAGTTGGAGCCCATAAATCAAAAGAAATAGCATCACCACGACCAAATGTACTCGGAAATCATAATGCGAGAAGTTTGACATCATCCACTTCAAAGAATCGAAACAGGATCAAGGCCAAAAAGATCAAACATGTAACTTCAACTTTAGATTTGCGAGGTCGAAACAGTTGGCAGCACTATTTTAACAAACAAGATGTTTGGTTGAATAAACAACGCGATACTTTAATGGTTATAGCATCACTCATTGCAACAATGGCTTTCCAAGCTGGTGTAAGCCCACCTGCTGGTGTCTGGCAGGATGATTCCCGAAAGCATTCAGCAGGGCACTCTATATTGGCATATCGAAATCCAGCACTACACAAGAGGTTTGTAGCTGTCAACACAGTTAGTTTCATTTCATCTATCAGCATCATACTACTACTCATAAGCGGCTTGCCTTTCAAGCGTAAGGTTTTTATGTGGTTTTTGATGCTGATCATGTGGATTTCGTTGTCATCAACTGCAAAGACTTATTTAATTTCCATCACAGTCTCGACCCCCCCGCATGAAAAAGGTTCATGTGTTGCTCTACTGAAGAATACTATACTTGTATGGATTTCCTTGATGGCCCTTCTGGTTCTGGTGCATACAATTCGCCTCATACTCGTGATTAGTAAGAAAGTTAAGAGACGCTTAACAGGGAAAATGAGCCGATCAAGTTCAGGCGACCTGAATAGCACCATGGTCTGATTCATTATGGGAAATCATTTGTTCTTCCATCTAATAAAGACCCTGGAATTTAAGTGTATTGTTATTCCTTAAGATGTGAAACTGCAGAAGTTTATAAGATTGAGTTTGTTTGTGTAGAATGAGAGCTATAGAATTAGAAGTAGAATAATCAATAGTCAATACATGACCTATGAAGGGGTTACGGTACCACGAATGTATTATGCACTTTGGAAAAGTCACGGGTGATAAAACTGTATATTTCATCCAATTTAAATTCCAGTTCCATGCTCCCAATTCTAAAGAAACAAACATACTCTTAATGTGTGTGTATGTATTCATGTATGGATCTCATTTGAACTTGTTTAAGTACTGTAGAGTCATGCCATATATATATATGTGTGTGTATTTTTTGCACGTATATCATTTGAACTTGTTAACAATATATATATATATATATATATATATGTATGTATTTATTTTTGGGTTGTAGCTACCTACTTGTGGAAAAGGGGATGTTCCTTAATATTAAGGTGTCAAGGCGGTCGAAGAAGGTCACAAGTGAAAGCAACCGAGACTTTGATCCATTGGAAGAGGCACAACCTCAATTCAAGTCAAGCATTAGCTTTTCTACACTCAAAGGGAACCTAGCATCCCCTTAATTGAGACTTCCTATGCATAGTTGTAGCCTTTTATATTGCATTATATATGGTAGAGTCAAGGTGTTGTAAAGCATTTATTAGGTCAACTCCAATAGCTTTTTGTTTTTTTTCTTTGGGATTTGAAACATTTCTCCTATTTTTACACATTTTCTATTTTAGTCTCATCTCACCAACTCTTCTATTTTTAACTAATTATTTATTTTATGAAATTCTTATTTCAATTTTATTCCAAGAACTTCCATATTTTTAACTTTCTCATATAATCTAAGGATCTGTTTGGCTTAACTGTGAAATTTTAATTTTTTGAGCTGTAAAGCTTTGGTTAAAAGTGCTGTTGAACAAAAGTCGTTTACTATTTGGCCTATGTCACTCCCTGAAATTTAACAAGGTAAATCTGGGATGAGATCACCGCGCGCCTAGAAAGACAAGTCTTCCCAAGCTCGCAAGGCTAAAATCTTAATACAATTAGTGCAAAGCTACTAAAACCTCAATTGTCTGAAATCTCCAATAATGGCTTTAGATACCCAAGTGTTGCCTCAAATTCCAAGGATCATAATGTGAGATAAAATTCCTCAATTATTACAACAAACTCGAATGTCATAATTGGAATTCAAATCTAACACCAAATAACATTTGAATGGGTAATTCTCTTTGCACTAGATCACCACAAGAGGCTGACACTACCCACCCAAGGCTCGAGTTCCTACTCTTCTTTTTTCTGCAAAGAAAGCAGGCAAAAACAAAAAGGGGTGAGCGAACAAAAGCTCAGCAAGGGGTCTTTCCCTAGAGGAATGACACGAATATATGAGTCAAATAGATAATGAGAATGAGTGGTAGCGGAAGAATAATGGACAAATAATAACTTGTAATAGATTCTTTAAACTGTAACAGTAGTCACATAGCAGTTATCAATCAGTACAATATGATCGGTATTATTCCCCCTATCAGGTTTAGTATGATAGGTATTATCCCCCCTATCAGGTTTAGTACGATAAGTATTATCTCCCCTATTAGGTTCAGTATGATAGGTATTATCATTCTTATCAGGTTCAGTACGATAGGTATTATCCCCCATATCAGGTTCAGTACGATAACTGTAACTTGTCGAGCAAAAAGGGTCAATGTATAGTTTAAAAAGGAAGGAGACATCGATCAGTATACAAGCAAGGATACTCTTGACATTATCTTTTGGTTATACAGAACAGGTATGCCAACTTACGTTTCAAGGAGACAAGGAACAAGATAGGCTCTCGAATAGTTATATCAAAAGATATAATATCGTAAAATGGAACGATAGTAAATAGTGAATTAAATCACTAATTGGATAACGATAATTTACCAAATAGCTTAAAGGTTCTTAAATATGGTATTGAACAAATGGTCATAAAATCACTTCGGGCATAAGCATTGTGTAGATTTTTGCAAATGGTAATAAGATCAAACTTAACTTTTGAAAGGTAAATTATTCTCTAAGTTGTAAAATTCTTATTTACAAAAAGACGTTAACAGGTGCCTTGGTTTTAAAGCTTTTTAATTTATTTTTGATTGATTAGAAACATGATACAAAATACTGAAAAGAATACATATACATATCACATATGTAAATGCATTTAGGGTAGATTAAGTTAAAAGGATATGTAAAATATAAATATATACATTTGAAGTGAAAGTAACTCTAACACCATTTAAGGCACCAAATAGCTTTTATGACAACGTAGTAGTTCAACAGAATGCTTGGATCAAAATATCGTTCAACTATCTTTAAAAATATTGGAAAACTGATATGTGATATCAATATAATTTCCTTTGGAATATCATTACATGGACACAGTAGTCTTAGCTTTCGCAATAACACATAGGTTGTTAACAATGCATAAGAGTAAGATAGTACTATTATTATATTATATCATTTCTTGCATCCAAATAATTATAGTAGTATAATAATTAATTAAAATGGCCAAGGACACTAAAAGCAAAATAATTCTCCAAGTCAATGATATATGTGTTCTGGATCGAATGATCTAACGTAACAAAAGGATCAGTACTCTGATGCATTTATTTGCAACGATAACAAGAAGCTGAGAAGCAATAACGTTACATGGAATAAACATATAGGATGGAACTGAATAATAAACTAACAGGAATTATAGTTCCATACCGAAGAAGTGATAATAGGATTAATGGAGCTGATACAAGTGATAATCATTTTTCCCAGACAATAAAGGATTAGCAAGATATGTTGAAAGAAACCCACTTACCTCAATTCCAAGTTTGATAAAAATCTCAATATCTTTATCCTACAAATTTGTACCATGATAAAATGTTTCTATTAAAAACCTCATTCATCTCAGTTTACGTCCAAATGATCAAAACTGTCTCTTATTCTTAATACTAAAAGAATGGTATAACTTATAAACAACTGAGTACACTATGAGATCTAAGGCTTACCGTGACGAAACCGTGTTGCAAGTTATTTTCACATGAGACCAAAGTTTTCTGCTACTATAATGTTTTATGAAGAGAAACTTTTGA
Source organism: Ehretia macrophylla (assembly GCA_037974665.1). Classification (NCBI taxonomy): domain Eukaryota; kingdom Viridiplantae; phylum Streptophyta; class Magnoliopsida; order Boraginales; family Ehretiaceae; genus Ehretia; species Ehretia macrophylla. The sequence continues at coordinate 63,472,342 of CM075764.1, read as the reverse complement.
GAGTTGCGCGCGCGGAGAAGAGAATTCTAATCGCTTTAGATGCTTATGGATTGAGCGCTAATGGCTATTTTTTTTATCAATTGCTCTGACGATCCATATGCATTTGGTTTTGCTTTGCAGGCAAAACGTGGCAATCAACATGGGTTGCATTGGGGTTGGATATGGCTTATATTAATATTAGTTTGTTTAGCATCTTTCTGCCACAAAGCTTAAATTCCACCAAAAGCTAATATTATAGTATGGCCTAAGTTGGGAAGTGAACCATATAATATTGAGGCATGTGTAGAAGTAATCAAGAGCTATAGTGGAATAGAATTGCTTGCTCAAGTTTTCTTTTCTAGATGGGTCAACTTCATTTCTCTTTCTCGTAATGCCATTCCTCATTTTCATAATCTCTGCATATATTCATCCTATTCACTTCCTAAGGTCATCTTCAATGAGAATTTTAAATTGAGGGGTTCTAAATTTAAATTTAGAGTCTTTTAGCAATTTAGAGCCCCATATAGAGCCAAGTGTTTTTTAGGGGCTCTAAAAAAAATTTATCTCTAATAAGGGGCTCTATATTGTGTTAAATTTAATTTTACAAACTAATTTGAATATAAGTTATTTTTTCTCGTGTGTTAATTTTCTTTTGATAAATTATTATCTTCATAATCGTAACTTTTTTTACGAACATTTTGACTAAAAAATTAATTAATTCTAACAACGGTAAGAATTATTGAATTATGTTGACGTTTAATTACGTTCGTTTTGTATTTTTTAATTTTATTATTGTATTTTCAGATATTTAGGTATCTCAAACTCAATTTGTATTAATATTAAAAAATTAAATATAAAAAAGGGAAAGTAAAAACACAAATGTAAAATTAGAAAACATCGTCAACTCAAAAATTTAAACATGTAGTGCAACTGAAAATAAACCAGCCAATACAAATAATCCATTATTTAAGGCAAACTGGGACGGTATACATCATCGTCAAAGTCTATCGAACGGGAGGTCTTTCTTGCAATAATGGCTCTTTATTGTTCAATCAAAAACGCTATTCTTTCCGGAATTTCGATTGTCGAAGCCTTTATATTCATAGTCTTTGTATCTGCAAATTCTTCATACCTATTCGTGTACTTCTTCATAATTTTTCCCATATTTCTTGCTTCTTCTACGATATCTTCAACATTGGCCTTACCTTTTAATTTTTTAGCCTTCTTGTTCCCAATCGGCCTTGACGATGTGGGAATGCTTTGGGTTTTCGCCACCGACTCATTAGGATAATTATTATCGAGAGAATTTGGATTATCGATAGGAGTTTCAAGTGGAGTCACTGACGCATGCGAATCAGTGACATTCTGTGTGGATTGAACATCAATAATTTTTCTTCATTTTTGATCATCTTGTAAAATTTTCCAACAATGTTCCAGGGCAAAAAAAATTTCACCGGCAGCAGAGTATACGTGTCGAGCATCATTAAACTAAAAAACAATTCAACAAATTTATAAAAATTAATTTTGCAAAGTCTACGATATTATATAACATCTACAATATAAAATTAATAATATCTTAAAAACTCATGTTGTCAATAGCATTTGCTCCGCTCCTTGGTCTCAAATGTACTTGAGCAATACACTCCACAAATCGCGTACAATTTTAGTTTATAGGCGACCATCGGCATTTCAGACTTTTTGATATCTTCTTTTCAGTTGGATAGTTCGGGGGGTGGAACTCTTCAAAATTTTCAAAAATTATGTTCCACATTGTTGTTATTGTTTAGTCTCGCCCGATAATAGGATCTTCACTAATTGCGATGAAGGCCCGACATAAAGCAATATCTCTACGATATTATATAACATCTACAATATAAAATTAATAATATCTTAAAAACTCATGTTTTCAATAGCATTTGCTCCACTCCTCGGTCTCAAATGTACTTGAGCAATACACTCCACAAATCGTGTACAATTTTAGTTTATGGGCGACCATCGGCATTTCAGACTTTTTGATATCCTCTTTTCAGTTGGATAGTTCGGGGGGTGGAACTCTTCAAATTTTTCAAGAATTCTATTCCACATTGTTGTTATTGTTTAGTCTCGCCCGATAATAGAATTTTCACTAATTGCGATGAAGGCCCGACATAAAGCAATATCTTATTGGACGGTGAAATTGCGACCCCTCGAAGTACCATCGGTATATTATATACATTTCAAAAAAGAAAATACGATTGTTACCAAAAGTAAGAAAAATAAATAAATTATTTAAACAATAAATTACCACTAAAAATTAAATTTACAAAGTCTACAAGTTGAATCCAAATTAGTTTTAATATGGATGATTTTTTTATTAAAATTGACCCAAAGTATGAAATTTTTTTAAAAAATTTCAATGTAATTTTAATCATGGTTTAAATTTTAAATAGAATTTACGTAAATTCTAAAAAAAAAATTTAAAAACAAAGGATTTAAAAAAAAAAAATCCCAACCATTAAAAAAAAAATTTAAAAAAAGAAGAAAACCCTACATATAAAACCCATCTCCTCCCCCATTTTCAACTCACACTCTGCCGCCCCACCCTCTCCTCCCCCCCCCCCCCCCCCCCCCCCCCCCCGCGTAGCTTCTCTTCACCTCTTCACACACAGCACCACTTCCCCTCTCTCCCCTCCTTCATCGCCGACGCACGTTCCTACCCCACCCCACATCCCCTCTCTTCCTCCCTCCCTTTTATCGCCTAACGCACGCACCCACCCTACCCCACCTCCCCTCTCCCCCTCCCCCCCCCCCCCGCCTTCACCGCCGACGCACGCACCCCACCCCACATCCCCTCTCTTCCTCCCCCCCCTTTCCCGCTGACGCACGTCTCTTTTTTGCAATTTTTTTTTTTTTGATAAATGTTGATTCGGTTTTTGTGTGTGTATATATATATATATATTTGCAGGTGATTCAAGAATAAATTGCAAAAAAGGGACAGATCTTGAGCATGAGCCTTTTTTTTTTTCTGGCTGATGGGATTTTTTTTTTCTTGTTGTTTGGGTAAGTTGGGTTGAAATGATTAATTGATGAAGTTGGGTGTTGGATTTTTTGCTTGAATATATAGAAAATTCAACATCCAATGGCTATATTTTTTTGGAACATTAAAGCTGAAATTGCAACAGTTGTATATTTTTTTTCAGATGTTTGTACTTTTTTTTTTTTTTGTCAGACTTCTTTTTTTTTTAAAGTCAGATCTGACATATTGGTATGGGCTGTAAAATTTTTTGTCTTTTTCCTAGGGCTCCATTTTGTTCAACAAATTTGGTGAACAAAATGGAGCCCGGGCTCTATTTTTGGTGAAATCTGTTAAATTTGACACAAAAGTAACAATTTGTAACAATTTGGGGCTCAATAATAAACATTGGTATTGCCTTTTTGCTTCAAAATGCACTATATTTGTAAAAAAATTGTAATCATTATGTTTTAGAGCTTACATTGAGCTTGCCCTAAGAGCCGCCAGACAGTAGCTTGGAAATATGACTCATCTTATTTTCTTTTGCTTTCCCGTAGTGACTAAGATTAAACAAAAGCAGGAGGGGGCTAAAGCGTAATATGACATGCTTAATATATTGCATGAGGTGGACTTCCGAATTTAAATTATGCTGCACGAATAAAATGAGAACCAGCAAAAATAACGCTGAAAGTTCGGTTTAGTTTCTCATTGACAGTTCAAGCACATTTTACTAAAATAATTGTAACTTCTTTTACAAAACTCCAATTGATGTGCCGTTTGAAGCACTAGAAACTAAACTCGTAGGCTTTCCAACCATATATGGATCATCACCTAACTCTTTCTCAATTGCTACATTTTTTTAATTTTAAATTTGGCCCAAAAATTTATTCGTAACTTTGTAACCTTTCAAACTTCTTTAACAAAATTTTTGGAGTGAACTTATATGCTTGGGCTTGCATATCTAGATGTTCCAATTTCATTTTTGGTAGGGGTATTACAACCTGTGTTAAACAACGTAGAGCTTTTAAAAATTTTAAGGATAATATCGAACTTTAAAAATATGGAGGGGTAAATTTGAAAAAAAAGAAACGAAAAATAGTTTCCTGCATTATGTAAAACAGTTTCGCAAAAGCCTTTTTTGAAAAGCTTCAATTTAGAGTTTCTCAATTTTTAGTTTTTTTCAGTTTTAACTTTTATTTAAAAACACATTTAAAAATAGACCAAACAAGTTATTTCAGCTTCTAAACTAACAGAAAGTGCTTTTTAGTATTTAAAAGTTAAGTCAAACAAAATCTAATTCTTGGTAATATGAGGGATGGGAGGGGGAGCAAATATGGTCCCCCAATTTCCATAGTAAGCTAAAACCATTTTCACCATTTACCTTTGTTATGGAGGAGGAATTGGAGACGACCGTGTAGGTCTTGTTTGTTTGCTTGTAATTCTTTGGGTTTTTCTTTTGTTGTCACTTGAAAAAGTATCTCCTACTTTTTCTCCTTCAGTGAAGATTTAATGCTTATTATTATTTTAGTGGTTGGTGACGTTAGTCAATGACAAAATACAACAAGAATATGATATGTAATTTTGATTCAATTAGCATAGTTCAAAAACGTATAGCAAACATTAGAGCGGAATCAGATTTATACTTTTTTTTTTGGGTCAAGAATCAGATTTATACATCATAGTTAATTCTTTTCACTTTTCATTTGATGCTCATAACAAACGTGAGAAATAGAATAATCGTTCTATTATGTTCTCATATTGACCCTATTTTACACTCCCCTTCTCATAAATTAATATATATATATATATATATCAAGCCTTGCTTCACAAGAAATTTTATAATGCTATTCATAACTATTAAGTAACGTATTTTTTGTAAGTTTTATATTGGGAAAATCTCACAATTAGTCCATATTGTCTATCTGTTTTATACAATTAGTCCCTATTATTTCAAAAGACACGAGATTAGTCCTTATTTTTTGTAAAAGTCTCACTATTAGTCTTTATTATTTCAGAAGTCACGCAGTTAATCCTCATCATTTACGAAAGTCTCACCATTAGTCCCTATTATTTATAAATATCTCTTCATTAGTCCCTATTAGTGGTGACACATTTGTCAACATTAGAAACTAATGGAGGGACTTTTACAACAATAAAGACTAAATGAGTGACTTTTAAAATAATGAGGACTACTAGTAGGACTTTTACAAACAATAGGGACTAATCGCTTGACTTCTAAAATAATTGAGACTATTTATCCAAAACTCATAAACAATAGGGACTATTTGTCCAATTTACCCTTTTATATACACAAGATTTTGTTTAAACTTCTTAATTTATCCTTTTCATGTACTACATCCATATTTTTATATATTTTAATAAGTACATTGACCCAATTACCTTTTATTATATTTAAGCCATCTTAAATTATTCTTTCGCAACATTTTTCATACTAAACTAATTTTTTTTCTTTTTTTATAATTTAAAAGAGATCTAAACTATACAATATAAATTAAAGATATCATTCACAAGATTAATCTCATAATTTTTTACATTTACAATGACACATACCACTAAAACTATTTCAAACGGTTCTTCTCACGCTCCACTTTCCAAACTAAGCTAAAACCATTCTTCCATTTTATTCTCGTTCTGATAATATTCCAGGGTATATTAATTCCATTATATCCTAACCTACAATCATTCCAACACAGAACACCCAAACCAAATGTAGCAATCCGACAATGATCGCCACATAGTATAGTGTGCTCCATGTGGGGATTAGATAAACCACAAAAGTTCACTTGGTAAGTGGACCTATACACTCATAACGCTACCTATTTTGGTGTACCTCACTAATATCTAATAATATCTTTGTTTCAATTGATTCCAATAGTGACACTAGTCTTGTATTTTAATGCGTTTGTTGAATACAATAAATAAAAACATAATAAATAAAATACGATGAATTTTTTTCTAGTAATTTAAATAATTAGAGTTTATGTATCAAAAATCTTAAATTTAAAACTCACTATGGACACTCATTTTTAAAATTACATCGAATATATCTTATGAAAATCAGTTTCCAATTTCTTGTCCGACTGTGTGTTTAAATAGTTAAATACATTTGCAGATTAACCACAGTGATAAGTGAGTCCACCACAGTGATACGTCTAATTCAGACATTAAAACAAATAAAAAGACAGTAAGTAAAGTACACACAATATTTTAACATGGAAAACCCAACTGGAAAAAAATCACATGACCACTCTCTGGTCAAAATAGGCAATCCACTAGATGTTTTCACAGTTACAATAGTCAATGGACTAATGTGATTGACAACTCCCTTATAACCCTCACTGCCTAGACTATCTAACCCACCTAAAGATTTATAACCTAGCGAAATCCCCTCGACTTAGCGTATTCTCTCGAATACTCACCTCCTTCTCTCGAAGGATATTTTCATAAGATAAATAATCAGAGTGTTTACAAACAAAACCTGCTCAGGGCATTACAGTTTCCTAAACAAACTAAACACTCGCCACAGTGTTTCTCGGATAGACTCAATAAAGCACATTACAACCCTTATAGACTTCGCTCCCCGTCTATCTCTCTTTCATTGTTGCGAGATCATCAGCATATATATAGGTGAGAGTGCTGCAATTCTTGGGCTCCAAGCAACCGTAGATATTATTGACTTTTGTAGGATTCTTTACCCAAGTCAATCTCCAAAGATTTGCTCAATCAGAATCTTCTTTCCATATAAGATAAATCCTGCATCTCATCAGAATCGCCTCATGATTACAGGTGATAGCTTTCCAGATAAGATAAATCTTGCACAATCTTTTCCAAATAAAATCATGTGTTGCCAAAAATAAAGACAATTAAAATAAGGAAAATTGCCCCTAATCTTGGGTTGAATCTAAGCGGCTAACAAGCTCCCCCTTTGGCTTTGTTTTTGGTAAAACCATGTTAAGTACCTGCAACTGTAAGCATAAAATTGTAACAGTGATACCAACAAATCACAGTAGACAACTTAGGAACAATAATATCAAACAAGTAACAAAGTTAAACATTGAACTCCCCTTCAAACACAATTCACAGAAAACAAAAATTGTACTGCCCAACAACATCAGTCAAAATCCTAAAGTTCTCCCCTTTTTTGCCACAAATCAAGGCCAAAGACTAAATAGATCGGTCACAGTACTTAATCGTGAGACAAACGTCATGCCAAGTTTATGCACACAAAGTGTGAGCAACCCATAGGGCCTCATAAGAAGATCTGATACAAGGACATAACATTTATTACATATGAACTTTAACACATATGAACAGGGTATGTGTGTGAACTGTGATTGAGCTTTGCTGCACAGTGGACAGCGGAATCAAGTGACAGATCAGCTGTAACAATTGTTCAAACTACCCGCTCGACTAATCAGCTTATTGCATACCTTGTTTGTTCTGCTAGCTTTCACTCTTGTGCATTTCTATGTAGCCCAAGGTAGCTTTTTCTAGGTTGGCACAGTATTGCTAACCTTGAAATTTGTACAACACAATAGTTGTCTGAAACAGTTCAGATCTAAGTGTAAGGTCCCTTTTTTCCCCTTTTTTTTTACACAAAATTTTTATACTGATTAGTGTCTGGGAATGAAGATAATCCAAAGTCACAAGCTTAATACAACTAATCAACACTCAGACTTTGTTGTATGCAAAGTAGCAGCAAGCTTGCTCACAGTGGTGCAAAAGAGGTTCCTGTACCATGCAGTTAAAACACAGTGTAAGTAACATTATATCAGTGCAGTCCCACTGTGTTTCCCTGTGGCAGTCACAGTCAGAGTGTGCAAATGCCTAAGGCTTTGCGCATTATTTCAAATCTCACTGTATCAAGTGTCTTGGTAAAAATGTCTGCCAGTTGATTCTCAGTCACAACATGTTCAAGTACAACCTGTTTTGTTTGCACTAATTCCCGTATGAAATGGTGCCGAATATCAATATGTTTGGTACGGGAGTGTTGAATAGGGTTCTTTGAAATATTGATTGCACTCATATTATCACAGTAAACAGTAAGTGATTGATTACTAATACCATAGTCTGCAAGCATCTGCTTCATTCATAGTAGTTGCGCACAACAACTTCCAGCTGCAATGTGCTCTGCCTTAGTTGTGCTTAAGGAGATGGAAAGCTGTTTCTTACTATACCATGATACGAGATTGTTGTCAATGTAAAACAACATCTAGTAGTGCTGTTCCGATCATTGACATTCCCTGCCTAGTCAGAATCACTATATCCAGCCAAATTAGTGTTAGTATCTATAGTATACCAAATCCCTAAACTAGCAGTACCAGATACATATTTAACAATGCGTTTTACTGCTTTGAGATGAGATTCCCTTAGATTTGACTGGTAACGTGAACATACACCAACACTGAAACAGATATCAGGGCGACTTGCAGTCAGATATAAAAGACTGCCAATTATGTTGCTATACAGTGTCGGATCAATAGCTTTTTCATTCTCTCGTAGAAAATCCACATATGCAAACCTAGAAAAGTCATCAACACACACAAAGATATGTTTCTTACCTCCTAAGCTCTCTGTTTGGACTGGACCCATGAGATCTATATGCAGCAGCTCTAAAACTTTATTTGTGGCCAGCTACTGTGTTTTTTTGTATGGTGCTCGAATCTGTTTTCCCAGTTGGCATGGACCACAAACTCCTTCATTCTTCCCTGATAAACCAGGTATTCCTTTAACAATTCCTGTACTTGCAATCTTAGTTAGTATTTCAAAATTAAGATGACCTAATTTCTGATACCACAAATCAGTGGTTTGCAGTGTACTGTTAAAGCATGTCATAGCCCAGTTGGACGGAACTTGTAGAGTGTAACAATTATCAGATGAGTGTTTCCCTGCAAGAACACAGTTATTATTACTATCAATCACTCTGCATCCTTCTTGAGTAAAGTGTACAAACAAGTTTTGGTCACAAAGTTGGCTTATGTTGATTAGGTTTGCCCTAAGACCGTCGACGTGGAGTACATCCTGTAGTTTAGAAAATCCTTCAACAGTCACTGTACCGCGACCAATTACCTTTCCAGAAATACCATCCCCAAAAGTAACCTATCCTCCATGGTATTCATGGTAATCTGTAAAGATATTGCGATCACCTGTCATGTGTCTCGAGCAGCCCCTGTCCAAATACCACGAGTTAGTAGTACTAGCTTTTAAGGAAGTGTAAATAACAAGACATTTTTGATTGCTCTTAGGTACCCATATTTTTCTCATCCTTTCTTGTGTCCTTTTTGAGGTACTGTACTAATATGAATAAGGATAAGTAAACATACCTATTTTCCGCATGAAACAAAAACAGTGGGGTCGAATATGACCAGCCTTGCCATAGTAGTGACAAATTGGTACAAACCTGCTTTTGGTTTTCTTCTTGGATGTCACTGTGAGTGTCTGTGGGGGTGCTGACTGTGGTAGTTCTGATTTTTCTGAGGCTTTGACAAACACTATGGTATAAGTGGAACTTGATCCTTGATACCCAAGATCAGTGCGATCGCCACTTGATTTCTAGATTGAAAGAGCATGATCAGGTTTTTACTTTCTTGAATTCATCATGCGAACATCTCATTGTAACTGTTGTAATTCACCATGTAGATCCAATAGTTTTTGTGTTTTTATTTCTAACTGTTAGAGGAGGATTTCATTTTGCTTCTCAAGATCATCAATTTTTATACTATGTTCAAGATTAGAGTTCACCAATTCTTCATTCTTTTTACAAACCACAACCCATTTTTCAAACATTAGCTCATAAGTTTTAAGGAGTTGTTCATTACTTATGGATTCTTTTGCCTCTGAGTCGTCACAGTCAGTGTCTTCCCCATTAGTCAAAGTGTCTTCTGGTGTGGACACAGTATGATTATTCTGAACCGCAGTGAGTGCAATATAGTCTCCTGTACCATCATCTTCTTCTTCTGACTCTTCATCACTCCATGTGGCATTAAATGCCTTCTTATTTCTTTTTAGTGTGTTTGCACATTCTGCTTGATTGTGCCCAAAGCCCTCACATTCTCTACACTGTATACCTTTCTTTTTTCTTTTCTCCAGTCATGTCCGTGTTTGGCCTGTTATCTATTTCTCTGAGTGTATCACCACCACTCCTTTTGCTAGGGTTGTCACTGTTGTGCCTGCTGAAACTCTGTCTACTGTTATTCCCTTGCATAGGGAACTTCTTCTGTTTTTGCCATTTTCCAACAGCTCTAGCAAAATTTTTGGTCAACAGTGTCAATGCTTCCAAGCCATCATTACCTCCATCTAGTTCATCAGAAAGTTCAACCTGAAGAGCAATTATTTCTCCTTCTTTTGCTGTTTAAATTTCAGTTCATATATTTTTAATGAACTGATAAGTGCATCAACTTGCATAGTTTCAAGATCCTTTGATTCTTCAATCGCATCTACTTTCGACGCAAATCTTGTTGGCAGGGACAGAAGAATTTTGCTCACCAACTTTACTTCAGAGTATCGTTCTCCGAGAATAAAGGCTTCATTAGTTATGTCACATAGTTGTGCATAAAATTCAGACATTGTTTCATCCTCATGCATTTTTAGATCTTCAAACTTTGTGGTTAGATTCTATAATTTGAATCTTTTTACAGCTTTTGTACCTTCAAACGCAGTTTGCAACACATCCCATGCTTCTTTCGCCGTCTCACAGTTCGAAATAAGTTTGAACTGATTGATGTCAACTGCATTAAATATTGCATTTAATGCTTTTAAGTTATAATTTTCCAGCCACTCTTCAGCATTCGTCCACTGATCCTCAGGTTTTGGAACTGTAATGGTCCTGACCGCAGTAGTGGAAAAACTTCCAGACCCTTCAGATGATGCTGCCTGTGTGCTAGTACCTCCAGTTTGTGATAGTCCAGTCTCAATAGTGGGTGCAGTCTACCCATTAACCACGGATCTCCAGCTACCTTCATCAATCGCTTTGATATACGCACGCATCCTAGCTTTCCAATAATTGTAGTTGGAGCCATCAAGAAGTGGTGGCCTATTGATTGACCCTCCATCACGCATGTTATCCATTCCTACAAAATAGCCAGAAACCTTCTGGATCTAAACTGAGTAAATGATTCTGTTTCTGGCTTTGATACCAATTGAAAACTAGTTTTCATCTTCTTGTCCTACTGTGCGATTAAACAGTTAAACACGTTAGCAGATTAACCACAGTGATAAGTAAGTCCACTACAGTGATACGCCTAATTCAGACAGTGAAATAGATGTTAAGTAAAGTACATACAGTATTTTAACGTGGAAAACTCAACTGGAAAAAAACCATGTGATCACTCCCTGGTCAAAATAGGCAATCCATTAGATGTTTTTACAGTTACAATAGTCAATGGACTTATGTGATTGACAACTCCCTTGTAACCCTCACCGCCTAAACCATCTAACCTACCTAAAGATTTACAACCTAACGAGATTCCCTCAACTTAGCGTATTCTCCCGAATACTCACCTTCTTCTCCCGAATGATGTTTTCATAAGATAAATAATTAGAGTGTTTACAAACAAAACCTGTTCAGCGCATTACAGTTTCCTAAACAAACTAAACACTCACCACAGTGTTTCCCAGACAGACTCAATAAAGCACATTATAACCCTTATAGACTTCGCTCCCTGTCTATCTCTCTTTCATTCTTGTGAGATCATCAGCATATATATAGGTAAGAGTGCTGCAATTCTTGGGCTCCAAGCAACCGTAGATATTATTGACCTTTGTAGGATTCTTTACCCAAGTCAATCTCCAAATATTTGCTCAATCAATGATTTGCTCAATCAGGATCTTCTTTCCATATAAGATAAATCATGCATCTTATCAAAATCGCCTTATGATTACAGGTGATAGCTTTCTAGATAAGATAAATCCTGCACAATCTTTTTCAAATAAAATCCTGTGTTGCCAAAAATAAAGACAATTAAAATAAGGAAAATTGTCCCTAATCTTGGGCTGAATCTAAGCGGCTAACACCTTATACGTGAGAAAGCGTGTTTCAAACATTTTACAGGAACATTATCCTTATATATCTCACTATAAAGTATGTCGCACCTCTCAAATGTGGAAAAAGAAGAAAGGAAATCAAAGATCAAGTGTGCCTGGATAAATGAAGAAAGTGATGAAGGGGCTATATGAAGCAGCAGTAGAGGGCAATGTAACTTTCTTGATCAATTTGCTACAAGGAGATGCACTTATTCTTGAAAGATGCATGGTCACATCCTTTGGCGAAACCCCATTGCATATAGCAGCAATGCTTGGGCACGTCGAGTTTTGCAAACAACTATTAAGTCGAAAGCCTGGACTAGCTGCAGAGTTTGATTCCAGGAGATCATCAGCACTTCATTTGGCATCAGCAAAAGGGCATGTCGACATTGTCAAAGCTTTGTTATCTGTCAAACCTGAGATGTGCTTTGCTTGCGATGGCGATGGATACAATCCACTTCATGTTGCAGCCATGAAAGACAAGGTTAGTGTGTTGAAAGAATTGGTGAAAGCCTAACCTGATGCAGCTCGTGGTAGAGTGGACAGAGGGGATACCATATTGCACCTGTGTGTACAATATTATCAACTGGATGCTTTGAAGCTCCTAATTGAAGATTTGAATGATTTGGAATTATTGAATGCTACGGATGATCAAGGGAACACCATATTACATCTTGTTGTGGCTGACAAACAAATTAAGGTACGATATATTAAGCCCCGATCAATTCATCAAACTTCGTTTAAAATTAATTGGTAATAAGTGGAGTAGCAAAAAAAAAACGGGTAAAAACTAACATACTAGGTCCTTGGTCCATGCATGTCTGAGTCGCAAACGTACAAAAAGAACAATTTGAGCTCAATATCAAAGAATAAGTTTCAAAACTCAAGTTAGTAATTATTAAAAACGAGTTGAAATAATTTAACTCGGAAGCAATCTTAGTACTTGGTATCTTAAGGTTAGATCGTTTAGGAGTGACTTGGGTGATAGGTCGACCTTGCGGTATTATCCTCGATTTAATGTTGGTCGGGCTAGTGTGGTTGGGAGATGGGCCTAAACTGCCATGAGTAGGGACGTTGCCCAATCAACTTATTTATTCTACTTTATAGCTCAGTCTTTATTCATCCAGCCCATAAATAGTACGGCCCACAACACATCATGGTATTTTTTTTTGGGTCGATCACATCATGGTAACTAATTCTTGACATTTTTATCATTTTCTTAAATTATTTCAATTTGGTTTTAGCGATTACTGACTTGAGTGCTTGATCTTATCCTTTGGAATTGAAACCGAGTTGTAAACTCATTTTACAAGTTTACAACTCGGACGTGGACCGTGGACCTAGTTTGTTAGTTTTAGCCTTATCACATAGGACCAACATACTCTAATATCATGTTAGACAACTTGAGATTTTAGGAGCCTTAGTTATTTATTTTACAAGTTTACGACTCGGACATGGACCGAGGATCTAGTCTGCTAGATTTTTCCTTATTACATGGGAGCAATGCCCAACTCTCATATCATGTTAGACAACTTGAGGTTTCATTCTAAAATTAATTGATATAAGGTTGAGTAGTACAAGATCTGATCTTGAATATCCTGATTCATATATGTAGGACAATTGGATTCTCCAACACCCCTTCATGTGTGATCCATGATTAATTAATTAATGTGGTGAAAGAAACACGTGGATGGATAACATAGGGCTAAGATCCAACTTTCGTACTATATTAGACAACTAAGGTTTCATGCTAAAACTAATTGTTATTAGATGTAGTAGTCCAAAATTTTATATATAGTCTTGGATATGATTTATCCATATATGGGACAATTAAATTTTCAATATGTTTCGCCTTTTCAATATTTTTCTAACATGACAAAACTAATGTGGGATGTCCTCCACGATATACAAATCTTGGGGTTACGTTAATAAAAAAATGGCAAACCAATTAGCTTCCCACTTATTTGTCTCAAGGTTGTGGTAGCACTTGTCTATTTCTTCCTCATAAATTCAAGAATTCTTTCACTTTTTTTCAGGTAAAAGCGAAAAATCTCTTTAAATTTTGTCAAAATTATATGTTAGGTCCCATTCTATCATAATAATAATAGAGATGACAATAATAGTAATAATATGTTAGAATATACACTTGTTTTATATCGAAAAATCAGAAATTCTAAAATCACTTTATAAGATCATGGGTTACTCTACTTAACATCAATTGGTTTTAAGATGAAAATCTATGATTCTTAACATGGTATCAGAGTTGGGCCCTTGGTCTAGTGTTATTTCATTCGCGTGTGACCCATCTCAAATTAGGTCTACCTGTGTTCAATCTTTCGCATGTGTCATGTTCTACGCATCTTCAATCTTCCACGTGCATTCAATATTCCTCTGAAAATCAAAAACTCTAAGACCACCTTATAAGATCTTTGACTACTCCACTTGACACTAATTAGTTCTAAAATAGAAACCCATAATTCTTAATATAATAATTTAAAAAAACAAAATGTGACAAAAAAATATTGCCTTGTTATCAAGTACAAGGAGCAGTAAGCAATATTTTTTTTAAGTTGTTTACTTTAATCCACTTGTTCAATGAATTACACTCTATTTGTTATCTTCCAATTGCTAACATAAATAAAAGTTATACATGCAGAACATAAAGTGTTTGCTTGTCACAACCTCAATTGATGTGAATGCACAAAACTCATGTGTGTTAATAGCACTAGACATTTTAGTAAAGAGTCGAAGAGACGCGAAAGATTTGGATATTGCAGATTGTCTTCAGCAAGCTGGAGCCCAAAAAAAAAAAAGAAATACCATTACCAGGACCAGAGTTTAGAAATCATATTAATGTGAGAGGAAGATTGCCATCATTCGCTTCAAAGAGTCGAAACATGATCAAGGTGAAAATGCTATATGAAGAATTGTCTTTTGGTTCGCGAGATGCGAACAGTTGGAAGTCTTATTTCAAGGAACAAGATGAATGGTTGAACAAACAGCACAATGCTTTAATGGTTGAAGTATCACTCATTGCAATGATGGCTTTCCAAGCCGGTGTAGCCCCGCCTGCTGATGTTTGGCAAGACAACAACAAAGGCCATATAGCAGGAAAGTATGCATTAGCAGATCAAGCTCCAGAAGGTTACAAGAGATTTGTAATTTTCAACACGGTTAGTTTCATCTCATCTCTCAGTATCATAATACTACTCATAAGTGGTTTGCCTTTCAAGCAAAAGGTGTTTATGTGGATTCCTTGTTGGCCTCCACTCCCCCAGAAGAAGAAAATACACTTGAAAGTTTAGCATCATCTGCTATACTTGGATGGCATTAGCTTGATGGCTCTTCTTGTTTTGGTGCATACTATTCACCTCATATTAGTCGTTGTTAGGAAAGTTGAGATATGCTTCACAGGAGAAAGGAGACGATCGAGTTCAATGAACCTAAATAGCACCGTCGTCTGATACATCATCGAAACTCATTTGTTGTTCCTGATAAGTGATGACCTCATAATACAAAGTTATTACGCTTTGGAAAATTCTGAAAAACGTCTAGAAGTCCCAATAAAGGGCTTACACGTGGCGAAATATGATGTGTTTTTACTTTTTATATAAATACTTTTTATTAATTGCACTTTGACCCTTTGTATTAATATGACCAAAGTACCCTTTTGCAAAATAAAAGACTTTGCTGACAACACATTGTCCAAGATGGCATGATGTGATTGTTTTGAGGCGGCACATTTAACAAAGCAAGCTGATGTGATTTTTAAATTATCATTCAACATGAAAATTAATTGTTCATGACTTGTAAAATATTTATTGACAATAATAAATTGATATTTGTACTTAGATTACATTTATAATTCCTGCATAAAGCAATAAATTCGAATAGAAATATAGCTACTACTCATTAACACTAACCCATGCATTAATTCATCTTAATAAAAAGATATACCCCTATATATTGAATCGGGTGTAAATTAAGAAAGTTACATTTCAGATAAGTAGTTTATTTTTCTTGGTGAAGATCGTATTTGTTGCAGTAAAAATAGGTATGTAAAATTAAACTATTCTCTTCTTTTATTCAATTTTTTTTTATCTAGCTTGCAAGTTTTTGTGTAAATAAGGAGCTATTGTCTATACTTTTCATATAATACTAATATGTTATGTACATATAATTTATAATAGTTGAAGTAAAAACGTGTATTTAAAATTAAGCTATTCTTCGTCTTTTATTTTTTTTCTTGATCTAGCTTGTATTCTTTTGTAAATAAGGAACTATAGTTTGTATTTTTTTTATATAATAACTGAAATGTTATGTATAAAAAGTAAATAATTTTTGAGTTACTAAACTATTTCGTTAGTCCTATCTTGACCATCAAACTATTTAAGATGATTGTATTCAAGCCATTTTATTAAATGTCATTAAAAAATCTATCCGATGAGGGTTAAAAAATAAAAGTTAAAAATAAAGGACTTAAAATATTCATTTTTTATTTTAATTTCAGTTCTTCCTTTTTCTTTTTGCATTAGGTTGTGAGTATTAAAATAATTTACCCTTTAATTTACTTTCGTTGATATTGTTTTATATTGTATGTACTTAGTTTACATCGTTTTATATTGTATATGCCTAGTAATTGGACGGTTACATTCCTGTAAATTTGTTATATTTATTTGTCTATGTTATTTACAATAATATATGTACGTTATATTTTGAGCAGTAGGCAAAATGAATAGCGATGAGATTATAAACGATGAAGGTGTAGAAATTATTGAATCCGACAATGATGACATGGTTCAAATTGTTGTTGATGATGGCGTGTGATAACCCGAACCCAACATGCATTTAATAGCATTTGACTGCATTTAATTAAATGGTTAATTAGTTGAATCATCCATTTTGCACTATTTTGATATTTCTTTTAGAAGCATTCAATAATTTTATATATATATATTGATTAATTAAAAGATTGTCACCTATTTTTATAATTTGTAGAAATTGGATTTACTTTCTTGTATTTAATTAAATGTCATCTTAAATGTTAGTGTTTAATTGTATTTGATTACGTGTTTATATTAACTTGTTTATTCGTATCTTAACATTAATTTCATAATTCTTTAAAAAATTCTAGAAATAGTTAAATTAATTATTCTTTTTAAATGAATATTGATTATTTTGATTGTTTTGATTATTTTAATAATAAGTTTTAATTGTCTTGTATTAAAATTACTCGGTTTTCAATTAAATGAGAAAAGTAACTCCGAGCCGAAGTGAATTTTAAACTATTCTATTATTCTACTTCTCAAAAAAATTATAGTTTTATATTATTTCTCATCACTTGATTAGCGATCGTTTATTGACCGTTCGATCGTAGCATTTCGAAAATGAGAGTTAGAGAATTATTCCTCGGACTTAGTAAAAAAATGTTTTTAGCTTAATTTAACTAGTTTTAGTTGTTTTTTATTTAATTGCATTGTTTGAACTTGGAATAGATTAAATGCCATCAAAATGAGCTTGTTTAACCATATTTTCACTTAAGCTTGATCTTGCAAAATGACCAAAATGCCCTTTGTCATCTTTTATAAATAAAACAAGGCAAAAATAAAAACAAAACAAAATCCAAAAATGCCCATTTTGTCCCTTGCTTGGGCGGAACTTCAAGGAGCCAAAATGGAGATTGTGATTTCATTTTTCTTGGAGACTCATACGTGGACTTGCTCGGGGGTCGTGGCTTGGGTCCTTGCAGGTCTTCCTCGTCAATCTCTGTGAGGGTTTTCACGCTTTTGTGCATATTTTGTGAAATTTGATTATTGTTTCAAATTTTTAGATTTTATATATATTGTGTTATAACGCCTATAATTGTTTGATATAGCTTCCTTTGAGTTCGTAGAGTATTGCTTGTTAGTTATTTAGCGATTTTTACGGCTGAAATTGCGTATTTGAGATTAGGGAAGAACAATGAATAGTGAATTTTGAATAGTAAAACCCTAGAATTTCAGATTTTGATCCGAATTACGATTTCTCGATTTGGATAGGTGCCATTAGTGATAGAAAGATAAGATGTGCAATAAAAACAGACCAGCCTTTGTTAAAATTGGAAATTAGACAAAGAAACGTAAAGGGGCCGTTTGACCAAGTGTTGACCGTGCTCGAATTGAGTTGGGGGTTTTGCTATTGGGGGCATGGAATTACTTTTGGCGCTGTTGTGGCGTTGATTGAGTGACCGGTTAACATAGCTATAGTTCAAACGCAGTAGGTGGACTTTCGGGCTTCGGGTGGAAAAATGAAGTTTCGTGACATAGAAACGTGCCTTGTAGTGCCTAAGTGAATGTAGTGAAATCGGTTTCCTAATCATGTAGCTCGTTTGCTCGTAATTGCCTTTGAAAGTTAGGGACTAGATAGTGATATTTGTCGTTTTCGTGTTTGAACTGCTATTACGTGTTTAATTGATGTTCTTGTTGAAGTTAATGATAATCATGCTTGAAAAGTTAATTGATTGCTGTTATTGATTGTAAATGCTTGATATCTCGTTTATCGCCACTAATCTGCACTTTCATGCTATTGATCGTTATTTACTTGTATCTCGTATTGCATTGCATTGTTTCAGGCGCGTGAGTGATTGGCCTCTCTGGGAAGTCTCAGGCTGCCAGGGTTGGTTTGCTCTAGCTCCGTGTCCTATTCCCATTTTCGCTAGGGGTGCCGCCCTAGGAGATTTGGGTCGTAGATGTGTCGGGGTACTTCCGGAGTACACCCAGTGGATGTTATAAGGTAGTTGCGCGCTTATTGTCATCGTTGTCAACATCAAGCTCGATATTGATGTAATGCTCGTGGAATCAAATCGCATGGTACATTGCTCGTATAAGTGAACCATAGCCTTCAGAGTGTGGTATAGCTTTGAATGGTTGTGTTAATATTTTCTTTAATTGTTTATTGTATTGTCGTTTATATTGGATGCTTCTTATTGATTATATTGCTTAACTGTACCTATTTGTATTGCACGATCTTCTTTCTCTCCACCTCGATATCTGTCTCGCCCTCACTAAGTATACGTGTTATGTATACTCACTCCTCACCACCACATTTCAGGAAATATCATGTTAGTTGGAAAGTTCGTAGATATGTGGTACATCATGCTTGAAGAGTTGCCTTGCATGCTATGTGACTTGAGTTGTCAAAGATGCAAAGATGTATGTTTCATGTGTTGTATGTATTTAATGTTAAATGGGAATGTAATTTAAGTTTTACTAGGGTATTGATGTGGTGTGAAAAGCTAGTTTATGTATTCAGTTAGTATAGTTTAATTGTCAAGCATGAATGTACTTGTCAAAGATGAGAAGAGATAGGTTAGCTTTTAAACTAGAAATGTATATATACTTGTTGTGTTTAATTGTTGAGAACCAAGGCTCGGATGGCCTTGAGGTGTTGTATGGTTGGACATGGTGCTGGTCCACTTATATGCTATCGCAGGTTTAAATTTTTCCTAGAAACATGGGAGACTCCGTCCGTCTTTCCCTAAAATTTTATGCCCGGGTTTGGAATTGGGTTGCGATAAGATTGATTGATAGAACTTCTGGTCTCAAGAAGGATCGGGGTGTTACAAGTGGTATCAGAGCTTAGTTAGCTCATAAGCCGAGACAGGGTCCTCGGTCTGGTGGGTAGTGACCCTTGAATGTGTGCTTGTTAGGTGTGTTTGAAAGTGTGTATTTGTATGTGAGATTGTGTGTCTTGAATTGAATATGTGTATCTATGTGATATAGTTATGTATTATGTGCTAAATGTATGCTAAGTGAAGTGAAGTGTCTAGTTGTACATTGAATTGACCTCGTGAATTGTTAGTTGCTTGAATTGTTGCTTGTAATTTGTGTAATTGAATGTCTTGGATTGAGTTGTGTTGTGATTGACTTGATTGACGTGCTTGAATGACTTTGATGATTAAACTGTTTTATAAATTCTTTTATAAACTTGCTTGCATAATAGTTTAAGGCATGTGTGTATAACTGTGATATCTTGGCATTCATACACGTCCTATTGAAATGGTAAGAAAGACTTCTTCCTTCCCCTGGAGAGAGGTGATTGGTAGCAGGCCTCCAAGTTATGTGGATTGACGGGAATGAGCAGTACTTGACTAGCCCTTTATTTGGGAGTTGGTATTTATAGTTGGAGTTTGTTTATTGGAATTCCTTTAAGGTTATCTTCTATACTCAGTAAATAAATGACTTTCTTTGGAGTTCTACATGATTATTCTTTGGAGCATTTTCTTAATGTTTCCTTGTTGGGCATTTATCGGGTATTTCTATATTGGAATTTCGTGGGAGACTTGGTTGGGATTTTAATAAACCTTTGGTGTTCTTTCTTCATTCTTATGGGGAACTTTGATTTGAGTCTACTTACAATGATCAGTTTTGCGTGAGGCGTACTATTTTGGTATTCTTTGTGGATATTTCTCAGTGGATTTGGCAATCGGAATTCTTATCGGACTTACTGCATAATATTATCTACAATATCTCTGCTCTAGGCTTTCTTGATATTTTATCGGCAATCATGATTGGAATTCTTCAATAGTATATGGTGCACCTGCACGACATTTCCTTTGGTATTTTACCCAATATTCGGTAGCAATATTATTTTGGGAATCTACTTGGTTATTCAGCTTGGTGTTCATTCATAGACTTTTGATAAGTATATATATGTTGGCATACATTTTGGATTCCCTATTCAGATGCTTCTTGAGCTATATTTTGGAAGACTTCCTTGAAACTTCTGTAATATGATTGACTGGATTTCTTGTCTGGAGTCATCCTAAATAGTACTTGGGTTCTCGTTTAGACTCTACTCCAGACTGTTTATTGGTATGTTCTTGGTACTTTTAGTTGAGATTCTATTATGGCATTCATGTCTAGTAAGATTTTTATTTGGAGTTCTATTTGTTATTCTCTAGAGCCTTTATTTGGCCTTATTATTTTGGAATTTTCGGGCAGTACTACTCGGGTTTCTTAGATTGGATTTCTTCGGATGTCCTTATGTAGTGTCTTGCTCAGCAACCGATAAAGATTAGACAAATTTGGATGTCAGATGATGCAGAGTCCTATTGGAAGAAGAATTGTGAGGACGCAATTGTTTTAAGGGAGGAAGGATGTGATAACCCAAACCCGGCATGTATTTAATAGCATTTAACTGCATTTAATTAAATGTTTAATTAGTTAAATCATCCATTTTGCATTATTTTGATATTTCTTTTAGAAGCATTCAATAATTTTTTTTATATTGATTAATTAAAAGATTATCACCTATTTTTATTATTTTTAGATAATCGATTTTCTTTCTTGTATTTAACTAAGTGTCATCTTAAATGTTAATATTTAATTGTATTTGATTACGTGTTTATATTAACTTGTTTATTCGTGTCTTAACATTAATTTCATAATTCTTTAAAATATTCTAGAAATAGTTAAATTAATTATTCTTTTTAAATGAATATTGATTATTTTGATTGTTTTGATTATTTTAATAATCTGTTTTAATTGTCTTGTATTAAAATTACTCGGTTTTCAATTAAATGAGAAAAGTAACTCCGAGCCGGAGTGAATTTTAAACTATTCTATTATTCTACATCTAAAAAAAAATTATAGTTTTATATTATTTCTCATCACTTGATTAGCGATCGTTTATTGACCGTTCGATCATAGCATTTCGAAAATGAGAGTTAGAGAAATATTTCTCGGATTTAGTAAAAAAATGTTTTTAGCTTAATTTAACTAGTTTTAGTTGTTTTTCATTTAATTGCATTGTTTTAACTTGGAATAGATTAAATGCCATCAAAATGAGCTTGTTTGACCATATTTTCACTTAAGCTTGATCTTACAAAATGACCAAAATGCCCTTTGTCATCTTTTATAAATAAAACAAGGCAAAAATCAAAACAAAACAAAATCCAAAAATGCCCATTTTGTCCCTTGCTTGGCCGAAACTTCAAGGAGCCAAAATGGAGATTTTGATTTCATTTTTCTTGCATAATCATACGTGGAATTGCTCGGGGGTCGTGGCTTGGGTCCTTGCAGGTCTTCCTCGTCAATCTCTGTGAGGGTTTTCACGCTTTTGTGCATATTTTGTGAAATTTGATTATTGTTTCAAATTTTCAGATTTGATATATATTGTGTTATAATGCCTATAATTGCTTGATATAGCTTCCTTTGAGTTCGTAGAGCATTGCTTGTTAGTTATTTAGCGATTTTTACGGCTAAAATTGCGTATTTAAAATTAGGGAAGAACAATAAATAGTGAATTTTGAATAGTAAAATCCTAGAATTTCAGATTTTGATCCGAATTGCGATTTCTCGATTTGGATAGGTGCCATTAGTGATAGAAAGATAAGATGTGCAATAAAAATGGACTGGCCTTTGTTAAAATTGAAAATTAGACAAAGAAATGTAAAGGGGCCGTTTGACCAAGTGTTGACCGTGCTTGAATTGAGTTGGGGGTTTTGCTATTAGGGGCATGGAAGCACTTTTGGCGCTGTTGTGGCGTTGATTGAGTAACCGATTAACATAGCTGTAGTTCAAACACAGTAGGTGGACTTTCGGGCTTCGGCTGGGAAAATGAAGTTTCGTGACATAGAAACGTGCCTTGTAGTGCCTAAGTGAATGTAGTGAAATCGGTTTCCTAATCCTGTAGCTCGTTTGCTCGTAATTGCCTTTGGAAGTTAGGGATTGAATAGTGATATTTGTCGTTTTCGTGTTTGAACTGCTATTACGTGTTTAATTGATGTTCTTGTTGAAGTTAATGATAATCATGCTTAAAAAGTTAATTGATTGCTGTTATTGATTGTAAATACTTGATATCTCGTTTATCGCCACTAATATGCACTTTCGTGCTATTGCTCGTTATTTGTTTGTATATCGTATTGCATTGCATTGTGTCAGGCAGATGAATGATGGGCCTCTCTGGGCAGTCTCGATCTGCCAGGGTTGGTTTGCTCTAGCTCCGTGTCCTATTCCCATTTTCGCTAGGGGTGCCGCCCTGGGAGATTTGGGTCGTAGATGTGTCGGGGTACTTCCGGAGTACACCCAGTGGATGTTATAAGGTGGTTGCGCGCTTATTGTCATCGTTGTCAACATCAAGCTCGAGATTGATGTAATGCTCGTGGAATCAAATCGCATGGTACATTGCTCGTATGAGTGAACCATAGCCTTCAAAGTGTAGTATAGCTTTGAATGGTTGTGTTAATGTTTTCTTTAATTGTTTATTGTATTGTCATTTATATTGAATGCTTCTTATTGATTATATTGATTAACTGTACCTATTTGCATTGTACGATCTTCTTTCTCTCCACCTCGATATCTGTCTCGCCCTCACTAAGTATACGTGTTATGTATACTCACTCCTCACCACCACATTTCAGGAAATATCATGTTAGCTGGAAAGTTCGTGGATATATGGTAGATCGTGCTTGAAGAGTTGTCTTACGTGCTATGTGGCTTGAGTTGTCAAAGATGCAAAGATGTATGTTCATGTGTTGTATGTATTTAATGTTAAAAAGGAATGTAATTTAAGTTTTACTAGGTTATTGGAGCGGTTTGAAAAGCTGGTTTATGTATTCAGTTATTATAGTTTAATTGCCAAGCATGAATGTACTTGTAAAAGATGAGAAGAGATAGGTTAGCCTGTAAACTGGAAATGTATATTTGCTTGTGATTGCTTGTTGAGAACCAAGGCTTAGATGGCCTTGAGGTGTTTGTATGGTTGGACACGGGGCTGGTCCACTTATATGCTATTGCAGGATTTACATTTTGCCTAGAAACAGGGGAGACTCCGTCCGTCTTTCCCTAAAATTTTATGCATGGGTTTGGAATTGGGTTGCGATTAGATTGATTGATAGAACTCCCGGTCTCGAGAGGGATCGGGGTGTTACATGTCGAGTTAGAGAATTTGAGAGATTTAAGTGAAGAAGACATCCTTACTCATACATTTGAGTCTGAAAATGAAGCATATATATTCTATAATCGATATGCCCGCGTACATGGTTTTAGTATTAGAAGGTGTACGATTAAAAAAGATGAGAGTCATCAAATAGTTGTCAAATTGTTTACATGCTCATGTGCCGGTCTATGAAAGAAAGAATTCTTAGAGATGATTGTAAAGCACAACTTCATATCAAGTTGAATAGAGTTCGTTCTTGTTATGAGGTGACTAAATTTGTAAAAGAACACAACCATGTGTTGGTTCCTAGCTATGGCGTCCCAATGTTTCGTTCCTATAGATGCGTAGATCCTGGTCATTTGGATCAAGCTTATTCAATGCGTCGCATCGGAATAAGCAAGAGCCAAATCATGGATCTATTTACAAATGAAGCGGGTGGGTATGATGGCGTTGGATTCACTAGGAAGGACTTATACAATGCCTTAGACTGTAACAACTGAGCAGAAATTACCATAGGAGATGCCAACGTTGCATTGGGATATTTGCAATGTAAATCAAATTTTGATTCGTTGTTTTATTTCCAGCACATAGTTGACGAGAAGAATCGCTTGGACAAATTATTTTGGACCGATGGACGATCGAGGGAAGAGTTTGAAGTATTTGGCGATGTTTTGATATTTGATGCCACTTATAAGACCAACTTTTACAAATTTCCACTTATTAATCTGGCCGGAATAAACAACCATCGGAAGTTCAAAATGAGACCACTGAATCCTATATATGGGTGCTAAATACTTTTATTCAGGAAATGAACAATAAGAGACCGGTGTCCATGATAACTAATGGTGACAAGGTGATGCACGGTGCAATTCAAGAAGTGATGTCGAACGCTCGCCATAGGTTGTGCATGCGGCATCTTGAAGAAAATTGTAAAAAGAATATGAAGATACATGGATTTACTGGAATTTTTTACAATTTCATAACCACGGATTATTCGGTAACTGAATTTGAGAACGCATAGAGGAATATGGTTGTCCACCATGGTCTTCAAAATCATAACTGGATCTCCTAAACATATCATACAAGGCATATGTGGGCTAAGTTATACCTTCGAGGGCATTTTTTCGAGTGGGTGAGGAGTACCCAACGTTGTGAGGGGATGAATGCATTCCTCAACAGATACTTGGGAAACTATAGAAAATTGATAGACTTTGTCAGGGACTACCATAGGGGGTAGCGTATTAGAGTCAATGTTGTGAACGAGGAGGTGAAGACAAACCACACATCAGCAGTATTAACAACTGAGTTAAAAGAACTCGAGAGACATGCTGCAAACACTTTAACTCGAGCGGTGTTCTTTGATATTCAAGCAAAGATTAAGATGCAAGCTGTATTATGGAACGTTGAAGTTAAGCATGTCAATTTAGGTATTCGGACTTATCTCGTTGCTGATAATACGAGAGAAGGTTTGCTACATTTTGTGACATTTAACCGGGTGACTTTGGACATTGCTTGTGATTGTTTGATGTTTGATATACGTGATGAAATGTGAAAGTCTGGATGAGATCCCATCAAGTTGCATCAATCAACATTGGACAGCTGAGGCAAGTGTAGACCTCTGTGAAAAAGGTTTGGTAACTTTATTTGCCAACGACATTAAGATTGCACGCCACGGTGACCTTGTATCGAAGTCGACTTGATTGAATTTTTATGGGAAAAAAATGAGACAAGGTTATAAAAAAGTGAAGGAAGGTATTTTAAAACTAATTGCTCATGCGAAGGAATTGTGGATGATGGAGTTGAAGGAAGGCAATCTCAAGCCCAATTTGTCACAGTTTTCTCAATTTGACATGGAAGATCCCCAAATTGTTCTGCCAAAAGGAAGGAAGAAATCCCAAAACAAACGAGCATTGAGGCATTGTTCAAAATACGGTTACATAATTAATTAATTAAATTATTTTATTTTAAGGCACATTGCACACTTAGATAATATATTTACGAGTTTTGACTAATTTGAATTGTTAAAATATTACAGGGGAATTGGTCATCAAGCTAATACATGTTAAAAACAACGCAATCCCCGAACTTATGATATGCCTAACCCCTTTAATAGCTCTAACAATTTTATTCAAGCGAACCAAAATTACTCATTTGGAGGTACTGCATATGAAAATGCTAATAGCAGTGGTATGGGTTGTGGCAATGCGATTGGTGGTATAAGATACGGATTCGCTGGGTATAACGCAATGGGAAAAATTTTTGGCTCTCAAAACAACAACGTATCTTCGAGTTCATCCTATCATGTTATAAATAACCATTTTCGTTTCTATGTGTGTCAATGTATATGTGGTATGGTATGTAATTCATAATGCTATGCTATTAGTTTATAAATCATATAAGTTTTACTTGTGTCTATAAAATCTCTCCAATGGTCCTTTTTTATAGTTGAGAAATCAAGTTGATTTTGTTTTCAACTTGTTATAATTTTTGCGAAACTTCAAATTTTACTATTGATAACTTTCTAGCCGAATCGATACTAATTTTTTTGATTGAAATAAAAATATAATGAAACTAATATTTATTAAAAATATAATAAAATAATAAAAATTAAAATAGAATATCATCATTAAAAAATAAAAATAAAAATAAAAAAGTATTATAGTGTGTATAATCAAAATAGAGATATATTGAATAAAGTTAACAACACTGCTAGACATTTCATGTTCCCTCTCAAAATTTCAACATTGTCTCCTAAAATTTTAAAGTTACCTCATCTAATTTCAAAGCCCATCTATAAATACTACTATCCACCAACATCTTCACCTCTTCTAATTGATACATGTGGTGCTATTCTTCTTCGTCTTCTTCTCTTTTTTTTGTTTTTTGTTAGTTGCAACATTTATTGTTCTCTATTATTTTTTTTGTTAGTTGTAATGTGTTTTTTACACCTCTTTTTATTTTTTACCTCTTTCTAATTTTGTTTCATGTAATTTCTTATATACAAATTGTCGCTCATGTTCTAACATTTTTTTATTAGATATCGTTTTGTTTTCTTTTTACTTCAGACCTGATATTAGACATTATTGCACAAGGGAAATTTGCGAGGCTCGTTTGTGATCCCAAATTACGACAACCTAATACACAAAGCTTTCTTTAAGACCCGAGTTTCAGAATGGCTCCACCCTTTTGGAATCTATTTCACGCAGATTTTAGAAAAAAGATGGAGGAAAAGAAAATTGGTGGTTGGCAAAAATCTGATTAAATTAACCTAGATAATTTTATAACTTAGCCTAGAAAGACACAAAAGTAAGAAGAATTCTTAATTCATGCAAACAAGCATAAATACAACATATACTAGTAATTTACACACACATACAGACAATTCCACCATAGAGTATACAAAGGAAAGACATGACAGAGAGTACAAAGCCCCTTCTAAGACAAGCCAAGAATAATCTAAAAGTCACAGCTGGGTTCATTTGTCATGTTTCCACCATGCAAATACTAAATATCAACTTTTTAAAGTTACAGCAAAAGGTTCACAGCTATATAGATGATAGATCTATCAACAAAATATAGAAACATCTAAATCTAGAGAGGAAAACTTCTTTGGTTCAAAAGAAATAATATCCATATTACAGAACTTGACTATGAAGCGATGGTTCTCAAAATCTAGCCAAGATTAGACTTTTTTTCAAAAATTAGTAGTAAACAAAATCCAGCCAAGTCGGGTCAAGATGGTCAGGTATTGATGATCAAACGAAGGGTCTCTACTTAATGTTCATGTTCACTGACAACAAAAAGAAAAAGAAAGAAAGAAAGAAAGAGAAGGACGATTACAAAGTAATTTTTGAAGCAAAAAATAAAGTGAAGGTTCCAATAAACTTGCACAAAATCTTGATTAAAACCTAGCCTTCAATTATTTGGCACACTTAACGCTATGCAACAAGAAAAACAGAGAGTTGTGAGCATCTGAATCACCATATGTGAGAGGGAAAGACAGAAAAAGTTGTGAGAGAGAGAGAGAGAGCAAAGTGATCGTGTGTACAATATCTTCCTCATAAACTTTCAAAATGAAGGTGACAAAAATAGAGCTTGGAACTACAGGCCATGGGCAGTTCAAGGGTGCCATTTGGTTCTTCATCCCTGGGATGACAACTCAAGAGTAGAGGAACTAGATCTGGACTCATTTGTTTTCTAGGTCCAAGTTCATGGTCTCCTACCAAGATATGATACTATTGAAAATACTCGGAGGATTAGCACCAGACTTGGCCCTCTCGAATATGTCGACGTCATGGGAGAAGACACCCTTCAACGTTGGCTCAGAATTAGAATCAAATGGAATGTTAAAAACCCTCTCATTCCAGGATTTCCTATGCCAAGGAACAACCTCCCTTATGCCTGGATAAATATCAAGTTTGAAAAGCTCAGTGAATTCTGTATCAAATGCGGTCTGCTAGGCCACGATGTCAATTTTTGCAAGGATTGCAGTCCAGGAGAAATATTGACCTCACTAAACTCGGTCCCTGGATGAAAGCACCACCAACCAAAGATCGTAAGGTTCGTCCACTGATTATTCAGTCCAACCAGGAACAACAAGGAAGAAACCAAGCGCGTGGTCACCACGGAAACTCCTCTAGCAATTCACAACACCAAGTATGCCTGTCACGTGACAACTCCAATTCAAATTACTCTGACAACAAAGCAGAAGATCAGGATAAAGTAGAGGGTGATTTTGAAGGATGCAGCGACCCGTTACAGTTAGACCTTGATTGTGACCCCAATGAACTGGGTCCAGATCATGTTTCCAATACCAGTCCACAACACACCCACAAAAATTCAAAAACAACGTTTGCATAGAAACCAAGCCACCAAATCTTGGAAACCCCATTGGGACTGGGCCAGTCTGAAGCTTACACTTTTAAGGCCCACCCAAAAAACAACCACCAAACTTATCAAAAACCATCTACCATTCACGTGGACCAAGCCCATAACCAAACTTCCAACACTTATTCACACCAAACACTTCCAGAAAACCAAACCATTAACCATAAGAAGCCCAACACCAACCAAGCCCAAACATTCTGTTCCCAATCTTCTACCCAAAACGCAGGACCAAAACTGAGTAAAAGAAAAGCTGAAACACTGGTTGCTCCTACACCAACATCTTTGCCTAGTAAGTTAACTTCAGAAACATCTGTCTTGGTGGAGATCCTTGTTACCCACAACCTCAACTCAAAGGCCTCTACATGCATTCTTGAAGACAGCTCATGCAAAATCAAAAGGCACAAAGGAGAAAATACTAATCAAAGTCCTCAATCCCAACCCTTCAATCCAAATTCAAAGGTTCCAAGTGCTATCCTTAAACAGCCCCTTGCAGACCAATGAAGATACTTGCTTAGAATTGTCAGAGATTGGGCCCATCCCTGACAATTCGCTCTTTGAGAGATATAATCTCTCTCAATAGGCCCTCCATCATTGGTCTCTCTAAAACCAAGATCTGAAAGAATAAAGCTCTCCGTATCACTAGGAAAATAAATTATAAGCTGATTCTAACTGTTGACCCTTCTGGTCTTTCAGGTAGACTAGCTCTCTTTTGCTTGAAGGATCTGATTACTGAAGTGATTCATTTTGACCATCAAGTAATCTGCATTAGAATTGATCCAAAGTCTCCATTTCCATGGGATTTCTCTTTCATTTATGCTTTTCCTAACAAATCTGATATGTCGAGCCTTTGGGATTATATTTCTATTTCACAAGAAGACTCTAGCATGGCTCATGTATTTATGGGGGACTTCAATTGCATCAAAAACCAAGATGAAAAATTAGGTGGCAACCCCAAGCAATCCAGAGATATGTTAGAATTTTCACAGCGGATCAATAATGCTAACTTTGTTGAGATTCCTACCAAAGGTTGCTCTTTCACTTGGCTTAATCGAAGAGAATGAGATCACCTAATCCTCCAGAAACTTGATCGTGCCCTGGCTAACCTCAATTGGTTCCAAATGTTCCTTGAATCTTGGGTTTCAGTTCTTCCCCCTATGGGCTTTGATCACTCCCCGCTAGTGCTCTCCCTCTTTATTAACCAGTGCGAAGTCAAGCCAAAAAGATTCCACTTTGAATCCTTCTGGCTTGATAACCCTGAGTGTGAAACCATTGTCCAATCCAACTGGAACACCCCTGTGACTGGAAACAATATTAGAACTGTCAAAAAGAAATTATCCTGGTGCAGGTACAAGCTTAGTCGATGGAGCAAAAACACATTTGGTAACAACAAAAAAATGATCATTTCTTTGAAGAACCAGCTTGAGAAAATTTCAATGGTGCCTCCCTCAGAATTCAATTTCGAAGAATTCAAGAAAGTCTCATAGAAGATTGAAACCATTTGGAACCAAGAAGAACAATTTTGGGCAGCTCGCGCTAGAGTGAAATGGCTCAAATCAGGAGATCGCAATACGAAATTTTTTCATGCTACCACTTGCCAGAGGTGGTCCCTCAATAGATTGATTAGACTCTAATGTTGTGATGGCAGCTGGATAGAAGATCAGAACACCATTAAGTGTATGGTTATCTCATTTTTCAAAGATTTGTATAGCTCAATTGGTAATAGAAATATTCTTCCTGTTTTGGATTGCATTTCCCCTGTTGTTTTAGATGCAGATAATCAGATGCTTATTCAACCTTTTTTAAGGAGGAAATCAAATGTGCAACAAAAAGTCTTAAAGCTGACAAAGCACCTGGCCCAGATGGTTTCAATGGATTCTTCTTCCACAACTTCTGGCACATCATTGAGGATGATATCTTTCGTGCCTTCCAAACCTTCTAGTGTGGTGAAACTTAACTACATTCCATAAACAAAACCACCATTGCCCTGATCCCAAAGGTAAAAAATCCTCAATGTGTTACGGACTTGAGACCTATTAGTTGTTGCAACTTTGTCTACAAAATCTTGGCTAATGTTCTTGTCAACAGACTCCAACCCTTCCTTGACAAAATTGTTGTCCCTACTCAATCTGCTTTTGTCCCAGGTAGATCAATTCAAGACAACACCCTTATTGCTCAAGAGGCCATGTACTGGCTCAAGAAAAAAAATAAGAGAACAAAAAAATGGCATGCCATCCTCAAAGCAGATATGAGTAAGGCTTATGATAGGATTGAATGGGATTTCTTAGAAGGTGTTCTACTTAAGCTTGGTTTTCACCCCCTTTGGACTAAATGGATTATGAGTTGCATTAAATCTGTCTCATTCTCAGTGCTTGTTAATGGCACCCCCCTGGAACCTTTCACTCGACTAGAGGTATCCGTCAAGGAGATCCCCTCTCCCCTTATTTATTTGCAATCACGACCCAAGCCCTCTCATGTCTTTTTGATCGGCAAATAAATAATGGCCTCCTTCGGGGGTATAGTATCACTAAAGTTTGCCCTCCCCTAACCCACCTCCTTTTTGCAGACGATTCTATCTTTTTTTTTAAGCTAATTATCGTGAGGCATTTGTGGTCCAGGATATCCTTTATCAGTTTTGTTTCGCTTTGGGTCAGAGTCTTAATCTCAACAAGTCTTCTATTGTCTTCAGTAACAATATCCCTAACGGATTGCAAAAAAAGATTGCTGATCTTTTCAGGATCAATACTTCAAGGTCCTTGGGCGTGTACTTGGGTCTCCCTTCAGAATGGGGCAGATCAAAATCTAAAGCTCTCAAATGGGTACGTGAAAAATGTGCCAACAAACTCAAAGGGTAGAATAACTTGCTTCTATCAGATGGTGGTAAAGATATTCTCATTAAAGCTGTCTTCCAAGCTATCCCCTCATATGTTATGACTTCTATTTTGTTTCCAAAATCCTTTTGCAGGAGGCTTTTTTCTCTGGCTGCAGACTTTTGGTGGAATAAAGAAGGAAAGAAAAGCATTCACTGGATTAAATGGGACGTGCTGACAGAATCTAAATGCAATGGTGGTTTGGGTTTCAAGGACTTGCATTGTTTCAACCAGGCTTTTATTGCCAAGCAAGCTTGGAAACTATTCACTGATACCAATTGTCTTGCATCCAGGATTCTCTTTAACATATACTGCACTAAAGAGTGCTTTTGGAATGTTGAGAAAAGAAGTCTTTCCTCGTGGTCCTAGAAGAGCATCTTGATTGGGCGCGACATCATCAAATCCAAAGCACTGTGGTCTATTGGTAGCGGGACCCTTGTTGACATTTAGGGAGATAAATGGATCAGTGATTTCCCCAACCTCTCAGAGTATCGTGTTGATGGTTTGAATAAAGTCAGCGACCTCATTCATTCGGTGTCTGGTAATTGGAATGTTGACTGCCTTCAAGCAACCTTCCCGCGCAATATAGTGGATGCAATCCTTGAAATTCAATTGCCACAATCTGTTGTCCATGATAGGCTTGTTTGGCCTCTTACAAATGATGGCTTCTACTCAGTTAAAACAGGCTACAGAGTTGCCAAGGCCCTTAGTTTGTTCAGCTCTAGATTAGTGACAACGGTTGCAAGCTCCTCTCACTAATACCACCCTGCACTTTGGAAACTTATTTGGGCTACAAAAATGCCACCAAAAGTTAAAATTTTCATCTGGAAAGCGTGCAGAAGAGGTCTTCCAACAATGGAGAATCTGTTCAAAAGACATTGCTCCATATCACCATTGTGTGGAATCTGCAATTTGGAGATTGAATATATGGAACACTCCTTCCTTACTTGCACTTGGACCCATCGCATTTGGTATGCATCCCCAATACAGTGTGCTATCAACCCAAATCTCATCTCTCGACTGGATAGTTGGCTTCTAAACATCATTGATCAATGTGAACAGGTGGGGTACAACTGAATTGACGTCTTCTCCTTGGTTTCTCTTTGTTGCTGGCAGATTTGGAAGCTTAGGTACCAGTCATGCATTGAAGGAAAGGAAATTGATATTCCAAAGACTATAGCTCAGTTATTGTTGAGTGTTTCAGAAGGCACTCATCTTTCCTTCA
Organism: Ehretia macrophylla; assembly: GCA_037974665.1. NCBI lineage: Eukaryota > Viridiplantae > Streptophyta > Magnoliopsida > Boraginales > Ehretiaceae > Ehretia > Ehretia macrophylla. The sequence continues at coordinate 63,439,431 of CM075764.1, read as the reverse complement.
GCAATTAGATTCCCCACAGAGTCAATGCTCAACAAAACCCCATTATTCCATCTTCATGGAACCCTTATCCCAGAGGTACTCTAAAAGTCAATGTTGATGCGGCGATCTGCGTTTTTTCAAAGAAAGCAGCTTGTGCGTTTATTTGTAGAGATTGGCAAGGAAAGCTTATCCATGGGCAAGCCTTCTCCTGTCGTTGCTCCACAGTTTTCGAAGCTGAAGCATTAGCAATCAGATTCGCTTGCCGATTCACCATTCAGTCTTCTCATTCGCGCGTCACTATTGAAAGTGACGTTGAAGCAGTTCTCAAAGCAATCAATTCTCTCTTACTTGTTTTCTGGAAAGCAAGATTTGTGGTGGAGGATATCCAAAAGATTGTTGCATCAAACCAATCCATTGGTCTTCAATGCATTAGGAGAACAACAAACCTCGCGTGTGATTGGGTTGCAAAAATACAACTTAGGAATAGCTTGCCTATTGATTAGTTTTCAAACATTCCAACTCCATTGTATAATTTATTGCTTTCTGATTTCCTACCTACTGGTGTAGGCTAATCTTTGTATCCTTGTATCCTTTTATTGCAATGTTCTTATTGTGTTTTGACCAAAAAAAAAAAGTGATTGTGTGTGAGAGAAAAGAGGAAAAGACGTCTGGTTTGACATGACCCCTGGAAGCGTGTTTGCAGACCTAGGAAAGGAGCGAGGGTTATTTTCATAATCTCGCTTTTTTAATTAACAATGTTTGGGGCATTCTGCGTATTTTTCAAACTTTAAAGAGTCGAATCATACAATTACAGAAAAACTGAGGACCAGCCTTCATTAAAACAGGGACGTTTTTTAGAACGACCCATTACGCTTTAGCTCCACTGGAGTGAGACCCACAAAAGAATTAATGAAGTTTCAAATAGGGCAAACATACATGTGTAGTCCCTTATGTTTATTGTATTTGACAAATTTGCTCTCTATCTTAAAAAGTGTTAGTTTTTGGCCCCTTATATATGTCATCGTTAGTCCTTTGGCCTTTTACCGTCTGATGATTGATTATTTGTTCACATGTTCGACAATAATACTCATGTAAGTGACATTTGAAATTAACAAAAGGCTAAAGGACTAAAATTGATGCAACTAACATACACGAGAGACAAAAAACTAACATCTTTAAATAGATAACCAATTTGTCAAACATAACAAAGATTAGGTACTAAGCTTGTCATTAAGTCCGCCAAATATCTAAAACCTTGAGCCCCACCACCATCATTGACGGAGGCACCTTTACCTCAGGGTGTGCATAGCACACCATGAGTTGGGGAAAATAATAATTTTTTTGGTGTTAAAACAATGATAAATATGAAAAGTAAAAGTGACGGGAGGTAGAAAAGTGATGGAATGTGCCTTACTTTTACTTTTTTACCAACAATTTTTTAAAATTATTTCTCTTATTTTCTCACGTTGATAATAATCAGAACTTCCTTTTGTACTTGTATTTATCACCTATGGAACAAGAGGAAAAATAGAGTCAATGGCACTGCTACTGAGGAATATGTTCTTTGAAGAATTATTGCAGATGTTAAAACACAAAAGAATATGTAGATAGCCTAGATAATAGATTCTTTTGCACAGCGAATATGCTTGGATGATCTTCTTTGTAATTGTTCAACTTGTTAACGAGGTAGAATGAAAAGCTATATATATATATATATATACTTGTCCAGCAAAAAAATAAATAAATAAATATATATATATATATATACACACACATAATTGTATATTTTGAACTTCTATTAAGTGGAAAGAGTGTGAGAAAATGTGAGAAAGTATAGAGAGAAAAGGGAGAAAAATATAAGAAATAACTAGGCAGTCCTAATCAAATATACGATTGGATGGTGATTTCTTACCTGATAAAGATAAAATTTGGTGAGTAGTTAGCTACTTCTACAATTAGAACGGTGTAGAATGGATTTAGAGGTCACTAAAGTTCATTTTATGCTGCACGTACAGTAGCTCATTTTCTTATTATTTTTATACATAGGTTATTGTTTTAATTTATACATGTTATACTTGGAATATTTTTAACCTCAATTTAAAATGACTTTCTAATTTGTTTTTTATTGTATAGGGAATGAATTAAATTGTTTCAAAGAAAATTAATTTCTGAGCAATAATTTTCGTGTCATTAATAACTCTAATTATTTATTTTTCTCTCTTCTATATGTTATGTTATTAATATATTGAAGGGGAGTCATACCTTGAAGACTCCATATTATATGCTTTAGTACTTACATTTTTTTTGCTAACATGAGTTAACATCCCTATTCAACCAACCCACAAAATATAAATTGGATTAGTCACCACTCACTGACATCGAATAGGACACGCCGACATCCTCTCGTTGCCTGGCTAAAGTGCATTATAAGAGAGGGAGACACCTTCAAAACCTTTTTTGTACTAATTGGTTTAGTAATAATATATTGTGATACGTAATCATCAAAATATGATTTTAGGCATAAAACTAACAGCTTTTTTATATTTTATATAAAAAATGATACATAAATAAGTGTCTCCACTCTTAGTTACGGACTTCGCTATTATAATATATACCCCTACTCTCAGCCGATGCCGCCACCACCACCACCAAAATATCAACTACAATTCAAATGTCGAATCAAGATCCCCAGTCCCCACGTTACCACAAAGTCATGAACTTCATTTTCACCAATTCTTTCAATTGACTCCGAGTCTCCTCCGATAATGACAATAGCTTTGCCATTTTATGCTTTCTATAGCATACCTCTATCTAGAAAGTCTCACTGTATATCTCAGTGTAAAAGGTTGCCACCCATTAAGGGAAAAAGAAGAAAGGAGAAAAGATTTAAGTGTGCCAGAAGAGATGGAGAGAGTGGTGAAAGGGCGCCTATATGAAGCAGCAGTAGAAGGGAGTGTAACTTCCTTGATCAATTTGCTAGAAAAAGATGCAATAATTCTTGAAATCATATAGGTAATTAAGGTGTTGGAACTTATTTGAACCAACTCCTTCCTTTACATATAGAGTAAATGGGCATTTAAGGATGTTGTTGGAGTCATCCTAACAAGAAGATCAAGAGTTTAAGAGTGTACCTTCTAAGTTCTCTAACATATTGTCCCCAATATTCTTGTAGGCTCTTTATTCTCAAATACGTCAAAACAACTATTCTGTTTATGCAAGTGAAATTGTTCATCCTAGATGTGAATTAACGTTTAGCCCCACCATGGCATATAGACCACAATGTTCGACAAGAAAGAAGTGTTATATAAAATCTTGAGTCCCACCACCCTAAATGTCACCACCGACCTTTATCAGTAATTGCTAAGCCTCAAAGAATATAATAGGGAAATGTCTAATCCATCTTAGTAAGATTGTCATGATAAGATTTGTACAAAGAATATACTTATGAATCGATTTATATCAAGAACCAATTTCCTTCGCTCACAATCTTTAGATTTTCCTAAAAATCCCAAACCATAATATTTGTATGCTTTATCACAGTCACCACGTGTCATTAAAATTTCGTCTTCCCCGATCTTGCTTCCTAAAGAATCCATATATATATACATATCTAATATCTTAGGACTCTTTCATTATCATTATAATCTTTTTAAAAAAAAAATTCTCCAATAATTATCACTTAGGCCACTAAGTGAAAATTATGTGGGCACTAATTGCCCCTACTAATGACCAAGTCATTACATTCTCCCTCCCTTATATAAAGTTTCATCCCCAAAATTTACTTTTCTCCAAAATACAAGTATAAAATTCAAAAATCTACTTATCGAAATATCAAGTTCCAAATATACAACTTCAATATCGTTGTCAATATCTTATCCCTTCACTTTTTTTTCTTTTTTTTTTTGACACTTATAGACTATCAACACACAATTGGGGTTGTCACTTGTCACCATAAAATTCATATCACAAAATTAGATGCCTAACTCGTCATGTGCCAAAGCTCATAATGGTATTGGCATAGATAAATTTCCTCAAATAGTTAATGTACTTAACATGGACAGATCATTACTTAATCTTTGACTTTATACGCTTGTACACATCTCCAAGATGATACACAACATTTCTAGTACACTACGGCAACCTAGAAACTTTAGCACATAAATAGTACACTTATTAAAGTCCTCAATTCACTGTTATTTCTCCAAAACTAATGTGTCGATCTTACAAATATACATTTGCCTAGATATATGAACCCATAAAATTATTTCTTTGTTTCACATCATTTTGACACATTGACCTCTTTCATTTATACAGAGGTGAAATAAAGATCATTCCATGAGTCCTGACACTTATTCATGCCTAAGCTCGTCTCAAAAAATCAACCCGTTAACAAATAAGATTTTATGTGGCCTAAAAGAAATATCAAAATTCAAACTAACCATGTTAATTTTATCTTCTCGTAAAGAATCAAAAGTTCCTCAACTAAATTAACAATCACCACCATCATTACTTATCATACTCACTAACTATTTGATGTAGCATCACTTCTATTGCAATGAATTATCAACTAAGTCACATCAAATATAGGAATTCCAAGAACCATATGTAATTAGGAAAAAACAAATGAGCAAATTCTCAACATAGTCAAAATGACATTTAAACTACAAAGTTTGACTCATAAACGATTTGACAATAATAATCCACAAGTATAATTGATAAGCGATCTGATAGCAATATTCCACAAGCATAAGTAATAATTGATCCAATAGCAATATTGCAAAAACAATTACTAATAACAGATTTGACAATAACATTCTAGAAACCATAAATGATATGTCACAACAATTCGAGGAGCATAATAGACTTAATATTAGACTTATAAAGGCACAATTGATACACTACCAAAATTCTAGAATGAGATTATATTGGAGGATGAATAAGTCTGACTTATGATTGAAGAGTAACACTCGAATAATAATAACTTTTTACATTTTTTTTTGTAAAACAAAAGGAACAGAATATCGTTTCTTTTAAAAAGAGGCAAGCAAGAAAATTCAGTCAAGTTATTTCTTTCACTATGCAAAATCCAAATAAATTTGTTAAGCCACATCAAACTCCTTAAATTTCAATACTATAGATAAAGATGTGAATACAATAATAATCTGTTTATTATTTTCTCATTACTGCACAATCAACTTTTGAAGTTTTTTTTTTTGGCAGCATACAAAAAAAAATTATATCATTTACAATAAGAATCTATGAGAAACTCTTTTTCAAAACCTACCTTAAGCACCCAAATACTAACTTCCATTAATATATGCATTAGCCCCAACATAATTCCTTTTGACAACTTTATTTTCAAGTTGCAGAGGGTGAAAGATACAATGGGGTCAGATTTTATGTTTGGGGTTAATGAAATGGCTGGAAATTTTTTTTTTTTTTCCAAAGTAGTTCCCAAACATTCACTTAAGATTAGTAAGAAAATACTAGCCCACTAAACCTGATTTCCCAAGTTTTGTTTTAAGTTTTCAAAATCACGTAATATATATGGGAAAACATTTAGAAAATGCAATGCACTCAAATCAAACTGTGTCATGAGTTGTATATGGAAAACTTTCCACGATTTAATGATTAGAAATTTTATGAATAATTTCAAACTATGAGAATATGAAATCTTGCGTATGATGCTATATATAGACGGATAAACTCAAACAAATTTTAACATTTAATGTGTAATAAACCTTCACAATTTCTACGAAGCAAATGCCACGACAATTATAATTTTTTTTGTACGCTTGAAATCATATGAGATATGAATAATTTACTATCTAAGGTTTCACATAAAATAACCAAAAGAATCTTGTTCAAATGACAAAGGATGCGAGATTGTCTTCTTTTTTTCTCATTTATAAGCTAGTCAAATTCATTTTCTTGTGAACATTGGAAATAGGCTTTGACTATAATCACTTGAAGGCACATGGTCTGTTAGACATCAATAATCAATCACATATCTATTTGCATTATGAAGAAGGATATGATTATCTTAATTTACGGAAAGAAAATGAATACCACAAATTAGAATTATTATTCTAAATAAACTCATTTAAAAAGTGAAACTAACATAGAAGACATTATTTTGAAAATGCAGTCGTCATAACTCATAAGCAGGGCTCGACCACATGCCAAATATACATGTCTTTTATTTTCATGCCAAACACGTTTAAATGGTTTTAATCATTTTTTTTGTATGCAAGAAATGTGCAATTGTACAAACTATAGATTTTCATATTTTCAAAATGGCAAACAAATACATCAGAATCGATAAAAAAAAAACAAATACAATTATACTCATAATGAGATTTTATAGGTTATACATTTTAATAAAAACTCTAAGGCTCACTCCACAACAACATCAATTTCATTAATGGGATAGCATTTGGGAAAAAAAAAAAAAAGAGAACTTTTTTTTTTTCATATGTATTTATCACTTAGCTAATATAGGCCACACGAGTTATCTCATGAAGTCAATATAGTTTTTTTTCTTTAAGGTGCAAAGTCATTTGCTAGAAGTCAACCTATTAATAGGATAGCAAGATCTCATTAAAACTTAGTAAGGATAATAACCAGACTAGATGCTCTAACTTTATTCAACTATCTTTGACATTAATTGCAAAAAAATGATATAGAGTATAAGTAACAATAAAGGCTAAAAAGCATGTTTGTAATTACAGTCATTCTCACTTTGAGTCGATCATTACACATTGAGATAAAGATAGAATTTTCAAGCATTTCTCATGAGCAAAACGTTTTCCTTTTTCACTTCTATTGGCACAAAATTACACTCTAATACGTCTTTACTATTCCCATATTCACTAGGCATCAACTTAGGATAGTCTAAGACAATACAACATTTTCATAACCTAAGACTCTTCTAATATTTCCAACCACCATGTGTCCTACCATGCAATAAAGTTACACAAAATTCCTAAAGTCACTATCAACTATTAACTCTGAATCTCATGGTAAGAAAGACAAGGTAATCATACTATGATCACAACACTTCTGCCAGATCGTTATCACACTCTTATGTAAGCAATGCAATCTCACCCTAAATCAATCATACTCAAAACTATCGTAATTCAAGATATCATAAGCTAACCTCGCTTTGATACCATTTCTATCACGCCCCAAAAGTAATGAAATGCGTGATGTGTCGCGTGTCTAAAGGGTACAAACTCCTCAAACCCGCAAGGCGCACAACCATTAAGGCTCCGTCTGTTTGCCGTAAAATATTTTTTCGAAAAATATTTTTCAAATTTTACGATATTTGATAACACCAGAAAATTGGTACATCTGTAAGCAACTCAAGCAACAGATTGGCAAGCGAGCAGTGCAGATCGGTCTCACAGTTTGAACCTCGAATTCCGAATTTGGAATAATTAACTAAAGAGGTGCAGTTTGTTTAACGTTCTATTCAGTGGCGGAGCCAGACACCAAGGATTAGGGGGTGTATTCGATAAAGTAAGTAATCGGGATCAGCGACACTCATTTATGCAAATTTGTTTTATATAAATTAGAAAAAAAAACTATTACCTTTATACTTAGAATCATAATTTTGATGATAAGATATCACAATATTAAAAATAAAGAATTCACGTTTATTTGAATCCGAACTATTAAATTAAAGATACAAAATAATAAATTAAAAATAAAAAAAATCTAAACATCATTTAAAAAAAAATTACTGAAATAAATGTACAACTAAACTAGAAATGTTTAACTTTAATGTTAAATAAATGAATCAAAATTCATACACAATGATAAATACAAATAGTTTCTAAAATATAAAAAATAAATTGAAAACCTATTTAAAAATTTGAGAACATAACTGAAAAATGAAAAGAGAAAAGCATAAGAAAAGATAATAATAGAAATTAAGTGTGCTTTAGAGAAATTTATATATCAATGTATTTTTTTTGTTTCACTCTTTCCTTTTATCTTGTGTCAATAATATGTCAATCTATTTTGTGGAGCAACTGCATTTAGTGGTAATCTTAGATCCTGATGATTAACTCTGAATCACATGGTAAGAAAGACAAGGTAATCATACTATGATCACAACACTTCTGCCAGATCGTTATCACACTCTGATGTAAGCAATGCAATCTCACCCTAAATCAATCATACTCAAAACTATCGTAATTCAAGAGATCATAATCTAACCTCGCTTTGATACCATTTCTATCACGCCCCAAAAGTAATGAAATGCTTGACATGTCGCGTGTCTAAAGGGTACAAACTCCTCAAACCCGCAAGGCGCACAACCATTAAGGCTCTGTCTGTTTGCCGTAAAATATTTTTTTGAAAAATATTTTTTTGAAAAATATTTTTCGAATTTTACGATGTTTGATAACACTAGAAAATTGGTCAACTGTAAAATATTTTCCGATCAAAAATTGCAGTTGCTTTTGCTTAATTTTACTATGTTTGGTAACACCGGAAAATTGGTAAACTGTAAAATATTTTCCGGTCAACAATTGTAGCTAGTACAAAATTCTGGAAAATATTTTCATTTTCCTTGGGAGAAGAAAATATTTTACGGAACTCACAGTACATCCAAACTTCATAAAATATTTTCTAGTATTCTATTTTTCAGAAAAAATATTTTTTCCCAATAAGTTATTTTACGGCAAACAAACGGAGCCCTGTAAAATATTTTATTTTTCAGGAAAATATTTTTCACAAGTAAGTTATTTTAAGACAAACAAACGAAGCCTAAGTACATAATTCAAAGCTACTAAAATCTCGAATTAATAAATCTCTAAACCAATATACTACTCAATCAACAAATAATCTCTAATAACAAAACCATAAAGATGAGGTCAAATCCCTTAATAATTACATTCAATCTCAATAATGCAAACATTTATTCAATTAGACACAAAATAACTAAAGGTGCATACTAAACAAAGGAGCTCTCATCTAGTGCACACCATCACATTCGGATGTCCCTAAATGCTTAAACACTTAGTCTGATTTAACTGCAAAGAAAGCAGGCGGAAGAAAATATAGTGAGCGAACAAAAGCTCAATAAGGGAATTCATCCTACAAAGAAAACGATAGCAGATGACTAAAGCAAACGGGAAATATTGTTCAAGATCCAAAGACTAGCACTATTGATGAAATTTCAATAATTTCAGTAATTCGCCAGATCAAACACATTTGGCACAAGACACATCTAGAATATTATATGAGTGAGCTGACTGAAAACTCATATGCAAGAGTAAACCATAACATTTCGATCAAAAATATTTCAATGCACATCATAGGACAAAAGTTGTGGCTGCATTTAACCGGTGCACCAACGACTCAATAATAAAAATGGGGGCCCCTAATCATTCAATAGCAGTAATAGTATCCGCAAGTGCAACATAGTAACAATATCTGTGTTGTGATACCGTAATAATATCAGTGCCAATGGTAACTCACAGTCATAAAGAAGTATTCAAATGTATCATTTATATGATTTTGAGAGGGAACATAAAATAGTGATAAAAGAAAATGGTGCACAAGAATGACCAAATTAAGATATCATGGAATATTTACAATGTAAGCTATTTGGTATATAATAATGACAGTGTGAGAGGGAAAGAAAATAAAACAAAAAAATTAAAGAGTCATGAGAGAATATTCAAATCCTTCAATCACGTAGCTTGATTTCCAAAGTATTCAGTTTAAAATGAAACTAAAGGAACTGAAAAGGTAAAAAAATTTATAGAACAATTAAATACCATCAATAAAAGAATGCTTCCTTTTTAAGGTATTAGTAATAAAAATAAATAAATACTCCATTAATTTACTTGGATTTCAACGACCACATTGCACAATTCGATCGTTGTTGTCACGCCCCCAAAAAAATTCATCAGGTTAAACTTAAGGACGTGATGCCGCGAACCTAAAAAGATTTATCCTCCTAATCCCGCAAGGCGCTAATACCACAATACAAGAAAATAAATTTCCACAAAATCATTTATTAGAGCAACTAAAACTCTTAATTAAATCAAATAGTACTTCTGAATATATATTACAGAAAGGCGACATTTTACAACTAATATTCTTTCTAAAAATATTACTGATCTCATAGGGTGGTCTTTAAACCCATGCAACCTGTACAACTCATTAACTCATGTTTCTGCATAATTATAGTAAAATAATATAATAAACGAAATAATACTCAATAAGAAGGACACCCAGAGTCAGGCTCTGAGGGTTGTCCAAATTAAATTATATAATATAGAAATCAGAATTAAATCAAATGCGCAATACAGAGTCAAAGCACAGGAGGTATCTATAATAGAGATGAAAAATAGCTAATTCACACCAGACCAGAATCGAATCATAATCGGATCAATGCAAAACATACTCACAAGGCTGATACCAACATTATGCAACCGGATATCATTGTGCGGTTATCTCACAATTCCATCTGTACTAAGGTATCATACATATTTTACTTTTCAAAATATAAATATCACATTATCATATACCACATAAATATCACCTAGAGTCGTGATAGTCATAGCTAAATTTCAGAATGGCCACCTGCGGCTTCGTAAGGTGAGGTGTCCCCTACCTACGGAACTAAGTATATGTGGCAGTTTCACCCGCAGAATGGGTGTCACAGCTCTAAAAATAACACATAAAAATTAATACATTGAGTTATCAGATAATAACATAATCAGTACTTAAACATCACAATCCCTCATTTCAAATCGAGTACAAGATTCTGAATGACAAACAAATCGGAACGAAATCAACAAATTTCAGAATATGAGAGTTAAACTGAAACAGTAAGGAGAACTTACCTTGATCATGCCTTAAGTTAATTCAACATTTCTTTCGAACATTATGATTCAATGCTAGCTTCTCGCTGCAAAATAATTATTATTATAAACTATAGTTTCACACACATTTACGAAGTATAGGCTAAAAGATTTCAACAAGTATAATTAAACCACAAAATATAAGTTCTCAATAACTTTTTGAATTCTATAATATTTATTTAGCAACTAATCAATTTTCACCTAAGTTCTTTATCTTGTATTGGTTTTTCTTTCTTGTTTTCTTATTTCCTTTACATCTTTCTTTCACCTATCTATTACTATACTGTTTCTTTTGTCTTTTCTTTTGCTTCAGCTTTTCTTTTCTTTCAATTACATGGCTGATGTATTTGTTACTACAAAATCCACACCAGGGCTACCCCCACACACCAACTTACTTACCCTTCTTCAATATTTTCACAACTCTCACATATACAGTTATATACATGGCTGGTACACCCAAACATATACTACCTTCTTCATGAGTGAACACACATGCTTACACTCTTTCAACACACCTCCAAGGCTAATATGCACACACACGGACACCATATACAACACACACATGCACCTAGAACATACATACACATGCAAACATGATAGTATTTATGGACCCAATTAAAGCTTTAGCTACATGATACTACCCGAATGTGCTTCAAGTTAGAGTCATCAAATTTAGCATTTCATAGTGCAAAACTTCTTTAATATATCCAAGCTAATTCATGAAGTAGCTAGTTTCAACTAGCATGTAAATAATAGTTCAAGCTTCTTTACCTTCATTCAAGTTTAATTGTCTGCACAAAGTTATGATTTCCTCTGTTCATGTTTTCTATTCCAATTTCTCTTCTTTGTATTGTTCTCTTTCTTTACTACTTTCCTTTTCATTCTTTTCTTTTTCTTTGTCGTGGGGCCTGACTTCTTCTTCTTCCTCTTGAACTACTTATATATCCAGGTCATATATATACAAATAAGACTCGCATATACATAAAGATCACATACCCACATGCACCTCACAACACCTTCTTCTTCACAAAACAACCCATATATACACTCTTACATATGAAGTTAACATGCATACATCAACTCACAAGTACACGTACAACCATCTCCCTCACTTTTCGGCTTCATAACCTTCACATCTAGAGATGTGGTTTGTTAATTAATACCCATTAATTTTCATACCCTTCTAATTTTACTAATTGGGTGACATGCAACCCTATAAACAAATATATGGAAATATAATGAGGTTTTTACATGCTAAGTAAATACATATGCTAACCTTTGTTCTGGCATGAAGATCCCAAAATTTCCTTTAAAATGTTTTATTTCTATTCCTCAATTCTTTTCTTCTTTCTATCGGTTGCTCATATGAGCAAATATATTTTGGAGCTTTGGTTTTTATACATGTAATATTATCTATCATCTATCTGTACTTGGTTAACCCTTAAGCTTATCCTACAAATGAACTACGCCAACTGGTAGGCAAGAAAAGCTATAAGCACAAGGTGGCTAACTCACAATATGGCATGTGTATGTAGTATAGTAAGAGGTGGTTAAATGTCAATAACCACGGATGAGGTGTAAAATAACCATACAAGCATGAGGTATAGCAGGAAAAGACATGCGGTGGGTATTAACGACCCCAATCAGAGTTGCAACCAACCAAAATTGAAACAAAAAAACACTAAAAATTATATCCGTTTTTCATAGACTGTTCAGACACCTTATTAAAATAAACATAATTTCTACTAAAAAATTTCAATTGATATATCGTTCGAAACACTTAACCCTTTTTTTTTTGAAACACTTAACTCTTTCTCAATTGTTATAGTTTTTAATTTTAATTTGGTCCAAAAACTAAATCGTAACTTTATAACATTTCAAACTTCTTTAACAATACGATGTAACAATTATCATTAATTGATCATTCTTCAATAATTTAATAATTTATTTTTAACTCGCATCTAGTAGGGATACTACAGTTGTAGTCATAAAATTTTGTTTCTTTGGTTTCTAACTCTTTTAAAAAACAAGGTGCAAGACCTTGCAGGGCATCATTCAAAAAGATTTGGAGACATAGGGTCAGTCGACCCCACGCCATAAAAGCCATTGCAAAACTTTTGAAAGCTTGGAAACAAAGCCAATAGATTTTCAGCCAAACAGTGTCATTACATACATGGAATTTGAGATGCATGGGCATTGTTAGAAAAACAAGAGTGGAAAACAAAAATAAGTGACGGTAAGTTGATAGTCATTGAACCATTCGCGAAGAACATGATACAAAAATTTTCAAGAGCAAAAATTTCGGATTCATCACTCATAGTCATTTATTCCAATAGGGCAATACAATAGGGACATGTCTAATCCATCTTAGTAAGATTGTTATGATAAGATTTGTACAAAGAATATACAAACAAGGGAAAGTTTCACTTACCTCTAATTCATGAATCGATTTATATCAAGAACCAATTTCCTTTACACACAATCTTTAGATTTTCCTAAAACCCCCAAACCAGAATATCTGTATGCGTTATCACAGTCACCACGTGTCATAAAAATTTCGTCTTCCTCGATCTTGCTTCCTAAAGAATCCATATATATATATATACTAGTTAAGTTTACCTGTGTACCCAATGTCTATAAAGGAAATGTTGTAAACAAAATTATTAAATAAGATATATACGTAATATTCAATGCAAAATTAAGAAAACAATTAAGGAAAATTTGTCCTACATTTTATATGAAATTAACGTACTAATGTACAAGAATAAAGTACCATTACGTGCAATTGCAAGATATATACGTAATAGCAAGTACAAAATTAAGAAAAAAACTAAGGCAAAGTTTGTTCTACATTTTAAATGAAATCTATGTACTAATGTACCAAGAATAAAGTATCATTATGTGCAATTGCAAGATAAAAAGTTGATCTATAAATTTGTAATGACACTTACAACTTGGATTTTATGAACAATATGTGAAAATACAAAAGAACAAATAGAGATGCTGAAATTTAATGGACCAGAAAGTTATCAACTTGATTTTTGAACTAAAGTTTCACTACTAAATAACATTAAAAATGATATGGTATAACAATTTAGTGATTGAAGGTTTATTTTCTAAACCAATAAATAAATACCGTCAATGCATATAGCTTGAAGTTGCGTTACAAATTAGATATTTGAAAGTCACTACATCAGCTATGCATCATTAACTACAAAATACCTACGTAGTCCTTACATTCTTCTATTTATTGTCAGACCTTGAGGCAACATCTATCCAAAAAACTTTAGACCAAGAGACTCCAGAAAAATACAAGTGACTTTTAACAGAATTAGAGGAAAATGTTCATGAGCTGATTTCAATTTAGATTCAACATGATCACTGTAACCCTAATTACTCTAACTAAAACCTTGGACTAATTTATTAAATGAAAAAACAAAACAAGGGCTGCGATAAAACTACTATATCTTCATACTCTACTCAGAAGAGTATGTTTTATGCATCTAAATTATGGCCTAAAAGTTCAAGTACCCAAAGGAAATCTTTACTTATCAGAAAACATGAAGTATAGTATACTTCTGATAACAGAATTTATATCCTCTCGAGCGTGGCACTCTTGGCCATTACATTCTATGCTTAAATTCTTATTGAGTTATAGCTTGAGGAAGGAACTGGTAGGGAAGGTGCATGAACCAACAGCAGAAGAGCTTTGATAAGAATTATAGATAACGATCTAAGAGAAGTTAGTACTCGTATAGGAGTTGATGAACATGTTTCCGACTTCACCAATTAGTATGTCTAGCTTGATGAACAAGTTAATGTATAGGACGCCGATTTTCATAAGGTTTTTTAAAGATCCAAAAGGGTATGATGCTGAGCTAGATCAGACAAATTAAACAGTAGTGTTCTTTTCTATTATCTTATGAAAATGAGAATATACATATAAATGTCATTTGAGGTGATTATTGCAGGTATAGTAATCATACCTTCTCAGATAAGAATGTCCTTAGTAAAGAACCTCCCAGGACAGCCAGCTGCATACATAAATTTATAATCTTCTTATATGCATATACGACAGTATCGAATATAAAAGAAATATAATAGTTAATGAATATGAAAAGTAGCTGCAGAAACTATCAAGAAACTGCGAAATCATTAAGATTGTGAAGCAGATCATTTAAGCCATTTAGATCCCCCATTAGATGCAGATTATGGATCTGTAATTATAATTGGAAAATCTTTCAAAAGAAAAGAAAATTATGCCACTGAAATTTGTTACCTGTTCATATGAAAAAAGTAGTAGACAAATTGTAATGTTGCAATAATGTGATACTACACAAAATGCAAAAAAAACACACTTAAACTTCGTACTGAAACATATATACTACACAGTCACACATATATTTATACAAACTTATTTATTTC
The DNA here is from genome assembly GCA_037974665.1 of Ehretia macrophylla. Classification (NCBI taxonomy): domain Eukaryota; kingdom Viridiplantae; phylum Streptophyta; class Magnoliopsida; order Boraginales; family Ehretiaceae; genus Ehretia; species Ehretia macrophylla. Next base: position 63,424,144 of record CM075764.1, on the reverse strand, counting down.
TCCCTCAACTATATATTGGAAAATTTTCAGAAGACACAATATAGTGTTGAAAAAGAAAGATGATAATAAAGATTGTTGATTCAAACAGAGAACAAATTTAACTCACTATAGTAAGGTAACACAAATTCATGTGGCTTGTTGCTTTCCTTTACTAGAAACCATAAATTGGTCCGAGGTCACCTTATTATTTGTCAAGCAACAGAGTACTGCAACACAAAACATAGTATTAGGGATTCTAGTAGCCTGGGAAGCAACATCTAGCTCAAGAACCAAAGTGAAACCCGTATATTTTCTTGTCAAGGTAGTCTTTGGAGATGTTACCATCTCATATATGATTTCTTTTTTCTTACAAGATCTGTTAAACCAACAAAGACCAAATTTACTACAAGACCATGGGAGAATGATACTTCAAGTGATCTCAAAACGTCAGAAAGGAAAAGCACGGGCGGATTAAGAATTTACCTTAGCATTTGTAGAGCCATTAATGACACACAAAAGTTCTTCAACAAAGCCTCTCTAAAATACTTTCTAGAAAACCAAATAAGCAATGTATAATTGTAGTACAAACATAGTGAGGTCACAGACATTCAAATGATCAATTAAAAAGAAATTCAAGTATACTCCTATTATCGAGTAAAATGCACCATATCCCCCTGTGTTTTCACAAAGTTGCATCATAAACTCTGTGTTTTAAAAGGTCGCATTATAAACCCTGTGTTATGAAAAACGTTACATACACGCCCCAAACTCAAATTTTGTTTAACTATGTTAGTTAGCCTTGTAAAAAGACAAAATTGTCTTCATTTAAAGATGAATCCGTCAAAAGGGGTATTTGTAACTTTTTTGATATCAGAAGGGGGTATTTATCACTTTTTTAATATTAGAGGGAGGTATTTATAATATTTTTCATTTTGCAATATCAGAACCATGTGCTAGTCTACCTTCTAAGGAGATCTACAACCTTAAACTAATAAATATCATTTAATTAAAAGAATAAAAAAACGTATAGCTTATAAAACAGAACATTGATGTCCACCATAAAAAATATAAATCTTATACTTGAAGTTCAAAGTCATATTGCAACTAGCAATAATCGTACCTTCACTTGGAATTACGTTCTTCTACAAGTATATTAAAATCTTTAAATCAGTGCAAAATCAACTTCAAATTGAAGGAAAATCACTTTGAAATAGTTTTTCTCTGTAGGATTGTCAATTTTTTTATATTTTTTTTTAATCTTTGAAGGGGCAATTTACATCTTTATAAAAAAACATAGGGGCAATTAGAAACCTTATAAAAAACACAAGGGGCAATTTACAACCTTATTGAAAACACAAGGGGCCATTTACAACCTTATCGAAAACACAAGGGGCAATTAGCAACTGATGTTAAAAAGGGTATTTTCGTCCTTCTGCATGTGTTTTAAAGCTTGATAAATGTCATACTTGTATTTCAATCGTGTGTATTATACTCATGTTAAAATTGACAGAAAAATAGACAGCGGGATATTATATGCAATATTTTCCATAACAGAGGGTTTATAACGCGACTTTTTAAAACACGGGTTTATGATGCAACTTTATGAAAACACAGGGGGGTATGGTGCATTTTACTCTCCTATTACCAAATCACACACTGGCCTTCAAAGTCTACTTTAACATCACTAATCAGAAACATATAATCTCCAAATTACAACTTTTTTTATGATGCTCCAAATTATAACTTAGCTTCGCCAATCACCAATTTTCCGACATATAATCACCAACCGTAACTAACATTCTCCTTCATGAAGATTCAAACAACTATAGGTTTTCAATACAAAAAAATTCACATAATCCTATCCCAAAAAAAAAAAAAAACTAATTAGCAACATAAAAAATCATATCTTTTAACAGTTCTAATCATACTAAGGTCTATTCAACCAACAATTCACTTCTTCTATAGAATATCATCACCTATATATGTGTGTATTTCATAGACAACATAGAGTACACTAATATAATACAAGCATTGCAAAAGCTTCAACACAAATAAAGAAAACACATAAGCATTAAAAAGAAAATAAACTTCTTGTAATTGAAATCAAACACTGCATTGCACGATACTACAAGAAAACACACAATCATATACCTAAACCCACATGAACAAACAAGAATTAGGCTGACACTCTCTTAAAAATAGAGAATAAACTCAACTAAACCAAACTAAACCATGCACATACAAAGCTTACCTGATGAAGCGTGGAGAGAAAAAAACATAGAAAAGAAAGGTGGGTTTTCTAAGTTTGTGAGTGAAAAACTTTCTTTTGTTTGATGAAGATGATTCCAGTACTTTGATTTAATTAATGGTTCATATTTTCTTTTCGTTTATTGTGCAAGATTATGATCGTTGGATGAAGTAGTAAGGTGTCAGATTCCACTACTTTGATTTATGGTTCAGATTTAGTCGTTGGATTGTCGTGGAAATATCTTAGCCGTTGATTGAGGAAGCAGGATGTCAGATTCCACTAACATAAGTTAAGGGCATTATAGTCATCGATTAAAACCATACAAAAATAATAGCACATGGTACAATTCCTTTAATGCATTGACGACCTACAAATACGCACATCTGAACAATTATACCCCTGCATATTCTTTTATATATTAATTAATATATATATATATATATATATATATATATATATATATATATATATATATATCGTAGATGAACAGTACTATAAACTAAGACCCAAAAAATGTTCTCTACTTTCTTTATATCCGATAATGGAGTCCTAGAATAGGTATAGTTCTAATATCTTAGGACTCTTTCATTATCATTATAATCTTTTTATAAAAAAAAATTCTCCAATAATTATCACTTAGGCCACTAAGTGAAAATTATGTGGGCACTAATTGGCCCCACTAATGACCAAGTCCTTACAGGTGGGCCAGGGAGTGCCCTTAGTAAACCAGTTCTGAATTGTATGTAGCTTCGCCAGTACCTGCGTGTACAATATTATCAACTGAATGCTTTGAAGCTCCTTGTTGAAGATTTGAATGATCAAAACTTTGTGAATGCTGCGAATGACAAGGGTAACACCATATTACCTGTTAGGTTAATCATAATCTAATAATATCATAATTTATCAGAATATAATAATAGTTTAATAATATCATAATTTAGATAATGTATATATATATATCACATTTTGAAAATTTGGGATATTTTTCTACATTTAGAGATCCCTTATTTTAGTTCCACTCTAGTAACTTTTTCTATTTTTAGTCCTTTATTTTACAAAAAATTCTATTTTATTTATTCTAATAGCTTTCCTATTTTAGTGACACTCTATTTTCTATTTTACTCAAATATCTCTCCTTATTTTAATTGAATATATTATTTTATTAATAGTTTTTAATTTATAATGTGATGATATTCTATAGGTTGCAACTAATAAGGGAATCAAAACATTTAATAAAATCGTCTTAACTCTTTTTGACCTAGTTGTGAAATTTTAAGAATAAATCCCATTTTCTCCCATGAGTTATTGGCTAAAGTCCAAACTCCCCAATGAATATTTTATATAACCCAAATTCCCCCATGATATTAACACATTCCAAACAAAGTCTTACGCTTGAGGGCATTTTGGTTTTTTTATTTTTTATAAAAAAATGACAAAAACTAAATTATTTTCCATCTCTTTCTTCTTCACAACACCCAGATTTCTAAATTCTTTTCTACCTTCTTCTTCACAACACCCACATACACACACAATATCTGTCATGCCTGAAATTAAACCCTTGTACATTGTCTCGGCACGTGACATGTCGCGTGCTAAAAGGATAAGATCCCTAAAGCTCACTAGGCGCACATCTATTAAACACTCAAATAGAGCCACTAAACCATAAATATTTAAAGACTTCCAATCAAACCATACGTATTCGATTACAAACCAAATCTCCAAATAGTCATAAAGAATAGATCCTAAAAATTAATACAATCAAACCCAAATGTCACAAATAAAGTTCCAATCTGATTTCTAATAACATTCAATAAAGTAAATTTCATGTCACTAAATTGTCGTGCTCATGTGTCTTTACCCTGCTCACAGATTGTAGAGCTTATTCTGTTTTAACTGTAAAGAAAGTAGGGGGAGGCAAAAGTGGTGAGCGAACAAAAGCTCAGTAAGGGAATTCAATCAATAATAAAAATACAACTTGGGGATTGAGTCAGGAAATTTTTGACTAAAATTCACAAATTTCACAACAAATGCTATACATGTAATAGTTGGTTAATAATTGACAGGCCAATACATTTAGTGGAACAGAAGGGAATAGTCACTAACACGACTCATAAACAAAATATATAGAAATAGTTGTGACTGCATTTAACCCGTGCAGTGTCAGTTCAGTAATAAATTTGGGCCCAATTCATATAGTGGCAGTATCAGCACCTGCTAAAACGGTACAGTTACAGTTCCTGTACCGTGGTACCGTAACAGTATCGGTACAACAAAAGTAACACAACTATAAGAAAATTTTCATGATATAGAAAATCGTAAATAAAAGAACACGTGCAAAGTTAACGAGGACTGAGAAGCTTTTGGACAGTGATCAAACAATACAATAAAGTTCTTAAGTATTTATCCGGACTTAGAGACAAAATCATAATACGATTAAATAACAGGAGTTTTATTTACGTATTGAATGAAATTTAATTCCACAACTAAAATGTATAGAATAACAACACAGTCTTTAAATGCTACTTTTGACAATCTTCTAAAATAAAAAAAGTATACAATGTCCACTATATATATATATATATATAATAATTAAAAATCAATATTGATAAAATATTTATGTCTTTGGTCGACTGACCAGAGACGTTAGTCACTAAGTGACTTTTTCGAAAGTCGTGTAAGTGGCCTTCAGCAAAAAGTCACTTCCAGTGACTTTCATTTTTCTTTTCTTTTTTTAGAAAAATCGACCTTTTAATTTCAATAGTTTAAAATCTATCTTTTAATTTCAATAGTTTCAACCAAACTCATCTTCGAATATATAATGAAAGATGAAAAGAACAATTAAAAGTACAAAATCTAACAATTACATAATATCTTAAATTTGGTCATTTTAATAGAACAAAATCCAAAATAATAATAATTTTATTTAACAATTCCATATGAACTTAATCATTAAATAACTTAAAGTCCAGAGTAATCCTTAAAGGGAAAACTAACAATTAGAGATCTTAACGAATGAAATATCAAATTCACTGGTCCTCTTGGAAAAGTACCTACTATCCATTTGAGGAATAAGGCTTAGGCATGAGGAAATTGGAAGACATGGTGGAAGCTATGAATTCCAAAATCTGGTGGAGATTTCGAACAACCTACAACATTTGGTCCTCTTTTATGAAGCAAAGGTACTACAATGGACAACATCTTTCCCTTGTCAAAGTTAAGTTCCATGATTCTCCCCTTTGAAATAGAATGAAAAGAGTTGAGAATCAAGCTGAGAAATTTATCAGGTGGAAGTTAGAAGGAGGAAATCTTGATTTCTGGCATGATATTTGGATTGGGAATAGTCATCTCTTCTCTTTCAATCAAGATGTCACCTCATCTTCTTTTCGCATCAACTTTTTTTTTGAGAATGGTGTTTGGAACAAGAACATATTTATTTCTCTGCTCCCTGAAGAAGTGGTAGAATAAATCATTAAAATACCTATCATAACTGAGCAAAGAGATTCTGCGATCTGGGCCCTCTCTGGTGATGGTAACTTCTCTTTCCTTAGTGCTTGGCAAGATATTAGACAAAAAAGAAGAAAGCATCTCATTCCTAGCCTTCTTTGGCATAATTCTATACCTTTAAAAGTTTCATTTTTCTTGTGGAGAATGTTCTTTAATTGGATACTCGTTGATACTAGAATGCAAAATAAGGGAATTTGTATTGTCTCGCGATGTCAATGCTGCAAAGCTATTGAGTCCTTTGATCATTGTTTTCTTTCTACCAATGCTGCTCTCAGAGTTTGGAAACAGTTTGCCCATTACTTTGGAGTTAAACTCCCCATTTCTAGTTCTTTCAATCACTGCATGGCAGCCTGAATCTTTTTTGGTGATTATGTTAAGAAAGGACATATTAGAACTCTTATCCCCTTCTTTATCTTTTCGTTCCTTTGGGTAGAAAGAAATAATGCTAAATATGGGTTGAAGGGTTTCTCTTCAGCTAGGGTGATTTGGAAAGTTAAAAGGTAGATCATGCAACTATATCAAACCAAGCTTTTAAAGAGATGGTACTGGAAATGAGATTCAACCCTTGCAAAAAACTTTTTCTGCATCTATGAGAGGCCTATTTCCATAGCCCCAAAATTGGTGCTCTGGAAAAAATCAACTGAAGGTTATTTCAAATTGAATATTGATGGAAGTGTTCATGAATATGAAGGGGCAAGTGGAGGTGGTGTATTACGCAACTGGAAGGATGAGTTGATGTTTAGGCTTCTCCTTTCTTTGGGGAGGCAAACACCTATTAAAACCGAAATCTTGGCTCTAATACATGGTCTGCAATTGTATAAAGATAGAGGCATTAGAAATGTGTGGGTGGAAATGGATGCCTTAGGTGTGGTACAGATGATACAAAAAGGTATTAGTGGATCTTGGAACATTTGCTATGAAATTGAAGCTGCTAGATCCCTGTTAAAAGATTGTTGTGCCTTAATCTCTCATATCTATAGAGAAGGAAACCAGTCTGCTGACTTGCTTGCAAATATGGGAGTTAATGCTGATGGTCCTCAAACCTTCAAATCTGCCAGACATCTTTCAAAACTAAGAGGATTGCTGCGAATTGATAAGCTCGGTCTTTCTCAATTCAGGTTTTCTTAGGTTTGACTTGGTAGAGCTGCTTCTGGCCCCACTTGGCTTTCTTCGAAATTTTTGTGCATTGCTCTTTTGGTTAGGCTCCTTTTGTAATAGGAGATGGTTTGTGTCTCCTTTAGAGTAGTTTGGCAGATGGGGCAGATAAGTCCCTCATTTGCTAGTGGAAGTACGATTTTATGCCCTCCTCCACCTTTGTATTTTTTTCTGGGTATTTAATAAAAACCCGGAGGGAAGTCCTCCTCCATCTACCAAAAAAAAAAAAAAATTCACTTTCGGATTAACTTATACTAACTGAACAATATAACATAAGAAGGAACAAATCTTGGATCTAAAAATTAAGATGAGCATAGGAAATATTTGGAGGAGGATAGATGAATTCCACTTACACTTTGGTCCAAGAGAAAAAATGATCAAATCACAATATTGCAAATCTTAGTAACCACTTCAATCTCCTAAACACATAAATCAAAATTTATATTACCAAATAAGTCATCAACAATAAATTTTAGAAGTTATTTCACAACCTATGATAAATCATCTAGCCTATAAATTTTATTAAGTTACTTACCTTACCCAAAGAAGCTTTTGTCTAAGGTCTCTACGATTTAGAGCAAAGAAATGAAAAGAACGGTATAAGAAAATGAAAGTGATGTCTGATCTCTTATGCATTCACTCTATTTTTTTTTTTTTTGGTCAAAGCCATTATTAGCAAAACTTTTCATCATTATCCCCACTTCCCCTTTATTCCCCAAATCACTCCACTTTACCCCATTTTAAGATACTTTGTTTCCCACTCATCATTTTTTTTTCTTTTCTTTTGTTTGATTTGGACGGTCATTACAATACCCACATATCTACAACAAAAAACCACTACACACTTGCACACGCACCATTTCATATTCACCACACTTGTGCACAAAATTTTACAAACACACGGCAGACACCACACACTTGCACATGCACCATTTCATATTCACCACACTTGTGCACAAAATTTTACAAACACACGGCAAATACCTACACACTCAGCCTACCATAAACACGGCACATACCTACACACCTACCTACCACATAGATTGCTAATTCTCTCACATCATGGGAGCTATGATTGGTCTCTAAAGCTGTGTGTGCCTCATGTGCAAGTGATATATGTGATTTTTTTTGGGTTTGTGCGGTGTGTGCTGTGTGATTATATATGAGATTTTGTAATTTTGTGTGTTTTACGCAATTTTTTGTGTTTGTGATTGTAAAATTTTATGAATGGTCACGAAGCAGTACAACTGGGGACAAGAAGCAGTACAACAAATGGAATTTGCTGAAAGAAATTTGGGCATGTACCTTTTAATGTCATCCAATAGCCTGGAAGCATTACAACTGATGGATCACAATAACGAAAGAAATTTAGGCATGTGCAATATTTTGTTGTGTATGTGGGTATCGTGTGTGTATGTATGGGTATTGTGTGTGTATGTGGGTGTTGTGAAGAAGAAGACGAGGAAAAAAAATTAGTTTTGTCATTTCTTTGTGAAATTTTTTCTGTGAAAAATAAAAAGTCCAAAATGCCCTTAAGTATAAGCCATTGTTTGGCATGTTCAAATGTCATGGGGGAATTTAGGTAATATAAAATGTTTGTGGGGGAGTTTGGGCTTTAGCTAATAACTCATGGGGGAAAATGGGATTTACTTGAAATTTTAACTTTTGAGTTGTCAAGTTTTTGTTAGAAGTGTTGTTGAACAAAAGTCGTTAATTGTTTAGTCTTGTGTTAGGCAATATTGAACTTTTAAAAGTTTTGAGGTAATATCAGACTTCAAAAATTATGTAGGGGTATATTTGAAAAAAAAAATAACTTCCCGCATTTTCAAATTTGAGTTTCTCATTTTTTAGCTTTTTTTATTATGTAATTTTTAGCTAATTATTAATTTATAAAATATTTGGGTCGGTAAAATATAAAAAAAAAATTAAATGTATTATCTTATAATTTTATCAAAATTATTAATTTTTTACACTAGTCTCAAGTCTGGCTGGACATTTTTATTATTTAAAATAAATTATTAATTTATTGAGTATTAATTTAAATAAGTTTTACTGTACATATAAAATCTAGATTCGTATCGAAGGAAGGACAGTTACCAACTTAATTACCTCACCTACAGTTTTTATTTCTTCTTTTTTTTTATTTAAAAAAAAAAAGTAAACTAAGCAACATAAACCATTTCAACCGAATAAGGGCTATAATTGCCTAACCTAATTATATAATAACTAGTATAGAAATTAAGGGCTTTAAATTTTCTAGGCCGTCAAAAAAGAACAAGTTTATTAAAAGAATTACAAAGATGATAACATTACATAAAAAAGTGTATTAGAAGTAGTGGAATGATGATGTTAGGAAATTAAAGGGAATAATACTTGTGAACCAAGTCATGATGCTAGGAAAGGAATCTTCATCACCAAGCTATTAAATCTGTATAATTGGAAGTAGTAGAATCAGTTAGGAAAGTAATACTTGTTGTGAGTATCACTTGGTGTTTGAAGACGACCAAATCGAGTTCATAAGAAATTCAGTAATGGATGGTACTGGCACCCATATTTTCAAAGACGAATCATCATCAATGGAGGAGTCACCTGCAGCAGCAGCCATATCAGAGGGAGATATAAAAACTACTTTACCTATCTATACTTACAAGAATGCGTTGCTGCAAGCTGTTAAGAAACACCAGGTTCTTGTTATTGTTGGAGAGGCGGGTTCTGGAAAAACTACTCAAATACCTCAATATCTTCATGAAGCAGGGTATACGAAATGTGGAAAGATTGCTTGTACTCAGTGTTGGAATATGGAAGAGGCTATTTTATCGTAGAGAGAAATAAGAAGGAAAAATAATATGGAGATTCTAAACAAACTCTTTATTGCTTTAATATTTGGTATGTATTTGGTATGACTACAATTGAAATGACTGACCTCTATTTATAGATTCACAAAAAATCTATGTCAATTAGGATATGGTTCTAGGAAACCATTACCCACTAGGAAAAACTATCTAGTCAAAAAACAATTTAAATCTAACTAGAACTTATTTAATAGAGTCGTAATCCAAACCAAGTTTATCTTCTAACATCCCCCTTAAACTTGATTTGACTCTCATAACTCCGAGCAAAGCTCTAAGCTTCATAAACACGTCACTCTTGAGTGGCTTTGTAAGAATGTCTGCAACTTTATCTTGAGACTTCTCATATTCTATCTTCACTTCCTTCATTGTGATGCATTCTCTGATGAAATGGTAACGTGTGTCAATGTGCTTGCTTCTTTCATGAAAGACTGGATTCTTAGCTAAGACAATTGCAGACTTGTTATCCACGTAGATCTCTACTGGCTCTTCTTCAGGCATCTTAAGTTCTTTCATCAAATTCCTTAACCATAAAGCATGACAAACACATGAAGTAGCAGCTACATATTCAGCTTCACATGTAAAAAGTGTGACAATAGATTGCTTCTTGGAACTCCAAGTGAATGTTGTATCTCCCATGAAGAAAAAATATCCACTAGTACTCTTTCGATCATCAAAATCACCAGCCCAATCGCTGTCATTATACCCCACAAGTTTGAAATCTTCTGAGTGAGAGTATAAAAGTCCATAATCAATAGTTCCTTTGATGTAGTGAAGTATTCTTTTGGCAGTCTTCAGATGTGTATTAGTAGGGGCCTCCATAAAGCGACTCACAAGTCTTACACCAAAAAGAATATTTGGTCTTGTGCAGGTCAAGTATCTCAAGGTTCCAACCAGGCTCTTGAAAAGTGTTGGATTTACACGCTCTTCTTCATCAACCTTTGACAATTGTACTCCACATTCAACAGGGGTGTTAACAGGTTGACAATTTTTTATCTTGAATTTCTTGAGAATTTCTTTTGCATAACCTTCTTGAGAAATAAATATCCATTCATCTGTTTGCTTCACTTGAATTCTAAGATAATAAGACATGAGTCCAATATCAGTCATCTCAAATTCTTTTGCCATTGTCCTCTTGAAATCTTCAAATAAATTTGGATTGTTGCTAGTAAAAATTAAGTCATCCATATACAAGCAAACAATCAACACATCGCCATTCTCATGTTTGGTATAGAGAGTATACTCATGTGAACACTTGGAGAAATTATTATGACGGAAGTATTCATCAATTCTACTGTACCAAGCTCTTGGAGCTTGTTTTAAGCCATAGAGAACTTTCTTCAACTTTAAAACTTTATTTTCACACCCTTTCTCCACATAGCCTAATGGTTGTTGAATATATACCTCTTCATCAAGAAAACCATTCAGGAATGCAGATTTAACATTCAATTGATAAATCTTCCATCTGTGTTGGGCTGCTAGAGATATGATAAATCTTATAGTTTTCAAGCGTGCAACAGGAGCAAATACCTCATCATAGTCAATGCCAGCTCGTTGACTATAGCCTTTTGCAACCAGTCTTGTCTTGTACCTTTCAACTTCACCTTTAACATTCTTCTTCATCTTGTAAACCCACTTTACTCCACTGGCTTTATGGCCTTTGGGTAAAGTTGCAGGCTCCCAAGTGTCATTTTTCTTTATTGCCTTGATTTCTTCATCCATGGCTTGTCTCCATCTTTCACTCTCATTAGCTTCCTCAAAGCTTATTGGTTCACAGTCAGCAAGCAAACAAAAGAGAGTCAATTCATCATTTAAATTTTGAGTTACCTCATAAATTTCATCCAAGCTTCTGAAATGGGGGGGGGTCTTTTCATGCGAACTTGAACTTGTTGAAGTTATGTCTCCTTGAGATGAAGTTAGAGCTTGATATGGAGATGGAGTTGGAGATGAAGTTGGAGATATAGAGTCTTCATTGACTTTTTCTTCTTGCTCTTGCATGGGTAAAAATTTGTATTCTTTTTGTTCTTTGACATTCTAATCCCATTCAGCTTCTTCATCAAATTGGACATCTCTACTCACAATAATTATACCATTAGTAGGATTGTAGAGCTTGTATGCCTTGAAACTTTTTTCATACCCAATGAAAACTAGCTTTTGTCATCAAGCTTGATTCGATTTTGATCAGGAACATGAGCATAAGCAATGCTTCCAAAAACCCTTAAGTGTTTGATTGTTGGCTTTCTTCTACTCCATGCTTCTAATGGTGTCTTGTCAGAGAGACTCTTTGTGACACAACGATTCAACAGATAGACTGCACAATCAACTGCTTCAGCCCAAAATTCTTTAGGCATACTTCTAGACTTCAACATGCTTCGAACCATCTCAAGAACAACTCTATTTTTTCTCTCAGCAACTCCATTCTGTTGAGGTGATCAAGGAGCTGTCAAAGGGCGTCGAATGCCATTCTCTTCACAAAAATTGTTGAATTCTATTGATGTGAATTCTCCACCTCTATCAAATCTTAAGGCTTTGATCTCCCAACTACTTTCTTTTTCAGCAAGAGCTTTAAATTTCTTGAACTTGTAAAAAGCTTCAGATTTTTCTTTTAAAAAATAAACCCAAGTCCTGCGGCTATAATCATCAATAAAAAGGATAAAATATTTATTTTTACCGTAGGAGCAAGGATTAATTGGCCCGCAAATATCAGTATGGACAAGTTCCAGTGATCTCGTTGCTCTTGATGTAGCTTTGTTCGAAAAACTTTTTCTAGCTTGTTTTCCAAAAAGACATCCCTCACAAATTTGTTCCGGATGATTGATAGAAGGCAATCCATGCACCATATTTTTTCTTGACATTAAAGAAAGATTTTCAAAATTTATGTGCCCAAATCTCAAGTGCCATAACCAAGAAACTTCTTTTACACAGGCTTTAAGACATTTTGCAACATCGTTTTGAATATTTAATAAAAACAATCTATTTCTTGTCATAGGCACTTTTGTTATCAAAAAATTATTTTCATCTTTTATTACACAATGTTTATTTTCTAATAAAATTGTGTAATTTTTCTCAAGGAGTTGACCAAGACTCAAAATATTAGTTTTTAATTTTGGCACATAATAAACTTCAGAAATAAAACGATGCCTTCCATCTTTCAAACGGATTAAAATTTTACCTTTTCCTTCCACTGAGACTATAGAGGCATCTCCAAACTTAACATTGCCCTTGACAGTTTCATCGAGTTCTGCGAATATACTCATTTGTCCAGTCATGTGATTACTTGCACCTGTATCAAGATGCCATGAAGTATCTCTTCCATCTTGTTCGCCATGATGAGTCATTAACAAGGTAATCTCTTCTTCCCCTTCTTGTCTTTCAGTAAAATTCGCTTTTTCGTCCACAACTTTAGGATTACTTCTACATTCATTAGCATAATGACCATATTTTTTACAATTGTAACATTGAACTTGCGATTTGTCATACCTTTGTCCTGAATAATTTCCTCTTCCATGCCTAGGTTTATGCGAATTTTGATTTTTCTCTTCTTGATTAAATCCTCCTCTTCCACCACGTCCTCATCCTCATCCTTGGTTTTGGCCTCGGCCTCTACCACGTCCATGTCCACGACCACGTCCTTTTTGACTTCCATCATTGCCAAAGTTTTCTTCTTTCTTCAAAGCGGGATTACTTTGAAAAACTTTTTTCAAGACTTCTTGGTTCTTCTTTTTGTGTCTTTCTTCATGAGCTTGTAACGAGCCCATGAGTTCATCAACGAACATGTCATCTAAATCTTTTGATTCCTCAATTGCTACAACAATATATTCATACTTTGGATGCAAAGAACGAATGATCTTTTCTACAATACGAGTATCTTTTAAATCTTCTCCATATTTTTTTAGTTGGTTAGAAACCACCAAAACTCTCGAAATATGATCTGAAATAGATTCACCATCATTTATATGGAGAGATTCAAACTCACCTCTTAAAGTTTGTAAACGAACCATTTTTACCTTGTCTACACCTTTTTGTGATTTTTGGAGAGTTTCCCATGCTTGTTTGACAGTAGTCGCGCATGAGATTTTCTCGAACATAGTTTCATCCAAACATAGATGGATGATAGAGAGAGTTTGTTGATCCTTCTTGCGATTTTTCACCAATGCGTCTTTTTTATTTTGACTCAAAACTTCATCTTCGTTAGATTCTACGTAGCCTTTCTCTACAATCTCCCAAGCATCTTGTGAGCCAAGGAGAGTCTTCACACGAATAGACCAATTATCATAATTGTCCTTAGTGAGGCGAGGAAATTGAGAAGGAAACATACTATTCCTTATCATTTTTACCTAGCTCTTGATACCACTTTGTTGGAATATGGAATATGTTATTTTATCATAGAGAGAAATAAGAAGGAAAAATAATATGGAGATTCTAAAAAAACTCTTTATTGCTCTATTATTTGGTATGTATTTGGTATGACAACAATTGAAAGGAATGACTTCTATTTATAGATTCACAAAAAACCTATGTCAATTAGGATATGGTTCTAGGAAACCATTACCCACTAGGAAAAACTATCTAGTCAAAAAATAATTTAAATCTAACTAGAACTTATTTAATAGAGTCCTAATCCGAACCAAGTTTATCTTCTAACACTCAGCCTCGCCGAGTTGCAGCTATGAGTGTTGCTGCTCGAGTTTATGAGGAAATGGGAGTGAAACTAGGCCGCGAAGTTGGATACTCCATTCGTTTTGAGGACTGCACATCGGAGAAGACAGTTGTGATGTTTTCAATTGCTCACAGAGATAAAAGTTGCAGGTCATAAGGTATTTGCATGTCTCAACCTCAATTGATGTGAATGCACAAAACTCCAATGAGTAAATGGCGCTAGACATTTTAGCAAAGAGTCGAAGAGATGCGAAAGATTTGGATATTGCAAACTGCCTTCAACAAGTTGGAGCCCATAAATCAAAAGAAATAGCATCACCACGACCAAATGTCGGAAATCACAATGCGAGAAGTTTGACGTGATCCACTTCAAAGAATCGAAACAGGATCAAGGCGAAAAAGATCAAACATGCAACTTCAACTTTAGATTCGCGAGGTCGAAACAGTTGGCAGCACTGTTTTAACAAGCAAGATGTTTGGTTAAATAAACAACGCGATGCTTTAATGGTTGTAGCATCACTTATTGCAACAATGGCTTTCCAAGCTGGTGTAAGCCCACCTGCTAGTGTCTAGCAGGATGATTCCGGAGATCATTCATCAGGGTACTCCATATTGGCATATCGAAATCCAGCACTACACAAGATGTTTGTAGCTGTCAACACAGTTAGTTTCATTTCATCTATCAGCATCATACTACTACTCATAAGCGGCTTGCCTTTCAAGCGTAAGGTTTTTATGTGGATTTTGATGCTGATCCTGTGGATTTCGTTGTCATCAACTGCAAAGACTTATTTACTTTCCATCTCAGTCTCCACCCCCCCGCATGAAAAAGGTTCACGTGTTGCTCTACTTAACAATACTATACTTGTATGGATTTCCTTGATGGCCCTTCTGGTTCTGGTGCATACAGTTCGCCTCATACTCGTGATTAGTAAGAAAGTTAAGAGATGCTTAACAGGGAAAAGGAGCCGATCAAGTTCAGTGAACTTGAATAGCACCATGGTCTGATACATTATGGGAAATCCTTTAACATGTGAAACTGCAAAAGTTTATAAGATTGAGTTTGTTTGTTTTGAATGAGAGCTATATAGTATTAGAATTAGAATAATCAAATACATGGCTTATGAAGAGCTTATGGTACCACACAAGGTTATGCACCTTGGGAAAGCCACAAGTGATAATTCCGTACGTTTCATCCAAGTTTGGAATTCCAGGTCCATGCTCTGAATTCTAAAGAAACTAACTCACTCTTAATGTGTGTGTATGTATTCATGTATGGATCTCATTTGAACTTGCTTACAGTGGAGTCATGTCATATATATAAAGCAACCGAGACTTTGATCCATTGGAAGAGGCACAACCTCAATTCAAGTCGAGCAACAACTGTTCTACACTCGAAGGGAGCCTGACATCCCGTTAATTGATACTTCCTATGCATAGCTGTAGTCTTTTGTATTGCATTATGGTAGAGTCAAGCTGGTGTAAGGCATTTATTAGGCCAAATCCAATAGCTTTTTTTGTTTTTTTCGTTTTTTTTTTCTTTACATTTAGGGAATTTGAAGTATTTTTTCTATTTTTACACATTTTCTATTTCACTTTCACTCTAACAACTTTCATATTTTTAACTAATCATTTTTTTTATATAATCCATTTTTTAATTTTACTCCAACAACTTTCATATTTTTAACTTTTTCATATAATCTAATTCTTGTTTGCTCCCCCAATTTACATACTAAGCTAAAACCTTTTTCACCATTTACCTTTGTTATGGAGGAGGAATTGGAGACGACCGTGGAGGTCTTGTTTGTTTGATTGTAGTTCTTTGGGTTATTCTTTTGTTATCACTCGAAAAAGTATCTCCTACTTTTTCTCCTTGAGTGAAGATTTAATGATTATTATTATTTTAGTGGTTGGTGACGTTAGTCAATGACAAAATACGTACACCAAAAATATGATCATATGTAATTTTGTCATTTTGATTCAATTGGCATAGTTCAATAACGTATAGCAAAAATTTTAGTGGAATCAGATTTATACATCATAGTTAATTTTTTTCACTTCTCATTTGATGCACATACCAAACGTGAGAAATCTCATTTTGACCCTATTTGACACTCCCCTTCTCGTAAATTAAATCAAATCATATTAAATCTTGTTTGACAAAGTGAAGTGGCTATATAAATTTGATAATGTTACTAAACCGTTAACTGTTTAAACTGTGTTAGGTAACGTTAAATTTTTAAAAATTTGGAGGTAATATCAGACTTTAAAAATTATGTAGGAGTATATTTGAAAAAAAAATAGCTTCCCGCATTTTCAATTTTGAGTTTCTCATTTTTTAATTTTTTTTAACTTCAGGTGTTACCTAAAAACACTTTTAAAAATAGGCCAAATTAATTAATTCAGCTTCTAAACTCACATAAATCGTTTTTGAGTGTTAAAAAATTAAGTTAAACAGAACCTTCATCATGCAAGATGTAGTAAGCACGAATTCAAGCAAATCCATTTAGGATAAATAGAATCATATTAAGATCAAAAACCTTAATAAAGAAGCAGGGGTGCGAGATAACGAATATAATAACAAGAAAAGAAAATATAAAAGAACTTACGGTACAACTTAATAGCATTGATATATATAAAATAGTTGGAAACAACGGTATACAAGAAAAATTGCAAAGTTCACTTCAAGAATATCTTTAATATCTCGATAAATACAAATAAGTGATGAAAAGTCAAAATAAATTCTTTTTCATTGACATATAAATACAATATAAACTTTTTAAATTAATAGCGTTGAGACCATAAATTCTATTATTTTAACGAGATATCAATTTATCGATAAATTATAAATTTATCAAGATATTTTAAGTTTTTGGGCTTAATAGTAAATATATTTATTTATGGTACATCTTTTGAAAATTGATTTATATTTTCCAAGTCAATTTGAAAAGACAAGTAGAAAAGTATAATGATAATAGAAGATTAGAATCTAATTTACTAGGATTAGAATAAGTTTTTCTAATTTTATATCAGGATTAGGATTAGAACAAGTTTTTCTAATCTCATAGTCAATTTATTGTGTAATTTTTAGCTAATTATTAATTTATAAAAGAATTGGGTCGGTGAAATATAAAAAAAAAAAAAAAAAAATATATAAATATATATATATATATATATATATATATATATATATATATATATATATATATATATATATATATATATATATTTTAAATATATTATCTTTTAATTTTATCAAAGATATATATTTTTTACACTGGTCTCAAGTCGGGACTGGATATTTTTATTATTTAAAAGAAATTATTAATTTATTGAATATTAATTTAAATAGGTTTTACTGTATATATAAATTCTAGGTTCGTATCAAAGGAAGGACAGTTACCAACTTAATTACCTCACCTACAGTTTTTATTTCTTCTTTTTTTTTAAATAAAAAAAAAAGTAAGCTAAGCAACATAAACCATTTCAACCGAATAATAAGGGCTATAATTGCCGAACCTAATTATATAATAACTAGTATAGAAATTAAGGGCTTTAAATTTTCTAGGCCGTCAAAAAAGAACAAGTTTATCAAAAGAATTACAAAGATGATAACATAACATAAAAAAGTGTATTAGAAGTAGTGGAATGATGATGTTAGGAAATTAAAGGGAATAATACTTGTGAACCAAGTCATGATGCTAGGAAAGGAATCTTCATCACCAAGCTATTAAATCTGTATAATTGGAAGTAGTAGAATCATGTTAGGAAATTAATACTTCTTGTGAACCAAGTCAGGTTTGGAAAAGGAATTATCTTCATCAGCAAGCAATTAAATCTCTCTCTCTATATATATAGGCTATAGCCCTTTTAGACACAAAACAAATAAGATACAGAAAGAATTCTCTTGTTCGAGTATGGGGATTTCTAAAGAAGTTGATAAGAAGGTCTTAGAGGAGGTCGTTGATGCTAATCATTCACGGAGGAGGAAGAGGAGGAGGAGTGAAGAAGATGAAGACGACGACGATGACGAGAATGAAAGACGAGTAAGAAAACTCGAAAGTTTAAGGAAAGGATCCAGACAAGAGTATTTAGAGAAAAGGGTGAAAAAAAAAAGATAGATGCAATTAGAGATGAGATTGGAAATGGTGTCGAGTTGACTCAAGCAGAACGCAATGTGTTGAGCCTCGTCGTTCAGATTGATGATCATAACACAAGCTCATGTGACGACGTGTATAGAATGCCGGATAAACAATTGATACATATAAATAACAATTGCGGAGTTTTGGCCGGCCACTGATACAATGCTGATACAATTGCCTAACAGATATGTCTAACAATTGATGCATTCCTAGCATCGATGCGTATGCCTAACAATTGATGCACAACTGATTCATCTGATAACAATTGATACATATATATATATAATAGAGTAGGCCTAAAAGTCAGGATGGCTATATATTTCACCCTGCCGTCTGGATGTCACAGCGTACATTTAGTAAGGGCAAGTGCTTTACTCAAAGTATGAAGATCAAAGAATCAGAAGTGAATCAATTTGAAGAGGAAAGAAGGTGCAAAGCTCAAACTAAAACAAAGTAGAAATGCGTGCAATAAATGAGGGCAAGTGCTTTATTCAGGAGATAAAGAACAAAGAATCAAAAGTGAATCAACTCGAACAAGAAAGAGAGTGCATAGCTCAAACTGAAACAAAATAGAAATGTGTGTGTGACGGGTATTCTACTTACTTCGATCGAGCCTCGAAAGTAATCCAACCTTCTGTCTAAGGTGATTGACTCTAAAGCGACTCATAGCTGCACGATAATCAATTATACTAAAACCTTAAACTTAAAAAGATAAATTAAAGGTCCTAAAATACGAAAATCACCATATTTCATTTACTAGATTACTTTCTTGTTTTGTTTTACCTACTTTTATCTATCTAACCCTTCTTTCTTCTTCACAACTCATAATCCCCATATTACTCCTACATATAAACATGGCGCCACCCAACCTAAAAGCACCCAAAGCCACAATATGTAAAGTCTTTACCATTCCTAAGCACCTGTAAATGCATATCCAACATGACTTAATATCTTTACCATACAAATCACTTAAGTATATAATTCTCACGTATGCAAGCAAACACATATATGTATCTTACATACATAAAGCCAATATGCATACTCAAAGGCAATTACACACACACATGAGAACCAATACTACACGGCCAAACATATACACACAGATTCACCATAGTTCATTCTTACTCCCTGCTACTATTCAGCCCCATAATCATTATAATTATCAATTCATGGAAGTCTAAAGTCCAAATGCTATTCATTAAGTGTACATGTCAATGGTTTCTCAAACCTAACCCATATTTACAAAATTATAACTATATGTATATAAAAAGTGTAGAGATTATATGATTTAATTAAACTCACTTCACCAAAATTTGTTACTACCTACTGTTTCACGCATGTAAATCTATAACCATTTCCAAATCATTTAGTTCTTTAGCCAACTTAATATCCAACAAGTATGTTAATCACTTATTCTATAGGTCCAATCATTATATAAGTCTATTCCTACACATGTTACTATATATACACATATACATAATAATAAGATTTCTTTCCAATTAACATGAAGCACAATCATGGTTATAAACTAAAAATCATATACAATACTTCTCCTTTCCTCAATTACATGGATTATGTCATACTTCACTAATTCACATATTATTTATTCTCACAAATACTATATATTATTGCACATATTTACTCAATTAGCACCCAAACACATGACTTCACCATTATACTACTTCTTAAACACTCAAAACATTTACTGTACAAATTATTAAACCATCACATGCATATTTACATCTTATATATACAAGTATATTAACACATACTCTTACACAAGCTATCATGTACACACATATACTTCAAGACTACTACACATGTAACACTCCAAACACCATAGGAACTGACTTATTCACTCTACCGTAACATGTCCTTACACCACACACCCGTGACTACCCTTTCTCCCATTTTAATTCATATAGCTTCTCATTATCTCAAGCATGTCCTACGGTCAATTCTTGATTCATCACCTCTAAATTACTAAGTGAACCTACTGGTTCTTTTTCAAGCATACATATATATATCAATTAATAAAATTTTAGATTTAAACCAAACCCTTTATCTATCACTCCATACATGTAAACTAATAGCCATTACTAAAACATGTAGTCTTTAACTAATTCAATATCTAACAAGTATATTAAGAGTTATGCCATAACTCAAATCATTATAAAAGTTTATGCATATATATATACATGTATAAATACATAAACAAGCAAAAATCGCTTAAAAGAATTAGACCCACTTACATGCTATTACCTCTAATTCGTAAGGATTTCACATTTTCTAGGTTCAATGAGTAGTTTAGCTTGGTTTGCTGGTGGTTCGTTTCTGCCTTTGGGTTATCGGGTAGGGGGGTGTTGTGAAGAAAGTGAGAAAAGTTGTCTTGGTTTGCTAACCTTAAGTTTATCTGATAGCCTTTCATACATAAGTACTATTAGCGTTTAATTTTGCTAATTAACTAACTTTAACTGAGATGGTCAAGGTGTGTGCAACAAGGAAGAAGGTCACAGGTTCGAGAATCTCTCAGCTGCCTTAACAAAACATGAATGTATATAATATAAGCATGAGGTGTAATGCAATTTAATGCTGGGTGTTACACAATGTGTTGAGCCTCGTCATTCAGATTGATGATGTGTATAGAATGCCTGATGCATATGATGATCACAAAGGTGGTGGAGTGAATCAGGACAAGAGATTCGCGGTTGCGTTGCAGCGTTACAGAGATCCAGATGGTGGAGGAGACAAGATGAACCACCCTTTTGCACAACAAGCAGCTTGGGACTACTCAAATACCTCAATATCTTCATGAAGCAGGGTATACGAAACGTGGAAAGATTGCTTGTACTCAGCCTCGCCGAGTTGCAGCTATGAGTGTTGCTGCTCGAGTTTCTGAGGAAATGGGAGTGAAACTAGGCCGTGAAGTTGGATACTCCATTCGTTTTGAGGACTGCACATCGGAGAAGACAGTTGTGAAATAAATGACCGACGGAATGTTGCTGCGTGAGTTCCTTGGTGAACCTGATCTTGGTAGTTATAGTGTGATTATGGTGGATGAGGCCCATGAAAGAACACTATCAACTGATATATTATTTGGGCTGGTTAAGGATGTTGCTAGAGCTCGTCCTCATCTCAAATTGCTTATTTCTAGTGCAACTCTGGATGCACAAAAGTTCAGTGATTACTTTGATTCAGCTCCAATCTTCAATATACCTGGGAGACAGTATCCTGTTGAAATTTATTACATCAAGGCGCCCGAGGCTGATTACTTGGATGCAGCCATTGTCACTGCCCTTCAAATCCATGGGAGGGAACCCCCAGGTGATATCTTAGTTTTCTTGACGGGGCAGGAGGAGATTGAAACAGCACACGAGATTCTTAAGCGTCGAATAAGAGGATTTGGAACGAAAATACCTGAGTTGATTATATGCCCAATATATGCTAATCTACCAACGGAGCTGCAAGCAAAAATATTCGAACCCACACCTCAAGGGGCACGCAAGGTTGTCCTGGCAACAAATATTGCTGAGACATCATTAACAATTAATGGGATTAAGTATGTTGTTGACCCGGGATTTTGTAAGATGAAGTCCTACAATCCGCGCAATGGGATGGAATCATTATTAGTCGTACCCATCTCGAAAGCATCTGCAAACCAACGGGCTGGTAGATCTGGACGAACAGGTCCAGGGAATTCGGTTGTATACTGCTTATCATTATGACCATGATTTGGAAGACAATACCGTGCCAGAGATACAGAGGACTAATCTTGCTAATGTTGTCCTTACTCTCAAGAGTCTTGGCATTCATGATTTGGTCCACTTTGATTTCATGGATCCACCGTCATCTGAAACTTTACTGAAAGCCTTGGAGCTACTTTATGCATTGAATGCTCTTGATAATCACGGGGCTTTGACAATGGCGGGCAGAAGAATGGCACAGTTCCCCCTTGATCCCATGTTGTCAAAGATGATCGTTGCTTCTGACAAGTACAAATGCTCTGATGAGATCATATCTATTGCTGCGATGCTTTCTACTGGAAATTCCATCTTTTATTGTCCAAAGGATAAGCAAGTCCATGCTGATAATGCACGGCTGAATTTTCATACGGGTGATGTTGGGGATCATATTGCATTATTAAAGGTATACAGCAGTTGGAAGGAAACAAATTATTCAACGCAGTGGTGCTATGAGAATTACATCCAAGTTAGGAGCATGAAGCGAGCCAGAGATATCAGAGATCAATTGGATGGTCTACTAGAGAGGGTTGAAATAAAAGTGACACCATCAAATCCTAATAATGATTTTGATGCCATAAAGAAAGCCATAATATCCGGATTTTTTCCTCACTCTGCAAGGCTGCAAAAGGATGGGTCTTATAGGACTGTCAAACATCCCCAGACTGTTTATATACATCCCACCTCAGGTTTAGCACAGGTGATCCCCAGATGGGTGGTCTGCCATGAGCTCCTCTTCACAACTAAGGAATACATGTTTCAAGTAACTGAACTAAAACCAGAGTGGCTGCTGGAGATAGCTCCTCACTATTATCAATTAAAGAAGGAGTTTGAAGATCTGGGATCAAAGAAAAATGACTGTCCTTCAGTCCGTCTTAGGACTGAAATATCTCCTTCTGCGTTTTAGAAGATTATTGTATTTCAGGATAAGATGCAAATATCTCCTTTAGATTATAAACAGGGTAA
Organism: Ehretia macrophylla; assembly: GCA_037974665.1. NCBI lineage: Eukaryota > Viridiplantae > Streptophyta > Magnoliopsida > Boraginales > Ehretiaceae > Ehretia > Ehretia macrophylla. The sequence goes on along the minus strand of CM075764.1, from coordinate 63,400,902 downwards.
TTTTATGTGTCAATTTTTTCAAATTGTAAGATTATGCCTGATGAACTTGGAATAAATTATTTGATGTTGATTAATTTAAATTCATTCTTATTTGTTTTCGTTGTTTGACTCTCTAGCAGTTTTTTTTTTCAAAATAGCCTATGGAGGGCAGAATAATCCAAATGCTTTCAAAGAGTCAAGGATGTTTGAGGTCTGACATGAATTTTTTTTTTGTGGCATTTACTGTAGCCATTTTGCTGCACATATCTTTCCTACTGTCCAAATTTTTACTCTTATGGTACATCTGTAAGCAGCTCAAGCAACAGGAGGGCAAGCGAGAAGTGCAGATCGGTCTCACAGTTTGAACCTCGAATGCAGAATTTCGAATAATTAACTAGAGAGGTGCAGTTTGTTTAACGTTCTATTCAACTATACCCAATCTCCACCTTTTGGCATTATTTACACTCGTATGAGTCTTGATGCTGTGGATTGATCTTGTTACAATTTCTAAAAAATTAAGTGTGCTTTAGAGAAATTTATATATCAATGTATTTTTTTTGTTTCACTCTTTCCTTTTATCTTGTGTCAATAATATGTCAATCTATTTTGTGGAGCAACTGCATTTAGTGGTGACGAGGGGTTCCCAAGCTGAGGTGAGGCATCTATTCCGAGCTGAGACGGGCTAAATAGTGCCAATACCAGTGCGCTCAGCTCCATGACCAACCTAGATGACTGGCCCGACCCCGTTAACCCCGACCTCAGTTCCAGCTGTTCCGATGGGACATAAAGCACTGATAGGACATAAAGCTACATCGCATTAAATGCTGTCAGACCCGAACTTAGTATAAATAGAGCTCCACCCTCTTCATTTAGAGGGGATCTCGCTATTAAATACTCTCAGTTACTTTGCCAGCTCGGACATACTAATCATTCGTACGCTGGAGGGGAAAGTTCGGGTCATCACCTCTCCTTTTTCTTCCTTTCTTTGTGCAGGCCTGATAGCCGACCAGGAAAGTACAGCTTGGGTACCGACCTGAAAAGTCCAGCTCGGTGAAAGCAGCTCCCAACTTCAACTGTGAGATTCCCAACCTCGACAGTTTGGCGCCGTCTATGGGAAACGACGAGTTCTTTTATAACTCTTTCGCCACTCATTGATAAACCATTATGGTGCAAACTAGAAGTCACAACATATCGGTAGAGGATTCGCCCAACCTGGAAGGGGACCTCGAAACCACGCAGGCGCCTAGCCAAAACCTAACCCAAGCCGACGTTGGAACGAGCCAACGTATACACTTAGCCACTCAAACCAACCCCACAGCAGAAGGAGACCCCAACTCTAGCCTGTCACCGGAGATAAGGATGGTGCTGAGGATGTTCGAAGAACTTAAGGAGCAAGTAGCCCGGCTAGCTGAGGGCCCCCTGGCTTCGCAAGAGGATGTGTCGCGGCCATCGCGCCCGCAATTCCACATCCCAGAGTCAAGGCGAAAACGGACGCAGGACGAGGAGGGCTTCCTAGAGCCGATACCAAGATCCGACGTGGTGAGGGGTAAAAGGGCGGCTCAAGCCGACCCCAAGCAGGCAAAGACCGCGGCTATCATAGCCAAGGTCATCAACCAGCTCGGCGTAAGCCCACTCTTCCCCGAGGTACTGGCTACGCCTCTGCCCACCGGCAACCGAATGCCCAACCTGGCCGTCTACAACGGAGATGGAGACCCAGCCAGCCACCTACTCAATTTTGATCACCATATAACTCTGCATGACATGCCAGATCTCATGAAGGCGAAGACATTCCCGACCACCCTGGTTGGCAATGCCTTAGATTGGTTCCAAAAACTTCATCCTGGTTCGATTGCAAGTTTTCACTAGCTGGCTGAGGCTTTCCTGTCCCGCTTCGCGGGAAGCCGCCGTGCTACCCGCCATACTTCTGCATTGCTGCTGGTGAAGCAGCATAGAGGGGAAAGCTTGAGGGCTTACACGGCCAGATTCAATGAAGAGTCCCTCCGAATTCCCAACCTGGAGGACTCCATGGCTCTGATGGCTTACCAGAGCGGGCTCAGGTCGGGCCCCCTCACATCTTCCTTGGCAATCGACCCCGTGGATACTGTGTCTGAGCTGATGGTACGAGCAGAAGGGTACATATACTCGGAGGAAATCCATCATGCGAAAAGGGATGATGATAAGAAGAAGGAGGCTGGGAAGAAAGGAGAGGCCTCCCGAGCCCAACCTGGGGCCAAAGCCCAAAACGACCGAGGCAAGCAGCCTCAACAGCCGAAGCTGAACCCCCGGTTCACTATGTTCACTCCCCTTAACAACTCGAGGGAGCAGATCTTGATGGAGATCCAGCACCATAACCACCTGCCTCCAGCTCAGAGAATGAAAGGCCGACCCGAGAAGCGCAATAGGACCAAATATTGCCGCTACCACATGGACTACGGCCATACCACCGAAGAGTGTAAAGACTTGAAACAGAAGATTGAGGCGCTGATAGCCCGAGGCTACCTCCGGAGGTATATAGATCCGCAGCCGACCCGAAATCCGGACCAAAGGGATAGGGAGAGGAATCCACCCAGGCGCCAAGTTGGGGGCAGACGCTTGGCTGTGATTGAAACCATTGCGGGAGGTTTGGCGTCAGAGGGCGAGACCTCAGCAGGAAGGAAGGGTTATGTTCGTGCTGGGAGGGAATATGGACCAATACGGAGACCGGCCCCGGAGATGCAGCAGCTCACCTTCTCCTCAGAAGACTTGGAGGGGGTGATATTGCCTCATGATGACCCACTGGTGATCAGCGCAGAAATAGCCAACTTCACCGTCAAAAGGTTGATGGTGGACACCGGGAGCTCGGCAGAAGTCTTATTCCTTAGCGCTTTTGAGCAAATGGGGCTAGACAGGAGCCAATTAAGGCCATTGAGGGGTACATTAACAGGTTTTACCGGACAGTCCCACCGAGCTGAAGGAGTCATCAACCTCCCGCTGAAGTTGGAGAATGGGATAAGTGGGTGTCGATGCAAGCCAACTTCATTGTAATGGATTGTAATTCCACTTACAATGGGATCTTAGGTCGGGTGGTACTTAATCACTTCAGGGCCGTCCCCTCAACTTACCACCAGGCCCTGAAATTCCCGACCCTGGCCGGGGTAGCCACCATTCGCGGAGCCCAGCTTTCAGCTCGGGAATGTTATGAAAACTCACTCCGGCCCAAATATCAAACCGGCTGGGGACCAGATCTGCCCGAAGAAAAGAGAGGAAGCCCGGCTGAAGACCTTCAGGAGGTGGAGCTCTCCGATGAAACCAATAGAGCAAAGATCGGGAGTGAACTATCTGCCAACCTCAAGAAATGTATAAGCCAATTTCTTTTAAAGAATGAACATGTATTTGCCTGGTCTGCCTCTGACATGACAGGAATTGACCCGAATGTGATTAAGCATCATCTGAATGCCGACCCGAATCACTATCTGGTAAAGCAAAAGCGCCGGCACTTTCATTATGATAAGCAACAAATCATAGCAGAAGAGGTGGACAAGTTGGTGGATGCCGGCCACATAAAGGAAATACAGTACCCAACCTGGTTATCCAATGTGGTGCTGGTGACTAAGTCCTCGGGTGGATGGAGACTGTGTATTGATTTCACCGACCTCAACAAAGCCTGCCCCAAGGACTATTTCCCCCTACCACGAATTGACCAGATGGTGGACGCCACTTCCGGATTCAAGCTGCTCTCCTTCATGGATGCTTTCAAAGGTTATAATCAAATCAAAATGGCTCCCAGAGACAAAGAGAAGACCGCCTTCACCACCGATAAAGGACTCTACTACTATGAGGTCATGCCTTTTGGCCTCAAGAATGCTGGAGCCACATACACTCGGATGGTAAACAAGGTCTTCAAAAATCAGATTGGCCGGAATATGAAAATCTATGTAGATGACATGTTGGTCAAGAGCAGGAGGGCAGAAGACCATGTAGCTGACCTAGCTGAAGCCTTCGCCGTAATGGAGCACTTTGGGATAAAACTGAACCTGGAAAAGTACGCATTCGGCGTCAAGGCAGACAAGTTCCTGGGCTTCATGGTCACAGCCCGCGGGATAGAAGCCAACCCGGAGAAGGTCCAGGCGATACTGGACCTGGCACCACCGACCTGCGTGAAGGACGTCCAGGTGTTAGCAGGCAAGGTCGCGTCGCTAAGCAGATTCATGTCCAGGTCGGCTGACAAGTGTGCTCCTCTATTCAAAATATTGAGGAATCCTAAGAACTTTGAATGGACTGAGGAATGCCAGAACGCCTTCCAAGAGCTGAAAAGGTATCTAGCTTCGCCACCCCTGTTATCCCGACCTGAGGTGGGGGAGGAGCTAATAATATACTTAGCATGCTCGGGAACAGCAGTGGCGGCGGCACTAGTCCGAGAAGAAGGAAAGGAACAGAAGCCGGTCTATTATGTTAGTAAAACCTTGCAAGAAGCCGAGGCGAGATACTCCTCCTTGGAAAAACTCGCCATCGCACTCATCACAGCGGCAAGAAAGTTGAAGCCATACTTTGATGCTCATCCAATTAAGGTCATGACTGATGCTCCGCTCAAGTCCATCATGCACAAGCTAGAGGCGTCGGGCAGGCTACTGAAATGGGCAGTTGAGCTAAGTCAATTCGACATCACCTACCAGCCCAGGACAGCCATCAAAGCCCAAGCCATTGCGAACTTTGTTGTAGAATGCACTGGCCGAGCAGAGCATGACCCGGAGGACATGTGGAAGGTCCATGTGGATGGGGCCTCAAGGAAGTCCGGAAGCGGAGCTGGGGTGGTCATCCTCGACCCAAACCGGCATGAGCACCAGTACTCCCTCAAGTTCACCTTCCCGGCGTCCAACAATAAAGCAGAATACGAAGCAGTGATTGCAGGGCTGAAAATTGCAGCTCAGCTCAGGGCACAGACATTCGACCTGAGCACCGACTCTCAATTGGTCTCTAGTCAGATATCATGAGAGTTCGAAGCCAAGGACAGTGCTATGCTAGCCTACCTCAACAGAGTCAAGGATTTGACCTCAGCGCTCAGAAGGTTCACGATACAGCAGATTCCTAGGGAAGAGAATATGAAGGCTGATGCCCTGTCCAGGTTGGCCTTGGGCGAAAGCCGACCTGCCCTGGTCCATGTGGAGGAAGTATCCGAACCTAGTATTCAGTTGGGAGTACAGGCAGTAGCCGAGCTCAATCTAAGTCCAGATTGGACCAAACCAATCATGGACTACTTGGAGGGGGGTATGACCCTAGAAGATGAAAAAGCAGCTCGAAAACTCATGAAACAGGCCTCAAGGTTTGTCATAATCGCCAGGCAACTCTATAAGAGAGCCTACACCGGGCCTCTTTTGAAATGTGTTGGACCCGAAGAAGGAAACTATGTACTTCGGGAGATTCATGAAGGGGTATGTGGAAACCACTTGGGGGGCAAAGCTCTGGCTCGAAAGGCATTAAGGCAAGGCTATTTCTGGCCAACCTTAGAACAAGATGCCAAATAGTATGTAAAAAAGTGCGACACCTGCCAGAGGTTCACCAACGTGCAAAGGAAGCCTGCTGTGGACCTCACAGTGATGGTAAGCCCATGGTCATTCTATCAGTGGGGTCTAGACATCATCGGCCCGTTGCCGACCGGTGTCGGCCAAAAAAGCACGCTTTCGTAGCTGTAGACTACTTTACTAAATGGCCCGAGGCTGAAGGTGTTGCTAGAATAACAGAAAAGACAGCTTGGGATTTCGTATGAAAAAACATCATTTTCCGATTTGGGGTACCGAAGGTCATCGTCACTGACCACGGCAAACAATTCGACAGTGCATACTTTCGAGGCAAATGTGCTGAGATTGGGATCGACCTCAGATTCTCATCTATTGCTTACCCTCAAAGTAATGGCCAAGTTGAAAGGACTAACCAAATCATTTTGCAGGGCCTGAAAACCAAGTTGGAGGAAGCAGAGGGCCATTGGGCATCAATTCTTCCCGAGGTGATGTGGGCTTAATGAACTAGCACCAGCTCGGCCACGGGAGAATCGCCCTTCGAACTGACCTTCGGCACTCAAGCAGTACTGCCAGTAGAGATCGGGTCTTCGACCAGTAGAACCCTCCACCATAACCCTGAAACAAACGGAGCACGAATCCATTAAGAGCTCGACCTAGCTGAAGAGCTCCGAGCTAAAGCTCAAATCAAAATGCTTGCCAGCAAAGTTGCCATGAAAATAGCCTTTGCCAAACAGGTCAAGCCTAAGCCTATCAAGGTTGGCGACCTCGTACTCAGAAAGACCATCTTTTTGCCGCGCTCCGTTTACAAGCTCTCTCCGACCAGGGAAGGACCTTACGAAGTCGTAAAAGAAGTCCGACCCGGGACCTTTTACCTTCGCGACAAGAACAGAAAACTGTTGAAAAATGCATGGCATTCAGAACATTTGAAGCGGTATTTTGTCTAAAACAGCCCCGAGCCGAAACATTTTGTAAAGGCCCCGAGCCGAAGTATCTTGTAAAGGCCCCAGGCCAAGACATTACTTGTACAAATTCAATACAATACAATTTTGTAAAACTAGTGCAATGCCCGACCTGGGAGTCGGTACACAAACCGGCGCAATGCCCGACCCGGGCCCAAGTGCTACAACTACAAAATTACTCCAACTCGGATTAACGCGGTGGCCACACTTAATCACGAAGTAAACCAGCTTGGACTAAGTTCCAGCTCGGGTATAGTCAATAACAACATGATTAATTTTGCCAGTTCGGATTAAGGTCCAACTCGGTGCATTCCAGCTTCAGGTTGGTATATTTGTCAACATTAGTTTGACCAATTTTGTAACGGACTGACGAGTTTGATTTGATAACGATTATAAAGTTGCCCCGATTATACCGACTCGGATTAGGATGGTAAATCATTTAATCACATCCAGCTCGGTTCATTAAACTTAAGTTTGAATGGTCCATTAAATTGGTCCGACCCCACTTACTTAAGAAAAAATTTACGAAAAGAAAAGTACATGTGTACGAACTCAATTAAAACGCAAATGAAAGTAAAGCAAACATTTCATTAAAATTGACAGGTGATTACAAAAGCCCAGCTCGGGCGAGATTACAATAACCCAACTCGGGAAAAATTACAAAGTCTATTTTTGCGCAGCGGCGGAGGTGGTGGCCTCGGCTTCATCCCCAACCTGGTCCAGGCCCTTCTGGACAAACTCAGTAACCTCCTTGGCCTGGGATGTCAGGTCGGACGGAAGCTCGGGAATCTCCCAGAACTCCGGCGGCGGAACCTCCAAGATCTCGATGTAGTCGTTCTTGGTGGCTGGGAAGAAGGTCTTCGCTCTATCCCGAGCTGCGACTTGACCTCGGAAGTAGAATTCCATTTCCGCATACTTCGCCATGGCCCCACCTTCCATGGCCAACCAACCCACCGTCGCGTTGCTGGACTTGAAGGCTTCCACTGCCTTCTCCCCCTGGACGCCGACCCGCTCCACCAGATTCTTTAACTTAGCCTCTGCCTCCCGTTTCTCTCGCTTATAACGGTCAACGTCCTTGGTCGCGGCTTCACGTCGGTCCTTTTCCAGATCCAGCTCTTTTTTCAGGCGGTCGATCTCCGCCGTATCCGCCTTCTGCCTCTGAGCGGCCTCCTCCCTCACGGTATCAATCTCAGCTCGGGCATCCACGTATCGTTGCTCGAGCTCGACGCAGTGAGTTTGGGCCTTGATTAGGAAGCTGGGGGCCGAGAAGATATAGGACTCGGCCTGTTTAACAGAAAATAAAGCAATTAGCCGAGCTAAAAATACAACCTTACCAGAAGATGGTTAAGGACTCACCGTGACTATGGCCGTCCTCAAATCAAGCAAGAGTTGCTCCGCGGGGACCGTCGCCAGCTTGGGGTCGCGATCCACCTTGGACGCCTCCATGAAGTTTTTGTCGGGAGGGCTCACCTCCGTGGCCTTACCCTTCCCAGAGTGTTCGGGCCGAGGCCGCTTTCTGCTCTCGGGTCGGGAGGAAAAGCGCTCCGGGATCGCTAAGCCCGAGCCTGATTTCTTTGGCAAAGGGGACCCCGAAGCCCCTTTTGAGGAGACCTCGGGACCGACCTCTCGTCCTTGGCCGCTGGGGCGCTGCCTTTGTCCTTGAGCAGTACCTCCCAGTCCTGACCGAGCCGAGGCGTCGCCACTGACCTCACTCTTCCTCCGCACCTGGGCATATGCAAGCTTCCTCAAGTCCGCCATATCTGCAAGAAGTAGAGCAAAGAGGTGAAAAAGAGTCGAAGACCAACCCAAAAAGGCTAACAAACAGAACCACGGGGAGGTCGGGCGCCGATCCTGCAAACTGACCCTCTTCTGAGCAAGACCCTGCGTCCCTTTCTAGGTCGGAAAGCAAGTGGGGATGATCCCTCGAGAGGTCGGGCTCGCTCCCTACCAAACAACTTGGAATCCCAGATTCGCTCCCATTTCAGTACGCTGTCAATGTCTATCAGCGTCCCGGGCGCGGGCTTGAGCACTGTGACTTCCCTGAGTTCCTCATTCGAGAGCTTAGGGTCATCGTTGGTGGTCTTCCTCAGGCTCGGGATCCAGTCTAGCCTGCACCCAGAGTTCACGGACGACTCCACCCAATAATAGTCATTATGCCAGCCCTTGTTAGAGGAGTGCCACTTGGTGAATATGGAGTTGCCGACCCGAGCTGCGAAGTGGAACTACCCTGGCTGCTTCGGGTTGGGTTTACACACGAAGAAATGCCTGAACCTACGCAAGGTCGGCTCCACTTTCTTCTCTAGGCAGAACACGTAGAAGGCCACCATCACGGCCCAACCATTCGACGACATCTGACCTGGGCTGAGCTCGAAATAGTTCAGGATTCCAATAATGAAGCCAGGGAGGGGGAGTTGGATGACGTTGAACGCCAGGTCATATATGGTGAAGTGGTCGGCTGGGGGCTAACACGCCCATTCCTGCCGACCTGGAACCTTCAGCTTGTGATGCTGATCAACCGACCAGTTCCTCAGCCTTGCGTTCGCCATCTGCACTGTAGAATGGCACTCACGCTTGCAACAGGCGAACAACTGCTCGATCCTCTTCCCTCAAATTGAAGAAGCACTGGCTGAAGCCGAGCTCCGAGGTCGAACAGCACTGACTGGGACAGCTTCGATCGGTTCGGCGGCAGAGACCCCGGCTAAGAACTCTTGTAGTATCTCAATGCCCTCCAGTTGATTTAGCGGCTCCTCATCATCCCTGTCATCGAAGTCTTCTAGGTCTCCGCCAAAGGATCCGCCTATGCTTCCTCTTGCACCAATCTGACCCCAATAACTTGGCAGTCATCGTCGCTCTCCCCGCAACCAGATTTTCGAGCCGGCCCTGAAGACGAACTGGTGCTTCCTCCACCACGGACCCTGTTTGAAGTAGATGCCAAGCTCGGCGGACTCTCATCTCCACCATAGGACCTTACTTCCATAGCCTGAGAATCTTCCGATTCCGACCTCCTCATCCTGTCTACAGCAAATATAAATGTACAGGAATGACTAGAGGGAGTTGGGACGTACCTACTGCTCTTGACTGCGGAGTACGACCGACTAAGCTGGGTCCGAGCTGAAAATTCCCGAGAAGATTCTTTCTGAGCTAGTTGCGTCCGACCACTCTGGTGTCCGACCTGAATTCCTTGAGAAATTGAAAGCGAAGTATGAAATGAATCTCGGAAGATATGGCCCTATTTATAGGCACCCCAAAAAGTCGCCTCGGGAAGCTCAAACGTCGCGTCTCGTCAGAACCGCCAGGTGACGTGGCAGCCATCCGTTGGGCATGCACCGCTGACGTGGCCAGCCTTACTCTGTCGGGATCGGGCACCTACAGCTCAGGAGGAACTTCTAATTCTAGGTCTCACCCTCTCGATCTCCACTTGGGGGAAGGAATTGACGAGAGGTTCCCGAGCTGAGGTGAGGAGACTATTCCGAGCTGAGACGGGCTAATCCGCGCCAATACCAGCGCGCTCAGCTCCATGACCAACCTAGATGACTGGCCCGACCCCGTTAACCCCGACCTCAGTTCCAGCTGTTCCGATGGGACATAAAGCACTGATGGGACATAAAGCTGCATCGCATTAAATGCTGTCAGACCCGAACTTAGTATAAATAGAGCTCCACCCTCTTCATTTAAGGGGATCTCGCTATTAAATACTCTCAGCTACTTTGCCAGCTCGGACATACTAATCATTCGTACGCTTGAGGGGAAAATCCGGGTCGTCACCCCGCCTTTTCCTTCCTTTCTTTGTGCAGGTCTGATAGCCGACCAGGAAAGTACAGCTCGGATACCGACCTGAAAAGTCCAGCTCGGTGAAAACAGCTCCTAACTTCAACTGTGAGATTTTCAACCTTGACAAGTGGTAATCTTAGATCCTGATGATTACCTTTCAGGATACTGTTGTACGTTGGTCTGCAGCAAAAGGCATTGGCTGCATCACTTCACGTTTAACTTATTATTCTCTTGCTGATGAGGTCGCTCTTTTCACCTGGTGAGTATGCTGGTGCAGCTGTTTGTGCTTAAATTGCATTAGTTATTGTTCTTGTTGTTTTATGTTAACGTGTTCTGACGTAACAGGGAGATGGCTCATGGTATGGTGGTTAATGGCATTGGCTGAATTGGCACATAGAGGGTTGCTCCTACCCATCAGCTTTCACAAAGTTGTGCCCGTTGTAGAGAAGGTGTGTTTTTTGCCCTTCAGTAATCTGTTGTTTTTACACTGGATTGCTTGATCTTGATGGTCCACATAGTATTGGATCTCATGTACGTGATGATGCTGCTGCTGCTGCTTATGTTTGTTGGCATTTGGTACACAGATATGAAAATTATATTGGAACATGTTAGCAGTCAACATTCAGCAGCCATAGCAGCCGACATTCAGCAGTTATAGCAGCCAGCAGCAGAGCCTTGTGAAAATCTTGACTAAATGTACACCATATCTGATATTGTAGGCTAGAATAATGATCTTCTTTATCTATAAATACTATGCTTGTAAACATGTAAAAGAACAACACAAGATCTTCTTCATCAATATTACAATCATGTATTTTCCTCTTTTATTTGATTACTCTCTCTGCATCTCCTTCGTATTCAACAGAACAGCTTGCTCCACACCTTCTAACACTGGCCTGTTATATTGGGACTTGTCTCAGTATGTGAAAATTTAAGTGAGACAGAAAAACATTATGGTTTCTTTTCTGAGGAACATAGCAGGTCTCTGTGTCTCTTCATTAAGAATGAAGTCATGCAGGGTCTCTTTAAAGCTCTGGATGACTACTCGGTAGATAACACAGTTTCTTTTTTTATTTATTTATCTGCAGGTGCCCGCTTTCTTGTATCCTCGTTTTGTTCAGTTACTTGGGATTACTGCCTATACTAAATGTGTAATATCTGGTGTGTGTTGGGTTTCAAGATTCCTTGAAAAAGGCATCTCTGAGTGCTTTGCTTCTAATCTTCTTCGGATGGCAGAAACTCAAGACCAGAATTACTCCAGGACCTAGTTTTGCTAGAAACCAACTTGACCTTGCAGTCTTCTTTTTCTTTGTGACTCCTTCCAATTGCCCTGCCTGGTTTCCAGCCCTACCGGGACCTCATCATAGTCCCGGGGATCTGGCTCTGCAAAGCGCTTGATGACTTCGTTGAATGGTGGAGGGATAGCCTTCTTTCCAACATTAGTGTTCTTTTGAAGGTCTTGCTCACCATCCATCCTGCACACACAAGAAGGAAAATCGAAGTTTAATCAAAACTCTCATTTCCTCTTACAAAAAAGGAACATAATGTTGGGTATCGGCACAGCGGAATGGTCGGGGACAAACAGTATCATGCAGCTAAAATATGAATGAGAACAGAGAAAGTAGAGACACAAGATTTACGTGGAAAACCCTCAAACAAATCGAGGGAAAAACCACGGGCAAGTAATGGAGGATTTCACTATGATGTGGAGTATTTTACAATAACCTTCTCTCTAATATAAGGAGAGAACAATATCACTCTCTCAAATAATAGGAGAAACTAACTCTCACTCATAAATATAGAACAACAAAAGAGGAAGAAAACTACTCAAGAGAAAGCTTATGTTTTCTCTCTAATTTGCTTTGCTTGGTGATGCAAAATGGCAAGGAATGAGCCTCTATTTATAGGCTCATTCCATACCCAAAATCAAAGCAAAATAGTAGTGTGAAAAGGATTTTTATGTGCCTAATTTTACACCAAACTTTGATGCACAAATCTTCCTTTTTCCATTACTTTTTGTCTTCTTTTGACTCACCAAAAATGTAAACCTACCAAATGTGACTTTACCTCATTAAAAGTCTTTGATAGCTCACATTCTCCCACTTAAAGTCATATTTGAAAATCTTCAAATCTCTCCATACTTGCCAATTACATATTGCTTAGGTCTTTGCTAGGCCAAAGGAGGATCTACTCCAAACAAACTTGTCAACGTTGATTGGCTTTGTCATGACATCTGCTAGGTTCTCGTTGGTGTGAATCTTCTGCATATCCACACTCTCTTCTTCCACTACTTCTCGAACAAAGTGATATTGAACACCTATGTGTTTCGTCCTGGAATGAAATGCTGGATTCCTTGCAATGTGCAAGGCACTCTAACTATCACAAAACAAGGGAATTTTCTCTTGTTTGTGCTGGAGCTCCTCCATTAACCGTTTAATCCAGATTGCTTCTTTCCAGGCTTGTGTAGCTGCCATGTATTCAGTCTCTGTTGTAGATAGGGCCACAACAGTCTGTAATTTAGATATCCAGCTTACCACGCCCCCTGCAACTGTAAACACATAGCCTGTAGTGGACTTCCGTTTATCGGTATCACCTGCAAAATCAGAATCAACAAAACCCTTGACAGTAAATTCTGATCCTTCAAAACATAATGCAACATCCGAGGTCCCTTTGATGTATCTTAGGATCCTCTTAACAACATTCCAATGCTCTCTACCAGGATTCGCCATGAACCGACTGACCGCACCAACTGCTTGAGCAATATCTGGTCTCGTACATATCATAGCGAACATGAGACTTCCCACTGCTGATGCATACGGTACTCGAGACATTTCTATCCTCTCCGCTTCAGTGCTAGGGCACATACTTGAGGATAATTTGTAATTGACAGGAAGCGGGGTCGAGATTTCCTTACAATCTTGCATATTGAAGCGCCGCAAGATTTTCTTCAAGTAATTCTTCTGGGAAATCCATACCTTCCTGCCTTCTCTATCTCGGTGAATTTGCATCCCTAAAATCTTGTTTGCTGGTCCCAAATCCTTCATATCAAACTCCCCAGCCAACTGTGCCTTCAGTTCTTGGACTCGATCTTTGCTGGGACCTGCTACCAGTATGTCGTCCACGTACAACAGTAGAATGATAAAATCATCATTGCCAAATCTCTTGTAATACGTACAATGGTCTGAATTGAGTCTGTCGTACCCGAGGCTAATCATGAAGGAATCAAATCTCTTGTACCAACACCTTGGCGCCTGCTTTAAATCGTACAGAGATTTGGTCAACCTGCAAACCAAGTTTTCTTTTTCTTTCTCAACAAAACCTTCTAGTTGAAGCATGTAAATCTCTTCTTCAAGCTCACCATGAAGAAAAGCCGTCTTTACATCTAACTATTCTAGATGTAAGTCTAACACAGCACACATGTCCAAGACTACTCTGATAGTTGTAAGTCTTACCACAGGAGAAAATATCTCGTTGAAGTCAATTCCTTCTTTCTGAGCATATCCTTTCACCACCAGTCTTGCACGATATCGCTCTGCTTGGTCATTACCATCTCGCTTGATCTTGTAGACCCATTTGTTACCAATAGCTTTCCATCCAGGTGGTAGTGGAACAAGCTCCCACGTCTTGTTTCTATGTAGAGCTTCAATTTCTTCCTGCATTGCTGTCATCCACAGGGCAACATCGGGGCTTTTTATAGCCTCGTGAAAGGTAGATGGCTCTCCATCCTCCGTTAAAAGACAATATGCAGCATTGCTCGCCATGACAAAATCTGAATACCAAGTTGGTCTTGTTGTCTGACGCAATGAACGTCAAACTCCTATAACCTCAGCATCATCTGGTTCTTATTCCTCGTGCTCCGGTGCAGCTTCAGAAGAAGCATCTCCTTGTTCTGACTTATCTTCAATTTGTATTATAGTAGTCTCCTTTGAAGTGTTGCTGTCGTCTTCACTTTGCAGTTTATCTTCTGTAAATATCACATCTTTGCTGATGACAACCTTGTGGGCAGTAGAATCCCACAGGCGATTCCCCTTAACACCATCAGCATTTCCCAAGAATACACATTTCCTGGATTTTGGATCCAGCTTTGTTCTTTCTTAGGAACCATACATCACAGATACCGGACACCCAAATATGTGCAAGGTAAAATAATCTGCGGGTTTTCCGGTCCACATTTCCATTGGTGTCTTCAACCCAATTGCAGTTAACGGTGACCGGTTTATCACGTAACAGGCAGTTCTAGCTGCTTCTGCCCAAAATGATTTGGCTAGACCTGTAGTTTCCAACATAGCTCTCATTCTTTCAAGAAGAGTTCTGTTCATCCGCTCTGCTACACTATTTTGCTGAGGTGTGTGTGCAACAGTGAACTGCCTATGAATGCTTTCTTGCTTGCAAAATGTCAAAAAGTTCCCGTCAGTGTATTATCCTCCGTTGTCCGTCTTTAGACACTTGATCTTTTTTCCGGATTCAAGTTCCACCAGCGCTTTGAAAGTTTTGAATATTGTAAACACATCTGACTTGTTCTTGATTGGATACACCCATAGTTTCCTGGAGTAATCATCAATAAATGATACAAAGTATTTGGCTCCTCCTAGGGACAAAACTGGTGATTCCCAAACGTCTGAATGGATCAAGTCTAGAATGTGTTTGCTTATGGCAGTAGATCTCCTAAATTTTAATCTATGCTGCTTACTGGTAACACAGTGCTTACAAAAAGGTAAGTTTACCGTCTTGAGCCCGGGTAGGAGATTACGTTCAGCGAGAATCTTCAAGCCTTGTTCTGTCATGTGGCCTAATCTGCGATGCCACATTATAGTTGATTCTTCTTGACCGGCTGATGCAACTGATACATCTGCCTCCTGCAACGTATCTCCCAAAAGCATGTATAGATTTACCCCGATCTTTTCTGCCTTGATCACCACAAGCGCTCCTTTGACAACCTTCATGATCCTATCCTCAATATGGGTCTTGTAGCCAAGGTCATCTAATTGTCCAATGGACAATAGGTTCTTCTTTAAACCCTTCACGTGTCGAACCCCTTGAATGGTGCGAATGGTACCATCATACATTTTAATTTTGACGGTACCGATGCCAGCAATCTCCAAGGCATGATCATTACCCATGTACACAGATCCTCCAGAGACAGGTTCATAGGTGTGGAACCATTCTCTACGAGAGGTCATATGCCATGTTGCTCCCGAATCCATTATCCAAGTATCAGTGAGCTCCTTTCTGCCTTTTGATACAGTTGCTGCTTCGCTGTATAAAATATCTCCATCATCTGGTGCAGTCGCCACACATCCCTGAGAATTTGTAACCTCGGGATTCCTTTTGTTGGTCCAACAATCCTTCTTGAAGTGCCCTTTTTTGCCACAGTTGTAGCATTTGATATTTTTTTTTACTTCTTGATTTTGATCTACCTTGGTTGTTGCTCCCACTAGAGCCACGTTCCGTTGATCTACCTCTCACCATTGGTAGTGCCTTTGCTTGTTGTGAACTTTCAGCTCTGTTTTCTTTACTCTTGCGCCTAGATTGCTCTTTTAGAACAGCAGCTGCAACATCATCAAAAGTAATAGATTTTGAAAGAACATTGTTAGTGTAACTAATGATGAGTTGATCATACGAATCAGGTATACTTTGAAGTAGAATTTCTGCACGTTCAAGCTCCACTATTTTATGCCCAATTGCAGTCAATTGAGAGAATAGCGTATTTAAGGTATTGATGTGATCTGTCACCGATGTGGACTCACTCATCCGAAGGGTGTAAAGTCTCCCTTCAAGAAAATCTTGTTATGAAGTGACTTGACCTCATATAGTTTGGTCAGCGCATCCCAAATTTCTTTTACTAACTTCTTTTCCTCAATGCTTGACAATACCAAATTTGCCAATGCCAGGTGCAGATTAGCCATAGTGTTGTCATCCATCTTTTTCCACTTATCGTCCGTCACCTCCGCTGGTCTGTCTCCAATTGCTGCCAAGCAATTCTCCTTTCTCAAGATTGCCTTCATCTTTAATTTCCATAGGAAAAAAATTTTCCCGTTGAACTTCTCAATTTCAAATTTTGCCGCCATAGCATTAACAACGATCTGCTTCGTAAGTTGAACCGACTCCCACTATTTCACTGTGAATAGTACTATTTACGTGAATAGTATCGTATACGTGAATAGTACCAAAACCGTATACGAAAATAGTATCGATACCGTATAGGTGAATAGTATTATACCGTATGCGTGAATAGTAATCGTGAACAGTAACCCCGTATGTATACTAGTGACTCGTAACCAGTGGCTCTGATACCACTGTTGGGTATCGGCGCAGCAGAATGGTCGGGGACAAGCAGTATCACGCAGCTAAAATATGAATGAGAACAGAGAAAGTAGAGACATAAGATTTACGTGAAAAACCCTCAAACAAATCGAGGGAAAAACTACGAGCAAGTAATGGAGGATTTCACTATGATGTGGAGTATTTTACAATAACCTTCTCTCTAATATAATGAGAAACTAATATTGTTCTCTCAAATAATAGGAGAAACTAACTCTCACTCATAAATATAGAACAACAAAAGAGGAAGAAAACTACTCAAGAGAAAGCTTATGTTTTCTCTCTAATTTGCTTTGCTTGGTGATGCAAAATGGTAAGGAATGAGCCTCTATGTATAGGCTCATTTCATACCCAAAATCAAAGCAAAATAGTAGTGTGAAAATGATTTTCATCTGACTAATTTTACACCAAACTTTGATGCACAAATCTTTCTTTTTCCATTATTTTTTGTCTTCTTTTGACTTACCAAAAATATAAAGCTACCAAATGTGACTTTACCTCATTAAAAGTCTTTGATAGCTCACACATAAGACCACAGAAAACAGCTCACGAAGGAATAAGAGTTATAGTCGAGCTAAATCAAAAGTAAAAATGAGTCTGAAGGATCTAAAATGAACGTTCATTTTTTTTTTCTTCTCGGTGTTGAAAAGTAAATATTATTCTACGAGAAAGGCTAATATCCAAACACGACGTAATGGAATCATATACTCGTACTCAAGGCAACTTGTTTATACCTTCCTTCTCAAAGCAATACTTCAGGAAAAGAAACAAGAGTTTCAAACAGAGTAAACACGAACTTGTGTGTTTCAACTTCAAGGCAAATAAATACGTATAATTACCTAGTTATCCCGATGTTGAACCCAATCTTTTGCCCCAAAAATAACATAGGGGCTTAAGCCATCATAGAACAGGGTGCACTAGTTATGGCTCAGAATAATTTACAGGCTCAATTTAGTCACTTTAAGAAAACTCAGCAAGCAATAAAACTAGAAATAGCTTTAAAAATAACCAAATATATAACAATTTCTGCTACTTTCAGTAAGCAGGAGCTCTAATCAAATATGCTACATGGCCAAACATCTGAAGCCTGAAGTAAAATCAAGAATGCAATTTACTTTATCTGTATAATGGCATGGGCCGAGAAAGAAGTGTCGTCAAAGAATTTTATTAAACAAAATATACAGAAAGGAAAAAGATATACCTGATGCTTGGTTAATATGTGTGCAATTGTATAATCTCTTGCTAAACCAAGCAAGACTCTACAAGCAAGAGCATGAAGACGGTCGAGGGAACCAAGGGGTGTAACTATACGTGGTTGGAGGAGGTGAAGAAGAACCTTTATACCATTATTGGCACAGACAGCTTCTCTTGCTTGATGATATCCTTGTTCCAGCTGTGCAGCAATGCCAGCACAACCAGCTTCAGCACCTAAAGATATTCTACGATCCCCAACCAATTCTGAAGCTACAGTCAAAACGGGCGTCTGCGGAGTATTACCAAGTGATGCAGTAGTAAGTGCTATTGAGCTACTTCGATCTACCGAAGCAGACTCCCCATTCCACTCTCTTGGTTCATTCTGGCTAAGGTTAGTGGTTCGTTCTGCAGTATTCCGCTCAGCATTTCTATCTCTTGTCTCCACAGCAGGAACAACTCCAATATGGTAACATGCCCACTAGAACCCAAGAACTTGTCAACCACATGCCAGCGTGCCCTCACAAGTGCACGACCAAGTTTTCTGTCCTCTTGTATTTGACAAAATACTGTATCCATCGCATCATTACTGATGTCAAGAAGCTTGTAGGCTGCCCTAGAACTTGGGATGTTCCAGGCTTCACTACGAGTACCTTTATTTGGACGAATTGAATCCACAAGCAGGAAAAGATGTGCTCTGAAATATTGTCTCAATGCAACGCAGGTGTGGTAAGCAATCTGTTTCTCCAAAGATGTCAGTACCTCTGCAGGGGATCGGTAACTCCATGACCCAGAACTAGGTAGAGTCCCAGAAGAAACCCCAAATCTAAGTGAGGCAGCAGTATGCAAAAGATTAAGCATTTTCTGCAAACCATCCTGAGAGTCAAACGCGTCAATGACTGCTCTAAAGACAAATGCAGCAGCAAAAAACCGAGCCGCATTTTTCCTGGCTTGATTCTTGGGGCACTCAAGCAGTTCAAGAGCCAACTCAACCAACTGGTGCACAATATTTGAGGGAAGGGCACAGACACGTTCCATTATATCCTAGAAGACCATATTGTAGGGTTAAAACCAGTCAGATTCTTCTAAAAACGTAATAAGTCTTTCTTGACATGTTAAATTTCGTTCGAGAAGCAGGAGAGACATAGGCAGGAAGACAGCCCGAAAAAACTCTAAGCAAATTTTGGGACAACAAGCATTTTCTGCATGCCACCACGGTCCACAAATACTGCAGCAAATTTTTGGTGAGCAGCAAGAGCACAAATAAGCTTCAAAATATCATGCAAGAGCAGTGCAGATTTAGATGCCTCTTTACGTTTGGAAGTTTGTTGTAATAGTGCAAGACAAACATCGACTCCCTTCTCATGAAGCACAGGCCCAAGAACTTCAACATATTCTCCCATAATAATGAGACACTGAATGCAGAATTTCTCCCTTAGCTTTGCAAGGGAGTCACTATCCAGAATAAAGAAGTCTTCAACATCCTCACTGGTCTCTTGTTCTGTTGACTTTCTACCTTCCTCTCTAGCTCTTAAAGAAAAATTTATGGAAGCATTTTTGCTTTCTAGAATATCTTTTTGGCTGTTGCTTGTCTCCCCTAAAACACTTTTACGGAGATATCGCAGAAGCTTGGCGGCCAATCCAGATTTTAAAACATCTTTTACTACTTGACCTCCACTACATAGTCAGAGGAAACAGATGGTAGTTAAAAAGTTGAATAAATTATAAACATGTTGAATGAAACATGAGGATTAAAATATGTTCAAATCCAATGAGTTAATGCTCATTTGCCCCAAGAGAAACTATGACTCAAGAATTATTAATTAGCCCAATTATGTTATTCAAGTAAGACCCATATTCTAGAGATTTAAAGAATAAAAATCTAGAGAATATTATCTAGGATAATTCAAGAAAAATTTAGGAAAAAGGATCCTAGATTTTTCCATTAGAATATCTAGTTGACTTTTAAAAAAAATTTAGAATGCTTTATAGAAATATCTTGTATCTAGAATTCTCCATGGAGGGCTATAAATATAAGCTCCTCCACCATCTGTACCCAAGCCAAAAATCAATAACAACCATTTTCCTTCAAAGCCAAGCTCTTCTCTAAATTCTCTAATCAATTCTCCATTCTTCAAAGCCAATTCTATCAACTACTACAATCACCTCACTTCTAAACCAATAAGTGGCATCAAAGCTTGGTTGGGTCTCCAACTAGGCGAATACAAGCTTTCGCTAAACACAAAAATTCAAGTCATCTTACAACCTTAAACCTATAGTATGGCCACCCTACTAAACAACAACCAAATTCCAATCCCTGTCTTTTCAGGGGAAAACTATAACTATTGGGTCATCAAGATGAAGACATACTTCTTGTCCCAAGGCATATGGGATAGCATTGATAAGGGATATACTATCTCTGAAAATATATCCACCTTGTCTCCAACGGAGAAAGAAAAATTAAACAAGGAGATGGAGAAGGATAGTTTGGCTCTCTACACATTACAGATGGCTATGGCGGACTCACTATTTCCAAGGATCAGTGGTGCTACAACAACCAAGGATGCTTGGGATATTCTGAAGGAAGAATATCAAGGAAATGACAAGGTACGTAATATCAAACTTCAAACCCTAAGAAGAGAGTTAAAGAATATGAAGATGAAAGATTATGAGACCGTCAAAGATTACTAGTCTTGACTAAGAGAAGTAATTAATCAATTGAGAGCCTATGGTGAAGATATTGCTGACAAAGGAGTTGTAGAAAAAATACTTATTACTCTTCCTGCTAAATATGATCCAATCGTAACTACTACAGAAGAAACTAAAGATATAGCTAAGATATCCGTGACAGAGTTAATAGGCTCTCTTGAAGCTTATGAGAAAAGACTGAGTATGCGTGAAAATGATTCCATGAAAAACGCATTTCAGTCTAAACTCAACATAAGGTCTCAGAATTCTAGAAGTGGGGGGAGAAGATTTGGAGAAAATTCTAGACATAGAAACAATGGTGGAAATAATAATGAGCAAAGAAAGGGCAAATATCCACCATGTAGTATATGCAAAAAGACCAACCATCCAGGAAAGGAATGTTGGTACTGTGATAAACCACAATGTAAAAGTTGTGGGAGATTTGGGCACCAGGAGAAAGATTGTCGCTTCAAACAAAAATATCAAGCTAATTTCTCTGAAGAAAAGGAGAATGGCGATTGTTTGTTCTACGCATGTCACGCTGCATCAGAAGTGAAGAATGAGACTTGGTTTCTAGACAGCGGCTGCAGCAATCACATGACTGGTGATAAGAAGATCTTTCAAGACATTGACAGATCAGTAAAATCTCAAGTCAAGCTTGGAAATGGAGAACTGGTGGAAATCGAAGGCAAAGGTAAAATTGCAGTCAACACCAAGAAAGGTACGCGATTCATCCATGATATACTGCTAGTTCCTAAAATTGACACTAATCTCTTGAGCGTGGGTCAAATAATGGAGAAATGATATGCTCTACTCTTCAAATGAGACTCATGCACAATATATGATAACAAAAATAAAAATCTAGAAATAGTTGTAGTAAAAATACAGCAACAAAGGAACTTTCCTATCCGCTGGCAATACGTAGAAGCAGCTCTAAAAGCTCAAGAAGACCAATCATAGCTATGGTACTGGAGGTTCGGGCATTTCAACTTCCACGGATTGAAGATCCTCTATCAGAAGAATATGATGAAAGATCTTCCAGTCATCCGGCTACAGGATGATGCGCGCGAGAGATGCTTGGAAGGCAAACAACATCAGAAGTCATTCCCTTCAGGCAAGGCATGGAGAGCCAAACAAATCCTCGAAATAGTACATACAGATGTATGCGGACCAATGAGGACTTCAACTTTTGAGAAAAATAGGTACTTCATCCTCTTCGTTGATGACTATACAAGAATGTCATGGGTTTACTTTATGAAAGAAAGGTCAGAAGTCTTCAATATCTTCAAGAAATTCAAGAATCTGGTTGAGAACCAAAGCGGTCGGCGAATCAAAGTTCTAAGGAGTGATAGAGGAAAAGAATACACTTCTAAGGAGTTCAACAAATTCTGTGAAGATGAAGGGGTCGTACATCAGCTGACCGTCGGCTACGATCCAGAGTAGAATGGCATGTCAGAAAGGAAAAACAGGACAGTGATGGAGATGGCAAGGACAATGCTAGCAGAGAAAGGCATGCCAATGGAGTTCTGGGTAGAAGCCGTATACACTGCAGTCTATCTACTCAACAGATGCCCTACAAAGGCAGTTCAAAATAAAACTCCAATTGAAGCATGGAGTGGACGGAAGCCGTCAGAGCAACATCTAAGAGTTTTCAGAAGCATTTGTTATGTGCATATTCCGAAAGAGAAAAGACATAAACTAGAGGAGAAGACAGAGAAAGGCATATTCCTTGGCTACAGCTCTCAATCTAAAGGATATCGAATTTATAGTCTTAAAACCACGAAACTAATCATTAGTCGCGATGTCGAGTTCGATGAAAATGGAACATGGAACTGGGAGGAAGAAAAAGTTGAAAAATAAAACATCATGATACCAAGACTACGAAGCTCCAACGAAGCCCGCGAAGAAAAAGAAGTAGAAGGATCACAAACTCCACAAACAGCTTCATAACCATCAAGCCCGAGGACAACATCATCATCATCCTCAAGTGAAGAAAGATCATCTCTAGACTCACCACCAAGAAAAATAAGACCACTCAGAGAGATCTACGAGACATGCAATTTCATGACGATGGAGCCAGAAAGCTTTGAAGTTGCCATCAAACAAAAAGAATGGGTAAAAGCCATAGAGGAAGAAATCAAAATGATCGAGAAGAATGAAACATGGGAGTTGGTAGATCTGCTAAGCAACAAAGAAGTCATCGGAGTTAAGTGGGTCTACAAGACAAAGCCTAACCCAGATGGCTCAATTCAAAAGCATAAAGCAAAACTGGTCGCTAAAGGTTATTCGCAACTACCAGGAATTGACTACAACGAGACCTTTGCTCCAATCGCTCGCTTGGACACCATAAGGGCTCTCATTGCACTAGCAGCCCAAAAGAAATCAAAGATCTATCAACTGGATGTCAAGTCAGCCTTCCTCAACGGTTACCTTGAAGAAGAAATATACATAGAGCAACCTCAAGGGTTCGTGGCAAAAGGACAAGAAAACAAAGTTTTGAGACTAAAAAAGGCGCTCTATGGATTAAAGCAAGCTCCGCGAGCATGGTATAGTCGAATCAACAACTACTTTATGAGTCAAGGATTCAAAAGAAGTGAAAGTGAGCCAACACTCTACATCAAGACCCAAGGTAACGACAATAGACTAATTGTTTCTCTATATGTTGATGATCTTATCTACACAGGAAACAATGAAGAAATTATCAAGGAGTTCAAAGAAGATATGATGAAGACTATTGAGATGACTGACTTGGGTTGATGCACTACTTTCTCGGCATTAAGGTAAGTCAAGAAGAAAAAGGAATATTTATCTCACAAAGGAAGTATATAGAGACTTTATTGAAAAAGTTCAAGATGCATGGTTGCAAGTCTGTCGCTACTCCTCTAATCACTAATGAAAAGCTAAGCAAAGAAGACGGCACACTAAAGGCAGACGCTTCAACATACAGAAGCCTCATTGAAAGTCTACTATATCTCACTATTACAAGACCAGACATCATGTATGCCACCAGTCTACTATCAAGATTCATGCAATGCCCAAGTCAAGTCCACTATGGAGCTGGAAAGAGAATACTACGATATCTTCAAGGAACAAAAGACTATGGGATCTGGTACGAGCCGAAGACTAACTCAAGGTTGATTGGCTATACCGATAGTGACTGGGCTGGGTCAATAGATGACATGAAGAGTACCTTAGGCTATACATTTTCACTCAGCTCTGGAATATTCTCATGGGTATCAAAGAAGCAAGACTTAGTGGCACAATCATCAGCAGAGGCAGAGTATATAGCAGCAGCACTAACTGCAAGTCAAGTCATATGGCTAAGACGCATACTAAAAGATATGGGTGAGCAACAAGAAAGATCAACAGAGATCTACTGTGTAACAAGTCTACGATAGCAATGGCAAAGAATCCTGTTTACCATAGCAGAACAAAACACATTGCTATCAAGTACCATTTTCTACGGGAGGCAACAAGCGAAGGACAAATTGAACTCAAGTACATCAAGACAGAGGAACAACTTGCAAATATTTTCACGAAGGCGCTTCCATGGCCAAAGTTCAAGATACCAAAAGGAATGCTTGGAGTTACACAAATGAGCATTCAGGGGGAGTGTTAAAATCCAATGAGTTAATGCTTATTTGGCCCAAGAGAAACTATGACTCAAGAATTATTAACTAGCCCAATTATGTGATCCAAGCTAAGGCCCATATTCTAGGGATTTAAAGAATAAAAATCTAGAGATTATTATCTAGGATAATTCAAGAAAAAATTAGGAAAGAAGGATCCTAGATTTTTCCACTAGAATATCTAGTTGACTTTTAGGAAAAATCTAGAATACTTTATAGAAATATCTTGTATCTAGAATTCTCCATGGAGGGCTATAAATATGAGCTCCTCTACCATTTGTACCCAAGCCAAAAATCAATAACAACCATTTTCCTTCAAAGCCAAGCTCTTCTTCAAATTCTCTAATCAATTCTCCATTCTTCAAAGCCAATTCTATCAACTACTACAATCACTTCCCTTCTAAACCAAAATAAAGCACTTCTAGTAACATACCCGACCAAATATACAGCAAGAAGCCCAGTGGAGTAAGTCCTCAACATTTCAATGTCTGCGGACTTCTTTCCCCCTAATTCATGCTTCCAATTATGATTAGTTCCAGATGATCTCGTTGTCCCATCTATTGCCCAGCGCATTATGTTCTCCAGAACAATTTTATCGTAATAAAGGGACTGCAACCAAACCATCACATATTAGACTGATGCTAACCAACATAAACTAAATACAAAAAAAAATATTGTCGTGATTTAAATCATTTCCATACCATCCAAATGAGAGAACAGCTAAAAAAAAAGCCTTGCGGCAGCTGCCTGTACAGATTCTGAGTATGTTGTTTTAGATAAAAATTTCAAGGATGTCAATTTTACAAATTCATCATTCTCCTGCAAAAGAAATGTTGCCAGTGCCTTAAAATTCTTTAAAAGCAAAAACCAAATCCAAAGAAAAAAATCTACCTAAAGAAGACAGCCCTGACGTCTAATGATGTGAGTAGAGCGTCCAATGGTGTAAGTGGACCAACCATTGGCTAAGAAGGCATGGCCTATCTCTTCCATGAATCTGTATTTTCCATAGGGAATAAAGTCAAATGAAACTGTTTTGATATAAATCTACTGTTCCAAACAAATCTCAATAAATAAAATTGAACCAAAATCATCAGTCATCCCTTATCCTATTATTTTCATAGAGCATCACCAGAACTTACTAAACCTTGTTACCAATTGTCCGAATCACTCCAGTACTCCTGACAATTCTTTCAATATTATCGTTTTTAGCAAAAACAATCATCATTTTTTTATCAATATTATCCGCATGGACGTGTACCACAAAATTGCATTGATCCCAACAGACTTTAATGAATCTACGCATCACCATCATCAAGTACACAACCACACTTGATTTATATCTTCATTTGTACGTTATTATGATGCTCAAATGAACAATAAAAGTCCAAATCATAGTTGATTGTGACCTCTAATCACAATTAATTATTTCGCAAGAAAAGTAGATAACAATGGACAAAGACAAGCCACAGAATGAACACCCCAGTATAATTAAGAAACAAAATTATACTAAACTACAATTACTTAATACTAATCTACACTATATATATTATAAACTTCTAGCAAGAACATCGGGAATGGGACAGGGGATGTGATAAGGGAATTTAAGGATCTCCTAAAAATTGGGGCAGTGTTAAGAATATAATAATAATTTAATAATATCATAATTGAGATAAATATAACAAAAAATATTGCATTTTTACCAAACAAAGGGCGGTGAACAAGATCTTTATACTCATAAAACATTACAAAATGTGAAATTTGTATAGTATTACAAGATTTACCATTCTTCCCCCAAACCAAACAGTGTTTAGTATTCTTCCTTAGGTTGAATCCAATAGCTTTCCTATCTTTTTCCCCCCTTACATTTAGGGGATTTGGAGCATTTTCCTACATTTTGGGGTTCCCTATTTCAATTTTATTCTAGTAGTTTTTCCTACTTTTATTCAATCCCTAATTTTAGGAATCTCTTATTTAATTTCCCTTCAATAGCTTTCCTATTTCATAGTCAGTCTATTTTTTTTTACTCTAATATCTCTCCTTATTTTAATTAACCATATTATTTTAATATTTTTTAATTTAAATTTGTTCATTGTTCATGATGATATTCTATTTTGATTGTATATATATATATATATATATATATATATATATATATATATATATATATATATATATAGATAGATAGATAGATAGATAGATATATTTATTAATATTGTTTTTTATTTTACTTTTTTAATTTAGGACCTTTTCACTATCTTCAAGTGTTCTATTTATATTTTTCATCGTTATGGAAATATTATAATTTTATTGATATTAATATCTATCTTGTGAGTCCATCTAATAAAAAAAATTAGTATAACACAATTAACATATAAATAACATAATAATAAATATTAATTAAAACTTAACTATAATTAGTATATTAATTGCGATTAAAAAATATTAAATCCTTATGTATAAATAAAAATAATTACTATTACAAAGTACAATTAGAAAACTTAAGACCCTAAATGTAATTAAGAAACAAAATTATCCTAAACTACAATTACTTAACACTAATTTACACTATACATACATATATATATATATATATATATATATATATATATATATATATATATATAAATTTAAGCCCACCTGCTGGTGTCTGGCAGGATGATTTCGGAGAGCATTCAGTAGGGTACTCCATATTGGCATATCGAAATCCAGTACTACACAAGATGTTTGTAGCTGTCAACACAGTTAGTTTCATTTAATCTATTAGCATCATACTACTACTCATAAGTGGCTTGCCTTTCAAGCGTAAGGTTTTTATGTGGATTTTGATGCTGATCCTGTGGATTTCGTTGTCATCAACTACAAAGACTTATTTTAATTTCCATTACAGTCTCCACCCCCTCCCTCCCTCCGCATGAAAAAGGTTTACGTGCTACTCTACGTAAAATTACTACACTTCTGGTTTTGGTGCATATAGTTCGCCTCATACTCGTGATTAGTAATTAGAAAGTTGAGAGACGCTTAACAGGGAAAAAGAGCCGATCAAGTTGAGTGAACCTGAATAGCACCATGGTATGATACATTATGGGAAGTCCTTTGTTCTTCCATCTAATCAAGAGCCTAGAATTTAAGTGTATTGTTATGATAGAATAAATGCCATAATATTTTAGTAATGCGGAAATAAACTTTAAAAGGATCGAAAATAATATACCGTTGTTAGCCATAATTTAATTAGAAAATATTGCGAAAGAGATCCTGATTCCTTTCTTCTCTCTGTCTCTAACTCTACATATTTGATGCCCTTTTATAGAGGAGAGAAGAGGGTCAAGAACTACCCTACTAACTATGCCATAATATCACTCATTAAGGCATTAAGAGAACCCACAACTTGCATTAAAAGAACCCACTACTTCCACTATGTTAATCCATCAATAATGGAAATAAATACCATCCATCATGGTCCATAACTCCCATGTAGTAGATAAGTGGTTTAATCAATATCATCATTTAATTGGTTAACTTAATTATCAACATAACTTAATAATAAGTCCAAGTTAAAAAATATTATAGAAAACAAGGTAAGTGGACCACCAAATATGGAGATTATGCTTACATTCTCCTACTTGGACCACTAAACTGATTAAGATTTATCAATAGATATGTATTATATTAAAACATAATTTTTGACTCACTTGGACTTATACCAAAATGACTTTGACACGTGATCACGTAGTTTTAGTTTAAAAATAAAATGTTGATCAACCAATTAAATGATACCGTAATATTGTAATTAGCCTAGGTTAGCAATATGAGTCATAGCGGTTGTATGACTTATATGTCATACTCCCTTCCATGTACTATAATATAGGCAACCTTTACTAACAAAATCTTTTATGCTATAATGACCCCAGTAATTTGTCTTGTTAGGACAATTTATATTCATCAAATAACGATAGGATGTACATACATAATTGATGAATAGAAAGGACAGAAACATATAACACAAGTGCGCATAAGTATCAATACAATTATCACAATTCTAGATTGCTTAAAAGACCTATCCTAATAACATGTTCCTTGTAAGTCTTGGGAGGCAATCCCTTGGTCAATGGGTCAGTAATCATAGAAGTGGTACTGATATTTTCAATTGATACTTGATGTTTCTGGACTCTTTCTCTGACAATCAAGTACTTCAACTCCCAACAACAGATTAAAGTACTTGTCATTCTTAGAGAAGAAAATTGCTGCAGTGTTATCACAATATATCTTCAGCATTTGGCAATCAAGTCAACAACACCAAGTCCTGAGATGAAATTCCGCAGCCACAAAGCATGACTAGTTGCCTTAAAACATGCTATGAACTCAGCTTCCATCGTGGATGAAGCGATGATTGATTGTTTGGTACTCTTCCATGAAATTGCACCACCGGCTAGCATAAACACATATCCTGATGTGGATTTCCTACTATCTATGTAGCCAACAAGGTCCACATCTGAGTACCTAATCACTTCAAGCTGATCATGTGATAACCCGAACCCGGCATGCATTTAATGGCATTTAATTGCATTTAATTAAGTGTTATCTTAAATGTTAGCATTGAATTTTATGTTTATTTTTAGTTAAACATTCATTTGTAGCTTTATTTTCATATTTCTTTTAGAGGTAATTAAATAATACTTGAGTTAATTATTTTAACGGAATATCAACTACTTTTATATTTATGTTAATCGGTTTTATTTTTTTCTTGCACCTTAATACTCGGTTTTCAATAAAATGAAAAGTAGCTCCAAGCCGGAGTAAATTTTCAACTATGTTACTTTTCAAAAATTATATTTTCTTAAATTCTTTGAGATTTAATTGTTATTCTTTTATTGTCGCAAATTGCAAAGCATATCGAGAGCGATAGTTAGGAAATGATTTCTAGTCCGTAGCAAATAGTGAAAACTAGCATTTAGTGTTTTAATTTCAGTGTTTTAGTTGTTGTTAGCTAGAATTAAAATTGTGTTAGTTGTTTAAGCTTTTAAATGCCTAAAATAAGCCTATTTGACCAATTTTTAAGTAGTTTGACCAAGGCTTTGACTTGAGGACTTGTTGTCATCTTATTTAAGCTTATAACACATTGCAAAATAAAAACACAAAAGATGAAAACAGAAAAGGAGCAGGCCGAAAATACAAGGAGAAGAAAAAAAAAGATTTTCAAGCCAATTCTTCAAATCTTCGCGTGAGCTTGCACGGGGTGGTTTCCGAGGCATCCAGCGTGGTTTTCCTAGCATCTAGGAGCGTCTAAGATGAGGGTTTCATCGTTATTTGCGCATTTGAAATTATTGTACCTAAACTTTAATTTTTGGATTTTAGCCGTAAATTGTTATTTTGATCATTTTGATGCTTAAAGAATGTTCCTTGATGATTGTAGAACACGTATTTGTAGCTTTTTAGCATTTTCTACAGTTAAATATAGCAATTGTAATTTAAAATGCTAATGGAATAGTAAAATGTGAAGAGTAAACCCTCGTTACGTTAAAGTTGCTTCATTTTGCGTTCTGTTGATGTTGGAAGGCGCTAGATATGCTAGAATGCCTAAATGTATGGTTTAATTGGATTGTGTAATGGAAAAATGGAGGAAAATGGCTTAATGAAAGTTGGGGTCGTTTAGGTCAAGTTTGGCATTTTATCGTTTTGCGTGAAGGCATTGTCGAGGTACGTCATGGAAGCACTTTTGGTGCAGTTGTGACATTGGTTGGGTGATCGGTTGAGGTAGTTGTAGTTCAAACGAGCAAAGGGGGAAATCGGGGCATTGCGGGAATTCTAGGGTAAAGTAGGGTTTCGAGGTCTTTAGACGTGCCTTATGGTGACCTAGGAGGATTGGTGAAGTCGGTTTCCAAAACTCGTGGCTCGTTTGAAAGTAGTAGCGTTTTGAAAGTTGGGGTCATTTTGTGATTTTGTGTGTTTTCATGGTGTAATGCCTATAGAATGCTTAAAATTGCTTGTTATGCTTGTTAAAGTTGATTATGACTGAATTTATATATCAATTGTTGATAATGCTTGTTAGTGTTGTTATTGTTACTTTATTGATTGTAATTGCTTATTGTATCGCATGTTGTTACTAACCAGCACTTCAGTGCCTTGCTCGATTATCGTTATATTCCTCGTATTGCATTGCATTGTGTCAGGCACGTGAGTGACGGGCCTCTCTGGGTAGTCTCGGGTTGCCAGTGTTGGTTGCTCTAGCTTCGTGTCCTATTCCCTTTCTCGCTTGGGTTGCCGCCCAGGGAGTTTTGGGTCGTAGAATTGACAGAGTATGTCTGGAGTACTCTAAACGGAAGTTATAAGGTGGGTGAGCCGGCGCGTCATCGTTAAAGTCATCGAAATCGTGAATGGTACATTGCTTGTTTGAGTGAACCGTGACCTTCAGAGTGCGGTATAGCTTTGAATGATTGTGTTAATGCTTTTATTAATTGTTTATTGTATTGATTGTTTACATTGATTGCTTACATGTCAGTTATATTGCTTAACTGTCTTATTTGCATTGCACGACTTTTTTTTTCTCCACCTCGATAACCGTCTCGCCTTCACTGAGTATACGTGTTGAGTATACTCACTCCTCACTACCACATTTCAGGAAATGTCATGTTAGCTGGAAAGTTCGTGGTTTCGTGAAAGATCATGCTTGAAGAGTAGTCTTGCGAGCTATGTGGCTTGAGTTGTCAAAGATGCAAAGATGTATGTTTCATGTGTTGTATGTATTTAATGTTAAAAAGAAATGTAATTTAAGTTTTACTAGGTTATTGAAGTGATTTGAAAAGCTAGTTTATATATTCAGTTAGTATAGTTTAATTTCATTGCATGTATGTAATTGTCTAAAGGAAAAGAGTTAGAATAGTTTTGGGTACTTGGAAATATGTATATTTACTTGTGATTGCTTGTTGAGAACCAAGGCTCGGATGGCCTTGAGGTGGTTGAATAGTTGGACACGGTGCTGGTCCACTTATATGCTGTCACAGGTTTTGCATTTTGTCTAGAAACAGGGGAGACTCCGTCCGTCTTTCCCTAAAATTTTGCCCGGGTTTGGAATTGGGATGTGATTAGATTGATTGATAGAACTCTCGGTCTCGAGAGGGATCGGGGTGTCACAGATCAGATCTTTTATATGTGAGCATATAATCTTTTGTCCCTTGTAGGTACCTCATAACTTTCTTTGCTGCCTTCCAGTGTTCGATCCTTGAATTACTTTGGTATCTACCTAGCATTCCCACTACAAAACTGATATCCGGTCTTGTACAAGTTTGAGCATACATTAAGCTCCCAACAGCAGATGCATAAGAAATTTTTTTCATGTTCTCTTGTTCTAAATCATTTTTCGGGCACTGTTTCACTTAATTTGTCACCTTTCACAATAGGAGCATCATTGCCTGAACAGAACTGCATATTATATCTTTCCAAGACTCGATTGATATAAACTTTTGGAGATAATCCTAGCAATCCTTGAGATTTATCCCTAAAAATCTCTATGCCACTGACATAGGATGCCTCACCCATATCAACCATCTTAAAATTCTTGGCAAAATATTCCTTGGTTTCATGCAACAAACCAAGATCACTATTGGCTAACAAAATATCATCCATGTATAAGAGTAAAAAGATAAACTTGCTCCTACTGAACTTCAGATATATACATCAATCAACAATGTTTTCCTTAAATCCGAAAGAAGTAATGGTATCATTAAACTTAATATACCAAGCATACCATTGCTTAGAAGCTTGTTTAAGTCCATAAATGGATTTCTTTAATTTGCAAGCCATGTGTTCAGTTCATTCCTTTATAATACCTTCAAGTTGTTCTATACAGATATCTTCATACAAATTCCCATTCAGAAAGCAGTTTTCACATCCATTTGATGTAACTCTAAATCATAATGAGCTACAATTGCCATGATAATTCTAAGGGAATCTTTCTTAGAAACTGGAGAGAAAGTTTTCTTATAATCAATGCCTTCTTTCTGAGTGAAACCTTTGGCGACAAGTTTGGCCTTATATCGTTCGATATTGCCTTTTGCGTCGCGCTTGGTTTTATAAACCCACTTACAGTCGACTTTCTTACATTTCTTAGGCAATTCGACGAGATCCTAGACGCTATTCTCATCCATGGATTTAAACTCTTCACTCATGGCATCAATCCATTTACTAGAATCATCAATTTTCATGGCTTGTGAAAATGAAACCGGATCCTTTTTAATCCCAATATCAAAATCAGATTCCAAGAGATACACCACATAATCATCTAGGATAACAGGTCTCTTTTCCCTCTGAGACCTTCTCAAAACTGGCAATTGTGGTGGATGTACTTCGTGAGGAGGTGTAACATTCTCATTATGTTGTTCAATTTCTTCAACCTACTGGATAGGCTGAGGAATTACTACTTCAACCTGTTGTGTAGGTTGAGGAACAACAATATGAAGAGGAACAACAATATCTTGAGAAGATGAGGATAATGGGATATTTACCCTTACTTCTTCAAGATTAACTTTTCTTGTTTCATCACTCCCACTATTATCTCCATTCTCTAAGAATATGGCATTTCCGGTTTTAACTATTCTCGCACTATAGTTTGGACAATAAAACCGATATCCTTTAGATTTTTCAAAATAACAAATGAAATATCTAAATACTGTTCTTGAATCTAATTTCTTTTCATGTGGATTATAGATTCTAGCTTCCACTGGGTAACCCCAAATAGGTAAATGTCATAAACTGAGTTTCCTACCAGTCCATAACTCAAAAGGAGTTGATGGAATTGCTTTACTAAGAAATTTGTTCAAGATATACATAGTGGTCTTTAATGCTTCTCCCCACAAAGAATCGGGTACCTTGGAATAACTCATCATAATTCTTACCATATCCATAAGAGTACGATTACGCCTTTCAGCAACTCCATTCTGTTGTGGCATTCCTGGCATTGTATATTGAGCACGAATGCCACGTTTTTCTAAGAATTTGGCAAATGGGCCAGTTTTTTGTCCCGACTCATTATATCTACCATAATACTCACCACATCTATCTGATCTGATAACTTTAACCTTTTTATCTAATTGTCTCTCTACCTTAATAATATATACCTTAAGGATGTCAATAGCTTGAGACTTTTCATGCATTAGATACACATATCCATAACGTGACAGATCATCTATAAAATTGATAAAATATTTCTCTCCAGTAAAACAAGGAATAGAGAGTGGTCCACAGATATCTGTATGAATAAGTTCAAGAAGCTCATTACTTCTTGTGGCACCTTTCTTACTATGTTTGGTTGGCTTTCCTTTAATGCAATCCATACATAAATCGAAATCAGTGAAATCAAGTTTTTTCAAAACTTCATTTTTCACTAATCTCTCAACTCTATCCCTGGATATATGACCCAGTCGTCTATGCCATAAGATTGAAGATTTCTCATCAATTCGGCTACGTTTTGATCCAATATTTGATTGCAGGGCCATTAAAGATTGTGCAAACTCGTGATTCAAAGAAATTTTATATAAATCATGATATAAAATACATGAACCAACTGTAATTCAATTAAACATCAAACTGAGTTTGCCACAACTGAACAAAGTTGAATATCCAGAAATATCTAATCTAGATAATGAAACTAAATTTTTAGAAATCAAGGGTACATATAAAGTGTCTTTAAAATCCATCTTGTGTCCCGTTTTTAGGAATAAGCGATAAGTTCCAACAGCCATCACTTCCA
Organism: Ehretia macrophylla; assembly: GCA_037974665.1. Lineage (NCBI taxonomy): Eukaryota > Viridiplantae > Streptophyta > Magnoliopsida > Boraginales > Ehretiaceae > Ehretia > Ehretia macrophylla. The sequence continues at coordinate 63,367,127 of CM075764.1, read as the reverse complement.
CCTTGAAACGGTTCCCCGTACAGACGGATTGTTTATTTTCCCTCGGTTTCTACTTGTAAGGAATCCCTGCATTGTATTAGTCAAGTGAATCGTAGCACCAAAATCAATCCACCAAGTATTGGAAGAAACTTCAGCAAGATTTGATTCGTAACATACAAAAGAAAGATTCATACCTTTCTTTTCGAACCAGAGTTTGCGTTTGTTATATTCTTTTTTCACATGTCCTTTCTTACCACAAAAGTAGCATTTGACAACGAATTTTTCTATCTGTTTTTGATTTGCTTTTCCAGAAGCATTTCCTTTATTTGGTGGAATTGATTTTCCTTTACCTTTCTTCTTTTGAACTTCCTAAGTTACAAACATCCCAGCATATTGTTCTTCCTGCTTCAGACGAACTTCCTCTTGAACGCACATGTTTGTGAGTTCATTCAAACTCCAATTGTCCTTATTAGTATTGTAATGAATCTTAAACGGACCAAACTGCGAAGTAAGTGAAGTAGTATGAACTGAACCAGGAAGGAATCACTTACATGCATTCCCAAAGCATTTAATTTTGAAGCCTTATCCGCCATATTGAGAATATGCTGCTGAACTCTTTGACTTCCATCATACTTCATGGTAGTCAACTATTCCATGAATGTACCCGCTAGTGACTTATCAACAGTTTTGAAACGATCTTTAATTGAGTTTAGAAATTCCCTTGCATTTTCTGTCTGCAGTAGTGAAGTCTTAATGTTATTCGCTATAGTCATCTTTATTAACATCAGACTGAGCCTGTTAGATATCTCCCATGCTGTTATAGTGCTAACTTGTTCTTCAGTGCTGTCATCAATTAGCTCTTCGGGTTTGTCATACAAAAATGCCAAGTCTTGTTCCATTATACCCAACGTAAATTGAATATGTTCATGCCACTCCGAGAAATTTGTACCATTCAGGACCAGAATACTTGATGCGTGGGAGTGCAACATATTGGAAATTGTTACTGAGACAAAAATATGCTCACAGTGAGGCCATGGACTACTTATGTCACCTAAGTCACCTTTGGGTAAACCTTAAGCACATATATTGTCCATTTTGTAGGTGTAAAATATTAATCACCTATTAGGGCCGATATAATTTTAATATTAAAATAATCGTGTCACCTTTGGGTATACACTAAAATTTTAATTATAAAATTATATCACCCTATCCAGTGTATCACTAGTTAAAAGTGACTTTCCTTTGGGCTAGTCTTAATCTTCTAATTATCACTGTTATTCAAGAATATTGTTGTCTTTTATGTCATAAAATATGACTTTGACTTTTATATTATTTTATAATCGCAAGATTCAGTAATTTAGGTCACTTTGGTAACAACTAGATCAATAAATTCTAAAGTACAAAATAATCAACAATGTTCTCTAAAATTAAATTGGGTTATTCCTACATTTGGTTACCTTAATAATCCAAAAAACATTTAGACTTAATTGAGTTTAAAATCTACAAAATTCTGAATACACAAATAATTTCAGAAATTATACTTAAATTAAAACTCAACATAATTAAAGTCCAAAACAGAATATAAGATGCCAAAGCATAAATAAAAGACGTAAATAAGATTACTCTAACTTCAATTGATTAGTTAGTCTTAATCACAAATAATGCTTTAATTGAATTCTTTAGTTTTTCTTATGAATTACAACATGCTAAACATCCACTGTCCGTGAATAACATGCATAAGAATAATTTTGCATATAAAAGAGTTATTTTAACATAGTAAATTAACATCTCACGTACAGGATACATACATCTTTAATTTCCTATATCATTGATGCACTATGGATCACGGCCATAACGACAAATTGAAGGACATGCACAGGTGTGATGCTAAAAACTTTATGACGAAAATCTTTAATATAATATGTACTTAATCAGAGACTGGCCATTTTGATAATTAATATAATATGATATATGTAAATCAAATTCTATGATACAATAATGCAGAGACTGGCCATTTTGATAATTCTTCAACGTTAATGCAAAGACTCAAAAACACTTTATGAATTTTATCATGCTTTGACCATACCCTCACTGATGTGGGTTGCTAATAAGCCATCAAGATACTACTTTTATTTCTCGTTCAATCTTGATAATCATAAATTAGAGACGTAAATGATTACAATGAAATAAACATTCATGAACAGAAGAATTTCATGACTAAACATGTAACATGGCTCTGATACTAATTGATAGAATAAACGCCGTAATATTTTAGTAATGCGAAAATAAACTTTAGATGGATCGAAAATAACATACCGTTGTTAGCCATAATTTAATTAGAAAATATTGCGAAAGAGATCCTGATTCCCTTCTTCTCTCTATCTCTAACTCTACATATTTGATGCCCTTTTATAGAGGAGAGAAGAGGGTCAAGAACTACCCCACTAACTATGCCATAATATCATTCATTAAGGCATTAAGAGAACACACAACTTGCATTAAAAGAACTACTACTTCCACTATGTTAATCCATCAATAATGAAAATAAATACCACCCATCATGGTTCATAACTCCCATGTAGTGGAGAAGTGGTTTAATCAATATCATCATTTAATTGGTTAACTTAATTATCAACATAACTTAATAATAAGTCCAAGTTAAAAAATATTATAGAAAAAAAGGTTAGTGGGCCACCAAATAGGGAGATTATGCTTACATGTTATTCCTTAAGATGTGAAACTGCAAAAGTTTACTAGATTGAGTTTGTTTGTGTAGAATGGGAGCTATAGAATTAAAATTAGAATAATCAATACATGACTTATAAAGGGATTACTATAGAAGGTATTATGCGCTTTGAGAAAAATGCCAGTGATAAAACCGTACATGTCATCTAAGTTTAAATTCCAGTTCCATACTCCCAATTCTAAAGAAACTAACACACTCTTAATGTGTGTGTGTGTGTATGTATGGATCGCATTTGAACTTGTTTACTGTAGAGTCATGTTATATATACATGTCATCTAAGTTTAAATTCCAGTTCCATGCTCTCAATTCTAAAGAATCTAACACACTCTTAATGTGTGTGTGTGTATGTATGGATCGCATTTGAACTTGTTTACTGTAGAGTCATGTTATATATATATATATATATATATATATATATATATATATATATATATATATATATATATATATATATATATATATATATATATATATATATATATATATATATATATTTTGCATGGATCTCATTTGAACTTGTTTACAATAGAGTGATGTCATATAATATACATATGTATTTTTTTTTTTTTGGGCCGTAGTCAATGATATATGTAGATTCCATATCATAATGCAATAACTTGTTATATATGCTCACAGAAGTAGGATATTAGGAAATCAAAATATAATATTGCATTATGATAGACAAGCTGTGTTGTAAAGCATTCATTAATTTGTAAGACAAATGAATAATGATAGCAACTTGTTTAAACTACACTCTACTTCTATGGGCAATAAAGCTAGGAATACTTATTCCAAGAGTTTTACACGTGCATGGAACAATAGAACAAACTTCCCCTTCTAATAGAATCGGATTTTCATATTAAAAATTTGACATTGAAAATTTTAAATTTACATCTTCATCTAAAAAATTAAATTTTAAGTCATGGTTAGGTCAGTGTATTAAGACAGAGTTGTTCTCATGACTTCCCAAGCCCTCCATGACATGGGTTTTATTTTAATTATATATTAACTTCAACCTCTCCCGAAATAAAATAAAAAAAATGAAAGAGTAATATTTTTCTTTGAGCCAATATTCTTTTAAACAAGTAACTTCATACTTGAAAAAAGGATCCAGGATTAGTAAACAATCTGCCATCTGCTAGTCATAATGCAGGCGGCACATTCGTATGCTGAAACCCCTAAGATTGCAAAATGTATTGCAAGTATCATCTTATTGCAAGCATGCTTCTAAAGGGCAAATTCTTGTTCCATGAGCCCATTGATCGATCATGAGTCAGGTGGTAATTTACATGGTATGAGGTGCTTAGGATCATCATGGGTGTCGAATATAATAATAAATATAATAATTCTTCTCCAATAATTTAAACTTTTAGATGATATGATAATTTAATATGAAATCCAACGGTCTTGAGTTCTAATTTCGCCTGAGTTCTAATTTCGCCACCATTCATTTAAAATAATTAAAATTATCCACCTGCAATGCTTAAAACGAGTCTCGTTTACACGTGCAGAGAATATTGAAGATTATAAATAATTATAATAATCGTTGTTTAACAGCTAAACGTTTAGATAATGTGGTATTTGGGGTAAGCTAGATTAGCTTGTTGTTCCTTTCTGATTTTCACAGCCCTGAGGTCATAAAATTTTGAAATGGAAGAATCTGACCTTCCATCTCACAGTAATCATGTGCATCACAAGGTCTATTTTCATTCTGACTTTATATTGGAGTTAACAGAAACTTGTTTTCTCTCCTTTTATTTTGTTTTTTATTTTTATTTTTTAATGTTCTTTTTATCTTGCTATGGTTATCTTTTGCTTGAGGTTATTCTCCAGTTGGTTTTACAAATGAGTTTAATTAGTATGTTGATCACCACGCCAGAGAGGAAGAGAGGAGAGGAGAGGGAGGAGGGGGTAGAGAGGGAGAAAGCACCATTTAAATATTTATACATACATATTTTGTGTGGCCAAATAGAAATCCTAGGGTTACATTATTGGCTTTTATATTATTAATCCTAAGTCCTAACCATAATTTTTTTTATTTATATCCAAATGCCTATAAATAACCAACCCCACTTTGTGGAATAACCGTCTCCAAAACCCTTTTTTTTTTGGTAGTATATCGCAGTCAAACCTTTTTCAATGTATAAAAGCTTAGAGGGAAATTATACAAATGGTCCCTATTATTTTACTAAAATTTTAAATTTATTCTTATTATTTAAAATTAGTCAATTTAGTCTCTATTATTTTTTTAAAAAAAATTAAATTTGTCCATATTATTTAAAATTAGCCAATTTAGTCTTCATTATATTTTAAAAAAATTAATTTAATCCTTATTGTTTCCTAAAAAAATTAGTTTAGTCCCTACACTTGATCCCTATTTGGAGACTAAATTAAAATTTTCTAAAAAATAATAAGGACTAAATTGGGTAATTTTGAACAAGAGGGATGAATTTAATTTTTTTAAAAATAATAGAGACTAAATTAACTAATTCTAAGTAATAAGAATAAATTTGAAATTTAGGGGAAAAAATAGGGACCATTTATGACATTTTCCCGAAGCTTAAATTTGTAGAAGCATGTTTACTATGCCTTTTATGGACCTTAAAATTTTAAATTTCGTAAATATATATATATATATACATAGAAAAGTTGTTAATTAAAATAGCTTGGGTAAATAGTATATTACTCCTCTATGTTTTGCTAAAAATGCACAATATTTCTCTGTGTTTTAAAATTAGCTGATTACTCCCTTATGTTTTGCTAAAAGTGCACAATACCCCCCTGTGTTTTAAAAATTAGCTGATTACCCCTCTGTGTTTTATAAAAGTAGCTAATTACCCCCCTGTGCCTTTTAAAAATTAACGCTTTTGTTAAAAAATATAAGGTGGTAATCAGCTACTTTTAGCAAAACACAAAGGAGTAATCAGCTAATTTTTAAAACATATGAGGGTATTGTACATTTTTAGCAAAACACAGGTGGGTAATCAGCTAATTTTTAAAACACAAGGAGGTATTGTACATTTTTAACAAAATACAGGGGAGTAATATACTATTTACCCAAACAGCTTCAACAATGTTGCATCCATTGTTGTAACAACAAAGATATAAACAGTTAAGCATCAGGAAAAAGGGTAAACGGAAGAAAATAGCCCCTAACAGATGGCTCCTCATCCCTTTCACTGTATGAATGAATAGATGGATTCTGGGAATTTGAGGGTGACTCAGCCATTGAATGAGAAGAAAGGATGAAGGAAACACGTACCTATAAGGGTTACAAGAAAGATCACAGACTGAAGCAAAAGGCCTGGACTCTTTCGACGAGAGAAAAATTTATCCGGCGATGAGATAAGAAAGAAGAAGAGAGAATAGAGTTTCGAAGAATTAATGAGGTGTTTTAAATTCAAACCCAAGAGTTTATATAAAGAGGAAAGACAGAAAGGCGGGAAACCATAGGTGACCCTTCAGACTCTACGAATGAGATTAACTTGATCTTCGTGAAGAAATAGAAGCAACTCTGATTAGTCCACGTGGCAGGGAGAGAATTCTCTTCATTTAATAATCTTCCAAATTGTCAAACACGATACTTTCCCAATCTCTTGCAGAGCTCGAAAAACTAGGAAGGAAATTATCCTAAGGTTTATTCCTAACGTTACCCTTATACCGAGCATGAGATAAGTCCCAAGATTATCCTTCAAGCAACACATGGGTTTTATAGTTGAGCTATTGTTTTATGCCCGAGGTGATTACATTATATCATCCTGAGTTCACCTAGTTCGGACATCATTTTCCAAGCCTACAGTGTTCGAATGAGAGATATTCATCCATACTATAACAGCTGAACCAAACAGAATCTCGCAAAATCAAGAAGAATGCCTTGAGAAAGGTATATGTTGAGGTCGGATTCTCGCAGTTGAACTGTTCGGTTATGCTTGCCAAGCTGAACTTTCAGGTTGGCCTCCGAGTTAAACTTTTCAGGTCGGCTATGTCACCTGCACAAAGAAAAGAAGGAAAAGGCGGGGTGATGACTCAGATTTTTCCTTCGGGCGCGCAAATGATTAGTATGTCCGAGCTGGCAAGGTAGCTGAGAGCATTTAATGACGAGTTACCTCCAAAATGAAGAGGGTGGAGCTCTATTTATACTAAATTCGGGTATGACAGCATTTAATGCAGTGCACCTTTATGTCCCATCAGTACTTTATGTCCCATCGGAGCAGATGGCACTGAGGTCTAGGTTTTCTGGGGTCGGGTCAGCATTTTGGTTGGGCATTTAGCTGAATGCGTTGGGCTCGGCTCAGATTAGCCCGTCTCAGCTCGGCACAGATAAATCACCCCAGATCGGTTACCCCTCGCCAATTCCCCCCATCCCAAGTCGAGATCGAGGGGGTGAGATCTAAAATTGGGTTTTTTCCCGAGCTAGATGTATCCGACCCCGACAGAGTAGGGATGGCCACGTCAGCGGTGCATGCCCTTCAGATGGCTGACACGTCACCTAGCGGTTCTGACAAGATGCGACGTTTGGGCTCCCCGAGGTGATTTTCAAAAGCGCCTATAAATAGGTCCTTGACATCCGAGATTCGCTCTATATTTCGCTTTCAACCTTCAAGATTTTTAGGTCGGACACCAGAGTGGTCGGACGCAATTAGCTCAGAAAGAACCTCATCGGGATTTTTCAGCTCTGAGACAGCTAGGTTGGTCGCATTCCGCAGTCAAGAGCAGTAAGTACGTCCTGACTCCCTTTAGTCATTCTTGTACATTTATATTTAGTCTGTAGACAGGATGGGGAGGTCGGAGTTAGAAGATTCCCAGGCGATGGAGGTGAGGTCCTATGGTGGGGATGAGAGTCCGTCGAGCTCGGAATCTAACTCAAATAGAGATCAAGGGGGAGAGAGCACTAGTGCGTCTTCAGGGTCGGCTCAGAAATCTGGGCCCAGGGAGAGCGATGATGACTGCCAAGTTATTGGGGTCAGACTTGCGTAAGAGGAGGCCGAGGCAGATCCTTTGGCCGACCTGGGAGACTTGGAAGACAAGGAGGATGAGGAGCCGCTACATCAACTGGAGGGTGTCGAGATACCTCAAGAGTTCCTAGCTGGGGTTTCTGCTACCGAGCCGATCGAAGCTGTCCCAGTTAGCGCTGTTCGACCTCGGAGCTCGGCCACAGCCAGCGCTTCTTCAGTTCGGGGGAAGAGGATCGAGCAGCTGTTCGCCTGTTGTAAGCGTGAGTGTCATTCCACAGTGCAAATGGCCAACGCCAGGCTAAGGAACTGGTCGGTGGATCGTCATCACAAGCTGAAGGTTCCAGGTCGGCAAGAATCGACGTGCTATCCACCGGCCGACCACTTCACCATATACGATCTAGCGTTCGACGTCATCCAGTTCCCTCTCCCTAGTTTTGTTGTTGAAATTCTGAACTATTTCGAACTCAGCCCAGGTTAGATGTCGCCGAATGGTTGGGCCGTGATGGTGGCCTTCTACGTGTTCTATCTGGAGAAGAAAGTGGAGCCGACCTTGCGCAGGTTCAGGTACTTCTTCGTGTGCAAACCCAACCCAAAGTAGCCAGGGTGGTTCCACTTCGCAGCTCGGGTCGGTAACTCTATATTCACCAAGTGGCATTCTTCTAACAAGGGCTGGCATAATGACTATTATTGGGTGGAGCCGGCCGTGAACTCTGGGTGTAGGCTGGACTGGAATCTAAGTTTGAGGAATACCGCCAACGATGACCCCAAGCTCTCGAAGAAGGAACTCGGGGAAGTCGCGGTGCTCAAGCCCGCGCCCGAGACGCTGATTGATATCGACAGTGTGTTCAAATGGGAGCGAATCTGGGATTCCAAGTTGTTTGGTAGGGAGCCCGACCTCTCAAAGGACCATCCCAACCTACTTCCCGAGCCTGAATGGGACGCGGGGTCTAGCTCAGAAGAGGGTCAGTTTGCAGGATCGGCGCCCGACCTCCCCATTGTTCTGTCTGCTAGTCTTTTTAGGTTGGCTTTTAGCTCGTATTCACTTTTTTCCTCTACCTTTTGCAGATATGATGGACATGAGGAAGCTTGCATATGCCCAGGTGCGGAGGAAGAGCGAGGTCAGCGGCGAGGCGTCGGCTCGGTCAGGCTTGGGATGTGCCGTTCAAGGGCAGAGGCAGCGGCCTAGCGGCCAAGTGCAGGAGGTCGGTTCCGAGGTCTCCTCTAAAGGGGCTTCGAGGTCCCCTTTGCCCATGAAATCGAACTCGGGATTGGCGATCCCGGAGCGTTCTTCATCCCGACCTGAGAGCAGAAAGCGGCCTCGGGCCGAACACTTCGAGAAAGATAAGGCCACGGATGACGGACATGAGGAAGTTCACATATGCCCAGGTGCGGAGGAAGAGCGAGGTCAGCGGCGAGGCATCAGCTCGATCAGGCTTGTGAGGTGCTGCTCAAAGGCAGAGGCAACGGCCCAGTGGCCAAGTGCGGGAGGTTGGTTCCGAGGTCTCCTCTAAAGGGGCTTTGGGGTCCCCTTTGCCCATGAAGTCGAGCTCAGGATTGGCGATCCCGGAGCTTTCTTCATCCCGACCTGATAGCAGAAAGCGGCCTCGGGCCGAACACTCCGGGAAAAGTAAGGCCACAGATGACGGACATGAGGAAGCTCGCATATGCCCAGGTGCGGAGGAAGAGCGAGGTCAGCAGCGAGGCGTTGGCTTGGTCAGGCTTGGGAGGTGCCGCTCAAGGGCAGAGGCAGCGGCCAAGTGCGGGAGGTTGGTTCCGAGGTCTCCTCTAAAGGGGCTTTGGGGTCCCCTTTGCCCATGAAGTCGAGCTCAGGATTGGCGATCCCGGAGCTTTCTTCATCCCGACCTGATAGCAGAAAGCGGCCTCGGGCCGAACACTCCGGGAAAAGTAAGGCCACGGAGGTGAGCCCTCCAAGAAAAGACTTCATGGAGGCGTCCAAGGTGGACCGCGACCCCAAGCTAGCGACGGTCCTGGCAGAACAGCTCTCACTCAACTTGAGGACGGCCATCGTCACGGTGAGTCTTTATCCAACTTCTGGTAATGTTGTTTTTTAGCTCGGCTGATTGCTTTGTTTTCTACTAAGCAGGCCGAGTTCCACATCCTCTCGGCTCCCAGCTACCTAGTCAAGGCCCAGACTCACTGTGTTAAGCTCGAGCAAAGATACGTGGATGCCCGGGCCGAGCTTGAGATAGCGAGGGAGGAAGCCGCTCAGAGGCGGAAGGTGGACACGGCGGAGATCGACCGCCTACAGAAGGAGCTTGACCTGGAAAAGACCCGGTGCAAAGCCGCAGCCAAGGACGTCGAGCGGTACAAGAAGGAGAAAAGTGAGGCCGAGGCCAAGCTTCGGGATCTGGTGGACTGGGTCGGCGTCGAGGGAGAGAAGGCAATAGAGGCCTTCAAGTCTAGCGACGCGGCAGTGGATTGGTTGGCCACGGAAGGCGGAGCCATGGCGAAATACGCCAAGATAGAATTCTACTTCTGGGGTCAAGTCGCTGCTCGGGAGAGAGCGAAGACCTTCTTTCCAAGCACTAAGAACGATTACATCGAGATCTTGGAGGTTCCACCGCCGGAGTTCTGGGAGATTCCTGAACTTCCATCCGACCTGACATCCCAGGCTAAGGAGGTGACTGAGTTCGTCCAGAAGGGCATGGACCAGGTCGGAGATGAAGCCGAAGCCACCACCTCTACTGCTGCGCCAAAGTAGATTTTGTAAATTTGCCCGCGTTGGGCTCTTGTAATCTCGCCCAAGTTGGGCTTTTTGTAATCATGTTTCAATTAAATGAAATGAATTGTTTTGCGTTTTATCGGAGTTAGTACTTGTGCACTTTTTCTTTTTTCGCAAATTTTTTTCCAAGTAAGCGGGGTCGGACAATATAGTGGACCACTCAGACTTAAGTAAAAAGAACCGAGTTGAAAGCGATTAATGAATTATCATCCTAATCCGAGATGGTCAACTGGGCAACTTCATAATCGTCGCCAACCTGGACTCGTCAGTCCAATTTAAAATTGGTCAAACTAATGTTGACGAATTTTGAGTTTGAGTTTAGACCCAAACTAATATACCGACCTGAAGCCGAATTACACCGAGTTGGACCTTAATCTGAACTGGTAGAATATCAATTTGTTATTGATTATACCCGAGCTGGAACATAGTCCGAGCTGAGTTACTTGATCGTTAGCTCGTGATTAAGCGTGGCCACCGCGTTAATCCGAGTTGGAAGTAGCTGTGTAGTTGTAGCACTTGGGCCCGGGTCGGGCATTGCGCTTGTTTTGGTGCTTGTCCTCAGGTCGGTCATTGCACTAATTTACAAAAAATGCATTGTATTGAATTTGTACACGAAGTACTTGGGCTCGGGAGCCAATTACAAGCAATGTCTTGGCCCGGGGCCTTAACAAAAGATTTCGGCCTGGGGCCATTACAAGAGGTTTCGGCTCGGGGCCGTTACAAAATTTTTCGGCTCGGGGCCATTCAGACAAAATACCGCTTCAGATATTCTGAGTGCTATGCGTTATTCAACAATTTCCCGTTTTTGTCACGGAGGTAAAAGGTCCCAGGTAGGACTTCTTTCACGACTTCGTACGGTCCTTCCCAGGTCGGGGATAGTTTGTTACCCGAGCATGGCAAAAAGATGGTCTTTCTAAGTACGAGATCGCCAACCTTAATAGGCTTAGGCTTGCCCTGTTTGGCAAAGGCTCTTTTCATGGCAGCTTTGCTGGCCAGCATTCTAATCTGAGCTTTAGCTCGGAGCTCTTCGGCGAGGTCGAGCTCTTCACGAATCCGTGCTCCGTTTATTTCTGGATCATAATGGAGGGTTCTACTGGTCGGGGACCCGATCTCCACTGGCAGCACTGCTTGAGTACCGAAGGTCAGCTCGAAGGGCGATTTTCCCGTTGCCGAGTTGGTGGTGGTCTGCTGGGCCCACAATACCTCGGGAATAATTGATGCCTACTGCCCCTCTGCTTCCTCCAACTTGGTTTTCAGGCCCTGCAAAATGATTTGGTTAGTCCTTTCAACTTGGCTATTACTTTGAGGGTGAACAATATACGAGAATCTAAGGTCGATCCCAATCTCAGCACATTTGCCTCGAAAGTATGCACTGTTGAATTGCTTGCCGTGGTCAGTAACGATTACCTTTGGCACCCCAAATCGGCAAATGATGTTTTTTCATACGAAATCCTAAGCTGCCTTTTCCGTTATTCTTGCAACACCTTCAGCCTCGGGCCATTTAGTGAAGTAGTCTACAGCTACGAAGGCGTGTTTCTTTTGGCCGACACCGGTCGGCAATGGGCCGATGATGTCTAGACCCCATTGATAGAATAACCATAAGCTTATCATCACTGTGAGGTCTACAGCAGGCTTCCTCTGTACATTGGCGAACCTCTGGCAGGTGTCGCACTTTTTTACATACTCTTTGGTATCTTGCTCTAAGGTTGGCCAGAAATAGCCTTGCCTCAATGCCTTCTAGGCCAGAGCTTTGCCTCCCAAGTGGTTTCCACATACCCCTTCATGAATCTCCCGGAGTACATAGTTTGCTTCGTCGGGTCCAACACATTTCAAGAGAGGCCAAGTGTAGGCACTCTTATAGAGTTACCCGGCAATTATGACAAACCTTGAGGCCTGTTTGATGAGTTTCCGAGCTGCTTTTTCATCCTCTGGGGTCATACCCCCCTCCAAGTAGTCCACGATTGGTTTGGTCCAATCTGGGCTTAGATTGAGCTCGGCTACGGCTTGTACCTCTAACTGAATACTTGGTTCGGATACTTCTTTCACATGGACCAGGGCAGGTTGGCTCTCGCCCAAGGCCAACCTAGACAGGACATCAGCCTTCGTATTCTCCTCCATCGGAATTTGCTGTATGGTGAACCTTTTGAGCCCTGAAGTCAAATTCTTGACTCTGTTGAGGTAAGCTAGCATGTTACTGTCTTTGGCTTCGAATTCTCCCAATATCTGGCTAGAAACCAGTTGAGAGTCAGTGCTCAGGTCGACTGTCTGCGCGCCGAGCTGAGTTGTAATTTTTAATCCTGCAATCACCGCTTCGTACTCCGCTTCATTGTTGGATGCTGGAAAGGTGAACTTGAGAGAGTATTGGTGCTCATGCCGGGTCGGGTCGAGGATGACTACCCCAACTCCGCTACCAGACTTCCTTGAGGCCCCATCCACATGGACCTTTCATACTTTTTTCGGGTCGTGCTCGGCTAGGCCAGTGCACTCCACCACAAAGTCCGCGATGGCTTGGGCTTTGATGGCTATTCTGGACTGGTAGGTGATGTCAAATTGACTCAACTCAACTGCCCATTTTAGTAGTCTGCCCGATGCCTCCGGCTTGTGCATGATGAACTTGAGTGGAGCATCAGTCATTACCTTAATCGGGTGAGCATCAAAGTATGACTTCAGCTTCTTTGCCGCCGTGATGAGCGCGAGAGCAAGTTTTTCCAATGGGGAATACCTCACCTCAGTCCCTTGCAAGGTTTTACTGACATAATAGACCGGCTTCTGTTCCTTTCCTTCTTCTCGGACTAGTGCTGCTGCGACTGCTGTCCCCGAGCATGCTAGGTATAGTACCAGTTCCTCCCCCACCTCAGGTCGGGATAGCAGGGGCGGCGAAGCTAGATACCCTTTCAGCTCTTGGAAGGTATTTTGGCATTCCGTATTCCATTCAAAGTTCTTAGAATTCCTTAATATTTTGAACAAAGGAGCACACTTGTCAGCCGACCTGGACATGAATCTGCTCAGCGCTGCGACCTTGCCTGCTAATACCTGGACGTCCTTCACGCAGGTTGGCGACGCCAGGTCAAGTGTCGCCTGGACCTTCTCCGGGTTGGCTTCTATTCCGCGGGCTGTGACTATGAAGCCCAGGAATTTGCCTGCCTTGACGCCGAATGCGCACTTTTTCGGGTTCAGCTTTATCCCGAAGTGTTCCATTACGGCGAAGGCTTTAGCCAGGTCGGCTACATGGTCTTCCGTCCTTCTGCTCTTGACCAACATGTCATCTACATAAATTTCCATATTTCGGCTAATCTGATTTTTGAAGACCTTGTTCACCATCCGAGTGTAGGTAGCTCCAGCATTCTTGAGGCCAAAAGGCATGACCTCATAGTAGTAGAGTCCTTTATCAGTGGTGAAGGCGGTCTTGTCTTTGTCTCTGAGTGCCATCTTGATTGGATTATAGCCTTTAAAGGCATCCATGAAAGAGAGTAGCTCGAATTTGGAGGTGGCGTCCACCATCTGATCGATCCGTGGTAAAGGGAAGCAGTCCTTAGGGCAGGCTTTGTTGAGGTCGGTGAAATCAATACACAGTCTTCATCCACCTGAGGACTTAGTCACTAGCACCACATTGGACAACCAGGTTGGGTACTGTATTTCCTTTATGTGGCCGGCGTCCACTACCTTGTCCACCTCTTCTGCTATGATTTGTTGCTTATCATAATGGAAGTGCCTGCACTTTTGCTTTACCGGATAGTGATTTGGGTCAGCATTCAGGTGATACTCAATTACATCTGGGTCAATACCTGTCATGTCAAAGGCAGACCAGGCAAATATGTGTTCATTCTTTAAAAGAAATTGGCTTATACCTTTCTTGAGGTTGGCAGAGAGTTCACTCCCAATCTTTGCTCTCTTGGTTTCATCAAAAAGCTCCAACTCCTGAAGGTCTTCAGCTGGGCTTCCTCTCTTAGCATCTCTCTTTTCTTCAGGTAGATCTGGTCCCCAGCCGACTTGATATTTGGGTCGAAGTGAGTTTTCATAACATTCCCGAGCTGATAGCTGGGCTCCGCGAATAGTGGCCGTGCCGGCCAGGGTCGGGAATTTTAGCGCCTGGTGGTAGGTGGATGGGACGGCCCTGAAATGGTTGAGCACCACCCAACCTAGAATTCCATTGTAGGTGGAGTTACAATTCATCACAATGAAGTTGGCTTGCATTGAAACCCACTTATCTCTGTCCTCCAACTTCAGCGGAAGGTTAATAACTCCTTCTGCTCGGTGTGCTTGCCCAGTGAAACCAGCTAAAGTGCCCCTCAACGAACTGAGTCGGCTCCTGTCCAACCCCATTTGCTCAAAAGCGCTGAGGAATAAAACTTCTGCCGAGCTCCCTGTGTCCACCATCAGCCTTTTTACGGTGAAGTTGGCTATCTCAGCGCTGATCACCAGTAGGTCATCGTGGGGCAATATTACCCCATCCAAGTCTTCTGAGCAAAAAGTGAGCTCTTCCGCCCTCGAGGTCAGACCCCGCACCGGTCCATACTCCTTTCCAGCCCGAATATAACCCTTCTTGCCTGCCGAGGTCTCCCCCCCGAAGCCAGTCCTCTTGCAATGGTTTCAATCACAGCCAACCGTCCGCCCCCAGCCTGGCGCCTGGGTGAACTCCTCTCTCTATCTCTTTGATCATGATTTCGGGTCGACTGCGGGTCTATGTATCTTCGGAGATGGCCTCGGGCTATCAGTGCCTCAATCTCCAGTTTCAAGTCTTTATACTCTTCGGTGGTGTGGCCATAGTCCATGTGGTAGCGGCAATACCTGGTTCTATTGCGCTTCTCGGGTCGGCCTTTCATCCTCGGAGCTAGAGGCAGGTGATTCTAGTGCTGGATCTCCATCACGATCTGCTCCCTTGAGGTGTTGAGTGGAGTGAACATAGTGAACCGGGGGTTCTGCTTTGGCTGTTGGGGCTGCTTGCCTCGGTCGTTTTGGACTTTACCCCCAGGTTGGGCTCGGGAGGTTTCTCCCTTCCTGCTAGCCTCCTTCTCCTTGTCATCGTCCCTCTTTGCCTGATGGATTTCTTCTGAGTGTATGTACCCTTCTACTCGCACCATCAGCTCGGACACAGTATCCACGGGGTCGATTGCCAATGAAGATGTAAGGGGGCCCGACCTGAGCCCACTCTGGTAAGCCATCAACGCCATGGAGTCCTCCAGGTTAGGAATTCGAAGGGACTCTTCATTGAATCTGGCTGTGTAAGCCCTAAGACTTTCCCCTCTATGTTACTTTACCAGCAGGAGTGTAGACGTATAGCGGGTGGCGCGCCGGCTCCCCGCAAAGCGGGAGAGGAAAGCCTCAGCCAGTTGATGGAAACTTGCAATTGAACCTGGACGAAGCTTCTGGAACCAATCCAAGGCATTGCCAACCAGGGTGGTTGGGAATGTTTTCGTCTTCATGAGGTCGGACATGTCATGCAGGGTCATGTAGTGATCGAAGTTGAGCAGGTGGCTGGCTGGGTCTCCATCTCCATTGTAGACGGCCAGGTTGGACATCCGATTGCCGGTGCACAGTGGTGTGGCTAGTACCTCGGGCGAGAGAGGGCTTACGCCAAGCTGGTTGATAACCTTGGCTATGGCGGCCGCGGTTTTAGCCTGCTCGGGGTCGGCTTGAGCCGCCCTTGGACCTCTCGCCTTACTGGGTCTCGCCACCGGCTCTAGGAAGCCCTCTTAGTCCTGCATCGGCCTTGGCCTGGGGTCTAGGATGCGGAACTATGGACGCAGAGGCCGCGACGTAGCTTCTTACGGAGCCGAAGAGCCCTCAGCTAGCCGGGCTACCTGTTCTTTGAGTTCCTCAAACATCCTCAGCATCATTTTTATCTATGGTGAAAAGTTGGAGTTGAGTTCTCTTTCCACCGCGGGGTTGGTTTGAGTGGTTAAGTGTATACGTTGGCTCGTCCCAACGTCGGCTGGGTTTGGGTTTTGGCTAGGCACTTGTGTGGTTTCGAGGTCCCCATCCGGGTTAGGCAAATCCTCTATCGGTGCACTATGGCTTCTTGTTTGTAAAATAATGGTTTCTCAGTGAGTGGTGAAGGAAAGTGAGAGAAAGAACTGTTCCCACAGACGCGCCAAACTGTCGAGGTCGGATTCTCGCAGTTGAACTATTCGGCTACGCTTGTCGAGCTGGACGTTTCAGGTTGGCCTCCGAGTTGAACTCTTCAGGTCGGCTACGTCACTTGCACAAAGAAAAGAAGGAAAAGGCAGTGTGATGACTCGAATTTTCCCCTCGGGTGCGCGAATGATTAGTATGTCCGAGCTGGCAAGGTAGCTGAGAGCATTTAATGATGAGTTACCTCCAAAGTGAAGAGGATGGAGCTCTATTTATACTAAATTCGGGTCTAACAGCATTTAATGCAGTTTAGCTTTATGTCCCATCGGAACAGCTGGCACTGAGGTCGGGGTTTTCCGGGGTTGGGTTAGTATTTCGGTTGGGCATTTAACTGAATGCGCTGGGCTCAGCTCAGATTAGCCCGTCTCAGCTCGGCATGGGTAAATCACCCCAGCTCGGTTACCACTCGTCAGTATAAATAGTCTACTTTTTCATCAGTTAACGATAATTGATCTTTATCCAATTAGCCTACATTATCGTCTTCTTCCTCACACAACTTATTGACTTGAGTATCAGAGTGCTCATGTGGGACAAATCCATACCCATACCTATTCTTTGGTTGCAAATCCTGGTGCTACGCCAGAGACACAAAACAGTTAGAGGACAACTTTTCTACTTTAACAAACAATTTTTTTATTTGATTTTTTAGAAACTAAGAGATCCTCATACCTATATTTAACTCTCTCAAATTTGAGAAGCTAAACCAACCCCAATCCCATTCCAACATATGACATTTTTTAAATAAAGAAGTTGTTAAAGTAAAATTAAAATAAAAGTTCTCTAAAATTAATGATATGATTGATAAAAAATAAAGAAGTGAAACTAAATTAGAGAGATTCCTAAAACTAAGAAATGACTTCAAATCCCTTCATATTTCTACATTTAGGGGATTTAGAGTCATTCCTCTTTTTTAGGGGATCCCCAATATATTTTTGTTTCACTCTAACATCTTCCTTACTTTCAATCAATACCCTCATTATATTTTAAGAAATCCCTATTTAATTTCACTCAATGTGCTTCTCTATTTTTTCTTTTTCTTTTTGTCATTCTACAATTCGAAAGAATATGAGATTGTTTCTTCTCCGCAAATGTTGATATGTTGAAAATCAATTTAAAGATCACCTAAAATTTAGGAAATCATATAGGTAAGGTGTTGGAACTTATTTGAACCAACTCCTTCCTTTACATATAGAGTAAATGGGCATTTAAGGATGTTGTTGGAGTCATCCTAACAACAAGATCAAGAGTTTAACACTACAAGAAATTTCGCGTTCAGATATGGCACATTTTCGTCTCCGTTCCATCTCCAATCTGAAAAGGAGACAGAAATCGGGCGTCACCTTTTGACGCGTCTCTTTTTTAAAATTTCGTCTCCGTTTCGTCTCAAATGGAGACGAAAATATATTTCGTCACCTTTCTGTCTCTTTCACATTTTGTCTCCAATTCGTCTCCCTCACATTTCGTCACTTTTCTGTCTCCCTCACATTTCGTCTCCGTTCCGTCTCCCTTACATTTCGTCTCATTTCCGTCTCTGTTCACATTTCGTCTCCGTTCCGTCTCCCTCACATTTTGTCTCATTTCCGTCACATTTTTTAAATTTCTTTTAAAAAATTAATTTTTAAAAAAATTAATAAATTCGGATTATGTCAAAATTACTATAAAAATTTGAAATTTTTTACCAAAAATTATACTAATTATATATATATATATATGTATATATATATATATATATACCTAAATCTATCACTTATACATCTATATATACAAATATGAAAGAAAAACAAAAAGAAATCTGAATTTTTTTTAAAAAACCCTAAACTCATGATAAAACTATAAAAAATTATATATTTATCTAAATCTATCACTTACACACACACACACACACACACACATATATATATATATATGAAAGGAAAAAGAACTAAATAAAGCTGAAATTTTTTTTAAAAAAACCTTAAAATCATGAAAAAACTACCAAAACTATATATATTTACATAAATCTATTAGTTATACATACATATATATGACATATATACATAGTACATATATAATCCAAAGAAACGTGGTAGTATAAAAATAAAATCTAAAATCATTGGATCAAGAACACTATATACATATATTTGGCATTATATACAAACATATATATAATGAACCAAACCAAAACAAATTCAAAAATTAAAATAAAAGTAAATAAAGGAATTACCTTAAAATGAGGTAAACTAATAGTGAGTTCACACTTGAAAATATGAGTTAAGAGAAAGGGGATGAGGGGTTATGCTCAATTTTTTTTTTTAATTTTCCCCCAAAATTCATTTGGGGGAAAATGAGAAAATGGTTCAAGTGGCTGGATTAAATTTTTTTTTTTTTTTTTTTTGTATTTCCCCCTAAAATATTTTGGAATTTTTAATTTGGTTCAAGTGGCTGACAACCACTTGAACCAATTTCAAAAGTTTTTGAATTGGTTCAAGTAGCTGTCAGCCACTTGAACCACCATTTACCAAAAGGAGACGAACCTATTGGTCCATCTCCAAAGGAGACAAACCATTGGGTCCATCTCCTTTTTTTGGAGAAAGACCTTTTTTTGGAGACAGACCCATTGGTCCGTCTCCTTTTCTTGGAGACGGGCCCATTGGTCTGTCTCCTTTTTCGGAGACAAACCCATTGGTCCGTCTCCTTTTTGGGAGAAGGACAATTGGGTCCGTCTCCTTTTGGTTTTAGAATTTTTTTATTTAATTAGTATTAATTTATTTACTATTTAATTAATAATTTAATTACAAGTTTAGAGTAAAATGTTAATAATACCTTAATTATTAATATTAACTTAAATTTTAGATTAAAATATAGTATTTAATTTATGGGGATTTTTTTTGAAAATGAAAATATTGAGCTACTTTAAAAAAAATTATGGAAGAATTAAATTAATAAAGATAATTAGTAATTTATTATTATTAATTTATTTACTATTTAATTACAAGTTTATAGTCAATTGTTAAGCAAAATTTAATTATTAATTATTTTTTGTCTCCATTTCGTCTTCGCTAGGAGACGAATTGGAGACGACATTCATGTTTCGTCTCCAAATCGTCTCCATTGGGAGACGATTTGGAGACGACATACCAATTTCATCTTCAAACCGTCTCAAAATGGTCATTATTCATGTAACGAAAGTTTCGTCTCATTTTTATCACTTTTTTTGCGACGAAAATGAGACGGACCATCACCTTTCACAGTTTTTCTTGTAGTGTAAGAGTGTACCTTCTGAAGTTCTCTAACATATTGTCCAATATTCTTGTAGGCTCTTTTTTCTCAAATAAGTCAAAATAATTAATGTGGACATTTTGTTTACCTCAAAACCGTTTGATTACATTTCAGATTTTTCACAAATTCATTGTCTTTGAATTTTTCGCCTTACATCTCAGAATAGAAACACAACTATTCTGTTTATGCAAGTGAAAATTGTTCATCCTAGATATGAATTAACGTTTAGCCCCACCATGGCATATAGACCACAAGGTTCGACGAGAAAGAAGTGTTATATAAAATCTTGAGTCCTACCACGCTAAATGTCACCACCATCATAGTACATACTTGTAACCTTCGTCAATAATTGCTAAGCCTCAATAATTTAAATTGTCCATGTTTGAATAGTCTCCGACCATGACACTAGCCTTCTATGGTTTTTGTTCCATTACTGTTACGCCCCAAGTCCAAACTTTCAGGCCCATTGTAGTGGTCCAAAATGGTTAACCGAAATTATTTCTTATACTTGGGAACTCTTGCGAGATCACCACTCTCATGTCAATTGGCATCGTGCCATGTGGTTTAAACACTCCACTGTGAAGCACTCTTTTTGCACCTGGATGTTCTGGAAAGATAGACTCCCAACGAAGGACATATTAATTGTGTGGGGACTTGATATTGATCCATTGTGCTTATTCTACAAAACGACCATTGAAGACAGGGAACATGCTTTCTTCTTATGCCCATTTGCTAATAGATTATGGAAGAGAGGATGGAAGTTAATCAAGGGACCACTTAACATCTTGAATTGGAGACAGATAGCTGATTGGTATATCATGAATACTAGCCAACCATCTCTCTAAGTTGTGGCTGTTAAGTTATTCTTAGGTGCTTTCATTTACCATATGCGAAAAGAGAGGAATAGAAGATTGTATAAGAATGAGGCACTAACAGAAAATCAGATATTTGACAATATTATTTTTGATGTTGACGAGGGTAGACTCCGAGCTGAGGTAAGATACCAGCACCGAGCTGAGGCAGGCCAACTTGAGCCAAGGCCAGTGCATTCAGCTAATGCCCAACCTGGATGCCAATCCGACCTCACCCCGACCCAGGAAAATCCCAACCTCTACGCCAACTGTCTTGATGGGATATAAAGCCTTGATGAGATATAAAGCTGCGTCGCATTAAATGCTGTCAGATCCGAATTTAGTATAAATAGAGCTCCACTCCTTCATTTCTGAGATAACTCGTCATTAAATGCTCTCAGCTATTTCGCCAGCTCGGACATACTAATCATTCGTATGCCCGAGGGAAAAATCTGGGTCATCACCCCACCTTTTCCTTCCTTTCCTTGTGCAGGTCCAGCAGCCGACCCAAAAATCCAGTTCAAGTAGCTGACCTAGAAATTCAGCTCGGCGAGAGTAGCCATCCAACCTCAACTGCGAGATTCCCAACCTCGACAGTTTGGCGCCGTCTGTGGGAAACAAGATCTTTCTATCGCTCTCCCTACCTCCCATTGAGAAACCATCATGGTGCAAACAAGAAGCCACAGCGCACCGGTAGAGGACTCACCCAACCCGGATGGAGACCTCGAAACCACGCAAGTGCCTAGCCAAGACCCAACCCAAACCAACGTTGGAACGAGCTAACCTATACATTTAGCCTCATAAACCAATCCTTCAACAGATGAAGACCTCAACTCTAGCCTATCACCGAAGGTGAGGATGATGCTCAGGATGTTCGAGGAACTTAAGAAGCAGGTAGCCCGGCTAGCTGCGGACCCCTCGGCTCCACCAGCAGCTACGCAGTGGCCCATGCGCCCACAGTTCCGCATCCCAGTCCCAAGGCAAAAACGAGAGCAAGAATGAGAGGGCTTCCTGGAACCGATGACGGGACTCGAGGGGGTGAGAGAAAAAAAGGCAGCACATGCCGACCCCGAGCAGGCCAAGACCGCGACTTCCATAGCCAAGGTCATTAACCAGCTCGATGTAAGCCCGCTCTCCCCCGAGGTACTAGCCACGCCACTGCCCACCGGCAACTGGATGCCCAACCTGGAAATCTATAATGGGGACGAAGACTCAGCCAGCCACATGCTCAACTTTGATCACCACATGACTTTGCATGATATGTCCGACCTTATGAAGACGAAGACATTCCCAACCACCCTGGTTGGCAATTCCTTGGACTGGTTCCAAAAACTTCGTCCCGACTCTATTGCGAGTTTTTATCAGCTGGCTGAAGCTTTCCTGTCCCACTTCGCTAGAAGCTAACGTGCAACCCGCCATACTTCAACATTGTTGTCAGTGAAGCAACATAGAGGGAAAAGTTTGAGGGCTTACACAACTCGATTCAATTAAGAGTCCCTCAGAATCCCCAACCTGAAGGACTCCATGGCATTGATGGCTTACCAGAGTGGGCTCAGGTTGGGCCCCTTCACGTCCTCCTTAGCCACCGACCCCGTGGATACCGTAGCCGAGCTGATGGTACTGGCAGAAGGGTACATATACTCGAAAGAAATTCATCTGGCGAAGAGGGACGATAACAAGGAGAAAGAAGCCAGGAAGAAGGGGGAGGCCTCCCGAGGCCAACCTGGGAGTAAGACCCAAAATGATCGAGGCAAACAGCTTCAACAGCCAAAGCAGAACCCTCGGTTCACCTTGTCACTCCTCTTAACACCACAAGGGAGCAAATCCTTATAGAGATCCAACACCAGAACTACCTACCTCCAGCGCCGAAGATGAAAGGCCGACCTGAAAAGTGCAATAGGACCAAGTATTACCGCTACCATATGGATTACGGCTACACCACCGAGGAATGCAAAGATTTGAAACAGGAGATTGAGGCACTGATAGCCCGGGGTCACCTCCGGAGGTACGTAGATCAACAGCCGACCTGAAGTCACGATCAGAGAGATAGAGAGAGAAGTCCACCCAAGCGCCAGGCTAGAGGCGGACGTTTGGCTATGATCGAGACCATCGCAGGAGGATTAGCGTCAGGTGGGGAGACCTCGGCTGGCAGGAAGGGTTATGTTCGGGCTGGAAGGGAGTATAGGCATGTCCGGGGTCCGGTCCCAGAGATGGAAGAGCTCACTTTCTTCTCAGAAGACTTGGAGGGTGTGATATTACCCCATGATGACCTATTGGTGATCAGCGCTGAAATAGCCAACTTCACCGTGAAAAGGTTGATGGTGGACACCGGGAGCTCAGCAGAAGTCCTATTTCTGAGCGCATTTGAACATATGGGGTTGGATAGGAGTTGACTCAAGCCATTGAGGGGCACCTTAGCTGGTTTTATCGGATAAGCCCACCAAGCTGAGGGGGTCATCAACCTCCCGTTGAAGCTGGAAGACGGAGACAAGCGGGTTTCAATACAAGCTAACTTCATTGTGATGGATTGCACTCCACTTACAATGGGATCTTGGGTCAGGTAGCACTCAATCATTTTAGGGCTGTTCCTTCAACTTACCATCAGGCCTTGAAGTTCCCGACCCCGAGAGGCACAGCCACCATCCGAGGAGCTCAGCTCTCAGCTCAAGAATGTTATGAAAACTCCCTCCGCCCCAACTATCAGGTTGGCTGGGGACCAGATTTGCCCGAGAAGAAGAGGGATGCCAAGAGAGGGAGCCCAGCTGAAGACCTACAAGAGGTGGAGCTCTCCAATGAAACAAAGAGAGCGAAGATCGGGAGTGAACTCTCTAATGACCTCAAGAAAGATATAAGCCAATTTTTTCTGAAAAAAGAACATATATTTGCATGGTCTACCTCTGACATGACAGGTATTGACCCAGGTGTGATTGACCATCACCTGAATGCCGACCCAAATCACTATCCAGTAAAGTAGAAGCGCGGGCACTCCCATTATGATAAGCAACAAATCATAGCAGAAGAGGTTGATAAGTTGGTAGACGCGGGCCACATAAAGGAAATTCAATATCCAACCTAGTTATCCAACGTGGTACTAGTGACCAAGTCCTCAGGCGGATGGAGATTATGTATTGACTTCACCGACCTCAATAAAGCTTGTCCTAATGACTGCTTTCCCCTACCTCGGATTGATTAGATGGTGGATGCCACCTCCGGGTTTGAGCTACTCTCTTTCATGGATGTCTTCAAATGCTACAACCAGATTAAGATAGCTCCCGGGGACAAAGAGAAAACTGCCTTCACCACCGATAAAGGTTTTTACTACTATGAGGTCATGCATTTTGGCCTCAAGAATGTTGGAGCTACCTACACTCGGATGGTGAACAAGACATTCAAGAATCAGATTGGCCGAAATATGGAGATCTATATAGATGACATGTTGGTCAAGAGCAGGAGGGCGGAAGACCATATGACCGACTTGGCTAAAGCCTTCGCCGTAATGGAGCACTTCGGGATAAAATTGAACCCGGAAAAGTGTGCATTCGACGTCAAGGCGGGAAAGTTTTTGGGTTTCATGATCACGGCCCGAGGAATAGAAGCCAACCCAGAGAAGGTCCATGCGATACTTGACCTGGCACCGCCAACCTGTATGAAAGACGTCCAGGTGCTCCCGGGCAAGGTTGCGGCGTTGAGTAGATTCATGTCCAGGTCGGCCGAAAAGTGTGCCCCTCAGTTCAAAATATTGAGGAATTCTAAGAATTTTGAATGGACTACGGAGTGCCAGAATACCTTCCAAAAGTTAAAAAGGTATCTAGTTTCGCCACCCCTGCTATCCCGACCTAAGGTGGGAGAGGAGCTGGTACTATACTTGGCATGCTCAGGGACAGCAGTGGCGGAGGCATTGGTCCTCGAAGAAGGAAATGAGCAGAAACAGGTCTATTATGTCAGCAAAACCTTGCAAGGAGCCGAGACGAGGTACTCTTCCTTGGAAAAACTCGCAATCACGCTCATCACGGTGGCAAGGAAGCTGAAGCCATACTTTGATGCTCATCCAATTAAGGTCATGACGGATGCACCACTCAAGTCCGTCATGCACAAGCCGGAGGTGTCGGGTAGGCTGCTGAAATAGGCAATTGAGTTGAGTCAATTTGATATCACCTACCAACCTAGAACAACCATCAAAGTCCAAGCCATCGTGGATTTTGTGGTAGAATGTACTGGCCGAGCCGAGCATAACTCGGAGGATGTGTGGAATGTCCATATGGATGGGGCATCAAGGAAGTCTGGAAGCGGAGCCGAGTATTCATCCTCGACCCGACCCAGCATGAGCACCAATACTCCCTCAAGTTCGCCTTCCCAGCGTCCAACAATGAGGCTAAATATGAAGCAGTGATCGCGGGATTGAAAATTACAACTCAGCTCGGGGCACAAACAATTAACCTGAGTGCCGACTCTCAATTGGTTGCTAGTCAGAAATCAGGAGAGTTCAAAGCTAAAGACAATGCTATGCTGGCCTACCTCAACAAAGTTAAGGATTTGACCTCAGGGCTCAAGAGGCTCACGGTGTAGCAAATCCCAAGGGAGAAGAATATGAAGGCTGACGCTCTGTCCAGGTTGGTCCTGGGCGAGAGCCGACCTGCACTGGTCCATGTGGAAGAAGTCTCCGAGCCAAGTATCTAGTTGGGGAAGCAAGCCGTAGCCGAGCTCAATTTATGCCCATATTGGACCAAACTAATCATGGACTACTTGGAGGGAGGAATTACCCCGGAGGATGAAACAGCAGCTCAGAAACTCATGAAACAAGCCTCAAGGTTTGTCATAGTAACTAGGAAACTTTATAAGAGAGCCTACACTTGGCCTCTCTTAAAGTGTGTTGGGCCTGAGGAGAGAAACTATGTACTCTTAGAGATCAATGAAGGAGTATGTAAAAACCACTTAGGTGGCAAAGCTCTGGCTCGGAAGGCATTGAGCCAAGACTATTTTTGGCCAACCTTAGAACAAGATGCCAAAGAGTATGTCAAAAAGTGTGACACCTGCCAAAGGTTCACCAATATACAGAGAAAGCCTGTAGTAGACCTGATAGTGATGATAAGCCCATGACCATTCTATCAATGGGGTCTAGATATCATCGACCCATTGCCAACCAGTGTTGGTTAGAAGAAGTACGCCTTTGTAGCTGTAGACTACTTCACCAAATGGCCTGAGGCTGAAGGTGTTGCTAGAATAACAGAAAAGGCAGCTTGTGATTTTATGTGGAAGAATATCATTTGCCGATTTGGGGTGCCAAATGTCATCATTACCAACCACGACAAGCAATTTGACAGTGCATACTTTCGAGGCAAATGTGAGGAGATCAAGATCGACCTTAGATTCTCATCTATTGTTCACTCTCAAAGTAATGGCCAAGTTGAAAGGACTAACCAAATTATTTTGCAAGGCCTGAAAACCAAGTTGGAGAAAGCGGAAGGCCAGTGGGCATCGATTCTCCCCGAGGTACTGTGGGCTCAGCGGACCACTACCAGCTCGGCAACAGGAGAATCGCCCTTCGACCTGACCTTCGGTACTCAAGCAGTGCTGCCAGTGGAGATCGGGTCTCCGACCAGTAGAACTGTCAATCACGATCCATTAATAAACGGAGCCCTAATCCGTGAAGAGCTCGACCTCACTGAAGAGCTCCGAGCCAAAGCTCAGATCAGGATGTTGGCCAGTAAAGCTGCCATGCAAAGAGCATTTGCCAGGCAGGTCAAGCCTAAGCCTATTAAGGTTGGCGACCTCGTTCTCAGAAATGCCATCTTTTTGTCGCACTCGGGTAACAAGCTCTCCTCGACCTGGGAGGGACCGTACGAAGTCGTGAAAGAAGTCCGACCTAGGACCTTCTACCTCCGCGACAGATACAGGAAGCAATTGAAGAATGCATGGCACACACAACACCTGAAGAGATATTTTGTCTAACGGCCCCGAGCCGAAATCTCTTGTAATGGCCCCGAGCCGAAAACTCTTGTAACGGCCCTCGAGCCGAAAACTCTTGTAACGGCCCCCGAGCCAAAATCTTTTGTAACGGCCCCAAGTCGGAAACTCTTGTAACGGCCCTTTAGTCAAAATCTCTTGTTAAGGCCCCGAGCCAAAACATTACTTGTAATTAGCTCCCGATCCCAAGTACTCCATGTACAACTTCAATACAATACATTTTGTAAATCAGTGTGAAGCCCGAACCGGGCCCAAGCACCTCAGCCACTTAGCTACTGCCAACTCGGATTAACGCGGTGGCCACGCTTAATTACGAGTTAATGATCAAGTAAACCAGCTCGGACTAGGCTCCAGCTCGGGTATAATCAGTAACAATCTGATTCGCTTTACTAGTTTGGATTAAAGTCCAACTCAGTATCAACCGGCTCCAGGTCGGTATGTTAGTTTGGGTCTAAACTTGAACTCAACACTAGTCAATATTAGTGTGACCAATTTTAAATTGGACTGACGAGTCCAGGTTGGCGATAATCATATGGTTGCCCAGTTAACCAGCTCGGATTAAGATGATAACTCATTAGCCATGTCCAGCTCGGTTCTTAACAATTAATTACTTAAGTTTGAAAGATCCATTATGTCAGACCGACCCTACTTACTTAAGGAAATTTATGAAGGGAAAAAGTACACTTGTACGAACTCAAACAAAACGCAAATAAAACTAAAAATATTCATTTCATTAAATTGGAAGGAATACAAACTACAAAGCCCCACCCGTGCGAGATTACAAAAATCATTTAGGAGCAGGAGCAGAGGCAGCAGCGTTGGCTTCCTCCCCAACCTGGTCTATGCCCTTCTTGACAAAGTCCATCATCTCTTGGGCTTGGGACTTGAGGTTGGCTGGAAACTCAGGAACCTCCCAAAATTCTAGTGGTAGGGCCTCCAAGATTTCGATGTAATTATTCTTGGAGGCGGGAAGAAAGATCTTTGCTCGCTCCCGAGCGGCGACCTGGCCTCGAAAGTAATACTCCAGCTTGGCGTACTTGGCCATGACCCCGCCCTCGCTCTCCACCCAGCTCACCGCTGCGTCGCTGGACTTGAAAGCCTCCACCGCCTTCTCTCTATTTACCCCAACCCGGTCGAGGAATTCCCGAAACTTTGCCTTGGCATTGCAAGCATCGGTCTTGTAGCATTCCACGTCCTTGGCTGCAGCCTGACATCGGGACTCCTCCGTCCGAAGCTCTTTCTTTAGTCGGTCGATCTCCACGGCGTCCTCCTTGTATCTTTGGGAAGCCTTCTCTCTTTGGGATTTAAGCTCGGCTTAGGCATCGGTGTATCACTACTCGAGCTCAACGTAGTAAGCCTGGGCCGTGGCGAGCAAGCCGGGTGCTAAAAGGATGTGGGACTCAACCTGTACAAAAGGCGACAGAATGATCAGCCAAGCTAAAGAAAAATATAACCATACCTACACAATCGAGTATAACTCACCGTGACTATGGTCGTCATCAGGTCAAGTGAGAGCTGCTTTGCTGGGACCTTTGCCAGCTTGGGGTCGCGGGCGACCTTGGTGGCCTTCATGAAATCCTTGTTGGGAGGGCTTGCCTTCGTGGCCTTGCATTTCTCGTAGTACTCGGTCTGAGGCCGTTTCCTATTATCAGGGCGAGTCACCGAGCGCTCCGGGATCGCCACCCCTGAGCTCGATCTTTTGGGCAAGGGAGACCCCGAAGTCCGCTTGAAAGTCGCCTCGGTGCCGACCTCTCGAACTTGGTTGCTAGACCGCTGCCTCTACTCTTGAGGGACGGTAGAGCCCAGATCGGACCGAGACTTTGCCGCTGGCCTCAGCCTTTCTCTTTCTTTAGACATAAGCGAGCTTTCCAGTATCAACCACGTCTACAAAAAAACAAAGGAAAGAGAGGTGATAAATGAGCAAGTGTCAATTGAAAAGAACAACGGTAATCAAGGAGACGGAGAGGTCAGGCATTGATCCTGCGAACTGACCCTTTTCTAAGCCAGGCTCCGTATTCTCTTCAGGCTCGGGAAGCAAGTGGGGATGCGTCTTTCTCAGGTCGGGCTTTCTCCCTAACAACTTTGATTTCCAGATTATGTCATACCTGAGGACACTGTTAATATTAATCAGTATACCAGGCTCGGGTCTCAGTACCCCGACCTCGACGAGTTCCACTTCTGAAAGCTTAGGGTCGTCGTTCACATTCTTCTTTAAGGAGGGATTCCAATCCACTCTGTATCCCGGGTTCACAGCCAGCTCGACCCAATAGTAGTCATTGTGCCAGCCCTTGTTAGAGGAATGCCACTTGGTAAATATGGCATTACTGGCCCGAACTGCGAAATGAAACCATCCTGGCTGCTTCGGGTTGGGCTTGCATACAAAGAACTGCCAGAACCGACGCAGGGTCAACTCTATTTCCTTCTCGAGGTAGAATATATAAAACGCCACCACTACGGCCCAACCATTGGGTGACATCTGACCTGGGCTAAGCTCAAAGTAGTTCAGAATGCCGGCGATGAAGTCGGGAAGTAGAAGCCGGATAACATCGAAGGCGAGATCATAGATAGTGAAGTGATCGGGTGGAAGATAGCATGCAGATTCGTGCCGACCTGGAACCTTTAGCTTGTGGTATCAGTCCACCGACCAATCCCCTAGCCTAGTATTAGTCATCTGGATGGTGGAATAGCACTCGCTCTTACAACAAGCGAACAATTGCTTTATCTTCTTCCCCCGGGCCGACGAACCATTGGTTGTAGCCGAGCTCCGAGCTCGGACTGCCCTAATCGAGACTGCCTCAATCGGCTCTGCAGTAGAGGCTCCATCCTCCAACCGGTTCAGAGGCGACCTATCTTCTCTATCTCCCAGGTCGGCCAAAGGATCCTCCTCAGCCTCCTCCTGCACCTACCTAACCCCGATAACTTGGCAATCATCATCACTCTCCCTAGGCCCAGATTGTCAAGCTGATCCTTGAGATACACCGGTGTTGTCATCACCGTGACCTCCATCCGAGGTGGATTCCGAGCTCGACGGATTCTCGTCCCCTCCATAGGATCTCACCTCCATCACTTGGGAATCTTCCGACTCCGACCTCCCTATCCTGTCTATAAATGAAAATATATGTACAGGAATATCTAAAGAGAGTCGGGACGTACCCACCGCTCTAGTTGTCGAAGATGCCCCGATCTAATTGCCTCTGACCTAATTGGCTCCGAGCTAATGGATCCTGAGATGAATACACCGAGAAGATTGCTTGCCGAGCTAAAAATGTCCGACCACTCTGGTTGCCGACCTAAAAGCTCTCTAAATTTTGTGATCAGTGTGAAATGAATCTCGAACTTCAGGGCCCTATTTATAGGCAACCCCAGTAACCGTCTCGGGAATCCCAAATGTCGCATCTCATCATAATTGCCAGGTGTCGTGTCAGCAATCTGAAGAGCATGCAACACTGACGTGGCTATCCTCACTCTGCCAGGGTCTGGCACCTCCAACTCGGGAACAACTCCTAAATTTAGATCTCACCCTCTTGATCTCGACTTGGGGGGGGGGGATTGACGAGAGTGGACTCCAAGCTGAGGTAAGATACCCGCACTGAGTTGAGGCTGGCTAACCGGAGCCAAGGCCAGCGTATTCAGCTAATGCCCAACCTGGATGCAAATCCGACCTCTGCGCCAGCTATCCTGATGGGACATAAAGCTGCACCGCATAAATGTTGTCAGATCCGAATTTAGTATAAATAAAGCTCCACCCCTTCATTTTTGAGGTAACTCGTCATTAAATACTCTCAGCTATTTCGCTAGCTCGGACATACTAATCATTCTCACGCCCGAGGAAAAAATCTGGGTCATCACCCCGCCTTTTCCTTCCTTTCCTTGTGTAGGTCCAGCAGCCGACCTGAAAATCCAAGTCAGGTAGCCGACCCAGAAATTCAGCTCGGCGAGAGTAGCCATCCAACATCAACTGCGAGATTCTCAACCTCGGCAGATGTAAAAATCAAACTTTACACTGTTAAGAAAATCAGGAGTAACCTTTTGAACCAAGCTATTTGTAAAACTTGGAACTTAGATGAAAATCACTTTAGATAGACACCCCAAGGGGGATAAATACTATAAATATTTTTGAGTTACTTTAATGATGTCCTTGCTAAGTTATTTATTATACCCACAACATCTACTTATAAATTACACAAATACACTATGTTCTACCGATGTGGGATGTCACAATTGCACACCTCTTTGAGAAGAGATGACTCACGTTATGATGTTACATAAGAGATCTAATGGTTGAGAATTGTTGATATAATTTTTATATTTTATTTTCTGCTAAGTAATTGTTGGTACAGTTATGATTATAAAATGATGTAGACAATAGATTATTAAATTTCATTCATAAAATTATTTTGTTATAAAAAGATTCTTACTCGTATATCCTATTAAGTTTTCCATAACCCACTAAGGGAATGAGAAGAAAAAGAAAAAAGATCGTGTGCCTGGATAGATGGAGAAAGTGTTGAAGGGGTTATATGAAGCAACAGTAGAAGGGAGTGTAACATCCTTGCTTAGTTTGGTGCAAAAAGATGCATTGATTCTTGAAAGATGCATGGTCACATCCTTCGGATAAACCCCTTTGCATATAGCAGCAATGCTTGGGCACGTCGAATTTTGCTCGGAAGTTTGATTCCAGGAGATCATCAGCAAAAGGGTATATTGACATTGTGAAAACTTTGTTATTTGTCAAACCCAAGATGTGCTCTACTTGCGATCGCAATGGAAACAATCAACTTCATGTTGCAGCCATGAAAGGCAAGGTTAGTGTGTTGAAAGAAATGGTGAAAGCCCAACCTGATGCAGCTCGTGCTAGAGTGGATCGAGGAGAGACCATATTGCACCTTTGTGTACAACATTATTAGGTGGATGCTTTGAAGCTCCTTGTTGAAGATTTGAATGATGAGGAATTAATTGAATGCTAGGGATGATGAAGGGAACACCATATTACATCTTGCTGTGGCTGACAAACAAATTGAGGTACGATTTAAGTCCTGATTACTCCACCAAAAGCTTCAAATTTCCAAAGAGAAATTAGTTCTTGAAACTTGTTTTTGGATTTATAACGTAGCCTTCACTCTTTGTGTACTCTCCCATATGCACTAACAAGTTTTAAATTAGATTGTTTCATTTTCCTTTAATGGCTAAAAGCAAAAAAGAAATTACGTGTTAGGTTAATCATAATCTAATAATATCTTAATTTATAAGAATATAAAATATCATAATTTAGATAAATATAACAAAAAATCTTGCATTGTTACCAAACAAAGGGGTAGTGAACAAGATCTTTATAATCATAAAACATTACGAAAATGTGAAAATTTTATAATATTACAAGATTTACCATTCTTACATTTATAATCCATATATATATATATATATATATATATATATTTTACATTTAGGGAATTTGGAGCATTTTCCTACATTTAAAGATCTCATATTTCAGTTTTACTCTAGTAATTTTTCCTACTTTTAGTCAATCCCTTATTTTAAGAAATTTCTATTTTATTTACTCTAATAGCTTTCCTATTTGAGGGACACTCTGTTGTTTATTTTACTCCAATATTTCTCCTTGTTTTAATTGAACATATTATTTTAATATTTTTTAATTTATAATTATTTATGATGATATTCTATTTTAATTGCTAATATATATATATATATATATATATATATATATATATACATATATATTATTACTAATTTTCATTTTTCATTTTTAATTTAAAACCTTTTCACTAGCTTTATGTTTTTTATTTATATTTGTTCATTGTTATAGAAATATTCTATTTTTATTGATATTAATATTCTATTTTGTGAGTCCATCTATAAACAAACATAAAAATAAGTATAATTCAATTTATTATATTAAATTTCGATTAAAAAATATTAAATCCTTAAGCATAACTAAAAATAATTAGTATTACAAAGTACAATTAGAAAAACTTAAGACTCTAAGTGTAATTAAGAAACAAAATTATACTAAACTACAATTACTTAACACTAATCTACACTATATATTTAATAAACTTCTAGCTAGAACATCAGGAATGGGATAGGGGACGCAATAAGGGAATTTAAGGATCTCCTAACAAATAGAGGCATTGTTAAGAATATAATAATAGTTTAATAATATCATAATTTAGATAAATATAACCAAAAATCTTGCATTATTACCAAATAAAAGGGCAATGATCAAGATCTTTATAATCATAAAACATTACAAAATGTGAGATTTTTATAGTATTACAAGATTTACGATTCTTCCCCCAAACCCAACAGTGTTTAGTATCCTTCCTATTCTAATTCCAACACCTTCCCTGTCATTTTTTTTCCTTACAATTAGGAAATTTTGAGCATTTTCCTACATTCAAGGATCCCCTATTTTAATTTTACTCTAGTACTTTTTTTCTACTTTTATTCAATCTCTTATTTTAGGAAATCTCAATTTTAATTTCACTCTAACTGCTTTTTTATTTCAAGGTTACTCTATTTTTTGTTTTACTCTAATATCTCCCCTTATTTGAATTAAACATATTATTTTAAAATTTATTAATTTATATTTTTCATTGTTCATGATGATATTCCATTTTAATTGCTAATATATATATATATATACATATATATATATATACATATATATATATATATGTATATATATTTATTAATATTATTTTTCATTTTACTTTTTTAATTTAAAACCTTTTCACTAGCTTTATGTGTTCTATTCATATTTGTTCAATGTTATGGAAATAGTATATTTTTATTGGTATTAATATTCTATTTTGTGAATCCATCTCTAAACAAACATAAAAAAATTATATTTATAACACAATTAACTTATAAATAATTTCATAATAAATATTAATTAAAACGTAGCTATAATTAGTATATTAATTGCGATTAAAAAATATTAAATCCTTATGTATAACTAAAAATAATTAGCATTACAAAGTACAGTTAGAAAACTTAAGACCCTAAGGCCTTGTTTGGATTCGGGAGGGAAAAAATAATAAAGGAAATGAAATGATTCAATAATAAAGGAAAGGGAAAGAGATGATTAAATCTTGTTTGGATTGAGTAAGATTATAAAGGAAGTATTAATAAAGGATTATGTGTATTATTTGTTTGGATTGAGAAGGAAAAGAAGGGAAGGAATAAATTTTATAAGCATCTTGACATATTTACCCTTATCTCTTATTTTTCTTTTCTTCTTTCCTTGTACAAACACAAGGCAATATAGTCTTTAAACATTGATTAGAATCATTTCCTCTCTTTTGACCCCAATTTGGGGTGATTGCAAAATAGGGCCTGGAGATGATTTTCAAAATCATTTATTAACCAATTACCTCTAATCCTTTCTAATCCAAACAAAGGGAGGGATTTGCAAATCACTCACAAACCAATCCCTTTCTCCTAAAACCCTCAATCCAAACACATTGTAAGTGTAATTAAGAAACAAAATTATCCTAAACTACAATTACTTAACACTATATATATACACATATACACACACACCCACACACACACACACACATATATATATATATATATATATATATATATATATATATATATATATATATATACACACAAGTCTTCTAAATATAGGAGATTTTGGAACATAGGGGAGTTCTTGGAGAGGGCCTTTTCAAGTAGCTTAATTCTCTTGTCCAATGCATTACACTCCATTTACAATCTTCTGATCGCTCACAGAGATAAAAGTTGCGGGTCATAAGGTATTTGCTTGTCTCAACTTCAATTGATGTAAATGCACAAAACTCCGATGAGTTAACATATTAAACCCTAATTGAACATATTACTTTAATAGTTTTTAATTTATAATTATTTATCACGATATTCTATTTTAATTATTAATATATATATATATATAAATATATATATATATATATATATATATATATATATATATATATATATATTACTATTCTTCATTTTTCATTTTTAATTTAAAACCGTTTCACTAGCTTTATGTTTTTTATTTATATTTGTTCATTGTTATGGAAATATTATATTTTTATTGATATTAATATTCTATTTTGTGAGTCCATCTATAAACAAACATAAAAAATTAGTATAACATAATTAACATATAAATAATTTAATAATAAACTATAATTAAAATTTTAACTATAATTAGTATATTAAATTGCGATTAAAAATTATTAAATCCTTAAGCATCACTAAAAATAATTAGTATTACAAAGTACAATTAGAAAACCTTAAGACTTTAAGTGTAATTAAGAAACAAAATTATACTAAACTGTAATTACTTAACACTAATCTACCTATATATATTATAAACTTCTAGCTAGAACATCGGGAATGGGATCGGGGACGAAATAAGGGAATTTAAGGATCTCCTAAAAAATAGAGGCATTGTTAAGAATATAATAATAGTTTAATAATATCATAATTTAGATAAATATAACAAAAAATCTTGCATTGTTACCAAACAAAGGGGTAGTGAACGAGATTTTTATTATCATAAAACATTACAAAATGTTAAATTTTTACAGTATTACAAGATTTACCATTCTTCCCCCAAACTGGACAATGTTTAGTATCCTTTCTATGCTAATTCCAACAGTTTCCCAATCATTTTTTTTCCTTACATTTAGGGGATTTGGTGCATTTTCTTACATTTAATGATCCCCTATTTTAATTTTACTCTAGTTCTTTTTTTCTTCTTTTAATCAATCCCTTATTTTAGGAAATCTCTATTTTAATTTCACTCTAACAGCTTCCCTATTTCACGGATACTCTATTGTTTGTTTTACTTTATTATATCCCCTTATTTCAATTAAACATATTGTTTTAAAATTTATTAATTTATATTTGTTTCATTGTTCAAGATGATATTCCATTTTAATTGCTAATATATATATATATATATATATATATATATATATATATATATATATATATATATATATATATATATATATATTAATATTATTTTTCTTTTTATTTTTTTAATTTAAATCCTTTTCACTAGCTTCATGTGTTCTATTCATATTTGTTCATTGTTATGGAAATATTATATATTTATTGATATTAATATTCTATTTTGTGAGTCCATTTCTAAACAAACATAAAAAAAATTAGTATAACACAATTAACATATAAATAATTTAATAATAAATACTAATTATAACTTAACTATAATTAGTATACTAATTGCAATTAAAAAATATTAAATCCTTATGTATAACTAAAAATAATTAGTATTACAAACTACAATTAGAAAACTTAAGACCCTAAGTGTAATTAAGAAACAAAATTATTTTAAACTACAATTACTTAACACAATATATACACATACACACACACACACGCAAACACATACACACGTACACACACACACATATATATATATATATATATATATACAAGTCTTCTAAATATAGGAGATTTTGGAACATAGGGGAGCTCTTGGAAAAGGAATTTTCAAGTAGCTTAATTCTCTTGTCCAATGCATTACACTCCATTTACAATCTTCCAATCGCTCACAAAGATAAAAGTTGCAGGTCATAAGGTATTTGCTAGTCTCAACCTCAATTGATGTGAATGCACAAAACTCCTATGAGTTAACATATTAAACCATAATTGAACATATTATTTTTATAGTTTTTAGTTTATAATTATTTATGACAATATTCTATTTTAATTGCTAATATATATATATATATATATATATATATATATATATATATTACTACTATTCTTCATTTTAATTTTTAATTTAAACCTTTTCACTAGCTTTATGTTTTTTATTTACATTTGTTCATTGTTATGGAAATATTATATTTTTATTAATATTAATATTCTATTTTGTGAGTCCATCTATAAACAAACATAAAAAATAAGTATAACACAATTAACATATAAATAATTTAATAATAAACTATAATTAAAATTTTAACTAAAATTAGTTTATTAAATTGCAATTAAAATTTTTTAAATCCTTAAGCATCACTAAAAATAATTAGTATTACAAAGTACAATTAGAAAAACTTAAGACCCTAAGTGTAATTAAGAAACAAAATTATACTAAACTATAATTACTTAACACTAATCTACACTAGCTATATATATTATAAACTTCAAGCTAGAAAATCTAGAATGGGATAGGGGACGGAATAAGGGATTTTAAGGATGTCCTAAAAGATAGAGGCATTGTTAAGAATATAATAATAGTTTAATAATATTATAATTTAGATAAATATAACAAAAAATCTTGCATTGTTACCAAACAAAGGGGCAGTGAACAAGATCTTGATAATCATAAAACATTACAAAATGTGAAATTTTTACAGTATTACAAGATTTACCATTCTTCCCCCAAACCGAACAATGTTTAGTATCCTTTCTATGCTAATTCTAACAGCTTTCCTATCATTTTTTCCTTACATTTAGGGGATTTGGTGCATTTTCTTATATTTAGGGATCCCTTATTTCAATTTTACTCTATTATTTTTTTTGTACTTTTCTTCAATCCTTTATTTTAGGAAATCTCTATTTTAATTTCACTTTAACAGCTTCCCTATTTCATGGATACTCTATTTTTTGTTTTACTCTAATATCTCCCCTTATTTGAATTAAACATATTATTTTAGTATTTATTAATTTATATTTGTTCATTGTTCATGATGATATTCCATTTTAATTGCTATATATATATATATGTATATATTTATTAATATTATTTTTCTTTTTACTTTTTTAATTTAAAACCTTTTCAGTAGCTTTATGTGTTCTATTCATATTTGTTCATTGTTACAAAAATATTATATTTTTATTGATATTAATATTCTATTTTGTGAGTCCATCTCTAAACAAACATAAAAAAATAGTATAACACAATTAACATATAAATAATTTAATAATAAATACTAATTAAAACTTAACTATAATTAGTATATTAATTGTGATTAAAAATCCTTATGTATAACTAAAAATAATTAGTATTACAAAGTACAATTAGAAAACTTAAGACCCTAAGTGTAATTAAGCAATAAAATTATCCTAAACTATAATTACTTAACACTATATATATATATATATATATATATATATATATATATATATATTAATATTATGCACTAGCTTGACCATCAGAAATGGGTTAGGGGACGCGATAGGGAATTTGAAGATCTACTAAAATAGGGTTTCTGATAGGAGAGCTATTTAGCAACTCTTCTAAATATAGGATATTTTGGAACATAAAGGAGCTCTTGGAGAGGGTAAAAGTAGCTTAATTCTTTTGTCCAATGCATTACACTCCATTTACAATCTTCCAATCGCTCACAGGGATAAAAGTTACAGGTCCTAAGGTATTTGCTTGTCTCAACCTCAATTGATGTGAATGCACAAATCTCCTATGAGTTAACATATTAAACACTAAACCCAAATTGAACATATTATTTTAATAGTTTTTAATTTATAATTATTTATGACAATATTCTATTTTAATTGTTAATATATATATATATATATTACTATTCTTCATTTTTCATTTTTAATTTAAAAGCTTTCCACTAGCTTTATATTTTTTATTTATATTTGTTCATTGTTATGAAAATATTCTATTTTTATTGATATTAATATTCTATTTTGTGAGTCCATCTATAAACAAACATAAAAAATTAGTATAACACAATTAACATATAAATAATTTAATAATAAACTATAATTAAAATTTTAACTATAATTAGTATATTAAATTGCGATTAAAAAATAGTAAATCCTTAAGCATAACTAAAAATAATTAGTATTACAAAGTACAATTAGAAAAACTTAAGACTCTAAGTGTAATTAAGAAACAAAATTATACTAAACTACAATTACTTAACACTAATCTACACTATATATATTATAAACTTCTAGCTTTAACATCAGAAATGTGATAGGGGACGAAATAAGGGAATTTAAGGATCTCCTAAAAAATAGGAACATTGTTAAGAATATAATAATAGTTTAATAATATCATAATTTAGATAAATATTACAAAAAATCTTGCATTGTTACCAAAGAAAGTGGCAGTGAACAAGATCTTTAATTATAATCATAAAACATTACAAAATGTGAAATTTTTACAGTAGTACAAGATTTACCGTTCTTTCCCCAAACCGAACAATGTTTAGTATCCTTCCTAAGCTAATTCCAACAACTTCCCAATCATTTTTTTCCTTACATTTAGAAGGCGTTTGGTTCATGGATTGATTTTTCATTCCTGCAAATAACATTCTTGGAAATAACATTTCTGGAATGACATTCCCAATAATGTTATTCTCGGGAATGTGATTAAAACTATTTGGTACGTCAAAAATATTCCTATGAATATTTTGTCAAATTCCAGTGAATATTTTTTTGTTATGTTCGATTAGACTCAATATTCTTAGAAATCTTGAACAATTTTCTAACAATGTCCCTAACTTTAAAAAAAACTAATAATTTTAATTTATTTTAATTTATCTTTATTTTGATTTTATTATTTTCTTAAAAACATTATTTTATTTAATTTTATTCTTATTAATTTATTTAATTTTATTCTTATTAATTTTATTTTATTTTAATTTTTTACTTCATTTAATTTTATTTTATTTTTAATTTTATTTTATGTTATTTAATTTTTTATTTAAATTATAAAATGTTAGTTTATCTTAAAAAATAAATATTTTTTATTTTTTTTTTTATTTTTTCTAAATATTTTAATTTTTTACTTTTATTTTATTTTATTCTTATTTATTTTATTTTATTTTTATTGTTTCTTATTGTAATTTCTAATTTAATTTTTATTTTATTTTATTATTTATTTTTAATTTTTATTTTAGTTTTTGTTTTCTTTTATTTTTATTTTTATTTTATTTTTTTTTTTTTTTTTTTTTTTTTAATTTATAGTATTTTATTTCATTTTGTTATTTATTTTTATCATATTTTTTATTTTATTTTATTGTTTATTTTATTTTATGTTATTTTTTATATTTTTATTTTAGTTTATCTTATTTTTATTTTATTATTTATTTTAATTTTTTATTTTTTAATTTATTTTTTGAATTATGTGTGTTATTTCTTTTTATTTTGTATTTTTAAGATGGGTATTTCTATCTTTTGCGTTCTCCAAAACATTCCCACTACTTGGGAATGTAAGATTCTCACCCTCTCACATGAGAATATAAATTGAGTAAATCATGG
Organism: Ehretia macrophylla; assembly: GCA_037974665.1. Lineage (NCBI taxonomy): Eukaryota > Viridiplantae > Streptophyta > Magnoliopsida > Boraginales > Ehretiaceae > Ehretia > Ehretia macrophylla. The sequence goes on along the minus strand of CM075764.1, from coordinate 63,327,236 downwards.
AAATATTGCATTCCCAGGAATGTGATATTCCCGAGAATATTTTTTTATGCCGTGAAAACATATTCAAAACTTTACATTCCTATGAATCCTATATGATTCCGCGAAACAAACGCTCCCTTAGGGGATTTGGTGCATTTTCTTATATTTAAGGATCTCCTATTTCAATTTTACTCTAGTAGCTTTTTTCTACTTTTATTCAATCCCTTATTTTAGGAAATCTCTATTTCAATTTCACTATAACAGCTTCCTTATTTTAGGGACACTCTATTTTTTGTTTTACTCTAATATCTCCCCTTATTTGAATTAAACATATTATTTTAATATTTATTATCTTATATTTGTTCATTGTTCATGATGATATTCCATTTTAATTGCTAATATATATATATGTATATATATTTATTAATATTATTTTTCATTTTATTTTTTTAATTTAAAACCTTTTCAGTAGCTTTATGTGTTCTATTCATATTTGTTCATTGTTATGGAAATATTATATTTTTATTGATATTAATATTAATTCTATTTTGTGAGTCCATCTCTAAACAAACATTAAAAAATTAGTATAACACAATTAACATATAAATAATTTAAAAATAAATACTAATTAAAACTTAACTATAATTAGTATATTAATTGCGATTAAAAATTATTAAATCCTTATATATAACAAAAAATAATTAGTATTACAAAGTACAATTAGAAAACTTAAGAGGCTAAGTGTAATTAAGAAATAAAATTATCCTAAACTATAATTACTTAACACTAATCTATTTATATATATTATACACTAGCTAGACCATCGGAAATGGGATAGGGGACGCGATAGGGAATTTATGGGTCTACTAAAATAGGGTTTCTGATAGGAGAGCTATTGGAGCTGTTTAGCACCAACTAACTCTTCTAAATATATGAGATTTTGGAACATAGAGGAGCTCTTGGAGTGGGTAAAAGTAGCTTAATTCTCTTGTCCAATGCATTATACTCCATTTACAATCTTTCAATCGCTCACAGTGATAAAAGTTGCAGGTCATAGTGTATTTGCTTGTCTCACCCTCAATTGATGTGAATGCACAAAACTCCTATGAGTTAACAGCGTTAGACATTTTTGCAAAGAGTCGAAGAGATAAGAAAGATTTCGATATTGCAGACTACCTTCAACAAGTTGGAGCCTAGAAGTCGAAAGAAATAGCATCACGACGACCAAATGTCGGAAATCATAATGCGAGAAGTTTGACATCATCCGCTTCAAAGAGCCGAAACAGGATCAAGGCGAAAAAGAAACATGCAACTTCAACTTTAGATTTGCGAGGTCGAAACAGTTGGAAGCACTGTTTCAATAAACAAGATGTTTGGTTAAATAAACAACGTGATGCTTTAATGGTTGTAGCATCACTCACTGCAACAATGGCTTTCCAAGCTGGTGTAAGCCCACCTGCTGGTGTCTGGCAGGATAATTCCCGAGACCATTCAGCAGGGTAGTCCATATTGGCATATCGACATCCAGCACTACACAAGATGTTTCTATCTTTCAACACAGTTAGTTTCATTTCATCTATCAACACTACTCATAAGCGGCTTGCCTTTCAAGCGTAAGGTTTTTATGTGGATTTTGATGCTGATCCTGTGGATTTCGTTGTCATCAACTGCAAAGACTTATTTAATTTCCATTACAGTCTTCACCCCCCCGCATGAAAAAGGTTCGCGTGTTGCTCTACTTAACAATACTATACTTGTATGGATTTGCTTGATGGCCCTTCAGGTTCTGATACATACAGTTCGAATCATACTCGTGATTAGTAAGAAAGTTAAGAGATGCTTAACAGGGAAAAGGAGCTGATCAAGTTCAGTGAACCTGAATAGCACCGTGGTCTGATACATTATGGGAAATCATTTGTTCTTCCATCTAATAAAGAGCCTGGAATTTAAGTGTATTGTTATTCCTTAAGATGTGAAACTGCAGAAGTTAATAAGATTGAGTTTGTTTGTGTAGAATAAGAGCTATAGAATTAGAAGTAGAATAATCAATAGTCAATACATGACCTATGAAGGGGTTACGGTACCACAGAAGGTATTATGCATTTTGGGAAAGTCACGGGTGATAAAACCACATATTTCATCCAGTTTAAATTCCAGTTCCATGCTCCCAATTCTAAAGAAACTAACACACTGTTAATGTATGTGTATATATTCATGTATGGATCTCATTTGAACTTGTATAAGTACTGTAGAGTCATGCCAAATATATATATATATATATATATATATATATATATGTATGTATGTATTTTTTGCATGTATATCATTATGTATATATCTTTTGCATGTATATCATTTGAACTTGTTTACAATAGAGTCATGTCATATAACATATATACATACATACATATATATATATATATATATGTGTGTGTGTGTGTGTGTGTGTGCGCGTGTGTATTTATTTTTGGGTCGTAGCCACCTACTTGTAGAAGAAGGGGTGTTCCATGATATTAAGGTGTCAAGGTGGTTGAAGAAAGCCACAAGTGGAATCAACTAAGACTTTGATCCATTGGAAGAGGCACAACCTCAATTCAAGTCAAGCAGCAGCTTTTCTACACTCAAGGGAACCTGGCATCCCCTTAATTGAGACTTCCTATGCATAGTTGTAGCCTTTTGTATTGCATTATGGTAGAGTCAAGGTGCTATAAGGCATTTATTAGGCCAACTCCGATAGCTTTTTTATTTATTTTATTTACATTTAGGGGATTTAAAACATTTCCCCTATTTTTAAACATTTTCTATTTTAGTCTTATCTCAGCAACTCTCCTATTTTTAACTAATCATTTGTTTTATGAAATCCCTATTTCAATTTCATTCTAACAGTTTTTCTATTTTTAACTTTATCATATAATCTAATTCTTGGTGGTATGGGGGATGGGAGGGGGAGCAAATATGGTCCCCCAATTTCCATAGTAAGCTAAAACCATTTTCACCATGTACCTTTGTTATGGAGGAGGAATTGGAGACGACCGTGGAGGTCTTGTTTGTTTGCTTGTAATTCTTTGGGTTTTTTCTTTTGTTATCACTTGAAAAAGGATCTCCTACATTTTCTCTTAAGTGAAGATTTAATGATTATTATTATTTTAGTGGTTGGTGACGTTAGTCAATGACAAAATACACCAAGAATATGATATGTAATTTTGTCATTTTGATTCAATTAGCATAGTTCAACAACGTACAGCAAACATTAGAGTGGAATCAGATTTATACTTTTGTTTTGGGTCAAGAATCAGATTTATCCATCATAAGTTAATTCTTTTCACTTCTCATTTGATGCTCATACCAAACGTGAGAAACAGAATAATCGTTCTGTTCTGTTCTCATTTTGACCCTATTTGACATGCTATTCATTCCTATTAAGTAGCGTATCTTTTGTAAGTTTTATATAGGGAAAATCTCACAATTAGTCCCTATTGTTTAACTATTTTAGACAATTAGTGTCTATTGTTTTAAAAGTCATGCGGTTAGTCCCTACTGTTTATAAAAGTCTCACTATTAGTCCATATTGTTTCAGAAATCACGTGGTTAGTCTCTATTGTTTGCGAAAATCTCACTATTAGTTTCTATTATTTACAAATGTCTCTCTATTAGTCCATATTAGTGGTGACACATTTACAAATATTGGGAACTAATAGAGAGACTTTTACAAACAATAATAACTAAATGAGTAACTTTTGAAATAATAGAGACTATTGGTGGGACTTTTGTAAATAATAAAGACAAATTACGTGACTTCTAAAATAATTGGGACGACTACTTGTCTAAAAATTATAAACAATAGGGACTATTTGTCCAATTTGTCCTTTTATATACAAGATTTAGTTTAAATTTCTTAATTTGTCTTTCATCAATTCACCTTTTATTATATTTAAATAATCTCAAACTATTCTTCTACCACCCCACTTTCCATATATAGTAAGCTAAAACCGTTCTTTTTTTTTATTATTATTATTAATCAAGGGAAGGCTAAACCATACAACATAAATTAAAAATATCACCCATAAAATTAATCTCGCAATCTCTCACATTTATAACAAAAAACATACTACTAAACCAAATAACTGTTGGTGCTAAAACCATTCTTCCATTTTATTCTCGTTCTGATCATATTCCAGGGTCTATTAATTCCATTATACCCTAACCTACAATCATTCAAACACAGAACATGCAAACCAAATATAGCAATCCGACAATGATTGCCACATAGTATAGATCCATGTGGTCATGACATAAACCACAAAAGTTCACTTCGTAAGTGGACCTATATATACACTCATAACGCTACCCATTGGTGTACCTCACTAATATCTAATGATGTCTTTGTTTCAATTGATTCCGATAGTGACACTAGTCTTTGTTTTTTAATGCGTTTGTTTGTTGAATATAATAAATAAAATATGATAAATATTTTTCTAATAATTTAAACAAGGCTTACGTATCAAAATTTCTGAATTTAAAATTTACTGTTGACACTCATTTTTAAAATTACATCGAATATACTTTATACGTGAGAGAGCGTGTTTCAAACATTTTACGGGATCATTCTCCTTATATATCTCACTATAAAGTACGCCACACCTCTCAAAGGTGGAAAAAGAAGAAAGGAAATCAAAGATCAAGTGTTCCTGGATAAATGGAGAAAGTGATGAAGGGGCAACAAGAAGATGCACTTATTCTCGAAAGATGCATGGTCACATCTGACGAGGGGTTCCCAAGCTGAGCTAAATGAGCCGACCTTCTGAACAGGGATGGGCTAATCCGCGCTCCGTCAGCAGCTCGTTCAGCTCCATGTCCAACCTAGATGACTGGCCCGACCTCATTAACCCCGACCTCAGTTCCAGCTGTTCCGATGGGACATAAAGCACTGATGGGACATAAAGCTGCGTCGCATTAAATGCTGTCAGACCCAAACTTAGTATAAATAGAGCTCAACCCTCTTCATTGGGGGGATCTCGTTATTAATTGCTCTCAACTACTTTACCAGCTCGGACATACTAATCGTTCGCACGCCTGAGGGGAAAATCCGGGTCGTCACCCCACCTTTTTCTTGCTTTCCTTGTGCAGGACCTACAGCCGACCAAGAAAGTCTAGCTCGGAGGCGGACCAGAGAAGTCCAGCTCGGCCAAAGCAGCTCCCGAATTCAACTGTGAGACTTTCAACCTCGACAGTTTGGCGCCGTCTGTGGGAACGACGAGTTCTTTTATAACTCTCTTCGCCACTCATTGAGAAACCATCATGGTACAAACGAGAAGTCACAACATACCGGTAGAGGATTCGCCCAACCTGGAAGGGGACCTCGAAACCGTGCAGGCGCCCAGCCAGAACCTAACCCAAGCCGACGTTGGAACGAGCCAACGTATACACTTAGCCACTCAAACCGACCCCGCAGCGGAAGGAGACCCCAACTCCAGCCTATCACCGGAGATAAGGATGATGTTGAGGATGTTCGAAGAACTTAAGGAGCAGGTAGCCCGGCTGGCTGAGGGCCCCCTAGCACCGCAAGAGGCCGCGCCGCGGCCATCGCGCCCCCAGTTCCACATCCCGGAGTCTAGACGAAAACGGACGCAGGAGGAGGAGGGCTTCTTAGAGCCGACACCAAGATCCGACCCGGCGAGAGGTAAAAGGGCGCTTCCAGCCGACCCCGAGCAAGCAAAGACCGCGACTGCCATACCTAAGGTCATCAACCAACTCGGTGTAAGCCCACTCTCTCCCGAGGTACTGGCCACGCCCCTACCCACCGGCAATCGAATGCCCAACCTGGCCGTCTACAATGGAGACGGAGACCCTGCCAGCCACCTGCTCAATTTTGATCACCACATGACTCTGCACGACATGCCAGATCTCATGAAGGCGAAGACATTCCCGACCACCCTGGTTGGCAATGCTTTGGACTGGTTCCAAAAACTTCGTCCTGGATCAATTGCAAGCTTCCACCAGCTGGCGGAGGCTTTCCTATCCCGCTTCGCAGGAAGCCGCCGCGCCACCCGCCATACTTCTACATTGCTGTTGGTGAAGCAGCATAGAGGGGAAACTTTCAGGGCTGACACGTCTAGGTTCAATGAAGAGACCCTCCCCATTCCTAACTTGGAGGACTCCATGGCTCTGATGGCTTACCAGAGCGGGCTCAGGTCGGGCCCCCTTACATCTTCTTTGGCGATCGACCCTGTGGATACTGTGTCTGAGCTGATGGTGCGAGCAGAAGAGTACATACACTCGGAGGAGATCCATCAGGCAAAAAGAGACGATGACAAGGAGAAAGAGGCTGGGAAGAAATGAGAGGCCTCCTGAGCCCAACCCGGGGCCAAAGCCCAGAACGACCGAGGCAAGCAGCCACAACAGCCGAAGCCGAACCCCCGGTTCACTATGTTCACTCCCCTTAACACCTCGAGGGAGCATATTTTGATGGAGATCCAGCACCAGAACCACTTGCCTCCAGCTCCGAGAATGAGAGGCCGGCCTGATAAGCGCAATAAGACCAAATATTTCCGCTACCACATGGACTATGACCATACCACCGAAGAGTGTAAAGACTTGAAGCAGGAGATTGAGGCACTGATAGCCCGAGGCCACCTCCGGAGGTATGTAGATCAACAGCCGACCCGGAATCCGGAACAAAGGGATAGGGAGAGGAGTCCGCCCAGGCGCTAGGCTGGGGGCGGACGCTTGGCCGTGATTGAAACCATAGCAGGAGGATTAGCGTCAGGAGGCGAGACCTCAGCAGGCAGAAAGGGTTATGTTCGTGCAGGGAGGGAATATGGACCAGTGAGGGGACCGGCCCCGGGGATGCAAGAGCTCACCTTCTCTTCAGAAGACTTGGAGGGGGTCATATTGCCTCACGACGACCCCCTGGTGATCAGCGCAGAGATAGCCAACTTCACCGTCAAAAGGCTGATGGTGGACACCGGGAGCTCGGCAGAAGTCTTATTCCTCAGCGCTTTTGAGCAGATGGGGTTGGACAGGAGCCGACTCAGGCCATTGCGTGGTACTTTAGCAGGTTTCACCGGGCAGTCCCACCGAGCCGAAGGAGTCATCAACCTCCCGCTGAAGTTGGAGGATGGGGATAAGTGGGTGTCGATGCAGGCCAACTTCATTGTAATGAATTGTAACTCCACCTACAACGGGATCTTAGGTCGGGTGGTGCTTAATCATTTCAGGGCCGTCCCCTCAACGTACCACCAGGCCCTGAAGTTCCCGACCCCGGCTGGGGTAGCCACCATTCGCGGAGCCCAGCTCTCAGCTCGGGAGTGTTATGAGAACTCACTCTGACCCAAATATCAAATCGGCTGGGGACCGGATCTGCCCGAAGAAAAGAGAGAGGCTAAGAGAGGAAGCCCGGCTGAGGACCTTCAGGATGTGGAGATCTCCAATGAAACAAAGAGAGCAAAGATTGGGAGTGAACTATCTGCCAACCTCAAGAAAGGTATAAGCCAATTTCTTTTAAAGAATGAGCATGTATTTGCCTGGTCTGCTTCTGACATAACAGGAATTGACCCGAATGTGATTGAGCATCACCTGAATGCCGACCCAAATCACTATCTAGTAAAACAAAAGCGCCGGCACTTTCATTATGATAAGCAACAAATCATAGCGGAAGAAGTGGACAAGTTGGTGGACGCCGGCCACATAAAGGAAATACAGTACCCAACCTGGCTGTCCAATGTGGTGCTGGTGACGAAGTCCTCGGGTGGATGGAGACTATGTATTGATTTCACCGACCTCAACAAAGCTTGCCCCAAGGACTGCTTCCCCCTACCACGGATTGACCAAATGGTGGATGCCACCTCCGGATTCGAGCTGCTCTCCTTCATGGATGCCTTCAAAGGTTATAATCAAATCAAGATGGCTCCCGGGGACAAGGAGAAGACTGCCTTCACCACCGATAAAAGACTCTACTACTATGAGGTCATGCCCTTTGACCTCAAGAATGCTGGAGCCACATACACTCGGATGGTGAACAAGGTCTTTAAGAACCAGATTGGCCGGAATATGGAAATCTATGTAGACGACATGTTGGTCAAGAGCAGGAGGGCGGAAGACCATATAACCGACCTGGTTGAGGCCTTCGCCGTAATAGAGCACTTTGGGATAAAATTGAACCCGAAAAAGTGCGCATTCGGCGTCAAAGCAGGCAAGTTCCTGGGCTTCATGGTCACAGCCCGCGGAATAGAGGCCAACCCGGAGAAAGTCCAGGCGATACTAGACCTGGCGCCCCCGACCTGCGTGAAGAACGTCCAGGTGTTGGCAGGCAAAGTCGCAGCACTAAGCAGATTCATGTCCAGGTCGGCTGACAAGTGCGCTCCTCTATTCAAAATATTGAGGAACCCTAAGAACTTTGAATGGACTGAGGAATGCCAAAACGTCTTCCAAGAGCTGAAAAGGTACATAGCCTCGCCACCTCTGTTATCCCGACCTGAGGTGGGGGAGGAGCTAGTAGTATACTTGGCATGCTCGGGAACAGCGGTGGCGGCGGCGCTAGTCCGAGAAGAAGGTAAGGAACAGAAGTCGGTCTACTATGTTAGTAAAACCTTGCAGGGAGCCGAGGCGAGATACTCCTCCTTGGAAAAACTCGCCCTCGCGCTCATCACAGCGGCTAGAAAGTTGAAGCCATACTTTGATGCTCATCCGATTAAAGTCATGACTGATGCTCCGCTCAAATCCATCATGCACAAGCCAGAGGCATCGGGCAGGCTACTGAAATGGGCGGTTGAGCTGAGTCAATTCGACATCACCTACCAGCCCAGGACAGCCATCAAAGCCTAAGCCATTGCTGACTTTGTCGTAGAATGCACTGGCCGAGCAGAGTATGACCCGGAGGACGTGTGGAAAGTCCATGTGGATGGGGCCTCAGGGAAGTCTGGGAGCGGAGCTGGGGTGGTCATCCTCGACCCAAACCGGCATGAGCACCAGTACTCCCTCAAGTTCACCTTCTCGGCGTCCAACAATGAAGCAGAATATGAAGCGGTGATTGCAGGGCTAAAAATTGCTGCTCAGCTCGGGGCACAGACAATCGACCTAAGCACCGACTCTCAGTTGGTTTCTAGTCAGATATCAGGGGAGTTCGAAGCCAAGGACAGTGCTATGATAGCCTACCTCAACAGAGTCAAGGATTTGACTTCAACACTCAGAAGGTTCACGATACAGCAGATTCCCAGGGAAGAGAATATGAAGGCTAACGCCCTATCCAGGCTAGCCTTGGGCGAAAGCCGACCTGCCCTTGTCCACGTGGAAGAAGTATCTGAACCTAGTATCTAGTTGGGGGTACAAGTTGTAGCCGAGCTCAACTTAAATCCAGATTGGACCAAACCAATCATGGACTACTTGGAAGGGGGTACGGCCCCAGAGGATGAAAAAGCTACTCGGAAGCTCGTGAAGCAGGCCTCAAGGTGTGTCATAATGGCCGGGCAGCTTTACAAAAGGGCTTACACCTGGCCTCTTTTGAAATGTGTTGGACCCGAAGAAGGAAACTATGTACTCTGGGAGATTCATGAAGGGGTGTGTGGAAACCACTTGGGGGGCAAAGCTTTAGCTCGGAAGGCGTTAAGGCACGGCTATTTTTGGCCAACCTTAGAACAAGATGCCAAAGAGTATGTAAAAAAGTACGACACCTGCCAGAGGTTCGCCAACGTGCAGCGGAAGCCTGCTGTGGACCTCACAGTGATGGTAAGCCCTTGGCCATTCTATCAGTGGAGTCTAGACATCATCGGCCCCTTGCCGACCAGTGTCGGCCAAAAGAAACACGCCTTTGTAGCCGTAGACTATTTCACTAAATGGCCCGAGGCTGAAGGTGTTACCAGAATAACAGAAAAGGCAGCTTGGGATTTCGTATGGAAAAATATCATTTTCCGATTTGGGATACCAAAGGTCATCGTCACCGACCACGGCAAGTAATTCGACAGTGCATACTTTCGAGGCAAATGTACTGAGATTGGGATCGACCTCAGATTCTCGTCTGTTGCTCACCCTCAAAGTAATGGCCAAGTTGAAAGGACTAACCAAAACATTTTGCAGGGTCTGAAAACCAAGTTGGAGGAAGCAGAGGGCCAATGGGCATCAGTTCTCCCAGAAGTGATGTGGGCCCAGCAGACCAACATCAGCTCGGCTACGGGAGAATCGCCCTTCGAACTGACCTTCGGCACTCAAGCGGTGCTGCCAGTGGAGATCGGGTCTCCAACCAGTAGAACCCTCCACCATGACCCAGAAATAAACGGAGCACGAATCCGTGAAGAGCTCGACCTCGCCGAAGAGCTCCGAGCTAAAGCTCAAATCAGAATGCTGGCCAGCAAAGCTGCAATGAAAATAACCTTTTCCAAACAGGTCAAGCCTAAGCCTATTAAGGTCGGCGACCTCGTACTCAGGAAGGCCATCTTTTTACCGCGCTCCACTAACAAGCTTTCCCCGACCTGGGAGGGACCCTACGAAGTCATGAAAGAAGTCCGGCCCGGGACCTTCTACCTTCGAGACAAGAACGGAAAACTGTTAAAAAATGCATAGCATTCAGAACATTTGAAGCGGTATTTTGTCTAAAAACGGCCCCGAGCCAGAATATTCTGTCCACGGCCACAAGCCGTAATATTTTGTAAACGGCCCCGAGCCAAAGTATTATACAAAGGCCCCGGGCCGAAACATTACTTGTACGAATTCAATACAATGCGATTTTGTAAACTAATGCAATTCCCGACTTGGGAATAAGTACACAAACCAATGCAATACCCGACCCGGGGGTAAATGCTGCAACTGTGAAATGACTCGAACTCGAATTAACGCGGTGGCCATGCTTAATCACGAGAAAACGACAAAGTAAACCAACTCGGACTAAGTTCTAGCTCGGGCATGATTGATAACAATTTGATTAGTTTTGCCATTTCGGATTAAGTTCCAACTCGGTGCATTCCAGCCTCAGGTCGGTATATTAGCTTGGGTCTAAACTCGAGCTCAATACTTGTCAACATTAGTTTGACCAATTTTATAACGGACTGACGAGTTCGAATTGGTAACCATTATGAGTTGCCCTTATTATACCAGCTCGGATTAGGATGTTAAATCATTAGTCGCATCCAGCTCGGATTATTACGCCTAAGTTTGTATGGTCCATTAAAATTGGTCCAACCCCACTAACTTGAGGAAAATTTGTGAAAAGAAAAGTACATGTGTACGAACTCAATTAAAACACAAATAAAGCCAAAACAAATATTTCATTAAAACTGGAAAGTGATTACAAAGGCCCAGCTCGGGCAAAATTACAATAGCCCTACTAGGGAAACATTGCTAAATCTATTTTGGCGCGGCAGCGGAGGTGGTGGCCTCAGCTTCATCCCCAACCTGGTCCAGGCCCTTCTGGACAAACTCAGTAACCTCCTTGGCCTGGGATATCAGGTCGGACGGAAGCTCGGGGATTTCCCAGAATTCTGGCGGCGGGACCTCCAAGATCTCGATGTAGTCGTTCTTGGAGGTTGGAAAGAAAGTCTTCGCTCTCTCCCGAGCCGCAACTTGACCTCGGAAGTAGAACTCCATTTTCGCGTACTTCGCCATGGCCCCGCCTTCCGTGGCCAACCAGTCCACCGCCGCGTCGCTGGACTTGAAGGCCTCCACTGCCTTCTCCCCCTGGACGCCGACCCGCTCCGCTAGTTCCTTAAACTTAGCCTCTGCCTCCCCCTTCTCTCGCTTGTAGCGATCGACGTCCTTGGCCGTGGCTTCGCGGCGGTCCTTCTCTAGGTCCAGCTCCTTCCTTAACCGCTCGACCTCTGCCGTATCAGCCCTCTGCCTCTGAGCGGCCTCCTCTCTCACTGTTTCAAGCTCGGCTCGGGCATCCACATACCGTTGCTCGAGCTCAACGCAGTGAGTTTGGGCCTTGATTAAGAAGCTGGGGGCAGAGAGGATGTGGGACTCGACCTGTCCAGCAGAAGGTAAAGCAATTAGCCGAGCTAAGAATGCAACCTTAACATAAGATGGTTAAGGACTTACCGTAACTATGGCCGTCCTCAAGTCCAGCGAGAGTTGCTCAGCTGGGACCGTCGCCAGCTTAGGGTCGCGATCCACCTTGGACACCTTCATGAAGTGCTGGTCGGGAGGGCTCACCTCCGTGGCCTTGCCCTTCCAAGAGTGCTCGGGCCAAGGTCGCTTTCTGCTCTCGGGTCGGGAGGAAGAGCGCTCCGGGATCGCTAGGCCCGACCCCGATTTCTTCGGCAAAGGGGACCCCGAAGCCCCTTTTGAAGAGACCTCGGGACCGACCTCACGCCCTTGGCCGCTGGGGCGCTACCTTTGGCCTTGTCTAGTACCGCCCGGTCCTGACCGAGCAGAAGCATCGCCACTAACTTCACCCTTCCTCCGCACTTGGGCGTATGCAAGCTTCCTCATATCCGCCATATCTGCAAAGAGCAGAGCAAAGGGGTTAAAAATGAGTCGAAACCCAACTAAAAAAGCGAAGCTAATAAACGGGACGGGAGGTCGGACGCCAATCCTGCAAACTGACCCTCTTTCGAGCCAGTCCCGTCATCTCCTTCTGGGTCGGGAATCAGGTGGGGATGATCCCTCGAGAGGTCGGGCTCCCGACCAAACAACTTGGAATCCCAGATTCGCTCCCATTTCAGCACGCTGTCAATGTCTATCAGCATCCCGGGCGCGGGCTTGAGCACTGCAACTTCTCTAAGCTCCTCCTTTGAGAGTTTAGGGTCATCGTTGACGGTTTTCCTCAGGCTCGGGAGCCAGTCCAGCCTACATCCAGGATTCACAGACGACTCCACCCAATAGTAATCATTATGCCAGCCCTTGTTAGAGGAGTGCCACTTGGTAAATACGGAGTGGCCGACCCGAGCTGCGAAGTAGAACCACCCTGGCTGCTTCGGGTTGGGCTTACACACGAAGAAATGCCTGAATCGGTGCAAGGTTGGCTCCACTCCCTTCTCCAAACAGAACACGTAGAAAGCCACCATTATGGCCCAACCATTCGGTGACATCTGACCCGGGCTGAGCTCGAAATGGTTCAGGATTCCAACGATGAAGCCAGGGAGGGGGAGCTGGATGACGTCGAAGGCCAGATCATATATGGTGTAGTGGTCGGCCAAAGGGTCCTCTTCTGCCTCCTCTCGCACCAGTCTGACCCCAATAACTTGGCAGTCGTCGTCGCTCTCCTCGCGGTTAGATTTCCGAACCGGCCCTGAGGACGAGCTGGTGCTCTCTCCACAGCGGATCCTATTCGAGGTGGATGCCGAGCTCGGCGGACTTTCATCTCCACCATAAGACCTTACTTCCATTGCCTGAGAATCTTCTGATTCTGACCTCCCCATCTTGTCTACAGTAAAGACAAATATACAGGAATTACCAAAGGGAGTCAGGACGTACCTAATGCTCTTAACTGCGGAGTGTGGCCGACTAATCTGGTCCAAGCTGAAGAATCCAGAGAATATTCTTTTCGAGCTAGTTGCGTCCGACCACTCTTGCGTCCGACCTGAATTCCTTGAGAAATAGAAAGTGAAGTATGCAGTGAATCTCGGAGGAGGTGGCCCTATTTATAGGCGCCCGTGAAAGTCGCCTCGGGAAGGCCAAACATCGCGTCCCGTCAAACCCGCCAGGTGACGTGGCAGCCATCCGTTGGGCATGCACCGCTGACGTGGTCATCCCTACTCTATCGGGGTCGGGCACCTGCAGCTCGGGGTTAACTCCTATCTCTAGATCTCGCCCACTCGATCTCGACTCGGGGGGGGAGGGGAATTGACGAGGGGTTCCCGAGCTGAGCTAAATGAGCCGACCTTCTGAACAGAGATGGGCTAATCCGCGCTCCGTCAGCAGCTCGTTCAGCTCCATGTCCAACCTAGATGACTGGCCCGACCCCGTTAACCCCGACCTCAGTTCCAGCTGTTCCGATGGGACATAAAGCACTGATGGGACATAAAGCTGCGTCGCATTAAATGCTGTCAGACCCAAACTTAGTATAAATAGAGCTCAACCCTCTTCATTGGGGGGATCTCGTTATTAATTGCTCTCAACTACTTTACCAGCTCGGACATACTAATCGTTCCGACGGCTGAGGGGAAAATTCGGGTCGTTCCCCCGCCTTTTCCTTGCTTTCCTTGTGCAGGACCTACAGCCGACCAAGAAAGTCTAGCTCAGAGGCGGACCAGAGAAGTCCAGCTCAGCGAAAGCAGCTCCCGAGTTCAACTGTGAGACTTTTAACCTCGACAACATCCTTTGGCGAAACCCCATTGCATATAGCAGCAATGCTTGGGCACGTCGAGTTTTGCAAACAACTATTAAGTCGAAAGCCTGGACTAGCTGCAGAGTTTGATTCCAGGAGATCATCACCACTTCGTTTGGCATCAGCAAAAGGGCACGTCGACATTGTCAAAGCTCTTGTTATCTGTCAAACCTGAGATGTACTTTGCTTGCGGGCGATGGAAACAATCCACTTCATGTTGCAGCCTTGAAAGGCAAGGTTAGTGTGTTGAAAGAATTGGTGAAAGCCCAACCTGATGCAGCTCGTGCGAGAGTGGACAGAGGGGAGACCATACTGCACCTGTGTGTACAATATTATGAGATGGATGCTTTGAAGCTCCTAATTGAAGATTTGAATGATCTGGAATTATTGCATGCTAGGGATGATCAGGGGAACACCATATTACATCTTGCTGTGGCTGACAAACAAATTAAGGTACGATATATTAAGTCCCGATCAATTCATCAAACTTCATTTAAAATTAATTGGTAATAAGTGGAGTAATAAAAACAAATTAGGTAAAAACTAGCATACTAGGTCCTTGGTCCATGCATGTCTGAGTCGTAAACCTACAAAATGAACAATTGGAGCTCAATATCGAAGAATAAGTTTCAAAGTTCAAGTTAGTAATTATTAAAAACGAGTTGAAATAATTTAACTCGGGAGCAATCTCAGTACTTGGTATCTTAAGGTTAGATCGTTTAGGAGTGACTTGAGTGATAGGTCGACCTTTGGGTATTATCCTCGATTTAATGTTGGTCGGGCTAGTATGGTTGGGAGATGGGCCTAAACTGCCATAAGCAGGGACGTTGCCCAATCAACTTATTTATTCTACTTTAAAGCTCAGTCTTTATAGCCCATAAATAGTACGGCCCACAACACATCATGGTTTTTTTTTTTTTGGGTCGATCACATCATGGTAACTAATTCTTGATATTTTTATCCTTTTCTTAAATTATTTCAATTCGGTTGTAGCGATTACTGACTTGAGTGCTTGATCTTATCCTATGGAATTGAGCCCGAGTTCTTCACTTTACAAGTTTACAACTTGGATGTGGACGTCTAAAATCAATTGATATAAGGTTGAGTAGTACAAGATCTGATCTTGAATATCCTGATTCATATATGTAGGACAATTGAATTCTCCAACACTCCTTCACGTGTGACCCATAATTAATTGATTGATGTGGTGAAGGAAGCGTGTGGATGGATAACATAAAGCTAAGATCCAACTTTCTTACTATATTAGACAACTAAGATTTCATCCTAAAACTAATTATTATTAGATGTAGTAGTCCAAAATTTTATATATAGTCTTGGATATAATTTATTCATATATAGGACAATTAAATTTTCAATATGTTTTGCCTTTTCAATCTTTTTCTAACATGACAAAACTAATGTAGGATGTCCTCCACGATATACAAATCTAGGGGTTGCGTTAATAAAAAATTGGCAAACCAATTAGCTTCCCTCTTATTTGTCTCAAGGTTGTGGTAGCACTTGTCCATTTCTTCCTCAAAAACTGAAGAATTATTTCACGTTTTTTCGGGTAAAAGCGAAAAATCTCTTTAAATTTTGTCAAAATTATATGTTAGCTCCCATTCTATCATAATAATAATAGAGATGACAATAATAGTAATAATATGGTAGAATATACACTTGTTCTATATCGAAAAATTAGAAATTATAAAATCACTTTATAAGATCATGAGCTACTCCACTTGACACCAATTGGTTTTAAGATGAAAACTCGTAATTCTTAACATGGTATCAGAGTTGGGTTCATGGTCCAGTGTTATTTCATTCGCGTGTGACCCATTTCAAATCAGGTTCACGTGTGTTTAATCTTTCGCATATGTTATGTTCCACACATCTACAATCTTTCACATGTGTCATGTGTCATGCTCCTGCTGGTGTCTGGCAAGACAATAACGAAAGCCATATTGCAGGAAAGTCTGTATTAGCAGATCAAGCTCCAGAAGGTTACAAGAGATTTGTAATTTTCAACACGGTTAGTTTCATCTTATCTCTCAGCATCATACTACTACTCATAAGCGACTTGCATTTCAAGCAAAAGGTGTTTATGTGGATTTTGATGGTGATCATGTAGATATCAGTCTTATCAACTGCAATAACTTATTTAGCTTCCCCGTTGGCCTCCACTCCCCCGGAAGAAGGAAATACACTTGAAAGTTTAGCATCATCTGCTATACTTGGATGGCTTGGCTTGATGGTTCTTCTTGTTCTGGTGCATACTATTCGCCTCATATAGTCGCTAGCTGTTAGGAAAGTTGGGAGATGCTTCATAGGAGAAAGGAGACGATCGAGTTCACCGAACCTGAATAGCAGCGTTGTCTGATACATCATCGGAACTCATTTGTTGTTCTTGATAAGTAACCACCTCATAATACAAAGTTATTACGCATTAGCTCCATGGGCGTACGAACCGCAAGTGAATTAATGAAGTGTCAAATAGGGCAAACAGACATGTTTAGTCCCTTATGTTTATTGTATTTGACAAATTTGCTCTTTATCTTAAAAAGTGTTAGTTTTTGGTCCTTCATATATGTCATCGTTAGTCCTTTGGCCTTTTACCGTCTGACGATTGATAATTTGTTTACATGTTTGATAATAATACTCATGCAAGTGATGTTTGAAATCAACAAAAGGCTAAAGGACTAAAATTGACGCAACTAACATACACGAGATACAAAAAACTAACATCTTTAAATAGATAACCAATTTGTCAAACATAACAAAGATTAAGTACTAAGCTTGTCATTAAGCCCTCCAAATATCTAAAACCCTGAGCCCCACCACCATCATTGACGGAGGCACCTTTACCTTAGGGTGTGCATAGCACACCATGAGTTGGGGAAAATAATAGTTTTTTTTAGTGTTAAAACAATGATAAATATGAAAAGTAAAAGTGACAGGAGGTAGAAAAGTGATGGAATGTGCCTTTTTTTACTTTTTTACCAACAATTTTTTAAAAAAATATATTTCTCTTGTTTTCTCACATTGAGAATAATCAGAACTTCCTTTTGTACTTGTATTTATCACCTATGGAACAAGAGGAAAAATAGTCTATGGCAATGGCACTGCTACTGAGGAATATGTTCTTTCAAGAATTATTGCAGATGTTAAAACACAAAAGAAATATGTAGATAGCCTAGATAATAGATTATTTTGCACAGCGAATATGCTTGGATGATCTTCTTTGTAATTGTTCAACATGTTAATAAGGTAGAATGAAAAGAATTACTTATCCAGCAAAAAAATAAATAAATATATATATATATATATATATATACACACACATAATTGTATATTTTGTACATCTGTTAAGTGGAAAGAGTGTGAGAAAATGTGAGAAAATATAGAGAGAAAGTTATAAGAAATAACTAAGCAGTCTTAATCAAATATACGATTGGATGGTGATTTCTTATCCGATAAAGATAAAATTTGGTGAGCAGTTTGCTACCAAATTTCTACAATTAGAACGGTGTAGAATGGATTTGGAGGTCACTAAAGTTCATTTTATGTTGCATGTACAGTAGCTCATTTTCTTGTTATTTTTATATATAGGTTATTGTTTTAATTTATACATGTTATACTTGGAATATTTTTAACCTCAATTTAAAATGACTTTCTAATTTTTTATTTATTGAATAGGGAATGAATTAAAATGTTTCAAAGAAAATTAATTTCTGAGCAATAATTTACATGTACATCTAACGGAAGGGACTTTTTCTATTTACAATGACTCTAATTATTTATTTTTCTCTCTTCTGTATGTTATGTCATTAATATATTGAAGGGGAGTCATACCTTGAAGACTCCATATTATATGTTATTAAACAAAAGAAACATTACATACCTCTTTGTTCCGAATTACAGAGTCAAGTTTTTTTGTTTCACCATGTCAAAATCCACTTACGAGAAGTGAGTTTCTGATTCACAATCTAAGAGCCTTAATCTTTTCATTTATGTTGTGCTCTTAGAGAAGAAGAAAAAAATCAAAGATGAGGAGAAGTTTATTTCTGCAAAAAAAACCACCTCTATTCAACTTCCATTTTTTTCTTTTATAAGCCATTTTGAATTTAAAACTAGAAAAATTGTCTCTGGCAGTTTTTTTTTCTCTGGATCAGAAAGGGAAATGATAAGAATGGGATTCGGGTCGGGTCGACCCATCATGGGCGCCCACCCGATCGAATTTTTTTTCATCTCCCACTCGCACATGATGGGTTTGACCCCATTCCCACATTATATGGCTCAAGTTTCTTTTTCTCATCTCAACGAACCTATAGAATCTATCATACTTGGCAAATAGATCATGCGACCAGCAAGCATATGAGCATTGATTGCCACAGACCTATTAAGATATATGGCTACTTGAATGATTCACATTTCTTTCATATCTTGCGGTACCCCAGACTAAAATTGTAATATCAATATTATAAGTAACTATAATCCCTTATTTAAATATCACTTTATCTCTGTGATATTAAGATTTCACTTATATAATAACATGTGTCTCATTATCATGTTCTAGTCTTCGTTCACTAACATGATTGGTCGACCTATGAGTACACATACTTTGATATTCAATTTAATCTTCCTTTTATACTTGAATCTTTCTATAATAACTTGGTCGCTTTCTTAGATATGTCTCGTTAGGTTGAATCGTTCATGACCATCGATAACATACTAAAGTAGTAGTCACCAAATTATAATATTAAGAAGCAGTTAAAAGTACCAAGGGTACTTTTTGAAGTTGTTCCAACTTTATAAGATCTCACATAGTGAAGAAACAGGGATCAATTCTTCACTCCTTTATAGGCCAAATTCTGTACACGCGGTATGACTCACGTGTTACGATGTATTTATATAATTCATCTTATGTCTTGTAATCATTAATACCGTACAGATGTATTATTAGACAATCCTCATTGTCTAAAATGAATCCTTCAATTGATCAACCTCTTTTAAATCAATTAAGAATTTCACATATGGCTTTAATAGACTAAGTAGATGGTGGGTATCTACTTTGATCATAAGTTAAATGCCACATGTCATAAACATGTTTGTGATCTCATCTTAACCTTTTGTTAAGGCGACTATTTAACTCAAGTTCTCTTCATAAAAGGGTTCTTCACTTTCTTGAGTTAGTCTCATCTTTACACATATTTCGTGCCAAAGGCGATTGCCCGTGTGAGTAAGCCAATCAAAGTCTACCAGACATACATTTTTACCCATATATACACAATTGCAAATATCATTGAATTAAAAAAAATTATTACTCATACTAATAATAAAATATGAGTTATGCACATTACTTTGCAATATTCACATACTAAATCTTACGCAATCTTATAGATCTAACATGATCTAAAAATACATCCCTTGCAATGGGCTTTGTAAAAGGATCTGCAAGCATATTGCGTGTAGGTATGTACTGCAAAGTCACCTTCTTTTGTGCAATAATGTCTCTCACAAAGTTGTACTTTATATCTATATGTTTGGTTTTACTGTGATATTTTGGGTCCTTCATATAGGCCATTGCCGCTTGACTATCATAGTATATCGTAATAGGACTCCCACTGTCACTTGAGAATCCTAAATGTTCTAAGAACCTTTTTCAACCAAACAGCTTCTTGAACTGTAGCAGAACAAGCTACAAATTCAGCTTCTATAGTGGACAAAGCAACACAGGTTTGTTTCTTGCTACTCCAAGATATATCACAATTATTTAGCAAGAATACATAACCTGAAGTAGATTTACACCCATCCATGTCGCCGGCCTAATCAGCATCAGTATACCCTTCTAGGCGTAAATTTGATCCTTGAAAGCAGAGAGCATAATCCTTAGTGCTCTTCAGGTACCTTAATATTCTTTTTACATCTTTCCAATGCTCTTGTCCAGGATTCGATTGAAAACGGCTAACTAAACCTACTGCATAACAAATGTCTGGTCTAGTACATATCATGACATACACAAGACTACCAATGGTACTGGAATACGGTGTTGTTGACATTACCTTTTCTTCTGAAGTTCTTGGACATATGCTGAGATTCAAATTTGTGTCTTTAGCTATTAGAGTGTCAATGCCATTACAATTGGTCATACGAAAATGCTCAAGTATCTTCTTGATGTAAGGCTCTTGAGATAGAGATAGTAGTCTCTTTGACCTTTCTCTATGAATTTTAACACCAAGAATATAGTTTGTTTCTCCCATTTCTTTCATATCAAATTGAGAAAATAACCATTCCTTATTAGCTTTGACAAATTCTTTGTCATTCCCAACTAATAGGATGTCATCCACATAAAGAGATAAAATTACAAATTTACCTTTGGAACGCTTAACTTAGACACAGTGATCTTCACTTATCATTTCAAAATTGTTTGATGAAATAACTTCATGAAATCTTACATTCCATTGTCTTGAGGCTTGTTTAAGGCCATAGATTGACTTCTTCAATCTACAAACTTTTCTTTCTTGGCCTTTTACAACAAAGCCTGATGGTTGTTCCATGTAAATTTCCTTCTCTAACTCTCCATTGAGAAATGCGGTTTCGACATCCGTTTGGTGCAATTCCAAATCTAATTGCGCTACAATATCAAGGATAAGGCGGATCGAGGTAAATTTTACAACAGGAGAAAAGGTTTCCTCAAAATCAATTCCTTCCTATTGTGTGTAACCTTTTGCTACTAGTCGAGCCTTATACATCTCAATTAAATTGTCAGCCTTTCTTTTGATTTTGAGAACCCATTTGTTCCTAATTGCTTTATGTCCTTTAAGAAGATCAACCAGTTCCCAGAATCGGTTTTTCTTCATTGACTCCATTTCCTCTTCCATAGCTTTTTTCCATTCTTCCCTAGCAAGACATGAGAGTGCCTCATGTATTGTTCTAGGTTCTTCCTCATCCTGTGGAGTTATCATCAAAACTTCTCCTTTGATTTTAAATCGACAATGAAGAATAATACCTCGACTACTTCTTCTAGGGTGAAGTTCTTGTGATACAAGTTCATTAGATGGCATTAAGTTTTCCTCTAATTCAGGAAGACTTGCCTCTATTTCTTGTGTTTGTGGTACTTCTTCTTGCATCACATAAATTTGTTCATCATTCTCTCTCATCTCTTCTAATTCATATAAGATGAGATCTTTATTGACTTCACCTCTACTAGGAAAATTATTTTCCAAGAATGTGACATCTCGTGATTCAATTTCAGTAAAACCCCCATCACTATGTTCACCAATGAACGCATATCCTTTAGAGTGCTTAAGATATCTAATAAAGATACATTTCTTCCCTCTAGGACCCAATTTTCCAAATTTGTGAGATGGGTCATGAACATAAGCTGCCGACCCCCAGGGCCGTAGGTATGATAGATCAGGTTTCCTACCTGTCCACAATTCATAGGGAGTTGATGGAAGTGACTTTGTGGGTACTCAGTTAAGTATATAGGCAGCAGTAATCAAAGCATCTCCCCAATAAGATATCGGGAGATTAGCCTATGCCATCATAGACCTAACCATTTCTAAGAGGGTCCTATTTCTCCTCTCGGCCACTCCATTTTGTTGTGGTGTTCTAGGAATTGTAAGTTGCCTCACTATTCTTTTTTTATCACACAGTTCTTTGAACTGATCGGATAGGTATTCACACCCTCGGTCTGTCCTTAAGGTTTTTACCTCTCTATCCAACTGATTATCTACTTCATTAACAAATTTTATGAAGCATCTCAGTGCTTCTGATTTGCGAGAGACCAGATAGACATAACTAAAATGCGTGAAATCATCTATGAAAGTGATGAAATAATATTCCCCACGTCTTGTCTGAATACTCATTGGACCACAGATGTCAGAATGAATCAATTGCAACAAATATCCAGCTCTTTTAGCCTTTCCAAAAGGCTTTCTCGTTGTCTTACCTGCTAGACAGTATTCACAAGTTGGCAAGTTAATCTTCGCAAGAGAACCTAAATGGTTCTCATTTGCTAAACGATTCATTCGTTCTTGGCTAATATGACCTAACCTAGCATGCCATACATTTTCTTCCATATCAACATTGTTAGAAGAAGCATTTATAAGAAAGCAACTACTATTATAATAAGTATTAATAGAGTTAATGTCATCTAGTACCATAAATCCATTACACATAAATCCAAATCCATAATAAACAGTGTCATAATATATACTACTTGTTGTCATGAAACATCATACTAAATCCTAGTCCAAGAAGAACTGTGACCGAGACCAATTTCCGCCAAATATCAGGTGCATATAAAACGTCATGCATGTCACGCCCCAACTCGACCCCACCTACAATCAGTCAGGACGCAACGGAATTTCGGCAGTATAACGACAGTAATTAAAACACTGAGTCTCTAAACCAACCTCTTAAGATACATACAACCAAACTCCACAAACCATTCAACAATCAACTCCTCAATTAAAACTAACAACATACAACATAACTATATTATACACTAATCATTCTTCAACATTCCAATCACAGTTATATGCCTCCGTTCTAACATAATACATTTACTATATAACATACATTCCCAAAATAGATTATAACCAATCTAGCAACCTAATCATGTTCCAAAACAAGACTACTAAGCTAGCAACATTTAATTCATTATCTTTACAACATCTCATACATCATAAACTTCTAAGTAAATACAAAACATCTAGTTTTAATATACAAGATAACAAAAGAGAACTACATCTCAGATATCAATGACAAGACTTTGGCACATAGGACCTGTCCACATAAAGCACATTCTCAGCTTCTGGAGGCACGTACCCGTAATCTTTCTCAATAACACCTGTATGCATGCAATAATAGAGAGTGAGCTTATATAAACAAGCTCAGTGAGGATTCGATAGATCTCTAACAGTATTTACTATACTCCTTGGAAATGATCCTTTGAGCAGTAAACACACAATAAAACATCAATAACAATATTGTACATAACTATAATGACCAATCAATAAAGGATACTCTAGTTGGTGTAGCTCCAAACGTCATCACGATCTCAACCATTCTTCTTGTAACTCCCCATTACTCACGCACCCGAGGTACCTCACTAGCCTCGCCCTCCATGACACCTCTGTCATGCGAGCTGGAGGTAGTCTCTGGTAGTCATGCCGTTATCAACCCGACAGCCCGATGCTGCCCGAGAGGTGGCACACACATACCAAGACTCAGCAATAATAATAAACATCATTCACAGGAGGACAATCTAGAAGAATTGCCTAGCTCCCGGTTCATCAATCATCAATCAATAATCATCAATTATCATCAATATAACATCAAGTAATCAATTAAACAACAAACAACTAAGTTAGATGACAAAGTAGGCCATCCAACTTAACATGCATTAAACACGTAATCTAACCCTAGTCTAACCATCAACAACTCACAATTCAATCACTCAAATACCACCTAATCAACTAAGGCTCAATTCAATAATTTAAAGAAAGACAACCTAAACTCCAAATAATCATATCTTACATTCTACTAATCCAAACAACTCCAAATCAGTTTCTAACACTCACCCATTCAATCAACTACATTAGCCCTCTCGGAAACCAACCAAGACAAATCAAAATCAAGCCCAACAACCCTAAAACCTCAATGCACCGAGGCTGAAATTTCTGAATTTTCACACAAACATCGCAATTGAAAATTCAGCATTATAACAGCGTTACCACGTAATTAACAAATTTTTAGAAATCGACGGCAATCGATTCCAACCACAACAACTCAAGATATTAATCAAATGGCCAATCTATCAACTTTAAATACCCGAAAATAAATAATTTTACTACAATGGTTCAAATATCGTAGTAATACACATAAACGATCCCTAGCATGCACTGAGCAATAATATAACTTCAAATTAATATTCTAACGGTTCAAAATGCAATTACAAGCAAAAATATAAAATATGACTTTTGAGATCTAGAATTTTTCTCTCACCTTTGATGTGTTTTGAAGCAAGAAATGTGTAGAATGGATGCCCAACAAGTGAAATCAAGCTTTGAATGAAGTGATTTGGACTTGAATTGCAAAATCTATGTGAAAAATACTTTGAAAAACCTTGAAAACGCATTCTTTCTTCTCCCTCTTGGATTTTCGGTAATGTGTATGTAAAATGAGTGTGTTTTGTGAGCTTTTAATGTATGTTGATGATATATTAAGCAAAGGCCAAACAAATAAAAGAAAGTCAAAGGTGGAAACTAATTATTTTTAGTATTTTCTTGTCTTTTAATTCATTTTCTTGACTACTCTTGCTCAAATTAATTATGCAACACCTAAACTATCTCAAGTAGGTTTTTTTTAAGGGACAAAGAGCTTTACATTCAAACAATTTCACCCGAGTCGGTTTAAAACTCGATTTTCTACAAAAGAAGGTGAAAAGTCATATTATTTATTTTCAAATGTCTTTTGAACTCACAATTAATCTAAAATCATTTAATACGACATATAAATACATTTATATTAATATATACTAGGTCAATGGAAGTCAATGCAAGAATCGGGTTTAGAAGAAATTACTATTTGGCTCAAAAACGCTACTTTTCGCCCGAAAAGTCTATTTAAATTACTATTCCGTTTCAGAATCAATTTTTATCAAACATGGGTCTATTAATAATAAAAGACTAGGTTTTAAGACTTTTAAAATACCCCTGTAAAAATTTTAGCAGACAGATGTTCAAAATACTATTCACAAAAATTGTCGATAAAATTTCTGATGTCGTTTTTTATGAAAATTTCATGAATGCACACATAGCATGTATTAGGAATACAAATCACATATTTAGCACATTCTAACTCATATAAAACATAAACAGGTCAAATCACGCAAATCGAGACAAAGACACGCAAATCAAGGTAAAGACGAAAACTGGGGTTTCACAATGCAAGTACAAGGTTTGACCTCCTCGCAAGCTCAACTTGCACGTACCAATACCTTTGACTGCAACCTTATTATTGTCACCTACATATATCCATATCGTTCCTGTTGGAATTCGACGGTACTCAACATAGGTCCCTCAGTCTTTAACTACATGATCCGTTGCTCCTGAATCCACAGTCCACAAAGGAGAAGAATCAGTTAGCAACACAGTGCTAGTTACATATACAAAATCATAAGAAGTAGATTGTGCTATCTTCTTGGGCTGGCTACACTCGCGAGCAAAATGACCTAGCTTGTCACAATTGTAGCATTTCATCTTGCTTTTGTCTTTCTTCTTATGACCACGTTTTTCTTTCTTGTTATGATTCTTCTTGTTCTTCTTAGAACGAGACTAATTTCCCTTTCTCTTCCAATTCTTCTTGCGTTTACTGCGCGATCCTTTCTGGGAGCTCAACTCAGCAACATAAGCGTAAGTCGGAGGCTTCACTACCTCTAAGCACTCATCTTCCAGCACCACATGACGAGCAACATCATCAAAAGTCTTGATGTTATCATTGTGGGTCAAATTGACCTTTAGATGTTCCGAGTTATTTGGAAGAGATCGGATCACAGCTTGAACCTATTGTTCATCAGTTAGGATATGACTAGCAGTCTTGAGTTCCCTAATCATGTTGGATATCTCTCTCAGATGTTGCTGCATGTTATAATCAAGTTTCTTCTTGTAGGTATCAAACTTTATTGTAAGCTGATACAGCTTTGTCACAATAGTACTCCTAAACTTCTCCTTAAAAGCGTTCCACATTTCATAAGCAGTGGGGTACTGCTGATACTCATAGACTAGGTTATCATGCATGGAACTTATCAGTATTCCCCTAGTAGTGAAGTCTTTCTTTTTCCATGCTTGATAAGCTTCCATGTTTCTCATATGCTGAGCTGTGGTGCCTTCCTCAGGCTCAGGCATGACATTGTTAACAGCCTCAAGTGTCTCTTGTTCCTCAAGTACATACTGTATCTTGAGTTTCCATAGGTTATAGTTATCACCATTCACCTTAAAAATAATGGTTTTCGTAGCCATTTTCTAGCATTTGTAGAGACTATAATTAGTACATTATATATTCAATGATAAACTATTGTTAATTAATGCAAATCGAATTAATAAGAATCAAACAAAATGAGTGAAAGAGAAAGTTCATTAAGTTCCCAATCATAGTTCACTGTACTTTTGCCTTTAATTTTATTAATTCAATTTCATTAACGCAATATAAAGTTCTATTTCAATATAGAACTCCTACTATTTCAATAGTTCCAAAGATAATATAAATATACTTGTAAAAACAAATAAAAATATAAAAATATTCATAATGTACCAATATACAAACGATAATCATTCATCATCACTATTTCTATACCCAGTATCAATTACATTTCGATACTTGGACTTTCTAGGAATAGACTCCTCAAACTTCATCTTTCTAAAAAGAAAGACAAGGTCATAGTTTAATAACCTAGGAGTGATAGATGGTGACATATTATTACGTAGGTCAGAACTAACTGGCAATCTAGTGGTTCTACTAAGATTGTTCCATATGTTAGATTCTATAAAGACATATACAAGTGATTCATATGATCTGCACACTCCATTAACCTCATCATCAAAAGGTGCCTTTAGATTCCAAAAACTAAGGAGTGTTCGGGCTAAACTACTAGGAAGGGATTTATATAGAGCAATGAATTTTTCTTTTTCACTCATAATATAACCCCCAAAATATAATCTCCTGAATCAACTCATTCACTATTCTAACATGCTCAATCAAGGTGTGTCTTGCATTTTAAATTCTTCAAGTCTATCTTTCAATTCCCTAAGTCTTCGCTTTTGGTCTTTCGATCTCGGAATGATAGGAGTACGCACAACCCTCGGTGTCCCAGGAATCCATTGATTCCTATGAAGCTTTCTGTATTTATTCACAATTGCAATTCTACTTGCACGTGACCCGTATAGCTTCGTACTCTGCATCTTCCTTAAATGTGTTTATTTCCTTAAACACAAATTAAGGAAAAATATCCAAAAGTTAGGGAATTGAAACACCTTGCCATTATTAATTAATTGACATCCAAAGAAATATTAATTATTTGTTACATTCAAATCAAATAATACACTTGGCTTAGTGGTAGAAGAGTTTTTATTGTATGTAGGAGGTCAAGGGTTCAAAACCTTTGTCATGCAATTTTGCCTTTTATTTATTTATAAATCATAACAGTATGAAAGTTTACCAATCCAAACACAAGTTTCAGTCTAGCCTAGTGGTTTGGTCACATGATGTAGCCCTTGGAGGTTGAGGGTTTGAAACCCAGTGGAAACAAACTTCTTAATTTTTTCTGTTACGCATAAATTTTATCAAATCTCTATAAATAAAGTAACACTACAACAAAACATCAAAGTTGGTCTGGTGGTAGAGGACTTGTACATATGATTAATAGATTGCGAGTTATCGCGAGTTCAACTCTCAGCGGAAGCAGTATGATTTTCTTTTTAAGCCAAACTCGTAATACAAAAACAACTCTAAAAAGTGTTTCACTCATCATACCAACACATCACATGGCCTGGTGGATAAAATCTGTTACAAGTAATAGTTGGTCATGAGTTCAAACCATAACATCTCTTTTACTTCTGAGACAACATGAATAAATCTATTCTGACACAAATGAAAACAGCATCTAGCCCAACAGTCAAGAGTAATTACTGTCAGTGTGTAGTGCGCGGTTCGAGTCTCCTCACCATAGGCATTTATTAAAAGACATTTTTTTTTAAAACTCTCTTCCATAATAAGCCTCACATGTGGCATAACTTAATTGGTTCGTTCTAATGCATAAAACAACACTGTTTAGTTCATCTTCTTCATCAAGACATGCGAAAATTCCAGATTGCATGTAAAAGTTTTTAAAATCATAACTAATTCATTTTTAGTCCAAAATTCATGAAATTTGGTCCGTTAGATTCACAATCTCAAGGAGAATCTATATTTATGATTAGTTTTTGTATTTACAGCATCTTTTTTAGACCCATAAATCATATATATCAGGCATGTAAACTTGATATTAATAGCATATTAAACAACTAAATAGGCCAATAATGGCTCTGATACCATTTAATAAACAAAAGAAACGTTACATACCTCTTTGTTCCGAATTATAGAGTCAAGTTATTTTGTTTCACCACGTCAAAATCCACTTACGAGAAGTGAGTTTCTGATTCACAATCTAAGAGCCTTAATCTTTTCGTTTATGTTATGTTCTTAGAGAAGAAGAAAAAAATCAGAGATAAGGAGAAGTTTATTTCTGCAAAAAAATCACCTCTATTCAACTTCCACTTTTTTTCTTTTATAAGCCATTTTGAATTTAAAACCAGAAAAAACTGTCTTTGGCAGGTTTTTTTCTCTGGATCAGAAAGGGAAAGGATAAGAATGGGATTCGGGTCGGGTCGACCCATCATCATGGGCCCCCACCCGATCCAATTTTTCTTTCATATGCTTTAGTGCTTATATTTTTTTTGCTAACATGAGTTAACATCCCTACTCAACCAATCCACGAAATATAGACCAGATTAGCCACCACCCACTGATATCGAATGGGACACGCCGGCATCCTCTCATTGCCTTAATGGCTAAAGTGCATTATAAGAGAGGGAGATGCCTTCAAAACTTTTTTTGTACTAATTGATTTAGTAATAATATATTGTGATACGTAATCATCAAAATATAATTTTAGACATAAAATCGACAACTTTTTTATATTTTATATAAAAAATGATACATAAATAAGTGTCGCCAATCTTAGTTACGGACTTCACTATTACAAAATATAGACCGGATTAGCCATCACCCACTGACATCGAATGGGACACACCGGCATCCCCTCGTTGCCTTAATGGCTAAAGTGCATTATAAGAGAGGGAGATGCCTTCAAAACTTTTTTTGTACTAATTGATTTAGTAATAATATATTGTGATACGTAATCATCAAAATATAATTTTAGACATAAAATCGACAACTTTTTTATAATTTATATAAAAAATGATACATAAATAAGTGTTGCCACTCATAGTTACGGACTTCGTTATTATAATACATACCCTTACTCTCAGTATTTGGCTCCGCTAGCTCATTATTATCATCCGTCAGCCAATAGCCACTGCTGATGCCGCCACCACCACCACCAACATATCAACTACAATTCAAATGTCGAATCAAGATCCCCAGTCCCCACATTACCACAAAGTCATGAACTTCATTTTCACCACTTCTTTCAATTGACTCCGAGTCTCCTCCGATAATGACAATAGGTTTGCCATTTTATGCTTTCTACAGCATTGTGCAGACCTCAATCTAGAAAGTCTCACTGTATATCTCAGTGTAAAAGGTTGCCACCCATTAAGGGAAAAAGAAGAAAAGAGATAAGATTTAAGTGTGCCAGAAGAGATGGAGAGAGTGGTGAAGGGACTATATGAAGCAGCAGTAGAAAGGAGTGTAACTTCCTTGATCAATTTGCTAGAAAAAGATGCAATAATTCTTGAAAGATGCATGGCCACATCCTTTGGGAGACTCCATTGCATATAGCAGCAATGCTTGGGCACGTTGAATTTTGCTTAGAACTATTAAGTCGAAAGCTTGAGCTAGCTGCAGAGTTTGATTCCAGGAGATCATCACCACTTCATTTGGCATCAGCAAAACAGCATATTGATGTTGTGAAAGCATTAGTATCTGTCAAACCCAAGATGTGCTCTGCTTGCGATCGCGATGGAAACAATCCACTTCATGTTGCAGCCATGAAAGACAAGGTTAGTGTGTTGAAAGAATTGGTGAAAGCCCAACCTGATGCAGCTCGTGCTCGAGTGGATCGAGGAGAGACCATATTGCACCTGTGTGTACAACATTATCAGATGGATGCTTTGAAGCTCCTTGTTGAAGGTTTGAATGATGAGGAATTATTGAATGCTAGGGATGATGAAGGGAACACCATATTACATCTTGCTGTGGCTGACAAACAAATTGAGGTACGATTTAAGTCCCGATTACTCCACCAAAAGCTTCAAATTTCCAAAGAGAGATTAGTTCTTGAAACTTGTTTTTGGATTTATAACGTAGCCTTCACTCTTTGTGTACTCTCTCATATGCACTAACAAGTTTTAAATTAGATTGTTTCATTTTCCTTTTTTGGGTAAAAGCAAAAAAGAAAATACGTGTTAGGTTAATCATAATCTAATAATATCTTAATTTATAAGAATATTATAATAGTTTAAAAATATCATAATTTAGATAAATATAACAAAAAATCTTGCATTGTTACCAAACAAAGGGGCCGTGAACAAGATCTTTATAATCATAAAACATTACGAAAATGTGAAATTTTCACAATATTACAAGATTTACCATTCTTACATTTATATATATATATATATTATTACTATTTTTCATTTTTCATTTTTAATTTAAAACCTTTTCACTAGCTTTATGTTTTTTATTTATTTTTTTTCATTGTTATGGAAATATTCTATTTTTTTTAATATTAGTATTCTATTTTGTGAGTCCTATAAACAAACATAAAATAAGTATAACTCAATTTATTATATTAAATTGCGATTAAAAAATATTAAATCCTTAAGCATAACTAAAAATAATTAGTATTACAAAGTACAATTAGAAAAACTTAAGACCCTAAGTGTAATTAAGAAACAAAATTATACTAAACTACAATTACTTAACACTAATCTACACTAGCTATATATATTATAAACTTTTAGCTAGAACATCGGGAATGGGATAGGGGATGCAATAAGGGAATTTAAAGATCTCCTAAAAAATAGAGGCATTGTTAAGAATATAATAATAGTTTAATAATATCATAATTTAGATAAATATAACAAAAAATCTTGCATTGTTACCAAACAAAGGGGTAGTGAACAAGATCTTTATAATCATAAAACATTACAAAATGTGAAATTTTTACAGTATTACAAGATTTACCATTCTTCTCCCAAACTGAACAATGTTTAGTATCCTTCCTATGCTAGATCCAACATCTTCCTTATCATTTTTTTCCTTGCATGTAGGAGATTTGGAGCACTTTTGTACATTTAGGGATCCCATATTTCAATTTTACTCTAGTAATTTTTTTCTACTTTTATTCAATCTCTTATTTTAGAAAATCTCTATTTTAATTTCACTCTAAGAGCTTCCCTATTTCAAGGATACTCTATTTTTTGTTTTACTCTAATATCTCCTCTTATTTGAATTAAACATATTATTTTAATATTTATTAATTTATATTGTTCATTTTTCATGATGATATTCCATTTTAATTGCTAATATATATGTGTGTGTGTATATATATATTTATTAATATTATTTTTCATTTTACTTTTTTAATTTAAAACCTTTTCACTAGTTTTATTTGTTCTATTCATATTTGCTCATTGTTATGGAAATATTATATTTTTATTGATATTAATATTCTATTTTGTGAGTCCATCTCTAAACAAACATAAAAAAAATTAGTATAACACAATTAACATATAAATAATTTAATAACAAATACTAATTAAAACTTAACTATAATTAGTATATTAATTGCAATTAAAAAGTATTAAATCCTTATGTATAACTAAAAATAATTAGTATTACAAAGTACAATTAGAAAACTTAAGAACCTTATAAGTGTAATTAAGAAAAAAAATTATCCTAAACTACAATTACTTAACACTATATATATATATACATATATATGTATACACACACACACATACATATATATATAGGAAATGGGATAGGGGACGCGATAGGGAATTTAAGGATCTACTAAAACATAGAGTTTCTGTTATTGGAGTTGTTTAGCACCAACAACTCTTCTAAATATAGGAGATTTTGGAATATAAGGGAGCTCTTGGAAAGGGCCTTTTCAAGTTGCTTAATTCTCTTGTCCAATGCATTACACTCCATTTACTATCTTTCAATCGCTCACAGAGATAAAAGTTGCAGGTCATAAGGTATTTGCTTGTCTCAACCTCAATTGATGTGAATGCACAAAACTCCAATGAGTTAACGACGCTAGATATTTTAGCAAAGAGTCGAAGAGATGCGAAAGATTTGGATATTGCAGACTGCCTTCAACAAGTTGGAGCCTAGAAATCAAAAGAAATAGAATCACCACGACCAAATGTTGGAAATCATAATGCGAGAAGTTTGACATCATCCACTTCAAAGAATCGAAACAGGATCAAGGCGAAAAAGATCAAACATGCAACTTCAACTTTAGATTCGCGAGGTCGAAACAGTTGGCAGCACTGTTTTAACAAACAAGATGTTTGGTTGAATAAACCACGCGATACTTTAATGGTTGTAGCATCACTCATTGCAACAATGGCTTTCCAAGCTGGTATAAGCCCACCTGCTGGTGTCTGGCAGGATGATTCCCGAGACCATTCAGCAGGGTACTACTACTCATAAGCGGCTTGCCTTTCAAGCGTAAGGTTTTTATGTGGATTTTGATGCTGATCTTGTGGATTTCGTTGTCATCAACTGCAAAGACTTATGTACTTTCCATCACGGTCTCCACCCCCCGCATGAAAAAGGTTCACGTGCTGCTCTACTTAGAAATATTATACTTGTATGGATTTGCTTGATGGGCCTTCTGGTTCTGGTGCATACAGTTCGCCTCATACTCGTGATTAGTAAGAAAGTTCAGAGATGTTTAACAGGGAAAAGAAGCCGATCAAGTTTAGTGAACCTGAGCACCATGGTCTGATACATTATGGGAAATCCTTTAAGATGTGAAACTGCAACAGTTTATAAGATTGAGCTTGTTTGTTTTGAATGGGAGCTATATAGTATTAGAATTAGAATAATCAATACACAGCTTATGAAGAGCTTATGGTACCACACAAGGTTATGCACCTTGGGAAAGCCACAAGTGATAATTCCGTACATTTCATCCAAGTTTGGAATTCCAGTTTCATCCTCCCAATTCTAAAGAAACTAACACACTCTTAATATATGTGTATGTACTCATGTATGGATCTCATTTGAACTTGCTTACAGTGAAGTCATGTCATATATATATATATATATATATATATATATATATATATTTGTATTTTTTGCATGGATCTTATTTGAACTTGTTTACAATAGAGTCATGCATGTCACACACACACACACACACACACACACATATATATATATATATATATATATTTTTTTTTTTAATTTATTTATTTATTTTTGGGTCGTAGCCACCTACTTTGTGGAAAAGGGGTTCATTATATCCAGTGACAGACCCATGCACCCAAACTCAGGGGTGCACTAGTGTCATGAGAGAAGTTAGAGTATACCATCATACAACAAAATTGTCCAATATAATTAATTTTTTGAAAAAAACCAAAAAAAAAGAAAAAAAAATGTCTATTTTCCAAGTTCAGGGTGTAACGCCCCGACCCCTCACGAGATTGGGCATTCTATTAAACATGCTATACTCAACCTAAATTCAAACCCAGCCACAAAATTTTTTTAAGAAAACGGACGAAGTTTTCCCTATTTGTAGGACTAATCAAAAATCTGCACACAACAAGTATAACCCCATAACAACACCCCACTCTAACCGTCCAATTTTTTCCCAGTCTCAAGGCCATCCGAGCCTTAGACAAAAACATAAACACACGAGCATGCAATGACACAACCTTGGAAATTCTAGGTTACAGGATAGCTTATCATACTACTCTAACTATATTCATAAGCTTTTCTTATATGTTAAGTCCACCTACTCCTCACACAAACATGCAACCAAAAGACAGAAAAGTCTATTTTTAGCTAATACATGCCAGCTACTCTATCAAATCACATAAGTCCTTAATTTAGTTTACAATCCAACAAACCATACAAAAATACATATAAGACTTCAAGGGTCTCAAAACATAACATTAACACATCAAGTCTCATTTTCACAAACAG
Organism: Ehretia macrophylla; assembly: GCA_037974665.1. Lineage (NCBI taxonomy): Eukaryota > Viridiplantae > Streptophyta > Magnoliopsida > Boraginales > Ehretiaceae > Ehretia > Ehretia macrophylla. Next base: position 63,293,050 of record CM075764.1, on the reverse strand, counting down.
CTTCTAACCTCAGCAGGATAAACAACCAACAACACGGCACTCAAGATAGTTGTTCTAGCATCACCTGAAACATGTTAAAACGAGGAATGAGTAACCAAAGTTACTCAGTGAGGGAGGTGATACAGTAAACGGGGGTGTGCTTTCGTGAGATACAACAAGATAATAACATAATTAACACAATAGGACAAGCTAATTGAACAAATATTCAAACACATTTTAAAAGGATACGGTTCATCTTCTTGTCTTCAATCTCGAACCATGAACCATGATATTCGAGCAGCAAATACCGGCAAACCCCTTATTCCTCCAAATGGGGTACTCCATAAGTACCCTGATCCTACAACCCATATCTCCCGAGGTAGGTCCGTATGTCCCAACGAGGTGAACCACACCTCTGGGGTGGGGGAGTATGCCTCAACGAGAAAGGGACTGGGAAACCATGGTAGCCAAGGGAGCACGACAAGCCCGATGTCGCCCGTGTTACTCAACACTACCATGCCCGAAAAGGTTGCGCAATCCCGAAACACGAATTCGAGAATTCACGAAATCTCATGGAATAATCACAAGTAAACACGAGAAATCATAAGACAGCAAGTAAATAGTGCATATAAACCTTATCCATTAAACTAAGTCATACAATCTAGAAGTAATAAAATAAACTAAGATGCACAAAAGAGATGAAGACTCTCTCACCTGGAATTAAGCCAAGTATGCCAGAGAATATTTGAGGTTTACTCCAACCTCTTTGACTTAGCTCAAATGTGCAACCCTAATCTATTCACACAAGTATAACACTTTATCAATTACATATATTAATTTCATTCGAATATCCATATAACTAACTAGAATCAATATAGCTCAATTAATACATGATCTATGTACCTAACTTATCTAGCATTTTACTTTTAGCCAGTAACTCGCGAAATATAGGAACATTACAATTAGTAGGCTATGCATAATTATACTCTAGTTTCAACTAAGGTTTAATTAGTACAATATTCACTAAGTTACCCTAACAAGCATTCTACTGAAATGTTAGTAATCCATGAAGAATAAGAGAGATTTCAACTAGAAGTCACCATTAGAAAAGCTAGACAGGGTCATAGTTGAAACTTTTGCATACAATACAATCAACTTATAAGTTACAGTAATTAGAATATTTAACTCATATACTTTTAATATTCTACATGTTAATTAAGAAGATAGCTCAACAACTTAAATGAGAATGATTCAACCAGCATGCTATAACTAGATGTAACCCGAGCTAGAATTTAGTTTAACTAAAATCAACACATGAGCCTACAGTTACTCATACTATTCCTCATTTTACTTTAGTTAATAACTTGTTCAAGAAACTAGTTCACTCCATATAACAATAAACTAGCTATTAACTCAACTAAAGAAATTCCTCCAAAAAGAATTTATAGATAATAAAGGTTAAGTTACTTTAATGCTTAAATGACACATTCATTCACAATGGCACTATCCAGTCTTTTACTACTTGAATAAACTTCTAATTCATATTCTACTTTACTTACAATAGTTAGTAATATCCCCATGAAGATAGCCCAACATTTGCACATAAGGAAAGAAATGCATTTATCAACTAATAGTTATTTAATAACTAGCATACCATTTTAGCAAAATAACTATACTCCAAGCTAAGATTCTAACATATTACTAGTAGGATCAACTTAAGTTAATTACATTTAACATATAATAAACAACCATCAACTTACAATTAACCTTACATGTAGATTCAAAGAGCATTAAACACATTCTTTCACATAGCTTACTTAACCCTTCTAAGTGATCACTAATTACACATTGATAAAAACAACTAATTCTAGCAATTGAATTGTTTAGTATATATAGAAACATTACCTATCTTTAAAGGTGGCGACCACTACAATTCTGCTAGCATTTCTCATTCACAATCGAATAAAATAGCTTTCAATTTAAATTAACTTTACTAACAATTAGATTTCAATTATAATTCAGAAAAACAACATAACTATCAGAGCCCCATTACATTACTAATCGTACAAGAACACTACACTAAGGTATTGATCGAATACACCCAATTAGAACTGAATTATAACATCACCATAGCAAAATAACAACACAATTCAGATTCTCGCGTAACTAGGCAGTTCCGACACATTTTACCAAAATGATCATAACTTATTCTAGAAAACTCCGATTAATGCACCGTAAAAAGTATTAGAATCTAGACTCGTAAGGCTTTCTAACCGTATATAATTCAACCCCAAATACTTCTCCAATTAATACAGTTTTAAGCCCAAAATTTCCTCATTTTTGTTGGAAAAAAAAAAAAAACTGGACAGCCACAATTGAACACACACACACGTACACATGGTGTAGTTAGTTCATTTACTTGAAATTCCAATGTATATAGTGAGCTCTAACTAAACTCCAATCTTGTATATTTATGAACATACATGCTAGCTAATTTCTTCTTGAGCTCCCACAATCTTCTTACAAGCATTCTTTCAAATATTAAACATGCAATATCTATTATCTCCCACTTCTAACACAACAACAACCACAACACTAGAATTCTCATTTAACTAGCAATCAACACCAAAATACCACATTGTTAACATAACACCTAATAAATCATATTGAATGTCTTATAATCATCATTTAACTCTAATATACACATCTACACAATGAGAATCCATAATTTTACTATCTAGCAATCACAATCATTAATGTCAATTACCAATTAGCTAAAACATCTTTCAATTTCTCGCATATGTTTAACTTTATTTGTTCAGTTACCTAGGCTATAGTCCTCCAAATGCTCTGTTATTTATCTATAAACGTATCACTTCAAGTGTAGATGATCTTAGAACCAAAAAGAACGCAATTCCGATCTAAATTCCTCAAGATACAACCATTTTCGTATGACTGCGCATAACTGCCCTGCTGCAACGATTTTCCCAGACACATTTCATAAATGGCTAAATCAGACGGTCAAAACGTTAGAATTATCCATATCTCTAGAAATCAACATTTGCTCTAAACTTCCTAATCTAGTTGGCAAAAAAATTTTGTTAAGTTTCAAGCATGTTTACTAGGTCAAAAGAGCTTCGAGAGACAAGGCTAGTGGATTGTCCGAATTTGCACTTTGTTGTCTTCTTTCATTTTAGCTAACTTTGCACTTAGGTTTAGCATAGACAACACTTATACACTTCATTGAGGCCTTTTATCAAACATCTAGTCTTCATCTATGATCATCAACTAGCAAAGCAACAACACCAATGAAACTACTTGCAACATTTATCAAATATACAAAAGAGAATTCCTACAACACAATACATGCTAGAATTCATCTTCTCATGCATTTATAAGCTCATCAATCATTTAACTACTTCCCAATAACTTTGATAGGAGAAAAAAATAGGAATAATAATGCACAAAAGATGAATCTCTCACCTTAGAAGTAGCTAGAGATGCAAGAGAAGCTAAAACAAGGCTCAACTCTTCTTCTTCCTTTTTTCTTTTCCTCTTTTTCCTATATTTTCTTCTCTTCTTGTGTGTGTGTATATTTTTCAGCATGTATTAGTGTATGTGTGTGTGTGTGTGTGTGTGTATGTGTCGTTTGTGTGGTGTATCTGTTTATGTGTTTGTGTGAGTATGAGTGTGTATATAATATGTATGTGTATGTATATATAATAAAAGATATATAAACCTAATGACTAACTTGTCCCTAGCTAAATACTTATCTTTTAGTTTTCCATTTAGTTAGGTTCTAACTAGTTTAGTTGCTAATTTTAGTAGTATTTAATTATTTCCTACGATAATTAAAATACATAAGTACACGTAAAACGATGAAAGTACACATAAACGAATCAAATGCACATAAATCAAGAAATATGTCAATTAATGCATACAAATATATTCAAATTAATAAAATGACTTATATGCTCGGGTCAGGGTGTCACACAGAGGGTGCATGTGCACCTTCTCAACAAAGTGTAAGTCCGCCACTGCTTATGTCAAGGAGGTTGAAGAAGGCCACAAGTGGAAGCAATCGAGACTTGGATCCATTAGAAGAGGCACAACCTCAATTCAAGTCGAGCAGCAATTTTTATACACTCAAAAGGAACCTGTCATCCCCTTAATTGAGAATGAAAGACCAATTGGCTAAGGCCCGTAAATTTGACAAGCCATCTAAGTGGATGACATTAGAAAATTGGGAACCAATGCAAGTAAGATGGCATGACCCAAAGTGGATAGAGAAATCAAAAGCGGCCAAGAAAAATAGGGAGAAAAATCAATCATTACACTACACAGGTGTCACCCCCTTTCATGAGGTTCAAAGAAGGATGGTATGTAACTAAAATTAACTACTTAAATTTAATAGCATAAATTAGTCTATTTTAATATTCTAGTTTTTGAGTAATTACTACTTATGAAGTTAACAATGTAGGCGAAGACAATAAACGCCCCTATCTATAGAGCTGATGTTTTCAAGGTCGCCCACAGTAAAAGGGAGGGTGATGGTATCCAGTACTCTGATCCAAAGGCTGCTGAGACAATAGTAAGTATTTATACAATGTATTACTTTTACTGTCGTTTAATTTTGTTAAATTTATATAATGTATATGTTAAGTTTAAGTTGCTACTTTTTAATTTAAATAAAAAAAAAATTGAATTTCATAAGTCTCTTTTGTAATGTATAGGTGGTTAGGCTTATATATTTCATTATGAAGATTGTATCTTTATGATTATATATGTTGAAGTGGTCGTGACGGACGGCATATCCTTTGGTTGTATGTTGGAGGCCCAGGATTGTGAATTTGGCTTATTTGTGGTTGTATGTTGGTTATTGTGGCTATATGAATTGTTATGCAGGTTATATTTTTATGTTTAGGGCCATATTACAGACGTTATAACGCTAAAATTTTGTCGCGTCTCGACTTGGTTTTATGTAGGGTTGAGTTGGGGCGTGACATTGAGTGGTATAAGAATATTAAATATTTATAAATGTTATTTTTGTAGTCACGATATAAGAAGATACTCCAACAACGTCAACTTGCGACGCAAGAAAACCCCACGGTGCTACCCATTAATCACAATAAGATCTTCTACCAAGCTGTTGGTGGGGCAAAAAAAGGGCGTGTTTATAGACTTAGCTCGCAAGGAGTCCGTATTGGTAGAGAAGTACCCTCTATTCCCACCATCAACACTAGAGTTGGACTCTCACAAGAAGAAGTTGACAAGCGAGTAACTGAAGCAATGGAATCCATGAGGCAACAACTTGATGACCAAGGAAATGCACAGCAAGAGACGCAATGACAAGTGAACGAAGCCATAGAACTCGTGTAGCAATTGCAGCAAGAGATTAATTTGCTAAAAAACCCATGACATTAGCCCGATCAACATGATCAATAGTACATTTAGGATTTGATTTTTTTGGGCAATTTTAGAAACTAATTTCAAATAATATTTTAATATTTTTGTGAATTTAAAAGATGCGTTATGTAAATATTATATATTTTGGATATTTAATTTTACATTTTGTGGTGTAAATTTGTTTAATTTTTTAATTTTTACATTTCATATTATTTTCAGAATAATTGATAATTATTAGGTGACAGAATAGTCACATAAAATTATCCACTATTTTTCGACAAACAAATGGCTACGGAATTGGGAAACGGATTGGTCACTGATATATGGCGACAAATGGCTATGGATTGGCTACAGAAATGTGTCGACAAAAGGCTACGGATTGGCTACTGATATTTGGCGACAATTGGCTACGGATTGGCTACGGACATGTGTCGACAAAAGGCTACGGATTGGCTACGGATATTTGGTGACAATTGGCTACAGATATTTGCCGACAATTGGCTACGATACCAATCCGTAGCGTGGGCGACAGCCGATTTACGACCGAAACGGCTTCGAATTTGCTACGGACTTTAATAATTAATAAAAAAAAATCAAAATTTTAGTTGGCTACGGATGGGCTACGGCTATTTTGCTACGGAAGTTATAAAAAATAAATAAAAATTAATTTCAGGAATTGACTACGGATGGGCTACGGAATATCAATTTGGCTACAGGCCTTTTAACTACAGACGGAATTCTATAGCCTAGCTGTCGCCCATCCCAATTTGGCTACTACTAGGCTACGGATTTTGGTCGTCGCCCCAGCCTGTTTTTCTTGTAGTATATGCATAGTTGTAGGTTTTTGTATTGCATTATGGTAGAGTCAAGCTGTTGGAAGGCATTTATTAGGTCAACTCGAATAGCTTTTTTGTTTTTTTGTTTTTACATTTAGGGCATTTGAACCATTTTCCCTATTTTTACATATTTTTTATTTCAGTATCACTCCAATAACTCTCCTATTTTTAACTAATCCTTTATTTTATGTAAATTATTAGTTTTACTCCAACAACTTTCCTATTTTTAACTTTCTCATATAATCTAATTCTTGGTGGTATGGGGGATGGGAGGGGAAGCAAATATGCTCCCCCAATTTCCATACTAAGCTAAAACATTTTTCACCATTTACCTTTGTTATGGAGGAGGAATTGGAGACGACCGTGGAGGATTGCGTGTTTGCTTGTAGTTCTTTGGGTTTTTCTTTTGTTATCACTTGAAAAAGTGTCTCCTACTTTTTCTCTTTATAAGTGAAGATTTAATGATTATTATTATTTTAGTGGTTGGAGGCATTAGTCAATGACAAAATACACCAAGAATATGATATGTAATTTTGTCATTTTGATTCAATTGGCATAGTTCAATAACGTATAGCAAACATTTGAGTGGAATCAGACTTATACATTTTTCTTTTGGGTCAAGAATCAGATTTATATATCATAGTTAACTTTTTTCACTTCTCATTCGATGTTCATACCAAACGTGAGAAATAAAATGATCGTTCCTGTTCTGTTCTCATTTTGACCCTATTTGACAGTCCACTTCTCATAAATTAAATCAAATTATATTAGGTCTTGCTTTACCAAGTGAAGTGACTATATAAATTTTATAATGTTACTCATTCCTATTAAGTAGTGTATCTTTTATAAATTTTATTATACACAAGATTTAGTTTAAAATTCTTAATTTATCTCTCTTACAATGTACTACATTTATATTTTTATATATTTTAATAAATACATCGACCCAATCACCTTTTATTATATTTAAATAATCTCAAATTATTCTTCTACCGCCCCACTTTCCATACTAAGCTAAAACTATTTTTTTTTATTCAAGAAAAATCTAAATCATACAACATAAATTAAAAATATCATTTATGAGATTGATCTCACAATCTCTCATACTTATAACAAAAAACATACGACTAGACCAAATATCTGTTGGTGCTAAAACCATTCTTCCATTTCTCACTCCCCACTTTCCATACTAAGCTAAAACCATTCTTCCATTTTTTTCTCGTTCTGAACATATTCCAGGGTCTATTAATTCCATTATATCCTAACCTACAATCATTCCAACACATAACACGCAAACCAAATATAGCAATCCGACAATGATTTCCACATAGTATAGTGTGCTCCATGTGGTCATTCATGCATAAACCACAAAAGTTCACTTCAATTCGTAAGTGGACCTATACACTCATCACGCTACCTCTATTGGTGCGGTGCACCTCACTAATATCTAATGTCTTTGTTTCAATTGATTCCGATAGTGATGCTAGTCTTGTTTTTTAATGCTTTTATTTAACACAATAAATAAAATACGATAAATTCTTCTTTAATCGTTTAAATAATCAGAGCTTACGTATACCGAAAAATTTTCAATTTAAAACTCACTATCGACACCCATTTATAAAATTACATCTAATATACTTATTCGTAAAGGACATATTCAGACATTTTACGAGAACATTCTCTCCTTATATATCTCAATATAAAGTAAGCCACACCTCTCAAAGGGGAAAAAAGAAAAAAGGAAATCAAGGATCAAGTGTGCCTGGATAAATGGAGAAAGTGATGAAAGGGCTATATGAAGCAGCAGTAGAGGGCAATGTAACTTTCTTGATCAATTTGCTACAAGATGATGCACTTATTCTTGAAAGATGCATGGTTACATCCTTTGGAGAAACCCCATTGCATATAGCAGCAATGCTTGGGCACGTTGAATTTTGCTTAGAACTATTAAGACTAAAGCCTGAACTAGCTACAGAGTTTGATTCCAGGAAATCATCACCACTTCATTTGGCATCAGCAAAAGGACACGTCGACATTGTCAAAGCTTTGTTATCTATCAAACCTGAGATGTGTTTTACTTGCGATGGCGATGGAAACAATCCACTTCATGTTGCAGCCATGAAAGACAAGGTTGGTGTGTTGAAAGAATTGGTGAAAGCCCAACTTGATGCAGCTCGTGCGAGAGTGGACAGAGGGAAGATCATACTGCACCTGTACATGTACAATATTATCAGATGGATGCTTTGAAGCTCCTAATTGAAGATTTGGATGATCAGGAATTATTGAATGCTAGGGATGATCAGGGGAACACCATATTACATCTTGTTGTGGCTGACAAACAAATTAAGGTACGATATATTATGCCCCATCAATTCATCAAACTTCGTTTAAAACTAATATTTGGTACTGGGCAGTACAAAATTTTATATAACATAGTAATAAGTTAAAACTAGTATACTAGGTCCTTGATCCACGTCAGAGTTGTAAACCTGCAAAATAGGTGGCAATGAGTTTTAAATTTAGGACTTTTTGATACTTAAACTCTAAGATAACGATTGGTACACTGGAATGAATTTCGACAAGAATGGAATTGGCCAAGGACTGGAATAAAACTGGGAATGCGAATAACATGTTTGCTATGCTCTAGGAATGAAGAGTAGTAATAGAAATATCTTGTATAATATAACGGGATTATCCTTTTATTATTATAGTATTAAAAATAAGAATAAACATGAATATAACATTAAACAACATAAACAAAATAAATAATAATGATAATAATAATAACAACAACAACAAATAATAATAATAATAATAATTGTTGTTGTTGTTGTTGTTGTTGTTGTTATTTTTATTATTATTTTATTTATATTTATTATTATTATTATTGTTGTTGTTGTTGTTGTTGTAAAACAAACTATATATAAAAGTTATATTATATGGGGTATGGTAGTTAAGTTCATTGAAAAACACATGGGAATAAACTAATTCCATATGTTTGCTATGAAATGACTATTCTCATGTATGCGGGAATGAGATTACTTTAGAATGAGATTCTCAAGTTTATTCATTTATATTAAGCATAGGAATCAAAAAGAATTAGGAATGTCATTTCATTCACAACCACATTCCAGTATACCAATCACTACCTAATATCATATTACGTTACTATTTCATCTAATGATTTAAACTGTTAAAAAAAATTGTTATATTATTTATCTTCAACATAACATTTAGGAATGACTTGGGTGATAGGTCGACCTTACGATATTATCCTCGAATTAATGTTGGCCGAGCAAGTGTGGTTGGGAGATGGGCCTAAACTGCCATGAGTCAGGGACGTGGCCCAATCAACTTATTTGTTCCACTTTATAGCTCAGTTTTTATTCATACAGCCCATAAATAGTACAGCCCACAATACATCATGGTAACTAATTCTCAATACTTTTATCATTTTCTTAAATTATTTCGATTTGGTTATAGCAATTACTGACTTGAACGCCGTACCTTATCCTTTGGGATTGAGCCTGAGTTGTTCATTTTACAAGTTTATGACTCAAACGTGGACCATGGATCTAGTTTGTTAGTTTTAGCCTTATCACATAGGACCAACGCCTAATTCTGATATCATTTTACATAACTTGAGGTTTTAGGAGCCCAAGTTGTTCATTTTACAAGTTTACGACTAGGATGTGGATCGAGGACCTAGTCTGCTAGTTTTTACCTTATCACATAGGAGAAAAACCCAATTATGATATCATGTTAGACAACTTCAGGTTGCATTTTAAAAGCAATTGTTATAAGGTGTAGTAGTACAAGATCTGATCTTGAATATCCTAATTTATATATGTAGGACAATTGGATTCTCCAATATCCCCTTCACGTGTAACCCATAATTAGTTGATTGACGTGATGAAAGAAGTACGTAGATAGATAACATAGGACCAAAACCTAACTCTGGTACTATATTAAATAACTAAAATTTCATCCTAAAATTAATTGCTATTAGGTAAAGTAGTATAAAATTTTATATATACTAGTCTTGAATATGATTTATCCACGTGTGGGACAATTTAATTTTCAATAGATTTCGGCTTTTCTATCCTTTTCTAACATGACTAAAAACTAATGTGGGATGTCCTCCACAATATACAAATCAAGGGGTTGAGTTAATATAAAATTGGCAAACCAATTAGCTTCCCTCTTATTTGTCTCGAGGTTGTTGTAGCACTTGTCCATTTCTTCCTCAGAAATTGAAGAATTCTTACATTTTTTTTTTGGGTAAAAGCGAAAAATCTCTTTAAATTTTGACAAAATTATATGTGGTCCCATTATATCTTAATAATAATAATAGTGATGACAATAATAGTAATAATAGTTTAATAAAGCATAATTTAGAAAAATGTGACCAAAAATATTGCTTTGTTATCAAATACAAGGAGCAGTAAGCAATATTCTTTTAATCATAAATTAGGATTTCTACATTATTTTCATATTACAAGATGATTTAACATGTAAATTCAATAAAATTTTACCTTTTCCCTAAAAACTAACAAGTATATATTTACTTAGATCATGGTCTCGTGAATCCCTACCTTAGGTAGTCTAATCCACTTGTTCAATGAATTATACTCTATTGGATAAAGAATGTTTTTAAGATATATGATAGGTCCATCTTTTAAAAATGACATGTCATATGGAAGAATACTTAAGAGAAATCAGTCTATTTGGTGTCCTCGGTGCCGATCTGGTCAGGCAAAATCTCAATACACTCTCCAGCTCTTTTCATCGGTTCCTTTATACTTTTAATGTGATCGACCACTTATAATGAGGGGTCGAAAAATTACTCATACCACACTTTATTTACTATCTTCCAATTGCTAACAGAAATAAACCCAAAAAGTTATGCATGCAAATCATAAAGTATTTGCTTGTCACAACCTCAATTGATGTGAATGCACAAAATTCCTATGAGTTAACAGCACTAGACATCTTAGCAAGGAGTCGAAAAGACGCAAAAGATTTGGAAATTGCAGATTGTCTTCAGCAAGCTGGAGCCCAAAAATAAAAAGAAATACCATTACCAGAACCAGAGTTCGGAAATCATATTAATGTGAGAGGAAGATTGTCATCATCCACTTCAAAGAGCCGAAACATGATCAAGGCGAAAATGCAATATGCAAAATCGTCTTTTGGTTCGCGAGATGGGAACAGTTGGGAGCCTTATTTCATGAAACAAGATGAATGGTTGAACAAACAACACGATGCTTTAATGGTTGTATCATCACTCATTTCAACGATGGCTTTCCAAGCTGGTGTAGCCCCACCAGCTGGTGTCTAGCAAGACAATAACGAAGGCCATATTGCGGGAAAGTCCGTATTAGTAGATCAAGCTCCAGAAGGTTACAAGAGATTTGTAATTTTCAACACAGATAGTTTCATCTCATCTCTCAGCATCATACTACTACTCATAAGTGGCTTGCCTTTCAAGCAAAAGGTGTTTATGTGTGTTAAGAAAATCAGATTGATTGGATTTTGATTGTTAAGGCAATTAAATTCATTGGGATTTGATTGGCTATGTTTTAGCAAAACTTATGATATTACCATACTTGTGTTTTTACCTTTTATATTGTGCAAAAAAAATCTTATGGTAACTTACCATATGAGAAGAAGATTTGTGCTAATTAAGAAATGACATTAATTGCATATTCATAAGAAAAGGAATATTAGGGTTTTATGAGTAAAGGTTTTTCTTGCAACCCAAGATGATTTGCAGCAGCAATTGGTTATAAATATGAAGCAAAAGGTCGCAGCAAAGATGGAGCAGATGTAGGCAAAAACTAGAGAGCAACAAAAGAAACTACAAGAGAGTTTTCTGCCTAGTGTTCCAAGTGATGTTACAACACGATCTGTGTTTCAGTCTTTTATTATATTAAGTGTTGCATTTTTGTTTTGTTTGACAGTAAGACATGAGTGATTTGTATGAGTCTTTGAGTGATTAGATTAATATCTCTTTTATTCATTCTTCGGGAGAAGAAGGTGTAGTTCTCGGGAGAGAACGTTCCAAATCGATAAGAGCTCGCCAAACCGAAGTTCGTTAAGGAGTTCTTCAACTAGGCGTCAAAGGTCAAGAGGGAGTCTTTACTTGTGTAAGTCCATTGATGTTGTAATTTGTTGTTTCTTAATGAATAGGTTTGTTGGACCGGGGGAGGTCCCTTGGACGTAGACCGCACGGTTGAACCACGTTAAATCTTGGTGTTCTTTAATTCTATTATAGCTTTTTATTTCCGTTGCTATTTACTGTTACTACTCATGTTGGAACATTAAGTGGAATAAACTAAGGAATTAGAGAAACAGATTGTTAACGGTCTGTGATAGAACTAATATTCCAGTTAATGTTGCAACATCATCTATAACAGAATTGTAACAGACTCTGTTTACACCAAGTTATTGCATTTGTTTTTAGTTTTCATCAAAAAGGTTCATCGATTAAGCATATTGGTCATCTTGCTGTGAAATTAATCTATAATTATACTGCACAACTTCTAACAAATGGCATCAAGAGCAGGTTACAAACTAATTCGGTTAGATTCTTGGGAGTTTTGAGTTGTTGTCTTGCAGGAATAGGTATGGACACTTTGCGTGAAGGAGGTTCAATCTTTAAACCACCACTGTTGGATGGAGTGAATTACTCGTACTGGAAGGCTCGAATGAGGGCATTCATCAAGTCTATTGATGAGAAGGCGTGGAAAGTAATCTTGACTGGCTGGACAACTCCCACCACAACAGATGATCAGGGCAATGTTGCAACTAAATCTAAAATAGAATGGACCAAGGCTAAAGACCTTCTGGCAAGTTGGAATTCAAAGGCACTAAATGCGATATTCAATGTTGTTGACTTGAATCAATTCAAGTTAATTTCGACGTGTGAATCTGCTAAGGAAGCTTGGGAGATTTTGCAAACAGCATATGAGGGTACAACATCAGTCAGAAGATCAAAGTTACAGATGCTTACCATTAGATTCGAATAACTGAGGATGCAGGAGGATGAAACAATTGCTGATTTTAATGCCAAATTGTGTGACGTTGCTAATGAATCTTTTGCTTTGGGAGAAAAATATTCTGATGCTAAACTTGTCAGAAAAACTCTACGATCTCTCCCAGACAGGTTTGGAATCAAGGTGGTTGCCATAGAAGAATCAAAAAACGTTGATGAAATCAAGATTGATGAACTCATGGGGCCACTTCAAACCTTTGAGATGAAGTTTAAGCATAAGAAGAAAGAAAAAGGCATTGTTCTTCATGCTGATGTGGAGAGAAAAGAAGCAATAAGCTCTTCCGATGATGAGGATGCGAAGATGTCTGAATCCTTAGTCGTGCTTACCAAAAATTTTGACAATATTCTGAAAAAATGGGACAAACAAAGAAAAGGGCTTAGGCAGTCAAAATTTGACAAAAAACCTCAGGTTGGGACCAGGGTTGACTCATTCAAGGAGCAAAAGTTCCAACCAACTGATGAAAGAAAAAGAGGTAAAGGAATTCAATGTCATGAATGTGGGGGTTTTGGTCATATCCAATCTGAATGTGCAAACACCTTAAAGAAAAAGAAGAGGGTAATGAAGGTTACCTGGAGTGATGATGAATCAGAGAAATTCTCAGAGAGTGATGAGGAGCATACCACTAACTTTGTTGCATTCAATGTTGTTACAACATCTCTTGAAAACAGTCTGAACGAGGAAGTTGGTACAACTGTTGCAGTACTGGATGAAACAGACGATAAAATTAGTGAATCTGATTGCCTTGAGTCAGACAGTGATGGTGAACTGGATAATGAAGAAGTCATGAAAACGTACAAGAACATGTACGAAAAATGGGTGATCGTGTGCAAGAAAAACCAGGGACTGGAGTTAAGGATCCTAGAATTGAAGAAACAAAAATCAGAACTAGAGAAATTGGATGCCGAAAGACTGCAGGAAGTGTAAATACTGCAACATGACTTAAAACAGATGCTACGAAATATAAAGATGCTAAATTCTGGAACTGAAAAATTGGATCACATGTTATCCATTCAAAAATAAAGCAGTGATCATACTGGACTTGGTTTTTATGAAGGAGAATCCTCTGGAAAAACTATTTTTGTCAAAAGTTCAAAGAATCCAGAATTTGAGCATAAGGTTGCAACGGCACAGAATAACAGTCAAAATGCCCTGGTTACAAATGTTATGACAGTGACTGCAATATCGCAAAGACAACATTGGAAAAAGAAGAACAAGTTCATTCCCATTTGTCACTACTACCTTGCACCTGGACACATCAAACCTCACTACTTCAGGCTCCAAAGAATGCGGGAAAAAGGTAAGTCTTTCAATCAGCAAAATAGATCCTCACATATGTTTTTGCAACACAAGGTAAGACAATTTTGGGTTAAAAAATCCGATTTAAATTATTTTGCTGCTTATACGTCTACACAAGCCTGTGCTGCTAACTCTTGGTATGTTGATAGTGAATGTTCTAGCCACATGATAGGTATGCATAAAGATCGCAACAACTACAGGAAATGTGATGAAGGGCAAGTTACATTTTGAGATGGTTGTCATATGTTAGATGTATCTAATAATTGTGTGCTTACAGGGAAAAGATCATCTGACAATTGTTATATGCTTACACCATCTCATGAACAATCATTGCCGTGTTACAAAAATACTTGTGTAGTTCAAGGTGTGCCAAAGCTAAGGAGCAAGCAAACAGGAAAATCGCTGGAAGAAGGAAGCACCAGTAAGATGAATGCTGATGTTGCAGACGGTGTTGCAACACTGAAGGAAGAACAGACGAAGAAATTTGTTGTGACAGATACTGTTCTAACGCCAGAGACATAAACTGAGCAGGAGGACATTGGTTCATGCGATGTTACAAGAAGCAGTGTAACAACAGAAGTTAGCACTAAAGAAATTCAAGCTGAAATGCCTCAAGTTTATAAAAATCATGCTGCAGAGGATGTGATTGGATCAATACATGATGGAATCCGAACTAGAGGTAAACCCAAGCAGAACTATAGGGACATGGTAAGGTATATGTGTTACACTTCTCTCTTAGAACCCAAAACTGTGAAAAATGCTTTAGGAGATAAATTTTGGGTAAATGTTATAGAATTGAATCAGTTTATCTGTGAACTTGTTAAAATTGGAATCATTGTTTTAGACCATGTTGCAACAGAAAATCAACTGACAGATATCTCCACTAAAGCTCTAGATCCTTTGAGAATTGAAACCCTAAGAAAAGCTTTAGGGATTTGTAGTCTATAATATTGCATCATGGATTGCCACATGAGCATGAAAGAAGCTTGAAAAATCTGAAAGTCTAATATTCAGTTCAACTTGTGATTTAGTTAGTGAACCATACTTCCTTGTACACACTAAATACTGATTGAGGAAGCTAATCTTGATGGTCTGCAAGTGCAGGAGCTTTAACTTTCTGATGACTAGGGATAAATAGAGAAGTCTCTCTAAATCCATTCCTGTATTCTATTCATCCATAAGATCAAAAAGAAAAAAAGGTAGGAAATAATGTGGTTTTCAAGCAATGGAAAGAGCTACCTAATCCAAAATAAAAGAGATTAGTGTGAAAGCTACCAGTTGCAACATGAGCTAAAATAGTATAAAAAAAAAATACGTGTGAAAAGAAATACAGTGTGCAAGCTACCAGTTACAACATGAGCTGACACAAGAAAAATAGTGTTTTTCCTGCGAGATGAATAGACGATTAGGTATGTTTGAGCTGATTGGGAGAGTTCTTACACCTTGCAGGTTTGATAGTGAAAGCTATCTGTTTTAGAATTCAGCCTCACACACACACATGGTTCATTAATTCAATCATGGACTGAAATGAGTATTGATGAGTAAAGTTTCTTGAGTGACTTCATGCTTCCTGAACATATCATGCATTTTAATTCTGTTTTAATCTTCGAGAAAAAAAAAACCAAAAAAAAATAAAGGGTGTAATCTCAAGGGATTTTGAGCAAATTGGAGATATTGTGAAAAATATTGTTGCAATATCGATTCTAAATTGCTTTTGGATAATCTGATGCAGCTTATGTCAATGATGTTTTTTTGTTGGTTTAGATTGCTGAACAATTTGTTTTACAGTTTTTACTATTTTGCTTACAATTTGCCTCATTACCTTTGCTTCATAAGACTTACAGTTTACATACTTAATTGTTTTTATTCTACTATTATGTTACTTAGTTGCTACAATTGTGATACTTAACTGCTCAAAAGGCTGTCCACGATCAGGTTGAATCCCTTGTGAAGTTGTCCCATCCGTTCCATCTTTCTCACAAGGTTTTGCAGGAAGTTGACATTCAGGGGGAGCCTGGAGCTAAAGGCAATATTGGACCAGCTTCTGAAACAACTACTGCTTGAATGTTGGTTGTTTAATGATTATCACTCTGATACTTTACTGATTTTTGTTCTACTCTGGTACTTTACTATGTTTAAGTTATGTTGCTCTACTTTGGGTCCATGTTTGTGTTTGCTAATGTCTGCTAAGTCCTTTGGTCTGGTACTTTGGTTTCTTTTTGCAAAGGGGGAGACTATGTTATTGCTATTACTGCATGTTGATTGTTACTTGAGGGGGAGATGATTATTGTAACAGGTTTAGCTGCTCTACTGGTGCGGCTAGTGATTGTTGTTGTTATTGAGTTTGGTTGCTGCTTCTTATTCTCTTCCTGATATAATGACTGGGTTATTGAGATGGTTTACTGATTGTTGCAATAGCATTATCACCTTTGGGTTACTATCTTTTACAAGGTCATTATCTTTGCTGCTTTGATACTTTCTTATCTATGTTTCCATTATGCTATAAGTGGCTATTGAAACATGACCATCTTTGCTCTGATACATCCTTATGTGTGTTACTGATTATTTATTTTGCTAGCTTTATTGCTCTAATACTCTGCTTCTGCTTCTTTGCCTTTGGTTTGGCAAAAAAAGGGAGAAAGATATGTTGTGCTGCTACTAACTGCTACTGCTTAGCTGTTGTGCTGCTACTGGCTGATCATTGTTCTAATACTGTTGTTCTACTGAATGTTGCACCAAGGATGTTCATTTTTGGGTTACTATCTTTGTGCACTTGGACAATAGGAGGTTACATTGACGATGATATCAGGGTTTTGCCAAAACAAAGCCAAATGGGGAGATTGTTAAGAAAATCAGATTGATTGGCAATTAAATTGATTGGATTTTGATTGTTAAGGCAATTAAATTAATTGGGATTTGATTGGTTATGTTTTAGTAAAACTTATGATATTACCATACTTGTGTTTTTACCTTTTATATTGTGCAGGAAAAATCTTCTGGTAACTTACCATATGAGAAGAAGATTTGTGCTAATTAAGGAATGACATTAATTGCATATTCATAAGGAAAGGGAGATTAGGGTTTTATGAGTAAAGGTTTTTCTTGCAGCCCAAGATGATTTGCAACAGCAATTGGTTATAAATATGAGGCAAAAGGTCGCAGCAAAGATGGAGCAGATGTAGGAAAAAACCAGAGAGCAACAAAAGAAATTACAAGAGAGTTTTATGCCCAGTGTTCCAAGTGATGTTGCAACACGATCTGTGTTTCAGTCTTTTATTGTATTAAGTGTTGCATCTTTGTTTTGTTTGACAGTAAGACATGAGTGATTTGTATGAGTCTTTGAGTGATTAGATTACTGTCTCTTTTATTCATTCTTCAGGAGAAGAAGGTATAGTTCTTGGGAGAGAACGTTCCAAATCGATGGGAGCTCGCCAAACCGAAGTTCGTTAAGGAGTTCTTCATCTAGGCGTCAAAGGTCAAGAGGGAGTCTTTACTTGTGTAAGTCCATTGATGTTGTAATTTGTTGTTTCTTAATGAATAGGTTTGTTGGACCAGGGGAGGTCCCGTGGACGTAGACCGTACGATTGAACCACGTTAAATCTTAGTGTTCTTTATTTCTGTTATAGTTTTTTATTTCCGCTGCTATTTACTATTACTACTCATGTTGGAACATTAAGTGGAATAAACTAAGGAATTAGAGAAACAGATTGTTAACGGTCTGTGATAGAACTAATATTCCAGTTAATGTTGCAATATCATCTATAACAGAATTGTAACAGACTCAGTTTACACCAAGTTATTGCTTCCTTTTTTTGTTTTCATCAAAAA
Organism: Ehretia macrophylla; assembly: GCA_037974665.1. Lineage (NCBI taxonomy): Eukaryota > Viridiplantae > Streptophyta > Magnoliopsida > Boraginales > Ehretiaceae > Ehretia > Ehretia macrophylla. The sequence continues at coordinate 63,274,647 of CM075764.1, read as the reverse complement.
GGTTCATCGATTAAGCATATTGGTCATCTTACTGTGAAATTAATCTATACTTATACTGCACAACTTCTAACAATATGGATTTTGATGGTGATCATGTGGATATCAGTTTCGTCAACTGCAATAACTTATTTAGCTTCCCCGTTGGCCTTCACTCCCCCGAAAGAAGGAAATACACTTGAAAGTTTAGCATCATCTGCTATACTGCAATAACAATGTGGATTTTGATGGACTTGGTGAAACTTGAAATGTAAATTTAAATGCAAGGCGTTTCATTTGATACAAACCGTCCATGGATTTCATCAATTAATTTCAAAATATAAGACTTTTTTATTATAGCGGGTTAAAATTTCTTATCCCTTAATCAAATATATATTTTTTTTTTTTTTTTCTACTCGAGTTTAAATACTCATGGATTTGGATACATCGGATTTTGAGATTATCAACATGTGATTGTCGTTAGCATAGACTACTAGTTTGAGGTCATTATAAAAATTGGACGAAATGATTAAAATATTATTTTGTAGATACTCCAGCTAATAGAGTGGGATGGCTGTTGAGATCAAATCCGACAAAACCCCATACATATATGTCTACTCGCTTGCTGCTCATCAATAGGGGTAGATTTAAAATATTTTAAAGTAAATTATTTAATAAGTCATTAAATTATTTTGTCAGCTCTATCTTAATCATTGAATTACTTTTTATCTCAAAAAGATCATTAATTTTTTTGAAATTATTTTATTCAAGTGATTCTGTTAGGTTTCGTCAAAATAGTCTAACAGGGAGGGGTTATTTTTTACCTCAAAAACCATTAGTTTTTCAAAGCAAATCCTAGATTAACTCTAATCTTAAGTTCCGGACTACGGCTTTGATTCATTACCAATTAATAAGTAACATAAACAAATTGAACGCATAGCTACAGATTTTGATTCTTTTTTTTTTTTTTTAACTCTTCGCGCTTTTCGTTGGACCGTCAACTAGCCACAACTAGTGTTAAGAATTGTAGTTAATTTAAACTGCAAAAGGAAGATTGGTTAAGCTTTTATTTTGCTCTTGAATCTAGCATATTATGGCAGAACGAAATGTTCGTATCTTTGCGATGGAATTCTCAAATGAGGAACAGGTCCTGATGAAAGTTTTTTTTTTTGATAACCCTAGGAAACATCCCCATTACAACTAACCCACGAAATATAGACTGGATTAACCACCACCTAAATGGGAACACGCCAGCGTCCCCTTGTCTGGCCTAATAGTTGCGTTTGAACTAAAACCCTGGGAATACAGCGGTCTGACCCACAGCATTTACCAGGTAAGTCAAGACAGAGGCTCTAACGCATCATGGGAGATTCGAACTTGGGTTGTCCAGTTGGACATCCTCCCCACAACCAATTGAGCTGACCCTTGGGGTCAGGTCCTGATGAAAGTTGTGGAAGGAGTTCGCCTGAAAATCTTATCCGGAGGAAAATAACTTTGTAATGAGTGGAACTTAATTAGAGTCTTTTCTTAATTTTCATTGTTTTTCCCTTTTTGTTTTGATATAGATGTAAATGGTTTTGTCCCATTGTTCTTTTGATAGTAGAATAAATTGATACTTTCTGACTTAGTAAAAATAAAAATAAAAAATAAAAAAAGACAAGGGAGGTTTTTTATTTTTGGTCAAGACAAGGGAGGTTGTTTGCACTTCACAAGTCACATTACTACCATCACTTTCATCGTGTCTTTAATGTCTTGATAATTACGGCTAAATGTCTTTAATGTTGTTGTACAAAATTGTACGATACTCGGGAATGAATCCTCTCATAGGCTCTTCTCTCTCATGTTAAGATGATGGAGGATCTTGACCATTGATTAAAATAGATCTAATTCCGAGCTGACATGTGACATCTCGAACCCACCTACACATCTCACTTCTGGCCCATCCGAGGTGACACATGTTAAATCGGGATTAAATCTATTTTATTCAATGGCCTAGATATTCCATCAACTCAACATGAGAGAGAAGAGCCTATGAAATGATCTATTCTCACAATACTCAGTTAGTTCGTTTTCTCGGAGGGGACATTGAATGATCACATCATGAAATGTTTAAAGACTTCTCCAAGGGTTATTTACGTTAGTAGACTCTATTATTTTCAATTTTTCCAAGTTAGTTCTTTATTGTTTTAAGTTAGTCAAATCAGTCGTCGATATTTTTAAAAAATTGTCATTTGTTGCTGATTTTAAAAATGTTAGGTAGATGAGGTGATGTTTTCCACAATTGTAATCCTGTTATTTTGTTGAGTTTAATAATATCTTTTTTATTTTTTTAACAAAAAAAATAGAAAAATTATTATAATATTTTAATTAATCCTTACTATATATTTTTCATAAAAATTGATTTGGTCTCAAAGTTTACAAAAAAAAAAAAATTTAGTTCCCACAATTTCTATTTTATTCTCTTTTTTATCCTTCTTTCCCATCCTTCTCACCCACACAATCACACATTTTTCTGTAAGAATACATATACACCTTTTACACACATATGTACATATATAAAACATGCCAACAAACACACTTAGACCACGCTCTCACACACACAGACACCCATGCAGGTAGGGAGGTGGAGGGAAAAGAGATTGCATGGGTAGGATAGCGTGGGGATGGGTTGTAGTAGGGATGATAACGAGTACGGTTTGAATTCGAAACTGACGGGTCTTCGTCTGATAAAAATTCAATAACCAAAAACTAACGGATAAATCAATAGGTTTTGATTTTTAAAAGTAGTATTCGATAGGTAAACCGATAGATTTTGATTTTAGAAGTTCAAAAAAATCGAAACTCAATTATTAATTTATTATATGAAAATATGATTAAAATTTACTTAATAGTAATAGAATATAAAACAAAAAATAAATGAATGTATATTAATTTATTATATGAAAATATAATTAAAAATTTACACAATAGTAATAGAATATAAAACAAAAAAATAACAGAATATAAAACAAAAAATAAATGAATGTATCTAGCAAGAGTTGAAGTTGCAACCAACAAAGTGTTGAGTAAAATCTTAGCCACTTAGCCATGACATTACTTTATACTTCATATATAGACAAAAAAGATATCTCTTATGAAATATCTTGATTGTGAGTGCAAGCTTGTGTATAGAAACTTAGCTCAGTAATGCCATTTCCAACAGGTGCTCTAAATCACCATATTCTCTACATGTAGGGATGGTATTAGAGATTTTGGCCTACAACAGTTTTTCTACACTTATCCCTACAAGTAGAGAATCCTTACATTCAAATCATATTATCTCTACATGTGGAGATCCAATAACAAATCCCTAAACTTATCTCTACATCTCCACATATGGAGTAAACAAAAGTAGAGAGTTTTTAAAATAAGAAAGTTATTGGAGTGAAACTGAAATAGCTAGGGATTTCTTGAAATAAGGGATTTACTAAATGTAAGAGAGCTATTGGAGTGAAACTAAAATATTGAATCTCTAGACGTAGAAAAATCACTACAGGAATTCGAAGTATAGGTGGTGGTTTGTGGTTTTAAAGGTAGCAGTTTTTAATTGCTACCTATTAAAAGGCAGCACTTTGCAAAACCGTCACCAGCACCACTACCTATGCTCGTGTTGCCTATGCATAAGTAACAGTTTATTAAAACTACTACCTATAGTTACAACTCGCATAGGTGACAGTTATAATAAATGCTGCCTATTTCACCACAAGCACAACTCTCTTGAACCGCTACCTTTGATAAAGATAGTAATAGGTGACGGTTAATTGGAACCGCTGCATAGCATTTAGTTGACTAATAACTAGCAATTCAAGAGAACTGCTGCACATTCCTGCTCTACAATTAATATATGTTTCAGCCAAGAACAATGACCTCATAACTGATTTTAGAATAATTGGAACACTGCAGCTAAACTAGCCATAAAGGCATTGGTATATACATTGAAATCAGCATCTTCTTACAAAAAATGGGTAATGGGAATCAGTTTGAAATCAACATCTTCTCACAAAAGATCAGTCTAGTGTTCAATGAAAGTGAAGTGTTCAATTAGCAAAAAGAGAAGTGTTACAAGCAGTAATGGGAATCAGCATCTTCTTACAAAAAATCAGCAAAAAAAAGTGTTCAATTAGCAACTAACAAACTCTATTCAATCAGCAAAAAGTGTTCAATTAGCAACCAACTAACTCTGCTCGTGAGGCTTCAGTAATATGTCCTTTTTGCTCACCTAAATCAGAGACAAGAATTGACATAAGAGATTTGAAAGTTAACAATAAGTAAATGAGAATGACCATGGCTTCATAGTGAATCTACTATCTTGCTTAGAATTCTGACAATAAGTTCAGCACATAAGCAAATGGAATAACTCTCAAGGAATATGACTATAGGCTGTGACAACAAAGATGAAAACTTTAAAAAGCTCCTAAATTTATGAAGAAAATACTTAAGTAATTCTAACATAAGGAGTTCTTATTCAGCTACATATCCAAAATGACCCATTTTAACCAGCTAGTTTAAAAGAGAACTAAGTCAATGAAGAGGGGAGAAAACTTTTTGGATAAGTAAATAATAAGCATCAAACTGAAATATTGTGTAACAAACCCTATCAAGTTGAGCTCAAACTGAAATATATAATGAGCAAAACAAGTTAGTCATATCATGACTGCATATTACCACTAGACATGAGAAAGAAAATAAGTAAAAAGGTTGAGATTTACCCTCATGTAGTGCAGCATCATATCCTCCATAGGTGTAACCACCCACTTCCAGTTATCTTTTTTTTAGTGAACAAAAGTTGCCCATTCAGGCAACTACTCCACAACCAGTGGCTAAATCAATAGCTTCACGCCCAATTGGCTGGTCTTTTGTGTTAAAATTCACTTTAATTTGTTTATCCAGTGGTAGATGCCAAGGAGTCTTGCACATTGATTTCCCTTTAGTCTTTCTCTTTCGTTTTTCAGCCTTTTTCCTTAGTTGGCTACTAGTTTCTGAAAAATTTAACCAAACAAATTATGTTCTGCACATAATTGGGTAGAAACTACCAATATGAAAGAAAGCTAATGAGGGACTGAGAAAGTATTTGACTATAAGACTAATAAAAGTAGAGGTTAAATAACCATCCTAATATGATTTCATCATTTGACATTTATATAAAATTCAAAGAAATTAACAGAATACAATGGCTGATTCTTGGTGAGCAAACTAGTGTATGGAATGTTATTACTTTAAGAGGTTAAATTTTATAAAGATCAATTTTCATATTTATATTTAAATGAACTAAAACCTCCTACCTCATGAAAATAAAGAAAGCAACAGTAAATTCAACTAGCAGAAGTAGATTGTACTTTATGAGGCAGCTACAAGCGCACCATGCATACAATATTACAAGATATGCCAAAACAGAAAACCGAATAAAATTTTGCCAAAGCATAATTATACCAAAAAATAAAAAACACACACACACACATATACAAACAAATGCATACATAAAATCGACTATAAAACACATTAATCTACTTAAAATAGTTAGGATGTCTCTTTTGGAGAAAAACCTGCAACTCTAAGAGTAAGAGAAGTGGTTTTGGTCTCAGGCTGTAGAATGGTAAATTTGGCAGTTCACAAAGCCTAAATTCCATGTAGCTACAACTTTTAGCCAATTACCGTAAATAATGGAGAACTGGAAACATTTAGGATGACAAAAATATGGCAATATGGACATCTCGATCAATTATATATTGATAAAGAAAGCACTAGCAGTATCTGGTGCATTATTATGTTATGTAGATGTCTTTATAAAAAACTGACCTTTCTCCTTTAACAGCAAGCACGCCTGCCATTAAATCACTATGCCCAGATATAAATTTAGTAGATGAATCCATCACAACATCTGTAAATTGATGGACAAATTACTATTGTTAGAAGATCACATACTCATAATAATAATTATGTGCTTTAAGGAAAAAGAAATTGCTTCTGGTACCTGTTCCGAGCTCCAAGGGCTGGAACAACACTAGGGACATAATACTGTTATCAACCAATACAATGGCTCCATGAGCATGAGCCATTTCAGATATTTTATAAAATCAAAATCAGCAGTGGTGGGTGATTATTAAAATATTACAACATGATGGTCATCAGTTATTGCTTTTAGTATATCTATTCCTAACTGAGGAAATTTCTGGCAGACTCAAACTTGAGCTTCATGAATAAAAAACATACACGAATATCACCAGAAATGATACTAACTTGACCACAATTCCATTCTTTGGAACTACTTCCGACAACAATCGATCTGAAACTTCATACATGTCATCACCAGAAACGATCTCCTTACCTGTTATCCAAATATGAGAAAGAAAAACATAAAATCTACTCTTTGTAGCTCTTAGCAATCAAAGAAGACACATTTACGCATATAATCATCTATGTATAAAATTATAACTATAATCAGAAATAAGACCAAGAAATCAAGTTATAAGGACTTTTTGATCTCAAAAGATAGCATTCTAACACATCATAGGTCATTTAAATATAGATATAACCAACTTGCCAACAGAAAAAGATGATATGCCAGCATTCCAACAATTTAATGAATGCAAATATGTTCCATGTAATTGCACAAAGAGATAATCTAGTGAAAGTACCAGCTCCAACAAGATGAGTCACAGCTGTCAAAGCAGCCATACCACTGGTGAAGCACAATGCTTGATCCGCTTTTTCAAGCTTCGCAATGAGTCTAAAGATAGCGCCAAAATAAGCAAAACAGAAGTCCTTTAAGCACATCATAGGTTCGCTATTGGCTATTAAGATCATTAATGAATTCTCTGAATGAGAAAGTCAAGCATACACTACCATTTTAGAGAAGGTGTCTCCAAAGGTAAGTTCATTGTGGCAGGGAAAAAACTTAGATGACGAACAACAAATAAGAACTAGATCATCGAAAATAACTTAACTAAAGATAAAACTCTTTGATACCTGATATGGCATAGACCATTATTGGAATTATAATCTAAAAAATCTCCATTGCTCTCATACATTTTAATGAGAGCTTAGATTTTTTAAACTGAAACAGCTCATATTAAAGATAAAACTCTTTGATACCTGATATGGCATAGACAACTATTGGAAATAGTTAATCTAGTGAATAGAATGCATAGATCGAATATATAAAACAGTAATAGAAGACTAAACCTAAAAATAATTAATTAATTAATTAAAAATCAGTAAATTTTCATTACAAATCTGAAAGCTAAATCATTAATTAATTAATTTAAAATCTAAATCTATCTCTAAGCTTTCAAATCTGAAAACTAAATCATTAATTAATTAACTAAAATAAAAAAAATCACTAAATTTTCATTACAAATCAATCTTTCTCGAGCTCAAGCTAATACAAACTGCAACCTAACTTACATACATAGCGAAGAGCACACCTATATACATGTATGTGTGTATATATATATATACAAACATGTATATATATATATATGTGTGTGTGTGTGTGTGTGTGAGTGTGTGTGTGTATGTGTGTGTAAGATTGAATGGTTGATCGAAGATTAGAGGCTTACGCGGTTGATCGGCGATTAAAGGCTTACCGTGATCGGAGATCGGTTGATGATTTTGCGGCGTACATGTCGACAGAAGAGAGAGAGAACGATGAGACAATATGAAGAGTAAAAATTGAGATTAGAGTAAGTGGGGTTTGATATTTAAGGGAAAAGAAAGGGCGCATAATACTTTAGTTATATTTGACATTGCGAAAAACTTGCAGTAGTTAGTTCTGTGGTCTAGTGGTTGAGCATTAGTTGTGTTTTTAATAGGTTCTAGTTTCGAATCCCATAAACTTATTTTGGACATGTTAAATTGGCTAATAGGCAGCACAGCACAGCTCATTGACCGCTGCTTTTTGTTTAATATGATGGCTAATAGATAGCAGTTGTTGTTTATTATACTGAACTACTACCTATTATGTAAATAAGAATAGGCAGCAGTTATTATATTGAAGCGTTACCTATTATGTAAATGAGAATAGGCAGCAGTTACGGACCGCTACCTATGCATACACAACTGTATTTTAATCACAAATTGGTGAAATTTATTTGATCCAAACGAACTTTATTTGCAAAAATTATATATACAAGTAAAATATCATATTAGTAGCATTTTTTTGTAAAAACCGTCACCTTTTTTTATATACACATTTCACATAGGTAACAATTTGAGGTGATAACTGCCACCTATATGACCCTTTTTTTGTAATGAATTGTCCAAATTCTCTACATGTAGAGAAAAATATAGGAAAACTGTTAGAGTTGGTCTAAGTCAAAAGACTCTCTATCTACCAAAAGAAGGGGGTAATTAAGAGGCTCTGATCCTACAAGAAGAAATCAGTTATCAGCAATGTGAGGATGATCCAAGCGAACTGAAAAAACAGGCCTTCGTGGACTCTATATCAATGTTAGTAATGAATGTTTGTCACCTATGAAAGACCAACTTCAAGCGAACACTCCAATACTTAAATCCGACAGAGATAAGAGAGGAAAAGAGAATTAATAAAGACAAAAGGAGTTATGTGATTTGAAAGTGCCATACCTACTTGGCCGGAAGAAAAGGTAAATATAGGGAGAAGGTACTGTACGTCTGGGCCCAAGGTACGTGTTGAGGCATTTATGATAATGTTACCTTATCTCGACTCTCCGTTGTTTTGATTTCTTTTGAAGATATATAGTTTGGGTACGAATTCGTCGAGTTGAAAAGTTTTTGTAATTCAATATATAGGTAAAAAATTCTTTAACGGTTATTAAGTTTCTGAAATATTTATTGGACTCACATACGGTGAGAAAGACCAAATAACCGAAGGCTATATACAAAAACTTCCTAATATATGAGTATGTAGATTGATCACCTAGCTCTCACGTCATGATATCGTTTACAAGTTTTTGTTCCAGATAGTTTTAAGTCTTCTCTCTCGGCACGAGTCAACTTTACGCGTGACAATTGTCCTTTTACGCAGATCTTGACTAGACCTTGAAGAGGAAAAGTCGCCTTCTATATCTCAGTAAAAAGTATGCCATAACCCTGCATGGGAAAAAGATAAGAAAAGAAAAAAGTCTAAGCGTGCCTAGATAGAATATAGATGGAGAAAGTGGTGAAAGGGCTATATGAAGCAGCAATAGACGGGAGTGTAACTTCCTTGCTTAGTTTGCTACAAAAAGATGCATTGATTCTTGAAAGATGTTCATGCATGGTCACATCCTTTGGAGAAACCCCATTGTACTTAGCAGCAATGCTTGGGCACGTTGAATTTTGCCTAGAACTATTAAGATTAAAGCCTGAACTAGTTACAGAGTTTGATTCAAGGAGATCATTAGCACTTCATTTGGCATCAGCAAAAGGGTACATTGACATCGTGAAAGCTTTGTTATCTGTCAAACCTGAGATGTGCTTTGCTTGCGATGTCGATGGAAATAATCTACTTCATGTTGTAGCCATGAAAGGCAAGGTTAGTGTACTGAAAGAACTGGTGAAAGCCCAACCTGATGCAGCTCGTGCTACAGTGGGCAGAGGGGATACCATATTGCACCTGTGTGTACAATATTATCAGCCGGAAGCTTTGAAGCTCCTTGTTGAAGATTTGAATGAGCAAGAATTTATGAATGTTGTGGACGATCAGGGTAACACCATATTACATCTTGATGTGGCTGACAAACACATTGAGGTATGATTCTAAGTCCCAATCACTCATCCAAGAGCTTGAAATTTCTAAAGAAAAAATTAGTTCTTTAATTCCTCTGTGATTTATGTTGGAAAGTGAATGAAATTATCAAAGGAAGCTTCTCATATGTTTTGTAGAAATTGCAGTTGGAAGCTTCTCAAGTGCTCCTGTAGATTTTGCAGCTACTTGAGAGCTGTAGAAATTGCAGCTTGTGTAGTCAATTCTTTTTGCAGCTATGGCTGAATTTTGAGGCAAAGTTGAAGTTGGAAAGTCAACTTTGTTGTGCTTTCATTTGCTATAAATGGGGCTTTCACGGTTGTAGCAAAGAACACAGACAGAGAAACAACATTTCTCTTGAGTAGAGAATTTTACAATTCTTTGTAAGATTATTAAGCTAGTGCATTATAGTTTAAGTGAGAGAGAGTTCTACATTTTTGGTTCGCCGGTTCTTGTAATTTGGTATGCTCCTATTACAAGAAGATAAGATCGTTGTATCCTGGGAGGCTTGCGCTATCAACTATCAACACCGTAGCAGGGCATTAAAGTCTTAAGGAGATTGAGTCCATCTCAAGCCTCGGTCTAAATATATTCATTTGGTTTGGATTTCTATCAATTTTTATTTTTCTAAACTGTAATCTCTATTTTGCATATTTAAGTAATTATTTATTCTTCATTTAAATACTTGTCAAATTTATATTTACGATTCGTATTTATTACTTCCAAGCATCCCCAATATGTATCGGAGCTAACAATCTTAAGACTTTAAACTACGTGATGCATACGTTTATCTATCTATAAGATATTACTTCTGCTTAATTCTTCGTTACAAGATCTGGAATGATATGTTGATTATAATAATATAAAATACTAGATTATATTCTGCATAGCATAATAGTTTATGTAATTCGTGCACTGGTTTTGTACAATTATTTGTGCAAACATCTTTTATGTAATATGATAATTGTTTATTGTCTCCAAAAGTAAACTTACTGCATGCTTTACATTAATAAATTGGTGTTGCATTTTATTAATATAATAATAGCTAACCTACTGATTGCATTATATTAGTATAACATTTGTGGTTTCTATTAATTTAATAGTAGCTTTAGTTATTATATAATATGATATCATATTATAATGGTAGCTTTGGTTACGGGTCCCTGTCTTTAATTGTTTGCATTGTTCTTATAGTCTGCTAATTTACATTCTATTATAAGACAATAATGTGCATTTAGTTATTTAATATTATATTGACTTGACCATATGGTTTATATAATATTATATAATCTTTAAATGCTTTTGGTGATATTTCATTTCTGTAAACAATTCAATTTGTGCGAAGGACCTTCTAATTTTATTTGTTTTGTAGTGTGGTTTACAGATTAACTTTTGAAAAATATCATTATCATGGATTCTCAAGTTGAAAACATGAACACACCCTTGACTGGAAGTGGATCAACCGGTGGATCTGCAGGAAATGAGAATGTACCTTTGGCTAGGCCATCGGTGACTATTGTTTCGGCTGTGCCATTTGTGGCGTCAACTCCTGTTGGACATGGCGAGAGGCCAGAGAAGTTCAATGGAAGGGATTTTAAAAGGTGGCAGCAGAAAATGCTGTTCTACTTGACCACCTTGAATCTTGTTCGGTTTTTGAAAGAGGATGCACCACAGTTGGGTGACGATCTTGATATGCAGACAACTGCTGCTGTTGATGCTTGGAAGCATGCAGACTTCCTTTGCAAAAACTATATCCTCAACGGATTGGATAATGCGTTGTATAACGTTTACAGTCCAATACCAACTGCAAAGGCTGTGTGGGAATCTTTAGCAAAGAAGTATAAAACAGAGGATGCGGGCACAAAGAAATTTGTTGTGACCAGATTCCTTGACTTCAAAATGGTAGATTCCAAGCCTCTGATGCCCCAGGTAGATGAGTATCAGGTACTCATTCATGAGTGTCATGCAGAAGGTATAAATATGGGAGAACGATTTGAATCTGGTGCACTTATTGAGAAGTTGCCTCCCAGCTGGAAGGACTTCAAGAGTTATTTAAGACATAAGCGAAAGGAGATGACTCTTGAAGACCTTATTTTGAGATTAAGGATTGAGGCAGACAACCGCAAATCTGAGAAGAGAGTTGGTCTTCCGCCTTTGGAATCAAAGGTTAATGTGGTTGAGCATGGCCCAAGTAACAAAAAGATAAAGTTCTCCAACCAAGGTCAGAAAGGGGGAGAACAGAAGAAGCAGCAGTTTGGTGGGAATTGTTTTGTCTGTGACAAGCCAGGGCACAAGGCAAGAGAATGCAGGCACCGCAAGAACCAGGGAAACCCAAAGAAGAGGAAAGCTCAGGCAAATGTTGTGGAAGACCTGGGAAATGATCTCTCTGACATCAACCTGTCAGTTGTTGTGTCAGAGGTCAATTTGGTAGGGAATCCAAAACAATGGTGGGTAAACACTGGGGCCACTAAGCATGTTTGCTTTGATAGGAAAATGTCCACCCTCTATCAAACAGTTTGTGAAACCATTTACATGGGTAACTCCTCCACATCGAAGGTGGAAGGAACTGGGAAGGTAATTCTGAAGTTTACCTCAGAAAAGGAGCTGACACTCAACAATGTGCTGCATGTCCCAGACATCCGGAAGAATTTGGTTTCTGAATCCTTGTTGAGTAAGAACGGATTCAAAATGGTGTTTGAGTCTGCTCAATTTGTGTTAACCAAATTTGGAATGTATGTAGGCAAGGGCTATAAGTGTGATGGCTTATTTAAGCTTAATGTAATGACTATAGCTCCAACTGTTGTAAAGGCTGATGAGCCTACCAAATTTGGAATGAATAAGAATAAATCTGTTGCTTATGTCTTGGACTTTCCTAATTTATGGCATGATAGATTAGGACATGTAAATTTTGATTCTTTGCATAAATTGATCAATTTAGGTCTAATACCTAAAGCTGATTGGAACATAAATAAAAAATGTGAAGTATGCGTAGAATCAAAATTAACGAGAACTTCCTTTAAATCGGTAGGAAGGAGTTTAGAACCTCTGGATTTAATTCAGAGTGATATTTGTGATATAAAATATGTGCAAACTAGAAGTGGAAAAAAGTATTTTATTACTTTTATTGATGATTGCACAAGATATTGTTATGTTTATCTACTCAGAGGCAAAGATGAGGCTTTACAAGAATTTAAACTATACAAAAATAAGGTAGAAAATCAACTCGACAAAAAGATTAAGATGTTGAGAGGTGATAGAGGAGGAGAATATGTATATCCTTTTGAGGAATACTGTACTGAACATGGAATTGTTCATCAAACGACGGCTCCTTACTCTCCTGAACAGAATGGTATTGCTGAACGCAAAAATCGAACTCTTAAAGAGATGATAAATGCCTTGTTGATTAATTCGGGTTAACCTCAGAACTTGTGGGGGGAGGCAGTATTAACTGCGAACTATATTCTTATTAACGTACCCCACAAGAAATTAAGCAAGACACCTTATGAGTTGTGGAAATGTCGACCACCTTCTTACAATTACTTAAGAGTGTGGGGGTGTCTAGCTAAGGTAGGAGTTCTAGCTCCTAAAATGGTCAACATAGGACCAAAGACCGTGGATTGTATCTTCATTGGATATGCACACAACAATGCTGCATACAGGTTTCTTGTGTATAAGTCTGAAATAACTGATATACATGTTAATACAGTTATTGAATCAAGGAATGCAGAATTTTTCGAAGAAAAATTTCCTTGTAAAGATACGCAAGAATCAAGTTCTATGAAAAGAACATATGACGAGAGTCAAGAATTAAATATAGATGATGAGGCTATATCTAAAGATATTGAAGATGAACCAAGACGTACCAAAAAGGCTAGAACGTCTAAGTCTTTTGGTCCAGATTTTTTAACGTATTTGTTAGAAAATGAGCCTCACACTTTTAATGAGGCAATGTCTACTCCTAAAGCTCCTTTATGGAGAGAGGCAGTAAACAGTGAAATTGAATCCATCATGCAAAATCATACATGGGAACTGGTGGACCTTCCTCCTGGAAATAAACCTTCAGGGTGTAAATGGATTTTTAAGAGGAAGTTGAAGATGATGGATCAATAGACAAATACAAGGCCATGCTTGTCATTAAGGGATATAGACAAAATGAAGGTCTTGATTATTTTGATATATATTCACCAGTCACGAGAATTACATCCATTCAGATGTTGATAGCTATTGCAGCTATCAATAATCTCGAGATACATCAAATGGATGTAAAAACAGCCTTCTTGAATGAAGATCTATATGAAGAGATCTATATAGAACAACCTGAGGGGTATGTTGTTCCTGGAAAAGAGAAGAAGGTTTGTAAGCTTGTAAAACCCTTTTACGGACTAAAACAAGCGCCTAAACAATGGCATGATAAAGTCATGATGTCAAATGGCTTTAGGATTAACGAATGTGACAAGGGTGGCTATGTGAAAGGCATGGGTCAAGAATATGTCATTATTTGTCTCTATGTAGACTATATGCTCATTATCGGGAGCAATGATAGTGTCATTAAGGCTATCAAAAGAATCTTATCCAGTAGCTTTGACATGAAGGATATGGGTGTGACAGATGTGATTCTGGGTATTAAAATTATCAGAACATCTGATGGACTAGTCTTGTCTCAGTCTCATTATATAGAGAAAATACTGGACAAGTTTAATAAAAATGATGCTAGTCTAGCGAAGACACCTATAGATGCAAATGTATATCTAGCCAAAAATACTGGTGAAGAAATATCTCAGTTAGAGTATTTAAGGATTATTGGCAGTTTGATGTATATTATGAATTGCACGAGGCCCGATATAGCATTATCTGTGAGCAAATTGAGCAGGTATACGAGCAATCCAGGGAAAGATCACTGGGTAGCTATAATGAGAGTTTTAAGGTATCTAAGATATACTTTGAACTATAGACTGCATTATACAAGATATCCAGGTGTACTATAAGGGTACAATGATGCCAACTGGATATCTGACTCTAAAGACTCTAAATCCACGAGAGGATATGTCTTTACCTTGGGAGGTGCAGCCGTTTCTTGAAAATCCACTAAGCAAACTTGTATAGCCAGATCCACGATGGAATATGAGTTTATAGCTTTGGATAAAGCTGCAGAGGAAGCAGAATGGCTTCGACATTTCTTAGAGGATATTCCAAATTGGTCAAAACCTGTGTCAGCTATCTGCATACATTGCGATAGTCAATCGGCGATTGGAAGGGCACAGAGTAGTATGTATAATGAAAAGTCGAGACATATTCGTCGGATACATAATACCGTTAAACAATTGCTCTCTAGTGGGGTTATCTCGATTGACTATATAAAGTCAAAAGATAACATTGCGGATCCGCTTACGAAATGTTTAAATAGATAACAAGTATATAATTCGTCGAGGGGAATGGGTCTTAAGCCTATCTCGTAAGAGACGCCATAATGGCAAACCCTACCTAAGTGACAGGAGATCCCTGGATCTAGGTTCAAAGGGAAAAACTGAATTATATATGCCTCAGTTAGAGCACTGTGGGGGTAATACTCTCACCTATTCCTATGACGAGCAAACAGTGCTGCCTGTATGTGGTTTAGGTTAAGCTATGCTTTTAATGATACTTATATCCTGGAAAATCCAAGTGGAGTATTACAGGGATACTCTTAATAAGTGATCACCTATGTGAGTAGGGAGTGGGCCGCTCCTACGAGAATTTCTAAGGCTGAATTCTCTAGAGTACTCATGAAACTGGGAGTTGTTCAGGGCCAAAATGAACACAACAGTGAGAACCTAAAAATGTCTAGAAGGTTACTGTGTGAGTTCTATTGTCTTGGTTTACACTAAAGCTGAACAGTTCAAGACATCGCGTTCACTGGTTAGCGAGTAAATCCGATAGCTCTCACTAAAGAAGGTTCAAGGCCAAAAGCTACCTATCTCGAAGCAGTATCTTTCTTTTTGAACTCTCTCTCAAGTGTCTGCATTCTACATTTTGCATTGTGTTTAGTTCATTTCCATTCATGTGGGGGATTGTTGGAAAGTGAATGAAATTATGTCTCATATGTTCTGTAGAAATTGCAGCTGGAAGCTTCTCAAGTGCTCCTGTAGATTTTGCAGCTGCTTGAGAGCTGTAGAAATTGCAGCTTGTGTAGTCAATTCTTTTTGCAGCTATGGCTGAATTTTGAGGCAAAGTTGAAGTTGGAAAGTCAACTTTGTTGTGCTTTCATTTGCTATAAATGGGGCTTTCACGGTTGTAGCAAAGAACACAGACAGAGAAACAACATTTCTCTTGAGTAGAGAATTTTACAATTCTTTGTAAGATTATTAAGCTAGTGCATTATAGTTTAAGTGAGAGAGAGTTCTACATTTTTGGTTCGCCGGCTCTTGTAATTTGGTGTGCTCCTATTACAAGAAGATAAGATCGTTGTATCCTGGGAGGCTTGCGCTATCAACTGTCAGCACCGTAGCATGGCGTTAAAGTCTTAAGGAGATTGAGTCCAACTCAAGCCTCGGTCTAAATATATTCATTTGGTTTGGATTTCTATCAATTTTTATTTTTCTAAACTGTAATCTCTATTTTGCATATTTAAGTAATTATTTATTCTTCATTTAAATACTTGTCAAATTTATATTTGCGATTCATATTTATTATTTCCAAGCATCCCGTATATGCATCGGAGCTAACAATTTATGTTGTAGCCTTCACCACTTGTGTAGTCTCCTATATATTTGTCTCTTCAAGAGCACATTCACTAACTAGCTAACTTATTAATTTTTTACTTAGAGAATTGTTAGTTTTTTTTTTTCAGGGTTAATCTCTTAACTAGTCTCGGATATTTATCGTATTTGACAAGCAAGTTCTCTATCTTTAAAATTAAGACCTTTTAATTTTGTAACTTATAATCAGTCCTTTAGTCATTTTTATTAAAAAAGTATTTGAAAAGTCACGTGATTTTATTTTATCTCTACACTGTACCGTTATTTTTTAAATGAAGAAGGACAAAACTAAATGACTAACAGGATCACAAGTTTACAAAATTAAAAAAATTTAAATATAACAATTCTGAAAATAAAGAACTTTTTTTTTCTATTAACCACTTATTTCACTCTGTGCAAATAGCAATTGCAAAAGCAGACGTATCTTGGTCGAATGCCATTATTGAATTCATCTGGCTCGAACTTTTGTCCCTTTGCATTTTTTCCATTCTTTCTGTGTAGTTTTCTTTTTTGGATAAAGGAGAAAATATTTTGCACCACAAATGAATCAGTGACAGATTTATTTTTTTATTTTTTATAATTTACCCTTTCTTTTGGGATTGGGAAGGTGCGTTTGTAGCTTTTAGGTCCAATATTTTCTGTTGAGTTAGAAATCTGGGACTCAACTCTTTGCTCGACTTGCGTTCAAAAACAATTGTGGGATCTATTCACGTGAGTACTCTATATATTCAAGTTAATCTTGGTGTGACTGATTTAGAAAGAGAATGAAAAATTTGGAAAGTGTATAGAGTGAATGGGGGTATTTATACCTTTCTAAAAGCATCTTTTTTTCTTATTTTGTCAAATTATTTTATAACATCTTTTCGGAGGTCTTAAAAATATCTGTGGTCCCGACCTCGGATCATAAGGTATTTGCTAACATGGACGAAAATTATGCAGATGATAAGGTATTTGCTTGTTAATACCACGATTGATGTGAATGCACCAAACTCCTACTGGTTAACAGCACTAGATATTTTAGCACAGAGCCGAAGAGACACAAAACATATGGACATTCCAAGCTGCTGCACAAGAATCGAAAGAAACAGCAACACCACGGCGTCCGAAATTCGGAAATCATAAGACTGGAAATCTGCCAGCATCCAACTCTTCCGAGAATCAAAACGTGATCAATGCAGAAAATCAACAAGGAGATAAAAGTAGTTTGGAGCATTATTTCAACAAACAAGATGCGTGGTTGAATAAACAACGCGATGCTTCAATGGTTGTAGCATCACTCATTGCAACAATAGCTTTCCAAGCTGGTGTAAGCCCACCTGCTGGTGTCTGGCAGGATGATTCCGGAGAGCATTCAGCAGGGTACTCCATATTGGCATATCGAAATCCAGCACAACACAAGATGTTCGTAGCTTTCAACACAGTTAGTTTCATTTCATCTATCAGCATCATACTACTACTCATAAGTGTCTTGCCTATAGGATAACTTTTAGTGCTCCGGTTTTTTTCGATTGTATGCCTTGCATGTTTGCGAGGGTAATTCCTCTTAGGCACGTGCATCGTACAAGCAGGTGCGGAGCGTGACAATGCCAGAAAGAGAAAAGGAAAGAAATGGCTGCTAAACCATTGTTCAATAGAGTTTGAACCTTCTCGTAACAAAAACTGTCTCAAAACACTCCATTGTGAGTCTTGATAATGTTTATTAGCTATGTAGAGTTTGTTTACTAAGAATGGGAAGTGGGAAGGATAGAATTAGAATTGGTAATCTGTTTGTTTCATTTTGTTCAATTTTATTATCATGTAATCTATATCAGTTTATATACTGTTTCGGTTTCTTCTTCTTTATATTATTTTGTCTATTTACCAATCTGTAAGCCTACAAATTAAATTATAACATCATAGCAAAAAAAAATTTCGTCATTGTTCATCCTTTCCTCTTAATCTACTTCACAAGTAATTATAATATATCATTGGTTTGACTAGAATCTCTGTTCGGCGTCAAAACTTTCTAACATGTTATGCAAATAAAAGTTGCATCAAGGAATCAATATAAAAAACTGTCTGATTTTTCAATATAATTTTGTTTTCTCTCTTTGCTTTCTATATTGCCCTCGCCATCTTTAGTTTTTCTTATTTTTGTAACACGTTATCAGAATGATTAGTTTTTATAAATTATTACTTTTAGAGATACAAAGGGACTAATATGAAGGAAGATAAAAAAAAATAAGTATTCTTGATAACATGTGGACACTTCATTTTGTGACTTTCAATAAATTCTCTTATATCTTTTACTAGTTTCATCTTTTTTTCTTTTTTTTTTTGGTAAATAAACAAGTAACTCCATTAACTTCAAAAAAAAATATTGTACAAACGGTTATAAGAGAAAAATTTGCTCAGCTAAAAAAGGATCCTCTTGTCAAAGTTCCAAGCTATAAAATGAATTTATTGAGCAGAGTTTTCAGCAAAAAATCTATTTCTATTCTTTACACTTATAAGTAGACTATTTCTAATACAATCAAAAATATGTTCTTCCATATGGGCAGTGCTTGCAAACACTTTCTATTCTTTATTTTTCTCATGATGTCGAATCTGAAGAACCAGAAGTTTGTTATATTGATATACAGGTTAATAACAATTTGTTTTAAAAAATTTACATTGACGTCCATATGGTCACTAACCAAAAGTTTGTTGTTTTGTTGCTTTTGATACATCTGACAATAATTATTTGTGATAAACCCTTGATGTTGAAATTCGTATGAATGATATAAAATCTTGGCAAAATAATTAAAGAAGTAATTACACATTCTCACAGGATTGTGTTAAATAAAGATATTCTTTCATCATCGTCTTCAACAAGGGTTAAAACCTAAATATCTTATGGTATAGGATTCATATATCTTTTCACAATATTTAAAGAAATATTTGACCATGACAATTGTCAATCAAGCTTTCAAAACTCGCCATGAATGTACCTGTGTGATTGTAGGATTTGAAATTCTAAACGAGTATGATTTTTGACCAAAAAATAAAGCAAGTCTGATTCTGCAACGTTTAGAATTACTTCTAAACTAAAATTATGTGGACCTAATATTATTGCGGAAGATATGTCCGGAAGAATTTCTATTCTTCATGCCTTGGAATATGCTCTTGCAATAGCAATATTAAGAGCATAATATTAAAAAAAATATTTTGAATTTATATCACATTATTTGAACCAAATAATAAACTTTTGATGAAAAATCATCAATTATAATTAACTAACTAGTTCAAAATCATCAATTATAACGAACTAGCTCATTTTGAGAAGCTCCTTTCCTGCTTTATATGTTTTCTATTGCTCATTATTGCTATAATTATCCATATGCAGTTTTATCTTGTTTCATTTACTATGTACGTAGTACTTCTTATGTTGTGTTAGATACTGTCCGTATCAACTAAAGTATACATGACGATAGTAATAGGTAAATCCACATTAAAGCATAATTCATCACATTGATGTATGCATACTTGGCTTTAAGGGATGAACAATGAAAGTAACTAAATAACAAAATTTCTTTAGTTACTTTTTTTTTTGTTGACATGGATGTATGCATACTTGGCTATAAAATTAGCAAAATTTCTTTATGAGTTGGAGAGATAAATTAGTTTAAAGTGTGCATAAATTGGTTTGGAGCTAGATATCAAAAACAAAAGTCATATACAAAATAATTACTTTTTTTTGTTGACATAACACATATAGTATAATTTGATTTTATCTACACTTAATATATGCATGTTCATCCATGGATAGACAATCTGAAATACCATTTGTGCTTATCAATATTTCTTGGAAAACCTAGTTTTGGACCAAACGATTCAACTAGACTAAAGATGTTCTATTTGGCGTATTGACTAAGTATGGTTTAAATAATCTCTTGGATGGTGTTGGATTGATAGTGATACGCCATTCCCAGTTTAATATGAGTTATGTAAACTCCGTTTTTGGTCGAAACCTACATTCACTTCATTTACAATATGCGGAAAGACTTTTGAATGATCAAGTCAGACATTCAGTTTAGTAGGATGTGAGCTCTATACTTGTGTAACATATAGAGTTGGACTGTCTGACTTGACTGTTTTTAACCATTCTTCTTTCCAATGGGGATCTTAAATTGTGGTTCTGCATGGATCCTGCTTGATTATGCTCCATTGACCAAAACGTCTATGTTCTATAGCTTTAGAAAGCTTGCGATGATGGCTAGAAGTTCGTCTTTTGCGTCAAATTATGCGAATAGATTGAACGGTCATCAATGGCTTAATTGCCTTTGGCATAACGTGAGATTTTTACATTACTATTATCACTTTCACATCAACATGTCATCATCTTCCCCTAAATATCTTCAATGTTGTTTTAGAGTACCAAATCAAACTGAGTCTTGTTTTATTAGGTGAGATCGACTATATGCATTATTGGACTTGGGTCATGGTCCGCCCAAGTTGGGGTAGACCAACCTATGTGACCCATATAGTAGGAAGCCTACTACTTGATATAAAAGTAAAAGAAAACCCTAATACAGAACATAAGTTGTTCTGTAGGTTTTAGCCTCTAACAAAACAAAACAAAAACTATCTCTACACTCTTAGGTTTTAGGTTGTGAACAGAAAGTGCAGTGGAACAAACGCGATCGTTCATTACTCGCTTCCACAATTTCGAGATATGTATGAATATCTCACTCTGAATCAACATGGATCAAACAACGCCATTCATATATGTCAAAAATTATCTCTTTTATTAGCTCTTCGACGCCATTAGTTTGAGTGTTGTCATCTTCCCCTAAATAGTGTTAACAGGTAAGAAACGTGGGATATGCAAACAGACTACAAGTGGGCAGGTTCTTTACAAAGATCTAAGCATGTCTTAAGACTTTTCTAAGTTGAGTGGCAATCAAGTCTGATTGCAATATTCAAGACCTCATTGGAACCTACTACCATATCGTAAATTAGTAACAAAATTTCTGTTTATGCAAGTGAAAATTGTTCATAATAGTGCTTCAAAGCATGCCTTACTTATCACGATGAATTATACTTGTTCAATACACTATTGTTAATATAAATATTGAAAAAATGAAAAAGAATACAATGACAAAAACAAAAGAATCAAAATGGATTTTTTTATTTTTGAAATGAATCTAATTTATATGATTTCTATTTTATTTATCTAATATTAAAAAATAAGAACTTGTTTTGGATTAGCACTACATTAGTAAGAAAAAAAGTAGGAAAAATTTTTGAATTTATTTTATCTATGAAAAATAATGTATTCAATTAGTCTAACTGTCTAAGTGAAATCTAACTACATTCACTTCATTTAGAATGGAACAAGGCTTTTGAACAATCAAGTCGAACATTCAATTTAGAAGGACGTAGGCTCTATATACTTGTGTAGGATCCACATATCATATAGAATCAAACTGCCCGACTTGATTGTTTTTAAGCATTTTCCTTTAAAATGGGAATTTTGGATTGTGGTTCTCCATGGATCCTGCTTGACTATGCTCCATTGACCAAAACGACTATGTTCTATAGCTTTAGAAAGCTTGCGATGATGGCTGGAAGTTCGTCTTTTGCGTGGAATTATGCGAATAGATCTTCAACGGTCATCAATGCCTTAATTGTCTTTGGAATAATGTGAGATTTTCACATTACGATTATCACTACCATCAACATGTCAACATCTTCCCCTAAATATATCTGGACAAGATTCTTTAGTTACAAAGATCTAACCATATTGTTGAATGAGAAATTTTAGATATTATCTTATTTTCAACACTTATATGTCGTTTTTTATATGGATGTTTAATTGTCATGCTAAAACAAGAGAACAAAATAAAAAAGTTTATTATTTTGGTATGTTAACTAAACATCTACATATAAGGTGGATATACAGGTGACAAAAATAAGATATATAGCTCTTGTTCAATATTCTTGTAGGTCTTTTATCTCGAATAAGCTAAAATAAGAATTAGTAACAAAAGGTCATGAGCTTCATTTTCACCACTTGCGATTCCAATGGTGACGGTCAACTGCCGCCCTTGTTTCAATCGTCTCCGAGTCTCCTCCGACCATGACACTAGCTAGCTTTGTCATTTTATGCTTTCTATAGCATTGTGCAGACCTCTATTTAGAAAAGTCTCAGTGTAAAAGGTTGCCACCCACACCCAATAAGGGAAAAAGAAGAAAAGAAAGGATTAAGTACTGTGCCAGAAGAGATGGAAAGCGTGGTGATGGAACTATATGAAGCAGCAGTAGAAGGGAGTGTAACTTCCTTGATCAATTTGCTAGAAAAAGATGCACTGGTTCTTGAAAGATGCAATGTCACATCCTTCGGAGAAACCCCTTTGCATATAGCAGCAATGCTTGGGCACGTAGAATTTTGCTCGGAACTATTAAGACTAAAGCCTGAACTAGCTGCAGAGTTTGATTCCAGGAGATCATCAGCACTTCATTTGGCATCAGCAAAAGGGTACATTGACATTGTGAAAGCTTTGTTATCTGTCAAACCCGAGATGTGCTCTGCTTGCGATCGCGATGGAAACAATCCACTTCATGTTGCAGCCATGAAAGGCAAGGTTAGTGTGTTGAAAGAACTGGTGAAAGCCCAACCTGATGCAGCTCGTGCTAGAGTGGATCGAGGAGAGACCATATTGCACCTGTGTGTACAATATTATCAGGTGGATGCTTTGAAGCTCCTTGTTGAAGATTTGAATGATGAGGAATTATTGAACGCTAGGGATGATGAAGGAAACACCATATTACATCTTGCTGTGGCTAATAAACAAATTGAGGTACGATTTAAAGTCCATATCGCTCGATCCATAAAAAACTTCAAGTTTTGAACGAGAGAGAGATTCTTCAGATGAAACTAGCAAAGCTTAGCTTGAGGAAATTAAGTCTAACATACATAGTCTGTCGGCTTGTCTTATTCAAAACTCAACAATTATGCAATCCGTTCTCTCTTATTCACACCTCGGAATGCATCATGAATTCCATCAATTACTCGTTCTATGAAATTAAAGGGGCATCCATGAAGTAGACACTCGGTCTTGGAAATCCCTACCTTAGACTAACTCTAACAGTCTTTCTATTTTTTTCTTTATATGTAGGGAGTTTAGACTTATCTCTTTAACTTTAAGGGCTTTTTATTTCAATTTTACTCTAGCAGTCTCTCTACTTTTAATCTATCTTTATTTTAGGGACTCTCCATTCTAGTTTCACTCCAACAGTTTCCCTATTTTAGAAAGTCTCTATTTTTTTTTATTCCAATATATCTCTATTTTAGATCAAACACAACATTTTAATTTTTTTATTTACATTTTTTATTTTTGATGATGAAATATTATTTTAACACTACAAGCAATTTCAAAAACGGAGATGGCTAATTTCTATCTTCTTTTCGTCTCCAATCTGGAAAAGGAGACGGAAAGGAGACGAAAATGTGCCGTCACCTTTCGCGCCGTCTCCAATTTTGAATTTCGTCTCCATTTCGTCTCAAATGGAGATAAAAAGATATTTCGTCCCCGTTTCGTCGTAAATGATGTTTGCCTCTGATCCATCTCACTCGCATTTCGTCACCGTTTCGTCTTCCTTACATTTCGTTACCTTTCCGTCTCCATCACATTTAGTCTCTGTTCCGTCTCTTTTACATTTTGTCACCGTTTCGTCTCCCTCACATTTCCGTCTCCATCACATTTGGTCTCCGTTCTGTCTCCCTCACATATCGTCACATTTTCATCTCCCTTATAGTTCGTTTCTAATTCGTCTCCAATTATTTCCGTCTCCAAATCGTCTCCAACCATTTTCGTCTCCCTTTCAAAAGGACTTGACACGTTTTTTTATTTGTTTGAATAAAAATCCGTCTCCATTTTGTCTCCCTTTTGGAGACGGAATGGAGACGAACCTACATATTTTTTACAATTTGTTTGAATTTCCCCCCAAAAAATTCAAAAAAATAAGGAGACGATTTAAGACGGAACCCTGTTAGAGATGGAACTTTGGGTCCGTCTCCAAAATATTTTTTTTTTTTGTTTGAATTTTTTTGGGAAAAATTTAAACAAATTAAAAAAAAAAAACGTGTTAAGAGTTCGTCTCCATTCTGTCTCCCTTTTGGAGACGAAATGGAGACGGAGATCATATCTTCAAGCATGTCATCTCTTTTCCATCTCTGATCAAAGATGAACTAGAGACGACATTTATGCTCTGTCTCCAAATCGTCTCCATCGGGAGACGATTTGGAGACGAAAATATTTTTCTCAATTTGTTTGAATTTTCCTCCAAAAAATTCACAAAAAAAGGAGACGATTTGGAGACGGAACATGAATATCATCTCCAATTCTTCTTGTCTCCAATTCATCTCCAAAAAGAGATAAAAAGGAGACGAACCCTTGACACATTTTTCCCAATTTGTTTAAATTTTCCTCCTAAAAAATTCAAACACAAAAAAAAAATTATATTTTTTGAGACGGAACCAAATATCCATCTCCAATTTTGGAGACGGACCTTGGTTCCATCTCCCTTTTGGAGACGGAACTAAGGTTTCGTCTCCAATTTTGGAGACGGAATCTAATTTTCGTATATGGAACCTTGGGTCTGTCTCCAATTTTGGTGAAGCAATGGATTGTCCGTCTCCAAAAATATAATTTTTTTTTTTTTGAATTTTTGGGGGAAAATTTAAATAAATTAAAAAAAAACATGTCAAGAGTTCGTCTCCATTCCGTCACCCTTTTGGAGACAAAATGGAGACGGAGATCATATCTTCAAGCATGTCGTATCTTTTCTGTCTCTGATCTGAGACGAATTGGAGACGACATTCATGTTCTGTCTCCAAATCGTCTCCATTGGAAGACGGTTTGGAGACGACATTATTTTTTTCAATTTGTTTGAATTTCCACCCAAAAAATTCACAAAAAAATGAGATAATTTGGAGATGGAATATGAATGTCGTCTCCAAAAAAAGATGAAAATGAGACGAATCCTTTACACGTTTTTTTCAATTTGTCTAAATTTTCCCCCTAAAACTCAAACACTAAAAAAATTACATTTTTTGAGACCAATTTTGGTCCAATTTTGGAGACGGACCTTGGTTCCATCTCCCTTTTGGAGACGGAACTAAGGTTTCGTCTCCAATTTTGGAGACGGAATCTAATTTCCGTCTCCCTTTTAGAGATGGAACCTTGGGTTCGTCTCCAATTTTGGTGACGGAATGGATGATCCGTCTCCAAAAATATAATTTTTTTTTTTTTGAATTTTTTTGGGAGAAATTTAAACAAATTATAAAAAAAATGTGTAAAATTCGTCTTCATTCGGTCTCCCTTTTGAAGATGAAATGGAGACGGAGATCATATCTTCAAGCATGTCATCTCTTTTTCGTCTCTTATTGGAGACGAATTGGAGACGACATTTATGTTTCGTCTCCAAATCGTCTCCATTAAGAGACAGTTTGGAGACGACATACCTAAATTATCTCCAAACTGTCTCCAAATTGTCACTATTCATACATAAAAATTTTCGTCTCTTTTTCGTAGCTTTTTGGTAATGAAAAGGAGACGGACCGTCACCAAAGACAGTTTTTCTTGTAGTGTAATTATTAATAATTATTTTCTATTATAGTTTATAATAAATTTTTTTTTTATGTTTTTTTTTTACAAAGTCAGCTTTTTGTTTTTAGCTCTCTACATCCAGCAAGTCTTGCCATGAAATGTGGAGCTCCACATTCTAGAGAGTCTCCCATAGAAAGGCTGTTGGAGAATATTACACAATTTTGAGTCATTATAGAGAGGCTATTGGAGAGAGTTTTAAGTAACTAAATTATTCACTTGTCCAATGAATTCCACTTCATTTACTATCTTACAATTGCTAACATGGATAAAAGTTATGCAGATCATAAGGTATTTGCTTGTGACAACATCAATTGATGTGAATGCACAAAACTCCTACGAGTTAACAGCACTAGACATTTTAGCAAGGAATCGAAGAGATGCGAAAGATTTGGATATTGTAGATTGTCTTCAACAAGCTGGAGCCCAAAAATCAAAAGAGATACCATTACCAGGACCAGAGTTCGGAAATCATAATACAAGAAGGTTGTCATCATCCACTTCAAGGAGTCGAAATTTGATCAGGGCGAAAAAGCAATATGCAGAATCGTCTTTCAGTTCGCGAGGCCAAAAGAGTCGGAAGCATTATTTCGACAAACAAAATGAATGGTTAAACAAACAACGCGATACTTTAATGGTTGTAGCAGTACTCATTGCAACGATGGCTTTCCAAGCTGCTGTAAGTCCCCCTGATGATTTACAGCATGATCATTCCAAAGGCCATAAAAAAGAATTCATTATCTTTGGATACCAAGTTACATTAGATTACAGACTCTTCGTAGCTTTCAACACAGCTAGTTTCATCTCATCCCTCAGCATCATACTACTACTCATAAGTGGCTTAAATTTCAAACGCAAGATGTTTATGTGGATTTTGATGTTGGTGATGTGGATTTCGTTGTCATCAACTGCAATGACTTATTCAATTTCTGTGTGGGCCTCCAGTTCCCCAAAACAAGATGAAGGAAACGAGCAAAAAAAATATGAAGAACATATGATTGATGTTATAATTGCACTAGCTGTGCTTGGATGGATTGGTTTGATGGGCCTTGTGTTTTTAGTGCATACTCTTCGCCTCATATATGTCACTATTCGCTTCATATTTGTCACCATTTGGAAAGTTGTGAGATGCTTAACATGTCCAAGGAGACGACGATCGAGTTCAATGAACCAGAATAGCATCGTGGTCTGATATATATACATCATGGAAATCCTTTCTTCTTTAACTGTATTAATTCTTGTTCCTTTTTTAAGTTTTGCACCTCCAAATGTTTGTTGTTATTACTTTGTGTTGTCAAGTTTGGCTTTCGCCCTTTTTGTATTTAGACCTATTTGTTTGTAATTTTCTTTACTTAATGAATGTTATCTTTTTTACCAAAAAAGTAGTGTAAATAGCATTATAGCTCATTATGGTTTGTCGAAAGTGTATAAGAACCCCTGTGTTTTCAAAAGTGTACCGGAATCTCCTGTATTTTTAAAACAAGCACACGCACGCACTCCCTCCCCACCTTTCCATCAACAAACTTAACTGAATTGTCTAAAAACACTTAAATACTCCTCAATTCTTCTTTTTTCACTCTCTTTTCTCCATTTCTTTTTTATTTATACATATTAGGCCAAAAATTATGTATATATATACATATATATATACACACATATGTACTAAGGCAGTGATTGGTATGTGAGAATGAGTTAGAAATAGAATGACATTCTCAATTCTATTTTAATTCTCATGTTTGGTATGAGGGAATGAACTTGGGAATGTCATTCTTAAGGGAATCTCATTCTCATATACATGGGAATAATCATTTCAGGCCAAATACATGGGAATGACCTATTTCCATATATTTGGGAATCAACTTGACTACCATACCCTTTATAAATAATTTGTTTAATTATTATTATTATGAAAATAATAATAATAATAAAAATAAAAAATAATAATAGTGATTAAATAATAATAATAATAATAATTAAAAATATAATAATATTATTATGAAAATAATAATAAAAATTATTATTATAATAATAAAAATAAAAATAATAATAAAAATGATAATAATAATAAAAAAAAAAAAAAATAAAAAATAATAAAAATAAAAATAATAATAAATAAAAATATAATAATAATATTATGAAAATTATAATAATAATTATTATTATAACAAAAAAATGATAATAATAATAAATAAATAAAATAATAAAAATAAATAATAAATAATAATAGTGATTAAATAATAATAATAATAATAATAATTAAAAATTTAATAATATTTTGTTATTTTTTTTTTTTTTTTTTTTTTTTTTTTTTTTTATTTTTTTTATTATTTTTATTATTTTTATTTTTTGTTGTTGTTGTTGTTGTTATTATTATTATTATTATTTATTATTTATTATTTTTATTTTGTTATTATTATTATTATTATTTATTGTTGTTGTTATTATTATTATTATTATTATTTATGTTTATATTGTTTAGGATTATGTCTATATTTATTCTTATTTTTAATACTATAATAATAAAAGGGCAATTATGTCATATTATATAAGTCATTCGCATTATTACTCTTAATTCCTAGAACATACCAAATATGTCATTCTCATTCCCAAGTTCATTCCATTCTCAATTTCATTCCATTCCTTGGATCATTCCATTCCTGTCCAAATCCATTCCAATGTACCAATCACTACCTAATAGCACAGTTGTTGATCTCCAAATAGCAAGGCATTGCTCGTATTCATAGTCTTGATGAAGTAATGGTGGGTGAATTGGTAAAATTTGAAGAGGGTACAATAAGCATTGTTCCTAAATTGCATTAATTTATCCTAAAGAATTCATTTTAATTAAAATTTGGTTATTCACCGTGTATGAGAATCCCCGCTAAGCATTCATGGCTAAATGAAGCATTTTGGTTCCTAAATAGCATATGAAGCTTCAGCTGCCTTGTGCAGCAAAGAGCTTTCAAGGTGCGCCGTATACCAAAATTTATGTTTACATCCAGCTCTAAATATGTGGTTGCAACATGGTTGGACAAATAAAACAGACATTCACGGGTTGAACCTAAGATCTTATAGAGCAACAAAATTAAATGGTGCCTAATTGGCTATACATAAATATTTATACGAGTATATATATATATATATATGAATGTATATTTATTATTTAGGGTATCTCTAGCAGGGGCTCTAAATTCAGGGTCTCTATCTCAAAATATAGAGACCCTGAGTAATTTAGAACCCCTACTTAAACCCCATGTGTTTTTTTGAGTCTCTAAAAAAAAGTTAACTCCAATGAGGGTCTTAACTAAGTTGAGTCTCTATATTATGTTTAATTTAATTTTGCATACTAATTTGATTACTCATTATTTTTTGCACCGGTTAATTTTTTTTTTTTAAAATTATGATTTTAAAAAATGTAATTTTTTTTACGAATATTTCAACCAAAAAATTAATTAATTTCTACAACGATATAATTTTTTGACTTGGATAATGTTTAATTACATCCGATTACATCAGAATATATTATTTTCAATCTCATCCGTACGTTCGTTCTCATCAACTAAAATATTATATCCAAATCGTCAATCTCATCCGTCCGTTTGTTTAGAATATACTAAAATCCGCGCTTCGTATGCTTGCATACAAAAAGCCTGCAGATGCCAACGATGATTATTTGAAAATTGCAGAGAGTACATCTGCGGAGGCGATGAAGAAATTTTGTCACGCCGTCAACGCAGTATACGGCAACGAGTATCTACGTCGTCCCAACAATGCAGACCTGTTTACGCTTCTCAGGAAAGCTGACCAACGTGGTTTTCCGGGAATGCTAGGTAGTTTGGACTGTATGCATTGGGAATGGAAAAATTGTCCAACTGCGTGGGCTGGAACATATGCTGGACACCATGGTCATCCAACCATAATACTTGAAGCAGTTGCGTCATATAACACATGGATATGGCATTCATTCTTCGGAGCACCAGGTGCGCATAACGATCTCAATGTATTATATAGTTCACCGGTTTTTTCTGATATTCTTGAAGGCAAATCTCCATGCATACAATATACCATCAACGGTAGACAGTACAGACAAGGATATTATCTTGCTGATGGAATATATCCGCGTTGGTCCACAATTGTTCAGGCATATCCCAATACACAAGATAGGGATAAAATGTTATTTAATCAGAAGCAACAGGCATACCGGAAGGATGTCGAAAGAGCCTTCGGTGTCCTTCAAAGTCGATTTGAAATCATTAAAGGGCCATGTCGTTTTTGGCATGAGACTGATATTGGGGAGATTATGAATACTTGTATAATTCTTCATAATATGATAGTGGAAGATAACCGGGAGGCAGAAGGTGATGACTTCGACGATGATCTTACACGTTATCATGTAAAAGAAGCCCCTGTCGAAACAAATCGAGACCCCATAACTATTAATGAATATCTAATCAATCGAGCTCAAATCAGAGATGAAGCTGCTTACTATCTTCTCCAGAATGATCTCGTTGAACACATTTGGAATGAATATCGTGCAGGAAATATCAATATGTAATTGCAATCTGTATTAGGAAGACGTTTAATTAACTATCTTTTGTATGTAGATCTTTTTAAAAATAATTACCCTCCAAAATTAATGTCAAACATAACTTCGCATTAGGAAAATGGTTGATGTTAAACATGACATTGAATTGAAAAATAATTATCTAATACAAATACAAATAATTAAGGCATATTGGGACGATAGACATCATCGTCAAAGTTTATGGAACGGGAGGCCCTTTTGGCCATAATTGCTTTTTGTCGTTCGATCATCCACGCCCTTCTTTCTGGAGTATCGATGGTAGAAGTTTTCATCGACATAATATTGAAATCTTTTTGTTCTTCAAAATGTTCTTTGTACTCCATCATCATTTTCTCCATATTTTCCCCTTGTTAGAGGATTTCACTTGCAATGTCCTTGCCTTTTTTGAGTCTTTTAGCTTTTTAGTTTCCAATAGGCCTCGCAGATGAGGGCTCGGTTGGGGTATCGGGCACCGACTCATCCACTGTGTCATTTTGTAAAGAAAAGGAAGTGTTGTTCTCCAGATCAACCGGAGACTCAGGTTGTGGCATATTTGCACCTGTGTCAACCATCGATGCCCTTTCAGATAAATGGACATCGATAATTTTTCTCTATTTTTTACCGTGTTGTAATATCGTTCAACAATGATCAAGGTTAAAATTTTAGTTTTTCGCATAATAGTATAATCATCTTGCACCAGAAATCTGTAAAACAAAAATAATATTATAAGTAATCGTGGCAGATGAATGTAAGAAAAATAATATTATCCCGAAAAAAACACACGCTATCAACGGCATTTGCTCCACTCCTTGGTCTTAAATTAACTTGAGCAATACACTTGGCAAATTTGGTGCACTTTTGGTTGATTGACGTCCATCGACATTTTAGACTTTTCAATGTGCGTGCTTCCATTGGAGTAACAGAGAGACAGATTTCATGGAATTTTTCAAGAATTTGATTCCACATTATTGCCGATGTTTGGTTTATCCCGACAAGGGGATCTTCACTAATTGCAATATAAGAACGGCATAAAGCAATATCTTCTTCATTTGTGAAATTGCGACTCCTGAAACCTCCGTCTGCATTCTCCATAGTTGAAAAGGAAAAAAAAATAGTTAAATAAAGTAAAAAATTATGTATAGATTAGTATTAAATTAAGTATTATCTATATATATAAACTTAAATATTATGGAAGAAAATTAATATAAATTTTTGTTAATATATTATGAATATATGGAAAATACAATATATTATGAATATATATATATTTAAAGAATATATATTGAATGTGACATATTACAAATATAATAAAAATAATTAATATATGAAAAATATAATATATTATGAATAAATATATATTTAAAGAATATATAATTGAATGTGACATATTACGAATATAACAAAAATAATTAATATATGAAAAATACAATATATTACGAATAAATAATTAATGAATAAAAAAAAAGATGAAATATAATATAAAAAAATTTAATATATGATGAATTAACAGTATATTAAATATAAAAATAATAATTAATGAAATAAATATAATAATTATTATTATTTAAACCCCCACCCCTCCCCCCTCCCCCTCCCCCTCCCCCTCTTCTTCTTCTCTCCCTACACCTTCTATCACTCCCATCACTACCACCACCCCACCCCCCCCCCCGCGCGCGCGCCCCTTCTTCTTCTCTCCCCACAGCGCACGTCACCACTGCGCCCCCTTTCTTCTCTCCCTACACCGCGTCACCGTCACTACCACCCCCCCTCCCCCCTCGCGCCCCTTCTTCTTCTCTCCCCACAGCGCACGTCACCACTGCCCCCCCTCCCTCCTTCTTCTCTCCCCACACCGCGTCACCGTCACTACCACCCCCCCCCCTCCGCCGCGCCCCTTCTTCTTCTCTCCCCACAGCGCGTCACCACTGCCCTCCCCCCTTCTTCTCTCCCCACACCGCGTTACCACTGCCCCTTCCTTCTCTCCCCACATCACGTCACCACTGCCCCCCACATCGGGTCACTGCTCCCCCCCTCCCCACACACACACACACAGCGTCACCACCTCACCGCGCGACCCTCCTATCGCCAATTGCAGAAGTTTCATTCTCAAATCTAACTTACCTTTTTTTTTTTAATTGCGAAGTTATTTTTGTATCTTTCACACTTTGAGATTTTATTTTGCAATGTTTGTGTTGTATATGTATTGAGATGTTCAGATCCGTTGCAACAAAAAGTTTATTGTTTGTAGTTGCAACAGAGATTTTTTTTTTATTTATTTTATGTTCATCAGGCCTTTTTTTTTTCAAATCTTGTCAGATCGTCAGATCCGACACTGTCGGATCTGATGATCTGACATCTCGGGTCCAACACAAAATGGAGACCTATTTGTCTTCTTGTTGAGTCTCTATTTTGGGTCTCAAGTTTTGTTGAAAAAAATTTAGATGGGGCTCCATATTTAGCCAAAGTCTCTAAATTTAGATAAAAGCTAGTTTTTGGGTCTAAATTTTTGTCATTGGTGTTAAACTTTCATTGCCAAAGTCTCTAAAAGGATAATTATTGCATTTTTAGAGCCCCATTGAAGATACCCTTATACACAAAAAAAAAAAATAGAATTGCAGGGTGGGGTTGGGGGTGCTGACGGGGGTGGGCAGTGTCCAACTATACTTTTCAAAGGGTACAATCTTTCTTCTCTTATGGAATTCCATTATATCTTCAATATATTTTATCAATTATATAACTATACTAATCATATTTTAGTTATTTTACAACACTCTAAAATCATTGCAATAGATTGTATATACTAATCTCACACCACAATGCAATACCAGAAGTTTCTTTTTTCCTTCTCAAACAAAACATTATACAAATCTTAATAGGATGGAAACTATTCTTTTTATAAATAAGACTTTTGACTAATGTTTAATTATCGAACGCCACACATCAAAAAGTTGAGTATAAGCTTGAAATTGTTTATTGGTGTTCTGATTCGAAAACCCATGTAGTAATCCTTTAAGATTATAGAGAATACTCAGTGAGCCTAGATTAAGTTAATGCGACCTACATTAAAAATATTGTGTGTTACACACTTATGTGCATGTTTCAAAACGGAAATTGATCAAAATTCCCAACAAGTAATATTAGAATCGAGTGATGCAAACAACTATATGATCTTAGATTGGACCGTTACACTCCCAAAGTTTTAGTTCAAATTCAGTAGTTATACCAGGTAAGGGGATGCTGACGTATCCCATCTTCAAGTGGTGGTTATCTTAGTCTATATCTTGTAAACTGGTTGAGTGGGGACATTTTCAACTATAAAGAAAAAAATATATATACATGATAATTCAATTGTGGATTGCAGCCCCACTAACCAGTTACTGAATTTGCCCATGACCGCCATTGCCCACTGTCTATGCCAGCACAACCTTCTTTTATACCCACAAATCAAAATCTTAATGGTCATTTTTTAACTTTTGTTATTGGTTTATGCATGTCATGGAAATGAAATAAAGAAAAGAAAAAATATGAAGAAAGTATATATAAATTGAAGACAATAGAAATTATCACCGATGGTAGTTTTAGAAAAGAAGGAGAAAGAATAAGTATATGTTAAAATCTTAGTATTGTGAAATACAATATGAGAATACTTATATATAGGGCCCACGAGTGGCGAGAGCAAATAACAGTGAATGCACCCATTGTACTAATCATTGTCAACACGAATGCAATTATATTGATTGCCCTAATCATAAAGTTTTAACAGAGAAACATCTCTCTTCCATCTCACAAAACTTTTCTTAACAATTTGATATAACAGTAAGTTTTTTTGGTAATGAAAAATATGTTGCAGCCATGGATCGAACCCAAGAGGTGTGATTATAACCACACCCGGTAACCACTATGGCGAGGCTATTATAGACATAACAGTATGTTGATGAGCGCGCATGAGGGAGAGAGAGGCAGCGAGTATAAAAATTCAGAAGAAAAATGAGCCACAACTTTTGCATCCTCATGTTTTAAGCGTACGCTAAAATACAAATGACTTTGCAAATAAGAAAAAAAGTTAGGCGTCTCACTTGAATTCTGAGATGACTCAACTCATACCTCTCATGTCTTTAGTATAAGAAGGCAACAAACAAGTAATCTGCAGCACATGCACTGTAAGAACAAAGCCTGAGGGTTACAAGGGATGAAAGAATGAATGGTGTCCATTTCTCTCAACTTCTGAATTCCGTACCTCACTTCAGCTTAGATTTGGCAGAGCTCTTTAGAGGCTTCGCTACAACAGGTCTAGGTGCACTTCTCGTAAGCTTCTTTGTATCATACTTAACTGACATGAAAGCACAGACAACGGCTATCAACATTGTTGGATAGACATATACTCCCTTTGTAGGATCTGGGTTCGCCGACTTTGAAAGAATCCCTTCCTTGACAAGGCCCCAGATAATGAGAAGGGTACCGAACATGCTCATCCTTCCAGGTTTTAGAATGCCAATAAGTGCTCCAGCTATAGAGAAGTAGCTTCCAGCCAGAACCTGTTTAAAATGGAAAAACGTTAGTGACTGGAAGAAGGGGATAAGAAGGTGATGCAGAGGTATGTCATGTGCTTCGCAGAAAGCAACAGGAAACTGATCCAGTAGTAAATCAGCAACTTTTTCCTTTTTCAGTAAGTAAAATTTTAATCGAAACAGCGCCAAAAGGGAGGAGCAACCCCTTTACAAAAGCCATCCTTGTTCATTAAAAGGAATTACTACTCTGTATGGCAACAATCCAGATAAATCAAAAGACAGCAATAGTTGCTCCACCACATTTCATTAAGCATTATTTTCTAGGAAACAAATTGTGGTTTGCATCAATTAAAACTGCTATAAAGACTTTCTACGACACTCCATTAAAAGAGTTTCCATCAAGCCAGAAAAAACCAGAAGTGCCGGAGTCATTGAAAAGAAGAATAGTGTAATCCATGAAAATTACTGTACAATAGTCTCAAGAGCATCAAACAGTTAATTCAACGACAAAAGCAGACATTTGTCCTTATGTTTGATGTGACAAAGATGAAGGTGAAAGCCTTTCCTTTTTGTGTCCAAACAAGTTGAGATGGCTGGAGATAAAAACTTTAAGAAGCAACATAACTCAATGTTCCTAGTTACAATTTGAAGTGTGCGATTAAGTATGTTAAATATCCTCAAGATCTTAAATTTACCCAAGACTGGAAATCAAAGTAATGCTAACTTCAGTATACGATAGAGGCATGCTGGGGACAGAAATCATTCTATTTAGAATAGTCAAAACTAGGGGGCCACTTGGGCACCTTAAATCAGAAGATTAAGTTTTGACACCAGTTTGTCATCAGACTTCGATAAACATTAAAAAAGAAAAGACAGAGTGAGAATTTTTCCAAGTCAAACCTCCAGGCGTTGCAGGTCAGTTACAGGAGAAGCCTCCTTCACCTCTGTCAAGTTATAGATATTAAGCAGATCATCCCATCTCGGAACAGTCATGTTAGTGATGAGATCATTTATAACGGCCCCAGGATAGAGAAGGGCCTTCACCACAGGAAGAGGAAAAGTCTCACTAGCAATCAACTGCGAAGACGTGACATGCAGCGGTGTTGAACACATACCAGCTCTACATGAAACCCTGAAAAATGACAACAATGGAGAGCAAACAGAATTAAAGCCAAAATGAATAAGCAGCAGGAATGCCAATGCCATCGTACAAAATATTCAATGGACTCTCTCACTTGCGTGACAGCAGTTTGGCAAATGGAATCAGTGATGGAATGAATTAGCAGCATGAATGCCAATGTCATTAAAAAGAATAATTATCTGATCTGTCATTTGTGCCAAAATGAATAACATATAAACTGATCATCATATCATGCTTACTACAAGTATGCAACTACCAAGTAAGAATTCAGAGGGCATTGACAACTTCTGAGTAGAAGATAATGAGGGCAGCAAGAAAAAGCAATGAGCTATTAACACAAGAGACAGTGTTGGAGAAACAATTTGTTTGTAGGATGCGAGCTGAATCAACTTGCAATACATAATCACTTAACATTGGTGACTTGAACTATTATTTCAAGATCATACTCAACTTGCAATTGTGGTATTGATAAAAACAAGAATACAAACAAACAATTTCCAAATTTATGCTTTCTAGTACAAACTTCAAAACTACAATTCATAAGTCCTAAAATATTTCTCCATCGCTCTGCATTTAGCCAGGGTATTTTTCGCTCAAAAATTCTTGTAACCTAATTTTTCTCATGGTAAAATTTTCTCTAATGCACGACTTCTTGCAGAAGAAAAAACAGTGAGATCCTTCTGTCAAAAGAGAATGGCACATGATTTACACCAAAGGGACCAGACTAACAGTAGGGATTAAACCATAAACTTGGAGATCTAGAGGTCAAATCCCTTCATTCCCAGCTACAAGGGATCACTCATAGCCAAACCAAACCAAACCAACCTAAGCCTTATCCCACCTAGTGATGTCAACCAAAGCGTGGATGGATCACGCTTTACTGTCACACATAAAGCTCATTACGCAAGTTCATTTCGAAATCAGTCGAGATATCATACACTGACACGAGTATCAAACTACAAACTGATTGCTTCTCCAAATCCAATAACATAACAACCAAATATTTCTTAAAACAACTACAAAGCCACTTATTAACATCATCTATGTACACATAAATCTATATTAAACTGTAGATTCACTTAAATCACTTAAAATCCCCAAAAGATAATCAATTAATAAAGTCAACACAGATCCAGAAACAACACATAGAACATCTTGTTTCACTAAAGAACCAATAACAGCATAATCAAACCTGAAAATTTACATCAATAACACCAAAGCGGGTCCAGCCCTTCTGTAGACCCGCGCTTTGCGGGAGCTTCATGTACCGAACTAATAAGAGCTAACTGCAAACTAGGCCTACCCAGATGCTAACAATTGCATAAATACATACATAAACAAATACATATATATGAATGTATTTATGTAGATTTATACATATGGTTTGTGTTGATATACCTGAAAAGAGGAACCTGAAGGATGATGAGTAAGAAAAAGATGCGGGATGCGTATTTTGAGACATTGCTCCACAATCCCTTTGAAGATGACGAAGATGTTGATGGTGTTGCCATTTGTGATACAGAGAGACGAGTACTGAGATGCTTTCCGAAAATAGAAATTCAAATGTATATATGCAGTTTTCGATTTATAACTAGCGTTAATATTTCTGAGACTTGCTAAATTATTAGGACTCCACAAAAAGACAATCATATACTTTGATTAATTGGTATGGTTATGATTCAGTGGTATGTGATTTGTTTTATACATGAGAGATTTTGAACTCATAATCGAATTCTAAAGGGAAAAAAAAAATACAATGATATCCACCGGGGCCAAACCCCTGAGGTTTTAGGTAATTTTAGATTAGGTATGCCAACTTTGGGAATTGTTGATATTTCACCCCTCGTTCGAAAAAAGAAATATTCATTAGAAAGGACAGGTTACAGATAGGTCCAGATCCAAAAATGATCGGGTAGAGAATACAGTGAAATGAACATAATGGGCTAAGGCTCTATAGACAGATATCAGAAAATTAACAGAATGGCCTAAGGCCCAACAGACAGAAATCAGAAAATTAACAGAGAGGGCTAAGGTCCAAAAGGGACCACTGGAGTAAAACCCTAGCATACAGATAATAGTGAGCCTGATGCCGGCAAAAGACAAAGGCTGATAGTGAAATCTAGTCAGAACACTAAATAGAATCCTTAAGCACAGTAGTGCTATAACTCATTCCATCGCTCTTTGTAACGCTAGGTCGAACCCACACACCAAAGTTTCGAAAATTCCTGCATAAGAAGCTGCAAAAATAGCGGCTGACAGAACAGTGAAGAAAGATAACGATAACAAAGTATACTTAATGGGGCATACCAACTCGATTGGAAGCTGGGCTCGGATGTTCCAAATAACCAGTGGTCTAAACCCAATACGTGAGAAAGGGGACCCTTGGTGTTCCGAGCTTGAACAAGTGGCGACAAATGCCACCCTATCACTACCAGATAAACCACCAGACATAGTGGAAAGGAAAGCAAGTGCAAAAGCCAAGTGTATAGTAAACAAACCGCGACCAAATAGAAGAAGATGATATGAGTGGCACATACCAGCAAAGGATCTAATTTATTTTTTTTTCTTCTTGCTGGATCCATAACCATAAGGAATGAGATTTGACGAGGATAGTTAGATTTGAAGGTACCTTCTCTAGATCTATAAGCATCAAAGGCCAATCATCATCTTCATTATCATTTTCAGGAACAAAGATAAATATAGCCAACATCAGAGGTTTGGCCCAAAAAGTCATCACAGTAGTTGAGCCCGATAGGTGAGGACCCATTGGTAGGGGATTAAGTTCTTCTTCTTAGAGGTACAGCAAGAAGGGAGGCAAAAACCAAGGTTTTTGCGTCCGTTGATGATGGTGTTGGTGGGGGGAGGGGGAGGGGGAGGGGGGGGGGGGGGGGTGGAACTCACGAAGAGAGATATTTCACCCCTATTTCGATAGTATTAGATAGAGAAAATAGTTCAATTAGTTTCAAAGTTTGATTGTTTTGACACTTTAGTTATAAACGTTTCAAATCAGACACTTTAGTCTCAACCATTTTACATAAGGGACATCTTTAGTCTATTAGCTCATTTCTGTTAAATTTGTTCTATTAAGGTCATGTGATTCGTACGTTGCGCATCAAAAAAGAAAATCATACAATGTTAAATTGGAGATCAAGTGAGGTTATAAAAGAAAAAAGAATGAGTTGTAAGCTAAATGGCTAATTTAATCTCGTATGTTTTTTTCTTTTTTACATGCGGCTTGCGAATCATGTAAACTTAACAGAACAAATTTAACAGAAATGAGCTAATGGACTAACGGTATACTTTATATAAAATATTTAGAATTAAAGTGTCAAATTTGAAATGTTTAATATCAAAATGTCAAAACAAATAAACGTTTGAGACTAATTAAGCCATTTTTTCTATTAGATATATATACGTATTGTTGGCCAAAACTATTTTTGACCTCAAAATCTCTAATTATAATAAATCATTAACTGAAAATTTCACCAGACTCTTGAAATGTGTTAGATATTTTTTTTAGCAAAAGGTTGACTTGGTGAAAAGACCAATTCTTTTGCATTCATTAAGATGTTGCATTAGAAAATTCACATTTTTTATTTTCTAGTGTTCTTACAAGTCCTGTAATAATTCACATTCAACCTCGATTATGTCCAATTTTCTTCGAAAATAATGAAGAAAGAAAGAAGATGATCGCATTTTTAGATCATGATGAAAAACAAAAAGTATAGAAAATGTTGACGAAAATGAAAATCAAAATAAAAAAGAATATGACGAGCAAAGAAAAAAAAATAGTTAGGGGTCTGTTCGATTGTGGAATATTGGCATGTTGAAAAATTTTAGAGGAAAAGTAAAATATTTAAATAATATGTTCAGTTGTCAAAAAAACTATAAAAAAGATATCTACAAACTAAATTGTGTTAAATACAGAGTCCTAATTTATTCCTTATAACTTTTTCTTATTAATTAGGGGTTTGTTTTTTTTGCTGAATTAGGGGTTTGTTTGATTGTGGAGTATTGGCTTGTTTTCTTGAAATCTTTTAGATGAAAAATAAAATATTTGAATAATATGTTCAATTGTCAAAAAATATAAAAATATATCTCCAAGCTAAATTGTGTTCAGTACACTCTTATTTTTTTCCTTATAATAGATTAGTATAGTAACATGTCTTGATGAGTATTGAATTAATATGTTACCCCAAACACCAAGG
Source organism: Ehretia macrophylla (assembly GCA_037974665.1). Taxonomy (NCBI): domain Eukaryota; kingdom Viridiplantae; phylum Streptophyta; class Magnoliopsida; order Boraginales; family Ehretiaceae; genus Ehretia; species Ehretia macrophylla. The sequence goes on along the minus strand of CM075764.1, from coordinate 63,234,148 downwards.
ATTTTTACAACTACAGTAGAACCTCTTTAAATTAATAGTGTTGGGACCAACAAATTTTATTAATTTAACGAGATATTAATTTATAGATAAATTAATAACTATTAATTAATAGAGATGTTTTTAATTTTTTTGGTTTTACAGTAAACATATTATTATTATAATGTCTGTTTTTGAAAAGTGACTTGTATTTTTTCTGTCCAATTTGAAAATATAAGTAACGAGAATAAAAAATAAAATTTAATTTAGTAGGATTAGAACAAAGTTTTTCTAATCTCGTATCTAAGTGCTTGTAGATTATGATGAGAACTAATTTCTCTAATCTTGTATTCTAATCCTTATAGGATTATTTCAATTTTTTCTCTTTAAATAATTAAATATGATATTCAACTAGATTTGAAATTCAATAAAAGAAAAACTAATGATCTTGATTCATATTTTAAGAAAACTTTATAGTCAATTTATTATGTACTTTTTAGTTAATTATTAATTTATAAAATATTTAGATCAATAAATTATATATATTTTTTAAATGTATTATTTTATAATTTTATCTAATTTATCAACTTTTTACACTGGTCTCAAGTCGGAACCGGATATTTTTATTAATTAAAAAAAATTATTAATTTATCGAGTATTAATTTAAAGAGATTCTACTATAGATCTAAGCATAAGACATTTCATCTCACATGAATATGTATCCCTATAAAGAGTGACTCATGGGGTAGATTTAAGAATAATATAATAATAAGTTACTCTTCTGAACAATTAGAAGGTTCGAATTTTATGAGTTGAAGACAAGTAGAGGGTTAATTACAAAAATCAATATACTTTTATTTTAAGCAAAAATTACAATGTTACTTATTAACACACGTGATTTAACTCTATGCTTTATCAACTCTATAGTGGTTTCAATTATTTATTTTCGTCAACTTGTTGCGCCAATTTTAATTCTATTGAAATATTTTATTGTCAAAATATTATCTTTAGTATTTAAAAAAAAAATTGGCAATGTGTCATCCCCCCCTTCCCCGCCCCCCACCCCCAAAATAAATAAAAAAACACAAAAGAAAATATCTATTAATATCCTAGAGTGTGTATCTTCTTTGGTTTCTCATTTGTTTCTCATTTTCCTCATCCTCTTCACTCAAAATGGCTTCAACATCTCTTCGTATCTCCATTACTATACAGTGTCCCCGCAAAGAATCCCTTTTTGTGGGCCACCCCAGGAGCACAACCAATCTTATTCTGCCACGTCAGCCTTCTCCCTCCTCCACCGTCCTCACTTTCTCTCGCCGGCGTCACAGCTCCAGCTCTTCACCCATCTCTTCAAAGAAACACAAGAATAAGAAAAAGGTACTTATTGTCAAAAAAAAAAAATACACTCTTTTTATTTTTCTTAACATTTTAGTGACACCTTATTAATTTAACATAACCCAGAGTGTGCACGACTCTTTTCTGTGCATGACGGGGAGTTTCATATGCCGGACTGTCATTTGTTTTAGTAATACCTGTTTGATTGGTTAGAAAATAAAAATACACTCTTTTTATTTTTCTTATTATTTTTTTTCTAACATTTTAGTGACACCTTATTAATTTAACATAACCCAGAGTGGGCATGAAACTTTTCCGTGCATAGCTGGAGTTTTATATACCAGACTGTTATTTGTTTTTGTAGTACCTGTTTGGTTGGTTAGAAAATATGAATGAAAATAGGTAATGGGATATTTCCGGGGTTGTGATTTTAGTGTTATTGGGAATTATTGTGAAAGAAAAATGCTAATTGTGTAAAGGTCGTACCTGATGCACAAGAACCCGCTAGAAATACATAGGTAGATGTACGCAGCCTTATCAAGACTTGAACTCGAGATTAAGTATTTAAGCATTTGATGAGTTAGCACTTGGAACATGGTGCAAAGCACAACCTATGCGGGAAGGTAGAGGCACGTGCAGCTTTACTCTAGTGCGACATAGAAAAGGCAAAATGTGTGCCGCCTTATCAAGACTTTGACGGAGACTAAGTATTCAATTAGTTAGCACTTAGAAGATGGAGGAAATCAGACTCTGTCGTGACAAATTTTAAAATTCTTGGTGAAAGAAGATGTTCTTTAGTGATTAACATGCTAAGAGAGTATGAAAAAAATCGAGTTTTAGCATTTCATGTGTATTCTTTCTTTAGCATGTATAGAAAGTTGCTTTCTTTGTCTTAATCTTGATCTTTGGTCTGAAACTATAGGATGTGAAATAATTCATTTTTATGGAATTTAATTGCAAAAGAATTATTTTGGCACAAAAAATTTTAAGCAAGTAGTATTACCTCATTTTAGGCTAGAAAATTATTCTCAAATGGAATAGTTTAGAATACTTGGCCTAGGTTGATGAAATGTTTCGAAACTCTTTGTAAAGCCTATGACTTCTCCTGGGATTGCTTTTGTCATGAGCTGATCACCCCTCTTTGCGCAAGGTTAGAGAAAGAGATATACTAGAAGTTCATCGTTGCCTTGTTCTTCATCATTAGTTTCTCTCGTATTGTACTCGTTTCACATGTGAACTCCACGACCTAGCAGCCAGTCATTGTTCTCTTCCTTCTTGCAAGGGTTAAGATGATTTACCTTCACAATGTTTCTAGTGATTAATTAATTATTGTCATGCTCAATGTTATTGTCACACTCAAAGATTATATCAAGGTCGGAGGGAATGTGTAGTTAATGTGGCTCTCAAAATTAACGATTGTTTTTCTGCTCTTTGTTTCTCTGCAGCAAGTCTTGCCTCATAAAAATGATGAGGAAGATGATGATTTAGATGAAGATGCCTTTGAGGCACTCTTTCATCAGCTGGAAGAGGACCTGAAAAATGATGATTTATCGTTGAATGATGATGATGAAGATCATATAAGTGAGGAGGACCTGAAAAAGCTTGAGGAGGAATTGGATGAGGCACTAAAGGATGATGAATTATTAGCAGCCCTTGGCACGATTCTGGACGATCAAGTTGAGGATGAAGAAGAAGAAGAAGAAGAAGAACAGGAAGAGGAGGAAGAATTAAAAGATGCTGATGAAGGTGGTGAAAGTCCACTTCAACTAAAAAATTGGCAACTTCGGAGACTGGCACATGCTTTGAAGAAAGGTCGGCGTAAGATTAGTGTAAGTCACAGTCTTGCTTTTATACTGATTCTGCTGTTGCAAATAGATAAACATTTATTTGTCCACTTTGATGTTGGGAGATATGAAGATTACAGAATCCGATATTTGGTTTTATGATTTGGTTATTCTGTCATCAAAAGCTGCTTGATATTAAGTTAACCACCTCATCTAAAAGCTAAAAGCTTTTAGAGAGGGGTTTATTTAGGGAAACATGATCCTAAATGACGACGTTGAAGAAGGTGAAGGTGAAAGTCGTGAATCACCTTGTTTACTTTATCTCTTCTCTCATCTGGTCAACTAGCAATGATTCACATCCTTCACAATTACCTTTAAAATGATAACTGATGCACTCTGTTTTTATTGGTCTATCTAATTTTTGTTCTACACTTGTTTTGCAGATTAAGAATCTTGCTGCCGATCTGTGTCTTGACAGAGCAGTTGTTCTTGAATTACTTCGTGAACCTCCTCCAAATCTCCTAATGATGAGTGCTGCTTTACCTGATGAGCCCGTTTCACCTATCTTAGAGCCAGCGACTACAGCAATGGAAACTGTTCCATTGGAAACAGCTAGTGATGATACAGAGCCTGAGGTTAAGGAGAAAGTTCCTGTTCATGTCATGCAAAGCAATTGGTCTGCTCAAAAGAGACTGAAAAAGGTGCAGCTTGAAACTCTTGAAAGAGTTTACGGACGAACAAAGCGTCCTACTGTAAGTCATACTTTTTGTTTGTTTATTTTGCTATCTGTACATTAATTAAACATTCAGAGCATAACTGACACAAATAGTTGCCAGTACTTTGGATACAAAAATATCGATCTTGAGGTTAGTAAAAAGGCAGATATTTTGTAATAGTGAAAACATGCATATGAAGATCATTCTGTCTATGATAAGTTGAATGATGAAAGGATTGTCGGCAGAGGTTGATTGGCTTGATTTTGAAGGTGATTTAGTTAGGCGCTTTGAAAATACGAAGAAGGTGGAATTGACTGGTTCAAGTTTCTGAAGTTGAAGGAGTTGATGCTTTGTATTCCCATGATTAGTTGGTAGGACTTTCATTTTGAAATAATGGAGAGCTTATAATCTCTAATTCAGATTTCAGACCCTTTGATGAATTGACTTGTCTGCGTAAAACTTCTAGAGTTGACAAGAAGGAATTTTGAGGCATAAGTGCAGAGTGTGGGCTGAAATGACGTTCAAAAAAAGTGATTGCAAAGATAAAATATAAAGAGGGAAATAGAGTGCTGAAGTAGGTAGTGATTAATAAACTAGATACTGGAACATAACTAAACTACATTATCTCCAAGAACTTCTAATAAAACCTGAAGTATAGTTTCTGCATAACGTAAACTGTCAACAAGTGTTTTATACGTTATATTCACAATTCATGTTCTTATTTTTCTATGGTAAAGCTTTCAAACACTCTGTATTGATAGTTGTTGACCTTTTTTCTCTCGTGCAGAATGCCATGATTAGCAGCATTGTGCATGTAACTAATCTGCCTCGCAAGAGGGTTGTTAAATGGTTCGAAGACAAACGAGTAGAAGATGGGGTTCCAGAGCGTCGTCGTCCGTACCAACCAGCTGCCTCTGAAACAGCAAATACCCGTTAAATGATCCTTTGGTTTTCCTTTTAAGTACTAATCAAATACTCCTTTTTTTTTTTTTTTTTTTTTTGTATACAGAGACTGTCTTCATACAGTTTCTGACATGTAAACTTTTTCCATTCGTATACAACATTATCTTCCCATGGGCATTTTTCTACTTTCCTTTCCCTTAATATATAACTAAATACGTTATCTCATTATCGATACACAGAATCCATTATGTATAATGTAGCTTTAGAAAGAAATTGAACTAATTACATTTGATCTCTTGTCCTTGATAAAGCAATGGAAGCAATAGGTCAATGACTCAAAAGGTGGCGGGGAGGATATGTTTTGCATATGTGCTGTGCACTTATGTGGAAGAAATTGATACCACTTGCTATGTGTGAATCTTCCAAATACTATCAAACTATGTGAAATTTTTATCCATGTCAACCGCCTTTTTCACCATCCGATCCGGTCATAATGTGTAACGATCCTTCATACCCCCAAAATTAGAATTTAACAAAATGTTTTTGTGCCGTTGGTCGCCATTGAAACCAAAACCAAATCAAGTCTCATCTTATTAGGTAGGGTTAATTATATGAATTTGATAATGCTAATCATTCTTGTTGAGAGCATGTGCGAGATTTTATTTGAATGTCCATATCTAACTTAATTTACGTCTTTCTTTATTCCTCTTTCTTTCTAGATAAGTGGAAAGTAAATTCCACTCTAGAAGTACTATGTTCCTATCTGTCGAGAGATATATTATATATATTTGGTGGTTTGTTGCTTGGGAGCTATAGAAGCAAGTTTTTTCAAGTTTATGAGTGGCCGCACAAGAGAGATTGCTATGAGAATTCTTCTTTCGGAGGGTTGACTATTACGCCTCTTCTTGTGTGTGTTAGTAGCAACTTAGTTTGGGGAAAGTAGTGGGTCCGGCCATTCAGACCATGCAACGCTCAAACACTGATAGGATCATGTCATGTGAGTCTCACTAGTGTGGGAGAGTTAGATCCAAACAGTCACTCGCCCCAATAATTCTTCCCTTAGTTTGGCTATCTTTATTCCTTGCATGAGTTGATTCAAGCCAATATTATTCAATATTTACTTCAGTTTCTACACCCTTAAAAGTCCATCTTCGTGGTAGATATCAAGCAAATTGCTCAATACAACCACTCCATAGAATAATATCCCTTGTATAAATGAAGCATTGGGACATCATTGCACATCACAAAATTCACAACTAATAGCCGTTTAAAGATGCATTTTACATTAGATAAAAAGGGAGCAACTAACACCTTTTTCATGCTTTCTACAGGTAACAAGAAGGAACCCAGGAAAAGATAAGTATACGAATAAGATTTAGAAATATCATGAAATCAAGTGATAACAAGTGTAGGCCAAAGGTATTGGTTCGTCAATCAGAGGTTTTGACTTAGATCCCTTGACTAAATGAGCAACGTATCAAGATGTAATAATATTTTATCACGTGATTTATAATTTTGTGATGGATTCAATGTAATTCAAACTAGCGTGAATTATGCTCTTAAGATTAGGATTTCTTCAGCTTTAAGGTTTTTTCATCCCGAGTTCGAGTTCCTCCTTGACCGATTTATTTGACTGGGGTTTATTAGTCCTGGCTGAAGGTGCTGACCAACTACGTGTGTAAACCATAGTTGTTGAATCTGAATTGCTATAACCCAGCATTGCAACACCTCCACTTTGGCAATGCCTTAGCTCTCTATGCTCTCCCTTGCCTTCATTTTCTATCAGTTGTCTCAACTCCTCTGATAATAATCTTTCATCCAATATTGACCCTGAAGAACCTTGTCTTCTAAATGATTTCGAAGACCTCTGCAACATAGCCATAATCCCTTTTTCTTTTCAAGATGATTTTGTACATTACTTGTTATATACTTATATTTGTGTAAATATGCATGAAGTCTAGATTTATACAGTGACAGAAGGGAAGAGAAAAATCTGAAATGAAGAATAATAACAAAAGAGGCCACCGGTTGGAATAAATTCATGAACATATTTTGGCATGTATATAACATAAGTACTTATGCTTGTTGCGTTATGGTGAATTGTTGTACCACGGGATTTATATATAATTTTAGAATGAATTCAACGTAATTATATGTAAGATGAGATTTTTCGTCGTACGGAAAAAGTTGAAGACGGGTGACTTGTCATCTAACATTGAAAGCCATATTCAGCAGAGGATTGGTTTCCTAGTACTTGGGTACACAATGTTAACCGCATTATAACTAGAATATCCAATTAGTCCTATGATGGGTGTTTTTACGGGTTTCGATCATTTCCATTTCTAATTCTCTTATTTTTTAAATAAGATGAATTACGTGTGTAATTTTTTTAAGAATAAATACTTCTATTAGTATTTAATATTTCGTCGTTGTGACACTTTAGTGCCTGATCTTTCAAAATCAACGTTTTAGTTCTTAAAGTTAATTTAGTGAGACAACGTTAATCCCGATAGCAAAATTTGTTTATTTTTTTACGGCTTTATCACTTGCCTGGTATATGATTGTGATAGATTATATCAGTCACGTGCTAATTTTGCCATCAACTATAATGGATTATAATAGACACGTGTCAACTACATGATATATCGATAAACAAATAGACGAATATTGATATCGGAATTGACATTGTCCCACTAAATTAACTTTAAAGACTAAAAAGTTCATTTTTAAATATCAAGGACCAAAGTGTCACAACGGCAAAACATTCAAGACTAATGAGGACATTTACTATCTTTTTAAATTACCCATTTGTTTCAATTTTTTTAAAACACTTGTTTTTTTATAAATAATTAGCTTATTAGTCTAAATCTGATGGTTGGATTTAAAATATTCAAATTTAAAGATTCATAACTTATCTCGAAAATGAAAGAAACAGAAAAAAGAGAGGATTTTTACTCCTGTGCTTACAACATTGATAAACAACAGATTATATGGCCTAAAATCAGGTTTACAATTGTATTGAACTTTGATGTGATAATTGAAGCATGAATTTAGTTATAAGAGTGTTCAAATTGAGGAAAAAATTTCAAAAGTCTAAACCTGATGCATGTGTAGTGTGGGTTTAACATAAGCGTGAGATTCATACGTCACACACATTATAGACCATCATTGCTCATATTGAGAAATTTGTCACATTTATGACAAGAGTCCACTTAAAAACTCTAAAAAGGAATTCATATAGATTTAGAAATGACCGGTGGTATCTGTGTAAATTAATTCAAAACACCTCCTACGAAAATCAAACGAGAAAAAGTGCGCTGGGCGGAAATCAAACATATTTTTAGTCTGCCCTTATTAAGTAGGGGATTGATCGTTGCGTCATAGCCCTTCAATTATTCTACTTCGAAAGCCACGTGATGGTTTACTATCCCACATTGTCCGAATAACACTTTTAGTTTGTATTGGTGAATCGGAATCCCACTCTTATTAAGCAAGAAGGAAGTTAATCTTTTCACGATGAAGTCACCGTTAACCTTACTAATGGTCATTCTAGAGTATGTTTTATTAAGTATTTTGCACAGATTAGTGGTACATTCAAGATTCTTACGGTTCTATATCTTAGTTAAATCATGATAATATATAATTTTTTTAAAAGTTAAAAAATAAAAATTGAAATTGACACCAAAAAAAAAAACCAAAATTGGAGAATCAGATCTTACACACGAAAAATGTTTCATACATCTTACCGAACATCGAACCCTCTCTATAAAGTTATATGTAAACTTTAATCTATGTGAGGAGGTTTAACGACCGGTGATGTACGGAAAAGTGATCCCATTCCTCACAAGCATGCCGAAGAATCAAGCACCAGTGGTACTTTTCCATCCAGTACATAACGTGGTCCCCACTTCATTGCACTAACCCATAAGCCCACCTCCTAACCATCGATCCAATCTCAATCTAACGTCTCCAAATCCTCCACGCTTCCCATCCACCATCCTTTGATTAATGCAACACGTTATGGCTCACAAAGCTTCCACGCTCACCACTTTCTAACCCTCAGATCAAAACTCATCCAACGCTCATTATTTACTTCACCACCTTGCCAACTCAAAACTCAACTTCTCATTTTTCTGTTTGCTGCAACATTGACGTCCCGCTTCTTTTTCTCTCTCCGACAGATAAAATATCACCATATCTATTCGTTCTCTCTCTCTCTCTCTCTCTCTATATATATATATATATACATATATTCACACACACACACACACACACATATATATATATGCGTGAAATGCAAGAACAAGCTGCTGCTGCTGCTGCTAACACTACTACAAGCTCCATTGCAGCTAGCTCTATACCTTCAAGCAGTGAAAGATCTTCTAGCTCTGCTTTCCACATAGAAGTCAAAGAAGGTTATTTTCTCTTTTCTCTACTTCTCTTTTTTTTTCTTCTTAATTTTCCACTTTATTTTTTCCCTTTTTTTTTTTTTTGTTTTTTAATAATGCTTAGCGTGACCCTTTGGAATTTGTGACAAGAATTTGATCATTTATGTTAGAAAAATGTTAGTGCATGGCTCAATTATTTAAATCTAATGCATACAAATGTGTTGCATGTACATGCATGTGTGCATGTGTTTTGACAATAATATTAATATATTATAGGCTTTTCGAGAGAGATTTTAGATATCTTTTTTAGTCCAATAATGTCAAAACTGTTATTCGAACTCAAAATTATTCGAATTACGGTCACTATCTGACCCGTCCAGTGTAGATTTGAGATATTTCCCATCTGGGTGTGGTCATTTTCTTGAAAGAAGTTCGTTAATTTTGCTTTTGGTGAAGATTTTAGTTAGAGCAAGATGATTTATATACTTCATTTGTTGTTTAATATGAAGGTATGGAGAGTGATGATGAGATAAGAAGAGTGCCAGAGATCGGAGGAGAAGCACCCGTCGCAACGGCTTCTGGCCGGGAAGGCGGTTCAGTAGCCGGTCCGGTTCAGCCATCAACCGCCGGTTCAAAGAGGAGAGGCAGAAGTCCAGCAGACAAAGAAAACAAGAGGCTAAAGAGGTAAAGTTAATTTTCAGTCACATTCCTAATCAGATCTTGCCACGTCAGCCGCGGGACCCACTTAAAGTCGATCACATATGACGTGGCCGTTCTGCCGTGGGTCCCGGTGAACGGTCCCAGTGGCAATTCAGTAAATATTCTGAAGTTTGTGAATTGTTGGTGGAAAAAAAGGTTGCTGAGGAATAGAGTTTCAGCACAACAAGCAAGAGAAAGGAAGAAGGCATATTTGATTGATTTGGAGGCAAGAGTGAAGGATTTGGAGACCAAGAATGGTGAGCTTGAGGAGAGGCTTTCAACTTTGCAAAATGAGAACCAAATGCTTCGACAAGTACGTTTAAATATCTTATTGACTTTTTTTTTTTAGTGCATCGAACGCTTCGTATCAGTTTCATTTGTCAATGCTTGTCACCATCAAGCTGTATATAACACAACATGAGCTTATCTTTGAAAGAAAGTTATCCCCCCTGTCTTAGTAGGAATAAGTTTCGTACCAGGAAGTGGATGCTACGATGAAAGAAATTCGAGTTCTTTCTTCCGATATTTCTGACTTATTCCCTTTTTGTGGAATTATGTCAATGTTCTATAGCGTTTGCAAGTAAAGAAGAATGTCGCAATTTAGAAAATGCCATTTCGCGTTATAATGTCCGTGAAATTTAGATGACTACGTAGTAAAACGCTTTTTTAAGTTGCGTGTAGGAATTTGCAAGACATGTCAGGTGTGATAGTATTACAACCTGTATAGCTTTTTTTTTTGGTGTTTGTATTTGGTACGTTTGTTACACTTGGCTTCCAAATTGAAATGCTTCCAATGAATGCCGCTTATCCATTTCGTAAAGTAGTTTCAAAGTGCATATGTTCTGGAAAAATATTCCAATTAAAGACTTCTATGTGAAATGTGGATTGTCATGATTTTGTCAAGTGCCCATAACTTTGATGAGAAGTCAAATAAGAAGTTAAATTTCTGGCTCCGCTCCTGCTTTTTTATGCTTTCAAATTGATGAAAAGCATGGTCTAAGCCAAAAGGAGTCAAGATCCTTATTTTAAGGTCTTAACCATTTTCAACAGACTTTGATCATTGATTCCCTTTTGCCTTTTCTTGTTGGGTTAAAGAAAAAGGTCAAGGAAAATTTTTGAATTTCTAAAGCCGGTCTATGTACTTTCGTGTGCTTAACCGATATACCTCTGTTTATGTTCTTCATTTACAATTGGATTTTCTACTTGCCAATTCCTTCCCTCCCCTAGAGGGGCTTGAAGGCATTATACTGACGAGATTAAGAAAATGAAAGAAGAAAGCAAGGTTAAGGCCTCTTAATTTGTGGATTCAAATAAATCACGGCTCATCTAATCTTAGGAGCACCTTATACACTTCAGAAGTGAAAATCTTTATACTATCCTAGACACTGTTCCTGGTGTTTCATATGTATCATTTGCTCCATTAATGGTTGTAAGAAAGTAGTAAGGATTACAAGTTAAGCCCTCGTAGCAGTGGTTTGTGTCCAGTTAAGGATCAAGATAGTGATTGCTAATTTGGGGCTTGAAATTTTTTACTGATACTTCTCAGTTCCTTCTCTCACCCTACTTTTGACAATGGCAACATATTTCAGTATATAGCTATTGATGATGAAACTCGTGTATGCGGAAAAGGAAAAGAATATAAATCTTGACCGAAATTTTAGAATTTATAAGGGAAAACCATCAAATCCACAAAAAATGATAGAAATAGTCTGAACTTCTGGTCAGGGTGAGTTTTTGCGGTAAATGTAGTCCTTTTATAGGCATCGCAATCCTAAACTTAAGCTGCAAATGAATATGATTCCATCGTGCTGTGTGTGAAGCAAGACAAGAAGTTGACCACAACATAATCCGATGGGTTGAATATGCGAGACAAAAGATTTGTTGACAACAATGTTCGGCAATGTTGACATCTCGCTTGCACATGTTGACTAGGAGAACTAGATGGGATTATTTTTTGCTAGAATCTAGTAAGAATTAAATTCTTTGAAGCAAGCATGAAATCTCATCCAATTATAGAAATAAAATCATTTGAAAATAAAATATATAATTGCATCAAAAGACATACACACACCAATTATTATAAAATTGTACAACTATTATCCTGCATAATTAAGGAATGGATTCTTTGCTTTTATGCTATTGACTGCAAGACAGCAATACAACTTACGGTGAACATACAACTTTCTGTTCAAAGACGGAAGAATCCAGAGGGCAGTAGGAAGTATGGCATAGCAGAGTCAAGTTTGAAAAATACCAGATAAATGGATAAATTTTCTTTCCTTTTCCTAATCTTATATGCCGCTAATAGTGCGTCTTAGAATGAATGTTTTAACCCACTTTTTTCCATTTAATATTGCACGACAACTTTATTTATTCGTAATGCTCAATACATCCTTGTGTCATGTATGTTACTACTCTCAACGCTCAAGTTTGTGGTCACTATTAGTGGCAAAGCAGGGGACAAGGCAATAAATCTTTCACTCTGCTATTACATACTAGCATGTTATATTTTTATCAAAATAAAATGTGTCATTCTACGGATGACACAGTAACGTGCGAATTGCTTCAAATCTAATAGGAGAACACGGCCAGGTTTCTATTCTTGAAATGCATTAAGTTCTTAATTGGATACCTTTTGATTCTTTATAACTTAATCTTCCTCGATTGCAGATTTTGAAGAACACGACTGCTGCCGGTTCTCAAGATGGGAGGAAGTAGGCTCACTGATCCTTTGGGAAGGCTTCTGGAGAGAGAAACAAACTCCGGAGGGATCATCCTTATGGCGTTTGCTAAGATGCATTAAAGTAGGACAAGATTATTAGTCTTAGATTAAATTTAATACTCTCTTTTTATATATATTATAGTGCGTTTTGCATTTTTTTCCTTCTTTGGCCTTTAAATTAGGTAGGTATCAAAAGCAGGGCAAGTGTTGCTTCTCTTTACGGATTGCCGAGGGTAATATTGCATTACTAGGTTACTGTTTCCAGACATAGTAGAAGAAAGTGTGGCTATGCAAAAGGTATGCTATTATTGGTTAATCTATTTTCTTTCTGATGGGAGGTAAAATTACAGTCTTATATCTTCTCATAACGTTACAGCATCAAGGGTGTTATTCCATTACTAGGTTACTGTTACCAGACATAGTAGACAAAAGTTTGGTTATCCAAAGGTAAGCTATTATTGGTTAATCTATTTCCTTTCTAATGGGAGGTACAATTACTGATTTGGATTTGCTCATAACGTTACAAATCCGAAAAATTACATTCTGTATGCTTTCATGCAGAAGGAAGCAAGTTGTGGAATTCTTAGCTCATTATGACAATTGTCCTTATTGCATTTGGGTAAGTGCTGCGTGTAGTTATCCAATGATGAATACTGAAAAATAATAAAAGAAAAAAAAGTGTTATAGGCAGATTGGTAAGCCCATAACAAACTGCCAAGGAGGCAGTATAATGCATAACTTTTCTTAATGGGCTATCATGGATTGAGAAGATTCTAACTTGTTAGTTTCCTCTACCTTATTTTTCTCTTGCCTGAATTAGTGCATACAATATGTTAGGGCGTACCATTTTAGCATAGAACTTGTAGTTTTAGAGTGGATTTAATATGGTTTTGGTTACAGTAAATTTCTCGTCTTATATGTTGGAAAAGAGCACAGAAGCAGTTGAATAAAAACTTTTGTTTTTTATTTTTTGTTTTTTACTTGTGTTAGCTTACAAGCAATTGAGAAGGCAAATTAGCAAATATGTGACACACAACAATCCAAGAGAAAATGTAATAAGATTATTACACTCAGCACAATCACACACACACACAAAAAACTGAACACCAAGATTTATGTGAAAAATGTTCAATTAGAAGGAAAAAAATAATGGGATTGAAAGACATGCCGCTAAACTTTTACTATATTGAAAATAAAGATTACAAAGGTCTAAGTCTTGACATTACTTACAATAAATGACAAAGTGGAATAAAATAAAAAACGAGAGAGATATCACTTAAACACAACAGAAATTTTAGGAGTTTGACAGAAGGATCTCTAGGTTTTAAAAGCACAATTTTATTGTTTGATTTGAAGAATTAGATGTCAGGAATGGATTCACAGATTTCAGATAAATACGAGAAAAAATCAACCATCGAATTTGGCCTAGAACCGACGTTATGCAGTGCAATAACGAATTAGAAAATTCTCCTTTTTTTTCTTTGTTATTTTCTCTTTTTTTTCTACAACCTCCTAACCCTAAGACAACCTCAAAGAGATTTTAGGTCATAAAGCTCATAAACCAAATCATTCTATTTTAAAACATATTGGGTCTCTTTAAACAAACAATAAAAAAATATATATATATTTCTACTAACAATATATATATATATATATAAGAAAAAGAGAGACAAGGTGAAGAACGTCAATCAAATAGCCATCAAAGCAATACGTGACTTTTTTTTTTTTTTTTGTCAATGTGCACCTCCCTCTACAATGTCTTTTTATTGATACAAATCAAGACAATATAACACAAGAAAACAATTGTGATTGCATCAATTTCCAATGTGAGATTGAAAATAGATGTTGATGTGATGATGTGAGAAATAGACTAATTGCACGAAAGAAGTAATGCAAACCGAATAGCCCATCGGTTTTCTAGGTCATTTGTATATAGGCTCTTTTTTTTTCAAGAAAAGGGTGCATATTTAAATATGGGATTATAAGAGCTGCAATTTTCACCAATTTGCCAAAAAATAAAAATCAAAATACTTTTAAAGATTTTAGTTTTTTTTTTTTTTTGAATTGTCCTCCACAATTTCACTAGTTTTGATATTCATAAATCACTTAATTTTTATTGGTGGAATATCATAGATACGCCCATGTTCCTAGAAATAGGGTAATAGTTTATCTCTTAAATAAATATATCATTTTTTTACTAGCAAAGAATATGAATTTTACATAGAGACAAAGGAGATTATTCAACATGTCTCAAGTAATATTAGCATTTTAATAGCAAGATGATTTTTTAAATTGAGTTACAATGGCTCATGAAACTGAGCTTCGATCCTTGTGGATCAATGAATAGATTCGATGTCGATGATTGTGCTTCAGCATTTGGATCTACACATCTTGCATTATCAACTCCATTAACAGATCTTATAAAGACGAAACAAAAGAAGAAAAAGGTTGTCCTCCATTGTAGGCAACCATGGATTACTTCCTTTATCCTGAAAATTTCTACTTCACATACAAGCAAGCAACCAAGTCCAAATTCTTACTGGTTCCTTTCATCATGTGTGGTGTTGTAGGCTTACTTCACAAGCAATTAAAGAATGATCATGGTGAGTCTTTTGACTTCACAAGTAACCAAAAGATAAACAATACTAATTGTGAATCTTTAAAATTTATAATTAAAATTGTAAAAAAATAATTACTTTTCCGAGATTCCTTTGGTGATAAGTCTTGACGGGTTATAAGACTTGAGGATAGTGACCATAAACTATGTTGGGACTGATATGGTGTAGAGACTAGGGTAGTGTTTAGATTGATGGTGTGTGTCCTTAATCTGACAACGTATCTCTGTTTTTATAGATGGGGTCAAGTCATATATACGAAATAATATCCTTCAATGATTTGAGGGAATCTCGATTGTAAATTATCATGTCCGTCAATTCCAATTACATTTGAATGATTTTCTAGTCCCGAGATCTTGTCGGGTTCTGCTCGTTGATCCTAAGTTATGCCTTTAATTCTGTAATTAGATCTATATACGGCAAGGGGCCTCTAACCTTCTAGTCAATTTTATTTTTAGTCTTAACCTAGTATATATATAGATACTTTTAAGTCCCGATCTAGTACATATGTGGATGTTCCCAACCTAGTGCGAATCATGTCCACTACACTAGTAGAAAAATAATTTGCTCGCGACATACTACCACCTATTTCATATCGAATAAAGTGGGATGATTTGTAATGATTGATTTTGGAGGAAGAACTAAGTAGTCTACATCACCATTATTAATTCTTTTGCTAAATATCACCATTATTAAGTTGACGAGAGACTATGCAAAAATTTGGACAAGTGCCGCCACGTAAACGTCGGTTATGCCAAATGGCCCTACAATAAGCATTCAATTGATAAGTAGTACTAGTTTATTTATATATGATCAAGTCTATTTTACTTATGATGGAAAAGTACAACCAACATCCTTGGATAGATTAATAAGCACAAGTACTCTTGTGTTTTAAAATAAAATGATGGTAGACAAATATCCTTGTAATTTAAATGAGAAACTACTCCTTAATTGCTAGCCAATCATATGGAAAACTTAGGCTCTCTTTGGATTTACCTTTTTCTATTTTTGTTTTTAATTTGAATAAATAGAAGAATTGTTTATTATCGGTTACACATTATAGTTTTTATAAATTTACAATTTACTTTTTGAGTTCGTACTTGAGTAGTCAATCAATTATGCTAAAATATCTATAATATGTCATGTACTTAGTTGCCAAAAGGTACTTTTCAACACTAAATCTCATGTTTTTTAGTCAAAGTAGTTTATACAATTAATTTTTTTTTTTTTAAATCTTATTTAAGCTAAAGTTGTGCTCAAAGCTATTAAATTAAAGTTATAATAAAAGAAGGAAATTAGATCACAAAATTATTTTTAACACCCTCCCCAAAAAAATAAAAAGAAAAAGATAAAGATGAAAAGATAAAAACTCGTCCTTTAATATAATTATGTAATTATAATCTAGATCATAAATTTGTGGTGTACCTTATAATCTAGTAAATTTTGCTAGCGTGCAAAAAATAGTTAACAGGAAAGAACGATAATCTTTATAGCAACCCTCTTAGTGCATCGATAAAATGGCCAAAGCAACACTTCATGTTTCATAGTTCTAATTTATGTATGCAAGTGTATGTTCGACTCAATGGATACATTGATAGCTTTTTTTTTTTTTTTCTTTTCTCTTAATGATGGACAATTCTCTTTTAGAAATTTCTTAAATTCACATTAGACTGTTCAATTCTAATACTATGATCCTATTTGATAGAGCCATAGTTTGGTTTAATCCTGAAGGTTTGCATTTATATATATATATTTTTGGATGATAAGAATTCGACTATCGAATTATTCGGTAGAACTCGACCATTAACTAATAAAATTTTAAATGTAAAGTATCATCTAAAGATGTACTAAGTGAGTTAGAAATAAAATCTTGTATCTTTTCTTTACTTTCATATTTTTCAATTAGAAAGAAAAGAAAAGGAAAAAAAGAAAAGATCCAATTATGTTGTGGGACAGATGCAAATTATTAAATCAAACGATCAAAATATCAGGTACTAGAACATGGAGGGTTGCATTTATAATTTGGAAGAAATCTAGATGTATTTATTGAAAATAGTCAAAATACATAAATGTGTCCACCGACAGCTAAGGTAGTCTTTACCAAAAAAAATAAATAAAGGACAGCTACGGTAGTTAGTTGGAGAAGTCAACCGGCAATAACCGGTAACCTTATGATACCGTTTACAGGCTGTACACAGCATGAGCGAGCTGCTTACGCGTGTTATTACAAGTAAACAGTACTTGCCCTAGTTACCCTTCTTTTTTTTCCTGATGACAAAATTCGTCTTAAGTAATATTATGTTAGATCCATTTTAAAGATATAAATCATGTGGCATCAAGGATAAAAATATTTAAATACTGTTTAAAATAAATAAATTTCACAAAATTTTGCTTAATTCATTTATAAAATCAATTTTTTATATTTAGAAGCAGCATTTTAACAAATTGAAAATTAAGGATTTGCAAATATTGAATTTTTTCAAGTTTTATTCAAATCTTTGCTCAAGAGTTAGAATTTACAAATTCACATTTTTTATGTTAGTTGCTTATCTTTTGAGAATAAAATTACACTTTAAATTTTTCTTTAAACTTGAGTTTAACTTTGACTAAAATACAAATATAAAAAAATAAAAAATAGATCAAACCCTCTCCCTCACCCTTTTTCTTTCAAGAAAACACGAATAAAATAATTGATTAACAAATTAGGGCATGAATAACATTTTTCTTCAAAAATTTAAAAGTTCTTATTTATTATTCTTAAATGTTACTAATTCCAATAGAATAAAAAATGGGTATTTGAGTAAAATATAATTTTAATTCCAATTCCACATGTGTTGCAAATATAATTTATATTTATAAATGACAAAATTGACTTAATACTATTTACTGTTCCAAACAAAATAATTTATTTATAAATATAAATCTTCATGAAATTTCACAGTATAAGTACTTTCAAACACTATGTTACGGGTCAATAGGGACTACAAGATTCTATTGACTTTAATACTGGAGCTATTAAGAAGTTAGTCAAGATTGTAATATTAGAAAAATATATATATATTTTTAGGTTAAAAAAATTAATTTAGTTCCCATTAAAAAACTTATCTCTAGCATTAAATTTGTATTTTCAACTTTTATTAAACAATAATCTTGAATTCCTTCCAGCGCAATATAAATGGTTCGCCCAAACATATGTTTTTGACTCGTAAAAAGTCAAAAAATATTTGTAACGAAAAGATATAAATTTAAACATGAAACAGACTATTAGAAACCTCTACCCAACTAACTCAGCCCAACCGTGGGGGAAACTAGTTACTGTTGTCCTTTGGTCAGAAAGTGTTAAGACCAAACGTGGGACGAAATAATTGGTTCAGTTACTTGAAAGTCAAATGTTACTTTGTAATATACACTTGATGCAAATGATTGTACTACATAGTTTCAGTGGAACATGGTGACGTAGTTGTTACTGTTACTAGATTTGGCTCACTATTTCATGTTTTGAAGCGCAGCTTCTCGGCTTGGCTTCCTTCAGCTTTGTGAACTCCACCAGCAAGAAGATCCAAAACAAATATAAAATCTAGGTGGCAAAGTGCTGGAGCACCGCTCCTTTTTTTTTTTTTTTTCTTTTTCAAGTGACATATTGTTAATTAAACAAGAGAGATACAAGGTAGATCTTGACGCAAACTATGTAAGAACTCAGAAAATAAAATGAAAAGAGCAAATAATATATGCAAAATCTGCAAACACAATACTAAAGGGGGTTAAAACATCAGACATAGGTGAAGTAATTTATCCTAATTGCATAAGCAATCCTAGTAGCGGAAATAAAAAATGTCTAATATAAAAAAATATATTTAAAAAGCCCAAAAAAATAAATTTTCTTTTCCTAAGTTGAAGGAGTGCACATGCACCCCCTCATGCATTAGTGGTTCTGCCACTAAACTTGACTACCACAAAGCTGGAGCAATGAGACAGACTGAGGAGTGGTTAGATGAGAAAGATAGACAAAATTGAATATTATGAACAATAGAGAAAACTCTTCGGTTATAATTTTAAAAACCCGAATAACATCCAAAGCAGAAGCCAAACGATTTGAATAAGACACGAAAGCATCCAAAAGCACATCATCACCAGTCGCAAGTCACGGTTGTCGGAGTTGATAACTGCCACTAGAGGAAGAAACCAAAACAAAAGTGTAGCTGTTGTAGTTGATGGAGCAAATAAGACAAAAAACTAAACTCTAGATTTAAATTTTTACAGAAAAGAAACAGAGAAAAAGTGAAAGCATAATGTATAGGATAAAAAGAAAGAGGGGTTGGAGCCCCAAAACCTACGCCTCCAACCAACAGACTTTGGGTGAAGAAGAACGATGAGAGATAAACTCTCGAGAAGAAACTTTACCCCCTATTTGGATTGCAAGAGGGAAAGGAAAGGAAAGTAAAGTAGAGGAAGAAAAATAAAGGAAATGAAGGGAAATGAATTAACTTATTTGGATTGTAAAAAAAAAAAAAATAGAAAGGAAATACAAAGATTTTATGATTTTTTGTTTGGATTGGAGAATGAAATGAAAGGAAAGGAAAGGTTAATTTTAGGGTAAATTTCACTGTTAGTCCCCATTATTTGTATGAAGTGTTATTTTAGTCTTTGTTATTTTAAAAATGGTAGCAATAGTCCTTAATGTTTGAAAAAAGTGACGCGATAGGTCCCCATTATTTCAAAAGTAGCAGCAATAGTCCTAATGTTTGAAAAATATGACGCGATAGGTCCCTAATGTTGACTTGGAGTGTCAATTTAGTCCCCATTATTTTAGAAGTAGCAACAATAGTCTCCAATGTTTGAAAAAAGTAACAGAAATGGTTATTCCCGTAAAAAATAGATGGGGACTAGTTGTGCTACTTTTTACAAATATTAAGGACTAGTTGTGCCACTTTTGAAATAATGAGGACTAAATTGACACTCCAAACCAACATTAGGAACCCACCGCATCACTTTTTTCAAACATTAGGGACTACTGCTACCAGTTTTGAAATAATGAGGAACTACCGCGTTACTTTTTTCAAACATTGAGAATTATTGTTGCCACTTTTAAAATAATAGAGACTAAAGTGACACTTTATGCAAATAATGGGGACTAACAGTGAAATTTTTCCTTAATTTTAAATACAAAATTACTTAAGTACCCTTTTTTATTTTTATAACAATGAGATATGTAGAGACAAAATAGATTTTTTACAACTTTACTTTTCTTTCCCTCTAAAAAATCCCAAATTATAAGGATTGTAAAATATTTCTCATTAAAAAAAATAAAACCCCTCCATAATATTTTATTCCTCTAAAATTACAATCCAAAGAAGAGGAAGAATTAACATTTCCTTTAATATTGTCAATCCAAATAAGCTGTGAGTGAGGCGGTGGAGTGACCCACGAAAAGAAGGCTTTGGATCATCGCTCTTTGAAGATTGCAAAAGGGTATGCAATAAGTCCGAGTTTCAAGTTAATCCACACAGGAAACATTGCAAAACAGTCCCTATTATTTTTTTAAAATTTTATATTTGTCTTTATTATTTAAAATTAGTTAATTTAGTCTATATTATTCTTTAAACATATCAATTTAATCCCTATTATTCTGCAAAAGATTTTAATTTAGCCAATTTAGGCACTGACTAAATTAATTTTTTTTGAAAAATAATATGGATTAAATTGGATAATTTTGAATAATATAGATAAATTTGAAATATTTGTGAAATAATAAGGACTAAATTGTCTGATTTTGAACAATAAGGACGAATTTAAAATTTTAGGAAAGCAATAGGGACCATTTGCACAAATTTCCCTAATCACATGTATCATGAATCAAATCGGTGTGTGACCAGGTTTATTAACTTTGAACGCAATCAACTCTTGGAAAGTAATACAATTGATCATATTCTAACGCAGTTTCTTTCATTCTTGTAGAAAGATAAAATGAATGCAACATTCCCGAGATTGATTGTTGGTCAATCCTTCCTGTCACTGGCCTTATAATCTAGTGGTGTTTGAAAATTTTTGAGTCTAAATTAAGACGACATCTCTGATTCAAGTCTTTCAATAAAAATATATGTATGCTGGCATGCTGCAAGCATTGTGGAAAAAGAATTACAACTTTGGTTGGTGAGTCATACTCCTTAGGGCATCCTCAATGGAGTTTCTAAACAGTAATGATTGTTATTTTTAGAGACTCAATTGAGAAAAAACCAACACCAATGGGAGTCTCTAAAACACTATTTGACAAAAAAATGACATCACAACAGTCTTGAGGAGCCAAAATAGCACCTAGTCTCTATTTTTTTAACAAATTTGTTGAAGAAAATGGAGACTACACAAAAAGATAAAAACGAGTCTCTATTTTGAAGCATGTGACAATTTGACTTGTCAGATCTGAAAAAAAAAAATTACAATTTTTTTTTTCATCAAACAAGAAAGAAAAAAAAAACCAAAAAAATTTGTTCAATAAACAGAAAAAAAGGTAGGGCCGGGGGGGAGGGGGGGGGGCTTGTTGCTGCGAGAAAGGGAAAAAAGGGAGGGGGAGGGGGAGGGGGGCAGCACATACAAACACACACACACACATATATATATATATATATATATATATATATATATATATATATGTATATGTTTGTGTGTGTGTATATAGATCTGTGTGTGTGTGTGTATATATGTATGTGTGTGTGTGTATGTATATGTATGTGTCTATGTGTGTGTATATAGATCTGTATGTGTGTGTATATATGTATGTGTTTGTGTGTGTGTAGGGAAAAAAATGAAAGAAAAGGACGGGGCTGTAGGGAAAAAAAGAAGAGAAGGAAATGAAGGGGGGTTGGGGGCGGGGGGGGGAGGGGGGGGGGTTTAATACTTTGAGTTTTTAATTATATTTTTTAATTAAGTTTTTTAATATTTTTATTTAGGGTTTTGTTTTTTATTTTTTCATGTTTTTTTAGTTTAGGCTATTTTTTATGTTTCTCTAGTTGATGTTATTTTTTTAATTAAATTTTTTAATATATTTAATTAGGGTTTTGTATTTTATTTTTTAATGTTATTTTAGTTTAGGCTATTTTTTATGTTTTTTTAGTTTAGGTTATTTTTTAATTAATTTTTTAAATATATTTAATTAGGGTTTTGTATTTTATTTTTTAATGTTATTTTAGTTTAGGTTATGTTTTTATATTTTTTTAGTTTAGGTTTTTTTTATGTTTTTTTAGTTTAGGTTAAACGTAATCCTAATTTTTTAAATATTATGATCGTCGTAATTTATTTATTTTTTGCTTGAAATATTCTTAAAAAAGTTGAGATAATATAAATAACAATTAATTAAAAAAGGTAACATATGAGAAAAAATAACATATAATCAAATTATTATGTAAAATTAAAATTAACACAATATAAAGACTTAATTTTATAGATATTCAATTTTTTTATCTTGATCTCTAAGGGCATCCTCAATGGAGTCTTCAAATGCAAAACTTTTATAATTTAGGTATTTTTAGAGACTCAGAAGTACGTAGAGTCCATAACTTTTGGCTTAAAAGATGTCAAAATAGAGATCCAGTTTCCATTTTCTTCTACAAATTTGTTGAAGAAAATATAGACTGGATCTCTATATTATCATATTTTAAGCCAAAAGTGATGGACCCCACGTACTTTTGTCATGAATAGTATTACTTTTAGAGACTGAGATCTCTAAAAATACTCAAATTAGAAAAGTTTTGTATTTTAAAGACTCTATTGAGGATAGCCTAAATGGGTCTCTAAAATAATTTTTTTGCCTTGGTCTCTAAGTGGGTCTCTAAAATTGATCTTAATGAATAGAGACCCATTATAGAGATTCCATTAAAGATAGCCTTAAGGATTATAAAAAAAGATATTGTAACGAGTTTTCACATTATCATGCACACTATGTGAATTATATTTTCTTTGGAAAAAAGGACTCCATTAGTTGAATTAAATTTTAAGAAAGTAATACATATGATATAAGAGAGGATCGAAAAATTTTGAACTCTTCAATCTTTATTTGTTTTAGTTTTTCGAAGAAAAATATGAAAGAATGTAAATTCTTCCTTTTGTTTGAAAATTCTATGATCGAAAATTTATTCATCACGATTGTCTATGTTATGGTAAATACAAAAAGTGCAAATAACCTTATATGGATAATAAACATTACCAATGGAGTGGATTATCAGTTTGCATAATGAATTATAACTTTAACATAGATAATATGAAGTACAACAAAAACATTCTTACACACTAACCACATGAATATATAGTATCCTACATCAAGATTGACTTTCAAAATATCTTCATACCCCATTTTTTTAAATCTTTTTTCGGAGAGGCTATGTCATATTATAATTAATTATTTTAAGAGATGTTTTGTCCTTCTTATTCTTCTCCATAAGTATTAGTAAAGGTCTTTTGAGGCTCTCCATTATATGGCATCCAATTGACGGACTAAACTCAAAATTTACAAATTAATTTGTACACAACAATTTGTTTCTCTATAAATATATGGTACACTTGGTACCCCACATGCTAAGAAGCATCATACCCATTTTCTAACAAGGAGGAGAAAAACTACACTTTCTCTTTTCTTAACAGATTTTTTTTCTTTTCTTTTTCTCATTAATGCGTTTGCTTGGAGTAGAAAATGACAGGGCATTAAAAAACACATCTGTAAAATCTTAGATATAATCAACAAGAGATGTTGATTTGGTTGTATCTAAGATGCGAACTCTCGTGTATTTTTTCATTCAAAAAAAAAAAATCCCACATCTCACTAGAATGAAGACTACTTTCTCACTATGTCAATTGTAATTAGAGCCCATACAAAAATAACCTTTTTTAATGACTTGAGAGACGGTGGTTTACTTTGCGATGAATATCAAAGATTCGAATCCGCTTATCTCCAACTTATTAACTTAAAGTCTGCAACATCAAACACGAGTTGTTGTACCCCGTTGTTGTAATAAACCCAAAATGGCTCCACAAGCCAAACCCCAAAGCCAAGCTAAGCTGGAAACCAACTACCGGTTCAGCCGGTAAATCTCTCACATCCTTACAAGAAACAATAAAAATAAAATAAAAATAATTATAGCAAGAAAGTGATAAAAGAAGCAAAGAAAAGCACATATACATCAAATGGGAAGGGGAATAGTAGTAGAAGAGATTGTGGTCAATTGATCAAATGCCACTCTTCTCACACTCACACTCAAAATCCATTTTCTATTTTCTCTAAATTTTTTCAATCCAAAATTTATATCAAGATTTTATTTTATTTCTTTGAAAAAAAATCCTCAGTTTCTTGATCATAAGAAATGGAGGCAAATGTTGGAATGGTGGCTGGATCACACAAGAGGAATGAGTTGGTTCGCATTCGCCACGATTCTGATAGTGGGGTATGAATTTATTACAAAGACACCCTTTTGGATTTTTTGGCTTAAAGTTTGTTAATTTTAGTGTTTTTCCCATTTTCATTTTTTATGGGTTTTTATGATAGTGTCGAAGTGATTTTCGAGCTAAAAATTAGATCTTTAAGTGGAATGAGGAGATGGGTAGCTCTTAATTTTGGCTTTTGAGTGAAAAAAAGTAAGCTTCTTTTGAGTGTTTTGGTTAGTGTATGTGCCTGAAATTTTCAATAGATATGTATGTTATGGCTAGTAGAGTGTGCATTGAGCTCAATAATGGATTTTTCTTATGAAATATGAAGTGGGTAGTTGTCAAGTTTGACTTTTGATTCTTTGATTTGTTGTTATGGAGTTTTCTTCTTTAATGTCATACAATAAAGTTATTTAGATTAGAGTTTTGGTTAATGTGAGAGTGAAATTTTACCTTCAGGCTCTTTGTTTAGGTAGTATGCGACTAAATTTGGATTCGATTCTACTGATTTGTGGTAATTTTTGACAATTGCTTGATCATCCATCTTTTTATAGATATTAATGAAATGTCTAATTGTAGTATATTTCGCTAGCTAAGGTGTTAGAGTCCGTAATATGATGGATGGATTTTGAAGCAGCATTGTATTCTGATATTACTAGTTTAAACTCTTGTCCTACGATCGAAAGCTGAGATCTTTTTGTTTGGGTTCAGAAGTTTGTTACTTTTAGGTAAAGAAAGTTTTGTGTATGAAGGAAGACAGTGGCATTCCTTCTTTTCCTGACTCTTCTTGCGGAGATCTGCCGACTTGCACATCACATAATTCTTTGTACATTTACTTTTTGGAGTTCTGTGATTAATTTTTCAACTTTGTTTCTTAGATGTGGAGCTGGTGAGATTGGACTTGTGTAGAAAATAGAAATTGTGTATGGATCTACGTGTATTTATGTTTCTTGTTCTCCGGTGGATTTATATTTATCAAGGAGTTGGATTTCCTCCAATTAGATAGTTTTCCTTTCAGTTCATTTCTGATTGCGAGTTATTGGGTGTGACTTTTATTTCTACTTCCTATGCTTCCACTCATAGAGTGCTCATGTTTAATATAAGGATATAACTTAGTTTACAAATGTTTTTTGTATCTAATTATCTAGTTTAACTAATACTGTTTTCGTTGGTGCCTTGCTTGTCTGTAATGCAGCCAAAGTCCCTCAACCATTTGAATGACCAAATATGTCAAATTTGTGGGGATACTGTTGGACTGAATGCTGATGGAAATGTCTTTGTTGCTTGTAATGAGTGTGCTTTTCCTGTTTGCCGTCCTTGCTATGAGTATGAGCGAAAAGATGGAAATCAATCTTGTCCCCAGTGCAAGACCAGATACAAGAGGCAGAAAGGTTGGTACCCCTATAATAATTTGTTTAAAATATTGAGTGCTAAGTTCTCTTTCCAAATAGCATTTGGGATTTGTGAGTGAACTAAATATTTGTGTCTCCCCTTTAGGGAGTCTGCGAGTTGACGGTGATGATGATGAAGATGATGTTGATGACCTGGACAATGAGTTCAATTATACTCAAGGAAATATTAAGGCTAGACGCCAGTGGCAGGGAGGAGATGCTGGCTTCTCTTCATCCTCGAGACATGAATCTCAGCAACCAATTCGTCTTCTCACTAATGGACAACCAGTAAGTGATGTAATCATTGTTGTTGTAAATATCAATGTCTTATGTATTTACTACAAAGTTTGTACCTTGTTTTCTCGAGACATGTTAGTGATGCAATCATCTATGCTCTTCTGTACAAACCACATTGGCTAATTGTTACCATTGAAGCTAAAATGCTGAAATACTCTACCCTTTTGCTTAAGCAATGTTCTGCAAAGTCCTCTTCTGTGTCAAATATTTTAATGCCAGTACTATGCTTCTTCCTACAGCTGCTATGACCAGCAATTTTGAATTAAATTTGGATTACAGAATTCATTTACTTCCTAAGTATTGGTGGTTTCCAATTTGTTTCAAGTAGAGAAAACTGAGAATTTCTTTTTGCACTCTGTTTTCATTCTGATATTTATTTTCCCTACGTTAATTTATATTTCTTTTTGTTATGTCAATCGTGATAAATTGCATGACATTTTTCTGTCGAGACTGCATTATCTTACTCTAAACTCTATATTTTTTTATCCTAAATTATTCTCCACTAGATGAATTCTACAGCAGGTGTCTTTAGTGCTCTGCTGTCATAATTTTTATTTGTTATCTCAAAATTGGGCAATTTGCATTTTGCCCCCAAATCTTTAGAAATTCCTCGTGAAGTTAATTTTGAGAACTTTTTTCCCTTGTGGCATAATTTTCAGGTGTCTGGTGAAATTCCTCCCAGTATGGCAGATACTCAATCTGTTAGAAGTACATCCGGACCTTTGGGCCCTGGAGACAAGAGTGTTCACTCCCTTCCCTATGTTGATCCAAGGCAACCAGGTTTTATTTCTGCTTCTTTGCCAGCTAATGTCTTGTAGAGTCTGTTTCCTTGGTTCCTGTTCTTTTTTCTTTGGCAAATCATGATGATATCATGAACTTCTGCAGTTCCTGTAAGAATTGTGGATCCCTCAAAGGACTTGAATTCTTATGGACTTGGATCTGTTGACTGGAAGGAGAGGGTAGAAGGTTGGAAGCTGAAACAGGAGACAAAAATGACGCAAATGACCAACAGATACTCAGAAAATAAAGGTGACATTGAGGGCACTGGTTCCAATGGAGAAGAACTGCAAATGTAAGCATCTTAGCTCTGGAAAATCTTCACAATCCATTTTAAAAATAATGTTAAGAAAGAAGGAAATTTATTTCTTATACCAATTGGGAAGGGGGAAAAGGTGTTTTTACTTTCCATAATATGTTGTCTGCAATATCTTTGAGAACCTCCAAATATAATCGAAGTACATTATGCACTTCATCATCTCCATCTTTGTAACCAGATTGTCTGTCATAATTTTGGACTGTATATCCTGATGAGATGGTTATGTACCATGTAATCATTCTTCCATACAACCACTTGAGCAAAAACTCTCGCTAGGTCTTCAATGACTTGTTCTTCTTGACAGGGCTGATGATTCTCGTCAACCAATGAGCCGTGTGGTGCCTATTCCTTCTTCTCATATTACCCCTTATCGTGTTGTCATCATACTTCGGTTGATTATCTTGGGCTTTTTCCTGCAATACCGTTGCACTCATCCAGTGAATGATGCCTATCCTTTGTGGCTGACATCAGTAATCTGTGAGGTTTGGTTTGCTTTTTCGTGGCTCCTAGATCAATTCCCAAAGTGGTATCCTGTCAACCGTGAAACTTTCCTGGACAGGCTGGCAATGAGGTAAGTGGGCTTCATTAAATTGTGGAACATCCTAATGTTTGAGTTTCTAATACGTAGGATCTGTTTTGGCTATCTTTGTTACATTATTAACAGGTTATCCTTTCTTTGCAGATATGACAGGGAGGGTGAGCCTTCACAGTTAGTGCCGATTGATATATTTGTCAGTACTGTGGATCCTATGAAAGAGCCTCCTCTCATTACGGCTAACACTGTGTTATCCATCCTTGCTGTGGATTACCCTGTCGACAAAGTCTCCTGTTATGTCTCTGATGATGGTTCAGCAATGCTTACCTTTGAAGCTCTCTCTGAGACAGCTGAGTTTGCTAGAAAATGGGTTCCCTTCTGCAAGAAGCACAACATTGAGCCAAGGGCCCCTGAATTCTATTTTGCTCAGAAAATTGATTATCTTAAGGACAAAATCCAGCCTTCATTTGTGAAAGAGCGCAGAGCAATGAAGGTAAGTAATGACACATTTGAATGATACTGGTAGAGTTCCGGGTCAGGTTGTACAATTTGCTCCTGGAAAGATACAGCCAAACATTATCAAACTAGGAACTAAAAAATGCTTAACTATGAAGTGAAAATCCAATAGTACAAGAATATGATGGCAGATGTGTATGTGGGGCTGAGAATTTGGACTTCATTTAAGGGCAAAAATAAGAAATAGAATTTAGATATTGTATTGGCTTGACCTTTCATGAGTGGAGACAGAATAAAGCATCCATAATAAAGACGTTTATCTAAAGAATGCCTCAACGATCATTCCACATTGACTCGAAGAATACAATGATGGTGGATATTGATAAAGATCAACAGGAAGTTTTGCAAGATATTTGTCTGGCACCAAGAAACTATAACCCACGTGCATTGTGGTGTGTGCGAATTTGTCACTCCTTGCAATAGTCTAAAAGCTTCAATCTTGGGAAGAGTATCGTGCTAAAAGCAGGATGACATACTAATATATAACATTGTGTTTGGGTCCACTAAAATGTAAAGCTTGCTTTTAACTGTAAGTCGTATACTCTTTAGGTAGGCATATAATACTGTCATCAAAGGCACCACTAGGTGGCAAATGTTTTTCTGTCATTGCAAAGAGAACAAGGTTATTTTGTGTCATTTAAATTCGAGATGTATTGCTTTTCAAGTCGGTTCCTTGCTACCTTGAATTTTCAGTCTGTTGTAAGCCTCAATGTTCAATGCTCCAGAAATTAATTTAAATATTTCACTCTGCAGAGAGAATATGAAGAATTTAAGGTCCGAATCAATGCACTCGTCGCGAAGGCACAAAAGATGCCTGAAGAAGGTTGGACAATGCAAGATGGAACTCCTTGGCCTGGAAACAACCCTAGGGATCACCCAGGAATGATCCAGGTATTCTTTATGTTTCTGAATGTAATTAAAGATTTGGTCTAATAAGCATTTCCGTTTCTCATTCTTTTTATTTCTCATGGATGGCCAGGTCTTTCTCGGACACAGTGGGGGCCTTGATACAGATGGAAATGAGCTTCCTCGTCTTGTTTATGTTTCTCGAGAGAAGCGTCCAGGATTCCAACACCACAAGAAAGCAGGAGCGATGAATGCATTGGTAGGTGATTGGTGATTATAATTGTTAATGCCGTTTTTTTATCATTTCTTTTGATTCCCTCTGATGCGTGACGATGATATTAATCACTATTCTGTGATAACAGTGAGAAAAGCAGGCATCTTTTATCAATTAACTGATCTGGTTGAATTTCAGTCACCAATAGAATCAATTGTATTACTGTACAAAATTTGATGGTTTTGATTAGCTAATAAATGTTCCATTCAGCAAATATACGGGACTGACAATGTGGTGGTGCTATTCCAAGAGTATGTGTAACTGCCATACCTTTCATAATGCTGTGCAAATGTTAGGACTATGGTATTACCGGCATCTTATTAGTATAGTGGGATCATGGGGCATTACTTTTAAAAGTGTGCACTTTAGATTGCTAAAGTTTTTTACTCATAAAAAATTGTACAGAATATTACTTGTGAACTGTTGTAGTCTATGGACCAAAAATGTTTTCAGGGCATCGTTTTCTATCCTTTGCTCACAAGGAATTTTCCATTTGGCATGGTCTGCAGATTCGAGTCTCTGCTGTCCTTACCAATGGAGCATATCTTTTGAATGTCGATTGTGATCACTATTTCAACAATAGCAAAGCTCTTAAAGAGGCCATGTGTTTCTTGATGGATCCCGTTCTTGGAAAGAAGATATGCTATGTTCAGTTCCCGCAGCGGTTTGATGGCATTGACTTGCACGATCGATATGCTAACAGAAACATTGTCTTCTTTGATGTAAGTTTCGCTTGGTACAGTGAGACAATTAGTTTTATCATCAACGTCCTTTGTCACTGTATTCACGGTGTCACATCTTGTGTTGCAGATCAACTTGAAAGGGCTGGATGGTATTCAGGGTCCAGTATATGTCGGAACTGGGTGTTGTTTTAATAGGCAAGCTTTATACGGGTATGATCCTGTTTTAACTGAGGAAGATTTGGAGCCAAACATCATTGTCAAGGGATGTTGTGGCCCAAGGAAAAAGGGAAGGAACGGCAATAAAAAGTACATTGATAAGAAAAGGGCTGCAAAAAGAACTGAATCCACCATTCCCATTTTCAATATTGAAGATATTGAAGAGGGTGTTGAAGGTAGGTCCTTGTAATAATTTAAGTAACTCCCTCTATTTTTATATCTATAAATGTGCTGAAATTGAATATTTAAAAGAGTAAGCTGAGTCTAGCAGAGCAAAGGGATAAAGAAATCTATGATTCTACTGATCTGAAAAAAGAAAAGAAGAAGAGAGTAGGACAAATCAATGATTTTAGATCAAACTCTTCATGTCGTTCTGATTATTAAGTTTAAGGTTTTGGACTACCGCTTTTCTCGCAAAATTCCAGACCACAAGTTATTTTGGACATCACTATGACTCTTTTGAGTATAGTTGGGGAACCCAAGCTTAATGAATTTCACTTTTCTGGTCTTCTATGCAGTTACTTCGGAGTCGTACAAAGAAAAAGTTTCTGTACATCAGCATCGTTTTATCGTGGTGCTCCATGTTGACTCTATTGCTTGTTTTTTACAGGATATGATGATGAGAGATCACTTCTCATGTCTCAGAGGAGCTTGGAGAAGCGGTTTGGTCAATCACCAGTTTTTATTGCTGCCACTTTTATGGAGCAGGGAGGTATTCCCCCAACAACCAATCCTGCGACTCTTTTGAAAGAAGCAATACATGTAATTAGCTGTGGCTACGAAGACAAGACTGAATGGGGCAAAGAGGTAACTAAAATGCGTCATGGCATATAAACAAATGTAGCTTCTATTTGTTGTGTTAGCATTTCTGAAACAAAAAATTGATGCATTATTTCTTTTCCCTCAGATTGGATGGATCTATGGTTCTGTGACGGAAGATATTTTGACTGGGTTTAAGATGCATGCACGTGGATGGATTTCAGTCTATTGCATGCCTCCTCGCCCAGCTTTCAAGGGGTCAGCTCCTATCAACCTTTCAGACCGTTTGAACCAGGTCCTTCGGTGGGCCTTGGGGTCCATTGAAATTCTTCTGAGCAGGCATTGCCCAATTTGGTATGGCTACAATGGGAGACTGAAGCTCTTAGAGAGATTGGCATACATCAACACCATCGTTTATCCGCTCACCTCCATTCCCCTGCTTGCTTATTGCATTCTTCCTGCTATCTGTCTTCTCACCAACAAATTTATCATTCCTGAGGTAAATGTCCTTGTTCAAGTGTTTCTACTGCATCTATTAGTTTAATTTCTGTACCTTGTATCCCTATCCAGACGTTTACTGGCTAGAGGCATCATGTTAAGCTTCGTCTGATCAACTACATCCTATAACTTGATGTCTCCTTATATCCACCTAAAGTAACATTAAATGCAAAACCGGCAAAGTCTAGATTGCTATCAATTATGATCTCCTGTCCTGTCCCTCATCAACAAGAAAAAGAAACTCTATTAAAATATGTCATCAAAGTGAAGGCTAGATCTTTCTCTCCCTTCTCTTTTGATTGGATATAGATAAGAATTAGTTGCGTGATGGGCTATCTACAAACAAAGTGCTGCTCAACTCTTCATGCTTTTTCTTTCCAATTAATTTGGCATTTTCTTCGTACAACTTTTCTGAGCATTCGTTTATTGTTCTGCAGATAAGCAATTATGCTAGCATGTGGTTCATTCTTCTTTTCATATCCATTTTTGCTACCGGTATCTTGGAGATGAGGTGGGGTAATGTTAGCGTTGAGGACTGGTGGAGAAATGAACAGTTCTGGGTCATTGGTGGAACATCAGCTCACCTCTTTGCTGTCTTCCAAGGTCTTCTGAAAGTGCTTGCCGGGATTGACACCAATTTCACTGTCACTTCAAAGGCATCAGACGAGGATGGAGATTTTGCTGAGCTTTATGTTTTCAAATGGACCTCCCTCATCATCCCTCCCACCACTGTCCTCATTGTGAACTTGGTAGGTATAGTCGCTGGTGTATCATATGCCATAAATAGCGGATACCAGTCATGGGGTCCTTTGTTTGGCAAGTTGTTCTTCGCCATTTGGGTGATAGTCCATCTCTACCCCTTCCTCAAGGGTCTGTTGGGCCGGCAGAACCGTACACCAACAATTGTCATTGTCTGGTCCATACTGCTTGCTTCCATATTCTCCCTGCTTTGGGTGCGCATCGACCCCTTCACGTCAGAAGCCACGAAATCTGCAGCAAGAGGTCAATGTGGCATCAATTGTTAGGTATAAACCATTTTGTGAAATGTAAGCTCCATGTCTCTCTGGTTAATGCATGCTCTCATGTATATAGACATGAAACTAAGGTACAAAGTCATGTCAAAGGTCTTAATTTATGTTGTACTATGATATACACTGTGAAGAGAGCTTAGCTGATGAATACATCAGACAATTACACTTTTTTCCCTTCCTTCTACTATAATGCTTTGTTGTATCCTCCATTGTGAATCAAACACCAAGTATTATATCCTCCATTGTGAATCAAACACTAGTTCAAGTGAGTCCTCATTAGTAATAGGTGGTTACAAGCTTTAAATTCATTTTGGTGTATGTGTAAAAACTACTCATGTTAAGGACTATTTTCAGAAATGAAAAATTGTTTCTTTTGATCCTGATATATTCTTCTTTCCATACTTGGTATTTTTCTAAAGAAATTTCTTCCATTCGGCACTGTTGGATGTGCAACGGGTCACACTCCCGTACTGCACATCTGTCATTGTCGGGTGCAAGTCTATCCCTTTTTCTGAAAGCGTTAGTTTGAGATTGTGCTAGCTGGCTAGGCGAGAATCTTGGGGTAGCTTTATTACCCTTTTCTTTTGTGAATCTCTGCCCCTTTGTGTAGGGTTATAGAAGGATGGAGCTCGGCTTTTCTGAGGCTCGTGCCAAACTTGTTACAGCTATAATATATATAACTTCCTGTGATTTTTAAAATGTGTAGACAATCTCTCTATTTTTTTAAAGAAAATTCACAAACAATTACCTTGAAGTTTTAATAATGGTACATTTAACCTTAAAAAAATCTAAGATATCCGGGAAATAATTTTTAGAGGTCTTCAACCTATTGATATTGGAAGACTCAACGAATTCTTCTAATGTATTATTTATAAACTTAAGATATCTATATTTACTAACTTTAAGTAGAAAGCTATGCAAGGGTGTTTTGGATAATTTGTAGTTTTGTTGAGCTATTATTGAAATCACAAGGTGATTATTCTCGCGACAAAATGAAATTATTTGTACTGTACATTTTTAAAATCATAAGGGTGCTTTTTGCTCAAACGAGCATAAATTATTTTAACTCGATGTTATGGCCAAACGTTCTTTTGCGGAAGTGAATTAGTTCTTGAACGTTTCATAAAATTCTTGTTTATCTGCCGCGTTTTGCTTTTAGTGCTTTTACTATTATCGATTTGGTAACAATTAGTCTAATTTGTTATTTTCTTTATATGAAGAAGGAATCAAATGTTTACGTTGGTTGTCATTTTTTTAGATGATATACTAGAAATTACAAACTATATATATATATATTTTTTTTGGAAACAAACTAGATTGATTAGAAACCAAAATTTGTGAGTTGAAGTGAACAACTAAACCGAGATTTACGACAAGTTTTAAGAAACATTCTAGAATTCATTCTTTTGTCTCTATAACTTAAAAAAAAAAATACGAAAGGCCACAAACCAACGAACGACGTCGTTTAACAGACAAAACCGCAACTAAGATTTGGTCAAACAAAACGTAAAGGGTTTCACAATTTGGATCCTCTTCAGTCTTCACCCCTTACTCTCAAACTAGAAAGGAGATATTTCATATATTTTGTTTTTTTGTTTTTTCTAAATAATTTTCTTGTTATTTTTTTGTTTTGTTTTGAAGAGTTCATCAAAAGGGGAAAAAAAAACATTGAAAAAAAGCCAGAAAAAATGGAGGGCATTACAGAAGGAGTGAACAAGATGGGTATCTCTGAGACCCAACAAAAGAAGAACCTAATCCAAGTCTCCAACACCAAAAAATCCCTCTTTTTCTATGTCAACCTCGCCAAGGTACATACATATACATCTTCATATGTGGGGTTTTTTTAATGTATTTGTTTGTTAATGCATATTAATGTTCCAATTTGTTTCTTGATATTTTTTTGGTTGTTTTGTTTTTAGATGACTGTGTATGGTGTGAACTTTTTGATATCTATAGATGTACAAATTAAGATTGTGTAAGAATTGTACAATAGGTTACCCAAAAGGGTAGCGCTTAGTTGGTAATGCAAGGATGGGGGCACTTTGTGCGTGCGGGTTTGAAACCGGTTGCTCACATGGGTGGACACTTTGTGTTTCAATTGAGATCAGACTTTTGACTCACGCATTGGGGGCGCTGCTGCGTTCAACGGGTTTTGGCCACATACAACTGATGACGCATTGTTCGGTCAGGGAGTTCATGGTCTATTGTGAATTGGGTTATGTGGGGTGTTTCTCAGGGTTATCTCTCACCCGCCCCCCCCCCCAAAAAAAAAAAAAAAAAAAGATTATTGTACAATAGGCTTTAGAGAGGGTCTAACCCTACCTCGGACCCATGCATTGCCGGAACTTCGGGCATCGCGCTATCTGCCTATCCCTCTATATGCTCCAACTGTGGTTTTAGCTGAGGACCGTCTTTTTTTTTTTTAATTTTATTTTGGGTATGAAGAGATGTCGTTTTATATAGGTTTAGGGTGGAGTCAGCTAGAAGAATTTGAGTACCCATTCCTCTTAAGAGTTATCTCGACTGAGTGTCTCTACAGTGCTCTTCTTGGTTGTTCCTCTATTATTTATAAGAAAAGTAGTTTATAATTTGTCATTTAGCAGGGTTTGTTTTGGATTACTATTCATTCTTCAATTAGATTTAGCTGAAATATTTATTAATTTATTTTTACTTAGTAAAGAGACCTAGGAAAAAGTTTTCCTCTTTACTGAGAAGCGATAGTGACTTGTTTGCTTTAGAATGAAATATGTTGCAACTCGAGTCCATTTCCCGAGCCTGCTCTTGACTTGTCAGGAAGCGATGCCTGTGCAGTCCCATTGTCCATATAGGGTTCTGATCAAGGCTGGAATTTGGAACTTTCTCATTATGTGTGTTCTAATGCTTGGATTCTAAGACTGTCTCTGAATACTACATGTATATAGTTCTAAATGAAACACCATTATTGACTTTTTAGTGAATTGTACCTCTTCTCTGATGTTTTGTGATTTTACCTGAGTGACAAATTGGATTTACTCAAACCACTTGTTTTCAGATTTGAGATTTTAGCTGAGTGACTTTTTGCATCGTTTAAATATTTTCCAAACCTGTGAAATTTCTAATAGTAGTGTTGTATTCAATTTTCAAGTTAACTGATGTAAAATACTTATTAATGACCCTTCATATAGTGATATTGAGTTTTGATAGAGAGGGTGTTGATTTTAAGAGTTTAAGGTTGAACGGATGTTCTATATAATAGTTTTTCAGCTGGCAACTATATGTAAGCTAGGATTATGCGAACTATGCGTCATGTAGAATAATTTGCATACTATAATGTATAAACCCTATACCCATAGTCTTCAGTTGCAAGAACAAAAGCGTCCCCACACCCACATATGAAGAAATATATTTGCTTTTGTTATATGCGTATCTAGAGGTGTTCTTCATGTGTGTTTGGTGGTGTTTTCTCATTTGACGGGCATCTTTGTCATACGTGCAGAGGTACATGCAGCAATACAATGAAGTGGAACTTTCTGCTCTTGGAATGGGTACCTCTTTCCATCTCTACTTATCATGTGTTGTGCATGGGTTTTTGTTGCACGTTGTTGGACTTTCCCAATTTCCTTAATTTTCAGAAGTAACTATCTGTTTATGGTTTTATTTTTAGTGCTAAAAAGCTTTTACCTGACTTAAGTGTCGCGAAGAGTTTAATCTGCTAGTCAAGTAGCGTTTTGTGTGGATATGTTATGTTTATTACAAAGTTGAATTTTCTGATTAAAAGCTTATTTCTGTGGAGGGAGTTAGTTGTTCCTGTTTGTACCTTGTACGATGTACTTTAAAATTGGAAATATACCTGGTTTTCTAGAGCTGGAATAAAGGAAAAGGAATAGGGAAAGGAAATTTTTTGAAAATGGAAATAGGGATTGCATATTTTTAACAAAAAATGAGAAAAGAGAGCATCCCATTATCTTCTGCTTCTAGTGATACTAGCTTGTGTTGCATTGCATTGCATTGAAGAATCCATCCTTTCCTTGTGCGTCTGATATCTGTACTCGGACATGTGATTTTTTAAGATCTATGTTACATGGACTTGGGTTCGTGTATTGAGTATTGGTGCATGTCCAGGTGCAGGGTCGTCAAATGTCTGATAAAAAAGATTCAGGGATAAGACAAAATTTTCATACCTTTAATTTAAAAATCCAAATGTTATGCAACAAAGAGTGGTTCTAAATGTTACTACACCCATTATAAGTTAAAATATGCCAAAAATCAAATGTTAATTGCACTCCATGTGTTGTGGGGTACTATGTTGCAATAAATGGGAAATAGCCCATATCCTTATCGGAGTGTCAAGTGTCCAACACGGGTACATCAAGCGTTATAGAAGAATCCATGTAACATAGTCTAACATCGATTGGAGGTGGAGGTGCCAAAAGTTTTAGCCTTAATAGTATGGAACAGAATATTTAAGTGTTCTAAGTCCAATCAGCTGATAAAATCTATTGTACACAGAGAATTTCAAACTAATGATTTATAATGGCAAGTGTCCTACTCTTCTCTCTCTCTCTCTCTCTCTCTCTCTCTCCTTATTCTTTGGGGTAATGTATTGTTGGTGATGGTAAGTAGTATTACTAAAACTCAAACATTCAGATATTGACCAGTGTGATACATTTTTATGCCTACAGCTATTGCCACTGTGGTCACGGTGGCTGAAATTCTGAAGAACAATGGATTTGCTGTTGAAAAGAGTAATCCCCCTACCTCCCAATTCTCGTACTTTTGCCCCTTACCTCCTCCTTCTGAACTTACTTGAAATTCACAAAACAAAATTTGTTACCCCTGCAGAGATCAGAACACTGACTGTTGACATGAGTGATGAACGAGGAGGACGACCAGTCCCAAAGGCAAAGGTAATCTGAAAATTCCTTGTATATTAGATACTCAACAAAATGAGGCATGAATTGATGGATTGTTTTCTCCACATATTAGCATTGCAAAAAAGTGCAATATGTACATTAAAACGTGGTCTTGATGCTTTATCTAAAGAAGTTGGTGTTGAATATTCTGTGTTGCAAAAATAGAAGACAGTAATAATTTCTTTGAACTTGGACTTCACTACAAATTATTGTGAGATTTTGTAGCGACACCCCTTGTAAGTATGTATTAGGGGATAAATTATCCTTCAGAGACTGCATTATGTCATAATAAAGATTGATGTGTCCAAGCAACTTTCCATTTTACTTTTCATAGGAAACATCATTTTTCCTATATTTGGTAAACTTCACGTAATTGTAATTTAATAGAGCGCAGTGGGATGAAGCATCTCTTAGTCTTGGACTGCGCTATCCTTAGCAGAGGTAGCAAAATAAAAAACATACTAAATTTGGAAATTTTTAGAGACCCAAACATTATTTTTGATTTAAATATACATGGGACCCACCACTTTTCACAACTTTTGAGACAAAATGGGTCTCTAAATTACATTTGGAGTGCTAAATTTAGAGACCCAAATGTAATTTAGAGACCCATTTTACCTCAAAAGTTGTGAAAAGTGGTGGGTCCCATGTATATTTAAATCAAAAATAATGTTTGGGTCTCTAAAAATTTCCAAATTTAGTATGTTTTTTATTTTGCTACCTCTGCTAAGGATACCCTTATAATCTGGTTGACATGGTGATCATAGTTTGATGTAGTCCTGAAATTTCAGTAAAGTTCACCACAGAAAGTTTAGGTGTATGGGTAAATGTTAGTTTCTTGTCCTCTTGGTTTCCTTTGTTACCTAGAATAAGTTGCAACTTGCAAGAAAGCTGCAGAATGGAGACATTCTATCCTCCTCACTATTGTTTTCATTTTTTGGTATAGATTGAGATAGTGCTGGGGAAGACGGAGAAGTTTGATGAGTTGATGGCTGCTGAAGCAGAGCAACGGGAGGTTCGAGAGGGTGACGAGCAGAAATAAACCCAAATTCCGAAGTCCAGTCTGGTGTGGTATGATTTGGTTTGTCTACATTCTGATGGGCTTCTGCAACCTTTGCTTATACCTGCAGGATGAAGGGGGTGAATAGTGTGGCAGATATTGTAGCAGTGGTGCTGTTTTGGTATCTGTTCAAACTAAATTGATGGACATATTATCTATGTTACTATTTCGTGTATAATTACTTTGGAATGTTAAGAAATTGCTTTCTTTTTTTCTGTAGAACACAATTCTTTTATTCAAAACTCATCTCCTTGGCAGGCTTGAATTTGTCGTTGGAAATAATTGTATTTTTCTGGTAAATTTTGGAAATCCCTTGCGTGGCGTGAAAAATGTTGATAATGTAGTTGCAAATGTTCTTGTTTCGTAAGAATTGATCAGTGATTGACACTATGCATACAAATGGGAACGGACTTTTGGGGAATAAATCTGTTCACATGTTCACTACATTATGATGTTATGAGCGAGTGAGATTTAAAATGTGGACAGTTGAGGATCATTAGATCTCTCACTCATAATATTATAATGTTATGAGAAAATCTTTATTCAAATGGTCTGTATCTCCCTGTTCAAATAGAGTAGAGTATGTCAACATCAGTAGTGCTCTTCTTTAGAGAAGGTCAAATAGTGATGAGTTGCTGCACCTAGATTTGGTTCTGTAACCTTTGAGCTGAAGTGGTCAGAACTTGAAGCTGGAGTGTATTATCGTTTTCGTTTTTTCTTTTGCATTCGTCTGGAGAAAGAGCGAGCTTGACCTTGTTAGGTTGAACGGGGAAGTGGGGGAACTGCAGGGTGCTGCTTTTCCTCGAGGTGCATGCATAAAGGTTTGGAACTCGTTTCTTATCAACTTTAAAAGGATAACCTGCACGAAGTTGAGACAGCACTTCAAAACTGGTTCTGAACGCATAACTCAGGTCAGGGCAAAGAGGGCAAGGAGACGGAGTGTTAGGTGGCGCGTATAGTTCGAATGTCCCTCTCATGCACAACTTATTTGGTTTATCTTTAAAGCTAGGTTTCTTTCTCTGAATCTTAAAGACAACGAACTGTCATTAGGGAGTTTTGAGGACAGGGACGTTACCTCAATTGTAGAGAATGTTCCATGCCAACTGTCCAGAGCAATTATTGTTCAAATCCAACTTGAGAATTGGAGGAAGCTAATGAATTGATATATGAGTTTGTTGACACTTCTCATTCTTATCAAGAACTGTGTCTCATCTGTTAACTCCATACAAGTAAAATCTTGTCTAAATGTTTTCAATTAAACTTTATCGAGTGTTGTCTCTTCCATTAGCTCTATACAGACAAAGTCTCACCTAAACGTGTCAGTCTAACTCATCTTAAATCTTGTTACAATTAAACTTTAAAATGACATCTAACAATCCTCATTATAAAAATTTAACAGGAGGCAAGAAACAATCAAAGAACTGGTGTCTGACTCACGGTTTAATCAACCTTTAAATCAGCCCTTCTCCAGGATCAGTGACACATTCTACTTCTGCAGGAATTCCTCCATCCAATTCTACTCATGCTAACAATTTCTGCTCTTAGACTACCTATACGACACTGCGATAAAATTCTCGACCTGTTAATACCTGAAGTTTTGACTGAAATAATCCGTCAACAATCAGAAGAACTTTCCACATTCAAATTTGAAAGTTTTACCATTTTTAAACCACAGCAAAACAAAAAAAATCAATCGCTTGAGTTGGTTATCGAAAAAGAGTATTTCTTCTCACCTTCATAGGTCAGGCTCCTTGAACTGAATTCAAAACAAAAACTCAGATGTCAAAGGGAAAAAAGATGCAACATAATTTAACTCGATGCTAATAGCTGTATCATATGCCTTCTTTTGTATCTGCTGCTGCATGGTATGTGACCTTTGTCTCAATATTCCTTTAAAAGAGCTCTTCTACGCATCTTCTTCGTTCTCGACCAATATCCTCTTGCATGCTTCATAGCACATAAAAGAAATTCCTGCGGCAGGCACCAACTTCATACAGCTGGGGCCAAGACCTCTGTACAAACCCTGGATCCCTTCCTGTTCTAATATGCTA
This sequence comes from Ehretia macrophylla, assembly GCA_037974665.1. NCBI lineage: Eukaryota > Viridiplantae > Streptophyta > Magnoliopsida > Boraginales > Ehretiaceae > Ehretia > Ehretia macrophylla. The sequence continues at coordinate 63,193,457 of CM075764.1, read as the reverse complement.
GCGAGAGTATGAAGAACATTATTGTATACTTTTCCACTGACAGCCCCCACTTGCATTTGTTTACGGGCGACCTCCAAGGGGAATGTAGCACTACTAGATATAGCACCAGCTGCTGCTCCTATCAGTAGAGTTTCTATATTGCCAATCCTCTCTTGCTTGAAGACCTTACGGTATACTTTACGCAATGTGTCATAAGCATAGTAATTGGTGGCAGCATACGGGATCACCCCTATGATACTCGGAGTGAGACCTCTATAAAGCTCTGCAGGCCCACCCTCTTTCAAGATTTTTATGAATGCATCAAGCAAACCATTATAAGCTCCTCTCTGCATATTGCAGACTCCGACAGTGAGGAAACTTAACAGAAGAAGTTGCATACTAATGTGAAACATGCCTTGAGCTTACCTCTATCGTCAAGCGAGTCTTGAGTAACTCAAGTGGATAAGTCACCAGCGTGGAGCTCACTCCAGCACATGCTCCTGCAACCAATGCCGGAGGAATTGGGATTTTGCGCTCCTCACCGGGTTTGGGTGACAGACACTTATTGACAGTATCATAAGCAAATAGCTGCAAAGTACAGAAAGTTGCAGTATCGTATAAACCACATATTCGGCTTAAATCAAACCAGACCACTCGACATAAAAGGTAGTGTCAAAAACTTACTCTACTTTAAGCTGACGTTATAACAGAGTAGCATGGACAACTATTTCTTACACGGAAAAACCAAAAGGAAATAGATGAAATTTTGAGTTTTATGAGACTTCTTAACACACTAATTTCTATAACACAAACTATTTTAAAACCTATTATCAGAAAATAACCAGCTGAAGAGATACTGAACCAATCAACTATATGTGTTTGTTTTGCGGTTTGAAATATTTTGGAAAACTGAAGAGAGGAGCCTCATGGCCTTACTCATGTTCTTTATGTATTATGCAATGCTGAGAGTTCGACCAAACAACTTCTTAACACACTAATTTCTATAACACAAACTATTTTAAAACCTATTATCAGAAAATAACCAGCTGAAGAGATACTGAACCAATCAACTATATGTGTTTGTTTTGTGGTTTGAAATATTTTGGAAAACTGAAGAGAGGAGCCTCATGGCCTTACTCATGTTCTTTATGTATTATGCAATGCTGAGAGTTCGACCAAACAACTTCATTTTCAAACCAATTACTCCAGTGAGAACATAATCATATCCTACCCTAGCAATAGGTTTTCATCCGTTTGAAACTCAAGTAACAATCTCAGGTCCATAATTCTATATTCTGGAAAATGGAAGTGAAAGAGAAATATCCATGTTTGGGTTCTAACATCATACATCTATATTCGTATTCAGCATTTTGTGAGAGAGGATCTCAAATTACTGGGACGGACATACTTTTGATGTTTATGGGTAGCCAAATCTCAACTACATAGAAGAAATTTTGAACCACATAATCCTAATGTATGGTTTTAGAAGTTCTCCGACAATATGCAGTTCCAGACATACTAAGCCTAAACTGATTGTATGTTATGCATACCAATGACAATAAAAATCACCTGAAATATCATTGGACAAATGACAGGCAATATGCTTCTTGCATCACACTACTCATCCAAGACTTCACATTTCCTCACACCATCTAATCAGAGACAGTATTCATAGGCTGTTTGCTCTTCCCTGTCTGCTTACCTCTAATCTGAGGCACTTTCTCGTGAGATCATTTGCAGCTACTTCCAACAAGATCATCACCAAAAGCTGAATGTATATAGAGTTCTGAAGTACTAAAGCACCATATGATTGTACCAATTTTTAATTCTCTTTGAAGGTCATCGATCCATAGTAACTATTGTCAATTGAATCAGATAATACCAAAAAATAACCAATGAAATAGAAACCAAAACCAAAGGTAATATGAAGCTGGGTTCCAATTTGAAGCAACGGTCTCAAGCTCATTGATATAATGACACTGACAAACACGAAATACTGGATTTCGGAATTAGTAGACCACGAGAAATGTCAGGCATAAAATACCGTCTGAGACAGGAATTACATGTGCCCTTCAAGCCTATTTTGTCTAACTAATCCACTAGAAATTGAAGTAGGTATGGTAGAGATAACTAACTAACCTATATGCAACAGAAACAAATATCTTTAAAAAAGATTAACCAACCTTAACAAATACAAAAGGTGAACATTTTTATACTAAACAAAGGAAAACAAAATCAGAATTTCAAAACATAAAGACGGACAAGAATTTTACCTCTATGGCTTTACTAGGTGCGACTCGAATAACATTAACAAAATTCCCTCTAAATAATCCTTTCCATCCATCAGTCTTCATAATATTTTGAAACACCTCAGTGGTAGTATGTCCACTACTTCCAACCATCAAATGTGTCCTTATAGTCTCCAAAGGAGCCACAGCAGTCCTTGAGACCGCCCCGGCTATCCCCCCACTTATCAACCTCCTTAATGAAGGATTAGCAATCTTAATCTTAAGCTTAAGCCCGTTTCTGTTCTTTTTCACAGCCCCTTCCTCTTCCGGTAACCCCACAATCTTAAATCCCTCAGGTGATGATACATACTTTACAAATAAATCAGTGTATGGCAGCTTGAAACCCCCGTTTTCGCCTCGCGAATCGGGTGGATTTGATGATACACCAAACCCCATATTGCCACCCATTTGCCCCACAGAGGCAAATAATCCTCCTGGGTACAAAAAGTTGTCATCTTGCATACTCCATTGAAATCCCAACTGAGAATTATTTGATAAAACCCCATCATTCTTACACTCTAAAGCTTTCATTTTTCTCCCACCCATCACTCAAATAAGCTTCCCAATTAAAAAAAAAACAAATAGACTTTTCTTTTTCTTTTTATTGGCTCAAAAGGCACACCAAGAAAAGCAAAATTTCATGTTTGTAGGCAAGTTTGGCACACAAGAGATGAAAAGAATTCCATTTTGACCAAATGGGAGTGCAAAAGATCCTTTTTTGACAGGTGGGTATGTGTTAAAATTGAGAAATTGATTCGATTTCTGGAAGAGTAAAGAACAAGTAGGCTAATTAGCCTTTTTGAGAATATGGTTATTTTTCAAAATTTTAACATAAATTGTTTTCTTTAAGATTGATGTGAAGAATCTTGAAAAGACTTGGAAGGAGAGGTTGTTGGGGGAGGAGGAGGCGGAATAAACAAAAGGGAGAGGAGAGAGGGTTCAGTTTTGAGACAGAAACAGGTGGGACTCTGTTCCTCTCCTTTTCAACCTCAGAGAGAAAGAAAAGATTATATATATATATATATATATATATGCCATATGTGAGGGTTTTTTGGGCCTATGTTATGCACTAGAGATTTTTTGGGTGTGGGAATATCTTTTGCCTTTTGTTTTGGTTGGGCCCTCTTAGGTTAAATGGTTAGGAGTTTAGTATTTTTTATTAAGTTTTAATGATGAGGGAAAATGGGCTCATAATATAGTCATGTTAGATTCTAAAGTTGAGTAAAATAATTGGTATAATAATAGATATTAAAATTGAGAAGTATGGCCGGAATAACATCTTATAGTAATGAAACACTTTTTCCAACTCAACTATTTCCTTGAAGGCAAGAGGTGTAAAAGTCCTAATGAGACACTTGTTACCATCCCTTGGAGACGAGAAAATACAAAATGTTATAGTGTGACGCTTTTACCAACTCCACTAATTCCTTGAATTCAAGATATTGAGCTTTAGAAGATACTTATTTAAAATTATAAATATTTTCTAAAGGTCAAGATTTCTTTCGTCATTTCTACCCCTTGCTTGTAAAAATACTTATTTTATTATGAGGGGCATTTTTCAATCTCCATTTTTTATTTCTTTTTTCTTGAAAGAGTTCTCCAAGTGTTTTGGTCACTTACTGTATTTGTGCGGTTTAGATCACATGAACATTTGGTAACTTCATACATAAATCAAAACCTCTTATAGTACGCGATTGGTCTAAATCATATAAATTACTTTTTTACATTTAAAATTAGTCATCTTGAATAAAAAAATTTGTGTTGAATTATACGTCAAATAGAGACTTTTTTTTTTTCTTTTTTCACTTTTCAACTCCATTCTTAAAATTCGAACCTTAATCATCTACAGACCACGATCCCAGAATCCTAGATACATCAAATAGATTGTAATACTAGTAAAGATTATTTATTTGTTTTCCTTTTTAGAGTAACTATACAATTTATCAAGCCCTCCTAAAGTAACTAAGCATGTGAGCATCTACAATACTATAAGTCAAATCCAACATAAGCATGTGATAAAATAGATGCACGGTTAATAGGCTAACTCAAAATTTTAGTCATCTCATATGTCCCTTGAAAGTATCAATTTCAACAAAAAAAAAAACAACAACAACAACATTGGTCCAAGTGGTCCACTTTTCTATATTAACCAAAAAATAAAAAAGGGTCCGTTAAAAAAATCTATTTTCATAGAGTAAATGATTGAAATGGTCTTTTATTTTTGAGTTCTGTAATATTTTTATCAATTATCTATCAAATGTGACAAATTAATTCATTATCTTTAAATCTGTAACGCCATTACTACTTTTAACAAATGTCATCAATTTTTTTAATATATATTGCATGCATCCGCACGTATCCAATTAGTCCCTTACCCCTCCAAAGTCTGATTTAAGTTGATTACGTGTCGGACGCATGTAATTCGCGTTAAAAAATTGATAGAATTTGTTAAAATGATTAACAGTGTCGCACATATAAAAATAAATAACTAATTTGTCACGTTTTGTATATAAGAAATTAAAATATCACCGAGTTAAAAGCTATAGAACAATTTCAGTCATTTACCCATTTTCCTATGGAGGAGGAAAAGGCGGGGTGGGGGGTTATCTAGGGTTGGTGAACTAAAAGGTTAGCTTGCCGTGGTATGCGATTTTTTATTGAGTGTAGATCTGATTTTGTATTAACATAATAATTAATTAACAAAAGAACAAAAGAACTTCAACTTGAAATCATCATTCTTTATAAAACTAATCTAACAATGTCTTTACATATGCTTCGCTTCCTTCGGAATAACATTATAGAGCATGATCATGAAATTCTAGAATATAGAAAAGTTAATGGTAATGTTTGTGTTTACATTTTAGTCTATTATGATAATTGCTTCAGTGGCATCTGACGGGGGAGGTCAAATTTAATAAAGTTTTGACAATATATATTGGAATAAACATTTTTCTAAGAAATTCCACAGATGTTCATTATATTTATCTTTTATTTTAACTTTCATTTACTTGCCAGGGAAGACTAGGTTTCTGCACAACATAAATATTAGGGTAATTTATTGAAATGGTCCTAAATTTTTATATTTTTTGATATTTAAATCTCATACCTTTTATATTAGACAAAATGATCATTTATCTTTTATTTTGGTGATAGCTGTTAGTCTTTGGAGTAAAATTCGTAACGTTAGTGAGCATGTGAATGACACTTGACAGCAAAATTCACAGATTTTCAGGGGTAAAATTGACATGCGATAAAACATAAGCATCCTAAGATTTATATATTTTGCGGCCACGTGCTTACTAACGTTATTTTTTTAACAGATTTTGCTCCAAAGACTAATAGCTGTCACCAAAATAAAAGATAAAATATCATTTTGTTTAAAATGAAAAATAAAAAAAAAATTTAGAACCATTGCGGTAAATTAACCCTAAATATTAATGGTGAGATTGAAGATATACTCTTATGAATGTGATGTTTGACGACTGCACCATCACGGATCCAAAGTTTTGAGGAATTTTTCAAAGCATATCGTCGAATAACTCAACGTATAGAATATTTTATTTCTCACTTGACTACCAATTAAGAATACGATTTCTATTTTATGATTTGGTTGAAAGAAAAAAACATATTCTACTAACGTGTTAATTATTGTAATGCGTATTCTTTATATGTTTATTTATGATAATAACGTACATCTCAAGTATTTTAAACATGTTTGTTGTATATCTTCAACTTTATATTAATAAAGAATATGTTTGTTTATTATTTTTTCATTGTCTCATTAAGCTTTGAACTTCAATTCATAGCAATTGCTGAGATGTAGACTAACAGTTTCAGTTGTCTTTATGTTGTATACGTATCCTTTTGCTGAAACGAAGATAACTATGAGAATCTTGTTTTAGAACAAAGTGAATTATGCATATAGTTTTTATTGTTTATACATTTTTTTAAGTTGGTCTTTAATATTTTTAAAAAATTATATTAGTCCCTAATATTTACAAAAGTGATTCAAAATGATCTTTATGATTCAAAATTAATCAATTTAATTTGATCCTCATTCTGTTTCAAAAAATTCAATATAGTCTCTATTATTTCATAAAAAGTTCAATTCAATTCATGCATGTGAATCTGTGATTCTATTTGAGGACTAAATTAATTTTTTTGAAAAACAATAGGGACTAAATTGACTAATTTAGGACAATATAGACTATTTTGAATTACTTTTATAAATATTAGAAACTAACATAAATTTTTTAAAATATTAAAGATCAACTTAAAAAAATATGTAAACAATAGAAACTATATGCGTAATATCCCCTTTTAGTAAGCATACTTAGACATTCAGCAACAGAATCCTCAAATGTCCATATTTTCTAAATGTAGGGTTAGCTCAAATTACTTTAACAATTTTCCAATCAAATCTCCTAAAAAATTGAGGATTCTCAAAATAAGATTCAATATCTCCAAATTTGGTGAAACTAAATTCATCCTATAAAACTCTTCAACGGATATGAGAATCTTTATTTTAATTTCATTTCAATTAATTTCTTATTTTTAATCAATTTCTTACTTTACAAAATGAGCTCAGGTTCTCCACATTTGAAGATGTTGAAACTTAGTTTAGATAATTCATGTTTTTTTAGAGGATGATGTAGAAAATCTGTCGAAGTAAGTTTAGACCAACAACTTTCTTACATGTCGCGAATAAGGGTTTTAGAGATTTGGAAGTTGATTTATTTATTTTTAGTAAAAAAAAAAAAAAAGGAAACCCGTTAGAATCGGCCTAACTAGTATTGTCAGCAAGCACGGATTTTGCTTTGGGTCTTTAAAGCGATGTCGTTCCAGGGCCTTATAACACGGCCCAAAATGAAACTCCAAGCTGCCGTCATTGGTGAGGTAACTTGGGCTTTATATCACGGATCTCGATCTGGACTAAACGTTTGATGGTATGTGTGGGTTTTGCTGAGGCATCTTGGGCTTGCCGACCCAACATATGGGTATAGACCACAAATATTTAAGGGCCCGAATACTTTTCATTCCGCGAGATTGTAAACTTTCTGCTTATTCTTAATGTGAATTTCAACAAAAATCATTGAATGTCATGTATGTTAACAATAGTAGGATCTATGTTACTGTAGATTTACTAATTCTAAATTATGATCATTACTAAAATTGACTATTTAATCTCCTTTCTTTCCTTTTGCCCCCTTTTTCATTTTCTTTTTGTTAACCTATTATTTCTCCATTTCTTTATTTTTTTTTTATTGACTTTGCTACTTATATGATATTGAATTTTTCTGGCATGATATGATTTAAAATCATATTTTCTATTGAGGATCTAATGAATACTTTTTTACATTATTAGTTCTATGAATTATCATATCAACTTGTGAATTGCACATGTCAATAATTAGTTACATTATATGTAGGAATAAAAGTTTTAATGCAACTCTAATTTGCAATATAAATCATTATAATTAAGCATCTATTCTCTTAAATTTTCAAATAATTAAATAGTAGAAAAAGGAAGATGTATGTCTAATAACTCCATCACATACCTATCTTTCTCAAAACATAATAACTCATATGGTAATAGGTAATGGAACTTGATGTTAGAGATATGTGCATAGAGTTGTTTTGTAACATGCACATGAGCATGCTTTGTTTCCATCACACTTGCTAAAATAATACATCCATGGAAGAAAGTTGGCAAAGAAAGAAGAATACAAGAAGGTGAAGAAGAAACTACATATTTTTAAAGGTAAATGACATACTACCCCTCCGTGGTTTACTAAAAGTATATAAACCCCCTTATGGTTCCAAAATCACCACAGAACTCCCCTATGATCAATCAAAATGGTGCATGATACCCCTTCTGTCAAAAAAAATATTAAAGTTAACTGTAAGTGAATGTCACGCATGTAGTTTGCGACCTCCTATAGTTTTGAGAATCATGCATTTTGATTCTCATAAATATAAAAGTGGGTAATGTAAGATTGATATTGCAAGATTGCAAACTACATGCGTGACATTCACTTGTTTTGAGAATCATGCATTTTGATTCTCATAAATATAAAAGTAAGTGGGTAATGTAAGATTGATATTGCAAGATTGCAAACTACATGCGTGACATTCACTTGCAATTAACTTTTAATATTTTTTCTAACGGATGGAGTACCATGCACTATTTTGATTGACCACAAAAGGTTTCTGTGATGATTTTAGAACCACATAGGGGTTCCATACACTTTTAATAAATTACAGGAAATAATATGATATTTATCCTATTTTTAATTTGGTTTACTACTTTTAGAATTGAATTCACGAGATTCGGAGTAATATTCTTTTCCCACAGGCCAGAAGACATATCATGACTTATTCAAGTAAACATACATTGCTAGTAGTATGATAGAACCACATTTAGGATTTATATATATAAATGTGCATATCAATAACATAATCTACAATGACATGCAAAGTACACCAATTTTTATATTTGATTCAAATAAGTTATATATTATACCGTTTTTAAAAGATGTGTGTGCAAACGGTGTTATTATATGAATTGCACAATCTCATATACTTCAATTCTGTCATGTCACCCATGCTAAGACTTGAATATGTTTGAATATACTTCAATTCAAGTTTCTTAACCTGCCACGATAAGGACTTATTGTAATTTACAAGAAAACCATTGATTTTGTTATTTTGCTATACCCCAAAAATAAATTTCTCGAACTCAAAATCAGCCTCTTCTGACCTCAACATAGGAAGATAATTTTCTTCAGACATCTCCATTCCGGACTTGGATATAACGTTAAAGAGCGAGATGTAATAATAATTGTTGGATACAAAATTCGTCGAGCTGAGCTGGGATGCTTGTCCAGTCCTAATTTCAAGCTGAAGACCTGCACAAGGAAAGAAAAGAAATAACGGGGGTTATCTTCCGCATTTCTTTTCAGGCAAAAGAATTAGTGTTTAGCTCGGGAATAATCCAACTAACAAATTTAGAAGTAGAAAATGAATTAATTATCTTTTGTTCACTTTCCTTATGCTACTTATAGTAATGTGGACGCCTTTTTGGAGTGGTACTCATTCGTACTCGCACATCATCTTCGTAACAAATGTCTTGTAATGATTGTTATTTTTGGTCACCATGGGCCTTGGGCCATCTTAATACTTGAGCCATTTTTTATATCCATATCAGTAATGAAGTGTTTATACAGTTATGATAGGAGGATTTGTCCAATTCACTACCTTGAATCTTTCTCATGACGTTAAATATTATGTGCGGATATAGATCAAACTTTATGGCCATTTTTGCAATTTTTTTTTTTTTGTTAAGCTAGCAAGTGTATTTATTTCAGTTCAACAATCATCAACAATCAACAAATTAAAATACAATCAGAAACCTTCTACACTTATTCTAACAAAAAAATAATTTTCCACTTTTTACAAATTTTTCTATTCAATTCACTATTTTTGAACCCTCGATGAAGACGAATCTTTTGTCTAACAATAACCAAAATCTTTACAAGTCATTGCTCTTTCGAGAGGACATCTTTCCCATGGATTCTATTTTTGCAAACTTTTGAGTTCAACAGCTGTTAAACATTTCCGACAATCACTACCCTGATAGAGGCAAAGAGCCAAGGGTGTATCTTTCCATCTCTTTGGGTCAGAGGGCTTTGACTAGTTTTCTGTCCGAGATTGGAGCCGAAACTTAGTTAATCTATGAATCAATCCTCAATCATTTTAACTTTTTTTCTATGATTTAAATCCTTGGATCGGATACAGTTCATATAACTCCTTTTGTCTTGGGTCCCCATAACTTAGTCAACCGAGTTACATAGAATATCTAGAATCTTGTTATGGCTGTAATCAATGGAAGAAAACAAAATGAAATTGTAGACTCTTAAATTTACAATTAAGATCACATTATTTTTATATTCGTAATCCCTTTTTTAATAGATATTAGCAACTTGCTAGCCTAAAATGCAGTGTGTAGATAGTTGGAGGAGGGTGGAGAGACTGGAGAAATTCACTACTTTTGATTATTGTGGAAAAAGTTAAAGAAAATAAAAGGTTATAGTGTTTTTAAGAAGTAGAGAATATAGATATATGAGACCCCTTATAGGGTTCTCCTTAACAACACTATCCCAACTTGTCGCTCAAGTTAGGTTATTGTTGTGTGGGCTGAAATTGACCCGCAAACCAATTAGTTATCCAAAAATAGGACCTAAATCGAGGCCAAACTTTGGCTATTATAAAAAGGTTTACGCATAGGTTTGGAAGCATAATGGCCGCAATTGAACTCATAAAATTCTCTAAATATATGTATTTTAGATCTAAAAAACTAATTAACTTGTGCTAAAAAAAACTATATCCGTATAACTGTAAATTATATATTATAGTCTCCACTAAACGTTAAGATCCTAAAACCGTCTACGTCAGGCTTGATTTAGAACCAATTCTTTTTCGTAAACAACCGGAAACATGTTGCCCATCCATGATGGTTTACAATCTTATTTTGGTGGAACACTTCAGACAAACTTGGACGCAAATGCAATATTATTACCTGTGACAAACATACTCATACAAGAAAGGAAAATTGTTGCTTCTATCCATTATATTTTCTTCTTTTAACTTTTGCTTCGTCATTCAAAAAAAAAGCTTTTATTTCTTTGTCCTTTTTGGATACAATCATAATAGTCATCAACTAAGGCTCTGATCTAATTGTGAAATTTTAGTTTTTGAGTTGTAGAACATTGATTAGAAGTATTGTTGAATATAAAAGTTATTGACTGTTTGACTTATGTTGGGCAATGTTTGAACTTTTAGAAAATTTGATGGCAATGTTAGACTTTAAAAAATATGAAGAGGTATATTTGAGAAGAAAAAAAAAGAAAACAACTTCCCGCATTATGAAGAAACAGTTTCGCAAAAGCCTATTTTAAAAAGTTCCAATTTGGAGTTTCTTGTTTTTCAGCTTTTTTCAGTTTCAACTTTAGCTAAAAGCACGTTCAGAACTAGGCTAAACATGTTAATCTCAACTCTTAAACTCACAGGAAGTACTTTTGAGTATCAAAAAATTAAGCTAAATAGAGCCTAAATATAGCATCTTAGGGTTGATAAGATAAGTATTTTTAATTGGGTAAATACCCAATTTGATCCCTTATCTTTAGAATTTGTGTCATTTTAGTCCTCATATTTCAAAATGTATCATTTTAGTCCTGTATCTTTACCATTTGTTCTAACTAAGTCATTATCTTTCAATATGTACCTTTTTAGTCCCGTATCTTTATAATTTGTCTCAACTTAGTTCTTATATTTGTCATTATAGTCTACGTTAGTCCTCCATTATTTTGAAAGATAAGGACTAAGTTGAGACAAATGATAAAGATAGGGACTAAAAAGGTACATTTTGAAAGATAAGGATTAAGTTGAGACAAATACTAAAGATACAAGACTAAAATATTAAATTTTGAAAGATAAGGACTATACTGACATAAATCCTAAAAATAAGGGACCAAATTGAGTATTTACCCTTTAATTTGACAAAGTTGAAAATTGCACTGCGTGCCAAACGTAAAATTGTTGGCTAGTAGTGCAACATTGAATACAGAAATCGAAAGGAATTGAACAGTGGAAGTTGCATTAACATCTATTTTATCGTTGATATGTTTATGAAAAACTGTTCAATCTGACTGATGGACTGATGGATCGTATGACTAGGAAAGAGCTGGAGAGGTGAGTCCCACATTATGGAGCCCAACTCATGCTAGTGTTGCGCTGTCCGTCAACCAGGTTTAAGAGCGACTCTTTATTGAGAAAAAGTCTTTAGTTTGGCAAAATAATTGTTAGGCCGTAAAATAAAAATTGAACTCCACAGTTGTATGCTAAAAGGCTAGACGATTGTTTACAAAACAGGCATTGGCGGATTTACCTTGGGGCCACCAACCACCACTAACCCCAAGAATATAACTATTAGCGAGTGAGTTAGAGTTATATTTTTTAAAAATGTATATATTTTAAAGGAATTTTTGAGTTAAAAAGTCAATTTAGCCCCTATTGAAAGAAAAAAAAAATTTATATATGAGTATTAAATTGTATACTTTTAGTTTTTATTAAACAAAAATTTTGAACCACCCCTACAAAACAGGATCGTTCCGCATTAATTAGTTAAAATTTCTAGAAATGAAAATTTAACAGAATCTTGGTCAGAAATTAGGCGATGACATAATTCTTCCAGAAATAGAATAATAATATCCGAATTGGTCAACATGCACATGATTCTTATTCGTAAAGATAATGATTTGCGTAAATCCTTAATTCACCTCATGTGGATGAGTTTGTTAGTAAACCTTTACGTGCGCGGGAGAGAGAGAGAGAGAGGCGGCGGAGTTGTACGCAGGGGCGGAGCTAGGAATTTTTGTCAGTGGGGGCTAAAATTTATAATTTTTGAACGATACAAGTATTTTTTTCAAAAAATACATAGAATTTTAACGTTTTTATAGACCAGTGGGGGCTAAAATCCATAATTTTTGAATTGTACGAGTACTTTTATTTTTCAGTGGGGGCTAATTAATTTTTTTTAACTAAAAATACATAGATATCTAATTTTTTTTAAAAAAATACATAAAAATTTTAGCGTTTTTATGGGTCAGTGGGGACTAAAATTCATAATTTTTGAACTATACTAGTATTTTTATTTTTCAGTGGGGGCTAATTAATTTTTTTTAATTAAAAATACTTAAATATCTAATTTTTTTTAAAAAAATACATATAAATTTTAACGATTTTTATGGGTCAGTGGGGGCTGCAGCCCCCACTGAACACAATACAGCTCCGCCAGTGGTTGTACGTACGGTGGCTTGCCTCCAACGACCATAAATAGAAAGATAGCAGCAAGTGTTTGATCTCACATCTCATCGTGTTTTTAGCTATTCAATCATGGGTGGTCTTCTTGTCATGGCAATGATATTGGTAAGCTTACTTTGCAAACAAGTACAACTAGTCCATGGAGACTTGGGAACTGCAACATCTTATAGCCCTCCATACACGCGTAAGTGAGCCGTAGTTCAAATTCAAAATCTTTAATTATAATTCATTTTTACTTAATTATTTTACTTAACTTTTGGTGTAAGTTCGTAACTTTTCACCTGTAATAAATCATCACTAATAAAAACATGTTATACACATTTAAAAATAGGCAAAAATCTTACACACGTTTGCTAAGTAATGTATGTATACATTAAATCAATAGATGCATGAGTGTGGGGACATTTCACATGCTCATGTGCACCGGTTTGAGTATACGTATATATAATGGTGAAGTTGTGATACAGATAATTAGAATGAGTAATTGAATTATTGAATCTACAGATCAAATAACTGCATTATCACATTACTAGCATTGATCACTCTGCTCTTTCGTCTCATCCACTACTTTTCATTAAGTTATTTATGTTCATTACGCAGATGGAGGGAGAGATCAAACAGTTAGCTATATGGCATGTACCATTAGAAGTCGTTTCTCACTTCTTGTTAATGCAAAAACATTATGAAAGAATCCAAATTTGTATATATGCGTGCTGCGAGGCCCTAATCAATCATCCAATTTTTTGGTGCATATATAATAAACTTGTATAAGAGTTTTTTTAGTACGGGATGAATTTTCATTTCATTTCAAAAACACGAGCAAGCAAGAACTTGCAACCGTATACTAAATTTATGCAAGCCTTTCAATTTAAAACATATTTATGGATTTTATCAATGTGTATATATAGAAATTTACATGTTTCTAAATTTATGTTTGTGTACAGCAACAAAGTGCAATGGCAATAGACAGGACCAATTTCCACCTGGAAATCTTTTCGTGTCAGTGAGTGAAGGGTTGTGGGACAATGGAGCAGCATGTGGAAGGCGATATAGGCTCAAATGTCTAAGTGGTGATAGAAGACCCTGCAAGGGTGGCACAATTGACGTTAAGGTGGTGGATTTTTGTTCCAAAAGGCCATGTCCATCTACCATCGTCTTGTCAAATGATGCTTTTCAAGCTATCACACATTCTGCCAACACAAAAATCAACATAGAATATATTCAGTAAGCATCGATGATCTTTATCTTCATTTTTCATTTTTTGTCCTTCTTATGGAAATTTCTCCTACTATCTGGTTAATGACATTCAGCTCATGAAATAATTATAAAACTCACATATTTGTGAGAGAGTGCCGGCGAATGCCGTTTACCGGATAGAAACATTTTCCCCTTCTTATATATATTATTCTACTCTTCTTTTGTTCCGTTTTCAAGCATATATATATACATACAATATTACATTTTTTATTTTTTGTAACACTTAAAACTGTCATAAAAGACTAAAGAACATCGAAAATGACTTTAAATGTTGCATACGATCCCTTCGTAAATTATTTACTGTAATGGACCATTAGTTTTTTGTAAATATTAAATAAATCCTTGCAAATAAATTACAATTTTAAAACCATTATGAAAAAATAATTTTATGAGCAATTATTAACAAAGTGTGATAAAATTTTTTTAACCATTGTAGTAAGAAGCCTTTTGCGACGAATTTTTCACCTTTCAATATGTAAGGATATATTAACAAAAGGCTAAAATATTGTAGTGACATTAGCATATCTTATCATTGTTTTTACAGGATTTGACCTGCAAGCAGTGTGCGTGGCCAAGATTAATTTGGAGCTATTCATGAACGTGAATGTTGGATTTAGTTTTCGACGGTCAAAGACTGAAGCACATAAGAAGTCGAGATCTATCAGCGTGGAGCATTCATAAAATGTATATGAATATCTTCTTGTTGTAAATTTTAGTATTTATCATTCAATTATCAAAACATAGTCAAAACAAGCTGGCATTGATGGGGTTTTATTTTATTTTATTTTATCTTTTTGATATAATGGATATTAAAGTCGTGAATTAAATTTAAATATTTTAATTACAGTAGGTCGTTATCACTTTTTCTACTATTTCACCAACTCTTAAGTGTGTCGATGAGTTGCTTTGTAGACAAACAACCATACAATCTGTGTTGATTACGCAATATTCATCTTAGAATTAATAATAGGCTTTTTGCGTGTGGAAGAAAGAATAATGAAAAATTTCTTGATATATCAAGGCGTCACACGAATCTCTCAAAGGTTTAAACTTCATTTTCTTGACATTATTCAACCACTTAATTAAAATAACCTTAACTTCCTCATGTAAGCATTAATTTAAATAAGAAACTTCAATTGCTATGCTTCGCCTTATTCCATGCATGGGCATATTCTAAAAATAAGACTATTTTTTTAAAGAATTTAAATAATAACATAATTAACCATATTGCACCATATTTCAAATCTAAGTAATACTAGAAAAACAATCAGAGCAACTTTTGAAAATAGATTTTTATCCGGTTCTCATCCAAAGAAGCAACTTTTAAAATAAATTAGAGCAATTTTAAAGTGAATTCAATATAATTTCGTCTGAAATGAGTTTTTCGTTATAGAAAAAAATGTTACATTGGGTTTGAATGGATCAAGACTTCATAAGAATAAGACAATTGTGATAATTAATATGGTATCAGAGTTGAATCCTTAATCTAATCATATCCATTCACATTTAATCCAGTTGTTGTCTATTGTTTTGCTAATTTTTCTTTTGGGTCAAACTTTGAGATATAATTTGCATTATGACGGCTAAGACCTTTAATAAGATCTGAGATTTTTCAAACTGAAGATTTTTATATAATTATCAGAATATTCATAAAACTGAAATTGCATAAAAGAAGACTGACCTTTTATGAGGAAAAATTGCAGATCGTTGATGTGTTTGTTCCACTGCGTATGCAAGCAGTTTGAGTCTACAATACGCGATTGTAGACTTACTATTCCACAACTTAAATGCCCTCCTTGATTTGGTTGTTTTACACATAGTAAACAAACAGAGAGATTGAGAGAGAGAATAGAGAAAAAGACAACACTCTGTCTTATGTTTTCAACGTATGAAGAAAACATACGTTTCTGTTTTCTTTTTAATTAGGATGTGAGAAGTTATGTAACTTTTCACAACTTCTCTTTAACCCATACAAAATGGGTCGAATCTAGTTAACCCATATTGGATGACCCGTCCCAAAATCCAACACAGACTCTCTTATATATGATTCCAAAATGCTCACTATCAAGTTGACCGTGATGAACAAGAATAATGTGGATTCTTATCTCTTTACAAAAGTTAAAATTATAGCGCTGTTAGTGCGCATGAAAAATCTAGGATATTGGAGAGAATGCTTCTGAAAGGTTTGTTTTTGAAGCCATGGCATACCAGAGAATCTAAGATGATATTTGAGTATGTGATTTTTGGGAGAAATGTAAATTCACATAATGGTAGAGAGAGATTCTTAAGTTATTTTTAAGTTTTTGAAGACGGAAATTTTGATGAACAACCCCTTTAGATTCTTGATTGAAGAATGTAAAATAATTTATTAAATCAAATTGACTTCCGTGTAAAGCATGTTTATTGAAAAACTAATAATTGCGCTGATTGGTTTGTTAATTTTGATTAAGCATTTGCATGCCATACTGTAAAGGATATCTGACATCAACTCTCTTAGTCTTGTTAAAAAAAACATAAATGAGGTAAAATATCCTCTAAAATAATTTTAATATAATAAATTTATCTCCCGGATAAAAAAACAACCCGAAAAATGATTACCCAATCGAGCAAGATCAAATTGCATCTTTCGAAAGTGGATGGCGGTTACCTTTGGTGCATTAATTGTGGAAAGCCACTACTCATATAATTTTGATGACTCTTTACTATGTGATTAGCTTCCATGAATGATTTTCTTCATCATCATGCATATATATTCTTCTTTATTCGCCGGCCAGGAGCAATCGCAAAGTTTACTAAAACTTCTTCACTTCTTCCACCAAAAAGTTGTGATTCTCATAGTGGTAGAAGAAATTATGGGTAAGAGATCACACTGTGATCTTGAAATGAAGAGGTCAAATAATAATTTTCATCTTCAAGTGAGCTGAATTTTTCTGTGTCCTATCCTTTTTTTTTATTGATGGAATAGTCATCTTCAAAGTAGCCCGCACCACTCTTAGCATATATAATGAGTCTTTCTGGTTGGTGAATATAAAAAGTTGATGTTGCAATGATGTTTAAGATAAGGGTTTTTGTTGGATTTTTTTTTTATAGACATCAAACTAAATAAACATACACTTAACAGCTATTAAATCTATATATATATATATATATATATTTTTACCAAAATGGTATGGGATTCTCAAGTATTATTATTATTAATTCGTTTATCACGTACGCATAGCTCAAAAAACTTTATTTATATGTGGAGGGACGTTTTAACTAAAAAAGATACAACACTATCGAACTTTTATTTATCAGATCATATCCGTTTTTTTTAAAAAGTACATCACCAAAATAACAAATCAATTTGTGTACTTCCCTCTTTCACCAAAAAAATATAAAAATGTATACTTCCCATTCTTCAAGAGATATGATGCTCTGACTTATCATGCATTATCAAGGAGTTGTTATTCCATTCACCCGGTTGGATGAAAGAATTTTTAATTATCAAGAAATTCACTATAGCTGAAGTACTTTATCAGTTGTTGTAAACCTTTAGACTTCTACGATTTTGCTGGATAATAAATTAATGATATGACATGAGATTCTATTGAAAAGTTCGAAGAATATAACGAAAAGTGTAGTATTAATGTGATCTCATCTCCACAAACGCATACATCCCACTTTGCTCAGCCAAGGATAGAGCTGCACCAACTTTGCTTAATCTTAATAAACTCACTTTTAAGATGTGCAAAGCACATTTGGTAGTGCTAATCGAGTACTACTACTTTGGCACGTGGAGTTTTGATTAAACTTTGCAGGCCAGTTCTTGATTTGATCTCTGAGTTTAATATACAAGTAATGAAACTCTTTCACATATTACCGGCTTAGTTCGACTTTCTATATGGTATGGACTCAAATTATGTGGGCCTCCCATAGTCACAACTGGACAAGGCCAGTGATGTGTGGAAAGTTTTTTCATACAAATTTGTAGTGACTTGTACCACATTGAGAGTAGAAGAATTATATTGATGTCCCCTTCAAATGCATCAATTTCTCTCATAAACTCTCTCTATTTACAGTCTATATAGTTTTTAATGCTTCTTGATGCAATTATATATTTCTTCACGTTCCATATTTGAACATTTATCATTAAATGGAGACAATCATCATACATGAATCCTATGACATACTCGCGAAATTTTTATTATTTATTTAAAATTTTATGATATTAAATTTAATTTGAACTACATAAATATAAAATATAAATTATAAAATTATAAAATGAGGAATATAAATATAGGTCTTATGTAAATGTCAAATATTAATTATATATTGAGTCTTATACTTCTACCTTAAATAGTAAAAATGATATTATAAAAACTGAGTACTCTTAAGCATTTAAAATAAATTTCAACTAAAATCATAATGTATAAAAACTATATATATATATATATATATATATATATATATATATATTTCTTTGTTTTATTAATATCTCATTGATTTCTATAATTAATTTTGTTATCGCATGTCCCCATATAATAGTAATTGCAAAATTTTAAAATATCACCCTTAATTATGTTGTCTTAAACTATTTTGAAAAACAACTAGGAACAACCAACAATATTGGGATATGGATGACTATAGTGAATGACCAACAATTCCCACTTGACCCATTCTTCATGACCCATTTTAACCTCCAATCATAAGCCAAAAGCTCGTTCTGTTAGAACTCCAGCTTACTTGGAGCTGGACAGGCAGCTTACAAGCTTTCCCATACTTATTGACAATCCTGGAAATAAGCACACAATATAGATGACTATAGCTAATGTCCTATATAAGCTAGTGTCCTTTAAAGTCCTATGCATTATCTCATGACAATTGGTCTTAAACTTAAAAGACTAGCAATACAAAAGTAAAACTAACACAGATTAGATCTTTCTTAGATATTCTTCGTATCTTCCAAGGTGGTCGTTGGTCGATGAAATTGGTTAATATGGAAAATTAGTCATTAATTTACTACCCTCAACTTGCACCCCAAAATTATATTGAGCTAAATGTTGAAAAAATAGACATACTAGTAAAAAAGAAAGGAACTAAAAAAAAAAAAAAAAACGGAAATACATAAAAATTAAATGGTCAGAAGTGTATAGGTTGAAGAGGATTCATTTTATTGATACCACCTGCGAAACACTTATGAGGAGAAGAATGAATGAGAAATAATTATTGAGAGCACCAGAAATATATAATAAGGGTTATAATACATACAACAAAAGTTAGCGACAGATGGTTTATAAGAATTAGGTACTTGCACTAGCAACCTCAGAATCTCTATGCTGGCACTGGAAATAGGGATGAAGATTTTGAACGCCTTCAAGATACAAGGGCGTTTGCATTTCAATCAAGCGCGAGACCTGCAAAAATAAAGGTTTCTTCTCAGCAAGATGTCTGCATAGTGCTATAAGATCGCATACCATTATAACATATAAAAGTGACAGAAATCAGTACATTGTAACCAAAGATATAGGAAATGAAATCAAAGACACTATCTGACTAACACCTAACAGTAGAAGCAAATTTGGTTACAGACTACAGAACAAATGAGAACCACATATAAAGGGTTTTATGTACTAGGCAAAGACACATGACTACACTATGTGTTTTCTATAGACTGGCTCTCCAAACACTCGATATTATTGGTGAAGAAATGCAAACCCTGCTAAGAGAGTATAGGTTTTCAGTCTCTCTTTTGTGTATATCGTCTGTAGAGAGACAGAAGAGACAGGTATCACTCTACTCCGACCTTTAAGATCATCAATAGCAGACCTAACTCACAAGTGCGAATGGCTGCATATACCATACAGAAAAAAAAAGTCGAACCCTGGAGATGCAATTAAATGTCAGTGCAAATGTTGGACTGAAGATGGAAGAAAACCCAGTCGTGTTTGCATGGAAGTGCAAGTAATGCTGCCATCAATGGCATCAGAAATTGTATTGCAGTGTGTTGATAGCTTGCGAAAATTGATGGAGGATGTTAATTAAGATTGACAATTATGGCAGTGGCAATCAACTATGGAGATAGTGGGACTTAAAGGAACCAAGATTACTATTATACGTCTCCAAGGGGACAGCTCGGTCGCTGCAAAACTTCCCTCACAATGAGATTGTGGGGGAGTTTCCCCTCCCTTTGTCCTGATAACAAAAACGAAACAAGGAAAGACGAGAAAAGAAAAGGTTATCTATATATGCCATCCGTTAGAGCACTAATAGATGACTGTCCTAAACAAAAACCCACAAGTGTAAGCTTACATAGTTCCTCCAGATTTATCATGAAGTAGCAGGGAAAATTCAATCTTTTCACATGAAGGCCTGATTAGAGTTAAAATTGTGATTTCAAATGGGAAGTTGGTTTCTTGCGACAAAAGGCAGCCTACCCAGAGGCTATTTACTCTTTTGTGCCAATACAGTAAACAAGGATAAGATAAAACAAAACATCAATTCACACCAAGGAAAATTAGAATCACAGAGTAACACTAATGAGAGAAAAAGGGAGCACTTGAAGGAGGAAGAGATCTCTATCAAATCATGAGGTCATGCCCATATCTTTGCAGAAATTCACCAATTTCTACGAACACTTTATGAATATTAAATTATCCTTTACCAGTCAATGATGGAAAGAAGAACACAATATCTTAGTCTCCCCATTATAATACTAATAGATTAGGTCTATATTTTTGAAATATCAGTCATACTCCAGAAGATGGAAAAAGAAAAATCAGGGCAGTAAGAGTGAGTTATCTGGTTAAAGACAAATGACGGAAAATTTGATATAACTATGACAAGAGTGGTGGTTCTTTATTAATAACTGCTATCATCAATCAAGCCAAAGTGAGTGATTGATCGTGACGGGAGACAGAGAGAATATCAGAATCTTAAAGCATCTCAAATGAAAATGGTAAACAACTTACAGCTCGTCGAAAGGCGAACATCTCCTCTTGACCAGACAGCAAGGAGATAATGCCAGAGGGTGTACCTCCCGAACTAACACTACCTTCTGCCAAAACATCTCGCCGAAGTTTTGCACCTTCCATTTCAGTTTCAAATTGGAAACTGAAAATGGAAAAACAGAAAAAATAAATATTCTTGTATTCCCAGTTAGTATAGCCACATAGTTTTCAATTAATACAAAGCTAACAGCTTAGCAGATGTTGAAATTTCTCATCAATCTCTACATGGTACTAGAAGCTTTAGGCATGTTGAAATCATCTTTTTTGCACTTTTTTCCCAGTAAAAATGGAAATTCCTTTTCCATCAATAAATAGACCTTGACACACTGGCCCATTGTTTAGAGGTCACTACAAGAACTACGGGAAAGGATTGACGAGCCAAAGAAACCTTATAGACACCACTTTTGCTAGTCATATTCTCATTGCTAATACAGTTATAGCTTCATAGATTGTTGTATATGGAGTACAAAGTGCCTTAAAGCAGAAAAAAATTTACATTCAGTGAGACATAGGTTTTGACCGTAGATTGAAAAAGGGTCAAACAGAAGTTTCACTTGACAATCAGATGCAGACGAATATGCAATACACATTTCTGTTTGCTGTGCTTGAAGGAGATAGTTGAGAGCGTTCTTCTTACTAAGGCTTTAGGGGAGGATTGCTCGGCATGAAGAAATACCAAAAAAAAAAAATAATAAATAAATAAATAAATAAGAAATCATAAAGAAATAAACACAGCATAGACATGGTATTGTGCTTGTCTGAAAGGAAGGCAATTTTATTGGATGTGAGAGTTGACAGAAGGAGTAGCCAAATGGGTATGTATACCTATTCTCATTTACTGCATCATCTAGAATGCTTAGATTTGGTAACTCCATATAAGTTAATCATCTGATCTATTCAATGAATGCAGATGCATATAGAAATCCCAAAGTGAAGAGTCAAAAAATAAATTCAGCCATCAGATGCTTTTCCATATCAAATACTTGCCTCTCCAAATCAAACAGTTTTCCCTCTTCTGTTCCTTGAAATAAATCATCTATTGACGAACCCGCAGAACAATATAGGCAGCAATGATGATTGTATAGTTCATCAATGAGAGTGATGAACCTCCGGGCCTAGAAAGGAAAATGACATGACATTGATTGTTATATCAGATGATGTGTATCAAACACTGATGAAGATGATCATATCAAATTGCCTCTAGGGCATCATATAATTATGTACTTTTAACATAATGCATAAGAGCATGAATATATTTTTCATGTGATGTTTGTTACAGGCAGTAGTATTTCTATCTCTCTTCTAGCTCCCTCCCTCTCTCCCCCCACCCTCTTCTGGAGGCTCAAGGGGATGCCAATAATTGCAAGTTATGAAGTAATCAGCAACTGAGGATAGCTGTTTGATTAAGAAAATGAAAGATAATTGCAGATAGATTGAGAAAATTCAAGGCAATAAGATAGCTCGTCAAAATGTGTTTGTGGAAGTTGCCAAATCAAGCTATCCAAGGTGATATCCTCATGCTTATTATGAAGTTATTCTTCACAATCAGGGGAAAGAGTTCAGGTGAAACCTTCTTTTGTGTAACATTCTAGTTAGACGTTAAATTACTTGTTCAACTGCCAAATATAAATACCAAATATATACAATAGCCAATTACAGGCTAGAACACACTCTAATGGCAGCAGTTTGGAGCCACAGAAACAATCTAGAGCAAACTTTATGACAAACAGATAACATTTGTCAAGCAAACTTTATGACAAACAGATAACATTATGAAATGCGCGTACTTCAATTCTACAGCAACAATAATGCTGGCTTAACAGTTGTTGCAGACAGGCAAGGAGACTGTGACAATACCTTGTCACGAATACGCATGCTCATAATGGGAATGTCTGCAATAAACACAGTGTGATAGTTTTCAGCTACTGCAATATAATCTGCTGCACCAAGCTGCAAAGACGTAAGATGATACTGTGTAAGGAAACCATGAGCCAGCAAAGATGAATAACTAGGTCAAGTTATAACATGATATGTAAACATATTTTTGTTGAAAATCTTGTCAAATCGAATTTCTTTATTAGACC
The DNA here is from genome assembly GCA_037974665.1 of Ehretia macrophylla. Lineage (NCBI taxonomy): Eukaryota > Viridiplantae > Streptophyta > Magnoliopsida > Boraginales > Ehretiaceae > Ehretia > Ehretia macrophylla. The sequence goes on along the minus strand of CM075764.1, from coordinate 63,169,979 downwards.
TGTATTCCCAAGAGATGGGATAAGAAGAGAGGTGGGGTGTTAGGAAGAGAAAGGGGATAGTGGAATCTATCATATAGCAAAAGAGAAGATCAGGAGAAGACGGTAGTTCATTATTTCCAAGTCCAGAATGGTTTTTCTAATTACGCAATTTATCAATAACATCTTAGCATTTGAAATGTGTAATATCTAAGGTCATGTTTCCCATGCAGGAAAGTAGTAAGAAGTGGATCACCAGTTTGGGCCTCCATTCCATTCTCGTGTTTGAGACAAGCCAAACACCATCCATCCCCCTTCAGAACCCCTGTTGTACGATCCTCCCACTCTATCTTCCCCACCACTTTCATGAACTACATATACCAACACCAACCCATCCAAACCATTGCGACCTCTCACAATTGAACCTCTATTCCCCACAATCACCGTCACCACCAGACCACCAATCATCTAAAGTATAAACCCATTATAGCTAACTCTCTCACTGCAGCTTGAAACAAGTTGTATTAGAGCAACCATCCTCAAAATCTATCTATCAATCACCAGTACGACCTTGAGCCACCACTTCATTAGCTGGCTGGTGGCATCCAACAAAATGCATAGGTAGTGTAAGACCATAGTGAATTAGTAACTTTCAGATTAGTTAAGAACTTTCCCTAAGCTTCCTTTTAACTTTCCTTTTCGGTTATTGGTAATTTATTAGAACTTAAAAAAAGGTGATCCTGATTAGCAACTAAACTGCCTAAAATTACTTGACTTACGGTTTACTCATATAAATTTCCAGTCACTGATGATTTCATCGCTCAATTACATACCCAAGGAATGCGGTCACTCACCATTTCATTTTTATTAGTACGATACAAAAAGTTAGAATGTAATGGGACAATGAATAATGATTCTTTTCTTGTTGTTTCAGTCCTTAGCTACAGCAAAAAGGAGATAAGAATGATGATTCATTCTGATTCTGATTCCATTCCTTAGCCTGTTCATCTCTGCCTAAATCTGTTTAAGCATACGAAATGTTACCTAAGCCTTGTTCATTTTCCTTAAGACAGATAGTGGCAGTGAAATAAATCAGAGAAGATTTTAGAAACAAAGAGAATTCCCATTTGATCTTTTTCCACCTTGATAAAAAACCTATGTTCTTTACTTTCCCAATTTACTAAATGGCAGCGCCCTCTTTTCATTTTAATTATTGGCATTCAATGTCCCAGCAAACAGCCCAGGATACTTGATCCCAGAATTCTTTTCATGCTTCTGTCCATACTTGTATGCTTTCTATTTATAAGGAGTACTATTTCTCACCATGCAATCAGTAAAATTCTACTTATTTCTCACACATATTACAGATCATATTATATTTCTTCGCACAGTTCTCCTTTTTATGTTTTTGATCAGTGAAATCTAAGGATAAGATGACAAGTTGTGACAAACCTTTTGAAAGGCCAACAAGATGAACTCAGGAAAATAATTAAGAAAATGAGAAAAGAGGAACACATCAATGACTCAATTAATTTGAAACGAAAGAAAAGAAAAAATTAGGGCTCCGTTTGTTTGCCGTAAAATATTTTCCTGGAAAATGTTTTCCGAATTTTCCGATGTTTGGTAACAAGAAAAATTTGGTCAACCGGAAAACATTTTCCTGTCAAGGAAAAATTTTAGTTCAAAAGAGTAGAAAATATTTTCTTGTGCTTTGAGAGAAGAAAACATTTCCCGGAACTCACCCATTTCACCCCCATCATCAGATAATAATCCAGAAATTGCAATAGAAAAGAAATAAGGGAGGTTTGTGATGATTACCCCACCCCCCCCCCCCATCCCCATCCCCATCCCCTACCCCCACCCCCACCCCCACCCACATCCACACCCACCCTCTACCCTCACGGTTAACATATATATTATATGTGTATGTTTTCTTATAAAATCTCGTGTTGGAAAATATTTTTCACTGTACATCCAAAGACCAAAAATTGTTTTCCACTATTTTATTTTTCAGGAAAACATTTTTCCCCAACAAGTTATTTTACGGCAAACAAACGGAGCCTAGAAATAAACCAATATTACAATGATAATCTTTTAATACACTGTCTTATTTTTTACCCTTGAAACCTTCAAAGGAAGGACTGCGCGTCATGCGATTTAACTACCTGATATACGAAGGCTTTGTTAATTTGGAGAAAAGTTATTACTCTAGCTTCAAACAGCCACCACAGATAAAGCTTAGACAGATGGGGAACATTCCTAATTCTTCTATTATACCAAAACAAAACAACACAGGATACCAACAATGAAAATGAACATAAAGACTCGAACAAAGACGAAATGGGTATAACACAAGCACAGAATAGATTAAAAAAATGGTTCAGAATTTTCGTGGTGTTTGTTGATGCTAAATTTCTTTTGTTTCCATTTTCCAATTCTGTCAGATTCCAGTATTGGATACAAATCAAAAAGGCAAAACCATGGAAAATGGTACCTCAAAGTATCCATGATTTATTGGGCGCCAAGAAGGATAAACAAGTAGAAGTCCAAAAGCATGACAACAATGTTTTTACTTGTTGGTGATCAAGAGATGAAGTCCAAAAGCATGACAACAATGTTTTCTTTTTTCTTTTTTCCAGTTTAGGATATCTTCTTAATCATGGACCGTAATCATAAAATCCAATTAAATTGGATGTGCTTAATAACTTAATATGTTTCATTTGATCAATGAGAGGCATGATACCGGTTGGCCGCAAAGATACTCGAAGGAGAACCGTGCCACCCCATTGCAGCTTTCAGGAACATCCAGCATTCTGAATGAAAGTCGAAGAGAAATATTATCAAGCTAATACAAATATACTTACAGGCTTGACAATGTTAAGTTCGAAATTACCTCCCGAACATCACTGGAATAGTCTTGGAAGTGACGGTCCCTCCATATTTTTTAATGATCTTGGTCCACGTATTCTCAAATTCTTTTCTTTGGACACTGTCCAGTGGACAAAAGTAGTGTACCTGCAGAAATACAAGAGGAATAAACAAAAACATGGACAGCACTTGCAATCGCCTCTAGACTTAATTTGGCATAAAATAAGATGCTTATCTCTGAATGCTAAGATTTTCTTAATATCCGTCAAATTAATAAATAAGCATGTCTTATGAATGAAGGTAATTAGCAACCAAGAAAATAATCATACTACAGATAGGGCAAATTAGGTGCTCAACATTGAATAACAGAGTTGAGATGGATATTCAGGACCAAAAAGTAAAAAATAACCAAGTATACATGGTGTTTGTGTGTGTGCAAGTATGCTAATCAGGAATCTTTTGCCACCCCTATGAGGTGGCTATGACAGAGATAGATGGTATGCTTCCAGACTTACAAGAACAAATGATAAAGGGAAAGAAATTTAAGAGCTGAAGAAATATAGATCAGTGTCATTGCAAGAATAACTGTTAATGCCTACTGGCAAAAGGAGTGTTTAGCCAAACAACAAGAGAAATCAAGAATTATACAGAAAGACAACCCTCCAAGAATTACAAATATATATAGGTCCACCGTTGATCTATAGCATTCCATTTAAACAAGGTAAACTCTGCCCTATTTGTTTTTCCCTCTCTTTCGCAATTGGGTTAGATTTCACTAGAATTTGGAAGTCTGGCTTTCTATTGTGATAGTTAGTTAACCTGGTTTTATTTGTAGCAATAGAATTTATAGTGTTGAGAAAGAGAATAAATGAAGGAAACATGCAGGGAAAATTTTCTGAGAGCGTAGGGGCATATATCAGCATATAACCATCATAGAGATTCAGAAAAGGGCGACGAATAAACTTCATTTATCTTGCCTGATCTACAGATCGTTGAGCTATAAGACGCCGGTAGTCGATTTCACTTCCAATAAGAACATTTTCACAGTGCTCCTCCAATTTGGCAATGAACTTTTGGAAGATCTCCTTTTGCATACCATCCTGAAGAGAAAACCGCAAAACATGTAGATCATCTTTAACCCAAAATCTCAAAAACTACTCTCTCAAAGCCAACATATGATCGGAAAGCTAAGATGGAAAAAATATATGCAACTGAAAAAAAGGTAAAAAAAACTGTATACACATTGTAAAACAAAAGACTGCTCTTAAGGAGTAAAATGCCGTAAGTACCTGATTCAAGTCCCATGGTGCACGGTTACTTGTGGCCACAAGAACGGTTCCAGTACTTAACAGTCTGCTAAGGATTCCAGATAAGGCTACAATAGCAAACACATCAACAGTCTGTAACAGAAAGCAATGGAATGAAAAATGAATAAGTTCATTTCCGCATTATATATTTGCACAAAAAGCAAGAACACCACTTAGAAAGGAAAATAAGAATCAGCTTAATTGTTTACCAGGAAAAAAAAAAGGGGAGGAACAAACAAATCATCCAAGCAATTATGCTTCTCTAACAATTTTAAATTGAAAGTGTACCAATTTCAAGACTAAATTATGTAAAGTTGATTAATTGACAACATGCCGACTCTTTGTACAGAAAATTCTTAAAGTAGCCATTATCATTAATTCTTGCATAGGTCTAGTTTGTTAGCAGATTTAAATCATAGCATTTTTAAGATGTTTCTATATTCTCAGGAAAAACTTAATTTGCATCTGAATACATTTCATGCAGTAGTACAATAAGCATAGAGTTTACAAGCAAATCAATGTAAGAAATCTTAACAAGACATTAAACATTACCTGTATTTCATCAAAGCAAAGAACACTAGATCCTCTTCGATCACTTTGGCCATCAACAAGAAACTTGTCAGCTACAGCTGGAAGAATGTGTTTCATTTGTACCTCTTGCTTATATCTTTCTTCTGCAGCTATCCATTCTTTAATTTTAATATCAAAAGGAAGATTCATAATCCAACTTGAAAGGCTCGACTGTATAGACTTTTCCTCTGTTTGATGCCTCCATATCTTATGCATGTGTTCATGAATTTGGAGCATGGCCTGCCAATTGTAACTTATGGCATTAGAGACAAAAGAATATGCTAATAGAACAGTAATGTTAAGAAAAGATTTAGCCTGCTAGAATTGTTATAATGTTCAAAGACTTGAAAGTGCAGGTAGCTCAGAAATCATAAAGCAGTTGAACTCGCACCAAAAATTTGTAGCTATACTATATCCACGTGCACACATATTTTCTAAAGGTATGGTGTTCAAAAGAGGAGCTAAAAGATGAATGATGTTATATGTCCTCATGGGGGACCTTTAAATTAAGCCACCATACCATGCCTTCTCAACACAAAACCAGATGAGAAAGAAAGAAAAGGAGAAGAGCAACATGAAGAAGTAAAGCTGATTCTCCTTCAAGAAATGGTAGAAGCATGTTCATTATAGGACCAAGACAGAGTTTATGCATATTACTTGAGAAAGGTTACTCAAACCATACCACCACTTATTTCCAATCTAAAACCATACCTCCAATACGTGGACCTCATACTCTTTTCCATAATTGAGATAAATCCTTGTAGTTCCTAGATAAAAACTCGACAATGACCTCTCAGACAATCAGAGCTGAGATAACTTTTGCAGGGGGGGCATTCGACCCTAACCCCACAGGGATTCCTTACTCAAACAGTAATCTAAGGAATACATATGGTAGGAGATACCATATATAAGTACATCCTTTGACTATGCATTACATTATAGAATGGAATATATGCAACTAATAATTGTATGAAGCTCAGTGCTGGAATTTCATATGGAAATAGGAGTATTTTAGGCCTCAGACTTCGAATATGCATAGGCCAGGAATCAATATATTCTCTAAATTAGGAAGGTAAAAAAGTTTAGACAAACTTTAAACTTTGATTTAGCTAACAATCTGTAACCAAGAAAATTAACATTAAAGTCGATATTCATATCTTCCAGAAAGCAATACAGATGGGTCATATGCAAGATTGAGGTAATAAGATAGTATCAGGGCATACACAAAGTGCAAGGAAGCACTCGCCTCATGAAAGTGAAACCTTCTTCGATGTTTTACAATTCCTTTAGTAGCACCATAAAACATATCCATGAGCATTGTTTTGCCTGCATGATGCAAAATTTTTTATCTAATCTGGTATAAATGACAATTTGGCACTAAAGAAAAATTATAAATCGAAACGGTTTAAGCAAGCCATGATTTTTTGGAAAATGAGAAGTGACAGAAATGAATTCACTCTGATTGATGCTCTTGGCCAAAGAGTAAGAATAGGTAAGAGACAGAAGCATACCGCTTCCAACATTTCCATATAGATATAACCCTTTAGGAGGTGGAGGGGGATTAGGACGGCGACCAACTAGTGAGTCTAACTTTCTCTCTCGGTTAAGATAAGAAACCCATTTTCCAACTCCTGGCTCCACATTTTCAGGTTTCCCCCTGAGAAGTGCAAAGTCCAAGAAAGAAAAGCAGCTAATAAATGAAGCAGAACTTGATCAGCAGTAAATTTATCAGTCATAAATTTACACCTCCTAGTGATGCAGCATCAGAAGTAGTGCACCTCTTCATTTGGACATAAAAATAGAGTTGGTAGCTAAACTAACGACTTCTAGGTAAATATAATTGTCACAATGTGCAGATTAGCAGTAGTAGAGGAAGGTAAGGGTTCAGAGAGCAGCCAACCCTAGGAATTGCACCCAGAAGTCCATAATATTCACCAGCAAAGTAAGGTTGTTGTGCAACTGGCATTTAACTAGATAATAATGAAGCAAAGTAACAAAGAAACTTCATTAATTCATCATTTTCATACAACATTAGAGATAAGACATATTGAAATGACAAGAGTGGGATGACGGAAGAGATTTGTGGACCAACACTGCAGGCCAAGTACTGAGCCCAAGTTTTGACAAAAGACTTTGGAAAGACCTCTAGAATATTATTAAACTCCCAATGTGATGCATACTCGGCCTTCATAAATTTCAGGACGAAAATCAAAAGCAAAAACTGCTGCAATGTTTTTAATATGAATCCCAAGAACAACCCTGACCCAAAAAAAAGTTTGTTGACATCATTACTTGCAGGAGCTATTTAGAATCAGACAATATCCTAGTTTCTCTCAAACACTTTAAAATCTGATCCAAAGCATGGTCTGCAATGAGTATCAAACAGATTTTCCTGTGTGAATGTTCTGCATCTATGTTATCGTGCAAATGATCATTGTATAAGGATTTGAAAATATGTTATGTTACTCTACAATATGTGAATCAGTGCATAAAGCGATCCAATTGGTTCCGCAATAAGTAACAGTAGTCAATCAACTTATGCCACAAATACCTATTTGGCTGTTTCTGACAGCAACCAGGACTATCTAAGACAGGTTGACCACATTCACTAATCATTACTCTTCAGCTGACTTTCCCTTCTGTTGATCTGAAAACAAATCCTATATCTTCAAAAGATATTTGCTAAACTTTTTCCTAGAAACATTATGAACAAGAGGAATCATAAGTGTTACAAAACTAACAATTATCTCTAATATTTATCCCTTTATACTTGGAAATCTCACGTTTTCCCTAAGCACACCTAATACATTAGAGAAATAGTTAACGTAATCAGGAGTATGCCTATTGCTGCTTGCAGATGATCAAACAACTGGTTTACTTATTACCTGATGACCTTCAACAAAGAGAGAGTCAAAAGCTCTTTTCCTAAAAGAAGAGGAGTGGAAGGCTTCCTCCCAAATACTTTGTAAAGCCTTAATCGTAAGAGTGTTAAAACTACACGATCCAGAAGGACTTTCCGTCCTTTTTCTTATCCAAATCAAACTCTTAGAGATCCTCAAAAAAATCATCACAACTGCAAACAATCTTATAGCCTTCCAAATATCATATACCACTTTCATGTCACATTATCCAGTTTATATATTGGCAACATTCACTGTTACGTGCCAACGACACTTTAACATACCAGATTAAGAAAAAATGTATAGTTCAACCGTTTCCAGATTGCAAGAGATATGATAATCTTAACATAATTAATTTGCCCAGAATATCATTGAAATAACTTCACATATGCATAAGAAGAGTCCAATGCTCCAGAGGTGGAACGAATAAAAAATCATCTTCTGCCATAATGACTTAATAAATGAACAGATATGTAGGAGTGCCAAAAGGAAAATAAATAGGACGTCTCCATGCGTGGTGGGGAGCACTAGAACAATTGTTGACAAAAAGAGCTTGCCAATAAATATTTTCAGGGAAAATCAGCTTTCTATGCACTTTGTTAATCTAATAAAAGAAAAGAAAGATAGGGAATATATTTCCTGAAATTTGGAGAAAACAGGGAAATGCGTTCCTGGAATGGTAAATATTATTTATTTCAGGATCATATATTAAGTATTTCTGAACAGAGATTCTGTTTCTTGTTGTTTGTCATCATTACTGCAGTCTTTCTGCTATACATGAATAACTTGCTTCATCAAATTTAATACCACGGAAACAAAATTGAAAGGCTGCTTATGTACATGCATATGAAGAGTAAAATGTAGTTACCAAAAAAAAAAAAAAAAAATCTTGGGCAGATACAAAATGAGAACAATTTCTATAATATTTTCCTTGATTCAAAAACTATCTAACTTGATAGCAATATGCAGGATTACAGGAAATCAATGAAGGCATGCAATAAGCACTTATAACTAATATACATTATCCACATCGTTCCCAGGAATACTCAAGTGATTTGTCTCATGGGAAAATACTTTGCTGAATATTGAAGTCTCATATGTATATTACTCACACACAACCCATAAAATCCAAACTTATCTGGGGAGATATAAGTCCAAGATGATTTATAGCAACTTGACAATATTTGAATACAAAAGCTCTTGCATATAATATAGGATGCATATGTTCTAGAAGAAAAGGCACCCATCCACAGGAAATCTATAAAGTCAAGCCGCATGATAGTTTCAAATTATTAGGAAAACTTTGGAGTTGTTTGCCTAACCGGGACATCCATCTCTGAAGAATATTCTGATCACCTCCCTGCTGTTTCACCTCTGCTTCCTTCATCAAAAGCCTGCGTCGCTCATTTTCCCTAGTCTCCTCCCACTTTGCAAGTCTTACCTATGAAATAATTGACACAAGCTTTAGAAGAACATTATTGGATGCTTGCAGTTTTAGGAAAAAGCACAATGTCATGGATAAGTCTTACATGGTATTCCTCCATATCTTTCTCATATTGCTCCAACCTTCCAAGTAAATTTTCCAGTTCAACAGCAACCTTTTCCTGATAAGGATCATGTTGCAGCTTCCCTTCCTTGACAAGACTCCTATAGCATGAAAGAAGTCCTGAAAGAGATAATAAGAGATGCCATGAAACAAGCTCAACTATGAGCAGCAAGAAAGCAGATAACTAAGAGACAGGTAAAATAAGTGGTATCGACATGTAATGAATCGAGTGGAGTACTTATACCAAAAATGGTTTCTGCAACCATGAACTATTTACTCTCTTATTTATCTCTTACTATATAAACCTGATGAGACAATTGGGACTAGCCATTTAAAACATTGTAATAATAGGTTCTATGATCAGTAACAGTAGTTTCAAGTGTGAAAGTTTATACCCTCACATACTCAGAGAGAGAGAGAGAGCGAGAGAGAGAGAGAGATGACTATCTAATAGAGCAGGGGAAGGAAAAAGAAGAAAAACCAATTAGATATTTTTCTACTGACCAACTTGTAGGAACCTAGAGCTTCATAAATGAATTTCACGTTTTCAGCTTCCTCCTTTTCCACTAAGACAGTAACTCATACTCCACAGAAGATTTCCAACAACTGCAGTGATTTCTGACCTTACAGATATGAAGTGAATAATGACATAACCTCAGTACCTCACACTGTAAAAGGAGGGTGAGAATTCTAGACACACGAAGTTTGTGAATAAGTGATTGTCTGATTTTCCATTGGACCAGGGATTAGATAGTTGCCTCATACAACGCTCTGTGCTAAATTCATGATATCAGAAGTGAGAATGCTGACATGAGTAAGTTCCTAATGCTTTTGACCTTACTCTTTGGGGAGAGATAAGTCTAAATCAGAGGTACTCGTGCATTTAGATGGCCTCATCCCACCATCATGATCAGCATTCCAATCTTTTTTTAGAAACAAAAAAAAATTGTTTCCTCATGAAATCAGCATCTCAGTTTTCCTTTTCCATCAAGATCCCCTCTATGTTAAATGTTAAAGGAAGAGTTAAATATCTGGTAAAATTTCGCGGAGAAGCCAAACATACAAAACTTCAGGTTCTGAGGTTCTTGCATAACAAGCTCAATCTAGACTTCCAATTCTCCACCAACACAATCTTCACTCAAGACCTCCACTTGGTTTACTACAAGGAACTCAGGCAGTTAAGCACTTGTCACATGTGATGTCTCTAATCGGTATTGTCCACCACCTCATGTTCACAGAGACATATTCTTGTTGCCGAGAACTCCTTATCCCACAACCCCCCTCAGGACCGGGGAGGGCGGTGGTTGGGGAAGGAATCTTTTCCTTTATGCTGGTTATGGCCTTCCATTCAACATTGATCTCAAAAAAGAACCATCTATAATCAAATTATTCATACTGCATTCTGTAGAACTTCAGGGAACTTTTGATTTTGTACCAGCCCATCAGAAGTCTAGAGGTATTATTATTATTTTTCTTTTTGGTAAAGAGTCTACAGCCATTTGACTTGTATATAGAGGCAATTACCATGAGAAAACTCCAAATTCATCTGACAGAGTCACTATTAGTTGGACAAAGTTCCCTGATAGGCAAGGGAATTCCTCTCGTGTTTGAAATGCTCCAGCTTAGGTACTGCAGGATTTAGGTGGAAGAAAAGAAAGAAATTTTCATGAAGCATGCGTGTGCTACTAGCATGTCAAGACTTCCACAGAGTAGTGAACTCCATGAGACTCTTATCAAGTAAATTCCTTTGATTTTCTTTCTAACATTTTTGTTTATTCTGCTAATGAAGTCAATCAAGTTCACAGTTAGTAAGGAACACAGGAATCACAAAACCAATTCTTGCGTAGTTCTTTTTGTTTTCCCCTTCAAATGTGTTGGTTTCTAAAACCCATCATTCATGGGAAATGTAACTATTGAACACGATAAAAAGTCCTACGAATTTTTCCTTTGTTTCCTTTCATTTCCCTTTACGTGTAGATAGATTAGTTCAGCTCACTCACGAATATAACTCATTACATTTAGAGATAATCATCAAATCAAACATCCTGCTTTACATTTCTTTCTTCTTTTCCTTTCTCTTTGTCAGTTGTCACCAATCAATTCTAGAGCACTACGCCATCAAGAATCTAAACAGATATCCGAATCCCTAATTTTCCACAGATCACAAACACATACAATGGTGGATATATATTTGTCAGAAGAACATTAAAAATTCAATATATTTCTCAAAAAAAAAAAAAAAATTAAACATCTATGTATTTTCAAGTAAAAAAAAAATTAATTAGCCCACATTAAAAAAAATGTACTCATGTAATTGAAAAATTATGTGTTTTAGCCCCCACTAAAAAGAATTGGTGGATCCACCGTGAACACATATCTATATTTTTCATATAGAAAAAACAAAAAATTCAATAAGAATCATAAATACACTCAAAAAAGAAAAAAAAGAAGAAGAAAACAAACACTCACACACACACACACAGAGAAATAGGTAATGCTAATACAACGTCTCATATGATCAAGCTCAATTTACTAACAATTAACTCAATAATAACCAAATTATGTCCAATAGCTAAATTAGGGCATTAATTCAACTTCACAAATTATGAACACACACACATATATGTATATTGTGTTAATGACTGTCAACACATATACACACACACACATACAAAAATAAGTAATGCTAAAAGTATATCATACAATTGATCAAGCTCAATTTACTCCAAATCAACTCGCTGGTCACCAAAATTCTATCCAGTAGCTAATCAATAGGGCATTAATTGAACTGCACAAATTCAAATCATGTACATATATCTACAGAAATATCAATTACAGGAATTATATACATACATACATATATTTACGTACACACACACACATAAAAGAGAGACAGACCAGGGCGCGTGGAGACGGAAGAATACTGAGCATCAGAGTAAAACCGAACAGCAATGAATTGGAGCTTGCGGGTTCGATGATGAGCTAACCCTAGAGAGAGAAACGATGAAAGCTTTCTCATTTTTTTCTTTTTCCTAAGATTTTTTTTCTTTTTTGGGTTAATTTAGCTTTATAATTTGATTGAGGAGGTTGGTTAGTTCGTTATTAAGTTAGCGCCAACTTCTGAATGCAAGAAGTACTCGAAAGTGGTGGACGCGATGACGTGGCCAATGCTGGGACCATCCATTTGTAAGTACTCTAGGGTGTTTGGTTCGACGGCTATTTTTTTCGAAACTTTATAATAAATGAGATTTAACAATTATATAGTTATAATAAAATAATTTAAATAATTCATCACTTGTAAATCTCTCTAATATTTTTATATTCTTTAGTATGACTCCAATCATGATTTTAATTAGTATTTTAGTGTAAAAATTTTATGTTTTTGCTTAAATCTCAAAAGTTATTAGAACATGTCATTTTTTAAATGTCAGGTATATTTTTTTTTTTTGAAATGTGAATCTTTTTAATGTTAGTAACTAAAATAAAAATGTTAAAATAAATGTGTAATAATAGTAGAAAAGTTGACAGTAGAATGATGTGATATGACAAAGATTAAAAAGATGGGGTGATTGCGATTAAAAATAAGATGAGGGTAATCATTTGAGATTTGGCAACTTCTAAATGCACAGCTCGTTTTTATTCTCAATCTCTCAACTCTCATTAGACTTGGGAACCATTGAAGTAGTTTGAAAAAGTTATGAGGGGATCAGCTTACGTACACACCTGTTGAAATATGTGTAAACTATGAAGGTAGCTAATAGTTGGAAGATTTTATATTGTTACGGATCTTCTCAATATAATCCTCAAAGTGTGAATCTACACAAGCTACTATATGAAATGAACTGTTAATACATTCTATTTTTCCCTTTCTTTTTTTGTCCTTTTTCTATTCGGTATATGTCTAAATTAGATAGCTCCATCTTTCCAACACCATGCAAACCAACTAGGCAACCTTAAAGTAGACCGACACTCCTCATATATAAGCTTGAGTCGATTATCAAACAACATATATATTATGGTTAGTCTTTTTCACAGATATTAATTTTTCTAATACCTTTTTATATTTCTTGAGATAATTACATAAGTTGGAATGTGTTAAAGTAACAAATAAAGGTGTCACATATTAAATACGTGACAGTTTAATAAATGTTTATGAGTCCTACTTCTTAACTCTAACACATGATCTCACGCGTTGAGATGGAGTCTACGACTTGTGTCTCATACCAGACGTTTCGGAAACTTTCAATCAAACATTATTGACATTCTCGTGTGCCATTATGTCTTTTTTTCATTTCTTTTTTTGTCGGTGTGTGCCATTATGTCACAATTGCCTCATTGCATTCTCACAACCCTAATGAGCAATTGACATAAACTGCTGTAACTCTCTTTATTCCAGTTGAATCTTAAGTTCTTACAAGTATGAAGGCATGTACAAGAGTAGTGGGGTCGTGGGCAAATTTAAATATTTTACAAGTGAGAGTTTAAATAATTTTGAAAATTAAAAATTAATTGAGATTTGAAGATTAAGTGGGGAAAAAATAATTTTACGTAATAATAATATATAAGTATTTTAAAGTATTTTGTGAGTTCAATGAAAGTAGAGATTAAAATATGACTTAGGCTTTGTTTGTTTGCTGTAAAATAATTTGTTTGTAGAAAATATTTTTATTTGAAAATATTTTTTTAGAAAATAAAATATTTTTCTAAGCTCCATTTGTTTGTCGTAAAATAATTCGTTGAGGGAAAATGTTTTCCTGAAAAATAGAATACTATAAAATATTTTTTGGTGTTTGGATGTACAGTGAAAAATATTTTTCGACATTAGATTTTATAAAGAAAAAAATATACACATAATATATATGTTAACCGTGAAGGTGGGGGGTAGGATAGGGGGATAGGGATGGGTGAGTTTCGTAAAATATTTTCTTCTTCCAAATAACATAAAAATATTTTTCCAAACTTTGTACTAACCGTAATATTTGACTGAAAAATATTTTTCAGTTGACCAATTTTTCAGTGTTACCAAACACTGAAAAATTGAGAAAAAGTAGCCACTATTTTTTACTGAAAAATATTTTACAATTAACCAATTTTCCAGTGTTATCAAACACTGAAAAATTGAGAAAATATTTCTCTATTTGTTTGCCGAAAAATATTTTCCTGAAAATATTTTCTTAATTTTTCGTTATTTGATAACATCAAAAAATTAACCAACTATAAAATATTTTTATTATTCTATAGATTGATTACTTTGAGAATAAACCCATATTACATATAATTTATTTGATGTAATAGTATTTTTCTAATCACTCGCACACAAATAAACAAGCGCCATCTATACAATCCTGAAAATATTTTCTTAATTTTTCGTTATTTGATAATATCAAAAAATTAACCAACTATAAAATATTTTTATTATTCTATAGATTGATTACTTTGAGAATAAACCCATATTACATATAATTTATTTGATGTAATAGTATTTTTCTAATCACTCGCACACAAATAAACAAGCGCCATCTATACAATCAGAGGCAGAGCACTTGGGATCCTGAATAAGCTCCAAGCAGTCTTGTTTAGTGTTGCATACTATGTCACCACCAACAGGGGAGATTGGCGAGTTATTTGGGTCGCATATGCAGAAGCCGGCGTTCGAACACAGTGGCTCTCCATGTCTGCAATAAGAGATGCAATCACCACTTGTCTTACAATGCACTCGTCCGAAACTCTCGGCTGCAACCTTCGACAAGTGAAGACCTGCCATTAGTCAAGGGCGGATGCATTAAGAATCGAGTGGGAGCTGCAACCGGCCATATTAAGGTATTTTAATTCCTTTTTGAAAATATACGTAATTTTTAAAGCATTTTTAATCTAAAAAATATCCATTTAGCATTCACTAAAAAAATTATTCATATATGAATATTAAACTGTGAATAGAACTACGCGGTACCACTCTTGTATTATAAACATGAAGGAAACTTAAGGGTCCATTATGGTTGCATGATTGGAGTTATTACAAAGAAAATTAAGTTATGTACAATAAAAAATAAAAAATAAAAGCACAACATTATATTGTTGTAGAAAAAACATGATTTTTAGGACAAACGATGTGCTAAAATATATATGTTTATAATTTTCTATAGAAGCTTTTTTTCTAATATTTTATTTTTAAAAGTATATAAAACCATATACAAAAGTAAAATTTAGATGGTTGTTTTATGTATGATGTCCTACTTCAAAACTATCAATCACGTTCGAATGGACATATCCAAAAGAATTGAAATTTTTTTAAAAAAAAACTAAAGGTTGAATTCATTTGCAATACAAAATATTTGACGCTTTGATATTTTCTTTCTAACAAAATCAATGTTTTATTATTTGGTTCCTTTCAATTGATATCTAGACTTTGTCTCTAGCTGAACCTAATAAAAATAATATGTCGGATAAATTGTAGCATTAGTGTGTCTCAAGGTTTCCTCTCTTTGACAATAATAATAATAATAATAATCTTCTTTCTTTCTTAATTTGGTGAACACATGTACTTTTATTTGTGTGTGTGTGTGTATGTGTGGAATATAGGGGGAAATTAAGAGTAACTCACCTATTGCTATAAGCAAAAAGGTGACAATAAGAATCGATTTTGTTGAAGTTTTTTCCATATCGTACGACTTGTATGCGTATTATGAACCAATTATTGTATATGCTTTACCTTGATGAGATGTTGGAGGCTTGAAGCCTCCATAAGCAATATATAGTGAAAAAAATATGCTTTGCTTGAGATTAAGAAAAGGTCTCCAATAATAGATGTAATTTGACATGATTTGTGATTAATGGAATAAATCTAAAATATAGATATAAAATTAAGGACATTATTACTCTATACAAGAAAAAGATCGTGGAAAATATAGTATGTTACATTATAACATCTTGTATGTAATATAGTAAGTTGCTTAATACAACACGTAAATAATTTAGTAGGTTGCTTGATGTACAACTTCATGTTTATTGTTATAATATTTGGAATATCGTGCGTTATTAGTGTAGGATAATTGCTATTGATCACACTTAGTTTTAGGCATTGTATTCACCTTTTTGTCAATTCTATACATATCTAGTTTGCAAGCTCCCCCTCACATTTCATGCATATTTGATATATTTTTAATTTTATTTATATAATCTATTTTCTAATGTAGTACTTCTTATTACCACATCAATAAAAAAATCTTAAACAAATAAACACATGCAACATGTAATCCTTCCTTAAAATTAGAAAAGAACATATCATATATGCGTAATGCTCATATACAACTTACCAAACTTGAGGAGTTGTGGGAGATTAGTACAATTAATAAATTTAATTTGTAAAATTTTCTCAACATTTAGAGGTCATTTGAGTGAAAATTTCTCCTAAATTTTGTCAACAGCTGAATGTTGTGCTTGTGTGCAATATAAGAAAATAAAATTGCATAGAGCTAGAACATCTATTCAACTACTCTTTCTATTAAGATAACTGAGTTTTCATCTTAAAATCAATTAGTGTCAAGTGGAGTAACCCAAGATCTTATAAGGTAGTTTTAGAGTTTCTGATTTTCCTATGTGGAACAAGACCACCTTATTTAAAAGCTTAAGCTGTTGGTAATGAGTTTGTTATATTATTTATTATCAATTATCTTCAACACTTTCACAAAGCGAATTTGGAAGATTGGATGAAAAATGGTTAGAGGGCCTGTTGGAGTTTAAACCGATCTTTTTCTAGCGTAGCCCTAATGCTTCTCAGGTCTCGTTTCAAATGACCTCCATCAAGCTACTTTTTTGGGGCTTTAATTCATCTACCATGTGTGGAAGGAAAGACGCCAGAGAATTCACAACAAAGAAACTTTGATTCGCGACCAGTCTTTTAAAAATGTTCAATATTTGATAAAAAGTCTAAATTGTATATGGTCGCGAAAATTAAGAACACTCTTTTGAATAGGACTATTGTATAGCGTGGAATATAAATGAAATGATCGTCATATAGCAGGTTAAAACTGCACTTTATAAATACTTTTGAACAGTTTTGATGAAATCCTTGCTTAATTAGCATATATATATATATATATATATATTTGCTGCCTCACTAATGACCTTTTTTTTTATACTTAGTAAGTTTTGATCTTGAAAATTGCATAAAATCATGCATAAAAAAAGATCAAAGATATATATTTTATATCTTTCGCAACTATGCTTAAATACTATATACAATCGATACTTTCTTAAGAATGAACAAGCTTATAATGCTTTTAGAAGATCGTTCTTGCGGAGGGACATTGTGAATTATGAAAACCTACTTTCAGCAAACGCATTTTCCAATTACCTATGGAGAATATTGATACAATTAGTTCCATATTCCTATAAAATAATATTATGCTCAGCTTGGCGGAGATTCACAAATATATAATTAAGATTTTGAGGCTAGAATGTTGAGATCCATTTATTTTTTAGGTGGGTTATTAGAATCTCATGTTATACAAAAGAAGATGATACCTAGCTAGACAATATCGGAGTCATTTAATGGTAAGAGTTTTAAAATACTTTTAGTTTAAAAATAATTTAGCTTCTATTAAAAAAAATAATAATTTATTCGTACGTTGGCGTTTACCCTTCATCCCAAATGGAGCTTATTTTGTATCCATGTGAGAACGATCATGAAAATTTTAAAGATATGGAGACATAATTATACTTTTTTTTTCTAGATAGGTGATTAATTCTAGATATGCTTGGAATTACTAAGAATGTTCTTACGGGATTGTTGTGGCCAGAGTTGACGTCCTGGGATTACAATTTCTTATTTCTTAAATAATTTTTCTCAAGAGGAGATGAGCTGCCACGTATCACAAGTTGTTTCATTTTTATTAAATTTTTTTGTTGATAAGAATTTTGACTGCATTTAATGTTATGACATCCAATACCACATTGAAACTTTGATAATGAAATAATGAATAATGATTTGAATTCTTTATCAAATTGATTGAACTCAATACGATGGCATGTTTAATTGAATTTGAGTTGTTACTAATATACATTATGCCTCCGGGTTTAGAAATCTTTATCTTTGTATATGCTTTGAAAACTATATTAATGTAATTTACCCTATCAAACATTTTTATTAAACTTGTTCATTCTTTCACATGGGCCATGAAAGCATTAGCAGCCATTTGTTCATGGCCATAGTTACACATAATGAGATACACAAATAAAGCACCTGATTTCTCACCTTTAAAAGTCGATCAAATATTTCGCTTCAAAAAAATAATTATTCGGTGCACAAAACTTTTATTATGTATAAAACTTAAACAAAGGTTAAACCCAATTTAGAGTAGGGTAAATAGCATATTACCTCCCTCTGTTTTGCTAAAAATACACAATACTCTCATGTGTTTTAAAAATTAGTTGATTACCCTCCTGTGTTTTACTAAAAGTGCACAATACCCCCTGTGTTTTATAAATTAGCTGCTTACCCTCCTGTGTTTTATAAAAATAGCTAATTACCCCCTATACTTTTTAAAAATTAGCACTTTTGTTATAAAATATAAGAGGACAATCAACTATTTTTATAAAATATAAGGGGATAATCAGCTACTTTTAGCAAAACACAGAGGGGTATTGTGCATTTTTAATAAAACACAGGGAGGTAATCTACTACTTTTTAAAATACAGGAGGGTATTGTGCATTTTTAACAAAACACAGGGGGGTAATACGCTATTTACCCATGTTTTTAACTTGAATTTCATTAGCTGGTTTTGAAACATAATCTCAGCTGTAAATAAGGATGAGCGGCAGACACGGTTGTATGTAATAAAGAAAAACAGCTTTTGACTCCTTAAACAAATTGGGATCATGGGAAATATGAGGTTAAATCATTTTTTATCATGATGTTACACACGAGAGTTATCATTTTACATTATGATATTACTCGCGAGACTTGTTCTCGAGACCTGTCGTATATAAAACAAGAATCTTACCCCTAGTCCACATGGCTAGTAGGTAATGAATCTCATTCTTGTCTCTATATATTCTAATTTGCATGCTTGATATAGGTAACGAACCTGAAAATCTCAATTTCTAGGTAGGTAATCTGATTCTTCCCAATTTTTGATTATCCAATCCAAATAAAACACATTATTACGATTAGTTTATTCTTTTGTTCTTGGAATGAACTCACTTGACAAATAATTAAAATGCTCTTTCAAAGCAAAATATATTACCAAACTAGCCCTTTAATATACATGTTATTGTTTAAGACTAATAATAATAATGATCACCAATAAATAATATTACAAAAAAAAAAAAAACTCTTATTAACTAATATACATATTATACACATGTTACAAAATTCATTTGTTAAATTACAAAAGTGCCCTTTCAACGTATATTTATCTTATACATGTTATCCTGTCTTACGAATAAAACTAAATAATAATGATGATGGTAATAACAATATTAACAATAAAATAATTTTAATACATGATAAATATGTTATATAAAAGTTTCAAAGTTCATTTTTCAAATGACTAAAATTCTCTTTCAAAATATAATATCTAACAAACCTAGCATTTCATATACATGTTATTGTCTTAAGAATAAAATAAAAATAATAATAATAATTACAATAATAACGACAATAAAATTGATAATCACAAATAATCTTGATAAATAATAATAATACTAGTAGTAATAATAATAATAACAATAATAATAATAATAATAATAATAATACTAGCAGTAATAATAATAATAATAACAACAACAACAACAACAACAATAATAATAATAATAATAACATTAATATAACAATGTCAATAATAATAAGGCGACAATATTAATCTTAATAGATAATAAACATATTAATACATGACAACAGAAGGCTAATCAGGCATAAATCATTTATGCAAGTCATTCTCAATATTGATCTAGTACAATTATTAACAAATATGAGTTTGAATTAATACATTCATTCTAATCTTTATAGTCAGAGCAGATCAAGCATGACAATACTAGTTGCCGAGTTCATTTCATTTCCAATTCCGTTCCATTCTTTAACTTATTTCATTATTGTCCAAATTTTTTTTAGGATGTCAATTGCCACCTCAATGTGACCACCTTTTTTCAAGTCAATTTTCACTATTTTGAAAGGTAAAAATTAGTCCCTAATATTAGTCAAATTTAATCAAATTAGTCCATAATATACTAAATGTATGGTTAAATTTAAAGATTGTTTACTTGTATTATATATGTTATATGTCATTGATTTCTTTGGGAATAAATCCCTATTACATAAAATTTATTTGATGTAATAGCATTTTTCTAATCACTCACAGAAAAATATACAAGTGCCATCTATACAATCGGCTGAGCACTTGGCATCATCAATAAGCTTCAAGCAGTCTTGCTTCGTGTTACAAGTGGTGTTGCCAACAAGGGAGATTGGCAAGCTATTTGGATAGCATGTGCAGAAGCTGTGGCTCGAACACAGTGGCTCAAAATGCCTGCAGTAAGAAATACAATCGGCACTAGTCTTGCAACGCAGATGTTCCCAATCGTTGGGTGCAACCTTCGAGAAGTGAAGACCTGTAAATTGTATGTGTCAATGGAGCTACTACTAGATGTTGTATAAACATGAAAGAAAAGTTTAGGGTTACGAGTTATTACAAATTAAGAAAACTTAGCTACAATAGAAAAATAACATAAGTAGAAGGGTTAGTTTAGTGGTGGAGCGTTTGGAACGTGGTGGGAGACTTATTCATTTCTTAGTTTGGTATCATTCAAGAAAATCTCTTTGGGGCCAGTCCCATATCCTGCACCTAACAACATAAGCCCCAAGGACTAGCCTAGTGGTTGATCTTTGGAACGTGGACCAAAGGATTGTTCAGTACATTTCGATTGTATCATTGTAGAAGCGTACCTTAGATCAATGTCATTGACATCTCCATCAGCCCTAAGGACTAGCCTAGTGGTTGATCTTTGGGACGTGGACTGAAGGATTATTCACATCTCAATTATATCATTGTGGAAGCGTACCTTAGACCAATGCCATTGACATCTCCATCATGTTTCTGCTGATGAATTGGAAAGACTACTAGAGCTTTTTTCACAATGTTACACAATACAACTGATGATCATTCATAATCTTTTGATCTCTCAATAATCAGTAAAAATGTCAATGGAATAGATCCTTCAAGAGTGATTTCACATGTATGTATAGACGGAATATTTTCCTCTAACAATTGTGTCCCTTAACAATAGTGGCTTTTGAACAAATGTTGTGATTCTCCACAAGAACGTGACTATTCATAATATGGAGCCCCAT
This sequence comes from Ehretia macrophylla, assembly GCA_037974665.1. Taxonomy (NCBI): domain Eukaryota; kingdom Viridiplantae; phylum Streptophyta; class Magnoliopsida; order Boraginales; family Ehretiaceae; genus Ehretia; species Ehretia macrophylla. Next base: position 63,148,465 of record CM075764.1, on the reverse strand, counting down.
CTGGACATATGGGTCAAATAATCCAAAAACCAACATCTCGATTATTAGTCAATAAGTTAATTTTTTTGAACTCAGTCTCGATAAACTTGTGCCTGACTAACCTTTAGAGTGAGTTTGAAGTGTTTTATATATATATAAGAGGGGGAATTCCAGATTCTTCATTGAAAAAAAAAATTACTTGTGAATAATCTTGCATTAAGAGACACTGGCAAGACCCCTTGAGATGGTAGTAGAAGCTAGACATGTAACCATCAAAACATAAATGTGATCCTAACGAAATGAGAGCTACAAAAAAAAACCGAAAATCAAATGAAACTGAAGATTAAATTCATATTGTAAACGACAATAATTGAAGTTTCTAACGTGATCAATGTTATCTTATGTGGTTAATTAGTTCACTGATCTCTGAACTTTGACTCTAGGTGAACCTAATTATAAAAATATGACTGATGAAAGGTCATTATTACTCTACGTTAAAAAAAAGTCTTAAGGAGATATATTATGTTACTTATAACATCTCTAATGTAATATACTAAGTTGATTAATAACAAACTTTGGAATATCATATATTGCAAGTATAGTATGGCGACAGACCCGTCGATCTCATATGAAGTTTATGAGTTACATCGTCAGCCATCACCACCTTGATCTTTCCAGAACTATTCATAATTTAGTCATAAGGAAAAAGATCAATTCAGGAAAGCCCTTGGGACTTTACCACTCTCCTATTTGCTGAATTGTTTTTCTCTCTGTTTGTTCTTTTGTTTTCTTTTCTAACTTAGATCCTTAGTTGTTTTTCAACTTTGATTCTTTGTTGTAATCTAGTCTTTTTTGACCCACTTCTTGTACTTTCATTTTTATTAAAAAAACCTTTTTTTACTGGCTCAGCAAAGAAAAAAAAAGTATAGAGTAGTGCTATTGGCAATTAGTTTCAAGCATTCCATTCACCTTTTTTTTTATCTTTGTATACATTTTTTTTTTTTCGGTTCAAATCTTTGTATATATCTGTAACATTGACAAAACTATCTTTTACATATTCAATCTATTTTATCAATATAACTTTTTTAATGATAGTATTTCTTACCATATCAACAAAAAAATATCAAACATATACACAACATGCAATCCTTTTAAAATATAATCAACCTCTAGAGGCAATTTAGGTTCCGATTGTTTTCCGTAAAATAATTTTTTGATGGAAAATATTTTTAGGAAAAAATATTTTCCTGAAAAATAAAATAATAAAAAATATTTTTTGGTGTATTTAGATATACAGTAAAAAATATTTTCTGACATAAGATTTTATAAAAAAATCATACACATATAATATATATGTTAATCATAAGGGTATCAGAAAGAGGGTAGGAGGGTGGGGTACGGGGTGGGAGTGGGTGGGCTGGGGATGGTGTAGGGGGTGGAGGTGGGGGTGGGGTGGGATGGGGGTAGGTGGGGTGGGAGGTAGGGGTGAGGCTGAGAGTGAGATGGGTGAGTTTCGAAAAATATTTTATTCTCTTAAAAGACAAGAAAATATTTTATTTCACTTTTTTGAATTAAAATTTTTTCTTGACCGGAAAATATTTTCTCATTGACCAAATTTTTTATGTTATTAAACATCAAAAAATTCAAAAAATATTTTCCAAAAAAATATTTTACGGCAAACAAACGGAGCCTTAAGTGGAAAAATTGTTCTTTGCAGTGGACCAACATGTATTTTTTGTGGAGGCGTGTCGGGTCAACCGATCAAGTTATAGTGTACAGCTGAATGTTGTTGTGTCTATGCACAATATGAAATAAAATTGTGGCAATGCTTGTTGAGCCAAGTCATATTCGATAGATGAGCAATGTATCGTTTCACTTTTAGCAGATTCATATTGAATTTATTTTGATATGTTATAAATTTTGTGGTACATTCAGGTAAGTTAAGGTAAAATTTTAACGGTAATAGTCATACCTAAATTTATAATTTTATGACAAAAGAGTTTGATCACTACCATTAGGGCGAACTTTGAACTTGAGATAAGTTCAAACTTGAAAACTCTTGTTTGCTTTTGTGCCCAAAATAAGGAAATAAAGTTACAATATCAACGATAAATCAAAGTTTTTTGACAAGCTAGCTGGCAAAATATTTGATCCTGAAAATTCCATCAATCGTCAAAATAAAACTAGAATCTATAGTTTTTTGTTTCTTCACAAGAGTTCGAGGCCGGAAATTAAACGATCCACCGGGAACATACTTAAATACTATTATCTATTTACACGTATTATGCTTTTTGAGGGTTATTGTGAATTTGATACGAAAACGGACTGTCAATAGTTAACGTGTTTGTGTAACTATGTGTTTTGTATTTTTCTCTTTATGTACGTGAACGCTTATTTTTCATCTCAAATGGAGTTTATTTGTATAGGTAATGTCCCATATCGGTAGAAAATATTACAAATGAATAGTTTATAAATAGGTACAATGAGTTTTTAAGTAATAATTTGAGTTAACTATTTTAGAATAATGAATTTGAGACAAATAGCTATTTCTTGAGTTTATTCAAAGTTGGTCACCAACTGAATGCAGGAGCTAAGTGTTATACCAAGAGAGCGGTGAGAATGACTTTTTGAATATGTACAAGTCACTTTTAAAATCTTACACCACCTTATTAATCCTGAGTGTGCGAGATCCTCAATGAGGATGTATGATTAGTCCTAAGTGTTAATGCCCTTGTTAGCCCTAAGGGTTTATGCCCCTAACAAAGATGTCAAGTCCTCAACTGGGATGGTAAGCATTGTAAGTAAGTGCTTTATAAGTGAATTTTTTGTGTTTAAATAACAATTTGAATTAATTATAGTTTCATGTCTAATGAATTATTTTTTAAAAACATAATGCTAGCGTCCATGTTTGGGCTTTTTGGACAAGTAAGTATAATAGAAAATTTTGTATGGAGCACGATTCTTTGTTTGGTTGGGACTGTAATAGTCGGAGATGCTTCCCTGGGATACTGTTGCCACTTGCCTTTATTAGAGACTTAACAAATTAGTGCCAATCACAATAATTTCCTAAAAGATTTCATCAATATTTCAGTTTATAATATTTAGAGTTTTTTGTTATCGTTAATAACAAATTTAAATATTTTGAATTAATTGATTAAACTTGACAAACTAATAATTCGACATGCATGGGTCATTACAAATATATATTTTTAAGTTATAATTGTCTTAGCATTTCGAGATCTCTTCATCTCTTTATCTTTACATACACTTCGAGTCTTATATTGTAATTTACTCCGTTCACCATTTCGATTAAAGCTTGTTGTATGAAAGCATTTCGTTGCTTTATTAAGAGAAGGATTAGCCACTAATTTTAACTATAATTAGACCCAAAGCAATGAAAAAAACTTCAAAAAAATAGAGATTCAGGAGTAACCTAATAATGGGTTATTTCTCCTGCAGTTAAAGGAGACCAAGATTCGAATTCCATGGGATGGAGAGTTTAAAAAAAAAAATTAACGATGCCAATTAAGTTTAGTACTAATACATTTCATGGAGAGAAATTGTAGTTGAGGTCACATAATTGGAGTCATTTCTTACTGGCAAAATACTACAAACACATGCACACAAAATCAACAAATGAATTCCTCCCCCTTTTCACTTTCAAAATTCGATCAAAATTTTCAATAAAAAGACAATCAAGTGCACGAAACACTATACACACAATTTAGAGAAGGGCAAGACCTACACACTCTTATTTAGTGAATTAATTTTGAATTAGAAAGGGAGTATTTTCAATTCAACCCTTTTGTAAACTCACGCATAGCAAAATTACATCCTTTGATTATTATATACAATAAAGTAACTTTCACTTTTCTATTAAATCTCTCTCTATTCCTTCTACGGCCAAATCTTAATTTGTGAAAAGCAAGTCCAAAATCACATAAAAAGTAAAGTGGTGGAATATAACTTGCATTATGCAACAGATTGTAAGTTTATTGCTGCATGACCATAGTTTTATTCATGCAAATAAAAATTTTAAAAAAAAATTCTTGTTAATCACTGACACACAAATATACAAGTACCAGCCATACACTCAGAGGCTTTGCACAAGGGATCAGGAGCAAGCCTTATGCAGTCGTCTAGGCTCTTGCATACGCTTTGAGCAGCAGAGCCGCAATCACCATTGTTCTCACAGATTCCTGGCACAATTCTGCTTGCCGCTACCTGAAATCCTGCCAACGGTTACATATGTGTTAGGAAAATTCTCCAATCGGTCCAAAATAAGGTCGGTCTCTCACGTATTAGTGAATCCATACGTGTGTGTGTCTTTGCGAAACAGATAGGTCTTAATTAAGATTTTACCCTATGTGTTAATGGAACTATTAATTTTGTGTAAACCCATCAAATATCATAGCACAATTTGAGTTACCGTTACAGACATCAAATTCATTTTAATTAAACCCATCATTATTAATTGGACAATGTGTTTTATTTCAAATTAAATCAAAACAAGTCTGATCCTACAAGTTGGATATATAAATTTAATGAATAACGTGATTTATTATATCCTATAAATTCATAAGCAGATCCATAATTGACTTCGTAAGTCTCAATGGGAAATATCTTCACTACACTCGCTCGACAATTTCAATGAAGGAAATTATATAATAAGTGAAACCAACTGTCATACTTCGTGATACACATAATTCATCTTAGTTTAAAAACTTGTGTACGAAAAAATGCTCGAAATAATCTATCTATATCTATATGTATGTGTGTGTATATTTGTGTATATACATAATACATATGTGGGGGAGGGGATGTAGGGATATGAGCAGAGGAGGATCTACTAGCAGGGAGCAGGGGCTGCGGCTTCAACTAGCCCACAATAACGTTAAAAATTTTATGTATTTTTTTTTTTAAATAAATAAATATCTATATATTTTTAATTAAAAAAATTAATTAACCCCAATTCTTGGATCAATCCCTACATATGGGTGCCTGAAATATTTCTTCCCTTCATATATCTTTGGACATATTAAACTCAAGAGTTAAGTAAAATAATTAAATAACGGCCCGTTATAATTTGAGTTTGAACTATAATTTTAACCTTTAAAAAAAAATACTACAGCATGTCTATGCATAGGAGAGAGGAAGAATAACCTGCGTACCTATTGCCAGGAGCAAGAATGCGACCATGAGAATCGATTTTATGGAAGCCTTTTCCATCCTTATTGTGGTGGATGTATTATGAGATGTTTTATGCGCTTTATTCTAAGCTGTCGAGTTTGAGGATTGGGGGTCCTCTAAGCAATATGTATATATATAGGGGGAAAAGAATAAGCATAACGTGAGATGGGTGAAATCTCTCATAAAGATTTGAGATTACTTAAATCTCTCCTATTATAGAATAGATATAAATGGTCATTAATTAATCTCTCCAATTCTATTTTTAGGTGTTTTGGCAATCTCAACACAAAATCATACAAAATGGCATTATTTACGGTGGTGTAATGGAGGATTCAAGATTTCATAAGCGTAGCTATGTATCACATATTTACTCTTTTATTTTTTCTTGCATGTATAATAAAAATTTTATTATACACACAAGAGATTTAATATTTAATACATTAATCCTTATCATATAAATAAACAAATAGGAGTGAAATGTGACATAAAATATTATTCAAATTTTATATAGTGGTGTTTGAATTTATAATTTTATTAATATAAGAAAATCATATTTTCTAAATACTTCATCTCATACTTGAAAATCAAAAAACATCTTTCAAATACGAGATTGATAGAGAGATATAAAGTCGGTAACATAAACTACGTACGAGAAGTAGGGGCGGAAGTACATGAGCGCCAACGGGGGCTACAACCCCACTAGTCCAGAAAAATGTTAAAAATTCTATGTATTTTTTAAGAAAAAAAATTAATATTTACATATTTTTAGTTAAAAAAATTAATTAGCTCTCATTGAAAAAAGAAATATATATATATATATATACACTCATATTGTTGAAAAATTATTTACTTAACCCCAACTGAAAATAATTTATGAATCTCCCCCTGACAAGAAAGCCCACCTTTGATGCCATTTTAAAAAATAGATTTTCATTCTAAATCCAATTATTATTAGGTAAAATAACTTAATATTTAATATGGTGAAAATATTTTGACAAGAAAAATATGGTGAAAATATGGATGAAATCTATAAGTTGAATACTTTTAGATATTTTTTGAAAGGTTAATGTGTGGTGATAATTTATTTTGCTGGTTTGGAAACAAATTTGGCTGTTATGAAATGACCAATATGTCCGCACCCTATCATGGACTATGACTCATGCCTTGGGGGTAGTTGGCCCACCGACCGTGGTCAACTTTTTGAGGGGACAAGACCACTTGTGGCTCCTATATTATTCAATGTGATTTAAGTATCATGTGTGTTTTTGTTTTCTGTAACAATAATGTTTTAGTTTTTGTCACCTGTAACGACAAGAGGAAAGCATTTGTTGACTCCTAAAAACAAAGCGGGAATACGGGTTGCCAAAGAGTGTGAACGGGCTTGAGAGACGTTTTGAATGAAGATTTGAGAGAGGCGAAATAGTAGTTCATCATGTTTATCGTGAAAAAAATCGTTATATAAATTAGTTGATAAATTACCAACTCAAATGTTTTCTTATTTTGTTTATTATTGAAATTCTCTCAAGTCAATTGCTAATACTTATAAAAAAGAATAGAAAGAGTAAAATATCTCACATTTGATTTGCTTATAATCCGGCTTAGACTTCTTTGAAAGAATAAAAAACAAAAAGAGTGTGAACACGTAAAAAAAGGGTTTGGTGCGTAAATCAAAGATATTCTAACTTCAAATTTTGTTTTACCTAATGGGAAGTCTCAGCTGGCAATTAAGGAAAAAGTCAATGTTTTCTTCTTCTTTTTTGTCGTGGAAAAGTCAATGTTTAAGAGTGATAGAAAATCAAAGCCATGACTGGGAGGCAGCAGCTCAAGTTGCACCATATGAAGCAAAAGCTGTCAATTTACAGCTTGATTAAGCTGTAAATTGACAGCAAATGGCAGTTTAATCCAGCTGCATATTTCCCTTTTTTTTTTCCCTATAAATAGAGGGTTAAGGTTGAAGATGAAGATTAAGGCTCTATTTGTTTGTCGTAAAATAATTTGTTTGTGAAATTTTTTTTTCTTTAAAAATATTTTTTTTAAAAATAAAATATTTTTCTTGGGGCTCTGTTCGTTTGCCGTAAAATAATTTGCTGAGAAAAAATATTTTTCTAAAAAATAGAATACTTAAAAATATTTTTCAGTGTTTGGATGTATAGTGAAAAATATTTTTCAACATTAGATTTTATAAAAAAAAAAATTATACACATAATGCATATGTTAACCGTGAGGGTGAGTATGAGGGTGAGGGTGAGGGTGGGGGTAGGGAGTAAGGATAGGTGAGTTTCGAAAAATATTTTTTTCTTCCAAAAAATATGAAAATATTTTTTCAAATTTTGTATTAGCCGTAGTATTTGACTGAAAAATATTTTTCAATTGACCAATTTTTTGGTGTTACCAAATACTAAAAAATTGAGAAAATATTTTTCGAGAAAATATTTTACGCAAACAAACGGAGCCTAATTAAAACTTGAATAGAAAGCATAGAACGAGTGTGAGTAACTTAATTTTTTGGTGTGTGAGAGTTTCTCGTGTTTTCAAGTTTTGGTAAGGGTCATAACTTTGTCAATTCAAAAATTGTATTGTGAGAGAGAGTTATATTTCAGCCATTCAAAAATCAAACAGTTGTAATCCTTGTATAATAATTGGTTAATTACTCCATGGACATAATCAATTTAAGAGAAGTATGTTAAAAATTTCAATGTTTCATTTTATTGTTTTCACGAATTTCCATATACGATCCTGTGGATTAACATTGAGCCTGTGAATAGTCGATATTCTCAACAAGAGATGCTTAATAAGTCGCATCACGATTTTTTAGACATGATCATACTTAGAACCTAATGTATGACCAAAGAAATTCCGAATAATGTTTTCCGTCATCGCAAAAAAGAAAAAGAAGCTTCTAAGCTAGGTTATGTATAGTAATAGTCGCTTACAGGTTAGGCTATCTTTTGACATTCGAGTTTTCACACACAAAATGAATAAATGAATACTCGTTGAATATATCCTTTTTTTTTTTTTATTGGTGAAAGTTGAATATATCCTTGAGTTCACATAATTGGCGGTAGTACATGATTTAGGTAAAAAAGCAGAAATTTTGCATTTTCTTCACGCTTTCTTGTGATCTTTTCTTGCTAATTTAAACAACAGAAAATCTAATACTTAAAAATTGCATCGAGAACGACTGGAACAAAGTACAGTTGTTATAATCCATTCGAATGAAAATAATCAAACATAGTACTAGACCTATTTAAAGGAACAATAAACTAGACATTAATTCTTTGGAAAAGTGTCATTGGATCTAGATCTGCAACTAAAAAGTGATTCCTCCTACTGTAAGCTTTATGCATTTCAGCATCATTTGTTTTATGAAATGAGGTTGGTGACCATCTCTATTAATTATAGCAACATGGCCTCTGAGGTTTTTGGGTGCTTAGTTCTTTTTTATTAAGTATACTCAATTTTTTAATCTGTCATATATCTTTTGGAATTCATAAACTTTTTTATAGGACATTGTAACAAGTTACATCTAATTTAATTTAATAAGTTTGAGACTTATATTATTGCATATAACAGTTTTTCTATATTTGACTGTCTTATTGAGAGGCCTTTAAATCAGAAAAGTTATACTTATATCTATTGTATAGCGTGTAATCTCCATGCTAAATGTGAATATTGTTACTACTTCTTAGACTAGTTATATTGACTTATTTTATTGACCATATGTAGTTGGTTGACACTGTTCCCCAACTCTTAGCATTGGGCGTTGCATGGTCAATGTGTGTGAACAGCCCATTTGATTAATTACAGCATTTTTCTTCTGTATGTCCATGAAGTTTTGACAAATTCAAACATCTCAGAGATAAATAAAGAAGTAGAAATTTCCCGAAAGAATTGGTATAGATTTAGGAGTCCATCGGTGAATTAAAAGCCATAGAGATCTCAATTTCAACAAGCGTTTGTAGTCCAACGGTTAGGATAATTGCCTTCCAAGCAATAGACCCGGGTTCGACTCCCGGCAGACGCAAGACTAACATTTTCTGTTTTTTTTTTCATTCATTTTTTTAATCTTTGTTGACTTATCTATTGGAATCTAACATAATCTACTAATCTGAACCAGAAACAATAGTTCCAGAATTATGAAAAATATATTGGAATTTAATGTTGTATATATTTACAAAAAACACAAATGATGATAAAAATCAATAATATTGACAATGTCTACTCACAATTTACTATCTAATTCCCCGGAAAAAAATATATAGTAAGTATTAACAATTCAATAAAATTTAAGGTCTTACAATATCAATCTGCTGCAAGTACTGAAGCAATCATGTTTCATTTCCTCTTGAGTCTCATCATTGCTATGTATATCATGCATCACATTTGTGATCTCATCTGGAAAAGACTCCAGAGAAGTACCGCGAACCGGCGCACTGGTGGAGCCACAATATGTCGTAGTTGCAACAGCAGAGGGAGAATGCCATGAAATGCATACCGCAGTAGGCCGACATTGTGGCAGTTTTACCAGGGGCTCAGCTGGATTCATGAAAATCTGGACTACCTTTCTCATCCTAGGCCGAAACTTTCGGTCAGGATGTAAACATGCTAGTCCAGTAAGCAGTATTCTTGTCACTTGTTCATTGTCATACTCGCCTTCAAGCAATGGATCTACACAGGTTACTAATTCATCCTTTTCGCACGCGCTCCACACGTGATCAACCAGACTATTCTCTTCCATAATGCCCTTTGATCTTCGCCCGCAGACCACTTCCAGAGCAACCATTCCAAAGCTATAAACATCCGATGCCAGTGTAGCCCTGCCAGTGTAGCTCACCTCAGGAGCCAAGTATCCTGGAGTTCCGGCCACCATGGTTGTGACAAAGTCATTGTTCTGGAGTAATCTTGCGAGGCCAAAGTCGCCTAGATAGGCATTGTAGTCAGAATCTAGCATCACATTGTTAGGCTTCACGTCACGGTGGACAACAGGATCACCACATTCCTCATGGAGGTATAGAATTGCTGAAGCAAGTCCTGTTAGTATCTTGTATCTAGTTTTCCAGTCGAGACAACTCTTGCCAATATACCGGTCAAGGCTACCATTTGGCATATAGTCAAAAACTAGGAGGAGTCGGTCATGATCATGGCACCATCCTTGTAGCTGCACCAAGTTCTTGTGCCTGAGGCGACCGATTGTGCAGATTTCAGCCAAGTACTCCCTTGTACCTAGCATGGAGAAAGAATTTTCGTCTTATGGATTCAGTACTATTGCAGACAATTGCAGAATGTGCTATGATAAATTCAATGATTGATTTAAAAGTGAAGAAGCTACATCAAGATTATAAATGTAAAAATAGCATTCTTATTCATACTCTCAAAAAAACAAAATGTTGTACGATATGCATAGTGTCACTTCAGAAAATATTGATGTTTTCTCCAGTAATATCATGAGGGGACCTCAATTGAATTACTATCTCATAATGCAACGCGCCAATTTAAATCCAACAACTTGGATTTCTTGTAAAAATTTCAATTACTAGGATAAGTAACTCAAGGACTTGTTTCTAGTAGAATAATACAGAACAAACCTTGTTTTGAAGTTGCATTAATTTTCTTGACGGCCACGGTTGTTGGAGGATCTGATAAAATCCCTCTGTAAACACTTCCAAATCCTCCAGTTCCCAATAGATTTTCCTTCCTGAAACAGCGAGTAGCCTTCGCAAGCTGCCTGTAGGTAAACATTTTAGGCGCATTGGCTGCATTCCTCGATAGCATTTCCAGGTCCTGATTCTCCTCAACTCTCCCCTTTTTCCTCTTCCTATAAACTAGAAACATAACCAGAAATACAAGTATCAACAGAATTATGATCGATGGAATGGTCGCAACTAAAACCACCCATGACTTGTTGTTTTCCTCACGGCCGTGCTTTAAAGACTCAAATGGCAACTGATATTCAGTGAAGTTCCAGTTGAGAACTTGATGAGTTTCCGAAAAATAGGCCGTGGAGGCAGTAAAGCCAACATAAATGGACCGCGGAACTGTTTCTTGCATAATTATCTTATGTCTCAGAATATTCACCAAGGACTCCCCTGCATATGCTGCATAAATCTGCAGCATTTTGCTCCATCCATCATAATCGATCCGGACAGTAATGTCTCTTCCACTCTTGAGATAAATCCCTGTGCTGTTAAGACTTTTTACTGCAACTGGATATTCTACACTGGTGGTGTCGATTGCTATATGGTTGTCATCTATGTCATGCTCATTTTTATATGTATCAAACTCTACTGCAAATTGACGAAGAACACCTCCTGCATCCAGAAGAGAATTCAAAGATCAAAATTATAATTGTGGCTTTGTTTGTCTGTCAAATTCAGCAAAATTGTATTAATGGCAGTGATCAAGAGAAAAAAATGAAATGAAAAGGTATGTGAAGCTAAGTAGCTGCTAAGAACAGGTAGACTAGGAATATGAACAGAGCACATGCATCCAAACACTTGCAAATTATTATAGTACTGCCCTAGTAAGATGTTCGTGAGGTACCGTTGCAGCATCTTCCCTCTCTTTTCCCTCCAAAAAAGGAGAGATGTCCCGTCCCTTCTTTATGCATGTCCATACATATAGCCAAACACAATGGTGTACAATCATGTCAAAATCTGCGGTTCTTTAAGTTCATTTACTCTAGGTTCTCCTACTTGCTCTAGTGGCTGGGAAAGGCCAACCGAGAGGTTAGAACAAATGGCTTAGGAATCGCCCAGGATATAAAGTACATATTGTAACACCCCAGTCACATGTAATACGGTTAAAAATTATAATGTTCCATCCTAAAACTAATTGATAATAAAATGAATAGCCCTAACAAGACAAGCGTATATCATAACAATAGAAAAAAAAGAAAAATCAATATTCACCTTGAGTGTGTGGATCAAGTATTCCAATGAACGATCCAAAGCTCTCAGGAGGGGAGGGCTTGTCATCCTGAGCAAAGATAAACGCCATACCATCACCAGAAACTGTTGAATTTGTCACAACCCTTATAGTAAAAATGGTAGAGAAACTTGTTGGCCAAGCAACCACAGGGTAACGAAACAAGACACGTCCAACCTTATTGTTTTCTTGCTGTCCTGTCTGGTCTGGTGTAATGTTCAATCTCCCATTGGATGTAGTAACTGATCCCCAACAGATTAAATTGCCACCATTGTTGCAGCTTCCATAATCAAATGTAGAAAAAGAAAAGTTGTGAGATTTTGCTAAACAAAAAGAGGATTGAATCCACAAGATTGTGTATATAATTATTAGAGTTAAAGACATTGTTTTGGATGAAAAATTACATTAATACATGGGACTTTAATCCTATATCTACATGTGTGTTTAAGGATATGATGAATGAGAATAGTTTGTACTAATTTGGGATTTTATATATGTTGTCTCTTGCTTCAAATTCTAACAATGAAGACAAATTTACATACAATGTTTTTGGCTTAACTAAACTGTTTCAAATTCTCCAACTTGTATTTGTATATAGTAAGAATTTGCCTGCAATTTATTGTCTTATAAAACACTAGTAAGATGCTTCTCTTTATTGACCAACACAAAAAATATAAGATGCTGCTCTTTGTCGTCTTCTTGTTCATCTTACAAACTGAAATGAAAAACAAAGTACCTTTCACTATGAGAAATATAGACGCCTAATCTTTCAGTCTTTTTATCCATTCTTTCAAAAGAAATCAAATTAAGTCTTATCCTACTATGTGGAGTCAATTATATGGAAATATTATTTATTTCTGTTGAGAATTATATCTTTTATGTATACATATAAGGTCTCATCTAAATATCTCCGTCTAAGTCTTCGGTCAGTCTTCCTCTACCCTTCTTACGATGTGCCTTTACAGATTGTCTATTAACATATTCAAACCATCTCAAATGATTCTCTATCATCTTATCTTTAATCCGGAGCCGCCCCTACTTTTTTTGTGTCACCTTATTCCTAATCTTGTCATTTCTAATTTTATCATATATTTATCTCAATATTCTCATCTTAGACGAGCTAATCGTGTATGATTACTACAAGAGGGTATTTGTAGCAAAATAAATGGGAAAAGAATCAATAAAATCTTTTGTGTAGCATAATGTTCCCCAAGATCTAGATCAATAGTAGTTAATTGGTTTTCCAAGAAAATTAAGAACCACTAAGCCTTTGGGCCACATCAATTCTCAAGAATTAAAAAGAAAAATTGGGTATTTGGATAATGTACCTAAGCCCTTGTAACACCTGCAAGAGTGTTTTTTTCAGGCAAAATAATTGTCATCTTTTGCCGTCATGAGTGCCACAGAAAGCTTCCCAAGATTGCTCTAAGGCCTTTAATAGTCTCAATTATAAAGGTAATTCTCAATAACCCCAATTTTTTTGCAAATGCTTCTATCCGTCCAACGGACATGACAAAAGAATTCACTATATACCATAGACAAGAAGTGAAAATTCTTCCACGCGGATGGCCCAATTAGCCACCCGATAGGAGAAAATCCCCCTAGGTCGGATATAAGCGTGGAAATTCTTCAAACCGGATGGTCTGGTTAGCCAGATGTAAAAATTCCACTTCTCCAAACTTTCGAGTTCACAAAGCGAAGCATGTACATACGTAATTTCCAACTACTTAAACGCAAATAAGAGCAACTATCACAAGCAAACCAGCACATTAATCTAGAAAGATATGTTTATTTTTTTTTATAGTGGAGATAATACAAGACTTGAATAAAAGCAACGAAGCTAATACCGTGAACTTTATATAAACAAGAGGCCTATTTAAAGCAGGGTGTGGATTCAAACTGAACTTCAACTTCTACTTGGTTGATTAATTTAGGTCAGCTGATTCTTCTTACTCCCCCTCGAGCTCCCCCGCCTTTAATCTTGCAAGGAAGTGACCTACGAGAAGTTTCCCCGTTCATTCTCTCACGAGTACATTACAAATAGGTAGGGGAAAAAAAAAAGCAAGACCAAAGCACAATTGACTCAGAAAAGAAGGCAGGACCTCCGCACTATTTCAATCAAATACCGCTTATCATCTTAAATGTTAATAACTATACTGCCAAAGTAAAGCATCGTTGGCCCTAAAGCAAGAGCTGTCAACGCTAACTCAAGTGCAGCTGACCCATTAAAAGGCATTCACACAAGGAAATCAATCAAGGAGAACAACAATCCATAGCCGACCGCATCACTAGACAAATCAAAATTGCAAACAGTAACAGTACTCATCACGGTTAACGCCTCAGCATACAAATAATAGCACCAACCTGAGTCCCAGAAAGACGATGAAGAGAGCAAACTCGTAGCAGCAACATATAGAGCATAACAATGACGATTCGCATGTTAAACTGGGCAAGTATCTAGTCTGAGTTCTAGAACTAAAACATAACACTGCAACAAAACCAATATAACCATCAAAATCTACCTCTCCTACAGGATGGTATCACGAAAGAACTAAAATCTTGTATATAATTCTTCTCTTAACCAAGCTCATAAAATCTAATACAGATCCAATAAAGGTACAATAGTTAAAGCAGGCGGCATGCGGAGCATAGACTATACCATAAATCTCATCCATTTATGGGTTTCACACATTCAACAGTGTCTAAAGGAAAAAGCGTAAAAATCCGCAGCTCTGCCATATTCGATTCGCATATGAGAAAGACCTCGGTTCCATGAATCACGATGGCACTGCAGAACATCAAATAAATGACCAATATCAATGAATAAATCCAGTTATGACAAACAGCTAAAACTTAAAAGATTAACATCGAGACAGATAAACCAATGCCAAAGGCATGGAAAAGATATACTTAACCAAAGGTCTTGCACATTGCACACTGAATTAAGTAACCAAGCAGTTGCAACCCAAACAACAAAACAAGTTCAAAATCATATAAGAGGTTGATGGATGAAGAAATAAGACAAATAGAAAAGGGAAAAATATTCTCCACAGCAAAACCCTAAAGGAAGGCACGTAAATACTAATAGCATGTGCATGAAAAGTGCCTTTTCCATCCCAATTGATCCATAAAATTTCTGTTTCCAGCTAGGCAGGACCCAGAAAGGCGGTTCAAGAAGCACAAGTGGCAGCACACTCGTGCCCTAGCTAATCAATTTTCGCACCGAGGTCGTCAGAGCACAGAATTTGCCAATTTGAAAGGCCATGAGCATGGCCAATCATCAACATTTTATAGTTTACTTCATAATGTCTTTTCCACCGAACAAAGTAAAATTAGTCATCGGTAAACAAAAATTTTGAACTCATTCATAAAATTTTTGTAATACTTCAATCTTAATATATACTAGCTTGAACATGATCATTTCTTGTCCTTTTCAATTAGCATAATGCAAAATATGACGCCAGATAAAAGTGAATGTTTGGAATGAGATAAAGACCTTTTTCTAGAAAGAGATTTTTCTTTTTGCTTCTATATGTGAATGTGAAGAACTTGAATCTAGTTTCGCACAATGTTATCCTAAGATAGCTTTTCCTATTGATTAGATGGTACACAAAATTGAAGAGAATGGAGTTCACAGCCTTTCACCCTCATCAAAAGTGAAAGGAGTCCTGCATGTGCTGACCTATTATGAACAACCTAGTCCAAAAGTCTAGGCTTTAAGGATCAGTCCATTAGATCATGTACTAAAAATAAATGGATAGCAAATTTCAAACCATAATTTGCAAAATTATGGACAATCTGCCTCGAGAGTGCAAGACCACACTCTGGGAGCAATTCACCTTCCTGAGTAGGAAATTTGGGTGACCTAGCTCATGCATAAGAACATCTTTAGCACACTATACGTCACGCAGGAGAAGAATGACATACTGTAAGTAGAGGTATCAATCTGCTCAGGAAGCTCTTTAATGTCGACCTCAAACCTCTCCTGAACCTACAGTTCAGTAAACCAGCAAACATATTACCTCCAGGAACAAGAATACGAACACAACGAAATAAAACTATTTTAGCTTTGCAAACCTGATTGAGAATATCAGAGTCTGATGCAGAAGAAACAAAGGTAATGGCAAGCCCTTTGGTGCCGAACCTGCCTGCTCTACCAACCTATTCACAATCACTCCCAAAGGAAGAAGATTAGGAAAACATTCAAAAGAATATACCAGACAAACTAGATTGAAAATGAACAACCTAGCCTCACCCTATGCAAATAAGTGTCCGCAGAATCAGGCATGTCATAATTGATCACGATGTTGACCCTTTCAATGTCAATTCCTCGACCAACCAAGTCTGTTGCAACAAGAATCCTTTTGTGCCCCTCCTTGAAACCCTTGTACCGCGTCAATCTGCAAAATATAACTGTTCAGGTTAACACTGCCACAGACAATAAGAGTAATAAAGAGACCAACAAACTCCTGCTTTCTTTCTCCTCGAGGGGAAACTTTGCCAAACTAGATCCCACAAGAATAGTGGTAGCTTGACCACATAAGAACATTAAGCTGTTTTCCAGAACCAAAACAGTCAACAACCTTAGAACAAGAACACCTATACGGAAGTCTCCTTTTGACACCAAAAAAGACGTATCATAAGGCACAATACTAAAAGAAATAAATAGAAGCTATTTTTTTGTGGAAAAATAGAAGCTATTTGGAAACACACTAAATGCTCTCACACTGCTCTCACACAGCAACCACCAAGTTAATCAATAAAGCTTCTTTCTCCTATAGACCTCTTCTTTGGATGCTAGCAGGAACTGAAATCTTCAATACTAGGTTAACATGATGCATGTCTAAGACGGTATGAACTAGAAGGAATGATTCTTGAATGTGTAGCTGTCTTCCAACTATCCCACACGAAGTCCATTACCAGAAACCAAAGCAGCCAAAACCAGGGAAGAAGTGATCAAAATGTGGTAGTCATTCTATCTCAAATATAAGACATACCTTTCCTCCTGGGACATGCCAGAGTGGATGCAGATAGATGGAAAATTACACTCCACAAGCAACTTGTTCAGCTCAGCTGCCCTGCTCACACTTTTGACAAATATGACAACTTGATTGAAGTCCAATGCATCAAGCAAATCATTCAGCTTCCTGTTCTTCTCCATCTCACTCAATTTGATGTAGTGCTGCCATGGATCAATTCCGTAATGAGGTAAGATGGAATAAAACAGTACAAAATGCATATGCCAAATATCAGAGGGATACCTGTACAAGGCCATGCAGAGTCAACTTTGCCTCGTCATCAACATAAATTTCCATAGGCTGAAAAGGAAGAAATGTCATAGTAAAGCACATTAGGAGCCCTGCTGAAGGTAATGGAATCCAGTACGAAATGAATGATGGTTGAATATTCCCTGAAGTCGGGTTCCAGCCCATCTGATTTGCCTCCTTCCAGAACTCATTAGTTACACCAACTAGTGCTCAAGTTGCTATAACGGGGTCCTACTACGCGACTATAACACACTCCAGACCAGGACATCAACAAAAATCTCACCGTAACCCCAAAAGTTTTCGTCCCCCCAAAGATATAAAAACCAAAAAGAGCCAAAGGAAACAAAAACTCGCTAAACCTACGGACAATCAAACAAAAAGCAGAAAATATAAAAGAAGATGCCACTCCACAATCAGACCTAACCATAATGCTTTGGCTGCTACAACCCATTTCCCATAGCAAGTTAGATCCAAATGGATGGATAGACAGATAAATCCGGCAAATAGTGCTTCAACCACCATTCGTTAGTATCGCCTGGAGAAAGCTGGAATAATGAAAAATGGTAGACTTCAAAATTCAACAAGAACTGGCCACTAGACATTACATCTTGCATAAATTTCTTGCAAACCGGGCGAATCTCTTTACTTAATGTCGCGGAGAACATCATAACTTGCTTATCATGAGGAGTCATCTTGAAAATCTCCTGCACGTCTCTCCTCATATCTGCAAAAGATAGAAAATAAAAAACGGTCCGCAAAAGCTTTATACAATAGAAGGAAAAGTGATTTCAGTACACAAATGACATACCTAGTGACTCGAGCATCTTGTCACACTCGTCAAGTATGAAATGCCTCACATTTCTCAGAGAGAGGTCCTTATCTCTTGCCAATGCAAGTATCCTCCCAGGTGTTCCAACCACAATGTGAGGGCATTCATTCTTTAAAAGATCCTTGTGAATTTTGATATTAACACCACCATAAAATACAGCAACCTTGATGTCAGGTAAATAAGTGCTGAACCTCTCAAATTCATGACAGATCTGCAACAAAAAGTAAGCACATCACATAGAACTTATTTCAGTGGTCTTTAGGATAGACAAAACAAATGAAACAAAAGGAAAAGGTATTATCATACAAATTTCTAGAAAGACGAGAAAAGTCTTGAAGAGCAAAGCAGGAGAAGTATACCTGATAAGCTAGTTCCCTCGTGTGACATAAAACAAGGGCAGCAACTTGACCTGCAACAGGTTCAATCTGTTGCAGTGTAGAGAGAACAAAAACAGCAGTTTTACCCATTCCAGATTTTGCTTGACAGATGACATCCATCCCCAGAATTGCTTGAGGAATACACTCGTGTTGCACTGATGAAGAACCAAAGAAATTGGAGCGAAGGAAGCCTCAGTTTCAATTAAAAAAAATTTACCATTGTACTTCGCCAAATTAGGTTTTCTTAGAGTGATTTACCTGCACACACAAGGTAAAAATTTCGTGAGCCATCAATTCAACCACCCAATAGTAGGAACACAACAAGAGAACTTAAAGAAGATGCACACATCTCCAATGGACAAATTCAGCTCCAGTTAACAGTTCAAGCTATGTATATATGAGCCAGAAGATAATCTCCATAATGAAACCCAAAATATCTTTGGAAGTTTAAAAAGAAAACAAAAAAAAGAAGTGCCACATGACATGGTTCAAAAACCACAAATTGCTTTGAAATCAATCAACGAAAGAAGATACCGAGTCTCCATCAACGTAAAAGAAAATTAGGGAGTATATAGCTTGCACGGGCTCAAAAACATCAAGGCGAGTAAAATCACCAAAATGTAGTCTCTACAAGAACATAAGCTTGTGGAACTGGATGTGGGATAAAAAGTTTTGGACAAAGTTTTTCAAAACCAAAGGCAAAGACAGCCCACTTCAGAATACTTTTATTCTATGGACTGCTTTTCAAATAGTTGCTGCTGGAGTAGTGCAGAATAGACCAGTGGAAAATGTAAGAGTGAGTGTTGGGTTCCATTCTTGCTGTTCCTATTCCATACCATAAACAGATACCTTTGATGAATAAATACCTCGCCTCAAAAAAAGGGAAAATTAGATTCAGTCAAAATCATCTAAAACCTACTTTCCTCAGGATATGGGAAATGGTATTTACACGCATCCACAGACAGAGAATCTAAAACAGGAAGAGGTCAAGCATGTTCAGTCATCCAAAATTGACCGAGACCACAACTTACCGTATTAGTGTAACACAATCTGAAATGGAGTAGTATTGCACGTTTACATGTTAACAAAGTTTTCTAACAGTTGTTGATTATGTCTAAAAGATTCCACTGATGTGCTTTTCGATGCCCTATTTCTTTCAATTGATACTGATGTAACGTAACTATATCCTATTCTGAATAGGACACGAGAATGCGCACAAGGAGAAACTAAGCTATTAATAATTGCAGGAAACCAATCCATAAAGAGATGGGGCTTTTAACTCCAATGAAATCACTCTAACACAAGGTTATGAAAGATCTTGCCTTCAGACGGATGCTCAAACCCTGAATCCACAATAGCACGCAGAAGCTCTGGCTTCAACAGAAAGTCTCTGAATCCGGAACTGTGAATTCCTACATAACCCCTGCATTTAAGGACAAGTGAATACATAAATTTACGTAGAAATTAATCCCAAAAAAAATCTACCAATAACACAATACAAAAGCAAAGAAACATTTCACGACCCTGAATCCTATTATTATATTCCATTAATGAAACTATCCACACTATTAAATCAGAAAAAACGGATAGTAATGAGAACCAGAGATTTACTAACTCTATTCCGTCTCCATAATAAAACAAAACAAGTACACAAATAACTAAACAAAACAAAAGGCTTGAGCAAGGTTCAGTTAATACACAAAGGCACACAAACAACACGAGAACACTTAATAAATAAACAAAGAACACATATATATACACGTAAACATCGTATATTCAGTTAAAAACAATAATTGACAAGAATTGCAGCCAGTCAAAACCTAAAATTTAATTAAAAGCTATCGCCTTTCCCCTTCTCATCAGTAAACAAATACTTAAAAATAGTTACGTGTGAGAAAAAAGTAACACTGACGCACTCGAACATATACAGATTCGCAGCGCACCCAAAAAAAAAACTCTAAAATTCTTAAAAATTGGGAAATTTTAAAAAAATAATTCAAAAACTTAGGGTTCGTAGTAGTAGCTGTAGCGAAAGCTTACTTCTTGACGGACTCGCCGTTCAGTTTGTTGTTGACGGAGTCAGGGGCTTTTTCGTCATCTTCCTCGTAGTCGAGAAGCTCCTCTTCGTAGGCGTCGTTCTCCTTTGTCTCTCCCATCTTTCTACTGCACAGATCAAAGCACGCAAACCTCTTTTTAGCTTCTCAAATTCAAACCAAATCTCCAATTATTTTTATTTAAATTTTAAAACTACACACACATAAATACATATATATATATATATATATATACACAAAAATATAAGCATATATGTCTATGGTTTTATTTAATGTTATTTTACCTGATGAATCTGCTGAGAAAGATTAGGGTTTTTTTGAAAGGGATTAGGGTTAGGGTTTGGAGCGTGACTGCAGAGAAGATAAAACGTGCTGTAGTATAGAGATTAAATTGGAGAGAGGGGTGGTCTGATTTGACGGTTTTGGCCTTGGGTGGTGGAGATATTTCCACGTATACGGCGTCGTTTTGTTCAAAGCTGTAATATCTTCTGCTAAGGAGTCGGTTGGTTGGCGAAGTGTGACAGGATTTTGGAAAAAGTGAATTCTCTTTATTTTTAATTTAATGGATATTAAAGTTATTTTATATTATTTAAAAATATTATATATAAGAATAGATTTTAAAATTTTTTGTATTTAAAACGAAAATTATATCACTAGATCAAATGGCTAGTGGTAAGTCTCTTTTTTCTTCAATTCAAAAAAGTAAAGTCAAGATTGTACTATTTCTATATTTAGTTTGTAGAATAAGAAAGGTATTATTAGGCATATCACATTCATGACAATATAATAGCTTTGAGATTTTCTCAATTTTCATTTTCATATAAGGGATCTAAGAATCTGACTTTTCCAAATTACGAGAATGTTTTATAGAAAAATAAAAAGACTAAAATTAGTCACCCTAACTAAAATTATGTTTCAAAATACCTATCTTGATTTTTTTTTCTTAAACTCACGATATTCTTTAAAAAAATAAATAAAACATAAATAAATGAATAAATATACCAAATTTTAAAAAAATAAAAATAAAAAATTTGAAACTTAAAGAATATTAAAAATAAAGAATATAGAAATTAAAAAAATAAATAAATAAGATGATAATAGTAAACTAAAATATAAAAATAAATAAATAAATTTAAATCAAATTAACCAAAATATAAAATAAATTTAAATTGATTTTTTAAATTTTAAAATAAATATTTTAAATTCTAAAAATTAAATTTTTAATTTTAATTATAAATAAATAAAATAAAAAATTTATAAACATTTTTTTAAAAATTACACTTAACTGTTTAATTTTTAAAATTTTAACAATGGATCTTCAGTTGACTTGTAGTCATCGACATTTTGTTAGTTTTAGGGCTTTCTTTTCAAGCCCATGGTTTTCATGCTTGGGCAGTTTTTAATTTATAGTTCTATTCATTGTTTTTTTTTTTATTCAAATGAGATATATAGCCGTGCAATACATATATAACTAACAAAGGGAATTGATTCCGCAACTTTTCACAATTGATCCAGTGACTCACAAATAAACAAGTAACTTTACCATCAAATCAAAGCCTTAGTGGCAGTGTTGATTTGTGATTTCTAGTGTGTGGATTGAGTCTTCTCGCAAATAAACAAGTAACTTTACCATCAAACCAAAGCTTTAGTGGCAGTGTTGACTTGTGATTTCTAGTGTGTGGATTGAGTCTTAAAAATGAAGAGCTCAAAAAGAAGAAGGTAATACTCGCGCCAGGTAGGGGTCGAACCTACGACTTTCTGCTTAGGAAACAGACGCTCTATCCACTGAGCTACAGGCGCTGCTTGTATGGCAAGTTTGTGCCAGACTTTAACTTTATCCATCGTTTTGGCAATGCATTATGGATTTATGGTATAATATTTTACAAAGCAAACAGCCCTTGCTGGATATGTCTCTATTCAATCATACATATATATAAAGAGAAACTAGCAAAATGATTTCAACAGCCAAAGGACAATTGATGAAGCACACAGTTAAAAAAAGCAAAATGAGTAGAAACTAACTAATTCAATCCACCCCAAGATCGATCTCAGCCTTGAGCATCTGGACGCGATAGCGCGTAAAGTTTACTACATGTATCAAACGGCTGGGCGAAAATCTCTAACTGAAGGTAGCTAGGGAGCACATTGTCACTTTTTTACTTCTTGGCTGCTTGTTCTAAAACTCGTACGAGTCCTTACTTTACATAGGAGGCAAGGAGAATTCGTTCACAGTAGAACTTTCACTTCGAATCTTCTTTAATACCTGCAATGCCAAAGAAGTGAGCCTCACGTACATGTTTTCCATGTTTTCGCTTTCTGCAGGTTCTTCAGGAACTCTGTGAAGTCTCTCTTCACCTTCAGTCCCACCGTTGTTGTTATCCGGATCTTCATTATCTTCTGAAGCTTCAGGTAAAGCTGCTATTGTCGCGAGAGAGAAGAGAATCATTGCCTCACATTCCTTGACTAATTTGTTTAAGATATCAGTTCTAAAGAACGGTTGTTGTAGGACTTTCTGGATAAAAGGCAAGCGAATAAGAGCACCACTTCGCTTGTCGTATTTCTTCAATATCTTTACTAGTCCTGTACAAAGCAGATAAAGCTTTCGCAACCATCAAAGATTGGCTTGCAAAATATGATTTTACTACAATTTCTTTTCTCATCATCATAAAATTTCGGGCAGAGAACAAAAGACCAGCCTAGTATTCTGCAAAGAGTAATGTTTATGAATTGATATTTTGTCCTGTGAGAGATTCTACGTTTCAAATTCAACTCTCAAGGTTTCAAAAGAACTCATAGCAGGAACAACCACCATTCACATTTGCTCTGCTTTCGAATAAATTCAATGTAAGTTATTCCAGGAAAATATATGGAACAGATCCAGAGTAAGTTAAAAGACACTTTGAACACTAGTAAGATTTTCCGGATAGCAAACTTGTTAATCTTTTAGCTACTGCAACGAGGAAACATCTCCATTCAGCTAGACGTTGTGTGGATGATAAAGCCCGAGAATTCCCATAAAAGGATGGGAAATCATAAGTTTCGGCAGAGTAATTCAAGGTCATAAAAAAGCCCTGTTCTTCTAAAACTATTCCTATCCTTGATAAATTGATTCCATAAATGTCACTGCACAGGTTAAAGATTAGATCAACCACTTCTGATCTAACAAGAGAATGTGATAGCAATATAGCATATGCTGCTATAAAAGTATCAACAAGTGTCAACTGTCAATGTTACACTTAAACTCCAAGGGAATCCCACGAAACACCAACTTCGAAGCCAAAGCCTAATTAAAATCATTGTTATAACAAATGACAGCCAGTTCAAACTGATCATTGGAATATAGCAGAAAACCACTGGAGTTTCTTGCAGAGTGGAACCATGCAGTACTAGACTCGAGATAGATCTTCCAAAGAAGAAGACACTTTTCGAATAAGCAAGTGCTCAAGGAAAAAAAGTAAAAACTCTCACATCTCTGAATTGGGAGCAGAGGTAAATTATACTAAGCAGATATCTGTTTTCGTTATCATTACTATACTTTAGACCTACTATTTGAAAAGGGTCCTAGTAAGATTATAAGGTATGATAAGAGAGCATTACCTAGGTAGTTAAGAGCACTGTAATTCTCTAACAGAACCATTTCTCCATGAAAATCAACTACCTCTCTTCCTACTTTCATCAATTCTTCACTCGAATTCTCGGTCTCCGCTACCCTTTCCCGCAAAACCTGTATTCATTAAACACAACAAAAACGTTGGTTTAGTACAACTACAACAATCAGTACTCATCTCTACATTTATATGAAAAGCAGACTGCTTTCATCGATTTAACAGTAGAAAGCTAAAGCATCAATAAGGCATAACTATTAAATTGCTGCCATACTCAAAACAAGATGAAATTATGTTGAAAAAGTTGTTTATAGGATACAATTAGGTTAGCAAATACAGACTATACCTAAATTCTAATTCATAACCACAAAGAAAAAAAAAGAAAAAACAAAAAACAAAACTAAAACTTTAAAAATTATAACATATAGTTATATGCCATGATTTAGAAAATGGCATCGACAAGTAAATCTTTACATAAATGTTATACTATCAAAATATTTGATCCATATAAGACACAATACGTGATAAATCTACAATTTTCATATTCTTTTTCCATTTTCTTCCCAAATAACTCCATAATTTTCCCCATTTTTTCCAATTGCTTTAACAACAATATCACCTCTAATAAAATAAGAAAAACAACAAATTTATGAATTCATATCAAGAAAGCATTTTCCACTATAACCCCAATTCCTCCCCCTCCAAAACCACGATATATCACTGCAAAGGCCTCGTGCGGTAAGACTTGGACATTTAATACACGAATTCTTACTGATACAAATCATTACTCCCTACCCAAATTCACATAAAAATACCTACATTAGTAAAAATGAGATATTTAACAAGAACTATTCAAAACAGTCAAATTTAACCCCCAAAAAAAAAGCAATTAAGAAACACACCTTTAGTCTAATAACATACTCTTTTTGTCTATCAAGAAAAAAAGCATTAAACTTGTCAATCTCTTTTTCCAAAAGCTTCTCGAAATCAATCACCTCCTTCTCAACCACCACCACCACCTCTTCTCCACCACCACCACCCTCCATTTCATTCTCGTTGTCATCGTTCAATCTGGGCCGTTTATTTGGCCTAGTATTGAAATCATCATTATTTGTTTCATCATCCTCCTTTGGGTAAATCTTATTCAGCTGTTTCTTGAGATATTTGTATGACACAAACTTGTCACGCCAATCTGGTATTAATTCTTTAACTATTTCTATTAACACGCATAGGTGCTTCCAGAACTTCATGCTCCTTTCACCTAACTTATCAGAATTCTCAGAACCTTCTGCTACCACCTTTGTGTGTGTATTTGCATGAGGAGATAAAGCGGGGAGAGTGAGAGATTGAGGTGCGTGGTGCTATATATAGGTGTGGGTGGGAGTTGGGGGGGGGGGGGGGGGGGGGGGGGGGGGGGGGGAGAGGGGAGTCGTGTCGTTTCGTTGTATTGTACGACGGGAACACTATGGAATAAATGGAATATTCATACGCAGAGGAGAGGATATGTTGTGGTTTACACATTAATATTCTCTTGGGCCTGACGGTTGAGACAGTTTACTATGTTGTCGTGTGTCTCTTTAGAAAAAAAGCAAACAAAAAAAAAAAAAAAAAAAAAAACAACAACAACAACTTTAAGAAGTGAATTTAGATCTTTCCGTAAGAAAAATGATCGGTATTGTTTTTTCTAAAATTTAAAATTTATTTTTATTATTTAAAACTAATTAATTTAGTCTTTATTATTTCTTAAAAAAAATTAAATTCATCTATATTATTCAATATTAACGAATTTAGTTCCTATTATTTTAAAAAAAAATTAATTTAATCTCCAAATAGTAATTGAGAAGGGATGAATTTGAATTTTTGAGAAACAATAAAGATGAATTTAATTTTTTTTGGAGAACAATAGATATTAAATTGATTAATTTTGAATAATAAGGACAAATTTAATTTTTTTTGGAAAAGAACATAAATAAAATTGATTAATTTTGAACAACTGATGAATTTAAAAGTTTGAAAAATAATAAGGACCATTTGTGCAATTCTCCCTTTCCATAACATCAATTTTTTTTCTTTAACAACAAGGAACTTATGTTAGAACAAGACGATATTGAATTTATTTTATGATTATAAATTTTGTAATGCAATGACATCCCTCAATATATATGCTCCAAATTAGAAAAGGGTCTGCAATACATAAGCTTAAATTTGGGACTTTTGACCCTACAAGTCACTAATAAATGAAAATTCTTAAATATACTCTTTTTTTTTTAATTCAATGGATGCCTATACTGTACTTATACATATTAAACGATGTCACCCACGAAAATTAATTTCATAATTTCTCATATTCACAGTTGATAAATGAATGAAATATTAACGATATAAATTAGCAAAAGACCTTTGATAAGTACAAAAATAATAGATTATAATTCGTATTATACAGGTCCAGTTTATGGTCAAGGAAAATAATATAATAAAGGAAAATTCTTAAATGTGTACAAGCATATCTAATCGCATCTATTAAATTAAGGTTTATGCAATCACTAAAATATAAATGAGCCATTGTCTTTAGTGTCACACTTTTTTATTTTAGTTTCCAATTTTTCATTGGTTATTTATTTTAATCTGAAGCAACGAATCTTTTGAATCTTTCAAATGAATGACAAAAAAAAAAAATTTCAAATCGATAAAGCCGAAAGGATTGTTCTCTGCTTCAAGCAACTTCCAAGAGTTGAGCTAAAACGTACGCGTGAAGACCAACAAAAATTCTACAATTATAAAACTTCGATTTTTATGCCGGTCTTTTGTGCTTTTCCTTTTGACGTTTTTGCTTTTCGGGTCATTTGTTAGTCAGACTTTCTATGGCCTTATTTTTTAATACGTAAAAGTATTTTTTGTGAGCTTAAAAGTTAAAATTAATTAATTTGATCTATTTTTTAAATTAATTTTAGGTAAAAATTAATGCTGAAAAAAAGCTAAAATATAAGAAGCTCTAAATTAGAGCTTAGGCTTTTGCGAATTTATTTTTTCATAATACGGGAAACTGTTTTATTTTTCTTTTTCAAATATCTCATATATTTTAAAGTCCAACATTACCGTCAAAATTTTTAAAAACTCAACATTGTTCAATATAAGTCAAACAATCAACAACTTTTGTTCAACAATACTTCTAACCAAAATTCTATTATTGAAAAACTAAAATTTCACAGTTGAACCAAACAAAGCCTCAATGCTTTGTCATATTGTGCTTTGAGGTGTCTTTTTCTCTTCTTTTTTGTTTTATTACTATTGTATCATGCTTGGATGGAAAATTTTTGGATTTGTCTAGATTTTGTTTTTTTTTTTTTTTTTGGTCTGAGGGAAAAAGTTCATTAATAGAAAAAGATACATCAGCCAATCCCCGAGGGGGAGAGGTTAGATTGAAGGATACAATTTAGGGGGGCAGGGATATTGGAAATCCAATCTAAGGGAAGCGTTCCTGCTACCTTTTGTTTGGCGACCCAATCGGCTGCCTTGTTACCCGTCCTACGAACTTGTCAGAGCCAGAAGTTTGGAATTGCTGTGATGATGGTCCGTATATCACGGATGATGTGAGAGATTTGCCATATAAGATTTGGTGAGTTGAAAGCTTCACAGATGGCTTGGGCGTCGGTTTCTATGATGATATTGGAAAAACCAGCATGGAAAGCAAAAGAGCAAGCAAACTTCACTGTTGTTGCTTCTGCAAGAAGGGCAGAGGTACAGTGAAAATTCAAAGCAAGACCATTGATCATGCGTCTGAGGTGGTTTCGAAAGATACAGGCTGCAGCTGCCTTGAATGGAGGACGAAAAGTCGCGTCAACATTGATTTTGAGAGTTCCGACAGGCGGCGCAATCCAAAAGTTCGGTGGACTGATGAATGGTGCTCTAGTGGTGGGATAATTAGATGAAGTTCGGAGGGCAAGCTTGAATTCTGATAGCTGGCGAAGAGCTATTGAGATGATCCGATCTATCTGTAAAGGTGTATTATCAAAGAGAAAATAGCATATGCTCTTCCAAATGGACCAACAAATGGAAGCTATCTGAGGGAAGGTTTCCTCTGTTAAATGCCCCACATTGTAGCAACGATCAAGGAAAAGAAAGAGCCAGGTGTCAAAGCGATTGGCTTCCATAGGCAGTATAGTGCATTGGAAAGGGGAAGCGAACCAGACACGTTAAGTCCGAGGATAAAGAAGCAGAGAATGCTCGATCGTTTCTGGTTGTGAGGAGCAAATTTTACAAAAAGGGTCTTGAGAGGATTTTCGCTTAAAGCGATTAAGTTCAGTGGGGAGACCATTGTGGCAAGCTTTCTAGATAAAGGTTTTGATTTTAGGTGGAATTTCAGTGGTCCAGATGAGGTTCCAAAGTTTTTTTGGGAAGAAGTGGGATGAACTGGCCGCTAATGATTGATTGGTGCGATGATTGTTTTGAGGTGGGCGGTTAATGGCAATGAGGGCACTGGTGTATCCATTGCGAACTGTGTAAGTACCATCACGAGTATGGGGCCAGTATTGGGTGTCTGGGATGTTTGCGATTGGAACATAGGTACCTAGAATTTGGTTGGCAATTTCTGTTAAGAAAGAGGACCGAATGAGATTAGTATTCCAGGTTTTGGTAACAGGGATGAGGAGATCATGGACAGTGACAAAATTGTGTCCCAGAGGATTTGGGACGAAAGGGTGGCAAGGAAGCCATGAGTCGGTCCAAATGTTGATGTGTTTACCATCACTAACTCTCCATTTAAGGTATGAGAGAAGAAGGTCTCTTCCACGAAAAAAGCTGTGCCAGGCCCAAGAGGGGTTGCGACCTAGGGACGCTTGAAGGAAGTTTTTGTCATTGAAATAGACACTTTTAAGCACTTTGGCACAGAGAAAATTTGGGTTTTTAAGGATTCTCCAAGCTTGCTTACCTAGGAAGGCCAGATTTAGGGTTTAAAAGTCCTTAAAACCGAGACCACCTTCGTGTTTTTTTGAGGTGAGGATTTTCCAGTTGAGCCAGTGAACTCCTTTTTCTTTAGGGTGACCCCACCAGAAGTTAGCCACTCTGGAGCATAAGAGCTTACAAACTCTTTTAGGAAGCAGCAGAATAGACATGACATATGTGGGTATTAACTGAAGGACAGCTTTGATGAGGATTTCTTTTCCCCCACTTGAGAGAATAGAGCATTTCCAGCCAGATAACTTTTTGGAAACACGATCAAGCAGCCATTGGAGAGCCTGATTCTTGGAATGACCTCATTCGGTAGGGAAACCAAGGTATTTGCCAATGTGGTTTTGTTCTTTTACTTGAAAATTTTCAGAAATTTGGGTTTTGAGAAGGTCAGGGGTGCGAGAGCTGAAAACAATAGAGGATTTGCTATGGTTGATTCTTTGGCCAGTAGCAAAACAGTAGAGGTAAAGAACCTCATTAAGGGCTAATGCTTCTGAGGGTGTGGCTTTGAAGAATAAAAGCGAGTCGTCAGCGAAAATAGTATGGGTGAGGGTTGGGCAATGCTTAGCAAGTTTGATGCCCTTTATGTTACCTCTGTTGACTTGATCATCAATGAGGCAAGTTAAAGTTTGTGTGAGAATAGTGAAAATGAGTGGGGATAAAGGGTCTCCTTGTCGGTGGCCACGTTAGGGGTAAAAAGGCTCCTAAGGCTCACCATTGACGAGAATGGAGTAAGAGACGGAGTTAAGACACTTCATAATCCAATTCACCTATTTGGAATGGAAACCAAGGGTGAAAAGGAGATTTTCAAGGAAGACCCATTCGACTTGGTCGAAGGCTTTTTGCATGTCAAGTTTGAGAGCTGCATAATGCTTGGATTTGCTTTTGGATTTTTTGAGGAAGTGGGAGACTTCTTGAGCAATCAGAATGTTATCTTGAATTTGTCGCCCATGAATGAAAGCCGATTGGCAAGGAGATATGATATTATCCATGTAAGGTTGCAATCGGAGCACAAAAATTTTTGAGAGTATCTTGTAAGCAAAATTAATACAACTAATGGGTCGAAAATGACCAACATAATAAGGGAAATCATTCTTAGGAATTAAAGAAATATTCGTGAGATTGAGATTACAAAGGGTAGATTCATTGCAAGTAAAATCTATAATAGCATCAAAAATAGAATCTTCAATGTGGTGCCAATACTTTAGATAGGAGAGTCCTGGAAAACTGTCTGGTCCCGGCGCACTTTTAGCATTTAAGCTCATAGTAGCAGCTTTAATTTCCTCTCTTGTGATGGGTTTGATGAGGTCGTTGTTTATGGAGTTTGTAATGATTGGGTGGATTTTGTCAAGAACTGGCTGAAAAAGCCTGTTGCCAGATGATGCGTACATATTTTGGAAGTGGGATGATATCTGTTGTTTGATGGCATTTTGGTCTTCCGTCCATGATCCGTCGTTGAGTTGAAGACGGAGAATTTTGTTCGAGGATCTACGAATGAGGGTTGTGGCGTGAAAATAGGCTGTGTTCTGGTCACCACATTGAAACCACTTGACTCGAGATCGAGCTGCCCAGTAGTTTTCTTCATTGTTCTAAAGGGAGCTGATTTTTGACACAGTAGCATTGTACTCCTTGAGGATAACATCTGAGTGAGCTTGACAAGAGAGGAAAAGAAGATGTTCCTTGAGCCTTGAAATCTCCAATTTATTGTTTTTGAAATGGTATCTGCTCCAGGATGAAAGGTGAGATTGGCAAGTAGACAAAACGGATGAGAGTTTTGATATTCCTGTAAGAGGATTTGGGATTCTCCAAGCATTGGACACAATAGATTCACAGGCAGGGTCTTCTGCCCAATAAGGCTCGAAATAGAATATGGGCTTCCTTTTGGGATGTGGGAGATTGGGATTGAGAAGTAAGGGGGAATGATCTGAGCCGATAGGGGGGAGGGCAGATATCCAAGCATTAGGGAATGATGATTTCCAGGGAAGATTACAAAAGCCGCGATCAAGTTTTTGTTGAATGAAGGCAGGGTCCTCACGATTATTAGACCATGTAAAAAGGCAGCCCTTGGATTCCAGCTCAAGAAGATAGTTTTCTGAAATGAAGAGGTTGAAATCTGAGATGGATTTTTGCGATTTTGGTTTACCCCATTCTTTTTCAATCTGGGATCTGATGGTGTTGAAATCTCCCATTAGGAGCCAAGGCTTGTGAGGAACAGTGTTGAGGGTGGAAAGCAATTTCCATTCTGAAAGTCTTTCTTAGTGGTTGGTATTGCCATAAATTAGGGTGAAATACCAACTAAGGTTTGGGTGGGAATGAATTTATGCGTGGATAAAGCTGCGATGGCTTTGGAGGACAGTGACATTGATAAATGGGGCAATCAAAAGGGCAAGGTCCCCTGCTGATCTAGATGGTTCGACTGTGTGGTGTAGGAAAAAACCGAGTCTTCTGGCTAGTCTTTGAATTTTTTAGTTTTTCATTTTTGTTTTGGAGAGTCCGATTATTTAGGGTTTATGCTGAGAGATTAAATCTCTCAAGGATTGAACTATCATGGCCGACCCTAGGCCTTGACAGTTCCAAACGAGGATGTTCATAGATCAAGGTAGGGCTGAGATGGGGCAGCCCCTTGGTTTTTTTCCACAGAGGAAGAGAGAGATTGTCTCTTTGTTTTTTTTGTGGAGCGAGTGCTTGGTTTTTAGGGGGGAACTGAAACTGGGGAGACTGAGATGGGGGTCTCAAAGAGAGACTGATCACCTTGATGTGAAGAGAGAGCGAGGTGGTCAGCACTTGGGGAAGGATTGAATTAGAGTTTTGATTTTTTGTTGCCCGTTAGGGGTTCTTCGAAGCTCAGTTTGCATTTAGTGGATGAGGAGTCAGAGTCTTGGGTTGTTGTAGAGGCTTCTAAAGTGGTAGACAAAGTGTTTTTGTTTGTTTGAGTTGAAAAGTGGTAGGGCTTGTTTGGGGCAGGTTAATCTACGGATAGGATATTAGAATTGAGATTTGAGTTATCAGAGGTTTTTGGGTTGTCAGTTGTCAAAGTGGGTGAGTTGGTACCAAGTTTGGAGCTGTTTTTTGCAGGGGCACGTGATTGAGCAGTCTTTTGGGGTGGTAGGTCTTGACTTTTTGCTGAGTTGTTGGTAAGTGCTTTGTTCCAAGACAATTTTGAATATGGTCTTTTGGGGTGTGAGTGGTCACGTGACCGGCAATCTTCACGCAAGGCGTATTCAGAGGAAGATTTTGGCCTCTGATAGCAGATGGGGTTGCTCGGAGGAGCACTGATCCAAGGGCATAAACCTTGGGGCTCAGGGAGGGAGCAAAGAGGGTTAACGGCTTGAGGTGGTATGTTACAGTTATCAGTTGGGTGACCAAGTTTGCCACAAATAAGACAGAACTCACTGAGTTTCTCATACTTGAAAGAGATCCAAATGATGGGGAGATTCTCACGTTCCAATGGAAAACCAGAGATGAATGGTTTGTGAATGTCCCACTTGATGCGCATGCGCAGGAGATTTGAGAAGATATGACCACCATGGTCAAAGTTGTCAATTTTTTCAAGTTATCTCAGAAGCTCGCTAATTTTTCTTGAGTTGTCTTCAGAAAGATAATCTAGAGGGAGTCCGTGAACTTGGACCCAGAAAGATGTGCAGTTGAGATCTTGCTCTTGAAGAGTTTTACCAACCTGCCAAGGTTGAAGGAGGAGGTGGTGTCCTTGGATGGACCACAGCCGGAGTTGCCAAGCTTTGTTTCGGTCTTGAGATGTTTTGAAAGAGATGAGGAAAATATTTGTGTCAAGGGAGAGGACGTCAGCGTGGTCTTTAAGGCCCCAAGCTCTATTGACAAGGGAGTTGACTGAGGATTGTGGGATGTCAATGTCTGCAACAATTTTTCCAACTAGGGAGAGATTTGAGATGTTTTTTTGTCATTGGGGAGTTTGAGATTTTAAGAGCAAGAGGTTTGAAGTGGAGGAACTGCTGCAAAGTGGGGTTGGGATTTTCTGCCATGGCTGGATTGTTACTCAAAGGTGAAGAGAGAGGATTTTGGTTTTTGGGTTTGACGGTGGTTTTCTGCCATTCCCAGCAATATTTTGATTTGTCTAGATTGACCCATCAATCTTTTATATTATTAGTGAGATACGTTCGCGTGAGTTCTACTAATATGTGAGATACTCACCTTAATTCCACTACGAACATCCTATTAATAAAAACAATGGGGTGAATATTGTTAAAAACAATAAACAAAAATAACTAATTGCTCTCTAACATAATAAGCTTTCAGATGTGATAGACTAATTAACATGTTATTAGAGCCCATGTTATTAAAAAATGTTCGATTTCGTTCCTTTGTTGTATTCACTGGGCACTTGTAATTCACCAATGCTTTCAATTTTGGTGCTGAGAGCAATAGCTTGGACAACATCACTTGAGCGTACGTTTAGCTCGAAGAAAACAAATCCTTGCATTTGAATCTTATTCTAGAATATCCATTTTGGTTGCATCGTTCAAACTTGGGAGAATTTTACCATTAGTTCCCATTGTTTTCTTTTTTTTCAAGTTAATCAGTCTTCATTATTATGAACAATGGTATTAAATTTAAGGGTAAATTTCAAATCTAGTCCCTATAATTTACATATTTTTTCAATGTTATCTCTAATGTTCCAAAAGATTCATAATAATCCATAATATTTACAAAAATGATTTAAAATGATCCTTATTGTTAAAAATTAGCAAATTTGGTCCCTATTATTTTTCAAAAAATTAAATTTAGTCTCCAAATAAGATCTCATGCAGGGACTGAATTGATTTTTTTTTTAAATAATAGGGACTAAATTGAAACTTTTTTAGAAACAATAAAGACTAAATTGACTATTTTTGAACAATACGGACCATTTGAATCACTTTTACAAACATTATGGACTAATATGCTTTTTTTGAACCATTAAATATCAACTTGAAAAAATGTGTAAACAATAGAGACTATATGCTTAATTTATCCTAAATTTAATGAAAATGAACAGTAACACAAGGGTAACATGGGAAAAGTAATATAATATTTTCATAAAGCTTCATTTCAGTCCCCAAAGTTTATAAATAAATTCAATTTAGTCCCCAAAGTTTACAAGTAACATCAATATAGTTTCTAAAATCATAAAACGAATTCGAGTTGGTCCCTATACTTGAAAAAAATTCAATTTCGGCCCCATTCATTATCTTCTTCTTCTTCTTCTCCACCAACATACACCCATTATCCTCATACTCACACACAAAGCCACACACTCACACATACAAGCGCACACATGTATACACATATCATGCATACATATACAAGCACACACACACACACACACACACACACATATACACGCACGCATAAATCAATTCCCATTGATTTTTTTTGGTCGTAGGGGGTGTTAGTGGTAGGTGTTGCTGTGGGGGGTGGGGTTGAGGGATTGGGTTGGGTTGGGTGGGATAAGATGGGGTGGGGTAGCGCGCAGCGCTTGAGGGTTGGGTAATGTGGCACTAGGGAGTGAAATGTGGGATGGTTGTACTAGGGGGAATAGTATAATGGTAGGGGCTAGGGGTAATACTGGGGGGGGGGGGGGGGGAGGGGTGGGGGGGGGATGGGATGGGGGTTGGGGCTCGGTGGTAGTGTGGGATGGGGGTGGGGGTAGGGTTTGTAGGTAAGTTAGTAATTTTATTTAATTTTTAAGGGTATTTTAGCTTTTTTTTTAGATTTTTTGTTAAATATTCAACACCATGGACCAAATTAACTAGTTTTTAGAAATAATGAAAATTGATTTGAACCGTTTAAAATAATGGGGTCTAACTTAAAAAAAAAACGAAACAAGAGTTAGTTAACTCTTGTAGTTTTTCTCTCTATAACGCTTTAACAAAACAATGAAGGCACATTATCACCAAAGTCTTATCATGCAAGTGGGTAATAGTTGAAAACTATACTAATATAAAACTAATAACAATAAGTATATATGATGATGATGATAATAACAAAGAAGAGGGTCAAACTAAAAAAGGTCCAGCCTTACTATGCCACTCAAACATGTGTATAGAGCCCACGCACAAAAAACAATGACACGATCATTTCGTTTTAAAACATTTTTCTAAAGAAGAAGAAGAAGTTCGATCACTTCACTTCTTACTGGCTTACTATTTTTACTACAAGTACCAAGTACAATTTTCTTTCACTTTTGTTTGTCTAAATTTTTGGATGCTAGAGGTAGATGTTTAAATTGCCATTAGAACTTAAGCCAATATCAAGATTTAAAGTCATAACTGGCCTAGACAACCAAGTATAAATCTTTTATCTACAATAAAGCTTTGAAATTTAATCCATTCATTCTTCAATGGAAACTTAAAAGGGACATCTGGTTTACAAAATGACTTTTTAATTTTAAAAATATGATTAAAACTGTTTGGTACATATTTTTATGAATATTTTGTCAAATTACTAAGAATGTTTTCTTGTTATGTTTCGTCTAAAATTAATATTTTAGTGGTGATGGTTGAGGTGGAGGCAGAAGTGACAGAGATGGTGATGGAGGTGGTGGTGAGAAGATCTATAGTTGGAGTAGTGTGTTTTATTTGTATATATTTTTTAAAATGAGTATTCTTGTCTTTTCATTTTCTCTAAACACATTCTACAACTTGGGAAAGTTAGATTTCCATCTATCACATGGGAATACAAATTAGAAAATTAAGGATAATGTATTCCTATGAATGTAATATGCACAATAATATCTTTTTATTCTGTGAACTAAATATATGAATATCATATTTCTGACTTTACTTTTTCGATAATCCAAAAAGATTACGTGAACCAAACACCTCTTAAATACTTTATTAATGCCGAACCATGATACGTGGAACAACAAATTAACACAAGGGAGATCTATTGAATGGAGATCATATTGTTTGTTTTCATTGATATTGGACTTTTCAGTTATTGCAATTCTTAGTAAGGAGATGGAAAACTTTAGAATTAGTAAATAGCACATTGTTCTCTTAATAAAGTTAGAGTGTACTCATACTTCACGACTTGTTAATGTGTACTTTTTTATTTTATTTAGTATAACATATTAATATGTACTTTTTATTTATTTATTCAATAGTAACAACAATCTCGTCTTGTGGAATAGTACATTTATTATGTTCTACTAATTGTAGACTTTCTTTTGTTTATTTTGAAAACATGTTCACTACGATAATACTAAAACAGATTTTTATCTAATAAGAGTAATTCAATAGATACCCCTATACATTTCTTATTTAAAAATGAGCCGTTAGTCAAAACAAAAAAAAAAAGAAAAATCAAAAGGTGGTCTTATTCAAAACTCCAACAGTTATGACATCTCTTGCTTGGCTTTACATGTATCATTTCTAACACATCAGTAAGGCAGACCCGAATTGGGTATAAAACCAATTGGTGACGCTTGTTTAAAATATAAAATTTTAATTTTAAAAGGAGTCACTTAAATAAAAATATACCTTCATATATATATATTTTTCTCTTGATTAACATAATATAACTATGTTTAATAATTCTAAATCTCACCTTTTAGAATGGAATAAGTGGCCTTACAAACAACCTTTTCACTGGTTATTTAAACATATCTTCACATCTTTATTACTCAATTCTTTTAGACCAATCATGTAGTAAATTTTTTAAAATAATATTGATTACCTATTTTATAAACGACGAGTATCTTACAAGAGTTCACATCACTCTCACTATTATAGCATAAAAAAGTAATAATTGTCAATAAGAATATCAAAACGAATACATTATTTGTCTTTGTGTAGCATAATAGTTATATTATTATAAAATTTCAATTACTCTAAACTATGTACAAGATCACCCGAAATGGATGAAACATATTCGATTTCTTTTACCTCTTAGAAAATTCTGGAAAGTTTTGAAGAGATCCAATTTCAATATAAGTATAATATTCTAAATAATTTTAAATTTTTCTATGGAAATAGCCTTTTGGGTCAAAATGGAAATAGTGTTAAGAGAAAATTGCTTATTCTGTCCAATTCTGTTTTTTCTTTTTTTGGTCGAATATTCTGTCCAATTCAAGACACATGGAGTATAAACTTGAAACTAAATCTCCACATGCAACGTAGAGGCAACATCTATTGTTATTTGACATGCAACTTCGACAATAAAATTTATTTATACTATAATATTGTTAAGGGTTGAGTAGTCTATACTATATTATAAGAGGTGAGATTATTACACTGTTTTTCAATCTATATATTATTAGTCTTTCCACCCCAAATTCAAACTATTTTCATATCAGTGTTATGATTATGGTTCATAAAATTAAACATCAGTTTAGTGCTTTTCCAATTGTGGGATCAAAGGGCAATTTCCATATATCTATTTTATTCGTAAAAATTGTTAAGTAAATCCACTTAACTTTATTGCTTAACTAGTATCTAGTTGGATAATAGATATAAATGCCACTATTATGAAATGGTAGGTGCCTTAGCAGTTGTGAATTACTAGTTGAGTTCTACATTCATACAAACCATTTTACCAAGAAATCAGTGAATTACTAGTTGAGTTCTACATTCGTGCAAGCCATTTTACCAAGAAATCAAGAGTAAATTCTAACTCATCTCTGATTGAAAAAATATATATATATATATAACTCATCCAAAATACCAAAAACTCAAGATCCTTTTTTTTTCTTGAAAAAGAAATAAAAATCCAATTGAATCATAATTTATATTTGTACGAGCCATGTGCTCCATTCTACATTGGTGTAAGCCATGTATCTTAACTCAAATTGGTAAGTATATAATACAAAATATCGAGATATCTTTATTTAACTTTTTGGTTGAACCTTCAAATTGAATGTCACTAAATTCAAGAACTTCCAATATCTGTTACTAATTATGTAACTCTTGTTTATCATAGTTAGCTAAAAATTTAATATCAGTTTCTTCTAATAAAAATTCAACAAATCCTACTACAATAAGAGATTCAAGACAATTAATTAATGTATTACCAAAGATCACCATACCCAATTGTCACCCCAACAAAGGAAAAATCCTATGAAGTACAAACCTATAGTCAGCAACCTCAACCCCCCTTGTTTTCCTCTTTTTTTTTTTTTTTTCCTCTATCTCTGTGTCTCTGCATTGAGAGTTATTTATTAGTCTCGTCTTCTATGCCCCGGCTATCGCCCGGTGGCATCGCCACCTTCTCCACCTCTCTACCTTCTTATTTATACTTTTCTCTCCTCTGTCTATGCCTTTTTTTTTTGTGTTGTTTTTAGTTTTTTTTTCTTCTTTGAATTTTCAGATCTGGTGCCTTTGCTTGCTTCTTCTTTTTTTTTTTTTTCTTATTAGTTTTCGTGTTGCATATGAGTTTTGGTATGCCAGCAGTGAAGTTGACGTTGTCAGATCTCTACCCATTTGTGTGGCACCTGTGTGGTTTGTGTTTTTGGGCTTTGTGTTGTTGAGTTGGCCTATTTCTTTTGTTGTTGGCTTAGTTTCTCTTTGGGCTTCAAGTTTGGCCCGTTTATATATTTTTTTTCTTGGACAATGTGCACTGATCTAATTGTATATTATTTATCAGAAAACAAATCAATGTACGAATTTTTTAGCTTGTCTCTTTGTATTGGCTATCATACGATCACGTACATCCCAATTTCCAGTGGCTTTAAAGCCATTATTAGATAGTGATAAATGAAGCGTAACATTCTAAAAATGTAATTATGTAATTTTCGCCTAGTGCTTCCTTGTAATCGACGAAAAAAAAAAAGAAAAAAAAACCTATAGTGACAATTTAGCAATCATGCCTTTCATTATCCTCCGTACCTGAAAAAGCAGATGCTTTCCCGCGTGAAAACCAACCCCACACACACAACTCACTACCCCAACCCACTTTCACTGTAAGCTTCCTCAAGAAGCAAACCAAAACACCACAAAGGTACCATCAAATTCTCTTACTAGTACTGCTACTTGTCTAGTCTTCTAAGGTAAATTCACTCTTCTCCTCTAAG
Organism: Ehretia macrophylla; assembly: GCA_037974665.1. Lineage (NCBI taxonomy): Eukaryota > Viridiplantae > Streptophyta > Magnoliopsida > Boraginales > Ehretiaceae > Ehretia > Ehretia macrophylla. The sequence continues at coordinate 63,109,269 of CM075764.1, read as the reverse complement.
AAAACACACACACACACACTCACTTTCTCTCACATTGTTATCTCTCTATACACATACACACATAGATTTAGATCAATATTGGGTATTTGGGTTTTCAAGAATTATGCGATTTTTCTCTGTTTGCAATGTTTTGATTGTTTGACTGGAAAAGGTAAAATGGGTGTCTTCAAGATTGGATTTTTACTCAATTGGGTTCCAAAAATTGTATCTTTTCGCTTTTTTAGCATATTGGTGTCATTTGATCATAACATTATTGAGTTATTGTACGCAGTGCTCTGAATGTAATATTTTCTTTATTATATATATTTTTAAGAAAATCTTAATTAGGCTTTCAATGTTGCTTTTATGCTTTATTGGTTTCTCAAACTTATGGTTTATTTCCTTCTTTTTTTTTTCGCATAATAAGTGTAGTGTTTTTGCATTAAAGTTTTGATCTTAATTGGGTTCTCAAATTTGCCTTAATAGGATTCTCAAAATCATTAATTTTTTTTTTATTTGAATTATTGATTGCAATGTTCTGAATGCAGTTTTTGTATTAGATTGTGTTCTGAAGATTGTACTTTCCCCCCTTCTTTTTTGGCATAGTAAGTGTAGTCTGTGTATTAAAGTGTTGATCTTAACTGAGTTCTCAAAATTGCATTTGGATTAATGGGGTTCTCAAGATTATATCTTTTTTTTTGAACTATTGAATGCAGTGTATCAATGTTTTGATCTTAATTGGGTTCTTAGGTGCATTTTGACTTAACCGGGTCACAGAGAGATGTCTTTTCCCTTATTTTTTAGCGTAATAAGTGTCAATTGATCGTAGAATAATGGGACTATTGAATTTAGTGGTTTGAATGTAGTCTTTGTATGTTGAAGTTTTAATCTTGTTGTTCTTGATGAATATTACTGCGATTTCAGACCCATATTTTAATCAAGAAAATCGAGGAAAGTTAGAGGGATCATAGGAGATTACCATATTTTTGTGATTTTGTTTTTTAAGTTCCGAACAATGGATTAGGAGATTACCATATATTTTTTATTTTGGTTTTTAAGTTCCGAGAATCGTACAATGGATTTCAACTATCCAGCTTATGAATATGTAGTTCGTTTCATATATGATCAGTATATTTGGAATGTACTTCATTTCTCCGTTTGATTGAATGTGAAGGGAGAACGTCTTTGTTTTTTCCTTCATTAGTTTGGTTCAGGTGGTTAAATTAACTAGAGGCTGATGCGGGAAAAGGGTTGAAGTTCTACTCTATGCTTTTCCTTTTTCCTTTCTCAATGTGATTTCCTTGCCTTCCTATAGTAGGTTTAACTGGTTGAGAACATGAAACTTGCGGTATATTCTTTTCATTTTTCTTTAATTTTCTGACAAATGAAGTCATCCATCGATAATGTAAAGAGAATTGAATTAGTTTTTGACGGATCTTACTGAAATGGGTGGTGAAAATTGGTTTTTTGATTATGATAAGTATTTCCTGACTGATCTTTAGTTCCTTCTTTATAGTATTGAAATCATTCAAAGTTGTGAATTTGTGGGAGACATTAGTCTTCCTCCTATATGAGATGTGTTTTTGAGGTACGTGTATATAAAGATCCTGTCTTCGTACAAGTAAATATCCATCAAGGACCTTCTGAACAAAAGTGAGTTATAGCAGCAGAAGCTTTTTAGCATAGTTGATTAGTTGTGGAGGGTCTGAGTGGGTCTACTGTGGTTAAAACTCATGAACATTTAATAAAGGAAAAGTGAAATGTAGCATGAGTACCAAAGGAATCTGTTCAATTTTTGTTGTACTTCTATAGAGGGAAACAAAAGCTGAGAAAAATGGTATAGTTCTCATCTACATTTGTATTAGCAGAATAACTCTTGAGGGGTTGGCTTTGTGATAATTAATCTGGCGTGAACTGTCTGTGTAGAACCAGTTATAATACTTCAGCTCTTGGGCTTTATACGTTGGCCTATAAATCTTGTTTTATGAAGGAATGATTTATTGTAGATATTGTTGATTTACTCAATGTAGTTGTAATTTATCTGTAGATTGTATGGTTTTGTCATTAACTAAATGTTTTTTTCCAATTTTTGTGCCATTTTCTTCCTGTTGTTAATTGTATGCTTAAATCTTGTCAGCAGCTAAATATAGTACGATAGTTGTTAATTTTTGAGTTTTCCTATGCTATTCCTTTATGTAAAAAAAGTTTTATGTTGTGCTACCGTGAATAGTTTCTGAGTCGCTTTGGACTTTGGGTTTATGTGTCAGGTACAAAGTTGGGGACTTGAGTGAGAAGTGATTACAATACGTATCTGAAGTCTCATTTGGAAGATCCTGTGACAAGAACAATGGGATCATTGGAAAAGGAGAAGGATTTGGTGGTTAATCAAATTAGTGTTGGTGGGTTTGATAAATATGTCACTGCGAAGGAGCTTTTGAACTATCTTGAAGATAATGTTGGACTAGTCTGGAGGTGTAGATTGAAGACTTCCTCGACCCCTCCCGAATCATACCCTGATTATGGGATTGACACTGAGACTGTAAAGAGAAAAGATGACTATGAAAAGGTTGAACCCCATGCATTTGTTCATTTTGTCACAACTGATTCAGCAAATTTTGCTAAAGATGCTGCAGGGCGTTGTAAGCTCATATTGGGTAAGAATCCTCTGAAGGTTAGTTTGGGGCCAGAGAATCCTTACCGTATGAATGAGAGCAGAAGAACTATTGAACCCTTTAGGTTCTCTGATGTTGGTGTGGAGATTGGACTCTTGGTGAGCCAATATGAGTTCATTGTTGGTTGGAGGGGACCTCCTTCTGGAATTGATTTTCTTGTCGATCCCTTTAATGGGAAATGCAGACTACTGTTTACAAAGGATACTGCTTTCTCCTTCAAAGGCGAAACCAAACATGTTGTGATAAAATGCAACTTCAAGATCGAATTCTTGGTCAGAGAAATCAATGAGATAAAAAAATATAGAGATTTTTCCTCTTTCATAATTCTGTTGCAGCTGGCATCATCTCCCTTGGTTTGGTATCGAACTGCAGATGATGATATTGAAGAATCAGTTCCATTTGATTTGTTGGATGATGATGATCCATGGATCCGTTCAACTGATTTCACGCCTAGTGGAGCAATTGGTCGGTGTAACACATACAGAATACTAGTACGACCACGTTATGGTAGAAAACTTGAAGGGGCTCTTGAGTATCTTAGAAAATGTAGGGTACCCGTGCTTAACTGCCGAGACCAGCAACTTAGGATTCATGAAGAACCTGATTTTGGGATGCCCATGCCTGATCCTTTCTTTTGTATTCAGTATAAGGAAGGCATAACCTTTAAGGTCCTATATCTGGTAAATGCTGTCATGCACAAGGGAATCATCAACCAGCATCAGTTGTCCGATGAATTTTACCATTTACTAAGAATTCAACCAGAGAATGTGAATATAGCTGCATTAAAGCACATATGTGCCTACAGGCAACCTGTATATGATGCTCCCCAGAGACTGGAATATGTCCAGCGGTCGCTGTTGAAGAACTCTAAGCTTCTTGAGGCCCCTAGAGAATTAGATGATATTGTCGAAGTTAGGAGGCTAATTATTACCCCAACCAAAGCCTACTGTCTTCCACCAGAATCAGAACTTTCAAACAGAGTTCTCAGGAACTTCAAAGATATTTCTGATCGATTTCTAAGAGTAACATTTATGGATGAGGGCATGCAAACACTCAATAATAATGTCCTCTCTTATTATCCTGCTCCTATTGTGAGGGAGATCACATCAAATTTCAACCCTCAGAAAACAATGCTGTTCAAAAGGGTGAAAAGTACTCTGTCTGAGGGGTTTTATTTATGTGGGCGTAAGTACTCTTTTCTGGCATTCTCAGCTAACCAATTAAGGGATAGTTCTGCCTGGTTTTTTGCCGAAGATCGGAATGTTAGGGTGGTTAACATAAAAAAGTGGATGGGGAGATTTACTAACAGGAACATTGCAAAATGTGCTGCTAGGATGGGGCAATGTTTCTCATCTACTTATGCCACAGTGGAAGTCCCATTAAGTAATGTTGACAGTGAACTCCCAGATATTGAGCGAAATAAGTATGTTTTCTCTGATGGAATTGGTATGATATCTTCTGATCTTGCAATGGAAGTTGCAGCAAGGTTGCAACTAAGTTTAACCCCGCCATGTGCTTATCAGATCAGATATGCAGGTTGCAAAGGTGTTGTTGCATGTTGGCCAGGAAAAAATGATGCGACTCGTCTATACCTCAGGCCAAGCATGAAAAAGTTCGAGTCAAACCATTCAATCCTTGAAATATGTTCTTGGACTCGATTTCAGCCTGGATTTTTGAACAGGCAGATAGTCACTTTACTTTCTGCTTTGGATGTTCAAGATGAAATATTCTGGAAAATGCAGCAGTCTATGATTTCAAATCTGAATCAGATGCTTGTTGACGCAGATGTCGCCTTTGATGTTCTCACAGCTTCATGCTCCGACCAAGGAAATACGCCAGCAATAATGTTAAGTGCAGGGTTCAAGCCTCAAAATGAACCTCATTTATGTGGGATGTTAAAAAGTATAAGAGCTGCACAGCTTGGGGACCTTAGAGAAAAGGCTAGGATCTTTGTTCCTTCGGGAAGGTGGTTGATGGGTTGCTTGGATGAGTTAGGTGAACTTGAGCAAGGCCAATGCTTCATCCAAGTGTCAGACCCTTCTTTGGAACATTGTTTTGTGAAGCATGGTTCTAAGTTCTCCGAGATAAAGCAAACTCTACAGGTAATCAAGGGTCTTGTGGTAATAGCAAAGAACCCCTGCCTTCACCCTGGAGATGTTCGGATTCTGGAGGCAGTAGATGTTCCTAGGTTGCATCACCTATATGACTGTCTGGTTTTCCCACAAAAGGGTGATAGACCTCATACCGATGAAGCATCAGGAAGTGACCTGGATGGTGATCTCTACGTTGTCACTTGGGATGAGAATCTTATTCCCCCTAGTAAGAGGAGCTGGCCACCCATGGAATATGCACCTGCAGAAGCTAAATCTTTGCCTCGTGAAGTTACTCATAAGGTAAGTATTTCTCCTCTTCAGTTAGAACTGACACAGTGATGTTCAGCTGTTTGCTTTGTGCAAGGTGAATCCAGGTTTTTTTAAAAGTGAGGGCTATATACAATTTTGTCTTTCAGTAGGGCCTAACTGCTTTTTTTCACTATAAGTACCCATATATTTAAAAAAAATTGGGGTCAGTGGGACTGCAGCCCCCACTATCCTCCGTATACATCCGCCTCTGGCTTTAAGTCTTATATATATGTAACTGCCTAGTCATTAGTGTAATTAATTCTTCCTCAGTTTGGTTAGCAACCAGCTTGTCTTTGTTAGGTTTTTTCAACTAATGAAAATAGTTACCTTTGAAAGATTTGAATTCCCTCTTTGCGCACTACTTACTGTTAAAACAAAACTAACAAAAGTGAAAAAAAAACAACCGTTCAAATTAAGCCAGTTCAATTTGGCTGATGATGCATAGCCATCATGTCAAATATGTGTTGTGAAGTTTCAGGACTCTAATTTATATCATAATATATGATTGCATTTATTGATTTCTGATGTATACATCTGCATCAGTCAGCATAGAAGAGCACTATTTTGTATGCTTCTCTTTTTAACACACAAACACATATGCTAATATTGATATCTTTATCTGAGTTCTCATAGAATTGAAGGCAGTTGCTGTTATGCTGATGAATCAATCTAATGAAGTTAGAATCTTTTTAATTTATTATTGTTATTTCTTTCGCAAATAATCTTTGGGACTCTACTTTGCACTTGGAAGAAATTTTACGGATGCTATACTCTATGCTGTACTCTACATTCTAATGGTGGTTTCGACAGCTTGTAATTCATAATACCATTGCTGTTTTCAGGATATAATCGACTTTTTCACTAGGAACATCGTCAATACGAGTCTGGGTACTATCTGCAATGCCCATGTGGTTCATGCCGACCTTAGTGAATATGGTGCAATGGATGAGAAGTGCCTGAAGTTGGCTGAGCTTGCAGCCACAGCTGTTGATTTCCCAAAAACTGGAAAGATTGTGACCATGCCACCTGACCTCAAACCGAAAATGTATCCTGACTTTATGGGGAAAGAGGAATTTCAGACGTATAAATCAAATAAAATCTTGGGGAGGCTCTACCGCCAAGTCAAAGATGCATGCGAGAATGATCAGAGTCAATCTTCTGAACTACTTCCGGCAGATATTCCTTATGATACAGACCTCGAGATTCCAGGATCCACAACTTTTGTTGAAGATGCATGGACACTTAAGTGTTCTTATGATGAGCAGTTGAATGGTCTGTTAGGACAGTACAAAGTTAACAGGGAAGAAGAGGTTGTAACTGGACACATATGGTCCATGCCGAAGTACAGCAGTAAGAAGAAAGGCGAGCTGAAAGAAAGACTCAAGCATGCCTACAGTACCCTGAGAAAGGAATTCAGGAAAGTTTTTGAGGAACAGGACCTTGATTTTGATAAACTTTCTGATAATGAAAAGAACATCATATATGAAAGGAAGGCATCTGCATGGTACCAGGTAACCTACCATCCTAATTGGGTGAAGAAGTCACTGGAATTGCAAGTACCAGATGGTGTAAAGGAGACAGTGATGTTAAGCTTTCCATGGATTGCTGCCGATTACCTTGCTAGGATTAAGATTAAGTGCAGGGGAATTGGAAATACAGACTCCGGTAAACCAATTGATTCTCTTGGGAGGTACCTTGCTGAGAAATTGATGGTTGAGGAAGGTTAGCCACACCTCGCTTTTGGATGCAAGATTTGGTCCCTTCTCAAACTTCTTGGGCTGTAAGGCCACTCTGCCATTTTTGAGGTCAGTGTCTTGTTCTGTACTGGATACCTTCTGGATGGGGCGTCTCACCTCAAAACAGTTTTCAGTTGTTTGGTGTATTTCTGTGGAGCCCTCACCTAGTGGGACAAGGCTTAGTTTGGTTTGGTTTGGTGTATTTCTGTGGAGCAGCTAGCAGACAAACAAATATAAGGTTGCTTGTTTATCTAGTATTTATTTCCTTTATGCTTTTGGTTGCACCTGTAAAATCTTTTTCATTGTTTGATATATATTTTGATTATTGCTGCATATGATGATGGTTCACTTCATAAAAACATGATCATATTGCCCCCTTTTATCATATTTATAATAAGTTGTTATAGAATTTTTGAAAATGAAAAACTTAGTTGAATTAATAGGAAACCTAAGTAATTAATGAATAAATATATGCTTTGTTGGCTTCCTATGCTGGTCTAGCCTTAATAAAACTATGTGCATGTTTGTTTCTCTCCACCTTTTTTTCTTTAGTCACTTCCATGGTGAAAAGTCAATTAGGAAACTCTAGATTGTTGTTGCAGACGCTCTTTTTCTAAGACTTATGCTGTTACTCTTGAGAGGGGTCCTGTTGGATTTATAGTGACCTCCCAATTAAATTGAATTAGTATATTTTCCTTTGACTCGCGTCCTAAAAGATGTGTTAAGTGTTAATAGTCGAGAAGTTTGCATTCTGTGCTTCAGTATATATAATTGAAAAGAGAAGTTCAATAATTTGCACCAAGAGAAAAGGTGTAACCTGTTGTTTTTTGTGAAACATCTAATCGAGAAACATAATGGTTAAACAAATCTATTCTGTGTCACTTTTTGTCATTTGTCTTGAATTATCTTTCATAATATTGTGCTGGTACCATCTTTTACATCATTTTTGCTAAATTACCATCCTTTTACATTATGTCTGAAGTTTATCATTTTCTTTCCTGTTAGTAATCCAGTGCTAGTAGAGATATTGTAATACAATCATCTATTTTGTTTACACATACATATAGTACACTCTTATTCTGTTATTTCACTTGGGGAAGGGAAGCAGAAACCAGAACTCCAATCTCGATCAAAAATCGAAAAGAAAATAAACGGAAGGGAAAAAAGTTGGATGAAGTTAAATGATTTCAAAATACTACCTTCATAGTTGAGTTCACTCTGTGTGCGCGTCTGTGTTTATAGTGGTAGATGTGCCCATGAACTTCATACATTTGTTTCTTAAGATTTCATGGTTTCTTATTTCATAAACAGAGAAGCGGTCAATTGGTATATTAATGAGCACGAAAGATGATTAACTCTTATCAGTTTGTGAGTATGAGCTTTTACTGCATTTTGTTGTTTCTCCTTGTCAACAATTGTTGCCTATCTTGTGCTAAATTGAAACTATGTTATACTAGTTGAATCTATTTTGTGTTCATGCATTTTGTCTTCTAACACTATTCTGATCCTTTAAGAAGTACAATAATACTCAAAATGTTTGCTGCATTTACAGTTGGATGGAAGCTTTGTGCACTGATTCTGTTCACTCTCACATGTAGTAGCCTTATCAAAATTTCGTGCGTTTTTAGGCTGTCATCTTGGAGTTTTTCCATATGCGGGGTCATCTTTTAATTATTAATTGTTAATTATTTTCTCGGGTCTATATAAAACAGAATGAAAAGTCTAGGAAGCACAAATAGAAGGAGAGAGGAAAAGTAGAAAGTGGGGATGAAGTATAATGCTAGTTTTTACTGAAACTTGTTTATCTTATATGGAGCCAGATTCATTCGATAACAAATTAATATCGTTCAAGTATGAGAAGACCAATACATCTCTGAGGAGGAATGCTTATCTAAAGAAGAAACATTGCAAGGGGCTCTTCCTCTCTTTTTTTTCTTCTTTTTCTTTTCCTCCTTTTACATTGGAGGCAATTTGCCGTGAAGGAAAAAGATGTGCTAAACAATCATTTTCGGAAAAGTCTATCTTTTTTTATCCTTCTTTATTAAGAGCTGAAGTCGGTATGAAATTTGATTAAGGTCATTCGGGATTGTTCCTTCACTTGACTCCTTTTACAGGTGAATGTAGTGGAAACTTTTTGTTAAGTAACTCTTCCACCATTTGCATTGCAAGCGTAAGCTCTTCATTGAATTGGATTCTTACGATATTTTCAAACCTTACTATAATAAAATCACTAAGTTGAACGCACAAATTTCACAAGTAGTTTCAATCATTAGATGGGATAAAAAACATTATTGTAAAAGGATAGAGGGAGAAGGAGAAGAAAGAAAGGAAGAAGAGAAAAAAAAAAGAAAAAAGAAAAAAAGGTAAACGATAAAAGAAAAGAAAGAAAAGAAAAAAAAAATGGGTGTGTTTTTTTTTTATTTACTCATTTGGCATTGACGTAATATCACTTTTCCAAACACATTTGACATATAGAAGAGAAAGGGACCAACTTAGGTAATTCTGAGAAATATTAGGACTTCGTAATATAACTTTTACAATATTATGTACTAAAATGTATATACGATTCATTATTTATATGTGAATTTAAATTCAATTATTGCTAACACACACATCAATTTTTAATTCTTACTTGGTTAAAATAGTGTTTGGGACGCACCTGATTTTTTTCCAAGGTGTGGCCAAGTCTTGCAAACAATTAACTTTGATTTCGACCAATACAAATTATTATAAACGAACACTTAAAATACTTGACAAAAAAAAAAAAAAAGAACACTCAAATTACGACTTAGTACATTCACGAACATGAAAAAATTATAACAAGAGAAGATTAATCTGCAAAAACTATATAATATAGATCGTGCTTCGAGCAATAATGGCGTATGTTCAACTTATTATGAACCTTTTTTTCTTTAAAAAGAAAAGGAAAAGACTTGTTCAACTCTTGCAAACGAGTTTTAATATTGTACAAGGCAAATATCACAAATGTTCTTTGATGTTTGCACGCTTTTTTTTTTTTTTTTTCATTTTTATCGTTTTAAAAGTGACATGTTTGGTCACTAATATTATCATTTTTTTCAATTTCATCCTTATTGATTTAAAAGTGACACGTTTAGTCTTTAAAATTTACAAAAAAAAATTAATTTAGTCTTCAATACTTTCACTTTTTTTTATTTAATTTAGTCCCCTATAGTTTCATATGCCCATGACTAAATTATTATTATTTTTTTTTTACAAATTTAGAGACTAAGTGCTTTACTTTAAAAACAATGGATATTAAATTGAAAAAAAGTGTAAAATTTAGATACCAAATTAGAATTTTTTGCAATCCATTCAGAATTAATCGCGTTACTTTTGAACCAATAAAAATGAAATTAAAAAAAAAAAGTGTAAACAATAGAACCATATAATTTACCCTGTTGTACAATGAATATTCTCTCTATTCGAAACCAATGGCTAAATAAAAACTTGATAATAAAAATCGATAATGAATTCGACAGGTAACCTAATAAATTTTAATTTTTTATATTAAAAAAATCAAAACCTCAAACTCAAAACCATAATCCCACTTATTAATTATATATATATATATATATATATATATATATATATATATATATATATATATATGTATATTTATAAACATTCATATATATACTAAATAATATAATATCTTTCACATAAAATTTTACATGGGCAAAAACCATTTTAGTCCCTGAGGTTTTAGCTAAAGACCAACTTGGTCCCTCAGTTCTGTCAAAAAACCAAAATGGTCCCTGCCGTTAAGTTGATTCCGTTATAATTAACCAACTTAAGGGTATTAATGTCATTTTACACTTCAATAATAATAAATAAATAAAAATTGAAAGATTGATTCAATGGACAGTGGTATCCTCAACCCTTTCTTATCTCTAACGTCAAGTCACACACAAACACACAATTACACGGCGAAAGTTTGCTGTGGAACGAACATGTACCTTTAATTTTTTTTTTTTAACTCTCGTCTCTCTTCTCTTGCACAACACAAACACACACTATAACTAACATGAACTCTCCTTCATTTACCACCAAACAAAAAAAAAATGAAAAATATTTTGAAACGAATTTGAAAAAAAGCATCGATGTCGTTTTGACTCTAATCAAATCGGAAAAAATCTCTGATTTCTTTCACATCTCTTTGTATTGTGATTACTTCATCAAAGTGAACCTCTGAATATCTATAACTATCCCTAAAACCACATTTGACCTAACTAGATTCAAACAACAGTGTTGTGTTAAATTTTTTTAGCTTAGTTACCAAGGTTTTTTTCTTGAATTTCTTATCTTTTGCTTAAAACCCAATAAAGAAAACTTAATATTTTTGTGCAACAATTACTGGTTTTTACATTTTTCACCTCTTAGTATCATATTTGCTCATAATTAACTTACCATTAAGTTTGAAACTTTTTCTATAACTATTTCTCCTTACAGTTCATTTCTTTTGTACAAGATTCTAGTGTTGGTTATGTATTTGCTTGTAATTATATAAGTTTTTTGTTTAATTTATGGATAGTTGAGAATTTTATGTGATCTTGGTTTGTGTTATATCAAAGCAACAGTCTTTTGTTGAAATTTTTTTGAACTTGTTTCAGTCACTAATTTTTGGAAGTTTTATGTTCTTGGTCCTTATAGTTTTGCAGATTGGAAGTTGTTTTATGTATTGATTATGCAGAGTGGTATTTCAAAAAATAGTAGATTGAAGAAGAATGGCTTGTCTTGGATCAATGGAGAGCTTGGTGGGGCTGATTTTGCTATTTATCTTTTCAATTTCGGATGTATACACCAATCCTACAGATGGTAAAATTTATTATAGTTATGTATTTGTTAATTCATTTGCTGTTTAATTGACCGAAAACTTAGTACATGAAAATGGATTGTGTAATTATGATCGTATGAAATTAATTCTATCTATGACTTGTTTATTCACTATAAATTAACTAAAAATTCTTGCAATGGCTATCCTTTAATTTTTTTTTTTCCCATTCAATACATCAGCAACAGAACTAAAGGGCAAGGGCATAAAGGTCTTTGCATTCGGTCAACCCTTTGACCGTTAACAGCACACTAACAATAGGGACCATTTTGGTTTTTTGACAGAACTCAGGGACCAAGTTGGTCTTTAGTTAAAATCTCAGGGACTAAAATGGTTTTTGTCCAATTTTACATTTAATCACTTTCTCTTTCTTACTAATTTCTCCCAACCTTTCTTTCTGTCTCCTACTTTACTGTTTCTCTTTCTCCAACATTTTTAATCTCCATTTGGCTGTCTCAACCTTTCCTCGACGGCTCGACCTCGACCAACACAAACAAAAAACTCACTCCTTCACCCAATGTACTCTCTCTCTCTCTCTCTCTCTACTCTCTCTTTTTATAGGTATATATATATGTATGTATATATGTGTATATGGTGTTTGTGTGTATGTATGTATATAATAGCAGTTAATGTTGGATTTTCTTTTCTTTTATCTTTCTGGGTATTTGAATGTTTATATGTTTGCGTTGAATTTATGCTATTTTTTATTGAAATTTCTTGTCATTAAAAGTTGATTAGTGTTGTTGCCATGTGATTTGGGGACTGTTTTGTGATTCGTTTTCTTATCATTAAAAGTTTATATTTCATTTTTTTTAATTTTTTGTTTTTCATTTATATAATATTTTGAATTCCTTTTATTGTATTATAGAAATACTATAGGCCTTCCATAATTTCATTTTTATTATTCAGATTGTATTTTTTTTAGGTTAATTTACTATTTAAATGATTTTTTAAAAACTATTCGGTTTCAGTTTCAGTTTCGGTTATCCGCTGAATTTTCTATCGTTGTCGGTTTCGGTTTTGGTTTGCGTTCTGTTTGGTTTCGGTGGTAGGTTTAGTTAATCGGTTTCGGGGTCACATACCCCATTTTTGGCAGTTATCTGACCCGTTTACATCCCTAACCAAGTGTAGTGGGTATGGTGTAAAAATGTGTAGGGGTGTTATGCCAGTGTTTCTGCGCGCGGTCGCGATAGGCAGCGTGGTATTTGTAGGTGGAGTCTTCAGTCTCGGTGTACTCACTTCAGTCATTCAAACCAAGAACAAGGTATCTCTATCTATGCTTCCATTTTCAAATGATTGTGCTCCCATAACTCAAGCTTTATATATATATATATGGATAGATATTATCCTTTTAATGTTTTGAGGGATTTTAATTGTTTAAGAATTATGGGTTCTATCTTAAAAATAAATTAGTGTCGAGTGGAGTTGGCCCAAGAACTAGTAAAGTGGTGTTTGAGTCCGTGATTTTTTGATGTAGGAAGAATGTATATTCCAACAATATTTAAAAAATTGAGATGAAGATTAAATCATATGGGGCTGTTTAGAATGATTTAAATCTATGCAGTTGCAGAATTTCCATGTACAATTCATAGTTGTCAAATCGTAAATCGTAATATATTTTTTTGAATTGTTATTTTGATTTTTGAATTGTTACGATTCTTTCACATTTCAAAAATAGATTAATAACTCTATATCTGCATGAATCTTTAAAGTAGACCTATAGAAAGGTGATCATAACAACATCATTACCCAGAAAACAATTATCAACAACAGCAATAACTACACTTTCTCTTCATCACCTTCATCATCACCGAGGATTCTAGCCGGTAACACTAGAAGAGGTCTTTGCATCTTCACTTTGGCTTTTTCTATTATGGTTGTGTAAGCTTTATTATGGTTTGGACAATTTTTTTTTTTTTTATAAAAAATATAGAAGAAAAAAGAACGAGAAAACAATGTGACTTGACCTCTATGTAGCATTGAAGTGAATCTTATCGAATCACTAAATCATGAGATTCACTGTGATATTCATTTACGTTTTCGATTCACATGCTGATTCGTATTGTTTTGCTTGTGAATTGACTCGTGAATCGTACAATTCTTATAACTATGGTACCGTTGCTGATGTTTAGTGCTTACTTAGTTGTTCTTGTGCAGCACAGTGCCCACAGGGTGATGGGTGTCACAGTTATTAGACACTTAGAATTTTGTGTTTGTATCCTACGTTTAATTCGATTCACCCCTTAATTTTTTAGGTCAATCTGGACTCATATGATTCCCAATCATTTCATAATTGATGGATTATTTGTCTTTATGTTCATGTTTTCGAAATTTGAACTCCTTTTGTTCAAATACTTATATCGTTCTTTTTTCAAACTGTAGAGGCTTAATTATACGAGGTCTATCTTGATGGAAGAATTTATGCGATTTTTACGGGGGTTTTTTCAATGTGTCTTTACAATTTTAAATTATTTCCAACATGAATATGGATTTCATCTTGATTATGATTGCTGCAGATATGGATATGAATATTTAGTTCAGTAATTTTGTGAATTATAAATGTAAACATGTAATTAGGACACTTAACAGAGAATGGGATCCAGACCCACATATCATGTTTTCCGTGTCTTCGTTTTCTCTCTCAAATATATTATGACTCCAATATTTTCTTGTCTTTTTTTTTTTTTTCCTCTTCTTTATTTGTGCTTTTATGCAGGTAAAATATTGGAGACCTTGTCTGCCTTGTAAAGGAAAAGGGGTTTATAAGTGCAAGCTATGCAAAGGGAGTGGTACAATAAAGTGGTCCCCGTTGCATGATCCCGTGGCTATAAACCCATGTCTTTGCCCTACTTGTGATGGAAACTTGTGAGTGATTCCATTTTTGATCATCTCATCTGGTTGTTGAAAATGTTTTACATGTATAGTTGAGGAAGTTGTGAATTTCTGAACTGATTCACTGTTTTCGTTGTAGGATACAACGATGTCTCAACTGCCTGGGATCTGGTTATACATAATGATTATATCGAGGTATGTTAAGGGTTATCCTAGAGGATTTGGTATCTTTATGTTACTTAATTTATTAATTTTTTTCTTGTTTTCTCATCTACCTGATTGTCTTTCTTTCCTTTTCCTTTGTGCTATTTGTGTTTGGATGCAGGTCTTAGCTATTGCTTGTTAAGTATGGCTGTTTGGGATTAATGTTCTTAATGTCATAAGCATCGAATAGAAGACTAGCAGGATGATTGTGATTACATACATGGCAGGGACGATATGGAGTATTCTGCTTTTGCAGTTAGGTATACTATATGACCTTTGTTCTGAAGGTTGACTTAAACATGTGCTATCTGTGGCAAAACCAGAAGAACAAGAGCATATTTTTTAGGGTCACTTTGTACAGATATGGAGATAGACAAGTAGCTCAGGCATTCTGACTCAAGGTTCAGGAGAGTCATTGTAGATCAATATTTTTCAAAAGGAAAATATGTGTTTTAATAGAATGTTGAGATCTGTTACTTAAGGGGGTGGACTCAATTGATTGTAATTGACAGTCACAACAAAAGATGCTTTTGAGTTGGGCATACTAGACTGGCCACAATCATTTAGTTTATTTGCCATCTATGATCTGTTTATTTCAATTTTCAACCTTAGCAGTATAACATTGATTACTGCTAAAAAGACCTATTACAAATTATGTACTTTCTGGTTGTGTTATTTAAAATGTAGATGTCCTTGAGATGAGTTTTGCTTCTTTGAAGGAAATTTGTTTAAGTGAATTCATGGCAATCCCCAGTAGGCTGAGTTGCCACATGTTAGATGCACATTTTCCCAGCTAGGATAGCAGTAGGGAAAATTGTTATGTAGAATAGTTGAAAGAAAATTTAATTAACCTGGATGGCATGACGCTACTGATTGGCATATTGAGGAATCTTACTGGTGTTTGTCAATAATTTTACTTTGATGGTAAGAGTAAAGCAGCCGGTGATATTGGCGTTCCATACCAGATCATTTTCTCTCTCTTCATTTTGCTTCTGGCTTTTTGTATTCTTATGTCATCTAACTATCATACTTCCCGCACCAACTATTCCACATCCAAAATATGCCATCCCTGCCAGCTCCCATCTTCTCAATCCTTCATTTCCTGCGTTGCCTCAATTTGTGTTTTTCATATCAAACTCATATTTGCTGCTAGAATAAGTAAAATCATAGTCGTTTTGATCTCTAACCCACAAATCCATCATGCAGAGTGAGTACAAATCTTTAGTAGTTTATGAAAGAGCTGCTTCTCACATGCTCTTGTGTAAGGAGGATCCAAATTAGGGATGCTTATACCAATAATTCCAGGCTTTCATGTCTCTATCTTCATACTTGACTTCTATAGATACCTCAGTGCCTGCTGCTAAGTCCATTTGCTATATAGATCTGGTAGTTTGACTTAATTGGAACCTCCATTATTCTGCTATAAATTGTGATATTAGGGGAAATTATCTTTGATGGTGGACGGCGTTTGTGATGTAGAAAGTGGAAAGGAATGGCATCTGGTAGTTGTGTGGTTAACATGTGAAATGCTGTGTGAGGTGCGGGATTGGGGGAAGTGATTGAATAGGGAAGTAGGTAGATGATGGTGATGAAGACAATCAGGAGGGGAAGGCAGCCAATTAGTAGTTGATGTCCAAGAGGGTGGTGCGGAAGAGGGGGTGGTGAGATAGATAGATAGAATCATAAGGACTCAATTGTCATTTGGGTTGAAGCATAGGATGAAATACATTGAAGCGGATACATCAACACCCTACCAGTATTAAGGTGAAGAAGGATGGCAAAAAAATGTTGTCATAATCATATTATTGATACCTATCTGGTTTATCGGGGTGGTTTCAAGCCATTTTAACTGATTGATTATTTTCTCGATTGTCTCGAGTGAAAAGTAAAGTTTGATGAAGTATCATCCCTCTTGAGATGCTCATCCAAGAGCAGAGAACGTATATGTTGATGGTTGACACAAAAATTTTTTAATACCCCACAATTTTCTCGAGGTGAATCTTGATCTATATGTACATAGACCTACTTTCATTGTACAGGGACAATGCTAGTAGCAGGTAGCATTCACTGGAGCAAGTCGTGAAGAGCTTTATTGTTGATTTATTTCTCATGTCATTATTATTGTTTTTTTGTTGTTGGTTGCGGTTTCACATTTGCATTTCTCGTTTGGGGCTAGGCTTGCAAAAACAAAGGCGTTAACGTAGAATGGTGAATTTGCAGATGAAGCTAATCCTAGTGCAGGCAGGGATGATGGTTTTTGTCTAGTCTTTTTGCTGTTTGGGTCATCTTGGCTGAAGATTGCAATTGGCTTGCCTGTCATATTAACCACTAATTTCATTTTTCAAATTTTTGCGATAGAGTTTTAGCTCATCGTTGTGGTCTAGTGGCTTTCAAAATGAATGGTTGAGATTTAATCTTATAGTATTGAATGGTTCAGACCTCGCCCTCTAGTGATTAGGAGATAATAGAATTAGGAGAGGATCTAACTCTTTTACGTTAAATATTTATATCGATCAGTACTTGGTTAAGAAAATCGTATAATGGTACCGTAAAAACATATCCTCCACACTAGGAGGAGTTTTTATTTTGATTGGATAGAATAGGGGCCGAAATCGTGATCTAAATTTAACATTTAATTACAACAGGTCACTATTTGAATTATTGCATTGTAACAGTTATCTATCCCACAAAGTAATCTTAATTATATTCCTCACTATTAGGGTATTTTCAATGTAGAATTCAAAATGTAATTTAAGTCTCTAACTCCCAAATTTGGGTCTTTAGAAAACAATAATTGAGATTTTTAGATATTTTTTGGAAAAATAAAAAGTATCACTAATGGACATTTGTAAAATTCAAATATACATGAAGTTTACCAATTTTGTTAATTTTTAAGTTAAAATAGAGTCCTAGTCTCCATTTAAAAAAGAGCAACACTAATAGGGGTTTGTAAAATTCAAATATACATAGGGTTTATCACTTTTGTTATCTTTTAAGTCAAAATAGAGCCCCAGTTTTCATTTGTTTAAGAAAATAGAAACTGATATTCTATTTTGGCTTAAAAGATAGCAAAAGTGATGAATCTCATGTATATTTGGATTTTACAAACCCCCAATTGGTGTTGCTTTTTTTTTTCTTTTTCATAGAGTCTCTAAAAACTTTAATTATTATACCTTTTAAAGACCCAAATTTGAGAGTTAGAGATTCAAATTATATTTTGAAGCCTCTATTAAAAATACCCTTAGAGTGGGAGCAGTTAGTCTATGGCCCAGGAACATATATAAATAAATTTTGGCTGGCCATGACCTATAATTTCTTGACCGATCATGCTAATAAATGGCTTCTTCGACCGATCTTCTTCGGCTTTATGATCAAACCATATAACTTCGGATTTGGACCTCCTTAATGTTTTGAGTGAGATAATTGGTGGAGAAATGATGATTTAATTATTTATTCTTTATATTTAATGGTGTATTCGTACGTTTTTAATATTGATTTCTCTCATTGTAATATTATAAAAGAATTTGAAAGTTTCGACTATGTTTGACGTTGGTCATCTTTATTTTTTCAAGCAAGGCAGGGGATACTGAGTTTTGAAACCATGGAACCATCGAGTATTTATTATTTGACTATCAAGCTTCATAAATTTATGGCTCATGGGTGGTTATGAAATTATTGGAGATGATAGACGCATTACATAGTTGATTCTTGAGCTTCATGTATGCGAGATTTTTTTTTTTTTTGCAGGCGAGAAATTCACTCTAAGAAATACGACATTGAATTCATCTTAAAGTTATTAATCTCGTAGTTTAGCACTGTGTTTCAACATATGCTATAGGTCAGTCAAGGATTAGACCGTATGTGTGAGGAGGACAGACATTTAAACTGGAATCTTTGATCACGTACCAAAAGTCATTATACAACTATTACATCTAACCCTTGGACTTCATGTATGTGAGAAATAGGTCAGTCAAGAATTAGACCGTATATGTGATGGAGGGCACATATTTAAATTTGAATCTTTGATCACAAAGCGTCATTATTCAACTACTCTACTGAACCCTCAAACTCCATATATGTAAGAAACTATCCTTTAAGATAATATATTCATATGTTTTTGAGCACCTGCAAGTGGAATTTTTTTTTTGTTTTTTGGGGCGATGCAAGTGGATTTGGATAAAGAAAACTTCTTTAACTTTATTGCTCTTGAAAGAATAATTTATATTCAATCATATTTTGATCACATCTGTTTTGCAATCACTAAATATATCACTGTGAGTTCTAAGAATATTATTGTAAAAAAATTTTTACTTTTTTAAAAATATTCTTAGAGCTTTTTTGAGTGGTATGAAACCTTTTACTACTACGTGGGAATGTATTTAAAATTGGGTGAAGTGCACCAGACCCTCCTGTGTTTAAGAGTAAATGCGCGGTATCTCTTTGAGTTTTTAAAACTCCCTGATCGCTACCTTGTATTTTTTAAAACTAGCACCTATGCCCTCTCCATCCAAAAAATCGATACTTTTAACGGAGAGTGCATTACACACGTGCTAAGTGCAAGTGTTGATTTTTTTGGCTTAAAATGTTACTTAGTTGGACAAAAATGCCCTTATATTATATATATATTTTTTAATTTTCTTTTCTTGTTCTCTCAAACCAATTTTCACCAAAAAGAAAAATTCTTTTTAAAAAACCCGTCAACTTGTAACACCCAATATTTTTCTCTCCTTTCTTGCACCAAAATAGAACCATCCCATGGAGTGGGTACGAGGTAATAGAATTGGTCATGGAAGCTTTGGTACTGTCAGTTTGGCAATACCAAGATGCCAAAGCTTGGAGATTAGTCAATTAATGGCTATCAAGAGTTGTGGAGTTGCAAACTCTGCTTCGCTGATGAATGAGAAGTTCATCTTGGATGAGCTTAACGATTGTCCTCAGATTGTTTCTTATTTTGGTGATGGTTATAGTTTTGAAAATGGTGAAAAACTATATAATGTGTTGTTGGAATATTCTTCATCTTTCATGTTGTTGAAAATGGTAAAAAGTTGTGTAATGGTTGTCAATATACAAAGGCTATACTTAAAGGGTTGCAGTTTATTCACAAAAATGGCTACGTTCACTGTGATATTAAGCTTCAAAATATTCTTTTAGGCAAAAATGGTGAGGTAAAGATTGCGGATTTTGGATTGACGACGGCTGCAATAGAATCACTAAAGCTTCCATTTCCAAGAAAGGTATCATCTCCATTGACCTGCAAAAAAAAATACATCGATGCAGGAAAAAAACAAGAAGCATACAAGCAATAAAATTAACAATAGAGCAAACAAGATAAAACCCTTAATTAAAATATTTTGGTTGCCAGAGGTGATTAGGGGCCACCGACGGACATTTAGGCACTTGGTTGTATGGTGGCAGAGATGGTCACCGGAGCTCTGGCGTGGAGGTGCTCCAAAGTCGCCGGATTGCTGATGAGAATTGGGGTAGGTGAAGAGGACAAAAAAGAGAAAAGAAAAAAAATATTGAGGGCATTTATGTCTTTTTCTAACTTTTGTTAATTATTTTGACAGAAAAAGTGGCAAAGGGTCACGTGTGTTAGTTTTTAAAAACACAAGGTAGCGATCAGGGAGTTTAGAAAACTCAAGAGGATACTGCGCACTTACTCTTAAAGACAGAGGGGGTCTGGTGCACTTCACCCTTTAAAATTTTTGTAAATAAATAAATCACTAATAAGATGATTCTTACTTTGTGAAAACAAAAAATATTCTATTCATTTCAAATCAAATGTCTCATAATCTTTTAGACAATTGTAGAATAATGTAATTGTTCTTTCCATGAAATACCCAATAACTATTATTGAGTTTGGATATCTCCTTTATTGATTCTCTTATTTTTTAAATGAAGTGTCTTATAGACAATTAGATTTTATTTTTTTTAAATCTTAACTATTTATTTCAACTGACTATTATTTGCATCTCTTATTTTGGTATAGACCTAATCAAACCATGTAATCCATTTAATCAAATTCTTATGATTTAGCTACCCACCAAAATAATATCATAGTACCATTTTTTTTTCTACTCAACAAATTATTTTTTTTGAAAAAGAATTGGGGCATTATAGGAGGGGTTGCGAAGGGCAAGAACATGAACATCGAGGTTCTGGAAGTCGATACACACCTCTGCTCTCTCCATTCAAGCCAATGATTGATGACTGTGAAGCAATTTTACAACAAAGGCCAACATTTCGAGGGGTTCACATGTATCGAGGGACAAATTCCGTGCACTAATTAATTGACTAACTTTCGATTGTTTCAATTTTTTGGAGATGTGACAATAAAATGATTTTGTTTAGATCTTCTTAACCTTTTGGAGCAAGATAGGAAGGTGCAATATTTTCTCATATGATTGCAAGACATTCAAGTCATGTGACTACTTCATTTATGGATTATATATAGCGTCAACTATACCTATCTTCAAATAAAAAAGACAAACTTAAAAAATTTTAACCATTTTTAATTGGATAAATGTTTAACATGCTAGATCTGAAATCCCAATTCCCAACTATGCCCCCAAAATTGGGACAAGAAAAAGAATCCCAGTGCTCCAATGTTGGCCATTGACCAAAAATGCTAATCCCAAAAGTCCACACCATATCACACAACACCCAACCCAAGTAAAATATAATGTTAAAAATCCCCAATTTTCCAATCTTTTCAGCCTCAAAGTAGAATCATATGTACAACTACTACTTTTCCCAACTCAACAACAGCTATTGACAAAGAAAAAAAAAAAAAAAAAAAAAAAAAAAAAAAAAAAAAAAAACCAACAGCCCCTTCTCACTCCACTAAGCAGCACTTAAAAGCACATCCTCCAACACACACACACACACACACACACACACACACAATTAATCAATCAATCAAGAAAATAATAGAGCTTCAGTAACTGTCATGCAGTTTCAAAGGTGCCAACCTCTTGCTATACATAGAAAAGTTTTTTTTTTGGGGATTTTTCCCCTTTCTCTAACAACAAAAATGGGTTCTTGATTATCAACTTACTTAGTTAAATGGGTTTAATTTGTATATTTATTTAATCATTTATTTATCTTTTTTCTTTGGCAGCTATCTTCAAATCTGCATAAAGATCTAAGCTTTACTGGAATGGTATATTCTTTGAGTTAAATGCAACTTTGCAGATCAATCAGTTCTTGGATCTCTCATTTCTTAGCTTGCATGGGGTCAGTTTTTGATTCTCTTTATTTATCCATTCTTATTTGTATCTCGTTTTATTTTTTTTAGAAAATATTTTTTCAGTAGTTTCCTAAACCCCGAACATAGTCGGAGTTTCGTGCAGCGAGCTATTATTTTTAGTTGAATTCTTTAATTACTATTATTGATTTTCTCATATGGGTTTGTTGGAAATTAAAATTGTAGTTGAGGCTTTTAGTTGTGCACTTTATGTTTGCTTCTTTGCTTTTTGTGGGTTGGAATCTTTGATTTTGCTTGTGGTGTAAGCAAATAATAATAGTTTCTTAACAGAAATGTGCTCTTTTTTAGCCTCTAATGCTTTTCTTTCGTGTTGAGAGCAGTGAAGTGTTTGTTAGAACTAGTTTGAATTCTATACAAAATTGTATTGTTCATATCTAGAAGCATCATATAGGCAGGCTGTACAAGCAGCTGAATTAGCTAGGTATGTTCAATAGGTGTTGTCTGCTAGATCAGTTGGAGTCGTGTTTCGAGAGGAAGTCCCTGTGCTCAATATTGCAGTATTTGGGAAAGTACTTTCGATCTCTTATTTTGTTGATGATGGAAAAGTTGAAGGATAAACTCAAAGCTCTTTTTAGTGTAAGAGGTTATAAGTTATAGTTGGTTCTTTTTTCTTTTCTTCCTTAATTTTCTTTTTGGTAACCCTGTCAATTTTGCAATTATTAATTACGGTCATTATCAGTTTTTCTGGCTTATCAAAGAAATCTTGGCGGTTGTAAATTTGAAGTGAACTTGAAATTGAGTGTTATTTTGATGCTTTTAAGAAAACCCTTTATTTGCTTTCCTTTTTAATTCTTTAACCTTTATTTTTCTTGTGCTTTAAAAATCAAGTGTTTGTTCGGTTTTTGTTCTGAAAATGTTATTCCAAGGATTAAGGGGAGAATTTTGTTACTTTTGTGACTTTAATTGGCTGAAGAAAATTATTTTCACACTTAGTATTGATTTATGATCAACAGTGGGAATGCATTAAGTGGTTTGATTCATTTATGCTTTGAGAATGTTTGATTCATCAAGTGGTTAGTATTCATTTATGCTTTGATTCATGTGGGAATGCATTAAGTGGCCTAGTTGTAGAACTTCTGTGTAGACATTCAGGGGTGGATCCAGAATTTTTTTTTTTCAATGGGGCTGAAACTCATAATTTTTCAACTGTGTGTACATTTTTTTTTTCCTTTCGGTGGGGGGCTAATTAAAAATAGATATTTAATTTTTTTTTTAAAAAATACATAGAATTTTTAACGTTTTCTTGGACCAGTGGGGGCTGCAGCCTTGCGCTGGCCCCTTTATGCATCCGCCACTGTAGACATTTGTGATGATTATTAAAACAGTTCTGCATTTTGAGAATGTTAATCGCATATCACTAAATAATGCTGGATTACTGCTTCGAATCATTATTCATTGAGGGTTATCTGGTTGAGAATAGAGACAAAATATTGGTGCTCCGACATAAAATGTGCTGCTTGCAGAAGTCACAATCTCATGGTTTCTACTAATAATTTATAAATTCTACAAAAATGTTTCTGATAAAGTATTATCTTTGCTCGTCCAAGCATTGTATGAAGCTTGAGCACCGTTTTCCCTGTCTGTAAGGGTGACTAGTATCTGACCTTGCCTGCTGACATCTGTATATCTGTCCTCCGAGGAGCAAATTTGAGCTTCATTTACATCTGACAGTTCATAAAACAAATTCCTAGCTCTCTGATATTTCAAATCATTCTTGATGAACTGCCCTAGTTGTTTTGTGATTTTGTCATATTGCTTATTCTAAAAATGGTTCTTATTTAGATCAATTGAATGGAATTCCCCAAACCTCCTTCTCATGTTACTTTCCTTGAACTGTTTGGCTTCTTCATATCTTCTCATGCTGATCTCATCCAAAGAATACTGAGCTCTCATTAATCTATAATTATGATGGGTTAAATGTTCTCTTTGTTTTGTGAAACTGATTATTCCAGACAGGGTTCTTTAACAAGTTCACTGAAATGTAGTTTTCCAACCCTCTTCAAATCAATTTCCTTGAAGTTTGTCAACTTTCCTTGATATTTCGTTTTCTTGTTTGTTACTCATGTAATATGTCTCTCCACTTCACTAATATCATGAATGTCCATGGTTATGTGCATAACATACCAGCTTAAATAATTATGGTTCTCATAGTCTATAGTTGAGGCGCATGGGTGCCATTCTATTAGAAACTGACTGCATGAGTTCCGTTTCAATTGAAAATATGAAACTGAGAACTTTGTATTTGGTCGGTTCCCCCTTCCATCCTTTATTGAATATTCTTGGTACCTGAGATCCACTTCATTTAAGATGGATGGCTGACATAGATATAATTTATGTGGCTTTTTTGCTAAACAATTCCTTAAATATTATCTGCTTTGGTCTTATAGATACTTTTTGCTCTAATCAATAGGTTCTCCTCTTAAGTAAGATCATCACTTACGTATGGCATATTGTTTTCATGACTCTCGTGGGTTAAAATGTTCATAAATTCGTATACGAGATCCCACAAATTCATTAGTTACTGTATAAAAACAATGTAATAATTTTAGATGTTAAAAACTGGTATATCCATTACAATGTAGTTATTTTAGGGCACTCTCTTCACGAGCCTCTCCATCCTCCAGGTGGTGGGTGGGTTCTTGTGGTTAATGCAATAGAAGCTGCGTCATGTGGGAGATTATAGTGGTTACATGCTGTTTGTTGCAATATTAAGATTATTTTATGGTAGCATCATCTATACTAATCATTATTTTGGTTTAAAACCTGATTTGCAACAGAGCAGAGGTTGTCTTGGATGTTGTACTAAGTCCCCGCTTATAATTTCTGTGGATGAGCCATCCAAGGGATTGAAAATTCAAGGACAACGAGTTAAAAAACATAATACAGCGGAGGACTTTTGGAGCTCCAGTGCATGTGAGATGGATAATAGTGCATTTCCATCGCAGAGAAGTATCTCATCTATTAGCACCTCGAATCAGACCCAAGATCCTCATAGTAGTGCTGGCAGCACAAGTGATCCTCCCGAATTTGTAAATCATGGCAAGTACATGCTAACCAACCTATGATTCTATTACTCTAGTACTAGTACTTTTTGTTTTGTATTACGTTTATCCTTTCCTAGACTTTTTTATGCACAATCTGTTTCTACGGCTGGATTTGATTTCGCTTATTATATCAGTTTTGACTTGTAATTCTGTACCCGCCTCAGGACACAAGTGGCATGTACGGGGGTTATTTTTATTTGGCATGATTTATTTCGCTCTAAGTTCTGCTTTCTTTTTTTTTTTTTAATTTCATTTTCTATTTACTATTTTATAGATTAAACTTAATTATTGTTGAGAGCAGGTCTTCTTCTCTGGAATCAGACGAGGCAGCAGTGGATTGGAAATAAGGACTCACAGAAATCTACACAAGCTCGAGAACCTAAGCTATGGTGGGTATCTTTCATTATCTTTTGGGATATACTTCAAATACAAAATGAACCATGTCCAGGTGAACCATATCCAGGCAAAGGAAAAAATAGAAAAAGAGAAATAGGGTTCATAAAAGACTATAAAAACTACCAAAAGTCTGAGATAATTCTGACTTCAGAATAACCCTTGTTTAACAAGCTATTTTTACTCGGTAGCCTTTTGATTATGCAACACTCAGAGCTAAAGCTCCTACTTCACTAACGGCATATTTTGTGAAAACAATATCCTTTGAATGATGTAAGAGGGCCGATGCATAATTCAACTGTTGATGTTTTGCAGTTGGAATGCAAGTTACGATAGTTTACTTGGGACTAACAAACCATTTCCGCAGCCCATTCCGTTATCTGTAAGTCTGCTGTTGACCTAATTGGTCTTGTAATGTACATTCATAGCTGGTTTCTGATTATCGATGTGTTCAACTGACAGGAAATGGTAGATTTTCTTGTCAACGTCTGGGAACAGGAAGGGGTATATGATTGAGAGTTGTCACAACCAAAATACCTCTTCTTTTTCTTGTGATTGTAACTTATCAGAATTGTTTGAAAACAAACTATTCTCGCAAGTGTTTATAATGTTGTATACAATGAACCTGTTACTTCTATCATATTCCTCCTTCAAAGAGGATTCTGTTTCGCGTAAGGAAATTCAGCTGGCTGAAACTTTGTATGATTGTAGTCGTCCACATCCATACGTTACCATAGCTATTTGGTGGCCGTGTTCTGGGGAGAAGTCCTCATATCGTTCTTGTTTCAGGTAGCGATCATCTTGTGAATTAAGGTCTGACATTCTTATGATTTTTTGAGACATATACTGAATTTCTGCCTGAAATTTGTTGAAAATCTGCATGGGTTTTTACCTCACAAATCAAATTTCATTAGAAATAGATAACTTAGAATGGGTTGCAGGGATTAGATTTCCTTTTTTTAGGAGCTAAATGCAGAGATTTTGTGCTTCTATTTCATTGGCAAACTCCTGGAGTTCTTGTCTGTTATTAATTGCCAGAAGATGCAATTCAGATGTATCTGAAAAGGGTCCTACTTCCTTCTTTAGCCATCTTTCATGGGTCGAGCGTGCTTGGCGCCCAGTCCCCCAAGGCAAGGGAAGGGTCTAGGCCAGCTACACGGGGTCAACAAGCATGAATAAGAGAAATCTAACAAGTCTTGAAAGTTAGCATGTATTATGGATATCACATGTTAGTAAATAATCGACACCAGTGCGTCTCATTTGGTTAGGGACTTCCCAGTTAAGTGCCTGGGTCCTTGGGATATATTAGTCTGACACATCAATTACCTCTTTGATGAGCTCGCATTGGCCTTACATTATCGACTTTGTTTTTGTGAGGAATTGCATTATTTAATTGATGGTTGGGACGTTATGGTGGCCTCAACTTTCCTCGTCAAGTAATTGAAAGATGTCACTTGTTCATGAATGAGTCTTTCCAAAAAAAGAAATACCATAGTGGAATACCATTGATAAAGAGAAAAGGAGGAAGATGAGATTGAAATGATAACATGTCTATGCACGAAAATTATTTTTTAGATTTTAGACCTTTATTGCTTTTGTGCTAGTAAAGCTCTAGATTTTTAAGTTTTGGTTAGAATTTGTTAAGAGCCACATGTAGTTCTTACTTTACTAATCTTGAGCCATAAAATTATTTAGAGTCTATTTGGCCTGATTTAAGACACTTAAAAGTACTTTTTTGAGTTTAGAAATTGAAACTAATTTGTTTGATCTCCTTTTTAAGAGCTTTTAGATAAAAGTTAAAGTTAAAAAATAAGAAACTCCAAATCAAAACTTTTTAAAAAATTAAGGTTTTCGCAAAGTTGTTTTTAATTCATAGGGGAAGCTTTTTTTTTTTTTTTTTCAAAACTACCCCTCCATATTTTTTAGATAATTTAATACAATTTTTTTTTATTTTTCTCATATTTTTTTTAATATTTAATTACGTTGTGATATTGAACAATAACATAAGAAGGCCAAACAATCAATAATTTTTAGTCAATAAAGCTATTAATCAAAATTCTACTGTTATAAATTTTACAAACTTAACATTTAAAATTTCGCAACTACGCCAAAAGTCTCCACTAATAAATTTTTTTTAGATCAGTTCCTATTTAGAGGTTGTTCTTGTGGTGGCCATCGGCCTGCCCGGTCCAATATGTGCCTCCAAACCTTTTATGCTTGCATCCAATAAAACAAGTTTTGTCATTTGATTGAATCTTTTTCATATAGACCCTTTTCGACCCAAAAAAGGAAAAAAAATATAGGACACTTCATAACAAAGTGATATAATGAAATCACTTCAACCAATACACCTTTAGTGTAGTGGTATGCTCTGTGAGATTAATTCTCGTAGACGATATGTTTTAATATGTATTATATGATTTAAGATTCCGTTAAATAAATAAATAAAAGAAAAGAAAATTACTTCATGTAATAGACAAAACTCAGTACTTCAGAAATTTGTGACTATGCGGTTAATCAAAGTTTTTAAATTTTTGTCTAAATTACTCATCAAGTCAAATACAATCTTATATCTTTCCCAAATCACAGAGGTTTAGCACACCTGGTGAAGCGTATAAAGATATTTGAGACTTCACCAAGTGCGCAGAGAGAGAGACAGATCTAGAATCTTTTAATAATAAAGATTAAGTGGAGATTCAATATTTGGTGATAAAATTAATAAGAACTAAGTGGTCTACAAAATAAAAATACCAAAACTATTAAGAGATTTTGATCAATTTTGTGGAGCAAGTTAGGGTAATAGCCCAATGAGAATATATATAGATTTGCCCTTGCATAGAGATACAAATGTGGATCCATTCTCATATGAGTGTTCTCAACAAACTTAATTTCTTTTTGAAAATATGTGTATTTTAATGATATTTTTAAGTTGAACAATTAATTTAGTCCTTACTCAAAAGTAATTCTTTATATATGAATTTTAAATGATGTGATTTTAACTTTTACTGAACACATCCTAGATTTGCCACTGCAGAGATGCTTGGACTGTTGGAATTTATTCAATTGTCACAATTGAATAAATTAAAACTTTTAAAAATCAGTATAAATTATTATACCTACTCCTAATTAATTTTAATATGAAAGTTCAAGTTAACTAACACGAACTATATATATTAGAGTATTTCCTTCCCAACCCATAGATTTTTACCTTTTTTTCCCCCCCTTTTTTTGAACCTTTACTTGCATTTTGTCAATGGTTTCCAAAAGCGTGTCAAATATGAACTGTTTAATGACTAAAGCAATAGCAGCACAACGTTCAACTATATGAAATCGTGTCTTCGATTTGTCAAAGTTGTATGTCTGCGGTGGAACTTTTCAAATGCATAGCTATTCACACATGACAAAGGAAAGGGAATTGGCATCTTCAGGGGCGGAGTCAAAAATTTAGTGATGGTGGCTGAAATTTTTTTTTGTATAGTAGTTTTTGTATTGTTTTTTTTTGATTTGTAAAAAGGATACTCAATTTTTACAGTTGTATAAAAAAAAAGGTTCAAAACAAGCATAATACTAAATACTTTAAAGTTATATCTATTTATCTAATACCCAAGCATAGCACTAATTTTTACACAAGTCAAGCTCTACAGGTCATGTTAACCAATACCCAAGTATCACTTACATACATAATTTTGTGAAAAAAAAGGAAGATGATAGTTTTGTTTAAAAAAAAAGTACAACAGTTAGAATATACCTTTTAATTTGAGATTTGTAGGAAGATGTGGTGTAATAAAGTTGAGATTTGTAGGGAGATTTTGAGAAGAAGATGAAGATGATGATAGTTTTGTTTAAAAAAAAAAATGCATAGGCTTTATGTTTTTTTTCTCGGAGCCTTGGAGATTCGAACTTAAAGCATTGTTGTGTCTAACCACATGGAGCCTGCTAGCAAAAAAAAAAAAATGCACAGGCTTTAAGTATTTTTGTTGTCTGCTAGCAAAGACAAAAAAAAAAGGAAGATGATAGTTTTGTTTAAAAAAAAGATACAACAGTTAGAATATACATTTTAATTTGAGATTTGTAGGAAGATGTGGTGTAACAAAGTTGAGATTTGTAGGGAGATTTTGAGAAGAAGATGAAGATGATGATAGTTTTGTTTTTTTTTTTGAAAAAAATGCACAGGCTTTACTTTTTTTTCTCGGAGCCTTGGAGCTTCGAACTTAAAGCATTGTTGTGTCTAACCACATGGAGCCTGCTAGCAAAAAAAAAAAAATGCACAGGCTTTAAATTTTTTTGCTGTCTGCTAGCAAAAAATAAAATACAACATGGAGTTTTGGAGATTCAAACTCGAGTCCAACATATAAATATTGTTGTGTCAAATCACCAAGCTACTCCACATCTTGTGAACTTTAGCAACTTTTATAATATTTATTGGGAGAGCCAAATCTATTCCCCCACGCCCCCCCCCCCCCCCCCCCCCTCCCTTGGATATCTTCTTCTCTTTTAGAGAGTATGCTAATTGTGGGACAGCTTGATTCAGAACCCGGTATGATAAGACAGTTTAATGTACGAAATTTTGATTATATGAACATTATCAACTTTAAAGTTTACTGTAAATTTTGCAAGAAGTTGTTTTCACTACTTGAATTTGTGATATGTAAATCACACAACAACAATTCATTTTGTCGAAGACTCCCTTCTAGGATAGGACTGTCCTAAAATTAATTGGTACTAAGTAGAGTAGTTCAAAATTTTATATATTAGCCTTGAACGTCCTGGTGTATAACAAAGACAATTGTTGAAGGTGCAAATAATGAATGACGTGGACAATTGTTGAATGTGCAATTAATGAATGACGTAGACAATAGTAGCGAATTTGAGTAGCGTACCAAAGTCAAATCTTAAAATAGAAATGAGCGCACGTGGATGGATAACAATGAATCAAGACTCAACCTGATACTATATTAACTAACCTAAAGTTTCATCCTAAAACTAATTAATTGATACTACAACTTGAAATAACCTAGAATTTTATATATTAATTTTGAACGTCTTAACTTATCCAACTTGAAATTGAGAAAAAAAGACGTATTTTGAATGGGTAAAATTGCTCTAGAGTCACAATCTGACCTTAGCCATATTGTGGTTGAAATAATACTTTCGAAGTCATATTCACAATTATAATCTAGGTGTGAACATCCTAGAAAAAAGAATACCAATCGATTTATATATATAGGGGTTAAAATCATTTTAGTCATTGAGGTTTGTCCTAAAAATTAAATTGATTCTTGAGGTGTGCAAAAAATTTAATTCAGTTCTTACTGTTAGTTCTTTGTTAACGGTCAACTCATTGATCGTGTGAAATGACGCGCATACCCCTACCTTTTAAATTCTTACTGATATGCTAAAAAAAAAAAAAGCATGATAGTCGTCGGGTTTTAGCCGTTAGAAACCCAAAAACTATTTCACCTTGTTCTTCCATGCATGGCCAACCAAAAAAAAAAAAAATAGCAATCTGTCTTTTTTTTTTAACACATTAGCAAGAATTTAAAAGGTAGGAGCATGAGCGTCATTTCACACGGTCAATGGGTTGACCGTTAACAGGGAACTAACATCAGGTATTGAATTGAACTTTTTGCATATCTCAAGATCAATTTGATTTTTAAGGTAAACTTTAAGGACTAAAATGATTTTAACCTATTTATATAGTGATTGGTGGCTTAGGTAGAGAAAAAAGAGTTTTTGTCAGGAGGTTGGAAGGCAAGGACTATAGACAATAATTTAAAAAGACTGTGTGAGGAGATGTAACGACTCTGCATGGGAGTATGTGTTGTTTGATAATATTATAATATGTTATAAGTAAAATTTAATAATTATTAATTGATCATAATTTTTTATTATAACTGTATTAATAATTCATAATAATTAAATTTTATCTTTAATATTATGATTTTATGAACAAATTTATTTTCGCTGCTCTGCTAGTGCGTACCTCTTCCATATATGGTTCAACTCGAGTTTCCATTGTAATGAGCATCAAAATGTCAAGTCTTTAGTCTATTTTTTCAAACATAGCTATCTATTTGAAAGAGAGATTAACCATACGAAATTTCCTTAGAAAGTTGCATGTTAGTGCTAGTGTATGCCCCACATTTATAGTAAATGATACGTGCTTGAAAAATAAAGCGCACCACTAGGTCATGAAAATGCGTTTTATTGAGTAGATGGAAAGTACTGTTCTTTTTTTTTTGTCTTTTTGGATGAGAAAGGAAAGCATTGATATATATTAGATAAAAGATTTGTCAATACCACCCAAGATCAACTAATAGTAGGGCTTGAATAGTTGCAAGAATATAAGAAATAAAATCAGTGGGTAAAGCAAGCCCCGAGTTATTTATGGGTCAACAGGGTTGTTTAGATTGAAAAATTAATTAATCTCATTGCAAAAAGTTGTCTATATATGATAACTAAATTGTGTCTTTTAAACCTTTAATAAATAATAATTTTGAATTCATCCTTGAATTAAAGGGTTTTTCCTATATAATTTAACAACATAGTTAGGGATGTTATGAAATAATTACTATAAAGACAATAATATAAGAAATAATTGAGATAAACTAAAGAAAATTCTATTAATTTCACAGAAAACTATGAATTACAATAACTTTTATTTATAGAAAAAAATAAAATTACTATGCAGTTACTATTTATAAAATATTAGTGGTTACTATTTGCAGAGTATCACTATTTAAACAATGTCCAACAGTTACTATTTACACAGTATCACTATTTAAACAGTGTCCGTCGACTACTGTTCATAAATATCCAACTCATAACAAGGGATTGTGCTGGCCTATTATTTGATTAGATGAACAGTGATGATGTCAAGTCCTTAGTCTTGCATTAAAAATTTATATCCATATGAAAGAAAGAAATCCAAAAGAAATTTCCTTCATCGAATGTGATTTGCATGTCAGTGCCAGTGTGTCAAGATGGCAAACTAAATATGAAAAGTTATCAAACTTCACAATTGAATATGACTGCCTTGACGTTGTGAAAGGCTTTTAATTTTCAATTATATTATGTTGGAACCATCGATTATCTTGTGGAATATGATAAAACCATCGTATCCGGAATTAATGGCTATAGTATTAAGCATATTTGCAAGAGTACAAATAGTGTGGCAGATTTATCAGCAAATAATGTTATTCTAGCTCCAATAAAATCCAGGATTTCATGTGAAGTATATTTATCGGGAGTCATATAAATGTGCAGATTATTTAACTAATTTTGGCTTAAAACAAGCGTTGGGCGAACAACGTTTGGACTAAACACCTTTGGAGTTGGTGACTTTGTTAGAGATGAATAAACAAGGGAAAATGTCATTCCGAGTTGTTAGACATTTATAATATCTGGCTTTTGCCTCCTTTCAAATTAATATATATATATATATATATATATATATCAAATGAGTAACGCCCTTCAAATTAATGCATCATTCATATCCTTTCTCTAGTTAAGAAGCATCTTTTTTTTTTGGATTCAAGGAAAGTTTAAGGCCATATAATATAACTAGCGAAAGTCGAGTTCGTAACCTCTCGCATGATGAGAAATCTTAAAGTTAAATCTAAAAAGAGGTTCTCTACCCTGTAAAAGCGAACTTATATAAGCAAATCATCTATTCATTCCAAAAAACTTAAAACAAAATACTTACAAAGTCAAAAGAACGTAAACGAACCTAGCTAAGAATTCTGAAGTCAAGTTTCCAGACTATATAAATAAACCTATTAATAGGACTATTAACATATTTTCAATCAACAAAAAATTTGCCTTGGTTATCTGCTTAAATCTTCCCAAAGATTTATTCCTTTGTGAGAGTTCCATTATTATAAACTGTTGAGTATAGTAGTACTGGTGGTTCATGGACCCAAGTGCTTTCCAATCTGGAAAGAAACGAAACCCTCATGGCAACTTGGCAACATGGATGAGCTGTATTTACTTGGAAAGATCATCGACCAAATAGTCCAGACAATGTACCAGGTGAGTAGGAAACTACTAAGGTCGGTTGGTCATGCTGTACCCACGTGGATCACACACACAACACACACGAAAAGTACTCGAAAACACATAAGAGAGATCCTAAGAACTTGCATGAATATGAAGCAGATACACGTGAATTTACATTATGCATGAGTCAGGAAGGATTATTTTATGAGCAAGTCGAGAGAGGCAATCGAACTTCGGAAATTCATGGAACCAATTCAAGGATCAATTTAAAAGACAAATTGATTAGTATAATGGTGTAGTGTTTAGGGTATGAGTTGATGATTTATTCACGTTGAATTAGTATAATGGTACAGTGTTTAGGATGTAGATTGATTATTTATTTACATTTCAGGTTCAAACCATTAATCGAGAAAGTATTCTGATTAGCGCCAGTCTAAAATAAGCTTTCTCTTTAACTAACTTGCACAATCTCTTCTAAACAGAGTTAAATGTTTTAGAGTTTTTCATCATTAAAAAAAATAAAGTTGGGTATAAACAATATGAATAATGTGAATAATAGTGGTGGTATTGTTTAGGCGTTGGTTGGAAATTTATTCATATCTCTGATTTAAATTAATTAAGAATATATTCTCTTGAAATCAAATTCTTTTACATCGTATGTTTAAATATTGGAATAATGTATTTTAAAGTTTAAAACATGATACGAGTTTGAAAAAATTCTTAAATATATTCCCATCATTGAAAAATTTATCAAGTTGGACATAAACAATATAAACAATATGAATAATGTGAGAGTTTTAATAGAAAGAGTATTTTAATGGAAGTCACCTTCTGGTCCAGTCTTCTTCATTCAAGTCACCTCCTTGTAGACCATAACGTGTTGTACATTATTTGTATAACTTTTTTCCTCCTTTGGTGCAACATGGATTTTTGTACTATCACTGGTCACACAAGTAAAGGTGAAAGATAGAAGATAGGCTACAGATCGACGCCATTA
This sequence comes from Ehretia macrophylla, assembly GCA_037974665.1. Lineage (NCBI taxonomy): Eukaryota > Viridiplantae > Streptophyta > Magnoliopsida > Boraginales > Ehretiaceae > Ehretia > Ehretia macrophylla. The sequence goes on along the minus strand of CM075764.1, from coordinate 63,074,893 downwards.
TTAATATAAGGGTGAAGTGCATCATACCCTCTTGTAATTTGTCGAAAGTGTATAATATTTCTTTATAGTTCAAAAACTCCCTGATCACTACTTTATGATTTTCAAAAATGCACAACACCCCCTGTCGTAAAAATGATTTAACATAATTTGTAAAATTACATACATGCCCTCAATTCTTTTTTTTTTCTCCTATCTTTTGTCCTTTTCTCTTTTGTTTATTTATTTACAAATATATATATTATATTATATATTTGCCAAAAAAATAATAAAGAAATTAAAAAAAAAAAAACCTGTTAGATCATCTTCCCCAACAATCCCCCGGGTCAGCCAACCCCCACCCTTTCTCCGTCAGCCCCACCCCCACCCCTCACCCCCCTTGCCGTCAGCACCACCCCTCCCCCCCCCTCCCCCTCCCCCTCCCCCTCCCAGTTGTTAGCCAATTGATGGTGTTCTGATGGTTGCTGGATCTTTGCTTCATATTACCATTTTAGATTCTGAGAGAACGATGGAAATGCGCGGACATGGAATTTTAATTACTAGACCTGTCATTCAGAATGATATCTGCAGATTCTGCTGGGTAAATTAGAAGACACACTGCCAAACTTTGATATCCTATGTACTTCCTTTTTTACATCTTAGTTGTAGCACAAGCTAAGTTTGGAAATGTTGCGGAAAATCAGTCATTGGATGATCCACAGATCTCGAGGTTTACCTGGAAGATTGAGAACTTTTCCAAGTTGAATATAAAGAAGCTTTATTCCGATGTATTTGTTGTCGGTGGTTATGAATGGTACTTTAAATCTCTTCCTGCTTGTTAAATCAAGAATGCTAATCATATGAATGTCAAGGTAACTTTCTTTTGGCTTTTAATTTTGCAGGCAGATTCTTATTTTCCCAAAAGGAAACAGTGTGGACTATTTGTCCATGTATATGGATGTTGCCGATTCAGTAAATTTTTCATATGGATGGTGTTGGATTTAGATCTTGGGTCGCTTAGATGGGCTGATCCGACCCATTAGATCTAAGTGTGAAAAATTTGGTAACTTTCTATCACTGGGTATTTAAATCTTATAACTAATAGAACAACGTACGTTCTATTAGCATCAGACACAAGAAACAAAAAGCAAAAACTCTTTAAAAAAGCATATCAATTAAAAAGATATTTAGGCTGTAAATTATCAGAGCACAAGACAATATTGTGTACTTTGATTCACGACACACGCATTGGAACAAGCACATTCAACGATCAAACCTATTACGCTATATAAAAGGTTAGTTTTCTTTTATAGCATTAAACAGTGTATGAAGATACTGTATTTAGTATTAAAGTTCTTCATTGGTATCAGAGCCATAGATGTTTGTTCCCTACTGCATATATGTGTATATGCATGTAAATTGATGAATTATCATGATTTGAGTGTTTTTTAACGTATTAATTGTGAATTTACGTTTCTAAAAAGTATCATAATTTTGTGTATTTTTGGTACTGATATAAAAATTATTTAGTACTTTTTTTTTCTGCATTTTTGCTTCTGTTCTGGCCCTTTTTATGTATGTATCAAACTCATAAAAATTGTGTACTTGGTACTGTTAGAAAGTTATCGTTGAGAGGTTTCCGTAGACATGTGATACGCTAAATTTGGCCTTATAACGAATTAGATATGATTTTTTGAAGATTTTAGTGAAAATCTGATTTTTAATCATTAGTGCATGTTCTTGGTGTTTGTAAGTGCGTGCGTCAGTTTTTTCTCCATCAGAAATTGGGGCTGAACATGGGGTGACGTGACATAGCGAGATTGGTGCCACGTGGCAACGTCATTTGGAAGTTATATAATTTAATAATTAGTTTATTAATTATTTATTTTATTTTATTTTTATTTAATTTTTGAAATTCGAATTTCAAACATTAAATTAAAATTAAAATAATTTAATTTTCAAATTATAACTGCAGCGCCACGTGGCACATTAGGGTCTTGCCACGTGGCACCACATGTGAGCCATGTGTCACCGCAAAGTCGGTGACACGTGGCCAATATTGCCACGTGGCAGCCGGCTGCTGCCACGTGGCCGTCACTCCGGCCACCGACCGGCGGCGTTCCGACCGGTTTCCAAAAAAAAAAAAGAGTGTTATTTTTTGTTTTGGCTTTATATCTATGTGATATTTTCTCTATGAACCCCATGTACACAAAACTTAGTGATATTTGTGATTTAGCCCCAATGTTATCTATTTAGGCATTATATCTTTGTGATATGCTTATTTAGGTTTTTTATTTTAAAAATTATGCCACAAAACTTAGATTAAACTTTATAGAGACTTAGAAATTTTAAATAATTTCTAATTGAAGTATGAATTTGTGTAATTTCTGTTGTAAAACATCATTCTAGGAATGAAATTTAGTGAAATTTTCAAATGAACACCTAGAAATTTATGTAATTGTTTTGTTTTACAACTTATTGCATGAAATTTATGTAATTTCATTGCGGTAAATAAAATTTATGTAATTTTATTATAATTGTTGGTATGTACAACATTCAATATGCTATGTGCATTAACCTCTGTAAGAATTTAATCTAGGAAGGTTTTGTGTCTTATTTTTAAACCAGGACTTTTGTAGTCATAATCACATAGCGAGAGTTAGACGCACCGCGAGGAAGTTTGTTGCGATAGCATATATTAATAAATTTCGTCGTGGTCCTGGTCGTAATTGTAGACAACGTCTCCTAACTAAGTACATGAGTCTGTAATTCACTGATGAGAAGACTTTTCGTGAGCACCTTAATGAAGTTAAATATTTTGTTCTTAAAATGCGCATTAAACTTGAAGTTCCACCTACCTTAGAGGAGGAAATTGAGGGATTTCAAACTCTCTTCCTGGCATGTATGACTATGTGAAAGATAAAATCAACGAGTCGAGAATGTCTTTTGAGGATGCTCTATGTGAGATAGAACAATTTGAGAAAAAGAGAATACTTCAAGGGGTTAGACGCATTGCTTGTTTGTCTCTGTTTCCTAACATGTCCAAAGCTAAGGGATCTCGTAGAGACTCTTTTGTCATTAATCGGTTTGCTCCGAAAATAGTTAAGGACTATGAGATCACTTATGAACCAGATCAAACTATATATGGGTGTCATGATGATGAAGAGAATACATAATATGTCTTACATTCTGTTGTTGAACTTTTATGCTTATTAATTTTCGCAATCATTGTTATTTTCCATATGTAAACAATGATGTTTATTTATAGATATATATTTATTTCCTTATTTGATCATTTTTTTTTATTCTTTTAATAATGTTGTTAAGAGAATATTCTATCTAAGTGGGAGTTCTATAGATGCTAAACTTAGTGATTAACATTTAGAACTTACTTTTCATAAAAATATGAATTTGAGTAATTCAATTTTTTTTGAAAATATAGTTTTGCTAGAATGAGTTTAATTGTACTTTTAAGACACACGAACTATAAAGGATGACAGATCGTACTACGATCTGTTGATTTTAAGTCTTGTGTCTTTTCAATACAATTTAATACTCGATCTAACAAAATTACTTAGTGTATGTATGTGCTAAGTATCTCTTATTACTGTCAATGTAGAATTACAAATAGCATCGAAAAACATCATAGCTGATCTTAATAAGGGCAACAAGTTGAATGGGGACAACTATGATGTGTGGCATCGTAAGGTCCAATACATTCTAGAAGAACAAGAAGTAATTGAAACCCTTAACCATGTAATGAATGAACCCGAGATTGGTACTGGAGCTCAGTATCGAAGAGATATGGACGCCTATCAGATCTGGAAGAAAAAGAATGCCACAACTCGCATTACATTGTTAAGTACAATGCATGATGATCTGATTGCTGAATTCGAGGCTTACCCTACCGCTGAAGGCATGTGGATAGCCCTAAAAGAGAAGTTCGGTGGAACTTCTGTGTCAAAACTGCTTCGGCTTACTATCAAATTTGACACCTATAAAAAGAAACCTGATGTCAGCATGAGGCAACACATTAGGGAAATGTCAAATATGATGCGAAAGTTGAAGGCGGCCGGCCATGTTCTGACGGACGAGCAGCAGGTGCAAGCTGTTATCCGATCTCTCCTTGCCAGTTGGGAACACGTGATTGTTAATATGACGCACAATGAAAGCGTGTAAACGCTTGAGGATATTGTGCTCCACCTATAGCTCGAAGAATAGCATCTTTTTGCAGTCAAGGCCACTGGACAAGCCTATGTGGCTGAGTCCAGCAAGTCTGGAGCATCTGGCTCTAAACGCAAAAGAGGCAAACAATCGGGCAATAAGGGGAAGGGTAAGCAAAACAAGCAAGACAAGAAGGAGAAGAAGAAAGGCAAGCGTAATGTGAAGAAGAACATTGCAAAAGTTAAGTGCCATAATTGCCGAAAGAAGAGTCACTACGCTCGGGATTGCCCTGAGCCCAAGACCCAGGTAATGCGTTTTACCAAATCTTCTTGTAATGCATATGTTTCTAGTTGTGCGTTACTGACTGAATCTTTACCTATGTGGACTCTTGACTCAGCAGCGACCGACCTCATAGCTAGAGATAGAGGTATGTATGTGGAGTACCGATGTGTTCCGGCTGAGTCCTAATGGATATACGTTGGCAATAACGCTAGGGTCGAAGTTAAAGGCATTGGCACTTGCAAACTTCAGTTGCGTGGCGGCCGAACCCTTTTTCTCCATGATGTCCTCTATGCTCCAGACTTTAGACGGAATCTGATCTCCGCATTAGTCCTCTTGCGTTTGGGTTTTCATATTTACATGTCTAGCGTTTCTGTTGAACTACTTTTTAATTCTATTTCTTTTGGTCATGGATATTTGTTGGAAGGTTTTTTAGTTTTGGATATTGAACATATTAGTTATGGTCTTAATGATGAATGTTTTTCATATTATACATCTTCTAGCACTATAGATGTAGATGTTAATGTATGGCATAGCAGGTTAGGGCATATTGGGCAAGATCGTATGAACCAACTGGCTAGAGAAGGTCTTTTGGGATTACTAGCAAAAGTCAACTTGCCCGTTTGTGAAAGTTGCCTTGCCGGTAAATCCACTAGAAAACCATTTGGCAAAGGCTTACGAGCAGAATTTCCATTACAGTTAATCCATTATGATATATGTGGTCCAATGAATGTTAGGGCGAGGCATGGAGCCTCTTACTTCATCACTTTTATAGATGATTTTATTAGATATGGTCATGTCTATCTGATATCACATAAATCTGATGCATTAGATTGTTTTAAATAATATGTGAGTTTGGTGAAAAATCAGTAGACAATAAAGTAAAATCATTACGAACTGACCGTGGTGGTGAATATCTCTCTGATCAATTCAGAAGTATATGTGATGAAAAAGGTATAGCTAGACAGCTTACTATCTCTGGAACTCCGCAATAGAATGGTGTTGCAAAAAGAAGGAATATAACCTTACTTGACATGGTTAGGTCTATGATGGCTCAAGATAATCTTCCTATTTCGTATTGGGGTGATGCACTACTAACAGCCACATATGTACTTAACCGTGTGCCCACTAAGTCCGATAATTCCACTCCTTACGAGTTATGGATAGGTAGACGACCTGATCTTTATAACTTACGGCCATGGGGGGCAACTGCTTATGTTCATGACAATTTCCATAGGCATGGAAAATTGGGACCGAGAGGGAAAAAATATATTTTCATTTGGTATAGTGAACACTCTAAGGGATATGTTTTCATTGGAAAACAAGCAGATGGGAGTGTAACCGAAATTGAATCTCGTGACGTAACATTTTTGGAAACAGAATTCCTACGTAGGGGTGAAGTAGATAAGGATCTTCAGTTAATTGAGTTGAATAACCCTGACAATCCTAGTACTTCCACACCATCAGTTGGAAAAGAGGTCGTGATCCAAGTGGGAGAAATACACCGGTTAGTCATTTTGAATCTGAATCAGTTTCAGAACCGGTTAGTGGATCTAGCTCACTCTATACCTCTACACGGAAAAGTAACCGTCAAAGTATTCATCGACGTCGTTTTGAGATTGAAGGGGAATCTTTAATGGTTACCATTCAGGATGATGATGAGCCGAAAAATGTGTCTGAAGCACTCTCATCCTCTGCACGAGAAAGTTGGATTAAAGCGATGAAAGAAGAAATGAATTCCATGAAGAAAAACCAAGTCTGGGTACTGGTGAATCTTCCACCTAAAAAGAGAGTTATTGGGAACAAGTGGGTTCTCAAAATTAAACGAAAGGCAGATGGATCCATTGAGAGATACAAAGCTTGCCTAGTGGCTAAGGGCTATACCCAGATGGAGGGTATAGATTATGAGGAAACCTTTTCTTCAGTGGTTAGGTTTGCCTCAATCCGACTAATTTTAGCCATAGTCATTCATCAAGACCTGGAATTACATCAGATGGATGTAAAAACGGGATTTCTCAATGAAGAACTGGATGAAGAGATCTACATGGAACAACCTGTAGGGTTCAAAGAAAAAGGTCAAGAGAGCAAAGTGTGCAAACTCCAAAGATCTATTTACGGGTTGAAACAATCATCCAGACAGTGGTATCTAAGGTTCCATCGAAAAATTATTTCGTATGGTTTTGTTATGGTTCAAGAAGACCACTGTGTATATGTCAAGAGGTCTCAGAATAGATATGTAATTCTATCTCTGTATGTTGACGATATTTTGTTGGCTGGGAATAGTAAGGATTATATAATCACTGTAAAAAAGTGGTTATCTTCAACTTTCGAGATGAAAGATATAGGTGAGGCAGCATATGTACTTGGAGTCAAGATTCAGAGGGATCGATCAAAAAGACTTCTTGCTTTATCGCAAGAATCTTACATCAAGAAAGTTCTTGAACGATTCCAAATGCATAACTGCAAACCTATTGACACTCCTATAGCCAAAGGTAAAAGCCTAAACCAAGGGATGTGTCCCAAAACTCCAGAAGAAATAGAAGACATGAATGTTGTTCCTTATGCGAGTGTTGTAGGTAGCTTGATGTATGCCATGTTATGTATGAGGCCAGATATATGTTTTGCCGTAGGATTGGTAAGTCATTGTCAATCCAACCCTGGACGAGCTCATTGGCAAGTTGTTAAGAGGATTCTTAGATATTTGAAGGGCACTTTGGATTATTACTTATGCTACCAAGGAGTTGACCTAAATCTAAAGGGATTTACAGATGCTGACTGGGGTGGTGATCCAGATGAGCGTAAATCAACTTCTAGGTATGCCTTCTTGCTGAATAGTGGGGCTATTTCTTGGTGAAGCAAGAAGCAAACTTGCATAGCATTATCTACCATGGAAGCTGAGTTTGTGGCTTGCTCAGCGGCTGTACAAGAAGCGGTGTGGCTTAAAAGGTTCATGTTAGATTTGGGAGTATTCACAAATACTGATAAACCGGTGACAGTCTATTATGATAGTCAAGCAGCAATTGCATACACTAAGGATCCAAAATACCATGGCAAGACTAAACACATAGATATAAAGTATAATTTTGTAAGAGATATGGTGTCAAAGAAAGAAGTGATCATTGAACATATCTCTACGCATGAGATGGTAGCCGACCCACTCACTAAGTCAATTCCTAGAGATATATATTTGTCTCATATAGAATCTCTAGGATTGCGCAGAATTTGATGTATGTTCATATGTTGTGAAATGATCACTTCTGTACTCATACAATTGTATATTTCAGATGCCAAATAAATAAATAAATGAAATATTTTGATGCACTTAAGTAGTGTTAAATTTTTGTGATATATATGAATGAGACTGTGTATGCACTTAAGTAGTGTTAAATCTTTGTGATATATGTAAATTAGAATATGTATGAGTATGTTAGCACATACAATTGGCATTGAATTGTACGTCAACAGGTTAGAGAGATTGGCTCTTTCACACGAGCAATCGCCTTTGGTGCAGTGGGAGCGTGCAGAAATGAGACAATATAAGTTAGTTAGTATTTGTTGAAAATACTATACTTATATGAGTGTCACCTTAAAAATTGGTCAGGGATTAGTTCCAACGACAATTATTAAGATGAGACCTCATATTGTATGTGTTACAATTAAGACTAATGTGAGGTCGATATGGATTCCTACAATCCATACAACCTGTATTTAGCCAGATATGAAACATCGATTACTGTGAATATTAAGTTCGAGGATTCAGGTTAGTTATTTGAGTGATAACTAAATCAGAATCTGTACAGTGTTAGAATTAAATAAAAACGTACTCCCTTTTCTAAAGGAAGTCACACCGTAACACACGTTTCATACCGTGTGTACTCTAGAGACTATTTAAGGAAGTTGATGAATGAATCCCTGCTTTAACATTGTGTGAGACCTTGAAGCAATATATGCTTCTTTTAATATACCCTTTGTGACCTAGGCTCATATTCTGATAAATCAAGTTTAATGTTAGCTACTTTGGTATGTTGCCTAAAGATCACGTAAGATTCGATCATATGGAACATGTCCAGGAAAGCAGTTAACTTGATTTAGAGGGGTATTGAGCGAAGGGAAGACTGTTCACTTCTAGCGCTACATGTGTTCATTGGTCGACCAGTTATACAATCTATGTGATTGAACGATCTTTGTGATCAAATATAACTATGAATACGTGATTGAGATTTTAAAGGTCATGTATAGCCTAAGAGGGATTAGGTGTGCACTGACTGATGTGAACTTAATTTGGTCTAGGGTATAGCGAGACTCTATATTCTTTTGAAGATAGTGGCTCCCATGTCATCCTTAATAGGTGCATGGTCTTTGAGCCTCCACTTGTTGTGTGCTTGCGAGTCGCACGGCCTATTTACCTGTATGAAGTTCGATTATGCTTTGGAATTAGTTTCTTGAGAGATAATGGTGGATATTTTTCTGCCCATCTTGTATGAGTGGGAGATGTTGGATTTAGATCCTGGGTCTCCTAGATGGGTTGACCCGACCCATTAGACCCAAGTGTGGGAAGTTGGGTAACTTCCCATCACTGGTATTTAAGTCCTATAACTAATAGAACAACGCACGTTCTATTAGCATCAGACACAAGAAACGGAAAGCAAAAACTCTCTAAAAAAGCATATCAATTAAAAAGATATTTAGGCTGTGAATTATTAGAGCACAAGACAGTATTGTGCACTTTGATTTACGACACACGCAGTGGAACAAGCACATTTAACGATCAAACCTATTACGCTATATAAAAGGTTAGTTTTCTTTTATAGCATTAAACAGTGTATGAAGATACTGTATTTAGTATTAAAGTTCTTCAGACGGAATAGATATGCCCAGTTCAGTTTGGGTGGGGTGGGATGACAGGGTGGGGGGTTCCATTTTTTTTTTTGGGTGAAATTGTGGGTATATAGGAAAGAAGAAAAGGAAAAAAAAATATTTTGAATTAAGGGCATTTTTGTCCAAAAAATATTTTATTTAAGCAAAAGATTTTAAAAATTCTTTCTTTCTGTTAAATATGACGGATTTTTTAACGGTAGGGGGTGTTGTGCACTTTTGAAAATCATAGGCTAATGATCAGGGAATTTTTGAACTATAGGGAATGTTGTGCACTTTCCACAAACTACAAGGGAATCTGATGTACTTCACCCTTAATATAATGTTGAAAACATGTTGACCAATCTTGTAGTCGTTAGAATGTGAGTAATGTGGGTTGAAAACATTTCACTCCAAATCTTTCGGCTACATAAAGGATCTTAGCCGACTCTTCTTGCTAGAAAAGAAGATAAATAAGGGTTGTGATTCCAAACGTTTAACGTTTTGAAGTATTCTTTATATTGTGTGAATTTTACGTGTTGACGGGGTTCACGTCATTAGAGGGAGACATTCAACTTTTCAATCATAATTAAAGTGCACCATACATGTAATTTGAGGAAAACTTCGCCAGTTTTTAAAGTATTCAAATTCGAAGGTTCTTTCTTTTTATTTTTTGTATCTGATTCCGATGCATATTGGTTTGTTACTTTTGATTGGTATGAAGTCTTTCCCTAAACATAAAAAAATAGTTAAATTTTCACGCAATTCAATTTAGAACTTTAATTTTTTTTTTTGATACAATAGAAGTTCAAGCCATGGTTCAAACTCAAATTTTCATTTAATAAGTTATCACTTGACCGCTCTACCTAACTCGCGGGTAGAATACTAATTACATTTTTCTAGTTTATGCACAACTTAGATTTTAACGATCGTTCATGAAGTGCACAAGCTATGAGGTCCATTCACGTGTGTATTGCATAGACGGTTCGATATGATACACAAACCTAATGATGCATTTAAAGTGACCTGTCGAGCTGATTCGACACCAAATGGATCGCACCTCTAAAGACTCAATATGAAAGAGAAAGGGTTTCCTTTAAACCAAAATTTTGTTTTTTTTTCTTTTTCTTTTTCAAATTTCAATTAGAAAGAAGTGAGCTTTCATTTTTTTTTTTAATTCTCAAATATAGGTTTTCCTCAAATTGTCAAACATAGAAAGGAGTTGTTGATATTAGTAGAACACTTCCAAGTTTCACTCTAAAAGGAACATTTTTTGTCATATATGTTAAAGTGTAGATAAATGGAAGAAGAATTTGATAATAAGGTGTGAAGTGTAAAGTTCAATTTGGATTAATTCTAAAATTTTAACTTTTGAATTGTATAATTTTTAGCAGTAGAATTTTTGTTAAAAGTGTTGTTGAAAAAAAACGTTAATTGTTAGACTTATGTTGGGCAACTTTGGACTTTTAAAAATTTTGAACAGAATATTGGGCTTTCAAAAATATGGAGGAATAACATATTCCACATTATATAAAAACAGTTTCGTAAAAGTTTTTTTTTAAAAAATTTTAATTTGAAACTTCTTGTTTTTCAAATTTTTTTTTTTTAAGCTATACCTTTTACTAAAAGCTCTTTTAAAAATGAGCCAAACAAAAAATACTTTTAAGTCTAAAAAAATTAGGCCAAAAAAAACCTAAGTCCTATTGGTTTTATCTCATTTTCTTTTTCTAATTATTGGTTTTTATCTCATTGTACTAATAATTAATGTGCAATGTATACGTATCTTTAATTTTTCATAACAAATTCCTTCTTATTTGCATTACACTATGTTATCATGTATCAATTACATGGAATATTTCTCTTCAAGACAGAACCACTATAACTCTATGATACATTTTGATACTAATTAATATCGAACACCACAACAAGACTTAAAAATTACAAAGAAGAAGAAGAAGAAAAAAAAAACTATACCCTTGGTCCTAGGTAAATTTCACAACATGATCATAAAAAGATTCATGAAGAATTGGAGTAAACATTGTCACAGAAATTAAGCATATCCCAAAGGTTTTTTGAAGGATTGGGAGATCAATAAACATTCATAATTAAGAGAATGACACTATTAAGCACAAAGTGGGATGTACATAATCTTTAAAATGGGTCGCGTATTGGTACACCAATAACCAATAGTCTTATAATACTTCTCATCATTGAACTCTTTCATCCACTTGGATTTCTTTATATTATTCGAAATCTTTCTAGGATATTCAATATATTTCTTCTCCCTCTCTAGATGCCACTTGCTCTAATAAGCCAAAAATTATTATCCCTGTATTATATCATTGTGAATGCAGTATTAGGTAATAAGAGAATATTAAATTGTAATAAAGCAAATAATGATTCTATATATAATAGAGCATCCTATCATGTTCTTCCCCCGCTCAAGAATCAAATTACTCAGTCTATAAGTGATATTCTATCTTTTATGATTGTTTTACTTTGATTCTTACCGTCTAATTTGAGAATTAAAATTAGTACGTTCCACTTATTAAATACAGTTCTATACTCAATTTGTGATATTTTTTTTTTCATAAAAATTTTGAATTAGAAAATCAAATAAACTCTTTGAACTGTTTCTTTTTCAGAAATAAGAAAAAGAAGTACTATCTCCTATAGAGGCTAAAGATTCAACCTCTCTATATGAACACTCAATGGATGACCACGGCGGAGCAAAAACCTAAGAGGATATGACCAGGATTGAGTAAAAGCACTTGACTGGTAACTTGAGATAAATGCATCAATCTCAAGTGTGCAGGTTCAAAAGAAGAGTAAACAACTTAATATTTTCTTATATTTTGTAAAAAATATACAATATTCTTTTATATTTTAAAAGGTAACTGATTACCTTTTGTATTTTATAAAAATAACTGAATATCCACATGTATTTTAAAACGTAGATTACCACATGTGTTTTATAAAAATAGTTGATTACCCCATTTTTTTTTAAAAATGTAGTTGAATACCCTTGTTAAAATAAATAATTTTTTTAACGAAAGCGAGGATGTTAAAAACACAGGCGGGTATTCAGTTACTTTGATAAAATACAAGGGGTAATCAACTACATTTTAAAATATAGGAGTATTCAATTACTTTTATAAAATAGTAAGGAAGGTAATCAGCTACGTTTTAAAACATAGGGGGGTATTGTGTACTTTTTGACAAAACACAGGAGGTTGGTAAGTCGTTTACTCTTCAAAAGAATATTGCTCTTGAGGGTATGGTTCACTGATAATGGGTTGAAATTGCTCTTATAAGGTCGTGGGTTAGACACTCCTTACTGTTTTGGAGTTCTGCCTTTAACTGATTTGGTACGTGCATGGAGATGCACTGTTACACCTAAAAATTTACCAATTAGTAATCGAACTCCGCTAATTGAGTTCCTACGTCATAAAAAAAAAATGTCTATAAGAATATTCAAATGGTAAGTTTAACAATGGATATAGTAAGCTAAGGGGAATCTAATGTAAAAATAGACACATTTAAATCATTCCTTCAATCTATATTAACATTTACATGTTATTTAAGAGGAAATGATCACGCAAGGTAAGAGAATGATTTACGAACTTAATGGAAACATCCTTGCATGATTTATTGTAAATAAGTGTTATTTATCCAAACAAATTAAAATAATTAGTAAAAAGTTAATGAGAAAGGCATAAGAAAAATTTTGGGACTTCGTATAATTGTTTAAAGAAAAGTTTGCCTAATTTGATACTCCAAACTCAAGCAAGTGATTACAATGCTACTAAATGAGAATTTATTTGATTAAACACCATATTCAATACTTATGTATGTCAACTTTTAATCCGACCTCTTCAAAGTTATAATATTCAAGTTCTAAATAAAAGGCATAAAAGAAAAGAGATAAATTTGCTAAAATTTGATGATTTATTCTTATTATTCATTTGTGAGACTAAAGAAACTAATTTGAACTAATCAAACAAAACTATAAGATAAGTATAACAATCATCTTATACTCATGATTCATGAAGATAACAAAAGATAAGATGGTTTTATTCTTGCCTTCTCTCTACCAAACAAGCTCATAAAGTCCAAGGTGAAAGTTCACATTTGTCTTGTCAAATTAAATAAAAAATCGAGTTTCACATTACCGAAATGCGTAAACTATATACCAAATTCTATATCGACTATAATCCAAATTTATTATCTTTCCCAAAACACCCCCAACCCCCACGCCTCCCCTCCCCTACCCCTACCCCTACCCCTACCCCCTAGCTTCAAATGAAAGGAAACAATGAAGCCACCTCCGCAAGATGATGTTGGGTTTGCTTAGCTTTTAGGTACATTCCTTGTTTTTGGCACATAATATTGAAAGGTATGGGTTAGGAAAATGAAATGAAATGAATGCTTTGAAAGGTAAATAAAGTTTAGAAACATTGAACTTAGCTATGATGTTTAGATACATTGCAGGTAAATGCACCCCACCCTTATAATACTCCCCACATGTAATAATAAAGAAGAGCAAGTGGACCCCACTTTTGACAACAAAAGAAAGCACCATACATAAAATGATAACACAGCATTTCATGTACACACAACGTTTCATTGTAACCTCCTACCCCTACCTCCCCCCCCCACTCCCCCCCACCCCCTCCCTCCTCTCTTTTTCCCCTTTTCAATAGGGTTTTCTTGTTGATCTCTACTTCTTGGTTTTTGATTTCTTTTTTTTTTTGGGGATTTTTTTGCTTTTTCTCATGCAATCAGATCTTGGTGCTCTACTGATAGCCTTGTTCTTGTTGGTTAATCTTGTAATTTTTGCTCTCAGTAGAGGGTTTTTTCGGCTTGTTTGCTCCTCAGGGATTCTTCAGCTGTACCCATCATGTCTGCTATCTTCAATTTCAGTGGTATGAACTCAAATATTTTCTGGGTTTTTCTTAAAGTTTGCATCTTTAGCCCTTTTTTGCACTATTCTTGTTAATTCTTGTATGATTATGATACATATATAAATTCGTGAAATATATGGTGGTATGGTGTCAAAATGTTTTTTTTTTTTTTTAGCTCTTTTGCTGTTGTTATTAGGTAGATCTTATAAAATTTATGTACATAGGTGATAATTAGTGAAATTTATGTGTTGTCGACTTGAACTTTTCTGGGTTTTGATTAAGTTTGGATCTTTAGCTCTCTATGATGCTTTTCTTCTGTAATTAGATGTTTTAATAGGGAAATTTTAAGTCATGTGATATTTTACTTCATCTGTTGATCATTTTTTTTTATGATGATTTCATAAGAAGTACTGATGATGTGTGAAAAGTGTTTGGTTTTTAGGAATTTAATTCTATAGTTTGCAACTTTTTTCTCTTTTTAGGAATTTAATTCAAGTCTAAATCAGATAGATAGGTCATGAGCCTTGTGTAAAACATGTATTTGCTATATTATGATGTGAAGTCGCTGATCTCGTCTTGACTATAGGGAAATTTGTTTGTATCAAATTATTTGATACTTCAAAATAGGGATTTTGCTGATATGTTATCTCCTTGCTTTGTATTTCAGGTGATAATGATTTTTTCTCTAGAGGGTCATTATGCCCAAATCCCAAGGAACCAAGCCTCACTTTATCCCTTGGTCGTCATGTGGATGTCTACTTTCCTCTATGCAAAAGGTCTCGCATCAGTGCCCCCTTAGTTTTCAGTGCAGAAATATTTGAGAACAGGCACCAGCCGTCAATCGAAGTTCTTCCAGATGAATGCCTTTTTGAGGTCTTCAGACGTCTTGGTGGCCAGGAGAGAAGTGCTTCTGCTTCTGTCTCCAAGCGCTGGCTTATGCTTTTGAGCACTATCCGCACTGATGAAAGATGCAGTGACAAACTCACCCCTTTTGAGGCACAGAAGATTTCTTCTCCAACTGAGATAAACAATGCTTCGGGGTCTAACAAGGAGGGGTCTCTCGATTCCGATGATATAGAAGTAGGAGCTAAGGATGTAGCGGATGATGGCCATCTTTCTAGATGTTTGGAAGGGAAGAAAGCTACAGATGTTAGACTTGCTGCAATTGCTGTTGGGACCGGAAGCCGTGGAGGACTGGGCAAGCTTTCAATCCGAGGAAGCAACTCAAGCTGTGGGGTTACAAACATTGGACTCAAGGCTATTGCTAATGGTTGCCCTTCTCTAAGAGTACTCTCTCTCTGGAATCTGTCTTCCATTGGTTATGAAGGTGTATGCGAGATTGCTAATGGATGTCACCTTTTAGAGAAGCTTGACCTTTGCCAATGCCCTGCTGTAACTGATAAGGCTCTGCTAGCTATTGCAAACAATTGTCCCAATCTGACCTCGCTCACTATCGAATCTTGTCAAAATATCAGTGACGCAAGTCTTGTAGCTGTTGGTCGTTGCTGCCAGAATTTGAAATCTGTTACAATCAAGAACTGCCCACTAATTGGCGATCAAGGAATTTCGAGTCTCTTCTCATCAGCAGGTCATGTTCTGACAAAGGTGAAGCTCCAGTCCCTGAACATCAGTGATGTCTCTCTTGCTGTTATTGGGCACTATGGAAAAGCATTGAGTGACCTAGTTCTTGTTGGCCTCCAAAATGTGAATGAAAGAGGCTTCTGGGTTATGGGTAATGGTCAGGGTTTGCTGAAGTTGAGGACCTTTAGTTTAACTGCTTGCCAAGGCCTTACAGATGTAGGACTTGAAGCAGTGGGTAAAGGTTCCCCTGATTTAAAGCAGTTTTGCATCCGAAAGTGTGCATTTATATCCGACAATGGAGTGGCTTCTTTTACCAAAGCTGCAGGTTCACTTGAGTGTCTTCAGTTAGAAGAATGCCACAGGATCACCCAACTTGGGGTTTTTGGTATTCTTATGAACTGTGGCAGTAAATTGAAGACTCTTACTTTGGCTAACTGCTTGGGAATTAAGGATCTCGCCTATGGTTTTCCTGTAATTTCTTCTTGCAATTCATTGTGTTCTTTGTCCATCCGTAACTGCCCAGGGTTTGGTGATGCCAGCTTGGCTCTATTGGGTCGTTTGTGCCCCAAACTCACCCATGTGGAGCTTATTGGCCTAAATGGAATAACTGATGAGGGCCTTCTCCCTCTCGTTCAGAGCTCTGAGGCTGGTCTGGTGAAGGTGAATCTAAGTGGTTGTGTAACTTTGACAGATAAAGCAGCTTCGGCAATTGCTAAGATCCACGGATGGACGCTTGAGGTGCTGAATCTTGATGGCTGTAAAAACATTACTGATGCAAGCTTGAATGCAATTGCAGATAATTGCTTTCCACTAAGTGAACTGGATGTTTCCAACTGTGGAATCACTGATTCTGGAATCACAGCTTTGGCTCGTGCACAACAGCTCAATCTGCAAATCCTTTCCCTCTCAGGTTGCTCGTCAGTGTCAAGCAAGAGTTTGCCTTATTTGGGGAAGTTGGGCCATACCCTATTAGGGTTGAACATTCAGCACTGTCGTGGAATTAACTGTCGTGCTGTCAATCTGCTTTTGGAACGTCTTTGGAGGTGTGATATCCTTTACTAAGCAAGGAAGTTCACTATTGTCAGACATAAATGGCGGGTGGACATATCTGGGAAGCTTCATCAAGTAAACCTTTCGTTGTAGTGGTAGCAAAGTAGTGTTTTTGGAACTGTGATAAATGGGTCTTCTTGCGGTCCAGGGCTTATTTTCCCTTTTTCCAGCGAACGTGGCCATTCTACTCCTTTTTTGCAGCTTTCCTCCCCAAGGATGCTGTTCAAGATTTTTGGCCCTCAAAATGTGAGGGTCCTTTCCTTGTGGCCATGCTTCTCTGAGAATACAGATGCTGAGTTTCTGGATCTTAAGATTCTTTCAAGCGGTTCTGGTTCTCTTTAGACGGTATCATTAGATGGTCTTTTTAACTTCTAGCCATGTGGTTTGGTTATGCCAATCCCACTTAGGCTAAGTTCTCTTCCAGTGTCAAGTCTTACAACTTCTCCTATGGCTTGGTTGTCTCAGTTTTTCCTAGTCTGCCATGTCTGTGAATCTTCATGTTCTACACACATGGTGGTCAGGTGTCTCCTTTCTCTTGTATCACGGGTTTGATTCTGCGAATCTGGTTTCGGTTGCTTTTGGCAGTTCAGGATTTGGTGGCTTGCGTCGATGGGCTTTGGCCGTGGCAGATGTTCTTTTAGCCTGCCACGACGGCCCCTTTCCGTGTGGAGGGGTTGTTTTTTCTTTTCCAGGCCCTAGTTTTTGCAGGCTTCTCATGTCTACCAACTGTACCGTGCAACCTTTGTTATGTAATGACCTAACGAACATGTTGCTTTTCATTTCTGTTGTGTGCCTTTATGTTGTGAACAACTTCTATAAATAAAAGATGTTTTTGTTAAAGCATCTGCTTATGATTATATTGTGGTTTTCTTATGTAATCTATTTCATTTGGCTCTTTGATTTCCATTCACTTGCTATCATAATTAACAAATCCAATAAAAGGAAATAGCAAATCTCAAGCATCATAAAAGAAAAAAGATGATCTTTCAAGATTTTATTCAACCTCTTATCAAGCTTTTTTTTTTTTTTTTGTCTGAACCTCTTATCAAGCTTTTCATCAGATAAAGTCGAATATATTAATCTCATTTCATAAAAGAAATACTTCTTGGATCAAGAGATATTTAGTAGAGAGTGAATCACATTTTCCAAAAAAAAAAAAATCGTGTCTTAGATTTTTCGTTATGTATATTGGATTTTGCTCTTCTCGCATTAACTATGATTATTTTGAATTTAACTTGACTATCGAATTATTATTTTTTTTCTAAATAATAGAGACAAAGGTACTAAACTTGAAACCTCAATATTCAAAAATTAGATTAGAAAATTGATACGAAGATTTTTGTAAATTGGCATAACATACTTCATGTAGAATAATATATAACGACCCTCAAACAACTGGGCCTCTTTGTTTCATACGAATCTAGGCTATCAACTAATTCACAACTACTAGTCCATGATCTGTTATCATCAACGGTGTAGTCTTGATAAATGACAATACCATCTGCTTCTTCTTCTTTTTTTTTTTGTATTATTATTATTATTTTGTGAGGAAAGTGGAACTTTTATAGATCGAAACTTATTATTTTTTTTTGGTCAAATATAGATCGAAACTTAACCAATACTAGTAGAGCTTTTACATGATTTGAAATAATGAACACCCAATTAAATGGTAAAGAATAAGTCTTAACTAATCTAGTAATATAGTGCGACACTCGATTGGCTGATCGATGAACAAGAGAGACATGAACGTGACCAATCGAAGAGGTCAATACTTTAATATCCTAAATAATGTCGCTTTATGAATTTTGTCCAAATGATGAAAAAATCGCCTTGTAAATATCATCTTACATTTGATTATGACCCTGATATTTTTTTTTTCCTTCAATGGGGATACGAAAATGACTATAACAGTCCTTTGTAGCAATAATCTGTTTCAACCATTAAAGATCTTCAAAAATATCAGTGTTGTAGTAAACATGGGTCGTTGATTAACATATCAGGGCCAACTTATACGAGCAGGGATCTTCTTATAACGTAATGAGTAGAATCTTATTATTGTAAATTACTCATGTCATTTCATCCCAACTATATTACGAATAAGAAGATCTATTCTCCAAACTATACACCATCTAATAGATGTTTGAAAAGTGACAGGTGCATTTGCTAGACTACAGATATTATCTTGACTCTGTTGGGATCTACACAATTTTGAAAACAGCTCTATCCATTTTCTTTCCTCAACTTCACTTCAAGAGTCATAAATAATTGTCGTTTTAAAGATTTACCTAGTGTTTAGGCATTTTAACAAAAATGATGCAAGTAGGTGAACTACCCATAGAATGGGTACACAGTTTGCATTATCTAGGGCTGAATTCATCTCAGAATAACTTTTAATTCGACTCGCCTGGATATCTTACTCACACATAGACTTTTAACTACAACCCATTAATATATGAGCCGTTTGTTAGACCCAAATTTTTTAAATTCAACTCATCTCTATCAAAAGAATTAACTGGCTTCTGGGGTTGTGTAATTAGGCCAGATAATAGTGAAAACCAAGAGACTCAAAATCCCCAAAAGAATCATTAGGGGTTTGTTTTAGTGGTATGATTCTCATTTTAAATACGAGAGGTTCTAACATCGAATCTTAGAATTAGCATCGAAAGTGATGTAATATTAATTTGTAAGCCTCTTTGATTAAAAAAAAAAAAAAATCCCAAAAGAAAAACAAAAACCAATATCTCTGGATATGGATATTTTTGGTTTTCTATTTAGATGCACTTGTACAAGAAGGATATTAGAATTATCTAAGTTTTAATCTTTGAACATTATATGTGCTAAGAATTCAGATAGATTATTCTATTCCATACATGCTGGCAAATGTAAAAGTGTAAAATTATCAAATGAAGTTTGGTATAATTGATCCACTAAAAGGTCATATAAACTAAATCGAATCAACCTTTATTCCACTATATATGTGATGTTGTTTATATGAATCAGACGACACTATTAATTTTTGTTAAGAATTTCTCTTTTGTTAATTTCTATACTCACAATACCTCGTTTGAGTGTTTCGGACCCGCATAATTCAATAGCAACAGAAGTCAAAAAGTCTAGGCTAACTGCATCATCAGCTATAACATGTAAAAAAACACTTTTTCTTCTGTCATAATCCATTCTCTAATCACTCTGATCTCTCTCTCTCTCCACCAAAGAGAGAAAGAGAGAGAGAGAGAGAGAGAGAGAGGAAAATGCTACTGAGAAGCGCTTCCTCACCAATACTGAAATCATGGGGTAAAGACCCCTCATCAGAAGCGCTTATCATAACAAGCATCAGCGCTTCTGCTGCTCTCTCCTCGAGTTCTCGTTTATGTTTGCCTAATCCAATCCAGAAAACCTCAAGAACATCATCAGAACACAACCTAAAAGACCTGTCAAAACCCAAAACCAAGCTGTTATTATCAGATGACTTTGAATATCATGTCTTTGACAAAGAAGAAAACAAAGTGGAAGTTTTCGACTTAGGCTTGAGCATTAGTACCATGTCTTTGGAATCGATTATGGTGGAGGGGGTAGATGAAGAATCTGCTGTCCTAGGTGATGGTGGTAATGGTAATGGTGGAAGACTCTGCGGTGGCGGTGGTGGAGGAAGAGGTGGTGGTGGTGGTAATGGTGGTGATGATGAGTGTTCAGGTTCAGATCATGGATTTGATAGCATTGATCAATATTATCAAGAGATGATCAAGGCCAACCCTACCAATGCTCTTCTTCTTCAAAATTATGCCAAGTTCTTGAAAGAGGTATGAGCATGTATGTATCCATTTCTTTTTCTCCATGTTATGATATATCATTGTTTACACAAAAAAATCATAAATTACAAAACCACCGTGTAAAGTTACAGTTTATTTCTCTTAATACCAATTAATTTTAAAATAAAATCTATTATTTTTAACATGATATCAGATATTGACTCTTGGTTTAGTGTTGTTTATTATGCATCAATCTACGTGTGACTCATCTCTTTTCTGATATCATAACTCAGCATAATTAAAGTCTTGCCTATCATGGGTATAACTCATCTCTCTCTTGATCACGTAGCTCACCATAACTCCGTACAGTCTTACCGCTTATATATTAACCCATCTCTCTTTTAGTTACGTAACCCATGTTTTTCTAACTGTACCTATATAGATTAAATAAAGTGAATTTGTGAATTCTAACATTATGAAAATGTCTTTGGGCATCTTTTTGGAATTATATAGGTCAAAGGTGACTATGAGAAAGCGGAGGAATATTGTGGAAGCGCAATATTGGCAAATGCAAATGATGGCGAAGTTTTCTCTCTTTATGGAGAATTGATGTGGGATGTTCATAAAAATGCTGAACGTGCAAAATGTTACTTTGATCGGGCTCTTCAGGCTGCTCCCGATGATTGGTAACATACCACACCAATTTTTGGAAACTTTCTTTTAAGTTGCATTTTTCAAGATATATCACATGACTCCTTAACATCTTGTTATAGACTTATTGTTGTTGTGTTGCTTTATTATATTTGTGAACCCTCACAATTTACAATTAAGAATTTAGAGACGTATAATTTTTTAAAGGATTTTTTGGTAAGGTAGGCCCCGATGAGGTGCTCCTCCTGAGACTGTCGCTGATGAGAGGCTGCTTTGGCTAGGATAGGAATAGTATTTAGGGTTGCAATATCGTGTCCTAGTGGTGGATTCCTCCTCTCCCCTTTATGCTTGCAACCGAGGGGTTTCTGGAGTGATGCTCACGTCCAATGCTAGGTGACAGAGATTCATAGACGCGATTGATCTTGCCAAATCATCTGCGGGATTCCACCCTCGTTTAAGGGTATGTCCCTCCCTCACTTAGACTTCTGACCATTACTAGTATTTCGGGCCTTGACCCAAGAGGGTTGAGACCCCTTAGTAGCCCAAGGCCCTGACTGTAACTTAAGGGATGAGCGACCCTTTTTGTTTGTGGGGTTAGTGGTCATACCGATTAGGGGTGTGCAGCGAAACTGTTAATTCGTTCAAATCATTTAATTTAATCCAAATTAACCCATTTTTGACGATTTCTTAAAAGTTTGATTGGTTATAGTTTAAATTTTCATAAAAACCGACCATATATATATATATATATAAAGTAAATATGTGTAGTATTTCTAGAGAATTTTTCACTTGCCTCCACATTTTTCAATCTATCTCTCATTTCAATAAAAAAATCAAAAGACACAATGAGTAACTCCTCTATATTTTAGATTTCTACAATACAATTACTTTATTCAAATACAACTATAAGTTAAACTGAATGTATGATTTGGCTTGGTTTCTTCAAATGTATTGGTTTGGTTTGGGTAGTTTTGAGAGGTGTATGTGTTGGCAATAGTTTTAATTCTTCCAAATCGAATGTTTCGGTTCGGGTCGAAAAATATGCTTTAAACCGCTCAAACCGAACGATGCACGTCCCTAATGCCTACTACAACATTCATGGCTGAATTTAGGATTTCTAACATTCATCTATCGACAACTCTTTTCACTAAATACTAAATTAATTTTTTAGTCTAAAAATACTTTAAATATATACATTCTTAATAAATATAACCCCAACTCACTTATTTAATTCCCTAGCAACATATTTTTAGTTTGTTACTTTCGAGTTTCAGCCAAAATTTTGCTCCCAAGTAGGAACACAAATTGTAAGGGTGTTGTCCCCAGGGGGTGGCCTAGTGGCAAAATAGGAAAACGAAACTCCTTGGCTCTTTATTGAATTCACACTATTAAATAACCTAAAATATGTGTTGAGGTACACTATTACACTTGTAGGTTTATCAGTTGGTGGTCCGGCTTCGCCAACAAGGTTTTCACATTAACAAAAAAAAATTTATAAAGGTGTGTTGATTCGTAAACTAAATGTTTTGAGTCGAAGCTTTCCTGTGACTAAGCTGGCACACATATTAGGACATACTCTGCATCGTGGAGTTTGTAAGTGCGAAATGGATCCAAAGTAATCCTCTGACCTCTCTATGGTGAATTTCTCGTTGATAGAGAAAGAGAACTTCTCAAAATTTATTAGATCTTTATCCTTGATAGTTCTCCAAGATTACCATCTTTTGATTTTTCAATTGTATATAATATTACACCATCTTGCAGTTTTATTGACATATCTTAAGCTTTTTCTTTCAGTTATATCATGGCTTCATACGCTCGATATCTATGGGATGCTGAAGATGGAGAAGAAGACGAAACTCAACACAAACTACAAGGGACCATTAATACTACTTTATCAGCTGATATTTCTCGAGGCTTCACTGCCCCTTCAGCACCTCATATAGCCGCTTCGTGATCCAAATTTGTTGTCCTAACCTTTGTCTTTCTCTGAGATTCAAGAATACTTACTGATGGGTTACTTCCCGATAGTTATGAAATCGGTGTTCAAATTTCACGGGGGTTGAGGGAAGGTGGGGGTGGAGGGTTAAAAAAAAAAAACATTAATTTGTCTTTGTCTTTAGTTTTAATGTTATTCACGTGCCCTGTACAAAATGAAATCAAGAGTTGCAAATATTGAAAAAACTTGATCAACCTTTCACATCGTTTATGGATAACAGTCTGTGTCTACAATGCTTTTAGACTTCCTATTTTCGAACGTGGTATTAATCATGTTTTCCTTTTCATCTTTATGGTATAAGGCAAACCAAAATCGAATAAAATTAAATATTGTCTCATTTTGCTGATGTTGATTATATAAAATTTGATGATTCAATTTATTCCTATTAAGAAGTAATCAAAGAAAAGATCACTCATTCAAATCACCCTAGAGGCTTATTTTATTTTCAGTATTTGAAAGGGTAAATAACAGCATAACCTTCTATAATTTGTCAAAAATGCATATGACTCTTCTATGTTTTTAAAAGTACATCGAACTTCCTGTATTTCTGAAAATAAGCACATGCACCCTCTCCCCACCTTTCCGTTAACAAAGTTTACTGAATTGTACAAAAAGACTTAAATACCCCTCAATTCTTTTTTTTGTTTCTCTCTTTTCTCCTTTTCTTTTTTGTTTATACATATTAAGCCAAAAAATAAGTATATATATATATATACACACACACACATATATATTTATTATTTATACATATTTATATACACAAAAAAAACAAAATCGTAAGGGTGGGGTGGGGGGATGGGTGAGGAATTTTTTTTTTCAATTTTCTTTAATTTTTATGGTGAAAAGAAAAAGAAAGTAAAAAAGCATATATATAATATAAGGTTATTTTTGTCCAAACAAGTAATAATTTAAGCCAAAAAATATGAACAATTGTACTAACTGTGCGTGTAACACACTCTTCGTTAAAAATAATAGATTTTTTAATGGAGGGGGCTATGGTGCTATGTTTTTCAAACTACAGGGAGGTCCGGCGCACTTTTGAAAACAAAGGGAGATCATGTGTACTTTCGAAAAATCATATAGAACTATAGAGCTATTTACCCTTTTGATTGATATGTTTGGTAATCATTTAATTGTGAAATAAACAAATTTTCCTCAATCAGGAATGATTTTGTTCTATTGTTTTTTATTCTTCTTCTTCTTCTTCTTCTTATTATTATTATTATTATTATTATTATTATTATTATTATTATTGTTAATATTATTCCCGGATTCGTTTCTCTGATAAAGAAAAACTAAGGTGTCAAGGCCAAGAATTTTCAAATCATAGAGGAAAATATCTAGCAAGATGGACCCCTCAAGAATTTGTTCCTTTCTTTCTAATATTAAAATTCTTGTCTTGCATGCTTGGTAACATTCCCCTTCCATAGATTCTTAACTTGCCATGTTTGATTATCCATTCCCATGTTTGGTCTATATATCATAGTTAATTTATTTATTTATTTATTTTTTGGTCAAACATAGTTAATTTATTAATTCAAATTAAATATGATTATATATCGAAGATTACCTAGGCATTAGCTCAAAGCTACGGTTTCTTTAGGATTATTTTATAGGAGAAACTTTTCTGCACTTAAAATTATTTATATACAAGAATTCGTTATTATGGAATATAATAAGTAATATTATAAATCTTTCTCTATCTATTTAAATTTTTAAATAATCTTATAATTTACTATAATACCAAAGCCCTGCAAGAATGGTCTTAGGTTTAATCTCTCAACCACCATTCAAAAGAATATGGTCATAGGTAAGAGTCAAATCTTGCCACTACCTATTTAAAAGAATATGTCCATATACGAAATTCAATAAAAAACAATCTCGCATGTAACTAATTAACTAAAAAACAATCTTGCCAGCAAGTGAGAAAACATATTAAAAATAAAAATAGTTTAATAAACTCCTTCCATATAGCTTAACTACTTTTTAAATGATGTGGAAATTTAATACTTATTGCATAAACTGACCAGTATTCTACTGTTTTCTAACAATATCTTGACAATTAAACTAAACAAAATAATGTGGACCGAAATGGACAGCTCATCTAAATCACTAGTGTAATAGATTTGGTTCATCAACTGAGAGATCGTGAGACAGAGAGACAGAGAGAATACAAAGATATTTCAACTAAAAATGCAAAACCATGGAGCCCCACGATACTCATTTTGCTAATAGTTAGCCTTCATCCAAAAAAAGGATGGAGTGGAAGTGAAATTGCTTATGTAAGAGTACTTGTCTAAAATATGCTAATATAACATTTCCAGCTCAATCAACATCATAGTAAGAATCGAAGTCCTAAATGAACAGTGCACCAAATATAACGGGTGATGCCCAGAACCATAGCGTAATGCATAGTGCAATGAGAAAACATCAATTGACAGGCAGTGTACAACATGAGCTATCTCCGAACTGTGAACCTTCGGAATTCACAATTAAAATTAAGAAGAATCGTAGTTCCTTTTTTCAGTGATGGGTCCTTACAACTGAGTAGCAACAGAAGTCACTAGCGGGTTGTGGCTGTGTATAGTGAAGGTAGGAATGTGTGTTAGGGTATAGATGCCACGAAGCTTGCTGAGACCTGCCCCCTTGTATTAAATAGCCAACCCGACGCCATCAATCCTGGGGCTAATTGAAGTTCCTTCGGCCTTTCTCAGTGCCTTTCTGTACCCCTAATCATGCTTTTCATGATTTCTTTCCAAGAGTGGCTCCAATAGCCGTTACTGGGAGCGCCTAAGGCTCGTTTTATGGGTCTTCTTGCCTTACGGGCTGTAACCTTGATAGCCTTCTTCGCGAATCAGCCCAGGCCCACAGGATGGGGTTCTGGCCCACTACACGAACACATGATGGTATAGTAGTTGAGCAAACCAAGAAGTTGATGATGAAGAGATGCATTCTGAAGAGGTTCATCATCAGATGGAGAGAGCTTGACATTAGTGGTAGGAGGAGTATTAGAGAGCATACCATCTAAGAAGTAGAGAAGGTTAACAAATATAGACGCATTTTATTTGAGAGAGAAATAGTTATGGATGTTACGTCTGACCTAAATATACCGTGAAATATTTGAAATTCTCATATTAGAGTAGTTGGAAAATTTTAAAGGTAGTTTCCTAAAGAAAAATATTCGAGATCATCCAAGAAAATGGGTGAGACGGCCGAGTGAAGCATAACCACGTTTGCCCTTCTCCTTTACCGCATTCATTTAGCAAATGAGAATAATCAAAATTTATCTCTAGAAATTGATTAGGCCTTATTTTTAACTAATTCTTTCGAAATTCTAATATTCTTAACCTGGGACTTGTAATGGAATTTCAATTTGGAATCCAAAATAATCTTAATTAACTGCATAACTTACAATAATATAACATTTATTCATCATCCGGTCTTTTCAACCAAACTACAGAAATATGCAATTTTAAAATTGCTTGTCAAAAGTAACAACATATATAAGTGAAATAACACCTCTGACTTCAAATAAACTTGCACAAACAATGAAATTTTCAGTTCCTAAAAATTAATTTGAAGTAAGAGAAGCAAATGCAAGAAGTTCCGGGTGACTCTGAAACACAGACATGACTTGCTCATCCAAAGTCACCAATGCTTCTATTTGGCCGCCCACGTTATTGCCATTAGCCAACAAAACAAAAAAGTTGTTAAATGCATTAGCTGCTAGGCTCACCCTTGTAGGCCTTCCCCATCCAAAGTCAATATCGTATGTTGGGAAGCTGCAGAGGCTACTACATTCATATTCATCAATATCATGATTCTTGCTTTGTATTTGTAGCAGTCTGACCTTTTCAGCCCTCTCAAGAGTTGCTGAAACGAGGTCATCTGTTTTGATCCGTTTATGTTTCCGGAAGTGTTGTACTTTTGCCCTCCTTATTTCGCAAACTAATCTAGAAAAGCTAATCATCTGATCTTTCTCATCCATGGACGTTGTTACGACATAATATTTCGAAATGAGATTTCCAACGTAGTTTTGTGTAACTGGTGGCCCGATTAGCGGGCGCATGTTGACAAGAGTACCAAACACTGACGGTTTGAATGATCGTGAGGTGGACATGGATGCAGCCATGGCACATTTATAAACAAGTGCACTCACAACTTCAACCCGGGTAGGTTGCTGCACTCCTGCTTCACTAGTAGCTGCCTTGGTCTTGAGTTGGCTTAATTTTAGGGCGTCAAATACAAAGCTCTTGGTAATACAATGCTGCCTTTCCTTCTCATCCAAGACTGCTCCAATGAATCGATCATCAATAGGGGGTAAAACAGATGCGCCAATAAATTGAGGAGATGGCTTTTGTTGACAACGCGCCATAGCAGCCCAATCATTGATGAAGTTGCATAACGTGGATCCATCGCCGAGTTTATGTGTCAAACACACGCTGATTGCTTTTCCCCCACAATCAAAATGGCTAAGTTGAGCAGCCACAAGACTAGCTGGTTGGCCAACATGTGCATAGCTCCAAATGAAGCCACTGGGGTATACAACATCTTGGGCACCAATATTAGCTTGATTAAGAATTTCAGACATTGGGCATCTAATGCGCGCTTCCAAGAATGTAGCAGCCCCCACCATGTCGTCCACGTAGACCCCCATGTTGTCGTCTGTTAGTCTTCCAACAAATGGATAGTAATAAGCTAGAGTTTTGGACAGCGATTCTTCAAGAATACAAGAAGACATTAATTGGCTAGTGTTTTCGGGACGTCTATGTTGTTGGTTGGGATAGAATAAGGCCATGGGCGCATACCTGCTAGTCATTAGTTGATCGAGTAAAGAGAGCTTGTAATTTCTCAGCAATGGTGGTGGTGTTGAAAAGGAGGGTTTCACAAACTTTTTGGAAATCAATTCAACAATACTAGACCAATTAGACGAAGCCATCGCGTGCAATCCGTTCGTCAAGTTGAATAATTACTTACTATTTTTGCATGCACTTCCTTGTCTTTAATTTAGATCTCAACACTATATAGCCAGCCATCACATGCTTCCTCTCGTATCATGAGCCTGCTAATCATAATCTATTTTGCCTTCCACTTATTTTTAGGTGATTGTGACCCTTAGATTAGCATTTTAATTATGAGACGTGGGATCTTATACCCTAAATTTTGGCTAGTTGCTACTATATATTATTGTTATTATATATTATTTTTGCGACGGAACGTACCTACCATTGAAAGGACCATATCGAACAATATTTTTTATTGAACAATTTTGCCTAGTTGCTACTATGATGGGAATCCTACCTACCAATTAAAGAATCTACCTAAGTTTTGGTTAGTTGCTATATATTATTATGGTTAGTTAAGAGTCTATTTCTTTTAATCCAAAGTCATAAGTCTAAACTTTATCCGATTATCTATCTGACTTTCGAGGTCTAGGCTCTGTTTGTTTGCAGTGAAATTTTTTTTTTACGTTTTTTAAAATATAGGAAAGTATTTAGATACGTTTTTTAAACACAGGAGGGTAATCAACTATGTTTTAAAATAGATGAGGTATTTAGCTATTTTTATAAAACATAAGGGGTAATTAGTTATGTTTTAAAACACAGAAAAATATTATACACTTTTAGTAAAGCACATAAAGTATTAAGTCGTTTACTCATGTTAAGATTATTGTTGTTCGATCCATTCATTAAAATGCTCTATACAGTTTCCTTTTTGCTGTCACTTCCTATCGTTACCGAAAACATCTATGGTTGATCACTACTGCTGTTATTATAATTGCTTCTTTTTCTTTCACTTCTCTTCCGATTTCTATTCAGTTTTATGTTAGAGAGAGAGTCTGGGAGACTTTGTGCGTGGATCTTTGTGAATGTCCCATTTTCAACTTGGATCTTTCCTAGAATTTTGTATCATGTGGTAATATTCGCGAAATTATTCGATCAGATTCAACAACTAGGATATTTAATGAAATAAGCGTGATCCTAACTTAAAATTAATTGAAAGAATTAGAAAAAACATAAAATTATCATGTGCTTTTTGATTTTTCAATTTTAATATAGTATTATTAGACTAATGCTATATATCATCCATTTTTTTATTACCATTTTATTACCTTCTAAGTGGTATCTTACCTGACAAGCCAAATAGACAATATTTTTTTTTTTTTTTCCTCAAATCTTTTCCTTCTTTCTTTAACCAATTATACATATGTGGTTAATTGATATGGAATCTCATATAATTTATCTAATCAACTCCATTGATGGTTATCACTCCAAAAATAATCAGTCATTTTGTTTACGTAAAATTGAAGACCATCCAACTAAAAACTGGTTATCATACACGCCCTTAATTTTATTTTTTTTTCATCAGAAAAGCCATGATCATAGATGTATATCCTTGATGCTCATAAGTAACAAGTACGCAAGCTTATTAATTACCAATGTATGTGTTGGCCAGGGAGGCCAGGAATCACCCTATGAATTCCTTATCGCAGGGAGCGATATCGGTGCTTGACAGCCCAACCTGCCGGTGCATGGTGTATGCACTATGAAACTCCTCAGGCCACCCGCAGCACGTATAAACACGGGGTTCTGCGCTGCCATAATAAGGAAATAAAGTTGCGTCTCTGCTAATAGCTTAAGTTTTTTGCGTAGTGATAAGCACTTATCCTGAAGACAGTATGTAATATATATACATTTATATATGTGTGTGGGTGTGTGTGGGTGTGTGTGTTACACACATTGCTAATTATTAAGCATGATAATGAAACAATTGAGCTATATGTAGTACATGCAATTAGTTGGAAAGACTTTAGAAAATGAGACCAATTCTTGTGACTCACATCCTTTACTATGGGTTAGAAACTTAAACCTCACTTGCATTAGAAAAAGAAAAAAATAACCTTATAAAATTAACGACGATTTCATCACTAATATTTTCTAGTCTTTAACTGACTTAGAGTATGTGATGTACTATGAAGTTAATCTTGGGATATCTAATGTAATGAGTCTAAAATAGGTTCCTTGTTATTAAAAAAAAAAAAACTAAAGTTACTAGGATTTTGTTTATAACTTGTTTTCTTAATAATTACCTATTATTCCTAAAAATAGTTGATAAAATGAAGAATAGAGGAATGTAAAAAGTAATTTGATCGATCAATTTGATGAGAATACGTGTCATGAAAGATTATACCATTTATTCTAATCAACTTCTCACACTTCAAAGACTCAAAAACAACCATCAAAACGATATGATGGAAGTCACTCTTGCAATGGAAATCTTTTTCGACTCCAATAATGATTGTTATCAGACCCCTCAAGAATTGATCTCGTTTTCTAAAGTCTTTCCAACTAATTGCATGTGCTAGCACATAGAGCTTGAATGTTTCATTATCATGCTTAATAAGGAGGATATGCTTAATAAAATGACTGATCATTTTTGCAGTGATAATCATTAATGGAGTTGATTAGGTAAACCATATCACATTCCATATCAATCAATCGCATATGTTTAGTTGGTTAAAGAAATAAGGAAAAAATTTGAGCAAAGGAGAGAAAAAAGAGGGTAAAAAAAAGAAGAAAAAGAAAAAAAAAACATTCTTTAGTTGGCATGCCATGTAAGACACCACGTAGGAGGTGATAAAATTTCTAGGGGCATAATGAGGAATATAATTTCTGAAAATGAATAAAGAAGACTATCAAGATATTGGAGCATGTAGTTAATCAACATATTAAGAGGAAACATTAACTAAGGGAGAGAAAAAGGAGAAATGAAGAGAGAGAACCATTAATAAAAGGGGAGGGAATTAATCATGTAAATTAAATAAAAGAAGAGATAGAATTAAAATAAATTTATCTAGTTGGTATGCCAATTAAGAGATGATAATTGACTGATGAAAATGCAACATAGCTTTTTTTTTTTTGCTAATCAAGCAAGTAGTCCTTTCCGTTCCAAATCCAAAAAAAAAAAAAAAGTAATACGTACAAAAACATTTATAAGTGAACTAGCCTATCATTTACAATAAAAGATCATGGTCAAGTGTCCAAGCATTGATAATGGGTAAGTCAAGTTTAATATAAAAATTTAAAATAATAAATTTTATATTTTATATTTTTAAATATAAATATAGATAAAAATGTATTTAACTTCAAAAATGTTAAAAATAAAAAAACAATAAATAAAAAATAAGTTAAAATAAAAAGAAAAACAAAAACATAAATAAATAAAATAAAGAAAATTTTAAAATATCAAAAATTTTTTAAAAAATAAATAATTTTAATCAAAATTGTTAGTCAAAAATAAAAAATTAATCTATGAACCAATCGAGTCCTAAAATTCTTGTCTTGCATGCTTGGTAACTTGCCCCTACCATAGATTCTTAACTTGCCATGTTTCATTTTCCATGCCCATGTTTGGTCTATATATCCTAGTTAATTTATTGGTTGCAATTAAATATGATTATATCGAAGATTACCTAGGCATTAGCTCAACTCTGCGGATTCTTTAGGATTATTTTAAGGAGAAACTTTTGCCCACTTACAATTATTTATATACGAGATTTTTTTTTTTTTTGGTAAAAAGAGGGGGACTTCCATTCTAAATTTTATTGATAATTAAAAAAAAAGTACAAAAATGGAGAGAGACGTGAAAACGAAATCTCTATAGATAATGGGAGATTTACATGCTACATCATCCAAATCTAAATTAATAGAGGTACAAACCACCTCTAGTTACCTAGAGTTCTAAAACTCTTTAAAAAATTGGTAAATGGAAAATTATAACTTTCCACAAACCAACTAGAATAAGATAGAGAAAACCCAAAAGAAAGGAAAGTAGAGTCTATACCTCCCTTAATACAAGATTTAAAAGAACCAAAAATCAGAATAATTACAAAACAGGTCAGCAGTAACTACTTAGAATCTAAAATATGGCAAGCAAGATTTGTCCAGTCGAACGATACCTCGCAGCTCCTTCAAGTTATGAGTTGAGTTAAAAATATGAAGCTTAGAAGCAGTAGAAAATAAATTTTTTTTATTATTGAATATAATAAATAATATTATAAACTTTTCTCTAACTGTTAAATTTTTTAAATGATTTGATAATTTATTATGATACTAAAGCCCCTACCAAAATGGTCGTAGGTTTAATCTAGACACCACCATTGAAAAGAATATGGTCGTATGCAATGGTCAAATCTTGCCGCTATCTATTTAAAACAATATGTCCATGTATAAAATTCAAAAAAAAATAATCTCGCCTATAACTAATTAATCGAAAACAATTTTACCAGCAAGTGAGGAAACATATTAAAAATAATAAGTAATTTAATAAACTCATTTCGAATAGTTTAACTATTTTTTAGTTGATGTGTTAATTTAATACTTATTGCATAAACTGACCAGTATCCTACTGTTTTCTAACAATATCTTGACAATTAAACAAAATAATGTGGACCGAAATGGACAACTCATCTAAATCACTAGTGTAATAGATTTGGTTCATCAACTGAGAGATCGTGAGAGTGAGAGAGAGAGAGAGAGAGAGAGAGAGAGAGAGAGTACAAAGATATTTCAACTAAAAATGCAAAACCATGGAGCCCCACAATACTCATTTTATTAATAACTTTGCCTTCATCCAAAAAAAGATGAAATTGATGTGAAATCGCTTATGTAAGGTCGCAACTTCAATATTTTTTACTGTTTTAAAATTTCGCTCTTAACTGACTTAGTGCATGCGCAAGGGCAAAACGTTACACCGAGGGGTTTACCTTTAATGGTTGGGCTCTATCAAATAATTCATTGATCAGACTCTACTAGTTGAATTCCCACATCATCCAAAAAATATTTATTTTCATCGAATTATACAGTAAGCAAATCATAACTTAAGAAGAAACTTATCATAAATTTTAAAAAACTTTTTAATAAAAGACAACTCAATACACAAATCTCACATTATACGCGTATTAATATTTCTTAGCACTTTTGTTACCCCAAAATGAGTGAATGATCATTAGCAGATTGAAACCTAGGACTGCAGTTAGCTTGAAACCTAAGATTGCATAACTTTGGCGCCTAGGATTGATAACTTTTTCGTTTGCCTCTCATAACCAAGTGAGCAAATTCCAATTATTACCTACTAACATGTTGAGACTAATTAATTCAATTTAAAATACTAAAATTAAATTAAACAAAATACTAAAATTATGTTGACAACTCGTAAAAATTCTCTCATAATGTTAATATGTTATTAAAGAGATTCAATGATAATAAATTATCCGTATAATTATAATGACATGATCTAAACAATTCATAACCATTAAATTTCTCTTATAATATCATATATTATGAGAAGATCTAAATCTCTTACAATGACCAAAGTTCAACACTAGCTTGTGAATACATTGATCTAATCGACTGGCTTAAAAGATTTAACTTGATGACAAATTTGGAAACTCAAATCATTACAAACCGAACATACAGTAAGATACAACCCCAATGGCGGGAGGGTATTAGAGAAAATATTATAACAATGTGAAAGAAGAAAGAATATTAATATCATCACTGTACACATGCATGAAATCTTTTGACCTACAAAACAAAGGTCAAGATGATGGTAAGAGAGGAACGGTAACATAAAAAAAAGAATAATAATAATAAAAAAAACCGGTTATTGTCCCCAAGACTTTACTCGTTTTATTTACGATCAAAAAGTTCAAGAACTAATATACAGGGAATAGAAAAATTCCAACCCCTCAGTAAAGGACTATTAAAAATAATGAAGAAACTAGTAAATTTAAATATGAAGCAACGTATAATACAACCACATCTGATACCGGAATATTCGGTTTAATAACCTGCTACTAATTCTTCTTCTGCTTCCATGAAAAAACAAAAAGAAATTGGACACGAAAAAACACACTGGCAATTAAAAAGATGATAAATAACATACAATGACCACTTGTTCAAAGAGTCTCAATTGCCAATACAAGCCCAACCCTATAAAACTTGAATTCAACAGCCAATATTTCATCTTTTTGACTATTCGGAGGCAAAATTCCCAGAATTTACGAACTTCACAACGTCATGCAACTGGAGAATAGCTAATCATAGATTAGGATAAAATAGGGACAAGTCATAACCATACAATGCTAAAATCAGCCTGCATATCCAGACCCTGCGGCTCGCTATGAACAAGATAATTTATCAACCCTTAAGCACTTCATTTCCTCGTTCAAATGCATCAAGTCTTATTCATATCTCTTCTGACATTCTAGGCAAAGACGGGATTAAGGGTATGTTGTTTAATACATACAGATTTTGAACCATTGATGCTCTGATTATTACTCCACTGCAATGGCCTGATGCATTACCACAGTTTGTTCCTGAACTTCAACAACAGGCTCACCTCCTGTAAAGTGCTTATTATCGTTTGTTGGACCAGTAGCTATCTCCTGCTGCATATCAGATGCATCTAAATTCTGTTCCTTGGACGAGTTGTTCTGCTGAGACGCAGATTCATTCTGTTCCTTAAACATGTTCTGCTGAGAAGTGGCATCATTGGATTCCTTGGACACGAAGGATGATTTGCGAGAAGAAGCATTTCTCTTATCATTGGATAAGTTAGATTTTTCAGAAGGTAGTTTAGGAAGAGACTTTCTTGCAGGCTTCTTGACATGGCTGAGAGAAGGTTCTTTTGCAGCTGTGTTATGTGACAATTTCTCATCCAAACTTAACCTACCTGGACGAGTGCCATGGTCACTATTTTCTTCAGAATCTCTGGCAGGTGAGCTCTTTTTCCGACCAAGCTTGGGAGATTTCGCTCTTGTTGGGGGTATCTGTGTCATTGAGCAATGGTAATAAAAAGACTCGAACAAAGTCATATATATAGAATAAGTATTGGAGAACCAAATAATGACCCTTTTAAATGATGTATAAGGTCAGACCATATATATATAAACACACACATATGTATGTATATGTATAAGGACTGACAGCAAGGAATTATCGAAAGAAGTCTTGACCATCTCTTACTTAAATAAGGAAATCATGTTTGCTCACTGAAAAATGGATCTTCTACAAGACTACAACAACCAAGCACCGTTTGACAGGAAAATCATGGCACCGTTCCTCTTCAATAGGAGCACAATTATATGTTTATTATTCTTGTTCAATCAAACACTTGAAGAATCAACACTCGATGTTACACATCTAAGCACCCGATAATTCTGGTATCCAATTACAGGTTCTCGACTATTATATACATTAATTTGATCCCAAACATACTGACACCAGATTAACAGATCTATGTCAAGAACCGAAGGGTGCTGTTCCTGTTCATGATTAACCAGCCTTTGTTCATGAAAGCTAATTTTTACCATACTTTAGGAAGAGAAATTAGCAAGTAATAATCTATATCTCTTATTACACTTCCAAGTTCCAAACATATTTATCAGTAGAGTTTAAATTATTTTATATACAATCTTTTATTCACAAACTTAAAGTGTTGGCCAAACGGCCCTTAAAGTTTTACCAAATTACAGTCTCTTTCAAAAGATTCGTGATTCACTACTGTAAATCTGCCCTAGAAGTTAAATGTTCTCCTTTCTACACAAGCATCAGACCATATTCCCCAGCTGGTTACCATAATTATTTCTCCACAACTATGCTCATTGAAAAGGATATTATAGTTTGACAAAAAAAAAAGGATATTATAGACAGAGAATTCAAAATTTTGATTGATTAGTTCATTTTCTTAAACCTGATTTGCATATACACCGGTGCTTCCCTTCCTAACTAACTGACAAAGGTATGGTATGCCATAGTACAGATTAACAATGTTACACAGATTCCAAATAAATATACATTCATGGAAAGCTTTCATGCATCTCTCACAAATCATCAATGATTCAAAGACAATGACCAACTTCGATTTAGTCATAATTCTATCCATTCAAATAATCACTAATACCACCAAGCTTCTGTTTAATAGGTAGCAAATCTCTATGAGCAAGCTAATGATGCAAAAAACACCGACAAACAGATCACATGCACTATGCTAAGCCACCTATGTAGCAGAACAGTCAATTATCACATTCAACAGAAGTGGTCGCTCTTCAATACTGCTCAACGCAGCCAATCCCAAAAATCTGGACAGCCAAGCATGGTCTACCAACAGCATCCATGATTTCTTTGCTGCTCTACATAGCATAAAAGCTCTAGTCGACCATAATTGCAAATACAAAATAAGGTAGCTGTCATTTCAAGTTCTGCACTACAGCATATGAAAAGTAGCTACATTTATCCTACATGATAACCAAGCAAAGAAATTAAGGCTCAACCCCATGTATCTCTGAAATGACAATCTCAAAAAGTTAAATATCATATGCAAATCTAAGATTTATTACGAGCCCCATCCATGAGGCACCTGGCATAGTTTCAAGTCCAAATGCACTACAGTAATTGTATGTATCTCTGAGTTGAGAACCTTTTCATCACTTCTTTGCGACTCTTAGTCCAGCCAAAACTTGAATAACTATTCCTAAATCCCAATACAACATAGCCAATATCTTCCTGAAATCAAGAGGAAAATTTCGATTTCATAACAGACTTTATCCAGCATGGGTGGACAATCTTCTTCCCTTTGTCCACTTCACCTTGCGCCGGCTTAACAATACCCACACACTTGCTATAACTGCCTTCACATTACAAATAGAACAAATTTCCCGTGTGTCATTTCTACAGATTACTTAAGGCACTTAAGACACGAGCTTTATACGGTGTCTAATCCATCAACACCGCAAACTAGAATTGCATCAGCTCTTGCATCTTCCACTACACGACCCATATTTTCATGTCTAATAAATCTATGCAACATAAGTTTTAGACATATTCTTGCAGCAACATTTATCAGTTCCAACCTTGCTTGACTGAAGGGAGGACAACTACCACCTTTTACAATCTGATTTGTCCAATAGAACTTCAAGATTTTCATGTTCCCCATAAGTTGTCCAGGACTGCTTCACATAATCAACCAGAGGATGGGTAAACTTGATCTGAGAATCAAGGAAAAGTTTCACCTAATAATAGCTGAACAGGATACCAGAAAATGTTTGATAATAGACAAACACATGAACACACACAGGTGCCCACAGTCAGAGATACCTATAAGGAGAACTATCTGAGATGAAATTGGGAAAACTTAATCCATCCTGAAAAAGGGCCCATTTTCATCCTACATTCCTGGTAAGACACAGATGCTATAAATTCACAAGCCCAGGGAAAATCAATGTTAAATGGCATGGGCAGTATGCCAAAACTTAGCTAAATCTTGCCATATATAGCTCGAGATTTCTGTCTCCATTCCACACTGCACATCTCTGAGCTTTGCATGTCAGATGTAGCACAAAGTTATGAAGCCAAGAAAGGACTCCTCAATTAAAACCTCACTGTGGTAAATCAACAATAGAATCAGGCGTGAATCACAGATACACTACAAGGATCCAGATTTGGATATGAATTATTCAAGGGATTTTTACTTAATAAAAGAATAGTAAAGTCGATGTGGACCAAAGTATCATCAATTGTCTAAAAACCAAAATGCTTCAATGTACTACTATCAAGAACTTCTAAACCACAAAGCAAAAAGAAAACACTTAGAAGAGAGAGGGTGGAAGGGAGATCATGCGTGAGTGATTGTAAGAGAGAAGGAAAGAGAGACATAGAAGGGAGATCATGCGTGAGTGATTGTAAGAGAGAAGGAAAGAGAGACATAGAGAGATAATAGCAAGCATGGAAGGAAAAGAAAAGAACTGACATAAGGAATAAGCTGAACCCAGGACATTTAAGAAGTCCATTTCAGTACTCAAAAGCAACAGCATCACTCAACCAGGAGTTACATCGCCATGTATCATTCTATGTGTGATTAATTTAGAACAAAAATTGTATTTATATTCCACATAAGAAGCTCTTTTAAATAAATTAGTTTAATGTCAGAAAATATCTTGAAATCAAACTTAATGCATCTCATCCTCGATCTAGAACTCAATCTAGCTACAAGCAGTAGGTTATAGAACCAATATACAGTAATATAGCCTCCACCATAGTTGAGATCGAAAAAGATAAATTTGCACCTTCACAAATGAGTTGTAAAAACTACATAAAATGTACCTTCTTTAACTCTGCTTTCGGAGGTGCAGGCTCCTGATAGAAGCTTGGCATTGGTGTAGCTTTAAACATCAAGGTCTTCCTCAGCATCTTGATCTCAGCTTCCTGTGATTCCTGTTTTAAAGATGAAAAGGAGTTACTGACATGAAAAAGTGCACCATTAGAAGTTTCGGAAGAAATAACTCCCTCCAAAAGATATTCACCTTAGTCTTTGCTTGCAAATTGTTCTTCTCCTGTTCCTTAGCATGAATCTTTTCCTCAAGCTTCGAGTAAAACTGCCCAAAAAAGTAGAAGGAATACTCTAATGTGAGAGGTAGAGATTGAGCTGGAAAATGGGACGTGGTGCTGGTGCAAAAATAAAGCTTACCTCTCTTCTTTTCTCAGCCCTTTCATCACACCTGAAACTGAAATTGTAGCTCGGTATTGTACCGACTTTGCGGGGCTTGGCATCTCCAGTTGGACTTCTGTGTGTCGTTAAGGACAGGCAGGGAAAAGCATCGATATATCAGGATGCAATTTCATCGCACCACAAAGACCATAATTTCACCAATAATTATGAGATTTCAGAAGAGAAAATCACATAATGCTAAACACGTAAAGGATACATAGACTGCTGTGTATCTCCTTCTGGCTTACTAGGGGGCCCTTTTTTCAATGGCTTCAATTTTGTCTTTTCCCTGTAATCAGGAAATTACAGTTCACAATCCGCCAGGGAAAGAAAGTACTACCTATATTAGAATAACATAAACAAGAAAAGACCTATATATTGACCCAATAACAGAAACACAAAATGTGGAAATACAGAAAGAGATGCCCCTAGGCATCTTCATCCTTTCTAAACCTTCATGAGAGAAAGAAATTCAACGATTAGTGTGGAAAACAACATACATGACGGCTTCAGATGGCTCGACACTAGTAGCAGATACTGTGACAGCAGGTTGTCCGGATTGCTGGAAGCAACAGAACATTACAAGAGTAAATACCAAAAGCACAAATGATGATCAACAATTAGAACTAAATGAATCAGTATGTTGATCTGATTCTAGATCTGAACGCATGAATGTAACGACCATAGCATCATTAAGCAGACATCAACTCTTACCTCAGCACAATTACCATTGTCTGGAGTAGGTGTGAGCTTCAACTTGCTGTCAGCAGCCTGCCTGTCATTAAATGACTTGCTCCTTGATCCAAGGGGAATTGCTTGTTTTGCAGTACCACTTGAAATGGTGGAGGTTCTAACTGCATCTCTTCCATCTTTGTTCTTCTTCATGACTGTTACTGCAGGCTTCCCATTTTTAGGCTTGCCCAAAGCTTTTTGAGGCTTAGAGTTTTTGGACTCTTCCGATTGTTTGACTCCAAGCTCCTGGGAAGTAGATTTGTTAAATTTCTAGGGGGTTCCAACAACCTTGAACTAAAAAATTCAAAATGGAAGAAGTTTCATAACCTCCTACCTTGGAAATGGCATTAGCATTGCTTTCTTCAGGCGCTATTGATACCTCTCCAACAACTTCAGCAGAAGAATTGACACTTTCACTTTCTGGAACAACCTCAGCCCCAGAAGCAGGAACTTGCTCATGAACTCCATTTTCACGGGCAGCCCCATTCTCAGAAACAAGCATAGTATCATCAGCGTCCATCAGAACTGTATCTCGCAGAATTACTACCCATAAAAACAGGAAATGTACACCCGAAAGATTAGAAAAGAACAAGCTAAAGGTCATTTCACACAATGACAATCTCGCGTCCCCTATACATTCTTGATAGAAAGACCATAGATACATAGCTGGATTTCTTAACTAAAGACATTCATTCATTATGACACATAGAGGAAAGTCCAATGTGTATGTGTGCAGGCCTATGCAGCATACCAAAATCACTACAACAAAAAAGGAGAGTTGATGCCACATACATGATACATAAAAGATATCAAACTTTTGAAAAATAGGAACTAAAAAACCATTTTCAGATATCCTACATAACAAAAGAAATTTCCTTTACCAGAAAAAATAACATACACCTCATCATTCAATTAAGATGAAAGATTAAAAAAACAAAAGGAAATTTTCTGTGACAGATTGTACAGACAAAATAATTTTAACAAAATCTCAATTTCTCATCAAAACAATCAACTTCTAAAGCAAAATCACCAAAAAATCCAACAAAACAGTAAACAAAAAACTAAAAATTAATAATGAATCATCAACTACAACAACATTTGAGAACTACCAACTACATAAAACCTCAAGAAACTTCAAATCTTACTACAACCCCACAAAAAGACAAAATCTAAGAAGGCAAATATCTTCCTTTTAGATCTTCAAACCCACCCAAAGATCCAATCTTTTCCCCATTCTAAGAACAACCCATTTCACTATACAAACCACAAAATGCAAAAAAGGAATAATATTATTTAATAATTCACATACACACCTACATATATAAGCACATAAGTGAACATGTATATGCACATTTACACATATGTAAACTGAGAATTCATTATATGTTGAAAAAGAAGTGATTTTGAAGGCATTAAGGCTTACCAAGAGAAGCTAAAAAAAAATAGTGATCAGAAAGCCATTGAATCAAAAATGAGGTTCAAAGGATCTGAGCGAATCTAGAGAGAGAAAGTGGTTTTAGAGAGAGAAAATGGTACCAAGAGCCCTTAAGGCTTAAAGGGTTTGCTAAATCTTTGGATTTTGAGAAGAAAAAATGAGAGCTTTTTCAAAATGGGTCACTGATTTTGCTGGTGGTTATTCAAAAATTGAAATTGAAAAATGCAAGAAAATGGAAAATGACAGCATTATAATTTCAAAAAAAAAAAAAATCGTGTGTGTGTGAGTGAGTGTGTGACTGTGTGACTGTATGTGTGTGTCCAGGTCAGATTTTGATAAGAGAGAGAGAGAGAAGAAAACTGTAAATGGAAATAGAAAGATATTCCGTATAAGGATAGAAAGATACAGTTTCACTGAGAGAGAAACCATTTGAATGGTTGTGATTATTCCACGTCATCAAGTCAATGTGGTCATGCTTACGTGGCACGATCTGAAGAGGGTAGTTGAAAACGAATTTAACGTTGTCTGCAGCGGATTTTTTGTTCATTTGCCAGATGAGAAGATTGGCATCATATTGTCTGTTTTTGTTCAATTAGGACAATTATTGTGAGTTGTCCAATTTTTCCTTAAAGATAATATTGTCTTTTTGAAGATATTTCCACTTAAGCATCAATGAGAGTTGGAAATATAGTAAATGGGCACTCAAAGTTGATTTTTTGAGCTTGATCCTTGCCTTCATAATCATGGGATTCATGAATAACTTGCATAAAATCTTACCTTCTTGTTTTAGTGGGAAAATTCGTCA
Source organism: Ehretia macrophylla (assembly GCA_037974665.1). Classification (NCBI taxonomy): domain Eukaryota; kingdom Viridiplantae; phylum Streptophyta; class Magnoliopsida; order Boraginales; family Ehretiaceae; genus Ehretia; species Ehretia macrophylla. The sequence goes on along the minus strand of CM075764.1, from coordinate 63,033,168 downwards.
AATTTGATCAACTATTAACCAGTAATTTCAACGTGCGCGAATTTAGTCTACAAAATGGGCATAAATAATTATGAAAAGAGATATGCTTGAATGGGTTAGTATAATGTCTAGATTAATTTTTAATTCTCTTTTGTTTTCTCAATTGAGAATATTCAGTTACAAAAATGAGTTGTAACCCTCTAGAAGATACTAGTATGATTGAATTCTACATTTTTTTTAGTTATGTAAATTTTAATTAAGGAGTGACAATTTCATTCTGTAATATATTTTATCATGCCAATTAGTTGAGGTTTATTTTGCAGGAACAAAATTAACCCTTGACATTCGATGTCCAATTAATCACTTTTCACATTTCCAAATATACGGATGATAATACATTTACAAAATAATATAATATATATATATATATATATATATGTGTGTGTGTGTGTGTGTGTGTCTTCCTTTGTCTTTAATCCATGGCAATGTCTTAGACTTATCATTGCTTCAGGCTTTAATAATATTATGCATTATTGCCTTCAATTATAATCAAGTGCTAGGATTTCTTCATTGGTGCCAGAGAGTATATGTGAAGCTTATTGCATAATTTCAATGACATATCAATTCCTCTCTACTACTCAATTGAGCTTTCTGAGTTATTTTTGTTTTCGTTTTTATGTTTAAATTTATGGACTACTAGTCCTGTTTCAGGAAATAATTTTTAGAAAAAAAAATATTTTTTTCTTCAAAGAAATACAAACTACCTCAAGATCAAAAGATATTTGTCAAATAGGTTGTTGTTATGTTTCTTTCTTATCCTTTTAGTGAGTAAGATATGCAGTTCGTGTCAATTAATTCTAGTTTGAACCTCCATAATTGTAATGAGAATACTGACTAGTTGAATCAACTTGCCATGTTATTAAGTATAAGAAAATTCTATTGAAAATTCTATTTTAGAAAAGAGTAAACCATCTAATCATGATGGCTTGCCAAATAGTAAGTAAATTTATTGTGGTAGACGAACAGGGGTGGAGTCAGCACTCCAGGTTAGGGTATATATTTATATAAGGTTGGGGTGTATTTATACAGTGCGAAGAGTTAGGAGTGCCCTGATTATATAGTGAAAATGGTCCAATATAATCGAATTTTTAACAACAAAAAAAAAAATTAGTTGAGGGTTGCATTGAATGTCGCTCCACCACTTTACACGAATAAGGACCCATGGAAAATAATGCTCCTATTTGGTTATTATGTTATCTCATAATTTAGATCATTGATGACGATATAAATTAGATTTAATTAGTTTTCAGTTATTATTGCTTAGTCATTTAATCCTTGAGTTGTTTAATGAGTTAATTACTCATTTAAGATGTAATGAAAATTTATTGAAGTTTCGAGAAGAAATTTATAATAACTATCCGGAACAAATATTAATTTTATCTTATCACATACGTAAAATATCTTTTTGATACTAAAAAGTACTTATTTCTTTGGACATTCATGACATTTTTGGTAAGTCTTCTCTCCTAGATTAGTAAAGGTGATCATTTAGGAAATGTGTTGATCTGGGTGGTTGAATGTAGTTTCTAGGTTTGTTCTTTTTTAGGGAGTTAAATTCTATAAATTAAAATTTTAAGATTCAAATTCTTATGTTTATTTATCTATTTGAATCCAGTAAAGAGAAAAAAAAAAAAAATTGAGCTGTAAAAACCAGTTTGGATATAAACGTTAATGATACCTACAAAAATAGAAAATTTCTTTATTAGGATATGTGTGGAGGGGGTGGTAGGAAGCATTTTTTATTTTTATTTTTGTATGGATTTTTGCATTTATAATATGTTCCTAATTCCTACACAGTAAAATGGAAGTCTTTCAGTAAAATAGAAGTGTTTCAGTAAAATGGAAGTCTTTTTAACCGTAAAGAATAAATGATTTTTTGGGATCCTGGAGCCTGTAATGTTGTACATGCATTATAAAACTTTTGTTTATTTTACCATGTAATTTACTTTTAGGGATAAACAATTATAAAGCACGTACTTTGCACTTCATAGTTATAAAATGTGCATTAGTTACTCATGTTAATTAATCTTTTAAAGCAATATTTTATTTCTAAAAAAATAATTTGTTTTTAATCTATTGACCCTTATGGAAAATAGCCATATAACAAAATATTAATTTGCTTTTAATATATCCATGTACTTGTATGGAAAATAGCCATACAACCAAATATTTTAATAAATTGTTGTGACTTGTCTATGACTTACCTTTTTCCTATTTTGTCCTTAAGAATAGCAAAAAATAATGCATACATATTAATATGAAAAGGTAATTTGTAGATAAGCTAAAAAATTTACTAAAATGTTTTGCGATTATGTGTTCACTATGTATAATTTCCCTATTTTAGTGTTTGAAAGTTTACAAAATGGTATATAAATGAGTTTTGAAGATTAAAATCAATGACTTATAATATTCATTTCCAAAAAGAAAATAAAGAAGTTATTGTAGCAACCACATTCTGTTGCTAATCTCTCTTTCAATTCATTGAATTAAGTTTAGCAACCACTCGATGAACGTTAGTGTAGTGACATATCAAAATATTTAAATTTTGAGAGAGTTAATGTTTCCTTACCTAGTTGGAGACGAGAGAGGCAACCTAAATAACTAACATGTTTTTATGCCAAGTTAAACGGAAGATCTATGTTGATTATAGAGCATCAACATTTTCTCTATAAATTAATTTTGTGAATCATTAAATATTGAACTCAATTCTCAACTAGAAAAGTATAAATATTCTAAAACCAAAGCATTATTTGTATACATGCATAATTTACAAAGATGTGAATTGATCTTGCATATGCTTACAATAGGTCTACTACTCCTTCCTCAGCATATCATGGTATATACATTAATATTTTCGCAATTAGTTAAAACTCTTTAGTATATGTGTTCAACAAAACATAACTTAAATATTTAGCACGCTTTAGGAATTAATTATGTGTAGATTCATGTTAGTGGAGTATTCATTTTGCATATTTTTATGGCTAGTCAAAAGTTGCAGATTTTTTAAATATTTCCAATTTCTTAATTAATTTGTTATCAATATTTCACCTCATTGGTATATAAGAGAATGCAACTATGCATAAATTAAAAGGTGAAATTTCGAGATACCTAGTTATAAGTAAAAAAACAATTACCAACAAACAAAAGTTTCTCATTCTTGTAACTTTTTCAATATTCTTTTTCCATAAAATTGCTTATGCGAAAAGGCGAAGACTTCTTCCTATAATTCTTGGAATATTTCCAAGTTTAAGTAATGGTTGAATATTGATGTTAGAAAATAGAGATTTTAGAGGTTTATCCCAATTTTTTAATAAAGGTTTGGTTATCATTCTCATCCAAATTTGCACTTCCAGAAAGTGGCTTTCGGTTTATTATATACGGGTTTTCTAGAATTATTGGTTAACTTTGTACTAAATAAGTTTAGCTTAATAGAATTTAATTTTGTTGTGTTAGAGAACATGAAATTCGCACATGATGAATAATTCAATTTAATTGTATGGTACTCTTTTTTTTTTTTTTTCTTTCGAAGTCTAATTACAAGATTTTGAATATAAAAAAACTTTAACAGACTTATAGTCTGTCGCTTTTAACCACTCGGCCACATAAGTCTTTATATGGCAATGGGAGAATACTAAAAATGCCACTATTGAGGAAAATCCAAACTCATTACTTTTATTTATTTATTTTCAAAGTCTAGTTATAAGATTTTGCATAATATTGAGAAGTGAAGCAAAGGCAAATGAAATATAGAAGAGCAAAGAATTGAAATATATCAATATTCATCTTAGGTCAAGTTCATGATATCTACTTTTGATGTATATAAGCAATACATCTAAAACTTAGACCAAACACACCTGAAAACACAATCACACACGTCCAGCTAATATTATAAGTACCTCACTCATAGCTCAAGGATCTTTGGACCTTCTCATTTAAGAGAGTATTTACTCTTGTGAGTAATATATGTCATACCTAATTGTACAACCATTACTAGGTTCATATTATTGAATAGCTCTCCAATTGACTAACCTATGTATAGGAGTTTTCATGTTGAGACCAACTTGGCATCGGCCTTTCTTGCAACAAGTATCACCAATGTACCATACGAGGGAAAACTTGAAGAAAACAATTAAATTGACTTTATTAGGTAGGTATTGCTTAAAATATGATTTTGTCTGACCAGAAAAAATCTAAGTAAAAGTTCGAATTGGTGATGAAGATGTACTATATTTCAAATGGTCAAGTATGATTTTTTCAATTGAAATTTTGTAAAACTGTATTTCTAATGTGTAATACTACGTGAGCAAACGATAAAATATGAACCTTAATGAGAAATATGCCAAGACGAGCACATTCTATCCTTTTTACTTCATTCATTTTATAGGCTCCTTTTGTTTCTCAATCTTAGCTTACCCACAAATTAAGATAATATGGGGTCAAGAACGTCATCATCAATCCCAATTTTTTTTTCTTTTTCAAGAGAAGTCTAAACTAATTTAAATCACTTTTAAAAAAATTTGCACACTTCAAAAATTAATTTCGAGATCTCTCGTACCTAAAACCAAATTCTTTGGACATGGCCATTGTTTCAAGTAATCTCTTAAATTTGGGACAGCGAAGAAATAATACGAGAAATTGTGTAATCAATCACTAAGCAAGTATGTCTCTTAGCTTGCAACATCCCATCTTCTGCCCCTAGTAATATGTCCCCTTTCTTCTAAGCTTGATTTGCAACATCGTAGAGAATTATTGGTGTTAAATGAAGTAGTTTAAAATTTTATATGTTAATTTTGAAGTTCCTAATTAATCCAAGACAGACAATTAGATTCTCCAATATTCACAAGCTCAACTTCATTTGCTTATTATGTATTTTTTATCTTGTGGGATGCAAATAATTGTTGATACGTCTTCATTTTCAAATGGCAAAATTTTCTTCTTGTTTTTTTCTTTTTTGCATGAGTATGTAGCTCTTTTTTTTTTTTTTGCTAAGTCAAAGAAATGGATATCATTAAAAATGAATCAGTACAAAGGGGATCATCCGACCAAATACAAAGAACTACTGAAAATGAAAGCGAAGCCCGCAAACAGACAAACAAAGGCAAGCAATCTCAAGATATAGAAGAAATCACATTCCGAAACAACAAAGACTTAGGTTCTGTTTGGCCTAACTTTTAAACACTCAAAAGCGCTTCCTGTGAATTTAGAAGTTAAAATAACATATTTGGCTCATTTTTTAAAGTGCTTTTAGGTAAAAGCTTAAGCTGAAAAAAGTTAAAAATTGAGAAGCTCCAAATTGGAGCTTTTCAAAAAAACTTTTGTGAAGCTATTTTACATAATGCAGGAAGCTATTTTTTTTTCTTTTTTCTCAAATATACCCCTCCATATTTTTAAAGTTCGATATTATCTTCAAAATTTTTAAAAGCTCTACATTGTCTAACACAGGCTAAACAGTCAACGGCTTTTGTTCAACATCACTTCTTGCAAAAGCTCTACTCTAAAAGCTCTACAACTCAAAAACTGAAATTTCACAGTTAGACCAAACAGAGCCTTAGTAATGTGAAAAACTACCTAAGTCAAAGATAAATGAACTCTATTGGCGAAATGTCTATTAATGCTAGAGTTGTTGTAGCTTCGTTCCGCATGAATTCTTGCAAAGATATCAGCCCAAATCTTTTCATTAATCTGCTCTTCAATGCTAAACTCATTTCGAAATATTCGTCTGTTTCTCTCGATCCAAACATGATAGACAGCAGCACAAAACAAGAGCTGGAACATGTAGCTTTTGAGATCTCTGTTGCCTGCCAGTAAACGTGTAAACATACGAATTGAATCAAATGAATAAAAAGAGATAAAAAAGAAGTAAATTCAGACTTCTCTTTCAGATCCGTTTAGTGAAACTACATTCGAAGAAAATGTGATCTCTTGTCTCACAAACAAGGTAGCAGAAAATGCAGTTGGCTCTATTCACAGCTCTCCATGTGAGAAGACGATATCTAATATTCAAGCAGTCATGACTAGTAAGCCAGGAAATGAAACGTGGGCCGATTCAAAGTTTATGTTTAGTGGGGGCAAAATCATAGAAATTTAACTCTTATATATTAGATAATTTTTTTTCAATAGGGGCTAAATTATTTTTTAGCTTAAAAATACACATATTTTTTGAAGAAAAAAAAACAACATAACTTACTTTTTAATAATTCCAACTCTCTGCGTCAGTGGAAGTGGCATGCTGTTATTACTGGCCTGTATATATAAATCTAGCCATGCATATAATAACATTTGCAAGGGTGTGATACAATTAAATACAATCACGCATTGACGCTCCTGCATGCGTAGCTAACCTGAGTTTGAGATGATGTTAAATATTTAATATAGAAACCACGCATGGAGGTATTATTTGGGGTTGAATAATTGACAATAAAAGAAAAAAAAAAAAAAGAACAAGCTGAGAGAAAGAAAAGATCTTGATATATATAACCATGTTGCTGTTATTTTCTTTTTCGCATTTACTTTTCATTTGGTGCATGTTTTCCAGTTTTTTTTTTTTTTTTTTGCAACTTTTATGTAGTATCATTTATATAGATCCTTGGCCTAATTTCAGCTTCTGAACAGAGGTGAATCTAAAAATTTTGTCTAATAAAACTAAAAACACTTAATTTAAAACACTCATATATAGATAATTTTATTTTATAATGATTAAATTATTTTTTCAATTTAAAAATATTTCTAAAATATATATATTTTCTTTTAAAAAAATATAGGAAGGGTGAGAACTAAAGTTCCGACTCACACTTTAATAGTTCCGTCCTTACATTTGAAAGTTAACGATCATATAGAGAGATATAGATAGCTTCTATATTTTAATATTTCTTCCCCTTTGGCAAGTTGGGAAAAGTTTGGACTTCATTTTACATTGCATCCACATGTGTTGCATAAAGAATTAGTCGAAGGTCATTTAATTTTCTTTGTGTCCTCTTCAGTGTTGCTCAAATATCTTTTTCTTGTTCAATGTTGGCCAATTAAATAACCTTGTAACAAGTCTGTTCTGAGGCTGACCCAATACCTTTTTTTTTTGGTCGAAAGGCTGACCCAATATTGAATTTAATGTATTTAAAACAAGGGTGTGAACTCAATAGCCATTGACCAAAAAAAAAAAAAACTCAGTAGCCATTGACTGGAAACTTGCATATATATGGCAAACAAGTTGAAATGTTTCACAAAGTACAATATATTAATATCCGATTATTCCACTTAACTCGTAAGTTTACTTTTTCCTTATTTCTTCTAAGGTTTGGTACTTTTGTTAGAGTCCTTTCCCAAAAATATATATGTTTTTTCCAAAATATGGGATTTATTTTAGAGTAAATTACAAACAACTTTCATGTATTTTATAAAAAGTTGACGCTAAATTTTGTAGTACTATGATAATTTGCTAATTCCTTGTGATTCTAAAAAAAAAAAAACAATATATAACAGAAAATAGGAACAAGGAGATAATTTCTTATTAAATATAGAGGATTAATAAATTTCTAAATTATTACATGATTTAACTTACAATTTCGATATCTTAATAAAAATTACATGATTTAACGTACAATTTCTATATTTTAGTGACATTTTTATTTTGCTCACTGTAATGACACTCGTGCACAGCCATATGTTAATTTAGCCTTGCTTTGGGAGAGTGTATAGAACATTGTTGGGAAGGGACTTTCCCCAACAAGTTCAAGGATAAACTCCTTTCTTGATATGATAAGTCGATTCTTTTGTGATGTTTTTTTTTTTTTTTTTTGTTGGTTGCGGTTTCACATTTGCATTTTTCGTTTGGGGCTAGACTTGTTGTTTTCCCCACTTTTTCTTTGTAAGACTTTGTTCATTTCTTTTATAAAATCTAGTTATTTGTTTGCCTTGCAAAAAAAAAAAAGTTTGTTAGATGTATTCATTATGATACAATAATGAAAAATGCTTTTTTTTGGCAACGGTCATTCGGCCCTATAAAATAAAAAATGAACCCCACATTCATTTGTGAGATATGCCGAATTGCCGTAGGCCAAATAGAAGCATTTACCTTAATTAATAAAACCTTACCATTTGTTGAAAAAAAGAAAATGCAAGTAGAGGTAAAAACTAACAAAGCTAAGTTGGACTTAATTCTAGTTGCTCAATTTCAATTCCCGGATAAAATAATGTATAATTTAGGGATGGAGGAAGAATTTTTTAAAAATCTTAAAGAGATCCATCATACAACTTTTTTTTAAATTTTTTTGGTCAAAATCATACAACTATAATAAACATAAACTAAACATGGTAATTATCAAACCTAGTTCACTTTTTACACCAAATGTAGCAAGTATAAACATCACTTATCAAACCACTTGAAGCTCTTAGATGACAAAAGAAAGTCCTGTACATTAACAAACTCTAATTTTTAGCGCCTTGTTGTAGGCTTATACTCCATAAGTCTTTAATCAAGAGGGACAAAAATGCAAAAAAAAAAATGATGGGAACAAATTGATCATCAATAACACTCCAAATATGAAATAGGATATTATAGTAATATTCTTAGGCTGCTCAGGTCGAATTGGCTCCTATTTACTAAACGTGCAAATGAAAGCTTAGGCTCGAACTTCAAAAAATAAAATAAAAAATAAAGTCAAAATTTTAGGATAACTTAAATTTCATTGTCCCATTGTAATTTAATTAGATAAGAAAAATTTTGATCCTCAAAAGACTGACACAATTTAAATAGAAATGTTAAGAAATTAGACACATAAGTTCAAGAGATGATTTCTTTATATACTAGCCAAAACAATGTTATGAATGGAGCAATTTGTGATAAAGTTGTTGGGAAAAACAAAAAAAAAAGATAGTTTAACGATATACTTTTTGTTTTGGTCAACATTTTAACAATAAGTTTTTACAAAGAGATATATTATATTAATTGTTAAATTCAACACATACCCGCAAGTGCAAACGAAATTAACTTTTTAACCTTACGCTTGGACAATTAACCCTAACTCTTGTCAAACTTCCTTAATGAATATATATATATATATATCGGTCTTAATTTGAAGCATCTTCATCTAGATGTAGAAAAAGATGTTTAAATATTATTGTAGTACAATGACTCACTCAAAGTTTATTTTTCCCTTTTTGTCAGCCGATTGTAATTCCAATGATCTAGGAAGGCTAAAGCAAAATTAAGTCATAAGTATCTTCACCATGATTAAGACATATTGATGGATTGAGGTTATTTTTATGTAAAGACAACAATTGTGTTGAGTGATTGACGTTCCAACTTGAGTATTAAGAAGAATATGAATGTAGTTAGATGTTTCACTAGTAAAATTTGAGGATACCTTTAACCCCTACGCTTGCACAAAATTTAGTATTTGAATAGGATTCTTTCCCTTACCTAAGACAGCAGATGAGTTGAACAATTTCCTAAATGGTTTATGGTTCAATACCGTTAATATAATGCCTTATGTGTGTTTGTTTAAGTTATTGGAATTTGCTTTTAGACGACTTACAATATATTTTTAGATGGTGACACGTGCATGTGATGATAACACATGTCACTTTTAGTAAGATTTATAATTTTTTTGTGAATCTCACATGTACTTTTTAAATATTTGGAAGTCTGACCTTTAATTATTAAGCAACCAGAACATTACGTGAAAATGAGGCTCAATAATAAACGAGCCAAGCACAAGCATGTTTGTACTAAATTAGAGGGATTCATGATTTCTATACGTTAGTTAAATGAAGCCAAATTGAGTTCATATTCATGCTTTTATTAGCCAAACATGATCACAAACTCTTATTGTCTTTCCAAATACTCAAAATGTTAAGTGAGCTTTTGTTCACCTCAACTTAGGCTCAATTCCAACCTCTAGACCTTTCCATACACTATTAGATACAAGTGGACAAGCTCTCTTTCTCTCTCTACCAAACCAACCACACTATGTCGAACTAAATTGAGGTAAACAATGTTTGATATAGTAAAAGAATGTGTCATGGAGATGTATGTAGTGAATATTATTGTTTAGTGTATATTAGCAGTATATAATTTAGTATTCATATATGAAAAAAATAGTGAAGGTTAAATTATTTTTTTCAGTTTAAAAATACACATAGTACTCATATATAGATAATTTTTTAGAGTGAGCTATATTAATTTTTCAACTTAAAAATATACACGTTTTTCAAAAAATGTAGCGCTAACTCATTTTTTAATGACTTCACTCATGGAATCAGCGAGTACCACAACCTCCGCTAATCTGTGAATGGCTTCACCATTGTCTCTTTTCAATAGAATATCATTTGCTATATAAATTCTTTCATTGTATACACGTTGTCTTTTTTTTTTTTTTTTCCTTCTACACGAAGAGGTATAAAAATTAAGTGGTGAATTTCGTAAGTATATCAACTTAATGATAAATGAGCCTAAAATCCACCCAAAGTGCGATTATGATATCCGATAAGGGTAAGTTTAGACTTGCTCTAGATAAATATTGGGCCAAACAAAAGAAATAGGATGATATTTGGGCCTAACTCAATCTGTATTATTTGGGCCTAACTCAATCTGTATTATTTGGGCCTAATCACCGCTTATGGGCCCATGATATTTACCCTTAGGAATTCCTACCAAACTTCGAAAAGTCTTGCACTTGATAAAATCATCATAGAGGATGATGCATGAGTAAAGATTGTTGTTGATTTCTATAAGTTGAAAAGTTACGTCGATTATGAATGACGCCTTAAAGATTGTTGTTGATTTAAACTCGATTCAATTTCAATTTGTTGCAAGACTAATAACAAGGTTGTTAATTAAGTGGCGAAGTGTAAAGCTAGTAATAAGTTCCGAGGAATGTTAATTTTTCCGTTGCTCTTAGTGAGATCTTTTACCTTGGTGTGGGTTGAAGAATGAAGATGTATGCTTTTTAGTTTTATTGAAGGTTATTTCATGCCAAAAAAACAAAAAAAAAAGGCATGGTATTTAAGAAGTTTCCATTATTGACTTGGCTTTTGTCCAATGGCGAATAACACCAACTATTCCCTCATTTTATCAACCTCCATTTTTTTGGGTTGAAATAATATTTCGTTTATATTAACTCAACAAGGGAAGTCAACCAATTTTCGTGAATTCAAACACAAAGTAAAACACATTAAAAAGTTTAACTGGAGGAACAATCATCTAATTTTGAGACAAAGAGTCTGATCTAATATTATTCGCTAACCAATCAGCTACCGTATTTGCATTTCTACAAATGTACGACACACTAATGTTATTCCTATCTTGAATAAGGAGTTTAGCATCAGCAACAAGACAGTCTATTGACCAGTGTAATGTAGATAGTTGAGTAAAATCTTTAACAAGTTCAAGGTAATTCGATTCAATGGTTACATCATCTAAATGTTCTTTCTGAAGCATCAAACATGCTTCACGTAGCGCCAGAGCTTCAGCACACTGGAAGCTCAAATTGTGGAGCACACCAGGTTTGCAATGTTTGTGGTGGTTGATTAGCCGCAATACACACACTGGAAGCATCAGATTCAGCAGAAGGAAATAACTCTTTCATAAGGCAATTGACAGCACCATTAACATGCATACCTTCAAATTTATATTCATTCCTTGCAAGCCAAATGTTCCAGCACCATTATCAACCTCCATTTGGATTATAGATTTATTAAGAAAAAATGGAAATATATTTGTAGGATTTAGATTCCTCATAATATCGAAATCAATAATAATGATGTAATTTCATAAGTGGATTAAATTTTTCAAAGACCGCGTAGTAAACCATATGGAGTTTTGAAAAATTCACCAATGGCCTTCGCTAGCCTATAGGCTTTTGATATAATACTACTAGTGTAAAATGAAATTTGTTTTAATTTCTTTTTCTCACTTTATAAAAAGGGTAATTTGAGTCTTTAATTTTTTTTCAAATGACGTGGAATTTAGTTGGTAGAGTCCGATTACTGTATCATTCGGTGAAATTCGACCACTAACAGGTGAATTCTCGATGGTAGCACCAAGTTAGTTAATGGTAAAACTCTAGAGTAATGAACAATCTTACAAGAGCGATTTCACTATCACTACCACTAGACCATTCTCTTAGGCAATTTGAGTCATTAGATTGAGTGCATTTAGGAGAAGCAAAACTGTCCTAGACTTTTTACAGTTGTTTCCATTTAAAAATCAATTACTCAATGCAATTTTGTCTTGAAAAAACCCATAAAAGAAATTAATTTATAAATTTACTAGAACTTATTCATTTAAATTTGGATAAACTTTTTTCAATCATCTACTTTTTGTATCTTATTAAACAAAAATGGTGATAATTTGGCAGCATGGCCGAGTGATAAGGCGGGAGACTGATATAATCCATATAATCACAAAAAGGGTTAATCTCACTAGTAGTCCCCATTGTTTCCTTTTGTCCCAAACTAGTCCCTATTGTTTTAACTGTTCCAAACTAATCCCCAATATTTTTAAAAAAATCTCAAGTTAGTCCCTTCCGTCAAAGTAGGTGTTAAACTTAACAGAAATGAATAGTAATAAAGGGGTAAAATGGTAAAAGCATCCATCTTCATCTTAATACTACCACCACCATACACCGCCACTGCCACCACCATACACCGCCACTGCCACTACCATCACATACAACACACACATACACAACAACACAGCCGCCCACCAAACCACCACAGCCCACCAACAACACAAATCACACATATATACACACATACCACTGCCACCACCAACCACCATAGCCTACCAACCACCGCCGCCCACCAAACTACCACCAAGCACCGCCGCCCACCAACAACACAAATCACACATATATACACACAAATCATATATATATACACACATACCACTGCCACCACCAACCACCATAGCCCACCAAGCATTGCCGCCCACCAAACTGCCACCAAGCACCGCCGCCCACCAAGCACCGCCGTCCACCAAACCACCATAGCCCACCAACACAAATCACACATATATACACACAAATCACACAAATCATACATATATACACACTTACCACTGCCACCACCAAGCACTGCCGCCCACCAAACCACCATAGCCCACCAACAACACAAATCACACGTGAGGTGGGGTGGGGGGGGAGGCAGCAATGTAGGGTGGGGGGGAGGCAGTGACGTGGGGTGGGGTAGGGTAGGGGAGAGACAGCGACGTGGGGTGGGGATGGGCGTGGGCAGCAGCAGCGACAGCGATGTGGAGGGTGGGGTGGGGCGGCAGCAGCGTGTGAAGGGTGGGGTGGGGCGGCAACAGCGTGGGGAGGGTGTTGGGCGTGGAGGCAGAGACATGGGGAGGGGGGTGGGGTGTTTGTTTTGAATTTGGGAACAGGGGTAGGGTGATGGGTGGGGAAAGGGGATTTTAGTAATTTTAATTAGGTTTTAAGGGTATTTTAGTCATTTAATAGGTTATCAGTTATATTTTTAACAGAAGGGACTAATTTGATATTTTTTTAAAAATATTAGGGACTAGTTTAGGACAATTGAAATAATGAGGGCTAATTTAAGACAAAGCAAACAATAGGGACTAATAGTGAGATTATCCCTCACAAAAACTATAAAAATAAAAAAAATGAAAATAATAATTATAAGTATACGAAAGGGTGATTTTGCGCTACTTCATTGGTGAAATGTTTTGGTAAGACTTCTTCTGATTGGTTCCTTTTATTATATTCTGAAAGAAACTTCTATGCCAGCTAAGTAGCCCCCACCATATGAAAATTGACAGTCCATGTAATACTGATTTTGCCTACCCTAGAAAAACAGAGCCACACATTAGTATAATGATAAAAAAAAAAAAAAACTATGGAGATAATTTACAAGTATTAAATCATACTCATAAAGTTATGATATTATTTATAAATTCTCACTCATTTTATTAATCTCATAATTCTCTATTAATTATAAGAATGTTGTAAAAAATAAACTCTAGCAATTATCAAATCAAGGCGTAGTGAGCTAAATTGTTACAAATCATAAAGGGTAATTAAATTATAAAGTATTGTAAGTTCTAACATGCAATACTTTACCCGATTATTAAAATTAAAAAAAAAGAAGTTAGAAGTTTTGATAGTTTGGGTTTCCTTTTAGTAATAGGAGTTACTCTTTACTTGGATTCTATAGCCAGTAAAAGATTGCTAAGGTCCAGGCAGTTGTTATAAGCAAATGGTCATCTCTATTTTCGTGTAGGAATTACTAATAAAAAGTTTTATGATGATTAGTTGAACAATTCAAGAACGTAGTTAGTGAGAAGCACTCTTCACGAGTTTGGTAATATCTAATTAATTACTTGGTTTCTAATTTTCTTGTTCTTAAAGAGCATTGATGTCATTCACCTTTCAAAGTTGCTAGACAAATTCCTTTGATGATTTCCACTTCACCTATTTTTCTTGTTTGTCTCGTTATATTCCAAATCTTCATTACAAATGGAATCTAAATGACCTCCAAATTTATCACAAGATTCTTTTAGTTGGCTGAAATTCGGAACTAATTGATCAAAAAGATCTTTTAGTTGGCTAGAATTCACTAAAACCCAAGATTTGACAAAAAAACGAAACAAGCGTTTTATCGACTCTACAAACTTCATATCCTTCCCTCATAACAACTTAGTTCAAGTGTACCAAACTCTGATGTTAAATGCCTCAAATAATTAGCAGCAGTATCCAGTCCTATAGACAAAGGCAGAAGTACTCTTAGGTGAGTGACGGTCGCAACCCCAATCACCTCAATTTCTTTCTTAAAAATGTGTACATTGTTAAGACATTATAGAATTAAAAATCAATTTATTCCCTACTATTTTTTTTATTAATATATAAATGTCAAACTATGTATTTTTAGCCCGTATTGAATAGAATTTTTAGACTCGCTCCTCGCTATAGAGAAGAATCACTCGGTTTCGCGCACTAGGTTGAAGAACGTCCAGCTTAGTTGACATCTCCAGAAAATGAGAAAATTAGATGATGCATTATCATATATGATCTGATTACATTATGTTATAATCTACAAAGAAACTCTGCTTGTGCATACATGATATCAAGCTTTGATATGGCTACTATTGCAAAATTTATACCGACTCTAATACATATACATGGAGGATCAAAAGCTAAGCAAATCGTTGTACAAGTGGATTAACTCAATCAACACAAATACGCTCAATTTGAATGGTAGTCTCTGCATTTTTCCGTCGGCTGCTATCTTGGCCCAGAAAGCCGAACAGCAGAAAGATACGCGTCACTGTTAGTGTCTGAAGGTCCGGATGATGTGCCCTCTTCGCTGATAGATTTGAAGAAATTTGAGTATAGCCTGGATCCAAATTGATGAGAAGTTGGTGGTGGAGGGACCAGGGAGAGTCCTTCGAGCATCTGGACTACTTTCGTCATTGGTGGCCTTAGAGACATGTCGTCCTGTATGCACCACAAAGCAACTTTGATTGCTATCGAAACCCTCTCATCATCTTCATCTATCTTCAGTGTCGAATCAAGGATGTCCTTCAGTTTCCCTTCTTCCATCATCTTAAACGCGTAGGTGGGGAAATGGGATTTCTCTGAAGTTATTGAAGGATCATAGGCTTTCCTGCCACCAATTATCTCGAGCAATACCATTCCGTAACTATAAACATCACTCTTCTCTGATATGGCATAGTTTGTGATCCACTCCGGAGCAAGGTATCCCCTTGTGCCCCTTAATGTGGTAAAAACATGACTCTGCTCTCGATTCATAAGCTTTGCCAGACCGAAGTCTGAGACTTTGGCCATAAAATTATCATCAAGAAGCACATTTTCAGGCTTTATATCACAATGTACAATCTTTACATCACAGTCCTCGTGCAGATATGCCAGTCCTTTAGCCGTACCCACTGCAATGTTGTATCTTGTATTCCAGTCCAACATAAATTCCTCTTTATTTTTCTTGAAGAGCCACCTATCCAAAGAGCCATTTGCCATGTATTCATATGCTAGAAGCCGGTGAGTTCCTTCAGCGCAAAATCCTTTAAGCCTCACCAGATGAAGATGATGGATGCTACCAATTATACTAACTTCAGCACGAAATTCTTTCTTTCCCTGGCCAATACCTTCCAATTGCTTGACAGCCAGTCGAGTACCATCTGGGAGAGTCCCCTGGTACACGGAACCAAAGCCTCCCTGCCCAAGTTTGATGCTGAAGTTATTGGTTGCAGTCTGCAGATTTTTGTAGCTATAACGAATAGGCATCCCGGTCAAGCCCTCTAGGAAATTATCTTCTTCTGAAGCCCCTTCAGGAGAGTCGGGCAATTTCTTCCTCTTCTTCTGGTGATAGCGAATTCCTCCATAAACTAGTCCAAGAATGACAACTACTGTCACAACGACAATTATGATGACAATCGGAAAGCGTTTCTTGCTGCTACTGTCTCCGCTACTACCTGAGAATTTAATGTATGTAACAAAGCCAGATCCTTTGTCGGAGTCTTGCAGGCTTCCTATCTGGTCAAACAGAAAACAATTCCCCGAACTGCTCTCGAAGAACATAGCTAAACAAGAGCAATTTTCTTGACAAGAAGATTTGCAGCTATCTAAATCAGTTTTAGAAAAGGGTGGAACAAACCCAATCGCGGAGTAGCTGAGACCACCTCCAGTATCAACAAGCACCACGGGGTCCTTTGGTCTTTTGCAGTAAGACGTATTCCCTGGCTTACAAGATGGAAGTGCTGAAGGGCATTGGCACTTGTTGCCGCTAGAACAGACATAAAATGGATCACAAGCAGCCGGTCTACTGCACTCGTTTTGAGGTATTTTTGTAGTTGAAACATCGTTTGATCCTCCGTTATTAAGAAGGTTGAATGTGATGAAACCATCATTTCCTAAAACCGCTGCCCAAGTGGCATTAGAATCAGTACTATCCGAGAAAATGAATTGCCAGAGCAAGCCTCTGCTCCGATCATAGAATTTCCAAGAATTGCCCGTAAGAACTGCAGAAGTGACATCCCCTCCATCTTTATTGATTGTTCTGCGATTATCGTTCCCCATAGCCCAGTAAGGCTGAGGGGGTTGGAAACCAGCAGAAAGAATAACATCTCCAGATTTTATTTCAAGGGAATAGATCAAGTTGTTGGAGTTGGGATTGCTAACAAGTTTAGCCCCTTGTTTAAACTCCTGGTTTGACAGAAGGGTGTCCGTGGGACGGTCAAAGCTCTGCCAAACGAAACTACCATCACTTCCAAGGACAACAAGATTTCCAGAGTTCTGCAATTCAAGTGCAGAAACTCCTTTATTCCCAGTATTCGTCGACCAAACAGTCGGTCCTTCAGTTTTCAAATAAGCATTCCCAGTGTCATCAAACACAAACATATCCGAATTACGCACAGGGGAGCCTCTATTAGCAGTCCAAACTACAGTTGAACTGCCAATATGAACCACCACAAGCAGAAACAAAGTCACATCTTGGGTTGTAGTAAAACCAAACCCGAAATTCGAATTGTTGGAAACAAGAAACAACCCACCATTGTCTATGTAATTCATCTGAGTTCCTTGAAATCCCAGTTTCAATCTGCCTATAGATTGCACACTAGCCATACAACTCTCAAGCAGAAACAGAATAATCATACACAAACATGTTACAACAACTTTGAAATTGCCCATAACCCCACCAAGAAACCAATAATCAAAATTCAACTTATATTTTACAAATGCCAATAGGAGAACTTTGACACCAAAATTGCCAAGAAAATATAAGAAACAAAAATAAATAAAATAATCAATTTTTTTGCTGTGCACAAATTGTTTACATCTGAAGCAGCAAAAATTATCAAACTCTAAATCAAAAAAAGTTCAGAAGAACAATAGTAAAGTATCTGTTTATGGTATCAAAAAGACCAAATCTTTGATGCTGAAAAGTGAACAAAAACAGCTGAATTGAGACAAGAAAAAAAGAAAGAAGAGAGACAAAAAACTGATGAATGACAATGTACGGATACTTTTCACATAGCCATGAAAATGATCACACAATAACAAACAAGGACCCCACTAGAAGAAAGACCATAAAATGAAAGTAAAACAATGTGAAACTGAACATTTAGCCATCAAAACAGACCCCAGTTGGCTATAAAGACTCAAAATCTACAGAGAAAAAAAAAAAAGAATGAACTTTCAAGATTTTGGGTAAGGCTAAAGGGGGCTATAAAAATAAATGTATAAAACAATTTGAGGATATGAGAGGCTGAGTTCTTTTGGAGTTTTGCTGAAATTGATGATGATAGAGAAGACCAAAATGAGAATTTGATGTGAATCTGTTTCTGCTTATGTCAAAAAAGTTTTGGAAAGATCTGAGGTGTTGTTGAGTATTAACTTTGTTAAACTAACTTCACAGGCAGAGTCAAAACATAGGTGATTTATTAAGGTTGTGAGAGAAAGGAGTGGGGGCGGGGGTGGCGGGGAGTAGAAGGTTATTGTGCTGGTGATTTTGTTTGATTCGAGGATAATGTACCAGTTGCATGTATATCAGAAAATATTTTCCTAATCCAAAGGTTCTTTTTTTGAAAAAATCCAAAGGTTTATTGAAAGATGTTTGTCATTGGAGACCGGACGGACTCCGATATTTAAATTGTAATGAAATAAATTAAAATGTGTATTCATATAATAAAATTATTTAATATAATAATTTTTTAATAAAAAACAAAAAATATATATATTTTTTCAAATTAAAAGTGTGCACATAGCTCCGCAATTAATTGGAAATGTTGATGTATTACGGATTTTATGATTTTAAAATGGATTTAACATGACATTCCTCAAAGTCACTTATTCATATAAAAAAAGTAAAAGAAAAAGATCACTAAAAGTAAAGTTTTTATCATTGGGAACATTATTTCGAGACTAGCATAGTAATTTTACGTGTATGAAACTTTTAAATGATATAAAAAAAGAAGAAGAGAGTGATCCAAGAATTTAGTACAATGATCGAATACAACTGTATAATCCGAAGTTCATAAAGTAAAACAAAAAAGGAAAAAATTAGGACACATGTAATTGATAATTTATTTATATAATTTGTATTTTTCTTGTACTATTCTCAAGGAATAAAAAAAATCAATTAATGACTCAAAAAAAAGGTTAATTTTGCAGAAAAAATTGGGTTACACAAAATATATGGGACCTCTGGGATATAAATAAATCAAGAAATTAGAGAGTGCTTAGAAGATGGGAAGTATTTCAATCAACGATCTATTGGTAAAACACTTGGCGATTCTCATGGAATAGCACGATTTAGATCCTTAATTAACTTCTTGTATAATAATGAACAAATAATTAATTTACGCACTTATTTGTTTGTTTATTTAAGCATGCATAAAGAAAATAATATTATAGTTTGTGTGTGCTTTTAATGAGTGTACATCTGGATTTGGCTAATTTCTCAATGCAAGTGTTTCTGAGGAGGTAGATGTGGGGTGCTTTTGTCAAAAGCAATGAATAAATGGTTGGTTAGCGATAGTTAAATGCTGAGGTTGGACGAATGCGATGAAAAGAATGAGTCAAGGGATTTATGACAAAAAAAAAAAAAAAAAAGTCAAGGGATTCAGCAACCAATTCATGCCCGCCGATTCAAGGCGTTTCAATCCACTTGAAAAAGTGGGTCCTATTAACAACCCATCACATTAAGGAGTTCTATCGGTCGGTGTCTGAGCCAAAAATATTCATTTTGTTCCGATGTTAGGTTTAGAGAAAGGTTTACAGATGTCTGGTCAAGTCGGACTAAGCTGTTGCGTGTGTTTGGTATGATTCTTGTTTTAAATATGAGAGGTCTCGAGAATAACATTTTAAATGATATAAAGTAATTTAGACCTCCTTTAAATATATACATAAAAAAAATCGTGAGATTGATATTTTGGTATTCTTGTAACATTATATTATTATAAAAAAAATTAATAGTGATGAATTAATTATGTAGTTATTTAATTTTTAGTTCATATTAAATCAACTTTTTAAGAGATAAGATGAAGAATTTAAAAGTATTATCATTCTATAATTAAATAGAAACACATTTACACGTACATCTATTTTCCTTTAAAAATATATATATATATTGACTAGCACTATTCGACATCTAACAAGAAAATGTAAACCTTTTTTTTGGATGACAAAAAAAACTCAATTGACAGAATTTGATCATCGAATTATCTAATAAAGCTCGACCATCAAATAGTAAAACCTCGAGTAAGAGTCTCATTCCAAAGATGTATCAAGTGAGAAAATGTAAACTTGAATGTAATGTCAGATATAACTTAGAAATTAGAATGAATAAAAGGTTCGAACAGTCAATATCTTCAAACATGCCTTATTCTCTTTAGGAAAAGGGGAAACTAGAGATAAAAACATTCAACCTACTGAATTATTTCAAACTTTTTATATATTTAGAATTTGTTTTTATCTTATGTTGCAATTCTTTTAGGATTTTGGACACAATCAACTGGATTTTTGAATTTTCTCATATTAAATAATGATATGTTGTCCATCAATAATATTAATAAGATAGAACTATGAGTCAAACAAGCCAAATTGGACTAATGCTTACACAAAGTAAGGTTAATAGTGAGTGTGTGTCTCTCGGGTCCGTCTACAAAATGACAATTATTTAATACTTTAGATATAAAAAAGTCTAAATTGCCATTATCTTACTTTACATTTACATTATTTCCTTATAACTTCCTTGGTCATTTATCATATATGGGGTCAAAACATGAAAAAAAAAAACCTGCTCTAAACAGTCGTCGTTTTGAAAATGCTTTCGTATCTTGATCCTAGTAAAATTATTTAGTGAATTACATTTAAAATTCGGCAAAAATGCAAGCTCAATTAAGAGCAAGTGACTAGTGACAGAGGTACGTTTGAGCCAGCGGGGGCTATAGTCTCCACTAATTTAGAAGAATATTAAAAATTTTATATTTTAAAAAAAAAATTAAATATTTATATATTTTTAATTAAAAAAAATTAATTAACCCTCATTGAAAAAAATAAATGTACTCAAATAATTAAAAATTTATGTATTTTAACTTTTATTAAAAAAAATTCTTGAATCTAGCCCGCAAGAAGTGACTATTGTCTTTTAAAAGGTTTTCCAACGTGTTTGACAAAAGAACACGAAGAAACCCTTAAAGAACGTAAAAGAAAGTTGTATTATTATAGTCGATTAATGACTGATTGATGAAAAGATGATGTAAGTACACTTAAATAATTAGAGATTAGGACATCCACTATGTGTGCATCATGGCGTCATGCATACCACACTGGTAAAAAATCTGTCGCAAAAACAACTTTAATCTCGCTAAGTACAGTATTAAGTAAAAAATCTGTCACAAAAATAATTTTAATCTCACTAAGTACGATACTAAGATTAACCTAATTGATTTAGCCCATAACTTAATACTCTTTTGAACTTTTCATTAGTATTTATTATTGTTTAGGAGAAACATACGTGCTCTTTTCTAACATGCAACGCAATTACAACAATAAGAGACAACAAGATATATGTTTGTCTTAAACAAAAAGAAATGGTGAACACTAACGAGTTCTATGTTAATTAATTGTTAAAGAATCGGACATAATATAAATGTTATCATGAACAATCAGCAGATAACCCATGTGACTTCAAATGCTTCCTTCTTTTTTTAAGTGAAAGTTTCTAGCAAGAGTTTGCAAAGCTTTTGCATTTTTCATAAAGAAAAAAAGAAAAGTTTATGCCTTTAAGTATTAGAGTGTATCCAACTGTTACATATGGATAAATCATGACTTTTAAAACAGTATATAAGATGCATGTTACTCCACCTGGCAATATATAAGAGACAGGGTTACTACACTTAGTACAAATTAATTTACGATAAACCTTAATTATTTGTCATGATATCAGAGTTGAATTAATTCTCTTTATTTATTTATTTTTTTTGTTTTTCTTTTGCTAAATCTTATATATATGCCTATAAGATTAACTACTCCAAAATTTAAGTGGAATACATGTTACTTCCATCTAGTTTATAAAACTAATATATTGCAGTCATATAATCTTGAAATATACAACCCTTTTACCCCTTGAATTTAAGTATCAAATTACATGCAAAGTCTATAATATAAAAAGTTAATTTAAAAGGGGTAAAATGTCAGTTTTTATGTCACTCCGACGGTCATAACTTTTAATCTATAAGAAGTTAAACAACGCACAATATGTCCTCGAAAAGCTCTCTAGGAGCTCTACATCGGGGGCAGTAAGTCTGCTCGACTGCGCCTATTTTTGGTACCCAAAATAGGACATGAAATAGGTTAAAATATCTTTTGAATAAATATTCTTAAAATATCTAAATGTTTTATTTTCAAAAGATTGGTTTTCGGTTGAAGTTTTGTTTTAAACTCTTGAAGTTGCAAAAATCGGTAAAGGAAAAATAAAAGTAGGAAGTTCTACCAAAATAATAAATCAGTTTGATGAGAGAAAGGGGTGTAACACCAGAACTTTTCAGGAGGTAACCTATCCTAGTACTACTCTCACCCAAATACGCTTAACTTTAGTGTTCTGATGGAAATCTATGCATTCGCACTAGTATGATCGCACCTATGTGGTTAAGCGTGCCCAACCCTTAACACATCAAAGTTCATTAGCCACAAGAACTGCTTACAAGAATACACACAAAGATCATCCTTACAACTCCCAGTGTATCGGACTTTTGATGAAAGACTTTCAACACCAAGGATTAGATCCATAGTGATTGTGCATGGAAAGGAATATGCGTCTCTGAAGGCATTTCCAAATTGAAAGGCAACTGAGCAAGATGTTGCTAGTAAATTCGTTTGATGGGTTTGTAATATATTCTTTCATTTATGATTTGTAATTAAGACATAAGTTTTATTTTATTTTTACAAGAGAGAAATTATAGTGAAGCATATGATGTAATTTCCACAAGAAGGCTTGTAAAAAGAGATGAAGGCATTCAAGACAATTACTAACAGATACATATTTGGCTTTGGCAATGGATAAAGCTACACTATTTTGTTTTTTACTAGACCATGAAATCAATGAATGACCTAAAAATTGACAACATCCACTAGTAATTTTCCTATCTACTTTACAACATGTATCATCGGTACTCAAAATTGGACGTTTTGATCAGTTTTGAGCCATTTTTTTATCTGTTTTACCTCATTTTTCTGCCCCGGCCCGCACATCGTAATCCTAAAAAACACATAACCTTCAACTGTGGGTCGGTCAGAAGCTCATTGTTGTGCAAAGAAATTGCAGAATTTATCAAGCCAGCTGTAAAACTGAGGAGCAAATCAAAGCAAAGATCTTTTTATTCTGTTAAAATGAGGATTAGTATTCATAAAAGTATGGAATGTAGAAATCAATACTCTATGTTTTTATTTTTCGTTTGCTAAATCTTTATAGAATGGAGATGCTTATAAGATTACCTAATCCAAGATTTATCTACAATATACATTACTCTTTGTATTTTGTAAAAGTAATATATAGCAACCATACAATTTTGAAATATACAACCCCTTTCACACATTTCATTTAAGTATCATGTTTCATAGTGACTACCCTCCATATAAATGTTTGATGTAGAGTATATTGCATACAAAAATTTGTGAAATAATACAATTATATTATTTAAGAGAGAATACAATTTCCCCTCATGAGTTTTAAATTAAATTCCAAACTCCCCCATGAGATTTTAGTTTTACCCAAATTCCCCCATGACATCAAATTCTATCCAACAGTCTTAAAATTAAAAGTTATTTTGGTGTTTGTATTTTTTTTATTGAGCTATTTAATTTAATTTTATTGTCTTTAATTTTTTATAATATTTTTAAAATATTATCTCATTACAAAAAAGTTATATATTGGGTTAGATAAAAATATCATATTCAATTTGAACGTATATATGTACAAAAAAAGATTTTAAACTGAATCTATTTAATTTTTTTTCTTATCTCGCTCATAACATGAATTTTGTACAATAAGGTGTTTTTTATCTTTATCTTTTTTATGTTTTTAAAAGGTTTGCTCATTGCAAAAAATTATGCATTGGGTTAGAAAAAATACCGGATTTAGTTTGGTATATATACACATGTATATATATGTGTGTGTGTGTGTATGTGTACTATAAACAGAGATAAATTTTAAAGTGAATCTAATTTTTCTCTAATGTCGCACATAATGCATATCTTGCATAGTAAGCTCATTTTTATAAGAAAATTCTTATGATTTTCTATTTGATTATAGAATTTTTTTTATTGAATGATTTTATTTAATTATTTTTTCATTTGTTTTAAAAAATAAAAAGATAAAAGATACCCTTCAACATAAGGTTTTGTTTGGCAAAGTTTGATACTATGGAGGAATACGGATAAAACTAAAACATTATGGGGGAGTTTGGGATTTAATCTAAAACTTATGGAAAAAAATGGCATTGTCTCTATTAATTAATTATAATGATTATTTGAATGATAAAATGCAATTTTTGGATACAAACAAGTAAATTTTGCAAAACTTTGTTGATTATCTCGTTATGGAGCAATATTCTTCAACTTATTTAAAATACAATTTTACTTTATTAATTCTTTTACTTATTTTGCGCAAAATCAATTCAGTTGATTAAAATATATTGCAAATCAATCGGATAGTCAAAAAACACATCACCTTGTATGAAAATGTATTTAATCAAATAGTATGATTACTAAATTTTACAAAGAACACAAAGCTAAAAAATAAAAAAATCAATCGAAACAAAAGAAATAAACTCAATTGTACTAATTTGTGGAGATAATAAACTTGATTTTTGAGAACAATGGGTCTCTTATATTTCCATATTTTTTAACACGAGAATAACTAATATAATCTTAAACCGAAAGGATTAAATGCTCTTTGTTAAGAAGTACACAGAATTTTGACTAATAGTGTGGGGATTTGCCCTCTCCAAATCTCCTATATATATATATATGTAATCAACAAAATATGGACTATTATTATTTTCCTTGATTTCACAACTGTGATAATATCTAATTTTTCTTGATTTCACAACTATGATGATATCTACTGAAAACCATAGAAATATAGATATTGATGCTCTTGTTGTGGAACAAATAAACCAAAGAGCACATGCCATTGGCCACAAACCTAAAATCTGTTGGCTCTCCTAGGGGTATGGTGCTACACAATTTTTCTCAATTATTTTTGGGCAATGAACCTAAATATATAGAGATTCATAAGTCTTCTTGCTCATAAACTAATTAAGATGTCTATTATTACACTATCTTGGACAAGATCCTTATATGTTGTTAGACTCTCAAACATCAAGGGAACATGAAAACATTTTATTAGTTATCCCAATGAAACTAGTTTCTAAATTGACTCAACTAACTCCTTTAATGTTCCATCATGAACATACAACTCTTGCTCCAATAAGCAGACTATAATATTGTTCCTTATGTGTAGTTCATACTAAAATAATGAGATATATATATAATTCGATAGTATCTGTGATATCAATAAAAATTTAAGCTTATCTGATGATGACTTGGAGCACATTCGATAGTATATACACCTGTTGATTCTGAGGAGGAGAATTAATTACTAGTTATAAGAGTAAACTACTTAACATTCCCTGTGTTTTGTTAAAAAGTACATAATACCTCTATGTATTTTATAAGTGAGCTGATTACCCTTTATGTTTTAAAAAAGTAGCTAAATACGCCTTGTATTTTATAAATTAACTGATTACCTCATTTATATTTTAAAAACGTAGCTTAATACCCCCATGTATTTTTAAAAATGTAGTTAAATACTTATTTTCGTTAGAAAAATCGTTTATTTTAACAGGAGGTGTTTAACTACATTTATAAAACACAGAGGGGTAATCAACAACTTTTTTAAAACATAAGGGGTAATCAACTTATTTATAAAATATATGGGGGTATTCAACTTCTTTTTTAAAACATGGGGCAGAGGGGGATAATCAGCTCGCTTATAAAATACAGAGGGATATTTGTACTTTTGACAAAATACATGGGATGTTAAGTCGTTTACTTTTAGTATAATGGTAAAACATGTGGATCCATGAAGCTGTAGAGAAACTATACATAATTATTTAATACGATCAACAATGTTATTAAAACTATTAGGGACAGTCATAAATTTTATTATATGTCGGTTAAAATCACACAATTTAATACTCATATATAGATAAAAAAAATTAGGGTAAATAGCACCACAACCCCCTATGCTTTAGCAAAAGTGCACACTACCCCCCTGTGGTTTAAAAAGTGCACCGGAACCCCTTATGGTTTCAAAAGTGTAGCACCACAGCCCCCTCCGTTAAAAAAACCGTTACTTTTAACGGAGAGTGCGTTACACGCGCGTTTGGTGCGATTTTTCATGTTTTTAGGCTTAAATTATTATTTAATTGGACAAAAATGCCCTTATAATTGAAATAAAAAATAAAAAATTGAAGGGCATTTTAGTCTTTTTATACAATTCAGTTAAATTTGTTGACGGAAAATTAGGAAGGGGGTGCGTGTGCACTGTTTGAAAACCATAGGGGGTTCCGGTGCACTTTTTAAACCACAGGGGGTAATGTGCATTTTTGCTAAACCATAGGGAGTTGTGATGCTATTTACCCAAAAAAAAATTAAAGATGACTAAATTAATTTTTCAATTTAAAAATACCTTAAAAACATTCATACTTCTTTTTGAAAAGAAAAACGAAATTGGGACCAACTCATATAAGAATTGCTCGGCCTTGAAAAGCATTATTAGGGTCTGTTTTTCTTGAACAAATTCATCAAAATTCTATACTTGTGAACTTTGATAAGCTAACATGATCAAACAATGTATGGATTCTTTGCTTCTTCATCAAATGGTATACTGATGGTATTTAGCTTTAACTCTTATGTAAGAGTGAACGAAATAAAAGGTATAGGTATAGATTGAGTCTATGGGGAATAATTAGTTTTAGTAATGAAAATTAGTGGTATGA
Organism: Ehretia macrophylla; assembly: GCA_037974665.1. NCBI lineage: Eukaryota > Viridiplantae > Streptophyta > Magnoliopsida > Boraginales > Ehretiaceae > Ehretia > Ehretia macrophylla. The sequence goes on along the minus strand of CM075764.1, from coordinate 63,006,092 downwards.
GGGTTAATTGGAGACAAGACGTCTTTGCAGATTAATAATATAGAAGTATATTTAACATATTTTTATAGGATTAGTAAAAACTACGGTTCTCACAACTTAAAATAATAGAGTAAACCTTGCACACTATACCAGCAAGATGTGATTCTCGAAAAAGTGTGAAAGCATTTCTCCCATGTTTGTTGGAGAAATGAAAAGGGTAGGATCATCTAGCTAGTATCGAGAGCAATCCAAGTGATACGAACCACGTCATATCTTGTTGAAGGAAATCAAGATAAATAAATGGTCACATGGCTAACAACGGAGAAGAGTGTGGTAAGGCTGCGAGTTGTACGTGACAGCCGCATTGCAGTTGTAGACATCATATGACTGGGATAGCATGTGGCCAACTAGTGAATGAACTGCGGTCCCATTTTTGCGGTGTGGGCATTATGCCTCCCACTATGCCATCTTCAACAATTTTATATCCTTTGAATAAATTTGTAAAATAGTCAAGTGATTATTTATTGTAATTATAAATATTGAGTTTAAATTAAGATTTTTATATTTATTTTACTTTTTTTTTTTAAAAGTTCAAAATGAGTCTAATAAACTCTCTATTAAGGACTTTTTAAAAGTTGAGATCCTATTTTTCATGTGGACCTCAATCAGATATAGGGACCTACTTTATGGCTCCTTACTTTTGTATATATATGTAGGGAATGTTGTTGAAGTAAAATAGAGAATGGCAAAAAATAGAAAGTGTTACGCTCAACAATCCACCTCTTAGTCACTAAACAATAATAATGACTAGGAGAAGATCCATATCCCTCTTAAAATAGCAGGTCACCTGTTTAGCTCCTTAGATAAAAAAAATAAAATAAGGAAGCTGTTAGAATTGATATTAGAGAATTTGATTTACACAAATTCACGTAATGCCACCCTCAACTTTAGTTTATCATGCTAATAAAGTGGCTGATTCGGTGATTAAAAAAGTTTGGCCTAACAAGTTATTATACCTTTCTTTTAGCTAAGTTGTTTGTCTCCAAAACTTTTATAGCTTTTGCAATGAATTTTGGTACACATCTTGTACCCCTCTGAGATTGGTTGATATCAAAACAACGACTATGGACATTCACAACAAATAAATAGATAAAAATAAATAGACGAATTCAGAATTTTCATTGGACAAGGTAGGATATATGCCATAGATGAATCGAGAAAAAAACAAAGAACGTTAAGGAGATCTAGTTAAAAATTGTTTTTTGATTCTTTTTAAAAGAGAATGACACCTTGTTGAAGATAATAAATTATTCTCTAACATGTTAATTTTTTAAATAAGGTGGTCACTTAACACACCTTGATCAACTCATGTTTGTATCTTGATGTTCTTTTTTCCAAAAGAGCCTATGAACTAAAACAAATACAAATTTCTCAAATATCAACACTAGATTTTTATGAGTAATTCTTCTTCTTTTTTAAAGTGTTTTCAAGAGAACCCACATTAAGAGGTTTGAATCCCCTCATAGAATATAAGATTATGAGAAAAATTTAATAGTTGTAAATTATCCACATCATTTCATCATACTTATATGATGTGTTCACCAATATTAAAATTGTTTATATTATTTTATTATAATTATATAAACAATCCATCATAATTAAATTTCTCTTGTAACATTATAGAGGGATTAAGTCCTTAGACAAAGACTATGTAAAGTTAGAAAAATGATCCCATAACTTATGCGAAATGAACCTAGGACCAGAAGCTCCTATTGGCTTTATTGGCAAATCATAATTGAACTTTTAAGGTCTAGTCTAGTTGAATGGCACTTGGTAAGTGATATTAAAATTAGAGTAATGATTCTGTTATAAAATCATAAAATTACAAACGGATTTCAATAATTATAAATTATTTATATTATTTTGTTGAAATACTATATTTAGAAGCCTAATTATGACTATATTTATAATTAATAATTATTAAATTTTATTCATAACTTTATAATATTATGAATAAATTCCTTTAAAATTGCCTTGCATATAAATCAAGTTTGAGTCAGAATTGTCTTATGATTCATAGCACTTTTTCTCGTCCTTTTTCTATGGGTACAAGTCTCCATAGATTTCCAGAGTATATTCTAAGTAGGACGTACGATGCAGTCCTAAAAGAATCTGCCTTGTTCCCTTTATGATCATTTGTCCCCTCTTTACATTTTTTAATATCTGACCTAGAAAAAAGTCGAGAATAATAAGGAACAAGATCCAAAAGTGACACTTTTTGGATGAGTAGAAAGATACAATCACAAACGTCCATTTTAGTATGGGAAATTATTTAATTAGTTTATACTTATCAAATTAATTTTTTTATGTGAGTTTTATTAATAATATAAAAGACGAATAAATTGATCTAAATCGATCCAAGATTTTTTCATTTTTGACAAAAAATCTTCCAAAATGAGTAAAATATTCGTGTTTCAATTTAAAGGTAAATTATCACTGACTCTACACTTAGCAATTTAGTCTGCTGATTTGTTTTTTTTCCTATATATATCGTTAATTATTATTACTTCACTAAGTTCCTCGAGATCAATTCTCTTCTTTTCTAACCTTCGAAATTCTATAATTTTGATTGTTCCAAATAAAGTTGAACTGCCCAATGCTAATTTATGTTCATCGTAACTAATAAAGATGTTAATACCCACGGCAAGGCACACAAACTGAGGCATTAATTTTGATGACCTAAAAAAACTATCTAGAGATGCCCCAAGGGCATGGTCTAGCCGGTAGTAGAAATTGTTTCTATGAGGCTATGAGTTTGACATTACTCATTGTTTTAGAGTTACATTTTTAATTAACCTGGTGTATATATAACATTCATCAATTGGTGTTTGGACTCCACTAATTAGATTTCTACATCATTCTAAAAAAAAATTATGTAGAGATGCCAAACGTGTTATTGAGTCAAACCAATTAATCTAATAGTACTTTAGGGAGTTTAAGACACGAAATACTAAAAGTTAGCATTTGATAGCATGATTAAATTCTTCTAGAATTAACAAATTGGAAGTGAATATTTTTAGGGTAAATTTCACACTTAGTCCCCATTGTTTGCTATTTTTTTTAAGTTGATCTTTAATATTTTAAAAGATTTATAGAGGTCTCTAATGTTTACAAAGTGATTCAAAATAGTCCCTATTATTTAAAACTAACCAATTTAGTTCCGATTATTTTTCATAAAATTTTATGTAGTCCCCAAATAGGGATAACATGCACCGATTGAATTGAATATTTTTAGAAAATAATAGGAACTAAATTGAATTTTTTAAAAAATAATAGAGACCAAATTGATTAAGTTTGAATAATAGGGATCATTTTGAATAATTTTTGTAAATATTGGGGACTTGTACGAATCTTTTAAAATATTAAAGATTATATTATAAATTATTTAAACAATAGGGACTAAGTGTGAAATTTACCCTTTTACATAAGATCTCTGTATTCTAGTATCTTGATAATCACGAAGGACCACATCAAGGTGGTGTCAGCAAATGACAGCTAAATGCATTTGTTTAGTCCCATGATCTTCATATTTATAAATGAAATTTTTTTCAAAAAGTCTGACTCATCGGTCAGTCTGATTTTTACTCACATAAGGTAGTCTCCATATGTATAGGGACTCCCATGTTTTTAACAGTCATGTGAGTAAAATTTTAGATTGACCGATCAGTTAAACTTTTTGAAGAGTTTCCTTTTATAAATAAGGCATCCAACTTGAGGTTTAGGAGTAGTTTAGCGGTAAAATAGTTTCAGTAATAATTGAGAGGTCAGGATTCGAATTTCATGGATTGAAAATTAAAATAATTAGATAAACAAATAATGCATCCAACTCGATGAATTATGAATGAACAAATGCAAAAGCTGATCGAAAATAAGGGCGTGGTGACAGGTGAGGAAGGAAATCATTAGTTATATTGGCAACCATGTTGGTTAATCCCCTCGATGCGATTGGATTGCTAATTGAGCAAGATCGAAAGGGTGCAATATCTTCTAGGATGATTCCATTATAATTGGCTTTGCCTCCCATGCATTAAAAAAAAAAAAAAAATTGTAGGCACTTGGAGAAGACCTTGAGGCATTGCAAATTGCTAACTAGAATGTCGTATCTCCTATGATTTTATGTTTAGCGAGAACGAGTCTCTAAAAAAATGTGTGGCTCTATTAAATTTATATAGCCAGTTTTGTTTAATTGAATAAAGTTTAGTTTGATTTGATTAGAAAAAAATATGTTTATATATTACACGTGTATTTTTCCTAAGGTGATTTAGTGTATTCATATTTTCTTGCTGCAAAATGCTCTATATGTCCTAAAATATATTGTTAATGAATATAATTTTTTCACATTAATAAATCATGTGTTCAAAATCATTATATAAGATATTGGGTTACTCCACCAAATATTAATTGACTTTATATCTGAAGTGAGTTTTAAAAGAATTGCTAGAATTTTAGCAAAAGCGGCTCTCTGAAGTCGTATCGATGGTCTTTTGCCTAGTTTTAATTTCGGAATATGGAATGTCTAATGTTTTTTTACTCAAAAAACTGATTAAATTGTTACAAGCGGGACCAAGTTTGACGGCTCTATTAGAGTAACAACTAAAGTTTAAGGGATGAACTCAACCCAAAAGATTAGTCTATTAGGAAAAAAAACTTCTTATATTTAAAAATAACCCCTTATAAGAGTAAAATAACGATGTGAGATCATTACGTTCCACCTCTAGATTCGGTAAAAGATAATTAAGACTGGGCAAAGTGCATTGTGTTAGGCATTGAAATTTTGCAGCAAGAAATCCATTAAACTAATTAGGAAAAGCCAAAAGCTACTTTTGCTTGACTTGCACTCATAGTAGTGTGTATTTCGGCAAACAAATTCATTAGTTGTTCTTAAAATAAGCATTAGGTGACACTCACTTTTATGAATTTCAACTATAAGATTTTCAATATTGGTTGAAGTAAAATTGTAAAAAAATAAACTTTAAGATATTAAGCTAATGTTAGGAAGATTGCTAAGATGATTTAATTGGTCTTTCATGCTTTTTGCTATGTACTTTATTCTTTTGTATCAACATCAATGTGGTAGAGAAGTTTGAAATTGAACCATTTTCTTTGGTAGCGAGCTACTTCGCTAATTATGACAAGTTTTTTAGCCTTTTTTTTTGTTGTGTTAGATAACTTCTAGAAGTAGCTTTCTCACAATTATTTTATCAATTTGAATCAAAGAGTGAAATATGGTGTTTTCAAGGGTTGGGTATAATGATTGGATAGTGACTTGTGGGATAAATTTTTTCAAATTTGAATTTATACCCTTCTAACATAAATATTGGTAAGACATTTGACTGACTTGGAGCATTCGTTGGAATGCATTTCTGTACCACGAAATTTATAATCTTGAGATAAATTCAATATAATTCTACCCAAATCGAATTCCTCGTTAATAAAAAAAGGAAAGAAGTCTGAGATATGGCTTGTATGATGTTTATAAACCGTCACTATAATCTGGAGAAAATTAGTCAAAACCATTTGCCTTTCAGCTAACTTGTGCACATTAAAATAACATGTCACTGGAAGAGTAAGTTGCAACTGGGAGGATAGCCTAGTGGCACGACTGAGTTGGAATCTTACTGACCATTTCAAAATTGTACAGTCTGATAAATGCAGCGGTGCCAGCTTGACGCAATAAATTAGCTTTTAAGGCAGTTTTTAATTATTTATCGGGATGTCTCACGTTATTAAAAGACATGATATCAGAGTCATATATAAATTAGTGTTATTAGCTTAAATGATAACTTAAATTAACTATTCTTAGCATAGTTGAAATTTGATTCACGATAGTTACTTCAAACCTACGACATGGGTTCGGCTTAAAGCATGGACTTCTAAGTCTGTGACTAACAAAGTGCTACACCACGAAAAAATGATAAAATTTACCTCTTAAATTTGTCGCGCAACAACTTGTATTTGCAAAAAACATCATGACTTTAGAGGTTTCCACAAAAGTGTTTGTTTTAAGGGGGAACTAAAATGGAACTTCGATCATATGCGGGTGTCAAATCCTTCAGCAAGATAAACCAATGTGAATTTGTGTGAGTTTCGTTTGACACCGTTGGTACTAACCATACTAAGTGCTTGATAGGTACATGTTAAAAATTAATTTTGTTGATTTAAAATAATTTGACCTAACGGCCTAATGGCCCATCTATTACATACACTACCTTGTAAATTGTAAGTTGCAACTGCTATCCAACTGGGCTTGCAAAGAAGGGCCATGAACCACGTATAGTGGATATGAGAAGCTAAGCCCAAAAACTAAATGTTTGTACTATTAACCCGGAGTCAAGGTCCAACTAAAAGTTTACTTTTTTAAAAAAAAATTATCGGAAATCATTCAACAATCATTATAGAAAATGTCTCACCTCTCTTATATCTCTAACGGTGTTGCAATGCTACACGAACATGCTCAGCTATGTGACTTTCGGGCGGATAGCTCAATCTAAGACTCGCCAAAGCGTCCTCACATTCTCAACTATTCTTTTCTATTTTCTTTATGGTTCAGTTTGAAATGGATGTGGGATGAGAGTTTTCTATGAAACAATGAACATGGAATTGTTTGGTTTGCCAGCAGCGGGGGAAGCACAATCTCCTTCTTAAAAAATATCTACAATCACATTTTGTTCCCAACCGTTTAATTCCATGTGCAAGCAGATTTGATATATCTTGCCATGTGCTATTGCTAGTTTTTATATACAGAGTAATGCTATATATCATCCTTATTTCTATCATCGTTTTATCACCTTTTATATGGCCTCCAACTAAACTATTTTTATTCTCATTTTTAATTCTTTTTCTCTTTCTTTAATTCATTTTTCTCTTTCTTAATTAATATTTACTCAAAGTACTTTTCTTTCTTTATTTAATTATATCAGACCCCTTGACAAAAAAATATATATATTCGCACCCAAATATTGGAAAACAATAAATCGATTAGTCAAAAAAAGAGAATCATCAGTTTTAAGCAACTTTTTTTTTTTCTTGTTAGGCGTTATTGTTATTGAAGAATTAATATTGATTAGGTGCAGGGGTTTCTAGAGTTCCAAGGATTAGGGGTATTAATTTTGCATCAAAGACCAAAAAGCTTTAGTTGTACGTGTCCTTTTATTTTTATTTTTCCATCCCTTTCCTCCATCATCCCATTACCAATATTGAACAATTTGTTATTTTTTTTCTTTGTGACATTATTTACTAATGTTCTCATATCAAGAGATTTTTATGATTTAAGATTCATTAAGACCAAGATAAAAGAACGGGTAAAATGTAATATTCAAATTTACATGCCAAATTTTGTATTTTTTAAAGTGACAAAATACCATCTCGTGATTTTAAAAATTTACTCACCAAGCCAACTATTCTAAATTGAACGACAAATTAATAAAGGAAAAGAGAATCGAAGAAACAATGAGACTCTTATACTTGTGATGGAACCAACTAGCTTTAACATTCTATCTTTAATTTCGAACCTTTTGCTCTTGTCCAAATGCAGCTAAACAAAGAAGTACTCCAAAATGAAATTAACAAAAAATTAATTCTAAAAGAAAGAAAACGTGAAAAGCAAATACAGCAGGATAGCAAAAGCCGAAAATATTCTTTAAAAAAAGAATTTTCTAGAGCTTCAAGAATTATTTGAGAACGACACATACGAAGAAAGAAAAAAAATTGCTTAAGACCGGTTCTCTTCTTTTGGCCAATTCATTTATTATTATTTTCCCAATATTTGGGTCTGATATGATTTTTTTTTTTTTTGGTCAAAGGGCTAGATATGGTTAAACAAAAACAAAAAAGTATTTTGAGTAAATATTGATTAAGAGAGAGAAAAAGGAATTGAAGAGAAGAAATGAAATAAAAATAGTCTAGTTGGTATGCCATGTAAGATTTCACGTAAGAGATGATAAAAGGGTAATAAGAAAAAGAGTGTTATATAACATTACTCTTATATATAAATTAAATATATAAGATCACCAAATAGTTGGGGGATCAATTATAACGAGAGATCTGAATTCGAATCACAGTTTTAGCATTTATTGTACTAATAAATAAATAAATATATAAGATATGAATAAGCGAACCTAAGATTACCATAAATATTATCTTGAGGTCTATTCATTTTGAAGAAATTAAACTCCAAGAGTTGAAAGATTTTGCTAAATGAAATTCTAGTAATTCAAACTCCTATGTTCGTTTAGTCATTTAAATATAGTACGGATTTAATTTCTTCTTGTGCTTTTTTTTTTTTTTCCTAAATAGAAAAAATGGGGTAAGAATGTTGGAACAAAAATAATATAAAGCATTTTGCAAGGGAGTTGGTAGTCAAGAGGGGTGAATTCGAAAAAAAATTTCAGCAGAAACTAAAATATATAATTTTTTTTAACAGTTTCCAGATTTTGCATATTCGTATTTATATGCATTGTGCACATTGGAGAAATTTCATATCCTAATTCAAGAAACTCCAAATTATTGTGTTTTTTTTTTTTTTTTGTCCGGAAAAAGCTTTCATTATAAAGAAAAAGGAGGATTATAAGCAAAGTTGCCAACTCCATTAGGAGGGCAATCATTAGCAAGAATGCAAACAAGAGGATTCGGAATATTAGAGAGTCAATCAATAGGTAAAAAAATCTATAGTTGATTATTTGGTAACTCAATCTACAACTTTATTTTCAGATGCTTACATTAAGAATTCTTGCACGGCCAAAAGATTAATTCACAAGGTTATTTAATAACGTGGACTTGAACAAGCAGAACTATTTTGAATTTAAAAAAAATATTTTCTCCATTGGCCAATACTCAATAGCACCTCCCTCCAATCCCCAATCCACCCAACCCCACCCCACCCCCCCCCCCCCCCCCCCCCCCCCAAAAAAAAAAAAAAAAAAAAAGAAAAGAAAAGAAAAAATTGAATATTTGCTTTCAATTAAATTTGTTTTCCCACTTAATATTGGTGATTTATGTGGATAAATATAAAGCATTCGAGAGTTCGGAATTGAATGTATAGATTGAATATCTTTTAAGTTAAACCTTTAAAATGTTTATACATTTAGTCCAAGTTCTATTTGTTAAAACAGAATCACTTATTTTTCAATAGTAGACAAACACAATCCGTAAAATATATGGTGATCATAAGATACGTGCACAATGAATTAAATATGTTTAGTTTTTTTTTTTTTTTTTTGCTATCCTGGGAAAACATCCCCATACTACCCAATCAACTGGATATAAACTGGATTAGTCACCCTCCACTAATATTGGATGGGAACACGCCAACGTGACCTCGCCTGACCTAAAGGTTATGCGTGAACCAAAACTCTCGGGGTGCAACGACCTAACCCAAAACATGCACCAAATAAGTCAAGACAAGTTTCAACGGAAGCTGAAGGGAATTGAACCCAAGTTGGCTGGTTGGACAACTCCTCCACAAACCAATTGGGATGACCCTTGGGGTCATTTAAATATGTTTAGTTAGACACCATCAACCGGAAAAAAAAAATAAAAAAAATAAAATAAAACAGAGATGTCTCAATTATTGGTTTTTAATCACATTCGTTAGGAATTCCAAGTCGTCAAGAAAACAAAATCGATAGATTTCATTATCTAGTTATGAAAAAATTTAGATGGTAAGGATAATGGTCTTATTCTTATAAAATAATACCTCCCGAAAGAAGAACAACAAAAGAAAAAAAAAAAAAAGAGAAAAGAGATTATTAATTTATATTCGGCTTGTTGACAAAAAAAAAAAAAAAAGGTCATTAGGGCTCTGGTGGTAATATAATTTATTATGTATGTGTGAGGTTGCAAACTCAAGTTTCATTGATTATGTTGTACAGTTTTAAATCTTTCCTTAATAAAAAATAATAATTGTATTCGGGTCTGCATTTTAAATTAAGAGAAACTCACATATAAGAGGTACCATATGAGAGATTGATCCAGAACCTATAAAGACTAGGTTTTTGACGTCAAGTTTCAGGATTGAACAACGATTGCAAAATCCTAAAAAGCTTTTGTTAAGGTCGGAATTGGACTGACCTCAAGGATTGGACTTGAACTTTACCTTCGTGCCTAACAGTTACAAATCCAAGTTGAATTACTTGCAAAACAAGAACCCTAGGGTGTGCCCGGGAGCCAAAAAATGCTTGAGAGCAAATTAATTACTTAAGAGCAATTAAGTAGCACATTGGCCATTTATTCTCTAGGAGGATAAGTTAATTGGCCCAATTTTTGTGGACTTAATAAAAAATAAATGTTGGACATAGTACTCGGGCTTAAAGGGTACAAATGTGTCATAATGAGATAGAACGAGATAATTGTCCATTGGATGTATACCTGTATTTATAAGTGTAAGCATCTTGAGGTTGTTGAGATGGGAGATGAGTGAATCCCTTGATTTTAGGCATGTGGAGTTATACGATTAGGATCATGGATCATGTTCCCTTATTTTTAGACTTGTGGGGTTATGTGATTTTTCCAACTTTAGGTTCAAGGAGCTATCCCCGATTTTCCAAGCTCCTAGGAACATGCTCACTTTGTTTGAGTTAGTTGTGGCTACCCTTATTTTCCTGTTTGTAGCCCACTGTTTTGGGCCTTGTCTATTTGTGTTATTCTGACTGGGTTAATCCGCCCTCTTCGTTTGTAACATTTTGATTTTAATGAAATATTTTTCAGACAAAAAAAAAAAAAAGTTGTGGCTGTCCTTAACTTAGTCAATAATATCTTTACTTGTTTTCTTTGGTCTTCTGACTGGGCCACGGTCCAGCCAAATTTAGGGCCATTATCCAGCCCAGCCCCAAATTATAGCTGTTGGACCTTGCTTATTGGTCTGGGCTTCATTTTACTGACCATCAGCTTCAAATTCGGGCGCAATCTAAAGCCCTAGAAAAGCTTTGAAATATTATTATTGTCTTACTCAAGCCATTGGAGAAATGAAGGTGTTCGACATCGATGGAGCAACCACTTTTTCTGTTGCCCTCTTCACTGACGTCTCCAACTCCAAGTATTATTATCTTTACATTTTCTTTTCCTCAATTCTTTTTTGTCAAGTATTGTAATTTAGGTTGAATTATTCAAAAAAAAAAAAATCATTTTTTTGTCAGCAAAATTTAATCTTTAGTAAATTTTTAGAACAAAAAATGCAAAAAGTTTTGAGCCTTTTTGGTCAAGTAGGAAACAGATAAGTCACTTGAAATGTTGTTTCTTATAATCACTGTGTTATTTTATTTGAATTTTACCTTGTGATTTCTCCTTAATTATTATAATCTTGGTTCTTTTTAAGGGTGTTTGTGTGCCTCTCTGTGTGTGTGTGTTTTTTTTTTTTTGTGTGTAGTGGGTGGGTTTAAATAAATATTATGCAGAACTAAACGTGTCAATTAGCTTTTTTATTTGTTGGCCTGACACTTTCTTGGGACTTTCCGTATAGCGGGAGCTTCTTGTTCCGGGCTGCCCATTATAATAACAGTGCACAAGCTTTCATGTAGTTATACTGTTTCTGGCGTGTTTTAAAACATAAATTACATGCTCAAGCGAGCTAAAGCCTCTGATTCTTTTGAAATATGATAAGCCAGTTGAATAGATACGTAAATTTTGTTCTGATATCGAGTTCCAATCATGAATAAAAGAAACTCTAAATTGAAGAATAAAAAAAGGCAGTTTTTTTTTTTTTTACTGTTATAAGAGATCACAGTCATTCTGCTAATGGAAGGACTCAGAAGAGTACGGATGAGGACTTGAAGAAAAAACCGTTTATTGTTACGTTAATGAATACGATCTATGTTTTTGGACTAATGGATCTTCTAAGGTGAATGTAGATAGAATTCAAGAATTTATAGATATTTTACGGTGTTGATGTAAATAGCTTTTGAGATGCACTCCCTTGATGCTTATTAATGAAATTTATTCATTTCTCCAAAAAAAAAAAATTTGTTACGGAAATGAATAAAAGACAAGGAAGGTCTGACATACCTTGATGAATTTTTCTTTTGCAGAGAACTTCTGGATTTAATGCATGCTGGGAAATTAGAACCAGAAGTAGCATTATTTAGTGCATCACTTGTAAGCATACTTGCTTGTATATAAAGTAGCTAACCTCCCTGCTTTCTAATATTGCTCTATATTTCTTTGCTTTGAGGAGCTTTGTAACACTCATGTAATAACTGCGACAGATCCCTGATGTCTTCCCTGTTTTAGCTGCTGCACATAAAACACTTCTTGCCAAATCACGAGAGTCATTAACAACACGGACTCTTCACTCAGAGCTTGTCTACAATTACTCAGGCTCTAAACATGTGAAAAACTTTTTGTTTGTTTTCTTAGAATTCTAATGCTTTACCATTATGTTTTTTAGATGTAATATCTGGTTGATCAATTGCCTTGTGTTCTTGACCAGATATCAGAATCACTAAAACGATGTGGCATCTCGGATAATTCAACTTACATTCTTGTGGCTCGTTTTGGTGCGTCTACAGAAGAGGTGAGATAAATTGAACCTTGATTGATGCCACATTATCTTTTATGATTTTGTCCTTTATTATCCATTAAGAATCCTCCAATTTAATTAGATTACAGCCATCGAAAAACTTATCAAAGGTAAGGAGATTGACTTGGAAGAATTGGGAGGACGAGCAGACCAAGCACAGATACAAAAGGTTCGTATTTAATCCATTGTGTTTCATTTTTTGTAGATATGATTAAGGCGAGATTACCGTCAAGAGTCTGAATTTCGCATGATAATCCACAAGTATACTCTGATATTTCAGAATTTGGTTTTGCGACATGTAAGATTGATCACCAGTAACATAGTCTTATTTCTAAGTACAAGGGAAATGTTTATAGGCTTTGTATATTTATGCTGCTTTCTTCTATGTCAGCATTATAAGATATCGGGCTTGGAGCTGGGGATATCGTCTCTTGCAGATGCTATAACTTGCAGGATTGCTGCGCGTGATGCCTTGTAAGGGGATCAGCACATTGTCACCTATGCTTGGACTCTATGGCGCAAGCAAATGCCCCTGATACCACTGAAAAGGTTCTCAGTCGGAGAGCAGTTTGAAGACAGGGAAGGAGCGACACTACTTCTTTCGAGAGGGAATGAGAGGCCTAGCTTGCTACTTTTGATTCTGAAGTCAGATTGGAATTTATGCCCTCTGGTCCTTGTTGGCCTCGCTTGTTATATTGCTTCAAGTTGAGGGGTGGAGATGTAATTTCACTCTGAACATCTAATTTAACCATGGTACAGATTAAGATTTGTATACAGTTTTTTTTTTTTTTTTTTTTTAAAGTAAATATCACATTACCCCCTGTAATATACGAAACTATCACGCAACTCCTTGTTTCTACAAAACTATCACAAATCCCCCTGTATTTTTTAAAAAACCTCGCACTATCCCCCTCTATAACATTTTTACATTTTTATAATTCATATATATATTTTCTCTTTTCTCTTTATTTTCACCTATTTTTATTTATATTAAAAAAATTATTTTACCCCCATCCCCTACCCCACCCCTGTTGCTTCGTCGGAGCAGCAGCAGCAGCGTGGTTGCTTCTCGTTGGAGTAGGGGTGCGGGTGGGGGTGGGGGTAGGAGAAGATGAAAAATAAATTTTAAATTTTTTAAATTTTTTTTAGTATAAATAAAAAATAGGTGAAAATAAAGAAAAATATTTATAAATTATAAAAAGGGTAACATGTCATAGAGGGGGGTAGTGTGAGGTTTTTCTAAAAATACAGGGAGATTTGTGATAGTTTTATAAGTACAGGGGTTGCGTGATAATTTTGTATATCACAGGAGGATAACGTGATATTTATCCTTTTTTTTTTTTGGTAAAATAGAGAAGTATTTCATTAATATGAAAGCTAGTACACAAGATAGATTTAACATGGTAAATTTGACCCCCAAAAAAATGGTCAAATATATGCATATATATACTAACAGTATTTATGCTAGAATAATAGATTATTTCACCAACCCATTTCATTAAATAATTGAGTTCATTATTTGTATTGCAAAATATATTCTTTTCTTTACATAATAAAACTTACGTTTTTATTTATGTGTAAACACACTAACAGAATTTAAAGAAACAACAGATTCTAAAATTACATTTATTAGATATACGTGAAATATTGTTGCAAAATAATAGTTGTACAAGATAATTCAACGCGTTATGAATTGAAGGTTCAATCAGATCAAAAAAAGAGAATTGAAGGTTCAAATGTCTGGAAGGCAACATTGAAAAATTGCTTCAACAACCGTCCCAGAAAGCTAGTAATTTCCTTGAAATACTATGTTGGATCCCCTAGTAAAACCCGATCTTAGGCTTATCGTTTCTTAAGATATATTATCTTATCTCCAAGCTTCGTTTCTTAGACTTAATTAACTTATTTTTTCCAATCTCAGTCATATTTTCATTTTATGAAATTCTCCCTAGAACTAAAAGGCAGATTAAATATACTAACTTGACTATATTTTTGTTTATTACTTTTTATGTGGAACGTAGAATTATACAGTAGAACCTCTTTAAATTAATAGCGTTGGGACTACCAAATTCTATTAATTTAGCGAGATATTAATTTATCGATAAACTAATAACTATTAATTAATAGAGATATAATGTCTTTTTTCGGTACAATTTGAAAAAATAAGTAATGAGAATAGAAGATAAAATTTAATTTAGTGAGATTAGAAAAAAGTTTTTATAATCTCGTATCTAAGTCCTTGTAGTATTAGGATGAAAACTAATTTATCTAATGTTGTATCCTAATCATTGGAGGATTATCTCAATTTTTTCTCTTTAAATAATTAAATATGAGATTCAACTAGATTTTAAGTTCAACAAAAGACAAGCTACTCTTCATTTATATTTTAAGAAAATCTCATAGTCAATTTATTATGTACTTTTTTGTTAATTATTAATTTATGAAATATTTGAATCAATAAAATACAAAAGATTTTTTTAAATGTATTATCTTATAATTTTATCGAATTTATAAACTTTTTACACTGGTCCCAAGTCGGGACCAGACATTTTTATTAATTAAAAGAGATTATTAATTTATCGAGTATTAATTTAAAGAGGTACTACTGTACTTCTTTTTGGTGGTAGTATATGATCATGATAAGGCAAGTGACAAAATTGTACAGTTATCAGAAGTCAAAACTAAGAAAGGAAGGAACTTTAATTAAGGGAGAGAAAAAAAGAAAATACAAGGAGAAATAAATTAATAAAAGAAGAGAAAAAAATTAAATAAAGTTAATAAATGAAGAGAGAAAAACAGAATAAATTTATCTAGTTTAGGGACGGCAATAGTTTAGGTTTAAATCCGAAACTGGCGGGTATTTGCCAGAAAAAAATCTGATAACCAAAATCGATAGGGTATCCGTTAGGATTTGATTTTTATAAGAGGCAACCAATGGGTAAATCAATAGGTTTTGGTTTTAGACGTTAAAAAAAATTGAAACTCGAAATCCTATTATTAATTTAATAAAAAAAATTAATATATACATACATATATATATATATATATATATATATATATATATATATAGGGTAAATTGCACACTTAATCCCTATTGTTTGTAATTTTTTTAAAGTTGATTCTTAATGTTTTAAAAAAATTATATTAGTCTCTAATGTTTACAAAGTAATTCAAAATAATTCATATTGTTTAAGACTAGCCAATTTTGTCTCTATTGTTACCCATAAAATTTCATTTAGTCCCCAAATAGGGATTACTTGCATGGATTGAATTGAATTTTTTTGGGAAACAATAGAGACTAAATTGAATTTTTTGAAAAATAATAAGGACCAAGTTGGCTAAGTTTAAACAATAGAGACCATTTTGAATAACTTTTGTAAACATTAGGGACCTCTATGAATCTTTTTAAACATCAGGGACTACACTGAAAAAATATGTAAACAATAGGGACTAAGTGTGAAATTTACCCTATATATATACTTGAACGAGATGAAAAACTTTTGGTCCCTCAGATTTTGGGAAAGTATCCTTTTGCTCCCTCAACTTTTGAAAAGTAACCAATTGGTCCATTTTTTACTGTAAGTTGACAGAAAAGTTATCAACTGAGGGTATTTTAGGAATTTCGCATCATTTTAAAATCAAAACAAAAAAAAATTAAGCGGTCCTAGTAGAGCCATGTCGGCTCCACTAAAACTACCTTAGTGGGTTGTCCAAACCACAGGAAAAGCTTTGGTTTTTTCTTGGTAAGCTTGAAAATTGTTCCATGGAAACTTCTTGTTTGTCGGATATCCAAAATGTGTAGAATGAGTATCGTGATCTTGCGCAATAAAAATAGAACTTGTATGGATTGTCTTTTGATTCAAATATGTGAACAGTTGATTTTGACCCACAATAATATCTCCTATTTTTGAACTTGATAATTGTTTCATTTATTTTTTTCTCTAACTGTGGTGGATGATGATATTGAAGACATTTTGTAGAAATTGTATTTTTTTTTAATTTTGGTTTGGACAAGTATATTTTGTGATTTTTTTGGAGATTTTTTCTAATTTTTGGTGATATTTAAGCACCATAATAGTTGTTGTTCCCTCTCTTTTTACCGTTGGTAGCAATGGTAAAAGAAAGAAAGATTCATCAGCTTTCAAAATGTGTTTTTAATGTCATGCAGGAGAGAGAAAATGGGTCCAAAGGTAAAATAGAAATATCACAAAAAGTTAACATTTTCCGTCAACTTACCGTTAAAAATGGACCAAATAGTCACTTTTCAAAAGTTGATGGAACAAAATGTTACTTTTCCAAAACCGGAGGGACCAAAAGGTTTTTATCTCATACTTGAACTAAACTAGATTAAAAGAAAATGGACTAAGCAGAGATGGGTTGAGCCCATTAGATTAATATTTATACTGTAAAGAATTGTCAGCTTTAATTCCCAATGAATCTTTATTTACATGACTTTTTTATTTTTATTTTTACTCTTAAAATTATTATGTTATTTATTACAAATTTTATCATTGACTTGCATTCTTTTATTTTTAGTTTTTTTACATTTAAATTAATATCTCTTACATTTTTTTTTGTTTTTTTTTATTTAAACTATTTTTTTTAATTAAATGGTTACAGTTAATCACGGTTTTTTGAATCGTTAACAGTCACAGTTATGGTTAATAGTTTTTAAACCTATTAAGTTTTGGTTACGATTATGGTTATAGATTTGTTAAATGGTTTTGGTACAATTTTATCATTTTTTACGATTATTCAAATCATTGTCATCCCTAATCTAGTTAGCATGACTTTTCGGCAGGTCAACTAAAATGTGATAATTGGGTGATGAAAGAGGGTGACGTCTGACATTACACTTTCTCTTTTGGTGTAGAAGAATAATTAGAGCATGGGAAAAGCAATTTCAATGTCTATAAAAGCCATATATCTTTTAACATAAATCACTAACTAGAAGTTATTGATAAATTTGCTAATTTTCAGAGGGTTCCTTTTTTTTTTTTGGGTAAAAAATTTTCAGACGTTTCAGGTTCTTGATTCTCCTCTGCAAAATGTAGAACTTAGTGCGAATGCTTCCTCATTCTAAAGAGTTTTACTTTTCACTTCTTGCTCTTTTTAAAAAAAATATATATATTTCTCCCAATACAACTTGCTTTTGCGTACATGTTTCAGTTGTGTTAGGCTCTGTTATTGTGGAAAAAGAGAATGTATATTTGCTTAATCTCTAATATGTAAGAACAAATTATTGTCAGTGGTTAACAATAATATTTGTAATAAAATAAGTTTATAAATAATTGTAAATGTTCAAAATTTCTTTTTTGCTCTATTAATTACAATTAAAATTACGTAATATGTTTTGGGCTGGTGAGATAGCAGAGCGTGTTAATGGTAGTGGCGAAGAAAGAAGGAAAAGGGTGAAAAAAAGAAAACAAAGGAAAACGAGAAAAAAGGCGAAAATTTAAATTCTAAAAACACATTAATGTTGCCCTCAGGGACATGGTTCAGCGGTAGTAAGGTGTAATTATTTCTACAAGATTGTGGGTTCGATATTTCTCATTGTTCTGGAGTTTCGTCCTTAACTGGTCTGTTACTTGTGTGGGAGTGCACCATTATATCTGAAAATTTACTAGTTGGTAGTCGAGTTTTGTTGAATAATTCATTAGTCGAGTTCTATCAATTGGGTTCCCACATCATTCAAAATAAATACATCAATGTTAACGCAATTTAAGTAATTGTGGCACTATTTTTTAACGTAAATGCACTTTCGTTAAAGATGACTAGTGGTCAAATGGTGTTTAGGAGTCGAGAAAAAGATAAGTGGGCGTAAGTGTCACTAACCCAATTGTTAAAAGCTGAATATTTATCTTTGTTTGGTTGGACTTTTCATACTATCGGTCCACATTGAATTCTATACCATGCCTCACAAAAGCCTCTTCCCTGCTCAGTAATGATCAAGCCTTCTATTTAACGACTTCCCTCTTTATTAAGTTGCTTCTATACATACCTTTTATGTTAAGTAATTAATAACAAAAAATCCCCTCATTGAGACTCATTTTATCTCATGCGAGAACAAGCCCATTTATTCTCTGCGTTTTCAATAATGACTTTTACCGTAGTTATATAGAAACACTATAAGAAAAACTATCAAATGTGATGGTCTGTCTCCTTTTAATCACCAAAAAATTGACGAAAAGGAAATAAAACTTTTGCTACATGAATAGTGACTAATGGGAGACGGTTTGGAGACGATTTTAGTATGTCGTCTCCCATTGGAGACGGAATATGAATGTCGTCTCCAATTCATCTCCTAGCGGAGACGAAATGGAGACGAAAAATAATTAATAATTAATTATTAATTATTAAATTTTGCTTAACGATTTACTATAAACTTGTATTTAAATTACTAATTAAATAGTAATTAAATTAATAATAATAAATTACTAATTATCTTTATTAATTTAATTATTCCATCAATTATTTTAAAATAGCTCAATATTTCATTTTTCAAAAAAATTCTCATAAATTAAATACTTTATTTTAATCTAAAATTTAAGTTAATATTAATAATTAAAGTATTATTAACATTTTACTCTAAATTTGTAATTAAATTATTAATTAAATAGTAAATAAATTAATACTAATTAAATAAAAAAAATTTCAAAACTAAAAAGAGGTCCGTCTCCAAAAAGGACGGACCTAATGGGTCCATCTGCCAAAAGGGTCCGCTCCAAAAAAACATGGTTCAAGTGGTTGTTTTCAGCCACTTGAACCACTTCAAAAATTCCTCCTAAAATATTTTTGGGGGGAAATTTTGTTAAAAAAAAGTACATGCAAATCCTTTGAAAGGACTTGTACCGTCCAACCACTTGAACTATTATTTCATTTTCTCCCAAAATATTTTGGGAGAAAATACAAAAAAATAAAATAAAAATTGTTGCACGGTTCAAGTGGCTGGAAAATCCAGCCACTTGAACCATTATTTCATTTTCCCCAAAATATTTTGGGGGGAAATACAAAAAAAAAAAAAAAATTGCCAAGTCCACGGTTCAAGTGGCTGAACCATATTTTCATTTTCCCCCAAATGAATTTTGGGGGAAAATAAAAAAAAAAAAAAACAATTTGAACATAACCTCCCCTCCCCTTTCTCTTAACTCATACTTCCAAGTGTGAACTCACTATTAGTTACCTCATTTTAAGGTAATTCATTTATTTACTTTTATTTAAATTTTCGAATTTGTTTTGGTTTAGTTCATTATATATATGTTTGTATATAATTCCAAATATATGTGTATAGTATTTTTTTTATTATGATTTTAGATTTTTTTTTTATACTACCACGTTTGTTTGGACTATATATGTATTATGTATATATGTCATATATATGTATGTATAAATAATAGATTTATGTAAATATATATATTTTTGGTAGTGTTTTTTCACGATTTTAAGGTTTTTTTTTTTAAATTCAGCTTTATTTAGTTTTTTTTCCTTTCATATATATATATATATATATATATATATATATATATATATCTTTGTGTGTGTGTGTGTATAAGTGATAGATTTAGGTAAATATATGATTTTTTTGTAGTTTAAAAATTTGTTTAGAGTTTTTTTTTTTTTAAATCAGATTTATATTTGTTTTTCTTTCATATTTGTATATATATATTGTATATATAGGTGTATAAGTGATAGATTTAAGTGAATATATATATATATATATATATATATATATATATATATATGTTCAATTATGATTTTAAGTTGATTATATATTATTTCAGATTTATTTATTTATTTACATATATGAAAAGACAAAAAAATAATAGATTTAAAATCATGATTGAACAAATATATATATATATATATATATATATATATATATATATAATTAGTATAATTTTTGTAATAAATTTTAATTTTTTATAGTAATTTTGACAAAAATCGAATTTATAACTTTTTTTTTTGAATTTTTTTTTTAAAAAAATTAAAAAATGTGATGAAAAGGAGACAAAATGTGAGGAAGACGGAACGAAGATGAAATGTGAATGGAGACGAAAATGAGACGAAATTATAAAGAGACAGAAATGAGACGAAATGTGATCGAGACAGAAATGAGACGAAATGTGATCGAGACAGAAAGGTAACGAAATGTGTTTCTGTCTCCATTTGAGACGAAACAGAGACAAAATTCAAAATAGGAGACGGGTAAAAAGGTGACGCCCGAGTTTCATCTCCGTCCCGTCTCCTTTTCAGATTGGAGACGGAACGGAGATGGAAATATGCCGTCTCCGAACGCAAAATTTCTTGTAGTGAAAAGGCAGGTGGGGCTTCAGCGGCTAGCCACCTGAATATAATCAATCAAAATTCTATCGATTGTAGCTAATGATTGCCCGAGTTGGTGTGTGATCAACAAAGGTGATATAACATTTCAGATGCTCTCTCCGCCCATATCGAATATCACCAGCCAGTTTCGCCTTAATCTCATTCTTGAGACAATGCAACATTTGCTCATCATCGTCATACCACTCTTTTTCATTTTCTATTATAGAGGATGGTTTTCTTGTTATTCTCTTGAGAGACAAGAAAATATTTAAGTACTTGATAGGTAAAAGAAGCAGAAAGAACTAAACTGAGCTAGTCTTTTCTTTTACTTTCTTTCACTCGAGGAACCCTTACAAAAAACTACAACTTTTACCAATGTGGAGAAATTCCGTATTTGATTTTGTATAAAATAAATTGACAGAAAAAAAGCCATTTAATCTGGAAACAATTCATTTAAGTCAAATGAGCAACCAATGTCAACGGCTTTCTGTCCTTGTATCCTCTCTCTAGAAAATTATTTCCATCATCTACGACGGCCATTGTCGGCTCCTCTCCACCGTCGGAGATTCAGTTTGAATCTATCTTCTCTTTTAGTCTACTACTGGTTTCTACCCTCTCTCAATTCCTCATCATGGAGGAGGTCCCTCCTGACATATCAATTCCTTTGGGGCCTTCTCTGTTGGGGAAAACTCACAAGCGTGAAATAATGGACAGAACAGGCAAAAAAGCAAAAATGGGAGAATCATCACTTAACAGCAACCCAGATGATTTGCAGATGCTAGAACCCCCTCAAAAAATTTCTTCCTCGGAGGATCAGGAACCTGGGCTACCTACGGAGACTGCTTTTGGGAAACCCAAACAGTGGAATCAATTCTTTGGTAAGTAGATGGAGCATTAGGTGAAAACATACCTGATTTTAAAGAAACCTGTTTGGATCTCGAAGAAGATGATGTCTCTGGCGATGACGAGGGCTTCGACTTTGGGCTTACAAAAGAAGAAAAGCGTAAAGCCCGCCGTTCGTGGAGAAATGCACTGATTATTAAACTTATGGGGAAGACGGTAGGTTTCAAGTTTCTCTCAACAAGGCTGAACAAGCTTTGGTCTTTATAAGGGGCTTTTCACTTGATTGATGTTGGTTATGGGTATTTCATTGTTAGATTTGCATCAAAGAAAGATTATGACCATGTGCTTACGGGTGGCCCATGGCTTCTTATGGATCATTACCTTACGGTCAGAAAATAGGAACATGATTTTAGGCCATCGGCGGCCTCGCTCTCTAAAATGGCAGTTTGGGTTAGATTTCTAGAGCTACCAATGGAGTTCTACAAAGAAAATTTGTTAATCAAACTGGGTAATAGAGTGGGCGAAACATTGAAGATTGATACATTCACAGAGGGGGTTAAACGTGGTTTGTTTGCTAGACTTGTGATTCAGGTTGACTTATCCAAACCCTTACGATCTAAGTTAACCACGAAGCATGCTATACAACGAGTTGAGTATAAAAGAATTCACATGATTTGCTTCAAATGTGGTGTTTATGGCCACCGAAAGGAAGGATGTGGGGTTTCGACGGGGATAGAGGCTAATAATGGTCCTAATACTACTACCGGACCTGTTGACCCTCATTCTACATCACAGGCTGCCTAATGGGACTTGAATGATGAGTTTGGTGCCTGGATGATAGTTTAGAAGAAGGGACAAAGAAGAGGCAATCAGAAAACAAACAATGGTATCATCAAGCATGCTCCGACAAAAGAAAAGAATATCCCTCACTATACATCTCAGGGGAAGACTCATTAGAAAACTCAATAGGCGGTCCAACTCAAACTTGGAGCTTCTAAGAAGGACAATCGTGCATCTCTACAAGTAGGAGAAAGCTCTAAATATAGTGTCTTGAGTGATCTGCAAGATGAGGAAACTAACTTCACTTTTGGGACAAATGCTAATGCATCAGGAAAGAATCAAGCTAAGACCAAAGGGAAAACTCAAGCGATAACGAGAACTGGTCGAAGGATTCCTCTTGGCCTGACGAAGGGTGTTAATATTGAGCCACAACTGCAAGTCTCAGAAGGGCCAGTACAAATTAATGAAATCACAAGGCTATCGTCCTCAGATCAACACGTGGTTGTTCAGGACCTCACTTTCGACAAAGCTAAATCCTTTGGGGGAGAAATTGGACAATCCCACACTAGTACAAAGAATAGTAGCATGGATGGGGCTGATGAACCTCCCCCACCTGCGATTGTTT
Source organism: Ehretia macrophylla (assembly GCA_037974665.1). Taxonomy (NCBI): domain Eukaryota; kingdom Viridiplantae; phylum Streptophyta; class Magnoliopsida; order Boraginales; family Ehretiaceae; genus Ehretia; species Ehretia macrophylla. The sequence goes on along the minus strand of CM075764.1, from coordinate 62,982,972 downwards.
CAGTGGATAATTCCCAAACCCAAATGGATTACGATCTCAGTAGACCTCCGGATCATGGGGAGGACAACTTGGTGAAGGATTATGAGATAGCAAACAATAGTGTGAAATCTGGAAAAGATCCTCTGGGGACGTCTGGCGATGATGAGATGGCCATTGGTGACTCTGAGGAGGGTATTTTTCTCCAATCTCCTATCTCTCTTAATGAATAATTACGCACAGAGGTTTACTCCTCAGTCAGGAGTCAAGATTATGGAGCCCAAAATTCTGGTTTGGAATTGTAGGGGTGCTGGAAGAGAGGCTTTTCGGCACACCCTTAATGATCTCGTTCGGACTCATAGGCTGTGGATTACTGTGGTTCTTGAACCTAGGATCAGTGGTGAACGAGCTTGTGCGGTCATTTCTAGACTACACTTGTCTCGGTCTATTCGGGTGGAAGCGTGTGGGTTTTCTGGTGGTATTTGTCTCTTATGGGATGAAAGCAGGGTTGATGTTGAACTATTGTCTGCTGGCAGTCAAATTCTGAATGTACTGGTTAAACAAAGGGGTTGTGCAGACTGGATTCTCTCAGTGGTCTATGCAAGTCTAGATCAGTCTCTTAGGAGTCAACTTTGGGAGAACATTCGGGTGACGGCGAGAGGTCTGAAAATGCCTTGGCTTATAACGGGGGATTTCAATCAAGTGGCTAAACCTTTTGACAAGAAATGAGGAATTCCGGGCATGACAAAGAATATGGCTCAATTTGATAAATGGTGCATCGAGTGCGAGCTTATGGATCTAGGCTTTATTGGACCTAGGTTCACATGGAGTGACTCTTGGGACTCAGGACAACGAATCATGCAAAGACTAGATCGGGCCTACGTTAATTCTTATTGGAATTTTCTTTTCCAAAAAGCTTATGTTAAACATCTACCCTGTATTAACTCTGACCACTTACCTACCCTTATTGATTGTGCAGGTTTTAGCCCAAGCGTAAGCTCGTTTAAGCCTTTAAAATTCGAACTGGCCTGGTGCAAACACAGCCAATTTCATGAATTTGTTAAATCCAATTGGGCAAAGGAATGCGACAACTTCGGAGACTTCATAACCAACATCACTGCCAAACTCCACGTTTGGAACAAGCAGAGTTTTGAAAACATTTTTGCTAAGAAAAGGCGGCTTCTTGCTCGTATAAATGGCATTCAACACTCCCTTCAAAATAAATATAATTCTTCTTTGGCGAGACTTGAAAGGAAACTCAGACAGGAATATGAGCTAGTACTTGATCAAGAGGAGCTCATTTGGTTTCAAAAATCGTGTAAAGAGTGGCTGTACTCAGGTGACAGGAACATGAAATACTACCCCCTCTCAGTCCTTTCTATAAGAAGGAAAAATTGCTATTTACTGCTTGAAGGATGAGCATGGGAATTGTGTCAAAGATCCGGCGGAACTCAGTGAGTTGGTTATGAACTAGTTTAAAAAGTTATATAGTGTCTGCTCCCCAGCTAGAGGTGGAATTTGGGCTGGGCCGACACAGGCCCAGCACAGCCCAGCACACGAAAATTTAGGCCGGCCCCAGCCCAGCTCAGTTGGTAGTGGGCTCGACTCGGTTCAGCCCACCACATATATGTGGGCCGAGCTGGGTCCTATAATTTCTGACTCAGCCCATGAGCCCAGCCCAGCTCGAAGCCCAGCCCAGCTCAGCTCAAGCCCAGTACAGGCCCAGTTCGAGCCCAGATAATGCCCATTTTGAGCCCAAATAAGGCCCATTTCGAGCCCAACTCAATTTCAACACAATTTGAGTTAACTTATTAAAAGAAATTCAAATATTATACTTTATGTATGCAATGCAAATCGTAGTAACTATTTTAAAAAAAAAACAAACTAGTAAGTCGTAGTAATTATATTTTTTAATAAACTAATAATAAAAAATAACAAATGTATTTCTTAAGTTAATATTAAATGACTTGTTATCAAACCCTTTTTATAATATTGCAAGTTTGCAACTTGTAACTTTAAATCCCTTTATACAAGTTTTTTTAAAAGATTTAAGGTACAATTTTTTTTTTCAATTTTTATAATTGTATATATAATTTTTCCTATAAATACTTAGTAACAGTGCTTTAGTCACTTAATATATTCAATTTTATTTTACTACAAGACTACAACATTATATATAACTATGTCCATGAAAGAATAAAATCTTTCACGACGATTACATTCATTAGAAGTTTGGAATCATCTTACATACTTTAAATAACAGGGGTATGTAATTTGTAACTATTATCAACATCAATTTATATTTCTACGTAAATTTGATATTATCAATTTACAGTAGCTTTTGTCAAGCATTTATGTAATATTTTATTTACATATTTATATCACTAATGTACTTGTGTCTTATTAACTTGTAGTTTATTATGTTGTGTTGTATTTTATCGTGTAAGTTAATTATTAATATTATTAATCAACTTGTATATTGTTTCGTTAATAGTTAAATTAATTTTCCTTTTAAAAAAAAGTTTAAATTTTAATATATATGTATATATGTATATAGGCTAGTCCAGCCCAGACCAGCTCAGCTCACGACTCGTGATAGCGGGCTCGTGGACCGAGTTGGGTTCTATATTCTAAAAATTGAGCCTAGCTCAGCTCAACCCACCAAACATATGTGTCGAGCCGGGCTTAATTTTCTTGACACACAATTCGATCGGGCCGTACCGTACCGAGCCGGACTGGCCCAAATGCCACCTCTATCCCCAGCTCCTAGCTACTTCTCACCGGCTAATTTCCCTCCTTATACCATGGAAGAGCTCAATAACCAAAATAGTCCTGTTACCGATTATGAGATCAAGCAAGCCTTGTTCCAAATGAACCCATCAAAGTCTCCAGGTCCAGACGGTTTATCGGCTGGATTTTATCAACAGTGTTGGAGTTTTGTAGGCGCTGCTCTGTGTCAAATGATTAGAGAAGCCTTTGCTAGTGGACATATCAATCCTAGCTTCAATCAAACGATTATCCATCTGAGCCCAAAAGTCAAAGATCCCGTCACTGTTAAACAATTTCGGCCAATTAGCCTTATCAATGTTTCCGTCAAGGTGATTATGAAAGTCTTGGTCAACAGGCTGCGCCCTTTTCTTAACAATTGGATCTCCCCTTGTCAATGCAGCTTCATGCCGAGGCGATCTATTGGGGATAATGTGATTTTGGTCCAAGAATGCATTCAGTATATGAAACAAAAGTAGGGTAATAAAAGAGTTATGATCATCAAGTTAGATCTCGAAAAGGCCTATGACAATCTATCTTGGAGCTTCATTCAGGATACTCTCTGGCAGCTCAATATCCCGGACAAATAGATTTCTCTGATCATGTCCTCTTTCGCATTTGCTAATAGCTGGGTCTATGGAATGGAGCTCTGTCCGAGGCTTTTACCCCTGAAAAGGGGATTAGACAAGGGGACCCACTCTCTCCTTATCTCTTCATTCTTTGCATTGAACGTCTTTCACAATTGATTACATGTGCTGTTAATAAAAAAATTTGGAAACCTGTTTTTCTTTGAAAGAAGGGCACCCCTATTTCTCATCTGTTTTTTGCTGATGATTTACTTTTTTTCGCAGAGGCGTCTGTGGAACAAATGGAGGTTTTTAAAGGCATCATGTCCAAATTTTGTGAGGAGTCGGGCAACTCGTGAACGCTGAGAAGTCATCCATTTTCTTTTCCTAGAATACCAGCCTGAAGCTTGCCTTGGAGATAAGCTCTCTTAGTGGCTTTCCAGTCACTAATGATCTGGGCAGTTACTTAGGGACCCCGATCTTGCATTCAAGAGTTTGTAAAGGAACTTACAAGCATATTATAACGAAAGTGCAAGCTAAACTGTCGGGATGGAAAAGAAGTGTACTTTCTTTCACTGGAAGAATTACCCTTGTGAAGTTTGTTATTGCAGCCCGACCTGTCTATACAATGAACACGGCGGCCCTTCCAGTTCAAACTTGTAAAGAGATTGATAGGATCCAAAGAAATTTCATTTGGGGCACAACTGGAGAAAAAAAGAAGATTCATTGGATCAATTGGGAAATGCTATGTAAGCCGAAGTCGCTTGGTGGACTCGGGCTTCGGCCTTCCAGAGAAGTGAATGAAGCCATGCTTGCTAAATTAGGATGGAAGATTTTGAGTGAACCTCAACTCTTATGGGTGGGCATACTCAAGGATAAATACTTTAGTGAAAATCTCCTTCATTATACCCCCAGAAGTACTGACTTGGTAATGGTTAAGAATGTCCTTAAGGGGTTGAAAGTGCTTAAACAAGGTCTCAAATGGGTCGTGAGTAATGGCTGACTTACGCAGTTTTGGCTAGATCATTGGGTTGGGAATGGGCCTTTGGAACCTTTGGCGTTAGAAACCATACCTCCTAGTCAACTCGGACTTTATCTCTGTGATTTCCTCAATAAAGATGGCTCATGGAATTTGGATCTCTTTCAGCACCTTCTACCGGATTCTGTGGTTCTTCAAATTATCAGTCATCATGTTAGGATTGACAGCCCTCTAGACGATTTTGTGAGTTGGGGGTTTGACTCTAAAGGAGAATTCTCTGTGAGATCAACTTTCGAATACTCTGCTAGTTCTGGGTTATCCTCGAATATCGATTGGGACTCAATTTGGAAGGTCAAGTGCCCGCAACAGATTAGGTCGTTCGTTTGGCAGACTGCTCATAAGAGACTTGCTTGCAGATATTACCTTGCTTGTCGCAATATCATTGAGGATGCGAATTGTCTTTTATGTGGAGCTGTGGCTGAGGATGTTGAGCATGTTGTCCGATATTGCCCTCGGGTTAAACGGGTTTGGAAAATGATTGCACTTCATCGTATCCGCGACTCCTTTTTTCAGCTTTCTTGGTGTGATTGGATTAACTTCAATATTAGGACTACTAGTAATTGGAGAAATATAAGGTGGAATACTGTCTTTGGTATTACTCTTTGGTTTCTCAGGAAATGGATAAATGATACTTATTTCGCTAATAACAAGTTCCCTCAGGTAAATAATGTGGTTGCAACTATCATTGATTTCTCCAAGAATGTTGAAGAGGCTTGGAATATACATGATTATGTTTGTCCTCATACTCGGACTATGGTCAATATCGGGTGGGTCAAGCCCTCTAGGGGTTTTAAACTGAATATTGACAGAAGTACTAGGGGGAACCCAGGGCCTGGAGGAGCAGGGGGTATTATTCGTGATAGACTTGGACAATGGGTTGTGGGGTTCGCTGTCAATCTCAGGACTTCTTCTAGTATTCGAGCTGAACTTTATGCTCTTTGGGAGGGTTTGAACTTGGCAGAGGCATGCCATTTTGAAGAGCTTATTATTGAAATGGATTCTACTTTAGTGATTAACATGATCAATGGCAATTTGTTGAATTCTAATCCGTTGCGTCCTATGGTTGAAGATTGCAAGCGTATTCTTTCACGCCATGAGGGTTTCAAGCTTGCTCATATTTTTAGAGAGGTTAACAAGTGCGCTGATTTTCTGGCTCGTTCTGGGAGGGTGCAACTGCTGGGCGCTTCTCGAATTGACATTCCCCCTGAACCATTACGGATTCTTGTGGAGAAGGATAAGAAGGGGGAATCTTCCCCTAAAAATATAATCACCTAGTTGGCTCTCACCTCCCGCATAATATAAAAATAAAATTTGAGCAACCAATAGCAGACTAATTGGTCATTGGTGCATGGATTGACCATGTTTCTTGGTTGTTGCCTATTGGTAAGAGAGAAGAAAGTCTAGGCAGATAGATGGTGGGGACATCAAAAAATTATTACACAAATTTATTAACTTCCAACCCAGATAATGATGGATGACAAAAGTCAGTCAAATTTTTAGATCTAAGTGGTCACTTAACTATGCCAACAAATTTATGAGCATATGTAATGAATAGATGTTAAATGTAAACTATCCAGTATGCGGCTACAACAATGTTAAAGCAATTCAAGTAATTGTGGCACTATTTTTTAACGTAAATGCACTCTCGTTATTCTCTTAAGGGACAAAAAAATATTTAAGTACCTGATAGGAAATCTACCTTACCATTCAGGCAAAGGGCGCAAAAAGAACTAAGCTGAGCTAATCTTTTCTTTTATTTTCTTTCACTCAAGGAATCCTTACAAAAAACTACATCTTTTACCAATGTGGAGAATTTTCGTATTTGATTTTGTATAAAAAAAGTGACAAAGAAAAAAAAATCCATTTAATCTGGAAATAATTCATTTAAATCAAATGAGCAACCAAATAGCATATTAGACTAATTGGTCATTGGTGAATGAATTGACCTTGTTTCTTGGTTGTTGCCAATTGGTAAGAGAGAAGAAAGTCTAGCAGATAGATGTTGTGGACATTAAAAAATTAGTACACAAATTTAATAACTTCCAACCCGGATAGTGATGAATGAAAAAAGTCCGTCAAATTTTTAGATCTAATTGCTCAATTAACTATGTCAATAAATTTATGTGCATATGTAATGAATAGTTGTCAAATGCATGTGGCTACAAAAGAGTAGATAGGGACAAACAATTATAATTTTAGATCTAAGTGGTCACTTACTATGCCAATAAATTTATGTGCATTATGTAATGAAGAGTTGTCAAATGTATGCGGCTAAAAAAGAGTAGATAGGGGCAAACAATTATAATAAGAGAGAAATTATGTTTTTTTTTAAATAAAAAATGACGGTTATTTCAAAATAACAAAATATTGATGGTGACACATATTATTATGGTAGGTCCCACATTGGATAACTTGGACATTTCCAAAATGTTCTTGTAAAACTTATATATCAACAAAATTATGTCCAGCTGAGAATATCAAATAAGATATCATAAAGGATTTTAGGATAAATTACATTGTTCCCTTGTGATTAAACGAAAGTCTATTGTACATCTCCTATGGTACTAGAATTTGCTAATAACACCCTATAATTTTTAAAAGAGGGGCATTCTCCCCCACCTTTATTTCCAATTCAGTTAATTAACAGATTCTTTGAAATGAGAACTATACTATATTTTTGCTTTTTCTTCTTTCTTTTTTGTTTTCCTTTTATTTCTTTGGTCTTTCTCTCTCTTTTGTCTTTCCTTCCTCCTCCTTCCCCTTTCCTTCATTCATTTTTATTTTCCTTCCTTCTTGTTTCTACCCCGGCCTACTCATCACATATTTTTTCCATCACAAAATTAGTCGTCGTCATGGCATATTTGGAACAAATTAAATCACCCGTCCAATCACATAGTCATCACTAATTAATTACTACTACTTTACAGTTCAAAATAAATAAATAAATAATTCATTTGCAACTCGATCCAAAATATCACGTAATTCATTAATTGATAAATCAAACAAATTCTAACAAGTAAAAAAAATGATGTTAAAACTTAAAACAATGTACGTGCATTCGTAATATAAATATATATCCAGTGTTGAGAACTTGACGTACTGCTTAAGCTATGAGGTCCTTGAAAATGATGCATGCCGTCCTATGTGTTTTTAGAGTATGGCGTCTCCGGCTTGGCATAATGGCATTTGATAAGCCGCATGCATCATTGAATGCAATTGCATTTTCCTCATAGAAAAGTCATCTAAAAAATTGTATAAATGGCAGTATCAGCTGGTTACCATGTAAGCAACAAACGTTAACCACAATTAGAAGAAATGAAGACTCCAAGCAGTTCATTGTTTTATCTTCTTTCAGTGATCTTCCTTGTAATTTCAAGGGTTGGTAGGTCTACTCATAATTATCCGAGTGATTTCCTTGGTTACCTTCAATATGATGACAGCATTTCGAATTCTGAGGTCATATACACCCCAAATGACACAGCATATGAGTCTATTTTGCAATCTCTAGCGTCAAACTTACGTGCATTTGAGTCCAGTCTGAAGCCACAAGTAATTCTTACACCAGTGCATGAATCCCAAATTCAAACAGCCATATATTGTGCCCAGAAACACGACTTGCATATTAGGGTTCGAGGTGGTGGACATGACTATGAGGGCCTTTCTTACATATCTGAAATCCCTTTTGTCCTCATTGATCTCAGAAACTTTCGATCAATATCCATTAACACCGAAGAGAAAACTGCATGGGTTGAAGGTGGAGCAACCCTAGGCGAATTATATTACGCCATTGCCCAGGAAAGCAGAACTTTGGCTTTTGCTGCAGGTAATTGCCCCACAGTTGGGGTTGGAGGACACATCAGTGGGGGAGGATATAGCATGATGTCCAGAAAATTTGGCCTTGCTGCTGATAACGTAGTTGACGCCAAAATAATAGACGTTAATGGTCGAATTCTTGATCGTAAATCCATGGGAGAGGACCTCTTTTGGGCCATTAGAGGTGGTGGAGCTGCTAGTTTTGGTGTCATTATTGCATGGCAGGTGAAGTTACTCACAGTGCCAGAAAACGTGACTGTTTTCACCATCGTAAGGACCTTCTCATCCGACTCTTCATTACGAGTGTCAATTCGAGCTTAACTGGAATATATTGCTGACAGGATTGATGAGAATCTTCTCATCCGACTCTTCATTACGAGTGTCAATTCGAGCTTAACTGGAAAGAGAACAATAGAAGTATCATTCGCTTCCTTGTTTGTTGGCGGAATTGATGATCTCCTCAAAATCATGCAAAATGACTTCCCTGAATTAGGCCTGGTAAAAGAAGATTGCATCGAAATGAGTTGGATTGAATCTGTACTCTACTTTTTTTTAATTCCTCGCGACGTATCTATCCACGATGCACTACTGATTAAAAATTTTGTAAGCGATTATTATTACAAAGGAAAATCGGACTACGTGATACATCCCATTTCTGAAAATGGTCTATTAGGATTATGGGAAATATTTCTTCGTGAAGAAGATGATCAATTAATAGATCAGTTGCAATTTAGTCCTTATGGTGGAAGATTTGCTGATGATATCTCAGAATCTGACACACCATTCCCACATAGGGCTGGAAACATTTACATGATTCACTATGTAGTGATTTGGGCTAGAGAACAAAATTCTGAAGCTAGCAAGCATTTAAGTTGGATCAAAAGGCTATACAGTTATATGACTCCTTATGTTTCAAAATCTCCAAGAAGGGCATATATGAATTATAGAGATCTTGACTTGGGTGTAAACAATATTGACAATACAAGCTACAACCAAGCTACCAATTGGGGCTTCAAATATTTCGGGAATAACTTCAAAAGATTGGTTGATGTGAAGACTAAGGTTGATCCAACCAATTTTTTCAGGAACGAGCAAAGTATTCCATCTCTATTGCCAGAAATTGAGGCTTCAAATATTTCTCAAGATTAGAGTTAGTAAAAATAAATGTACCAAGGTTGATCCTACAATTTCTTTAGGAATGGGCAAAGCATTCCATCTCTATAACCATAGAGTAATTAAAAATAAATAAATAAATAACTTGCACTTATTTATGCCATGGGTCAAGACAAGATTAGAGTTAATAAATGTTGTCAATCGTGTTTATGAAATCATTGTGTAATAAAAGTTTCCTTGGTTCCTTAGTTCTTTATCTATATGATGTAATATATCGGGTTAATATTTTCATAGGTCTCTTATCTTTATGTGTTTTGTCTAGTTGATCTTTTATGTTCAATATAAACATAGGTCGATTACTTATCTTTATGTTTTGTGTCACCATCAATCCTTCAATCAACTCACTTGACTAAAACGTTACAATTTAGTTTATTTTTATGTTTTGTGTTACTGATATTGACATCGGTGTAAAGAATTGTTTCATGCTGAAATTTGGGTAGAGGATTCTCTATATATGGATATGGTCTAGAGAAGTTGTTGAAGATCAATATTTCTAATGGCTTTCCTGCATGTAGGGGTAAAAAAGGGTATAGGAAATGAGTTGGAGACGACTTAAATATAAGTTTGATGTATTAAGTTGTGTGAGACATACAGAAGAGATGGAAAAAGAGAAGAGACAAGCTATATAAAGTTGTCTTGTATATTTATTTATAAACGTAGTAAAATCTTATTCTCTCTACACGTAAATGTAGACTTTAACAACCACATTAAATATTATATTCATAATATTTCTCATTTATTTTTCATTTTAACACCCTTGTCCGTAACATACCTTTATTGTATTTATTTATTTTTTTTTTTTTTTGGTCAATGTAACATACCTTTAAACAGTTTGGTTCTAAAGCAACAGATTTCGAGATTCTAACAGTTAATTCCTGTGTAGTTGCTGTCTCAAAAAAGTAACTACTACTAGAAAATGAAAGGTCGTTGGTGAAGTAGGACCAAAATCTCAAGTACTAATTATAATTCTTCCATTTTTTCGTGCTAAGCATATTCTTAATGGGAGGCTCTAAAATGTAAATTTTTTTATTTTTGGGCATTTTTGTACTTTTTAGAGCCCCATACCCTAAAAAGTTACACTATTCATGAAAAAAATACGCAGAGTCCACCACTTTTGGGTTAAAAGATGCCAAAATAGAGCCCCAAGCTCCAAAATGTTCAGCAGCTCCATATCCTAAAAAATTGCACTATTCATGAAAAAAGTACGTGGGGTCCACCACTTTTGGGTTAAAAGATGCCAAAATAGAGCCCCAAGCTCCAAAATGTTCAGCAAATACTTTTTCCATGAATAGTGCAACTTTTTAGGGTATGGGGCTCTAAAAAAATACAAAATGCCTAAAAATAGAAAGTTTTACATTTTAAAGCCCCTTATTGAGCTTGCTCTAAGTGGAGGAGACAAAATCCGTGTCATGTAAAAACATGAGGAGATGGTGGTTTACCTTTTTTCTTTTTCTTTTTTTTTTTTGGCTTTGAGGGAGGTAAAAGTTGAAAAAACTAAATTAAGCAAGGAAATATTTCACTCCTAAAATTTTCTCAATCAACAATAACACAGATTTTGGAAGGTTGTTAATTCGAGAAGTTTCAAACTTTTGTTGTGATCCCAAGTTTGCCAAAGTGTCAATACATCTATTAGCTTCACTGAAAATATGGGTCAGTTTATAATTATTGTGCAGTGAGAGTATACGTTTGCAGTCTTTAACTAAAGGAAGCAGGGGACTAAATAGATACGAGTTTTCTTTAATAAATTACACACAATGACAGAGTCAATTTCAATATAAAATTTCACAATCTGTAAGCTTTAAGCTAATTTAACTCCTTCTAATAAGACAAGTATTTCTGTTCGACAACTCGGCATTACCCCAAAATTAGTTGCAAAGCCAATGACCCACTCACCATTCTTATTGCGAATAATTCCTCCTACCTGTGCAACACTAGGATCACTTTTAGCACAACAATCAGTATTCACATTTCATTAAGACTTGATCTTAAACTAGATCATGTCTTTTAGATGGGATCATATGTTTTAAAGAGTGAAGATTTTCTAATATCATAATATAGATATGTTGGTTATAAATTATCAAAATTATTTTATCATAAATGTATAATTAATTTACTATCATTGAATCTTGCACATAATGCAAATCATTATAAACAAATCCATTTGCATAGATTCTAGTGTTAGCCAGAAAATTTGTCAAAAAGACTTCCCTACCATTTAAGAAAAAGAAAAGAAAAACATTCAAATATAAAGTCACCAGGGCCCGTAAAATATTGCGGGCTTTGAATGAAATTCATAACCGTATAACTTTATGACCAAAATTTACTAGATGCGAATCGTTCATGTCCCGTTACCTTGGAAGTTCTAGTAATGTTCTGAGCAAACTTATAGATTGTTATTCAATTAATTTAGATTGATATCAGTTCTCTCAAGTAGATAAATTTTAAACACATATAAAATTATTTATTCTTTTATGAACTAATGTCAATCCAAACTGATAAAAAGATTTTTCCAAATTCATTCCTTGTTTCAGGAATGTCTATCTCGACTAAAACAAGAAGAAAAATGCTTTTATTTGGCAACAACAATTAAAAAGAGATCCTCACTCAATATTTGTGAGATGTGCCAGCACAAAAAACAAGAAAAGCTTTGGTAACTCGAAAGAGACACCAAAAGACGTGTACTTGCAGTAAGTACACAGATACAATACCCTCCTCCAGAAAATTTGAAGATGATGTTTCAAACATGACAACTCGAAATTTACACCTGAAACACATTCACATTTTTCTGCAAATATCAAATCCACTGTAACATCGATGGATCACTTCTTTGTCAGCGCCAGGTCTTTTACTTTACTTTGTTTTGCACCATCACATCATCGTGCATTTACTTTGTCTATATATGCCATCCATTACAAAGCGCATTGGGATCATATCATTTTGCCAATGCATCATATCATGGACTGTAAATCACCAGTTTCTCCGTGCTCTCTATTTACATATATGTGGGCCAATATATATCAATATATATAAGGTCCACTTTATATCTCTACGGTGCACAAAGCGCACCCGCCCCATATAATTTTTCTAGTTTTTTTTTTTAAGACAAGTCACTGTTAAAGAAATTCACAAACATGGGATCACTATGAGGAGAATTTAGATTTTTTGTAGTCTTGTATCGATATGATACATGAGAGAGATTCGATGTTGATGAACTAATAATGCGATTATAATAAAATTAATTAATTAATTTATAACTATTAAATTTATCTTATAACATTCTAGAGAAGTTCATACAAATAGTTCCTATTGTTTTCATAAAATTTTAAATTCATTCTTATTTTTAAAATTAATCAACTTAATCCCTATTAATTTTTCAAATATTTTAAATTTATTCTTATTGCTCAACATAGCCAATTTAGGCACCAATATTTTTCAAAAAAAAATCAATTTAGTCTCTACTTAAATTGCCTAAATTAAATTTTTTGCAAAACAATAGAGACTAAATTAAATTTCTTTTGAAAAATAATAGAAACTAAATTGATTTATTTTGAACAATAACAACAAATTTAAATTTTTTTAAATAACAATAAAGATTAAATTGACTAATTTAAACAATAGGACCGATTGGAAAGACGCTCATTGTTCCTCACGCAACAAACATTAAACCCTATCCACAACTTCATCCCCACATCATAATAAAGGTCAATTGCCTTTATATGATAATTGAATCCAAGAGTTGTTCCATTTGGAAATAAATCAGAGACATTATCCACCTTTTACACTATCATATTCAAAAGTAGCAAATTCTTGGTGAGGGAAAGATGGGAACAACAGAGGTTTTGATGAGATCAAATCACGACTTCGCTTTCCAATATTAAAAAATTAAAAATTAAAAGGAAAAACAGATAGAAAAATCACCAGCAGAATGTCAATTGGGATACCACTTTGTACATAATTTTGAACTTAGTATATTTACAATCCTAATGGCTAATGGTAAGCATGCGTACAAGAGACTCATCAGTGCGCAGACTGCATATGGTAACCGCTGCAATGACGCAACAAAAATAGGAATTAACATGCTTTTTGAGGATTGAAGATGAACAACACAAGGAAAGGTTAGTCCAGGGACCTGCATTGGTCATTCCTGGCACAACACTAGTTAGATGGTACCTTCGGCTGCCAACCAGAATGCCCATCCTCAAACGAGGGACTAATAACCGCTTTCCGCTTTCTTGCTCTATTCCCTACCTTCGTTTCACTCTCTTTACTCCTTTTTGTTGAAGAAGAATGCAGCTGCTCTTCAGCATCAGCTTCAGGGAAGAAAGAGAAGTCTTTTTTGATTTCTGGCGATAAAGAACTTAACTTTCTTCCCTCCTGAGAAGAACCTGAACAAATATTTTCAACTTCTTGCGACGAACTACACTCATTGCTAATGCATGGAATGATTAGAGGCCCCAACCTCAATGACAGATCGCATCCACCTTTGTGTGGTTTCTCCGTAGAGCTTCCAGGGACTGTTTGAGAATCAACCATTGGTTCTTTAGTAGAGGAAAGGTTTTGTTCAACAACCGCCTTTCCAGCCTCAATGGAATGAGATTTTAGGCTGGTAGGTGTGCCAAAGTGAAGATTGGAGCTTTCGGATTGAAGTTGATCTCCAAAGTACAAGGGGTAAACACAATATGAATTCAATGAAGGACACGGTATTATATTTAGACATTGAAGGTTACCACCACTGGGACCGGAACTTTTCTGGGAACAAAAAAATTGCTTACTAATACAATTATCATGCTGAATGATAGGTCTATCAGATGCTAAACAGAAAGGACAGGAATTTATGTTAGTTGCTGTTATGAATTTCGATTGCTGAAGCATGAAGGGACAATATGTTGTATGATTAGCCTCGTTTTTGTTGTCTACACCGCGGGGAGGAACCGAGGGATCCTCCCTAGTTCCCGGTGTAAGATAATGTCGCGAAGTATTGTTCCGTTGGCTCCTTGATGACCTTGTTGGAGTGCAGCCCAAATGCAGAGCAGCTACACATAGTGTAAAACAAGAGAACTATACTTAAATTTTCACCTATGCAATATGGAACTTTTATGTACTAGAACAAGTTGAGTCCTACTTAACATATGCACTGCATAAACAACACTTTTCCTATACTATGATCCTTTTCAAATTTAGAAATATATATGAACTACTTATCCCCTAAGTGTACAAACAGAAACAAATTAGATAGCAATATGACTAACACTCAAACAGCAGAAATGTCAAATATGTAAATATAATTAACTTTTGGGTAAACTAACAACAACTTTCCCTGTATTTTGCCGAGTCGCACTTTCGATCATGTGTACAACAATAAAAAGCCACATTCTCATAAATCATAAGATTTTATTAGAGCATAATTTATATAAAGGTATCATATTATTATAGTATAATAGAGTCTAACGTACATGAAAATTAACTGATTACCTTCAATACAGGGCTGCAAAAGTTTGCCATTTTCACTGCTCTCATCATCTCGAATGATGGTACTAATGGCATCATTTACTCTGTCCCGAAGAGTTTTAAGTTCCACATACTCAGCCTAAGCAACAAATACATGCAAAAACATGAAAACCTAACAAGACAATAACCCAAGTATCGGGTGAAATGGTCTGGTCAAACCTTCTATTTTCGAACCACTGCTCCGGCCCCGAAATTTTTTTTTTTTTTTAAAATAGAGAAAAAAGGCAACTGTATTTGACTGTAGAAAAGAATTGAGCAAACCTCAGAATTGGCTTTGTAGTACATAATGTTTTCAGCTCTGAGTACAACAATAGGAAGCTTCTCTTGCCACTCTTTGTTCTTTTTAGTTGCAGTCTTGTGCACCTCATTCACAAGCCTGACACAAAGAAACACATATGAAAACAGAACTCACACAATAAAAATAAAAAAAATAAAAAAAAAGATGGCCATTAACATTCAAAACTATGCCCCTGTATGTATAATTAGCTGTAATGTCATATGCTTAACAATAACCGCTTTGTTTCTTATATTTACTGGTCTAAACTATTAATCCAAGTTATAATGTAAACCCACGACAATAACTTATAAAACACACTATTTTCATGTCTCCCGCAAATGTGAGACTTTACAGGAAGCATACCTGAAAATTTCTTGAATCAAAGAACCTCTAATGGGAAGGTGCCTATCACTGTGCCAAGCTCTTCTAACACACTCATAGGGTCTTGGACCTGGTCTTGGCATCTCTACAAAGGAGATGAGAATACACCAAACTGTGCTTCTGGAGAGAGAAAATGAGTGTTTTGAATACAGCAAACTGTGCTTCGGGAGAGAGAAAATGAGTGTTTTGAAATTCTTGTGAAGACTTGTACTTTGCGTTCATAAATGATCCATGGAATATATTAGGTCTACATATTTTTTTTCTTTTATTCAATAACACATGAATAACACATGAAACCGTAACAACACATATTAATAATTAGTGAGAATTTATCTCGTAATTTTTCTCCATCACAATGAGAAACATACCCGGAACCAAAGCCTTGGTGGTAAATATTTGGTCTACATATTTAAGTGATTGAGTGGTACAATTTTTCTCTTTTGGTCAGAATGCAGAATGGTACTTGAGTTGCCAGGGGAAGAGGTAAAAGCAGAATAGATGAGATGGGCATGGGCATGTTGTACATAATTTAAAGGGGATATAAATTTTTGATAAATAGTCTTTATTATTTTAAAAGTTATGTAATTAATTTTAATTATTTATAAAAATTTTATCAATAATTTTTATTATTTCACAAGTAATTCAATTAATCCCTAATGTTTACAAAAGTCTCTCAATTAATCATCATTATTTATAAAAGTCTTTCCATTAGTTTTCAATATTTGCATAATGGATAGACTTCGCAAATAATAAGGACTAATTAAGTGACTTTTGAAACAATGAGGACTATTGATAGGACTTTTACAAACAATAGGGACTAACCGCGTGACTTCTAAAACAATAGGAACTATTTGTTCAAAACTTATAAACAATAGAGACTATTTTACCAATTTGCCCTAATTTAAACGAGGGCAAATAACAATAACTCGTTATTTTCAAAACGCAATATTTTCATTCATTATCTTTTAATTTTTTGACACTTAAGTGATTTTTGTCTAAAAATAAACTGATTACAAAAGTTAACCGTGAGTCTCAAGTGTGTCACAAGTGAAGAATTTGTTTATTTTTGGACAAAAATCAGTTAAAAAGACTAATTGTGTCATAAAATTAAAAAGTAAAGGACCAAAATATTGTGTTTTAACAAATGAAGTTGTCAAAACCGGTTAATATAAGGGATAATTTGTGTTATTTACTATTTAATAATTTCAAATTTGTAAGTGAGTTGACACTTCAAGAATACTAATTATTGTTTAGAGTTTTAAAAAGTTTAAATATAGTTAAAATTACTATAAATGGACAAAATGAAAACGAAAAGAGAGATGGGGTTTTCTTTCTTCTTTTTTTTTGTTAGGTAAGATGGGTTCGCGATTGGTAGTCATAACGTTATAATTAAAATTTAACGATTATAACTTATTCACACTATTTTGTTATGACTCTTGTAATAATTTATAATTATTATATTTTTGCTCATTGTATCATGACTTAGTAACTTTATGAAAAAATCTATTCCCGTAACAAAAGAATGAGGGGAATGGGGGGTTGGGCTTGGCCTTTCCGCTTTGATTAGGCTTTCTTTTCAGTCAATTCATTCAACAATGCAAGGATTTTAGATGAGTTTGGTGTGTCCCCCACTGATCCACATGCCTGCTTCCCCGTGCCCCAAAGGTCTCTCTCTTGCTCTTCACCAATTTTTTTTTTGGTTAATTCACCAGTAATCTATATTAAGAGGGAAAGATTTGATGATATTGTCACTGTCGGCAGCATCTCAGCGTAACCCCAGCCTCATACTTTGTTTTTTCACTACATACTTTTAAGATTTTAACTGCAAATAGAGGATGAGTCTAATTTCTCCATACTTCTTATATTTGATCCCTCCAAATTAGAGTAAAAATTATTATTTATTGTGATAATATTTTTATCCTTTACTTTTATTCTAATTACAACTATACCAAACAAAAGAAATTCATAATATAAAATAAAAAAAGACATAAACGTCATTATACGATCCCTCCCTTTCATTTTCTTTCTAATCCAAACAAAGAACACTCATCATCCTTTATGATCCTCTCTTTTATAAACTTATACAATCCAAATATAATTTGACCTCTCCACTAATTTCCTTTATGATACTCTCCCTTCCTCTCCTTTATTAAACTTCTACCCCCTCAATCCAAACACACCCTAAGGGGTTGCTCCAGCAGTAAGGGAGAGTGGTAGAACTTTGCCCAGCGCAGGTTCGAGCCTTTTTAGAAATTATACTCTTAACTAAATTAATACATGCTTTGGTTCGCACCGCTATACGTCCAAATTTTGGTTCACACACAATCGTGACCCATCTAGGGACCGAAGGTCCCCGTGACGGTAGTGTCAAATTCGGGCTAATGCA
Organism: Ehretia macrophylla; assembly: GCA_037974665.1. Lineage (NCBI taxonomy): Eukaryota > Viridiplantae > Streptophyta > Magnoliopsida > Boraginales > Ehretiaceae > Ehretia > Ehretia macrophylla. The sequence goes on along the minus strand of CM075764.1, from coordinate 62,965,087 downwards.
TTGTGCTTAACTGAATTGATACATGTCTTGGTTCGCACTGCTATACATTCAGATTTTGGTTCACAAACAATCGTGACTCATCTAGGAACCAAATGTCTCCATGATGGTAGTGTCTAATTCAGGCTAATTCATTGTGAGTTGGCTGATGCGAGAATATATCATGTTCCGAGCCCAGAACCTCGGACCCGCAGATGAGACTAGTGTTGTAGGCATAAAAAATAATTACTTGGGTCAAAATGGTTAACATAAGTTATTTCTTATATCCACAATACCCACTTATAAACTACACAATCACACTATATTTTATCGATGTGGAATATTATAGAATATTTTATGGATTAACAAAAAAAAAATACTTTTTGTCCCCTCAAAAACCATTCAAGGGTTTGTTGCCTTCTTCACTCAGCCCTATCATTGCTCATTGTACTTGTCTTTCCTCTCTAGCTATTTTCACTCTTTCCATTATCTATGCCATGGTTGTTTTTTCTCTTTTTTTTTACCAAGGTTTTGTTTGTTTGCTGTAAAATAATTTGTTGAAAAAAATATTTTCAAGATAAATAATTTTTCTAAAAAATAAAATACTAAAAAATATTTTTTCGTTAATGGGGTGGATGTGAAGTGAATAAGTTTCGAAAAATATTTTCTTCTCCCAAAGAACAAGAAAATATTTCACTCTTTTGCACTAAATTTTTTCTTAATAGAAAAATATTTTTCGTTTGACTAAATTTTTTGTGTCACCAACATTGGAAAATATTTTCCTCCAAACAAATGGAGCCCAAGTAAGCACTCTTTTGCCATATGATTGACAAAGTGTTAAATTTGACCAATCTCCTTATCGTTATTGCTACTTATTCTTTAATTTCTATAATACTCCCATTTTTTGTCGACAGTGTTGAACATTAAAAACACTGAAATTATATATTACATAAATGTCACCTCTCAATTGGTATCTTATATAGTCTTATATGGTAAGTATCACATGTAAATAATACTCATTTGTTTAAAAAAAATTAAAATGTATGATATTTGTTACATAAGAGGAGAATAATGAGTGATCATACATAAAAAGATAACATATAAAATTGGTTGAAAATAATGCTCGAATAGGGGCGGAGGGAGGGGGCCGGGGACCCAACCTCCAAAAACAAATTTAATGGCTTTATTTTTAAAAAATAGATTTGGCCACCCCAATTAAAAAGCGAAAAAGTTATAAAAGATTACAAAAATATGGAGCTAGTTGTGGTGGTTAGTCACAAATAAAAACTGGCACTTCCTTTTGCCAATTTGCCAATGCTGGGAAAACAAAGTTAACAAGGTACAAATTTTGCACCTTTTTTTTCTTTGTTCTTTTTAAAAAGAACTATCATCTTCTCTCAAGTCTTAACTTTAGGAATTATCACCTTCTCTCAAGTCTCCATTTTCTCTATGTGGCCATGTAGGTATGGTTCGTATGGAGATATATTATGATATATACCTTTTGTGTGTGTATATTTCTTTATGTGTGTATAATATGATATGTAACGTGTGTGTTGATTAGCAAATCTCTTATTATTTCCTTAATTCTTAGATTATTTTTTGTAGTTGATTGCTATAATTCCTATTAAACTCAATGAGAAAAGCCTAGGTAGTTGATTAGTTGATCATCCCTTGAGTGTGCTTTTTAAAGGTCAGTTCGAGTCCTCTTAGGGTCAATTGAAATTTACCCAACTATTAAGTTTAGGGGTCAAGTAGGATTAGTCTAGTAAAAGTCTGAATAATCATAAATTTCTAAAAAAAATAATCGATGAGAAAAGGGTTTGAAAATTCTCACCGGAATTTCATAGGGTTTGACACACAGGTCTAAATATATATACATTCTTTCAGGATCAAAAATTCATTGACAAGCATATGCGCTGAGGTAACTTGAAGTGGTACTAATCAAAAAATACTATTCAGAGAGTTTAAAGAAGGCAATGCTAGTGATTGTTACGTACAACTAGTTATGAAGAGATTTCAAAAAATAAATACAAAATGTATAACATATTAGCAAGAACAACAGTGAAGTGCGATACTAATTGGGCTTATTATCTTCCTTTTTCACGCAAAACTTAGTAGAAATCTCATTTCATTTGTGCAAGTAAAATATTACATTGTTTTTTCTTTGGTTTGAAGGGAGGTCTAGCCAATCATCTATTACAAGCTACGATGACAAAACAGTTATAAACTATTCGTTAATTATTTTTGAAGATATTTCACTCTTTCTATCATTTTCCACAAGATCATGGAGAGGTACTAGGAGATGTTCCACTTTCACACTCCAAAGGGATTGGCTTAGCCCGTAGTTGGCTAATAATCTGCATATTTGTTTGTTTCATAGTACAAATGGAGTAAAATATAACATTAGTGGTTTAACAAATTTTTATGAAGCCCACGTTTGTCATTTCCAAAAATACAATATATAGAAATATATAAAGTCTTGATTGAACTATTCGCTTATTCTACTGGAAAATAATTGCATAGTGTATGCTCACGTTTAGACTTTGTACCAATCAATTTAACCTACTATAAATAAGAACTAAATAGGAGAAGAATATCGCTCAAAGCGTTGGGTAGAGTTGTTGTATAGCGATTTATAGTGACAAAGATTCCAAACTTAAACTTATATATTTTCATCGTTGTTTGGTCCTTAATTGACCTAGAACATATCTTGCATAAGGGCAGTTCCACTGATACCACTGTAAATGATCCTAATACCACCGAAAAAGTTCTCAGTCAGAGAGCAGTTTGAAGATAGGGAATGAGCGACACTAATACTTTCTAGGTGGGAATGAGAAGCCAGCTTTCTACTTTTGTTTATGAAGTCATATAGGAATTTATGCCCTCTAGCCCTTGTTGGCCTTGCTTGTTATATTGCTTCAAGTCGAGGGGTGGAGATGTAATTTCACTCTGAACATCTAATTTAAACATGGTACAGATTAAGATTTGTCTACAGTTTTTTTTTTTGGTAAAATAGAGAAGCATTTCATTAATATGAAACCTAGTACACAAGATAGATTTAACATGGTAAATTTGACCCAAAAAAATGGTAAAATATATGCATATATATACTAATTAACTGTATTTATGCTGGAATAATAGATTATTTCACCAACCCCTTTCATTAAATAAATGAGTTCATTATTTGTATTGCAAAAGATATTCTTTTCTTTACATAATAAAACTAAATTAAAGCGTACGTTTTTATTTATGTGTAAACGCACTTACAAAATTTAAAGAAACGACAGATTCTAAAATTAAAATTATTAAATATACGTGAAATATTGTTGCAAAATAATAGTTGTACAGGATAATTCAACACGTTATGAATTGAAGGTCTAAATGTCTGGAAGGCAACATTGAAAAATTGTTTCAACAACCGTCCCAGAAAGCTAGTAATTTCCTTGAAATAATATGTTGGATCCCCTCGTAAAACTCGATGTTAGACTTATCTTTTCTTAAGATATATTAGCTTATCTTCAAGCTTCTGTTCTTAGACTTAATTAACTTATTTTCCCCAATCTCAGTCATATTTTTCATTTTATGTAATTCTCTCTAGAACTAAAAGCAGATTAAATATACTAACTTGACTATATTTTTGTTTACTATTTTTATGTGCAACGTAGAATTATTCTTCTTTTTGGTGGTAGTCTATGATCATGATAAGGCAAGTGAAAAAGTTGTATAGTTATCAGAAGTCAAAGCTAAAAAAAGTAGAAAATTAAACTTTAATCAAGGGTGAGAAAAAAGGGGAAAAAAATGAGAGAGAAATCAAATAAAGTTAATAAATGAAGAAAGAAAAACGTAATAAATTTATCTAGTTGGCATGACGACTATATATATCAATTAAGATGTGATAATTAAGTGATAAAAAGAGAGTGGCGTCTAGAATTACCTTTTGTATTGGAGTAGAAGAATAATTAAAGCATGGGAAAAAGCAATTTCAATGTCCATAAGAGCCATATATCTTTGAAAATAAGTCGCTAACTAGAAGTTATTGATAAATTTGCTAATTTTCAGAAGGTTTTTTTTTTTTTTTTTTTTTGGTAAAATTTTTTCAGAGGTTTCAGGGTCTTGGTTCTTCTCTGCAAAAATTTGCTAATATGTTTTGGGCTGGTGACATAGCAGAGCGTGGTAATGGTAGTGGCAAAGAAGAAAGAAGGAAAAGAGTGAAAGAAAAAAAAAAAAAACAAAGAATGAAAATGGAGAAAAAGGAGAAAATACATCAATATTAATATTGCCCTCAGGGACATAGTTCAGCGGTAGTAGAGTGAAAGTACTCGTACGAGATCGCAGGTTCGATAATCCTTATTGTTCTGAAGTTTCGCTATTAACTGACCTGGTACATGTATAGAAATGTACCGTTACACCTGCGAATTAGTCAAACTCCATCAACTGGATTTTTACATTATCCAAAATAAATACATCAATGTTAAAGCAACTTAAGTAATTGTGGCACTATTTTATAATGTAAATGCACTCTCGTTAAAGATGACTTGTTGGGGGGGGGGAATGTCACTAACCTAATTAAGAGCTGAATATTTATCTTTGTTTTTTTATCTCATTCTTGAGACAGTACAGTCTTTGCTCATTATCTGCGCACCCCACTTTTTAATTTACTTTAGTAGAGAATAATTCTTTCTTTCATTATTCTTTTGAGGGACAAGAAAATATCCAAGTACTTGATAGGAAAATTACCTTACTATCCAGGCAAAGAGCGCAAAAACAACTAAGCTGAGCTAGTCTTTTCTTTTATTTTCTTTCACTCGAGGAATCCTTACCAAAAACTACAGCTTTTGCCAATGTGGAAATTTTTCGCATTTGATTTTTTTTTTTAAAAAGCCATTTAATCTAGAAACAATTCCTTTAAGTCAAATGATCAACCTATAGCATATTAGACTAATTGGTCATCGGTGAATGGATTGATCTTGTTTCTTGGTTGTTGCCTATTGGTAAGAGAGAAGAAAGTCTAGGCAGATAGATGTTGGGGACATCAAAAATTTAGTACACAAATTTAATAACTTCCAACCCAGATGGTAATGGATAACAAAAGTTCGACAAATTTTTAGATCTAAATGGTCACTTAACGATGTCAACAAATTTATGAGCATATATAATGACTAGGTGTCAAATGTAAAACATCCAGAATGCCGCTACAAAAGAGTTGTTAGTCTAAAGGGTTTTTAAATCTTGGTTTTGATGATTACAAATCATAAATGTGTTTAATGTGTTTAATGAGTTTGTCAAGTGTTCAAAAGCAAAGATGAATCAAGTTTGACTCCAACTCCAAGATTATCGAGCTAAAGAAGGAAGAAGAACATTCATCAACTTAAGGAGAAGATTCAAAGAATGAAGATAGAGTCATAAGGATGGAGACGGAAGTCATAAGGGGTATCGGTTGGGACTTGACTGGGGTTTTGGGGCTTGCAAATAGTACATGCTCAATAGTGATTCTCAAACAACGTTTTTGAAATATGTGTTTTATACCTTACAAAACTTGTTCAAAAGAATCATTTTAAAAAAACCCAACCCTGACAGTCTTGGTTCTACCGGACGACCCTCGGCGACCGGTCGATCAGTGGCCAGAGGATCGTCCGCTCGAGACCTATCCACTAGACGAGGGTCTCTCGACCGGTCGACCGACAAACAAGGGTCAACCGGTCGGACCAAAAATGCTGATTCAAAATGTAGCCATTTGTGAACGTTGAGAGCATTAATTACACTATTTTTTCAGCTCTATTAAGATCTCTCAACTGCAAAATTTGAATGCATTGATTCAAAGCATTTACTCTTGAATTATTTCATCATCTTAATCTTTCAATCATCATTGAGCTATACTTGAGCAAGAAATTGTGAGCAATATTGTGAGAAAATATTCATTGTATTCATCTACCCTAAAAGAGGGATTTTATTGTGATTCTCAAACATTTATCAAAAGATAGAGTTAAACACTTTGAAATGAATGATTTCCTTATTAAAGGTGTTAGAGTGAAAGCTTTGTATTAAGAAGAATAATTTTTCTATTGTAAAGCTTGAACTACCATTGTAATTGGTTTGTAGACTCACCAACATTTGAAGAGCCACCATAGTGAAGATTGTTGAAATCCTAAGCGGGGAGCTTAGGTCATGGATTTAGGCGGGGGCCGAACCATGCTAAAATCGCGATTTGTAATCTCTTTCTCTCAACTCTCTCTTTGCATTATTTTCTGCACATCAAGTGTTTGATAAATTGTCTCACTCACATATTATATTGCTAGAGTGCATATCTATTTAAAATTGTTATTGATTAATCATTGCTTGTATATTGCCTAATCGAAAAAATAGTATTATTGCTTATATAACCTTATTCACCCCCCCTTCTTAGGTTTAATTAAGGGACAACAAGTGGTATCAAGAGCTAGGATTTTGCATATAGCTTAATATCTAGCAAAGAAAAGATAAATGGCAAACAATATTACTTTTCCTTATTTTGAAGGTTACTCTACTAATAGGCCTCCATTGTTTATAGGTACAAATTTCAATTATTGAAAAAACAAAATGGAGATATATATGCAATCCGTTGACTATGCTCTATGGTCATTGGTAGAAGATGGCCCTTATGTTCCAATGAAGGAGGTAACCGTCAAAGAAGCTTCAAGTGCAAGTGGAGTCGAGAAAGTCAAAACCGGTCAAGGGCCCAAAGAAATGGGAGAGTTCAATGATCAAGACATCATCATGATGACCAAGAACTCAAAAGCCAAGAATATCCTCTATTGTGTTCTAAACGAAATGAGTATAGTCGTGTAAGTCAATGTGAAACCGCTCACGAAATTTGAAAAATGTTACACATGTCATATCAAGGAACGTCTCAAGTGAAGAATACCAAGATTGATCTTCACATTCATGAGTATGAGTTGTTTCGTATGAAGTCCGGAGAGTCACTAAATGAAATGCATCAAAGATTCTCCAAAATCGTAAACAACTTGAATGCTCTCGGAAAGAAGTATCCAAATGAAAAACTCAACCGGAAGATTCTTATGGCTCTTCCAAAGAATACAAACCAAAGGCGACATCAATTAGAGAATCAACCGACCTCTCCAAGATTATGGTGCATGAGCTCATTTGCAACCTTGAAACGGAGGAATTTGTATTGAATCAAGAAAAAATACGAAATGAAGAAGAAAAAAAGACAAGGAAATCATTTGCTCTCATTGCTCAATCTCAATCGAGTGATGAAGACAAAGATGATAGCGATCATGATGAGCTTGCACTTCTTGCAAAGAATTTTAAGATGTTCTTAAAGTATAAAAAGATGAAGAGAGAGAAGCCCATCAACAACAAAATCAAGAGAAGATTCAAAAAAAGATTAGAAAAGACCAAAGAAGAAATAAAATGCTTCAATTGAGACAAAACAGGACACATCAAAGCAAGATAACCAAAATTAATTAAAGGAAAGCAAAAGGCAATGAAGGCATGTGTTGAGGATGATGTATCAACCGGTGATGAAAGTGGAAACGAAACTAAAGTGGCCAACTTTGTATGCTTCATGGCTAGAGATGATGAGGTTACTTCTTCGTCTTGTGATGAATCTTATTCTTCCTCTTCTAATGATGATGAATGTACATTTGAGGAACTAACAAATGAATTTTCAAAACTACATGATAGTTTTTTTCTTGCACATTCAAAAGTAAAGAATCTTCAAAAAGAAAATGATGAACTTCAAAAGGAAATTAAGGAATTTAGAGATGAAAATGATACTCTTACCAAAGAAATATGTGAATACGATTATTTAAAGACCAAAAATGAATTGAAAATCAAAGATTTTGAAAAACAAGTTCTTGGCCTACAAAATGATCTTGCTAGATTTTCAAAAGGAACAAAGGCATTCGATGAAATTCTTGGTTCTCAAAAATCACCACTTAATAAAGGTGGAATTGGCTATGAGTCATTTTTTAAACCAAAGTCTTCAAAAACTATCTTTGTAAAAGCTTCTCAATCCTTAATTGTCCATCCACTATTAAAAGAATCACAAAGTACAATTTGACAAAAAGAGAATTGGCTATAAGCTATATCAAAAAGGGTTGCAAAATTATTTTGTCAAAGCATCATCCTCTTGGAATGTAGCCTCAACATCAAGAGGATCGTTTAAAAGATGCACTTATTGTGAGAAGATTGGTCACAATGCATCACGATGTAGATTTAGAAATATGGTGGGAAGAGATTCTCATATTCCTTTATAGCTTAGACCCAAATGGGTTGTTAGATGTGTTAGGACTTCGTACTAACACAAAAGGACCCAATAGAACCTTGGGGACCAAAATAAACTTGATTTGTTTCTATGAATGATAGGTTGCCCTAAAGGTGAAGTATGAAGATACTTGGGTTATTGATAGTGAGTGCTCAAGGTACATGACGGGAGATATATATCTTTCTTTTATGAGATTGACAGAAACTTCAAAGGTAAAGTTAGCTATGGTGGAAATGAAGGTGACAAAGTCATTGGTAAGGGTAGCATATGAGATATAAACTCTATTTCTATTCATGATGTCTTGTATGTTAAAGGTCTTAAACATAATTTACTAAGTGTAAGTCAATTTTGTGCTAATGGACTTAGAGTTGTCTTTTTATCTACTTGTTGCAAGGTGTATGATAAAGATGATAAAGTAATATTTGTTGGAGATAGATGTGATAATGTATATGTAATCAATCTTTATAAATTAAAGTAACAAAATGTGACATGCTTAGTTACCATTAATGAAGATTCATGGTTATGGCATAGAAGACTTGGTCATGCTAATATGGATTTACTTGCTAAGCTTTCGAGAAAAGAACTTGTCATAGGTCTTCCTAAGACTAGATTTCAAAAAGACCATCTATGTAATGCATGTCAATTTGAAAAACAACATAAGACAACTTTCAAAACCATTTGCAAGATAACCACATCAAGAGCTTTACAAAAATTACATATGGATCTATTTGGTCCAATGGATGTGGCAAGTCTAGGTGGATCTAGATATGTCTATGTTAATATAGATGATTACACTAGATTCACATAGGTAAGACCTCTTGCACATAAAAATGATGCCTTTAATGAATTTGCTAAACTTTGTAACAAAGTGCAAAATGAAAAAGGTTATTACATAAATTGCATTCACATTGACCAAGGCACCGAATTTATAAATGCATCTTTTATGGATTATTATGAAGAACGTGACATTGAACATAATTTTTTGGCTCCTAGAACTCCTCAACAAAATGGGGTAGTAGAAAGGAAGAATCGAACACTACAAGAAATGACAAGAACAATATTGAAAGAAAACAACTTGCCAACATACTTTTGGGGTGAAGCCGTAAATACTGCATGTTATGTGTTAAATCATGTTCTAATTAGATCTTTTCAAAATAAAACACCCTATGAATTATGGAAAGGTAGAGCACCAAATGTATCTTATTTTAAAGTGTTTGGTTATAAGTGTTTCATCCTTAATACAAAAGAACGTCTTGGCAAATTTGATTCGAAATCGGACGAAGGACTTTTTATAGGTTACTCTTCAAGAAGTAAAGCTTATAAAGTCTTTAACAAAAGAAATATGCTTATCGAAGAGTCTATGCATGTGGATTTTGATGAAACTAATCATTTTGCTCCGAGAAAGAATGATGATGATGTAGGTGTTTCCGAAGTTGACACTCAAATTTTACCTACAACCATCGGCAACGAGGGAACCTCAAGAGATCCAAATGAGACAAATGTTGAATAGGGTCAAACCTCAAAGGATGGTGAAACTCTAGAAAATCCACAAGGAAATGTACAACCAATGCAAAATGACCAAGAAGTGACAACAAATGATGATCTACCAAAATGTTGGAAGTTTGTAAGAGATTACCCAAATGACCAAATTCCTGGTGATCCTTCAAAGGGAGTAAGAACTCGCTCTAATCTAAATGCATATTGTGAACATGTTGTTTTTCTTTCTCAAGTAGAGCCTAAAAATGTTAAAGAAGCTTTAGATCATGAAGATTGGATAGTTGTCATGCAAGAAGAATTAAATCAATTTGAAGAAGTAAAGTGTGGCATCTAGTTGAAAAACCTAAGGATTATCCTATAATTGGTACAAAATGGATTTTTAGAAATAAGTTAGATGAATCCGGGGTTGTAACTAAGAACAAAGCTAGACTAATGGCTCAAGGGTATAATCAAGAAGAAGGGATAGATTATGATGAGACTTTTGCTCCAGTGGCTAGACTTGAATCCATTCGTATGCTTCTTGTTTTTGCATGTTTTATGAACTTTAAATTATATCAAATAGATGTAAAAAGTGCTTTTCTAAATGGCTATCTTAAGAAAGAAGTATATGTGAAACAACCATCCGGATTTGAAGATTCCAACTTGCCAAATCATGTATATAAACTAGATAAGAGATTATATGGCCTTAAGCAAGCATCTAGAGCATAGTATGATAGAATTAACAATTATTTGCTTGAAAAATGGTTTACTAGAGGAAAATTGGATTCAACCCTTTTTGTCAAAACAAAAAATAAAGATATATTGCTCGGGCAAATTTATGTTGATGATATAATTTTTGGTTCTATTGATGAATCTCTTTGTGAGTATTTCTCTAAGTGTATGCACAAGAAATTCGAGATGAGTATGATGGGAGAATTGAATTTCTTTCTTGGACTCCTAATCAAACAAACACAAGAAGGTACTTTCATCAATCAAGCCAAGTACATTAGAGAACTTATCAAAAAGTTTGGGCTTGAGTCAGCAAAAGAAATGAGTACACCAATGTCTACATCAATCAAGCTTGACAAAGAGGAGGAAGGTAACAAGGTAGATGAAAAATAATATCGAGGTATGATCGGAAGTCTTCTTTATTTAACTCCTTCTAGACCCAATATTGTATTTGTCATGTGCTTATGTGCTCATTTTCAATCTTATCCTAAAGAGCCTCACTTAAATGCTGTAAAAAGAATCATTATATATCTTAAGGGGACTATAGATTTAGGATTGTGGTATCCGAAAGATACATCATTTGAACTTATAGGGTATTCGGATGCAGATTATATAGGAGATTGAGTGGATAAGAAGAGTACTAGTGGATATTGTCAATTTTTAGGACATTCATTGATCTCTTGGTCTAGTAAAAAAACCAAAATAATGTAGCTTTCTCTACGGCCGAAGCTAAATATGTATCTGCTGGAAATTGTGTTGTTCAAATTCTTTGGATGAAACAAAATTTACTAAACTATGGCCTTGTGTACGATAGTGTGCCTATTAAATGTGATAATTCAAGTGTCATTAATCTCACTAAAAATCCCATTCAACACTTCATAACAAAATATATTGAAATTAGGCATTATTTCATTCGTGATCATGTTCAAAAATAGGATGTTGTGCTTAACTTCGTTGACTCCATGCATCAATTAGCTGATATTTTTACCAAATATTTCCATGAGAATCAATTTTGTGTGATTAAAAGAGAGCTGGGCATGCTCAAAATATGAGTACACGTGCATTCCATGAAGTTTCTTAAGCACCGAACTACTTCCTGGCAGAATCTGCCCAACCGGAAGAGGGTGTGCCTACCAGTCGACCGGTAGAGTTACCCCTCGTCCGGTGGACATGCCTCGGGCGGAAGAGGGTCTGGCACCGGTTGACTAGCACTTGCACCCTCATCTGGTAGCGGCACTGACAGGCAAAAGGTTTAAAACTTCAAATTTCATCTTTAAACCACAATTCCTCTTCATTCACAACTCTTCAAATTCTCTCCCACTTTAATTCCACTACTTTGCATTGTCTTCTATTATCTTCAAAATCTCATCCTTACATTGCAAACAAAAAGGACAAGCTCCCAAGTTTCACAACTCATCCAATTTTCTTTTAAATCCTTTCCAAAACTCTTTAGTAATCATTGTGCACTCAAGATGCTCGGCAAAATTCCCAAACCAAATTTTTTCTGCCTTTTCTTGCAAATTTTCTTATCTATCAATGGCATCATCATCTAGACAAGCATCCAAGAGACAAAGGACTGCATTTAGGCCTCATACCATTGATCCCTGGGATCCCATGCATGTCATCGCACCGGGATATTTCTCACAAAAGGAAATAATATGGGGTACGCGTATTGATCCTTCACACTTTTTGGATAATACTCGTCTACATAAACTGATTAGATATCAAAGATGGCTTCCTCTTTTTGGACTAGAGAGCATAAATTATGATATATGGGCTTGGGAATTCTATGCATATTTGGTAGAAGAAGAAGATAGAGGTGTGTATGGGCTAAAGAGTAGGGTAAATGGAGTTAACATATTTGTGGGCGAACGAGATTTGGCTGATTTGCTTGGGATACCAAATAGTGGCTTAAAACTCTATTCTGCCACTAACTTACCAAGCGGACTACACGACACTACCCCAACGGAGATGTTTACCACCTTGTGGAAAGACTCAGGAAGATCGGAACAGTTTATGCCAAAGAGAGACCAACTCTGTGCCAAGAAACGTTTGCTCCTCTACATTCTAAATCACTCCATCATGCCTCGCATTGTAAGAGACGGGACAATTTCATCCTTCACAGGTTATGTGATGTACCTCATGTACACAAAGGTAAAAATCAACCTTCCCTACATCATGCTCAGTCACATGTTGGCTTTTAAAAAGAAATCCTTACCCTATGGGATGCTCTTGTGTCACTTCTTCCGTCTTAAGGGTATTGATCGTGTTGGTCAGTTTGCACCCTTGAATGATGCCACATACCTCCTTGACCAATATTGCCTAGATCGACAATACATGGCTCGTGAAAATAATGACATTATCTACATTACGCAACGTAAATTTCGCAAGGTACAAACTAAGGTAGCTGATGATCTAGAGAACTATGACCTTAGGGAAGAAGGTGATGAAAGTGATACTGCAAGCGAGAGTGATGAAGGCGATCACGAAGGCAGAGACGCTGGACCTTCACGGGTTGATATTGGAGGGGCTAGTTCGTCTACAACGAGAAGACCTCGCCCAGTTACTCTTGACGAAGTAGATGCCAAAGTTGATAATTTGACTTTGAAAGTTGATCAGTTATCCTTGACTGTTGGAGAAGTCAACTCCGAGATACAGGGAATAAAGACGATGCTCGAGAAGCTTTATGAGAAATTCATGAAGGATTAAGTCTGTTGCCTTGCGATGCATAAGATGATCCCATTTCCCATTTCGTTTTATACTTTGCAATTTCCTTTTCACACAACCATGTTTTACTTTGTCATGTACTTTCTTCCATGGTTTTGATACTTTGTTTATTTGATATTTCAACTCTATTGCTTTGGTAATTTTCCTTACCATGACTTGCTTTACTTTGTGATTTTGTGTCAAGTGTTTGGTGTTCAAATCTCGACATGCTTTTCTTTGTTTGCTAATGTCATCTAGGAAGCTACAGTGTGACTGTTCTTCATGTTTTGCTAATGACAAAAAGGGGGAGAAAAATTGTATAAATAATAGAAACATATCTAAAAAGAACTCATACATTAAGGGAAAGTTGTTATGTATGCACCCATTGAGGGGAAGTCTTTTGAACAAACTTATATGTTAGGTTCAAACAAACTCACAATGCACAAAATACTAAATACAAACTCATTTATGCTTATATATACTCTCTCAAACTCATTTATGCTTACATTGTTATTATTTGAGATAAGTTTTGTCATCATAAAAAACGGGGAGATTGTTAGCCTTAAGGGTTTTAAATCTTGGTTTTGATGATTACAAACCATAAATATGTTTAATAAGTTTGTTAAGTGTGCAAAAGCAAAGATGAATCAAGTTTGACTCCGACTTTAAGATTATCGAGCTAAAGAAGGAAAAAGAACATCCATCAACTTAAGGAGAAGATTCGAAGAATGAAGATGAAGTTATAAGGATGGAGATGCAAGTCATAAGGGGTAGCGGTTGGGACTTGACTGGGGTTTTGGGGCTTGCAAATAGTACATGCTCAATAATGATTCTCAAACAACCTTTTTGAAATGTGTGTTTTATACCTTACAAAATTTGTTCAAAATAATCATTTTAAAAAAATTCAACCCTGACAGTCTTAGTTCCACCGGACGACCCCTAGGCGACCGGTCGATCGGTGGCTAGAGGGTCGTCCGCCCGAGACCTGTCTACCAGACGAGGGTTTCTCGACCAGTCGACCAGCGAACAGGGGTCTACCGGTCGGGCCAAAAATGCTGATTCAAAATATAGCCGTTTGTGAACGTTGAGAGCATTAATTACACCATTTTTTCAGCTCTATTAAGTTCTCTTAACTGCAAAATTTGAATGATATTGATTCAAAGCAACTACTCTTGTGTTCTTTCATTATCAACATCTTTGAATCATCATTGAGCTATACTTAAGCAAGAAATTATGAGCAATATTGTGAGAAAGCATTCATTGTATTCATCTACCTTAAAAGAGGGCTTTTATTGTGATTCTCAAACACTTATCAAAAGAGAGAGTTAAACACTTTGAAATGAATGATTTCCTTATCAAATGTGTTAGAGTGAAAGTTTTGTATTGAGAAGAGTTGTTTTTCTATTGTAAAGCTTGAACTATCATTATAGTTGGTTTGTGGACTCACCAACATTTAAAGAGCCACCATAGTGAAGATTGTTGAAATCCTAAGCGGGGAGCTTAGGTTGTGGACTTAGGTAGGAGCCAAACCACGCTAAATTGCGATTTGCAATCTCTTTCTCTCAACTCTCTCTTTACATTATTTCTGCACACCAAGTGTTTGAAAAATTGCCTCACTCACATTTTATATTATTAGAGTGCACATCTCTTTAAGATTGTTATTGATTAATCATTGCTTGTATATTACCTAATCGAAAAAGTAGTATTATTACCTATATAACCTAATTTACCCCTCCCCCCCCCCTCCCCTCCCCTCCCCTCCCCCCCTCTTAGGTTTAATTAAGGGACAACAAGAGTAGATAGGGGCAAACAATTATAATTTTGAATTTTTTTTTAGATGGCAGTTATTTCAAAATGACAACTGTTGATGGTGACACATATCACTGTAGTAGACCACATTGGATAACTTGGACGTTTCCAAAATTTTCTTGTAAAACTTATATATCAACAAAATTCCGTCAAGTTGAGAATGTCAAATATAATGTTATAAAGGATTTTAGGGTAAATTACATTGTTCCCTTGTGATTAAACGAAAGTTTATCGTACACCTTCTATGGTACTAAAATTTGCTAATAACACCCTATAATTTATAAAAGAGGGGCATACTCCCCCACCTTTATTTCCAATTCAGTTAATTAACAGATTCCCTATACTTTTTTTCTTTTTTGTTTTCCTTTTATAATTTCTTTGGTCTTTCTTTCTTTTTTTGCTTTTCCTTCCTCCTCCTTGCCATTTCCTTCATTCATTTTTATTTTCCTTCTCTTCTTCTTTCTACCCCCTCCTACTCATCACATTTTTTTTCCGTCACCAAATTAGTCGTGGTCGTCATGGCATATAGTCAAGAAAAGAATTTATATGATCTTGCACCAAAATCCCCTACCCAATCAGGTAGCCATCACTTGTTACTATTTTACAATTTAAAATAAAAGAATTCATTTACAATTACAAAACATTACCATATTCATTAATTTATAAATCAAACGAATTCTAACAAGTAAAAGAATGATGTTAAAACAATGTACGTGAACTTGAGATATAATTAGTAGCTAAGAGGTCCTTGAAAATGAATGCAATTGCATGTCGTCTTATCACCTATGTGTTTTTGTATGCGGCGTGTCCGGCTTGGCATTTGATAAGCCGCATGCATCATTGAATGCAATTGCATTTTCCTCATAGAAAAGTCATCTAAAAAATTGTATAAATAGTAGTATCAGTTGGTTATCATGTAAACAACAAACGTTAACCACAATTAGAAGAAACGAAGACACCAAGCAGTTCATTGTTTTATCTTCTTTCAGTGATCTTGCTTGTAATTTCAAGGGCTAGTTCTGCTCATAATAACCGAGATGATTTTCTTGATTGTCTTTAATATGATGACAATATCTCAAACTCTGAGTTCATATACACCCCAAATGACACAACATATGAGTCAATATCCATTTTATCACCATTGATCCCAGAAACTTTCAATCAATATCCATTGACACCGAAGAAAAAATTGCATGGGTTGAAGGTGGAGCAACCCTCGGCGAATTATATCATGCAATTGCTAAGAAAAGCGAAACTTTGGCTTTTGCTTAAGGGGCTTGCCCCACAGTTGGGGTTGGAGGACACATCAGTGGGGGAGGATTTAGCATGATGTCCCGAAAATTTGGCCTTGCTGCTGATAATGTAGTTGACGCCAAAATAATAGACGTTAATGGTCAAATTCTTGATCGTAAATCCATGGGAGATGACCTCTTTTGGGCCATTAGAGGTGGTGGAGCTGCTAGTTTTGGTGTCATTATTGCATGGCAGGTGAAGTTACTCACAGTGCCAGAAAACGTGACTGTTTTCACCATCGTAAGGACCCTAGAGCAAAATGCTACACAGTTAGTATATCGATGGCAATATATTGCTGACAGGATTGATGAGAATCTTCTCATCCGACTCTTCATTACGAGTGTCAATTCGAGCTTAACTGGAAAGAGAACAATAGAAGTATCATTCGCTTCCTTGTTTGTTGGCGGAATTGATGATCTCCTCAAAATCATACAAAACGACTTCCCTGAATTAGGCCTGGTAAAAGAAGATTCCAACGAAATGAGTTGGATTGAATCTATACTCGACTTTTCATTAATTCCCCGCGACATATCTATCGATATACAACTGAGCAAAATTCTTGTAAGTGATTATAAATTAATGAATTACGTAATGTTCAAAAATGGACATACGTTAGTCACTTATATTTATGTTTTGTGCTACCGTTAATCTTTCCATCAACTCACATGATTAAAACATTACAATTTAGACGTAAGGACTAATGGTGATACAAAACATAAATATAAGTGACTAGTATATTTTGAACGTAAGAGACCAACTAAATAAAATGCATAAAGAAAAGGGACTAATGGGGGTATTAACCCTATGATCCACACACATAATTTATAGTTTTGATTTAATGTAAATTTATTTTTATTTTAACTTGAATAAATGACCGAAATGGTCTTTTATCTTTAGATTTTTTGACATTTTCGTCTTTTATCTACTAAACGTAACAAATTAGTCCATTATCTTTAAATTTATGACGTTGTTAGTCATTTTAATAAATTTTGTTAATTTTTTAACATAGATTACATGCACCCGACAGGTGACCAATTAGTCTCTTACCCCTCCAAAATCTGACTTAAGTTGATCACGTGTTGGGCGCAAACAATCAGCGTTAAAAAAATTGACGAAATTTGTTAAAAAAACTAACAGCATTACAGATTTAAAGATAAGGGACCAATTTGTTATAATTGGTAAATAAGGAACGAAAATGTCACAAAATCTAAAGATAATTGACCATTTTGGTCATTTACCCTTTTAACTTTATGCTCTAGATTTTTAATAACAAATAGTTTTATATATAAAAATGTTAAAAAGACGATGATTAATACTACCATATTATTTTGTGTCTAATAATTTTTTTAAAAAACTTCAAGATGGATTAGCAAAATTGCAGAAAATATATGGGCTTTTGGAATATAGCGTTAGGAAGTATATGAATTTTTTTTGAAAAAAAAATATGAATCTTCAAAATCTAAATGCTCAAATGCTAAAATTATAAATTCATAAAATATTAGAATAGTAGCTGAAATAAAGAGTACTTTTAGAGTAAATTGAAATTAAAAAAACTCCCTAAAATAGAGAAAACTTATTCAAGTCCCTATAATTATAAAGAAAAAATATATAAGGCAGTTGTCGAAGATGCCCTTAGTTTGGTTTCATGAAGTCTTCTTCCTGCACAAAGGACTGTATATGGTTTCAAGTTTTGGTTGTAAGTATTTCCGTGGGAAAATTTTATAACGGAATAGTCTCATTTGTATAATTTTTTAATTGTTTTCTCTTTAACAGTATCCACTAATTTGAAACATATTCCTCATTCTAGTTTACTTGTTACCGAAAATGGCGTAAATGGTGTTTATTATTTTTTTAAAGTTTTAAATTCATCCCTATTGTTTAATATTAGCCAATTTAATCCTTATTATTTTCTATAAAAAAAATTAAATTCATCCATATTATTCAAATCAATTTAGTCTCTATTATTTTTTTAAAAAAATTAATTTATTCCTTATTGTTTTCATATAAAACTCAAATTAGCCTTCAATGTTTAAAAATGAAAAATCTCACTACAGGCCCCTATATTTTTCCATTATTTTTAGTTTAGTCCTCGTTGTATCAAATAATTCAAATTAGTCCTCAATGTTTTTAAAAAGTGTCAATTTAAACCTTGACATCAAAATTAGTGTTAAATTTAATGAAAATGAATAGAAACATAGGGGTAAAATGGTAAAAGTAATGCAATATCTTTATAAAACTTCTATTTAGTCCACAAAATTTACAAATAAATTCAATTTATTCCCTAAACTTATAAAAAAATTGACTTTAAATTAATCGGTGGCGAGGGTTGGGGTTCATCAGGGGGTGGGGTGGGGTGGGGGTAGGGGTAGGGGTGGCATGGGGGTGAGTGATTTAGTAATTTCAATTAATTTCTAAGAGTATTTTAGTCACTTCATAGATTTTTAGTTAAATATTTAACAATAGAGACTGAATTGATACTTTTTAAAAGGGCAATTTTCACATTTAGTCCTTATTGTTTATATAGTTTTTTAATGTCATCTTTAATATTTTAAAAGATTCATAGTAGTCTCCAATGTTTGTAAAAGTAATTTAAAATAGTCCCTATTATTCAATACTAGTCAATTTGGCCCTTATTATTTAAAAAAAAAATCAATTTAATCATTGTATGTGACCTCTATTTAAAAACTAATTTGAATTTTAAAAAAAAATTGGTCAGTCTTGAATAATAGGAATTGTTTTGAATCACTTTTGTAAACATTAGGAAATAGTATGATTTTTTTGAAACATTAAGGACCAACTTGAAAAAATGTATAAACAATAGGGACTATATGC
Organism: Ehretia macrophylla; assembly: GCA_037974665.1. Classification (NCBI taxonomy): domain Eukaryota; kingdom Viridiplantae; phylum Streptophyta; class Magnoliopsida; order Boraginales; family Ehretiaceae; genus Ehretia; species Ehretia macrophylla. The sequence continues at coordinate 62,946,000 of CM075764.1, read as the reverse complement.
ATAATTTACCCCTTTTTAACAATATTAGCGACTGGTTTGACACTTTTTGAAAATATTAGGGGACTGATTTGACACTTTTTAAAAATATTAGAGACTAATTTAAACTATTTAAAACAATGAGGACTAATTTGAAAAAAAATAGAAATAAAGGGGACTTGTAGTGAAATTCTCACTTTAAAAAGTATTGTGACTAAACTAAAATTTTTTGAAAAATAATATGAACTAATTTGACTAATTTTAAATAATATTGAAGAATTTAAAATTTTTGGGGAACTATAAAGACTAAATTGACTAATTTTAAACAATAAAAATAAATTTAAATTTCACAGAAATTAGAAGGACCATTTGTACTATTTTTCCTTGTTATTAATATAGTCAAGCATCTATTTTTCTTTTCGAATAACGCTTGTATTCTCTGTATTACCGCAACAAAATGTGTAGCCATTTATCTCAAGGGAAGACATTGATAGGATCGTGACCTGTATTTTTTATGGGTCTGTTGTCCTAGTTGTAGCCTGTGTAAGAATTCTATTCCTAGTAGAAATAGGATCTCCTTGTATGTATAAGGCTAACTCTAACAGTTTTCCTATTTTTTTTCCTAGAGAATTTAGATTATTTATCTACATTTAGGGATTTCTTATTTCAATGTCACTCCAATAACTTCCCTACATTTAATCAATCCCCTATTTCATAGAATTCCTATTTCAGTTTCACTACAGATTTCCTATTTTAGAAATTTTCTTTCTTGTTTTACTCTAAAATGTCTCCTTATTAAACATATTCTCCAATTTAAAATTTTATTATTAAAGTTTTTATTTAAATTTTTAATTATTTATGATGATATTTTATTTTTAATTATTTTTTATTAATTTTTCATGACGATAATCTATTTCTAATTACAACTATTATTTTTTTTAGAGTGGTTTAAGGATGAGTGTATGAAATTATTTTATGCTGAAATTTAGATGTAGGGATTCTCTATTTGTGTGGATGGGTCTAGAGAATTCTATAATGACTTTCCTACACGTAGGGTAAAAGAGAAATAGGAAATGGGTTAGAGATAGCCTAATTATGAGTTTGATGTATTAAACTGTGTAAGACAGAGAAAAAAGAATGAGAAAGAGGAGAAATAAAGGTTATATAGAGCTCTATCTTATATATTTATTTATACACATAGTAAAATATTCTCCTCTTTACCCGTAAATGCAGATTTTAACAACTATATTATTTCTCATTTATTATTCGTTCTAACACCCGTAGCATACGTTTCAACAGTTTGGTTCTAATTTCAAAAGCAACAGATTTTCGAGATTCTAACAGTTAATTCCTGTACCGTTCAAAAAATAATAATAATTCCTGTACCGTTCAAAAAAAAAAAAAAAAAAGAGTTAAGTCCTGCGTTGTTGCTATCTCAGAAAAGAAACTACTATTAGAAAATGAAAGGTCGCTAGTGAAATAGGACCAGAATCTCAAGCACTAATTATAAGGAAAATTCTACCATTCATTTGTGGCAGATGACAAGACAGGTAAATGCACAGAAGGTTGACACGTGGCGTGAGTGTAAGAGAGGTTCAGCTGTAGTATAGATGAGATGGGCATAGGCATGTTGTACATAATTTAAACGAAGACAAATAACAACAATCGTTCGTTATTTGCAAAACGCAACATTTTCATTTATTATCTTTTTATTTGTTAATATTTAAGTGATTTTTATTTAGAAATAAACGTATTACAAAAGTTAAGTGTGAGTTTCAAGTGTGTCACATGTGAGGAATTCGTTTGTTTTTAAACAAAAATTAGTGAAAAATGTTAATGGTGTCAAAGTAAAGGACTAAAATATTGTATTTTGAAGTTTACAAACGAAGTTGTCAAAAGCTGATAAATAACAGATGATTTGTATTATTTACCCTTTAAATAATGATTATTACATATAGGTTAATTTATAATTTCATATTTGTAAGTGAGATTAACAATTCAAGAATACTAATTGTTTTTCTTTTTATTCAATGAAGGTTTAACGTTATACAACATATATTACATATGTAATTAGAGAGAAACGAGCTTACAATCTCTCGCAAATACTGCGAGTATAGCGATTCAAGAATACTAATTGTTTTGAACTTTAAACTTATTTAATTTTCAAATGATTAATTTAAATTCTCTCATAAATACACAATAATAATTTATAAATTAGACTTTTTAACATGTCGCACACAAATATGAGATATTTCTGTAACTACAATTTCTTAGTGTAGTTCACTTTGTGTCGGTGCCACACCGGTGAAATTCTCTGTCACCCGGTGGAATGCACAAATTATGTGTCTATATTATAACCTATGAACATTAGGTTTTTTTTTTAACCCTCATTTTCATAATATTCGAACTCTGATCTCTCACTATTAAGAAGAGTAACCTATCACTAGATTATTCCTAAATCTTTATGAACATTAGGTAGTTAAATTATAAAAGTTTAAATCTTTCTTGCACAAGCCATATATACGTTATCCAAAACTTTTAAAACTTAGAGTAGAATTTACTTTTTACTTAATTTCACTTTCTATTGCTAGATTTACAGATGATTTCACATGTTAGGAACTGGGCTAATGTTTTAAGAAGTTCAAATATGGTTTTTTTTTTTTTGGAGAAGTTCAAACATAGTTAAAATTGCTAAAAATGGAAAAATGAAAACGAAAGAAAAGATGGGTTTCTTTTTTTATTTTGTGCTAAGTAAGATGGGTTGGTTTATAAAATTATGATCGAGATTTAATGATTATAAATTATGCAAGTTACTTCATTATAATTTTACTAACAGTTTATAATTATTATATTTAGTTCATAATATCATAATTTTATTTATAATATTATAAGTGAGATCTATTATGTAAGAAGAGAATGAAGGGAGTAGGGGCTAGGCCTTTTTGCTTTCATTAGGCTTTCTTTTCAGTCATTCAATCAATAATGCAAGGATTTTAGATGAATTTGGTGTGTCCCCCACTGATCCACATGCCTACTTCCTCATGCCTCAAAGGTCTCTCTCATGCTCCTCACCATTTATCTATATTTTTTTTGGTCAAAACATCATTTATATATATTAAGAGGGAAAGACTTGGTGATATTGTCACCGTCGGCAGCATCTAAGCATAACCCCAGCCTCATATTTTGTTTTTTCACTACATACTTTTAAGATTTTAACAGCAAATAGAGGAGGCCCCAAAGAATGGGCCACGGTATGCTTGCCTGCCATTGTCTTCATTTTTCGAGAGCTTAGTGGTTAGACCATGCGCCCTTTCTGTTTAGAGTAAGAAGTTGCTAATAAGGGAAAGATGGATCCTCGCCAATTAAAGTATGTTTCACAATTAAGTAGTAATTGAGAGGTTTTTAACTACTTTTAAATGGTCATAATTGCAGAGATACTTTTCAAGAGTTCTCTCTATAAATTTTTTTCCCTCGACCCCAAAGAGTTGCTCCAGCAGTAAGTGAGAGTGGTAGAACTTTGTCCAGCATAAGTGAGAGCATTTTTGATTGTCCTGAAAATTAAACTTTTAACTGAATTAATACATATATTGGGTCGGGCCGCTGTATCTCCAAATTTTAATTCACACCCAGCCGTGACCCATCTAGGGACCAAATGTTCCCGTGATAATAGTGTCTAATTTAGATCAATGTATCATGGGTTAACTGGTGTGGGGATATTTTCCGGATTAACAAAAAAAAAACTTTTTGTTATTCAAGGGTTTGTTGCCTTCTTCACTTAGCCATATTGTTGCTCATTGTACTTGTCTCTCCTCTCTAGCTATTTCCCTCTTTCTATTATCTCTGCCATGGATGTTTTTCCTCTTTTTTTTACCAAGTTAGCACTCTTTTGCCATATGATTGAGAAAGTGTTAAATTTGACCGATCTCCTTATCGTTATTGCTACTTATTCTTTAATTTGTATAATACTCCCACTTTTTGGTCGACAGTGTTAAACATTAAAAACACTAAAACTATATGTTATGACAAACCCAAAGAATCAGAGAACAAATAGGCCATAACACACATATCTATAACTCAACCATTAACTCAAAAATTTAAGCTATTAGGTATTGAGTCTACACATATTTATTAATAGCTCACTATTTTCCTAAATTTTCCTAATTTTTTCATGTGGGAGAAATACTTATCTTTGCTCTTTAGTTCACCATGTGAAACTCCTAATAAATCTCTTCTTTTTTCACATGTAAATTCCAATTGGGTCTTAACTCCCCCTTGATCCACATGATAGATCCAATCTACCACTCTCACAAGTTTTTTAGATCTCCTATGCACCCTAGCTATTGTGGTGGCTCTAGTAGCTCTTCCCCATGCACTCAGATCAACCATGAGGCACCACGATCTTATTTTCGTACGAGCTCGCTTGGGATCAACCAAATCACTATGTCTTGCTCCATCGCATTACCGTAACCTCATACAACTTTGAGAGTACAGCCCAAGAATTATGCTTATCGTGACCCTACTCCATCCTCCGAGCCCTGCTGCCAAGCTCCACCGAGAGTCTATCACAACAGTGTACCATAATTCTTTGAGAGTCCGGGCCATGCCTACCGTGACCCTACTCCATCTTTCAAGCCTTGCTACCAAGATCCACTGAGAGTCTGTCACGACAGTGTCCCATAATTCTTTGAGAGTCCGGGTCAAGATCATCAAACCATCGGCCCATAATTCTTCAAGAATCCGGGCCAAGATCGTCAAATCATCGGCTCTTATACCACTTGTTATGGCGAGCTCAAAGAATCAGAGAACTAATAGGTCATAATACACATGTGTAGAACTCAACTATTGACCCAAAACTTAAGTTATTGGGTCTTGAGTCTACACATATTTATTAATAGCTCATTATTTTCCTAATCTTTTCATATGTGAGAAATTATTCTCTTTACTATTTAGTTCACAATGTGAAACTCTTAACACTATATATAACATGAACATCAACTCTCAACTGGTATCTTATCTCGTCTTATATGGTAAGGATCACATGTAAATAAAACTTATTTGCTTAAAAAAATTAAAATGTACAATATTTACCACATAAATTGAGAATAATGAGTGATGGACACATAAAAAATGACGTATAAAATTGTTTGAAAATAATGCTCGAATGATTTTTTTTTTCCGTCAAAATGGTGATTGAGTTTAAAGAAGGCAATGCTCGTGATAGTTACGTACAACTAGTTATGAAGAGACTTCAAAAAAAGAAATACACAATGTATAACATATTAGCAAGAACAACAGTGAAGTGCGATACTAATTGGCATTATTATCTTCCTTTTTCACGCAAAACATAGCAGAAATCTCATGTCATTTTTGCAAGTAAAATATAACAATTTTCTTTTTCTTTGGTTTGAAAAGAAGTCTAGCCAATCATTTATTACAAAATATAGCGACGAAACAATTCAAAACTATTCGTTAATTTTTTTTTGAAGATGTTTTATTCCTTCTCTCATTTTCTACAAGATCATGGAGAGGCACTAGGAGATGTTCCACTTTCACACTCCAAAGGGATTGGCTAAGCCCGGAGTTGGCTAATAGTATGCACATTTATTTGTTAACATTAGTGGTTTAACAAATTTTTATGAAGCCTACGCTTGTCATTTCCAAAAAAATACAATATATAAAAATATATAAATTGATTGAACTATTCGCTTATTCTATTGGAAAATAATTGGATAGTGAATGCTCACGTTTGGAATTTGTACCAATCAATTTAACCTATATATAAGAAATAAATAGGAGAAGATTATCGCCTCAATAGTTGGGTCGAGTTGTTGTATAGCGACTTATAATGGTAAATGTTTCATACTCAAACTTATGTATTTTTATCGCCATTTGGTCCTTAACTGATTTAGAACATGCGTTGTGGAGTAATATTACATAAGGGCGGATTCAAAATTTTTATTTAGTAAGACTGAAATCATACAATATAAGACTTATATATGAGTATCTTTATTTTTATTTTTTTCAATGGGGACTAAATTATTTTTTCCGCTAAAAATAAACATTTAAAAAAATGTAATTTCAACTCCCTAATGGTTTTGCTCTCGGAGTCAGTCCCACTGGCTCGTATATAAGTCCGCCCCTGCCGTTATATTATAACATTTATAGCTCTAAGATCGATTCAATGTATTTCCCTGTCATCATAAAAAGAAAAATGGTAGGAGATTACGCTTTAGAAATGGTCAATTGTCAACAGCCCCTCCAGCTCATGTTATCTGTTTCTTTTTCGTTGAATCAGCTTGTTTATGTTGTCCCACAAACATTGCCACCTTATATAAGTTGAAATAATAACGGAAGAAAAAGAAAAAACCAAAAAAACTAACAAAACATTCTCTTTGCAATCCACGATCTCTTTTCTTCCTTGACGTACAAACTATCTTCAATACGAGAATGTTTCTTGTCTTTCCTTGATCAACATTAATTCCATGGAGAAATCAACTTTACTTCATTGGAGGTACGAATATGTCCTTACCATGTTTTATTCATTTTTTGCATTCTTTAATATTGCATGAAATTGTTTTTGTTTTTGCTTCATATGTTTGAAATGCTTTCAGGAGGCTATAAAATGAAATTGATCAAGGTTATCTTTGTATATTTTTTGTTTTAAAATGAAATTTTAATTCAATTCTTATAGGCGATTCAAAGCTATAATGATGATCAATGACAATAAATGCATAGGTTAGCTGATGATCTTTTGCAGGATGATAAAATTTAGATCGTAAAAGGTTAAGCCGTTAAATAGAAGTTTATTATATTATCTATTATATTCAACATTTTCTTTCTTGTAAGAACTTTTCTCCTAAGCACAACATTGCATCTGTGTTTCACTTCATTATTGCAGACATAGATGAGATTAGGGAAACATGTAAATCGGATTTGCTATCCTAGGTAAGATCGGTTTAGGATCATGTTTGGTAAAACGTCTGGTACATTACATAGTCCAGGGATTGGCAAATTGGAATGATCGAACTATTATTTATTCATTACATAGCATGGTAGAAGATTTTAAGCATCTGGTAGCTTAATTATCATATATGTATCTTGGATTTCTGAGAATTATAAGAATCCTTGATGCAGATTGTAAATTATCAAGTCAAGGAAATATAATCTGTAGCTTCAATGGCGACAAGGATAAGGGATGGCCCTCCCGGAAAGGAGAGGACGGGCATATCTCCAACAATACCGCGCCCTGCTGATCCAACACGGCGCAGGAGTCCTAACCCTTCGCCGTCTAGACCTGCAGGCTCAGCAGACCAGAAACATGAATCAGCATCATCAGGGAAACGCATTCCCAACTATCTCAAGCCTACAAAATGTAGTAGTAGTAGTTCAGGTCTTGATCATCACTCTCTGCATCATGGTAAGAAACCTGCTTCTCCGAGTGATGCAGCCCACAAGCCTACTCTTACAAGACGAAGATCTTTTGATAGGCCTCCAGCACCTCAAGTCTCAAAAACGCGCATTTCAACAGCCCAGAAGCCTACTCTTACAAGGAGAAGATCTTTTGATATGCCTCCACCTTCTCAAGTCCCAAAAACACGTAGTTCGCCAGCTCCTAAAGAAAGAACTCCACAATCTTCTTCATCCTCTTCAGCTAAATCGACCATGATAAGGTCACAAAAGGGCCTTTCGGATAGTTTGTCAAAGGCGCCTAAGGATGCTGGAGAAAAGAAAAGCTTGTCTCCAAGACCTGTGAGCCTAAAAAGGAGCAGCAATGGAGCCAAGAAGCAAGATCATGGAACTAGTTTGGTGAAAACGATAACTTCTATTACTACCTCCAGTGATAGAGTTGATAATCCTGAAATAGCTGAAATTTCACAGCCACAAGAGGAAGATCCACAACCATTAATTACTGATGAAGAAATTACGATTAATGCTCTGAGCAACCATGAAATGCCTGATGAAATTGAAGAAGTGGAAGATAATAAAAATAAGAAACATATAGATCCTATACAAGCCGAACCAGATATCCAGGAACACGAAAATATTACAACAATTGAATCCTCTGAAGTTGCAGCCGATCAAGATGCACAGGGCGTTGTGAAGATGGAAGAACCAGAAGATCAGAACTCACTAGCTGAAGAAACCAGAACCAACATTCTGGAATCCGAGCAGCATTTCGCGAACAATAGCATTGATCCTACAAATGAAAGCCTTGCTAGTGAGCCCACAGCAGATGATCAAGAGAAGGGAGCAGTAGAAGATGCAAATGATGCATCGGATAAGGAGGGGGTCGAGGATGGAAGCCAAGCTGTTAACTCGAAGGAAACTGAAGAGGTGAAAGATGCAGCCAAGGAAGCAAAGCAGGAGGCACAAAATGTTGCAGCAAAGCGCCAACTGCCCGTCCGGGCAAAGCAGGAATCTACTGTTTCTAACGATGTGATTGAGGAGACTGCAAGCAAACTCCGAGAGCAGAGGAAGAACAAGGTGAAAGCATTGGCTGGGGCATTCGAAACTGTCATATCTTTGCAGGAATCCAAGTGAAAACATCCACATTATTCTTATATCAGTATGCAGGGTGAGAATTCTAATTAGAGAATGAATTTCAGGTTATTAAAATGATATTTGAGAAGAAAATGGATGCGCACTAACGCGATTGACAAAACTACATTCATCTTAGCCTTGAAGAATTCAGCATACATGTTTTCTCAATTCGCTTTGAATAATTAGGCTCATAGATATTGACGTTTTAAATAATTTTCCATATACGAATTGGTATTAAACTACTTTTCGCGGAATTGCGATAATCAAGCATTGCATTACTAATTCATCTTCGTAACTTTATGAGATAAAAAGAATTTCCGTTGCCGGGACTCGAACCCGGGTCTCTCGGGTGAGAGCCGAGTATCCTAACCATCTAGACTACAACGGATTGTTGAGTTCTATTTATGCATTATTTTAATTCACTCATGCTGTCTGTAAACAGACATCCTAGACCATGCAAAGGAATGTCTTTCGCGAGGCTCCGAAGTTGAGATAGTTTAAGATAATACTTATGTTAGATATACCCAATGCGTGTCAGTATTTGTGATGCTAAACATATTGAGAAGTTTTTACCTATACCACGCAATACAAATTCTATAAGGTAAGTCTTACAAACGGTCATTTTTTTTCGGCTCCTAAACTTCTAAAATGATTAAATAAGCACCGATCAAAAATCGCTACAGATTGACTTCAATGTTTTTACTTTTTAAAAGCCTAATTTAGTCATGTTTTTTTTTCCCTTGCCATTTTTTGTCGTTTATTATATTTGGAATCGAAATATAAATATTATGTGATAAGGACAAAAGATCCAACCAGTAAGATTTGGACATGTGGCCTGATCACCTAACCTGACCCCAACTTGGTAATGAAGATGGTCTCAGGGGTGGCACTTGGCCAGATAATAAGACGATGTTAGCCATGTTGACCTAAGGTGGGAATAGCCACTCGGACACACCACTTTTACCAGTTTAAGCATAGCATTGTCGAGAATCACAGATATCTACTTATCATTTAATGCGGCTCATGCCTGTGTTAGATAAGTGACGCATAGGGTTAAATACCTTCTTAGTCTTTCATAATTAAATGATCTAATTTAAGCGACGAAACCTACTCATAGGATTGAGCAACGAGACCTACCCCACGAAATTGAGTCATTTTTTTTTCTCATCAGTCGACACATTAATCCGGGACAGCACGAGTCATCCATCATGATTTTTACCTTAACATAGTAAATTACAAGTAATTTTACAACCGACAATACAATACGACAACCATTTGAAAATACTACCATCGTGGGATGCTTATGAAGAATAACCTTGATCAATTCAAATGAGGAATAATTCAACTTTCTGAAAGAGTTTCAAGGCACAAGGACGATATGGAACAAAGGCAAGTTAGGCTTGGGTAGTGGTCAACTTTTCACTCCTCTTATTGCTGCTTTTGGAAAAAGTGCAGTACTTTGTTCAGCTTGAGAACGAGATATCTTCACATGCGAAATAAATGAGGTTGCACCTCCGTTAAGCGAAAGAAAAAATGGACAAGTTGAGCCTCAAATCCCACATGGGACGACCCTCACTCGTATCTAACTAACTTATGTTATACACGTGAAATTATATATTCTAGCGTTTGACACCCTTATTGTGATCGCAAAAGACTTCTCAAAAAAAATTATCGATCATCATAGAACATAAGAAGTCACATGTATTTGAAAAATACATTGATCACATGTCCCAATCATTTTCAACAGTTATGTTAGTTGCTAGTCAAACAAAACAAATCCATCTCCTTCACATTCCTTAACGTGTTTTACACCTCAGCCGCAGTGCAACATGTGAAACGATTCCTTCGCCTATGCATCAGCGCAATGTTGTCTTTACAGATGGAAAAATATTAGTCATTCATCACCTATAAAATGGGTCTCTGTTTACATGCTTCAACCACCAAATCACTCTTTCTGCCACACACACACACAAATGGGATCTTTGGCTTCGTTTAGGCTCCTTAGCCTCTTCGAAATCCTCCTCCTACTTTCAATAGCCTACCCGTGTCGATCCCGAGACCGAACAGATTCATCGTATGAAGTTTCCAATCACCAACTAAACAGACGACTCCTGAGTGGCACACCCAAGAAAGTAATCAAACAATATCTGCTTCCGCATAACAGAGTAAGAGCTGAGCTGAGTCTACCAAAGCTTCAATGGAGTGAAAAGCTTGCAAGGTATGCTAGCTGGTGGGCACACCAGGTTCAAAAAGACTGTGAACTGAAACATTCAAACACTGATTACGGCGAAAATCTGTTCTGGGGTAGTGGCAAGGACTGGAAACCAGGTGATGCTGTAATGGCATGGGCGGAGGAGAAAATTTACTACAACCATAGTTCAAATAGCTGCATCCATGACCAACAATGCCTGCATTATACACAAATAGTTTGGAGGCAGAGCCAGAAGGTTGGTTGCGCACGAGTAACCTGTAGAAATGGAGGTACCATCATCGGCTGCAACTACTATCCGCACGGGAATGTCATCGGCGAAAAGCCCTTCTGAAGAGGGTGGAGAAGTGGTGTGAGTTTTACCATAAGACTCCTCTAATTTGGAAGCGCAGAAAGATCGATTCTTTGAGATCCTTCCTTTCTTCGAAGGGCCCCAGTTAGATGATTATGTATAAGGTGAAAACTTACAGAGTCAGTCGGACACTATACTTCATGTCACAGAGAAAATGAAGGCCAAGAGAGATTCAGAGAAGATTGTTACTCATCAATCATCCAAAGGGTAGTACAGATGACTCTGATTCAAAATCCTTCACCATTCAAGATATCAAAAAGATATCACTCGGTGATCTTCTAGTTCCAAGCCTTGCAATATAGAGCAAGTTTTTTCTAACATTTCTTCTCATACATAATACAATTGGTTGCTTCTTTCAAACAAGCCACGTTCTGTTTCTCAATAATCTTTTCTTCTTAGGCTCTCAAGTTATCACCTGAATCAACTTCAAACAACACTAATCTTTTTCCAAACATTGTTAATTAACTTCGTTCCAACCCAATGTCACGTGTTAGTACTCATGTTTATGTGTTTTCTTTCCCCCCAAGTAAGCAAGATGATCATTAATAAACTGCATAAAAATACGTTCAAACTATTAGTTAAAAGGTCTAGCTAACAATAGTTTCATCAAGAGTGTATTCCTAATTCTCTTTATCGTATACATTTTGTTCTTTACATCAAAACAGATTTTGTCAAAAAGTTGATCTAGTTAAGGCTTCATTCGCAAGATCCCTTGATTCGTTTCTCCCCATATATGCGGTAGATAAATAGAAGATACACATTAAACTCTTGGGGAGGGGGGAGTCAGAGTCTATTCAGAAAGAAAACACAATTTGTCTCTCTTGTTCTAAAAAACTCCCCCTCCCCAAAACCCCCGAAAGAAAAACTGGCTAATGAATAATCGTTCTAAAAATTGTCAGGCCAGTACTGGAAGCAATAAGGTCGACCCAGTGCGACCACATTGAGTGACGTTTACAATCTGAAATAGCTTATTGCCAGCTTATTAGAGTACCTCAAGAGCAAGAGAGTGTAAGTCTGTTGCTGTAAGCACATTTCAATATGCTATACACAACTCGCTGTATGCTACATTTGATTTTTGAAGCTACATCAAAAGAAAAGGTATAAAAAATACTATTGTGAGTGGTGGAACAATCAGATCTTATATAAGATCAAGCTTTAACTTAATAAATAACCAGCCATGGTATTTACAAGGCATAATTTCACTATTCTTCTGATCTAGCTGAGGCAGTTGGTTTCAATAGTCAGTCTCCCTAGCCTCTCTTTAACATAAACTTACTATTTTTTATCTTTAGCAAAAAGATCTTCACATGCCGGAAAGAAGTACGACTATACAAACATTATGCATCTTATGACCTATTTTGCATAATCCTTTGCAGCAAGAGACACAAGGATAAAGGATATACACGTCGGTTGAAGTTAAAAGCATAACCTGTGAATTAATAAAAGTTTCCATTGCTCATTCCGCTTGACTTGCAATCCTAAGATCAAGAAACCAATATTGTCACACAATCTACAAGAATGAGAGATCACCAGAAGCAATTTATAAATGCCTTTTGTTGAAGAATCAAAGGTAAAAGTTGCAATTTGCAATCTGAAAAGTTTCATCACTTACAGAGTTTAAGCTTTTTGAAATATGAAGATACAAAGGATTTCGGGTAGGGTTTTGTGGCAAGACATGTCGGAAAGTTTTCAGGTTGTTCAATCCACATCTTATGAGCAATATTACCCGCTTTCAACTTTTCCGACAAGTTGAGTATCTGTGCTTCACCTTTAACTTCTAGAGTAACCTGCACAAAACAAGAAAACTGCTTTTCACAAACACTGATCAACTTCGGAACCAGGTAAAATAACCGAAACAAATAAGTAACAAAGCAACAGAAATTCCCTACTAATAACTACTATTCAAATCAACCGAAACTCAGAGAGCTTGAAGTAGTCATATATGCTTAACACGGCCTAAACTCGTTTTCATCTCAAATAAATTTCACAAGGAGGAATCTGAAAAACTTGGTCACCGGGACCTGGAATCGTTGCCCAAACTCTTGACATTAAGATGTTACATATCATCAAGCATGTTATTTTCTCGGGTTCAAGTTTTAGAAACAGCTTAGTCTCTCAGGCAACATGCTAACGCTGCGTACAAATACCTTCCCGAGACCCTATTATTTGTGAAAGTCTTACGCACTGGCTACAACCAGCAAGTATGTTAATAATGCATAATTCTGCATACAACCATCGTATTTATTTAGGATCCTAGTCCTGTAACCATTATAGTAAATGAATCATACATGTAAAAAACCTAATGTTATCCCTTACTTATCGCCCATATCGCATAATTTACTTCACACTTTCATTTATATGTAACATTTACTTAATCGTAGATTACATGCGACAATTATAAGAAGGGCGTCATTATTCGAAACGCAATCACCATATAGAATGCATAACCTCGGGTTCAGATCTGAACTAACCTGCACTCAAAGAAAAAACGACGGGTTATCTTTGGGACAACTCTGATGTCCAAGTCAGTAATTTATACGACTCAAGTAAAAATATTTAAGTCGGGAGTGTTTAAAAAGTAAATGAGTTCCCTTATGCTACAAATGGTCGGGATATTTATACTATTTTAAAGAATACTCTTCTGAATTTTACAGATACTTTTTACTATCGTCCGAAAGATCTTGTTGTTTCTTTAGCAATTTCTGATCTCTAGTGGACCTTTCAGTAGGATTCGATTTTCATATAAGGCAGTAAGATGATGTCTTGAACAAGATCAATTTTGCATCATATTTAAGAATGTTCTCCCGAAATTGGAATTGAATACTTCTAACTCGACAGTTATGTCCTCAATCAAGGGTTGACTTCAGTTTGACTAATGATTAAATTGACTGTCCAACCTACCCTCCCGAGGTCCTAATTCTTGAATGGTCGGTAGGTCGGTCATTAACATAAGGTCAGGCGTCCCGACTTTATCCTTGTCACTGATCAACTCCACATTGTCCAAGAGTGCATTCAGTATTTTACATCAAGTCGGATATTTATCACTTATCAAGGAGGATTGCATTAATCAGCCGAATAGACATAAAATCCACTTCGGTCTTATATTAAGAATGAGACTGGTTATGTGATATTCCACATTGGTATAAAAATGATGCGAGAGCAGTTTATAAGTTAGCAACGTTATGTTTAAGGTTCAAAATATTTGTGACACTAATCTTGTTTGTGATCGGTTTCTGGGCCCAGGGCACAGGGTTTAAACCTAGGACGTGATGAGTGTTATCAAATCAATATAACTGAGTGACACGCTTAGCTTGAAATATAGGAAATAGATAAGGAAAAAAAATGAATGAATTTAAAAAATAAAGAGAAAAGAAAAATAGGTTTGAAGAGTTGGAAGACAAGCCTTGTGCATATTGTCGAGATTGGAGGGGGAACAATAGAGTTGAGTATGACTATCGTCTTTGTGGGCCCAGATGGCGGCGACGGAGGCATGGCAGCCTTGTGTTACCACGCTCCCAAGTGGCCACGTGTCGATTAAATCTCTTCGCAAGACCACGTACTGCACCAGCGTGTCCTCTGGCTCTGTGGTGTTGGTGTTGGTTTTTGTGTCGGTGACCTTAGCGTTACCCGCGGTGGAGGAAGAGTCCATTTCCATTCTGCTAAACCTAATAAGAGTGGAGCGAGTTGGTGAAGTGAAGTGGGGGAAAATGGGGGTTATGAGTTTGGAAGTGTAACAGCGAGGTGAGAGTGCAAGTGCCATTGGGTGTAGTCGTGCTCACTGGATTCTGGCTAAATCAATTGGGTGGTTTTGGGTTCATGGTGTAGGGGGTTCACGTTTCCAATTCACGTGTTGATTTTACCAACTATGTAAGATACTGATTTATTTTAAATTAATGTAAGAATTTTTTCGATTCATTTTTTTTTAGGATGGTGGACAAGACATGTGGTCTCGATTCAAATGATTCGCTTTGAGTCAGGTTCATGGTGTAGAGGTTTCCCGGCCTCCAATTTATGTGTTAGTTTCATCAACTATATAAGAGATTGAATAATTTCGGATTGATGCAAAAATTTTCCCGACTCATTTCTTTCAGTATTGACCAATTTAGTATGTTGGGCCTTAAATGTGTCGGGTCACACCGGTTCACACTCCAAACAAAACAGGAACAAATGATAATGCAAGTTACCATAATCGGAATGGCACATGTGTCGGGCTTTAATCAGCCACGCCAGAATGATCAGACCCAAGTCGATCTGGGTTAAAAAATTAAAAATGTCTCCATATAAGACTTAAAATAAATTCAGCCAGCACGAAAATATACGTATTAAAAATTATAAATAAATATAATAAATTCTCTCCGAATAGTCAATTAATAAACTAACTAAAGAGAGGCTAAGATTATTCCCATGCCAGCAAAATGCAGTAATTAATAAAATCATTGGACTTCACTGTCAAAGAAGATGCGTAATGATGTGTGCATTTATGTAGATAAGAAAAGTGTGCATGGTTGGTTAGGCAGTGGGTCAACAGCAGTGTGTTTTTACGTAAGAGGGAGACCAGAGAAAACACGACCAAAAAGAAAAGGGAGACCAGAGAAAAATGAAAAGAGAGATTGTTTTTAGGTTTCACTCTCGGTTTAAACATTTTATTACAAGTGTAATACGTTACGGGTTTGAATTTTTTCATTTACTAATTCATTCATCTACCAAATAAAATATATTATGATTCATGAGATTTTATCTTTTAAAATCTAAGTACGGTACACCAAACTACTTGTAACACCTAGTATAATATTTGTGTCCGAGAGATGCATCAACATCTTAAAAGATATTCTTTCTCCAAGAATTATGCATAAACATTAATTTCTAGATCTGAGTTTCTGAAACCGTTTAGTTTATTTGAATATCATGTTCTCAAATATGATTATGAGATTCTTGTTTCTATTCTAAAAGGCATTCTGGTTTATGGCTTGTTTAGTCGGATTGATCTCTAAACACAACTCCATCCCATTATCCCAATATTGAAAACTGAAACATATGCAGAACATATGAACATAGTTAGTCGTACTATAATATTACGAAGGAGAGGTGAATTAAGAGATTCAATATTGATGAATTATTTATAAAATATTCAGATCGTTTTTTCATAATTACATGGGTAGTTCACCAATCACCACTATCAGATCTCCCTCATAGTGGTTATAATGTTACGAAAGATTCAAATCCCCTATTACCTATTGTTGAAAAGGATTGTATTTTATCCTCTTCTTGTGGCATCTACAAAGTATAGACCACAAAATAGTCAGAGAAATCAAACCGGTGAAAATCATATCTTTGACTAATTAATATACATGAGACAATTCTTTAATCAGCAAAAACCTGCAACATACGATCAAATCTTGGACACAAAACCCTTGACTGCACAAAGCATGCGGGCGGGGATGTCACCCGGGGAGAGGGCTAGAAGAGACATAGGAGAATGCAGAGGAAAGATAGAAGAACATAGAAAATAATTAGGCAGAACTGCCTGGAGGAGCATATAACAGTTTCCCGGAAATTGAACAACCATTATAACTGGAGAGGCAAAAGCCATAAGGCTCCACCTGAAACTAGGAGCATCTCAGTGATCTTCCACATTGATAGAGGTGGCACTAAGCTCCTTTTTTTTTGGCCCAGATTTCATAGGAGCGAAAAATTACCAACAAGAGAGAACGTATAGTTAATCTCACGCAAATGAATACAACTGATTGTAAAAATGGTAATAAATTATTAAATAGATAACAATGCAATAAATAACTTATTTGCAACATCATTACATGATAAGTTTCTGAACGATAGTAACCATCTAGTAGCACAAATAACGTCCACCAATCTCTTCAAGGTTTTTAACATATACGTTCTCCTAGAATTTCCCACTAAGCTGCCCGCTAAGCTGTCTGGCAGTTTCAGAGAACTTCCCGCTAAGCTGCCCGCTAAGCTGTCTGGCTTTGAAACTGCCGTGTTTGATGGGCTTTGGCTGAAACAAAGAGTTTAGCATTTTCTCCAGAGACTCGGCTGTATACTTTGCATATTTGCTAGCACTTGCGTCTTGTTCTACCAATGGTCCATAATTCTGCATATAGCTACGGTAAACAGGCACGATAGTCTGAATTATAAGCTGGGCTGTCTTCTCGCACAAATCCTTGTCCAACAAAACCCAGCTGGACTGTTTCTTGTACATTTCCTCAAAAGCATCATTAAATGCTTTTAACCTTTTCTTGACAAGATCACGAGCAGTAGCACGCCCACCAGAGAACAAAATGAGGCCTTCCCTACTTAAAAGTGCAGGAAGCTTGCCCCAGCTTTCTCTCATGAAGATAGCAGAGTAGTACTCCTTGTATTGTTCATGTTCTCGTAACCAAGAATCTCCCAATAGACTACCAAGCTTCGTTCCTTTCAGATGCTTGTATAGATGCCAATGATTGTTCATCAAGAAAACGTACGATAAGACAACATCACTATAACCCTTAGACCATGTTTCTAAATTCTGCTCAACTGCTCTTATTAGATGCAGTATCTCATCAATTAGCACTCTCTCTTGGAACTTTTCATGCTTCCAACTTCTTTCTATGCCCAGAACTTGGGTGAGGAGAGGCTTATAATCATCCCCGAGAAGCTTATTGCAATAATCAGTGATAAAAATTACCACTTTTGGAATACCACCATCTGAAGGAGGTGGGGTTTGCCTTTGCAGTTCAACTTGAACCAAAAGTTCCCAGAAGATCTCACAAGCCCCTTCAATCACTCTCTTGATCAGATCTCTTGTCAGATTTTGGATTTCAGCACAAGCTGCTCCACCAAAGAGCCGGTTGAAATCCAATCTTAGCTTGGTTAAAGATGAGAAGATATCCAACAGCTTCAATAGCTTGATAGGGTCTTTTTTACTCTCTGTAACCATTTTTCCAAACTGAAGGAATGCGAGAATACCAGCCTGGGCAGCAATCTTAGCGAAGCAGCTCATCCACACGTCCAGTCCTAATCTCTCAAACACATCATTACAGAGTTTGTACTCAGCTTCAAAAAGATGCTTCACGGCAAACTCTAGATGCTTTCCCCATTGAGCTATGTAACCCTCAATGCTCTGCACGCTATTGAACTCAGACACAGAAATTTCTAAATAATCCAAATTAAGTGCCTGTAAACTGGCCCGGACATTCAAACTACGAACTTCAACATAGATAGAAATACACTTCTCAAGTCTATTGTTTGCAATCAATCTTCCAAGAATAGCCTGCAGCTTCTGAATGATGGACACCGGCAGAGGGGATGGAGCAATGCACGCTTGCTCACCAGGCAAAGGCGACGCAGACATTGGCAGCGGAACACTATTTTCAGTCAAGAGCCGCCGAAATTCATTTTCCAATCTATCCATCGCAACCTCAAGAAGGCCCCCATCAAGTCGATCTTTTTCCTCGTTACTCTGCAAATCTCTCAAACGCTGGAGCGCATTCTTTAAGTTAGAAATGAAACTCTCATCAGCAACCTTATGATCCTCCAAATACTCCACAATATCACCCAACCACTGAATCGCCATCCCACAATTCTGCCCCAAAAACCTTAATGCTTCCTCAAGCCTCTTAAGCACACCTAAATACCCAGAAAGATCCGATTGTGGATCCGACAACGACTTCTCTAACCCATGAATAGCATCAAACACCTTAAGAACTGCAGTTGCAGGGACCATGGCTCGGTTAATATGACCCCCAACAGCATCAAGTGCATCCTTTCCAGCCCGAATAGGCCGAATCACTGCTTCTAAAGACGGTAATCGTTGATTGATCTCATCTAATCTAGGACCAAATTTCTCAAGTGATAAACCTACAGCCTTTGATTTCTCTAAACTACCCTTTAAAGCTTTCCTAGCAGATACCAAATTTTCAATTCCCTTTTCCATCTTTTTACAACACTTTATTCAAACCCCACTTCACAATCTCAAAAACCCACAAATATCAACCACAAAAAAAAAAAAAAAACACATGGGCACATCAAAAATTGAAACTTTTTCAAAACAAAAAAGATTACACAAATTTATAAACAAAAATTCAACCTGGGTTTTTATAAAAATGAAATTCCATTTATCTACCTTCACCAAACATCAATTGAAAAAATACCCACAAAAGCTCAACTAACAGTCACCAACCAAAACAAATCATACAAGAAAATGAAGAATGTGATGAAATGAGTTGTAGTGTTTAAGAAACTCACAAGAGTGAAGCGAGTTGTGACTCGGCCGAGTTGAATCAGGGCTTATAAGTCAAGTAGATACTAGCACAAATGATGTGAAAAATGTAGGAAGATTCAAAGAGAGATCGAAAAAAAAAAACAAAAAAGAGAGAGAACCCTAATGTGTTGATGCAAAATGGGGTTGTGGAAAAAGAAGGGCTTTTTTTACTGAGCTGCTTTTTTTTTGCTTAGTGTAGTGGCCAAATGCTTTTTTGCTTTTGTTTTTTTCTCAAACCTGTTTGGCTATTATATTGACTTAGAAAAAATAGTCTATCTGGGTCTTTATTGCTATGGTGGACTCGTGGCACTAGCATGAAAATGGAATAAGATTTTCTACCATTATTACAATAAAGAAGGTAATTATTGTTGCTCGTAAGTTGGGAGAAAGAATCGAATCAAGGGAGTTTATTATTCTCGTGTTTGGATATTTTGTGAGGAAATGAATTTAACAACCGATGTAAGTAGAGATAAACATGTAAATAGTAGGGACTCGTTATCGTAGTTTCATTTATGTTAGAGATAATATAAAAAAAGTAGGATGAGAATTTATTATTCTCGTGTTAAGGTACCTAACAAGGAAATGAAAAGAAAATATAAGATTATAATATGAGATATGAAAGCCAATTGTTGTTATTTGAATATTCAAGTGTATTATAGTTGATCTTACATAACAATTTGTAGTTTAAAATGTTGCCAAAAAAGTTAACTACGAGTTTAAAAAATAGTGTAAGTAGTAGGAACTCGTCATATCATTCCATTTATGTTGGAGCAATATTGGAGGTAAGAGTAGATTTGGGTATATTTTAAGATTGATAGATAAGTATGGAAAAGAATGAAAACAATGAAAATTTATTATTCTCGTGTTTAAATACCTCACAAAGAAATTAAAAGAAGGCATACAATTATAATACAAGAGATAAAAATCAATTGTTGTTATTTGAATAAATGAGTGTATTATTATTGATTTTACATAATGATTTTTAGTTTAAAAAGTTGTAATGAAAGTTATCTATGAATTTAACAATTAAATTGGTTGGAAGTCGTAACCCCTTATATCAATCCTTCTTTAATGAGGGACTATATCAGCAGAGGGCATGATTCCGTGAAGTTCGCTGCAAAAGGAAAAGAAAACCACTTCGAGGGGATGGGAAAATTCTGGTCCAAACTTAATTTACAAGTACAATATATTACTATTTAATCATTTTTACTCAAATATTGCTATTTAAGATACAATACTTCAATATTTAAAGTAGGGAAAAAAGCAGCAGTAGTCCCCATTGTTTACTCAAAAATCAATTTAATCCTCATTGTTTTAAAATGCTCAAAAAGGTCCCCAATGTTTGTAAACATGCTCATTGTGGTCCCTACCGTTAAAAATCTAACAGAAAATTTATAAAATGACTAAACTACCCTTACTTAAAAATAAAATACCCAAAATATCTCTATCTTCTTCTTCCTCTTCCAACTCCTCAACCCACCACCACAAGCACCACCAAGCACCACCACCATCTACCACCACGCACCACCCCCCCCGGCGAACACCACCCACCCCCCCACCCCGGCGAACACCACCCACCCCCCCCACTGTCGCGAACCCCACCCCCCCCCTGCGTGAACGCCGCCCCCCCCCACCCTCCCCCTGCGAGAAACAACACCACCACCACCCACCACCCCCCGCGACCCCCCCCCCCCCCCCGCGAACACCACCCCCTCCCCGCGCGAACACCACCCACCCCCCCCCCCTGCGCGAACCCCACCCCCCCTCCCCTGCGCAAACAGCGCCCCCCCACCCCCCCCCTGCGCGAACAGCGCCCCCCCCCCCCCCCCCCCCCACCTTCCCTTCCGCGCGAACAGTGTGTGTGTGTTAGTGTGTGTTTGTGGGTGTGTTAATGTGTGTGTATTAGTGTGTGTTTTTTGGTGTTTTTGTGAGTGTGTGTGTATTAGTGTGTGTTTTTTGGTGTTTTTGTGAGTGTGTGTGTTTGTGGGTGTGTTAGTGTGTGTTTTTTGGTGAGTGCGTGTGTTTGTAGGTGTGTTAGTGTGTGTTTTTTGGTATTTTTGTATGAAATTTTGTGTTTTTTGTGATTTTTCAAATTTACCCTTGAAATACTATTCACATCAGTTAAAACTAACCAAAATTTTAACGGTAGGGACCACAATGAGCATGTTTACAAACATTGGGGACCTTTTTGAGCATTTTGAAACAATGGGGACTAAATTGACTTTTGAGTAAACAATGGGGACTACTGCTGCTTTTTACCCTTTAAAATACTCAAACTTAAGAAAGAGTACAAAAAGAATATTTCAAAACACTTTCTTAATTTACTTGAAATACAATTTTTTTTTTTTATTTTGATCAAACGAGAAATACAATTTCAGTTCTAGGCAAATCTTGTGAATAGGAATAGACACGATGTAGAATGTTCATTGAGGTCGTTAAGCTACGAAATATTTCCATTTCTTTGCCATTGTCTAATTTTTTAAACATATTTGATACATATGTAGGAACACATTGTTGTATCCAGCAATTACTAGTTGATAGTCAAATTTTGTCAAAGAATTCGACAATAGAACTCAACCAGCTGAATTCACGTTTGTTTTTGTCATCGTGAAAGCACTTGTTTCGAATCTACAGCCAAACAATTTTGACTTTGGACTAGCTTCTCCATTTTTATACTGTAAAATGTCCGACAAAAGAACATGACTGTATACTCGAGATTTAAAAGACAACCCACAACATTGAATCTCAAACATAAGTATGGATATATTAATCAGATCAAACTAAACATTCAAACTTCTAACCTTCCGTTTGGTCCCCTTATTGTTTCGTTTTACTCTTCAATATAAAAACCATAAACTTTTTTTTTTTTGTGGCAAAAAATGAAAAATGCAAGTCATTACTACAACAACTAAACATAATCATCATCAGACGAGATCTTGTATAGATAGAATTACTAGATGAAACAGTTTTTGACAAAAAATAAGTAATGTTATCAATTTAGATAGCTGAAAGTATCTAGTACGTTAAAACTTGGTTTGATTAGTTTGTTAGATCTTATTGTTCTCTGTGCAATGAATGTGTCATAGTCTTTTTTGTCTAGAAATGTGAATTAGTTAGAACACACATTAAACCAAAAATTCAAAACATCGGCGAAAGTCTTCTCCACTCAATCAATGTGGGAAGCATTCACAAATTGAATCTTTTTAATCCAAAAAAAAAAAAAAAAACAAAGATAATTACCAAACACCACCTATATTATTACGATATTCAAAAGAAAAAAGATTGTTTCTCCATTCTACTCTCTAATTGGGAAGCAATAACACTTTTTCTTTTTTCATCCAAAAACAGTAAAAAAGAAAAGAAGAAAAAAAAAAAAAAAAAGGTGCTTACCAAACACCGCTTAAATTATTACCATAACCAAAATACCAAAAACAGTTTCCATTCTGCCCTCTATTTTATATAAAACATGTATCCTACCCCGCGTCTTAACATTTTCTCCCCAAAACTACATCAAACTACAAAAGTAGTCCCTTAGAGATCTTTTTCGTTTGTTTTTTTAATTCAAAATAGGCTAAGTTGTTCGACACATATCAAATGATGTCATCCACAAAAATTAATTATACAATCTCTCACACTTATATCGAATAGCATACTAATAAACCAAAGGTCGGTTGGTGCCCCTCATAGATCTTTCTTCTCTAAATTAATGCTCCATTTAGGGATTAGTGTAACCCCTAGGAGCAATGTTTCGCTGCATTGCACCATATAAGTGACGGTGATCCCCTTCATAGGAAACGATTATCATCGTAGGATCATCAGTCTCTCTTTCCACGTGCTTTCTTGCTGGGCATCCATTTACTGTGCTACACCTATAATAACCCCTAAACAAGAAAAAAAAAATCAATTTTAGTAATTTATATTTTCATCAATTCTTTTTAGTAAGCTCATGTTCTTCTCTTTCTGTTCAACAAAATTTAATCTTTAACGGTCAGGAGTGATGGTGCATGGTAACAACCGTGGGTATGGTGAGCCTTTGATCGGTTTCTGCCCATATTTTCTCCAAGAATACTCGTCAGGTGGTGCATCGATGGTTTTTGAACTAATCGCGGGCACTCTTATCGTTCTCTTTACCTTAAATTTCCTGTAATTTTAAACGTAAAAAAAATTAAGCAATTTAATTACATAATAATTAGATCATTCAGTATTCTAAATTAAAAGAGGCAACTCAATGTAGAAAATTCTCACTTTTCATGAAATCCAAAAAAAGATCGAACGTGTTTTGGAATTTATTATATATCATCTTACTTTTTATTTTACAATAGGCTCTTTTTATGAGTATTAGAAACTATTAGTCCAAAATAAATTAGCTTAGCACTAAATACTGCTTGCTATCGTGGGGTGTTATTTTTAAATTTTTTTTTTTTAATTTAATGGAAGCCTAAGTCGTATTAAACAATGTCATTTGCGAGAATTAATCTCGCAACTTCTCTCGATTATAACGAAAAACATACATTTGCTTCCATTGTCCATTTTCTAGTCGTGTCCGGAAAGTGTACTGCTCAAGAAGACTGATCTGTGGAAAACTCAATCTTGATTGGGATCGCCTGATTATTAAGCTAGCACCATCAGTCGTAAGAGATGTTTGAAATATGATCTTATTAAGCTTTACTTTTCTCTTGTATCTGTCACCTTTGGATCATTAGATGGAGCGTAATAACAAAAATAAGGTAATTAATATAAATGGTCATTTATCTTTATCGCATATACTAACTAATTCTCTTATCTTTCAAGTGTGACATTGTGGTCCCTAATCTAATACTAAAGTGACATCGTTAGTCCTAATGTGTGAAATTCATCAAAAAAATAATGAAAATGACATGCTTCACTCACGTGCTGACTTATGCAGGGCAAAATAGTCTATTACAAGTCAGATACTCATTTTCACTGGGTTAATGACACAAATGGTCATTTATCTTTGTCTTAAGTGCCAATTAACTAATTTATTTTTTATTTGTGACGAATTGGTCCATGATCTTAAACTATTGTGACAACGTTAGTCCTTGTGTGCGAAATCCATCAAAAATAAGATTGAAGTGGCACGCTACACTTTGCGTGTAAAAAATGGAGGATGAGCCAGCTTTGGCAAGCTATTTGTACTCTACCATCCTCTCTCAGTCCTTTTTGGCTCGCTCTTCGTCTTTTAGTTTGGGCAACAAGCTTTGCTCATCCACACTTCTCTCCACGTTTCTCTATGATCGTTTTCTCATTACTTTTTCTTCTAATCCATCCACAAGCGTTGCCACTGTCGCTAACCTATGCGCCACTCGGTACCGCGACCCTACTTGCATTACGTTCTCACATTGTTTGTTGAATTACAAAGGCTTCCTTTATATCCAAGTGCTAATAATATCTATTTTTTTAGGTTTTTCACACAAAGTGTGAGCACGTGCAGTCAGCGTGCCACTTCCGTCTTATTTTTTATGGATTTCACATGCAAGGACTAACATTGTCACTATTGTTCAAGATCGGTGACCAATTCGTCGCGAATGAAATATAATGGAGTTAGTTGGCACTCAAGGTAAAGATAAAGACCCTTTGTGTCATTAAACTGATAAAAATGAGTATCTGACTTGTAATTGATTATTTTACCCTCGCATAAGTCAGCACGTGAGCAAAGCATGTCATTTCCATCAGTTTTTTTGACGAATTTCACACATTAGAACTAACGGCGTCATTTTAGTATTAGATCAGAGATCAAAATATCATACTTGAAAGATAAGGGAGTTAATTGGCACAAGCAGCAAAGATAAATGACCATTTATGTTAATAAACCTCACAAAATATTTGGCTTAACTACACTTACAGATGAGTAAGTGTTTGAAAAAATAGTCTCGGATGTTAGGAACAAAATTAACTTACATTGTAAATATCAAGATAGTTTAAAAAATACACGTCTTTGTACATATTGAAAGATTAATTTAGTGGAATGAAATAATTACTTGATTAGAAAAAAAAATAGTTTAATTTGCTCATAATTTTGACTAAGATAGTGCTTTCTATAGAAACTAATTCAATTTTAACACTCTTCTTAAACTAACAGTCTATGTGATTCTTCTATTCAAAACTAGATCGGGATTGATTAGTCAGAAAAAGAAAAAGAAAAAAAAAAGAGAAAATGAAACTAAAATATGTCTTGGCACCAGGCGCACGTTAAGATCATGTACTGTTGTCATCATGCGTGCTTTAGTCTATCACACAAACGTCAAAAACGTCTACAGATGTAACTATGATGCCTAAAAGTAAAGATACCTTTTTTATAGGCCATTTGGTCTAACATCATTATTTTTATTTTAGATACTAGATGTCTCGAGATATATTTTAAAATAATTTAGTTTATTTTGAATTAAAAAAATAAAAAATACCTTTTTTTGTAGCGCCGACACCTGACAGGGCCGGAGCTTTTGCCGATTACAACGCCAGAATTGTGGTGCTCATTCTCACGCCACTTCTTTAAGCCGCCTGTAGGGTTGCCAAGAGGGATCACCAATGCCGGAGCCAATAACATGGACGAAGAAGCAGTTGCATTCCTGTTCACCAAGCTTCCCTCGCCGGGAATTGACAATAAGTTCGCCGATGTTAACACCTCTGTTGATGAGACCGCAGAGGAATCCATCTTCACCATTGCATTGCTACGTATTTGTGTGCATGATCCGAATTTTGAATTCACTGTAATTCCCAACATATTTCCCTTGGGCCCCAATGTCTCAGGCTTAGTACAATCCAGCATCAACGTCTTCTCCGTTGAGCATTGACTGGGTCGTGGTTGAATTGGGCCACGGCGGAAGCGAGCATGACCAACCCGGCCCGAAGAACCAATAGCTCTTCGAAGAGAAAAGGTGAAATCGGAGAGCTGTTTGCTGTCTATCATCTCTTGATGAATTTCTGGGTGAGAAACTAAGTGAAGTAAACGCTGCATGGATTGCAAACCAGCCGAGGCAGCTTCTTGTAAAGCTATTTGTTCCTTCATATTTTGTTACGTAAAATAATTCGACTTGATGATGACTTATAATGTGTGAGATCTCAATGGATTGGGTTTGGAGATTGGAAGAGGTGGGGCCTAAAAGTTCAAAGCTGACGAGATTTTTATTTTGGCGAGGAAAGAGACAAATTGAGGATTGGGTTTTCATGTTTTTCAGAGCTGGCTAAAGCATGTATGGAAACAAAAAGTTGCGGATTATGTGTATCATTATTGTAATCTGTTTCTGATTATGGTAATCTGCACTTACCCCTATTGAATTTGAAGCACATAAAGGAGAATTTGCTTCTTTCTAGACAGCAATGGAATGACCAAAAAAACAAGACAGCAATGGAAGCATTCGTTTTTACCGTCGTAAAATTAGAGCACTTGACTTTACCTATTTAGAACGATTCGATTCTATGTCCAAACATCACATGCCAACAGATCTTGTTTGGATTGCACGATAGAAAGGAAAAGTAAAGTAAGATGGAGAGAAAAAAATAAAGGAAAGGAAATAAATTTACATGTTTGGATTGCAAAAAAATATAAGGGAAATGAAATGATAGGATTTTATGATTTTTTGTTTGGATTGATGAAGAAAATGAAATGATAGTTTTAAATAAAAAATTATTAAACTACTTTTTTTATTTTCATAGCCAATATAGATAAGTAGGGATAAGAGAAACTTTTTATAACTTTACTTTCTTTTACTTCAAAAAAATCACAAATTAAAATAATTATAAAATGCTTCTCATTAAAGGAAATTGAGAAATTTTAGAACCCTTTCGTAACTTTTTCCTCACTTGAAATTGCAATTCAAACAAGGGGAGAGATTTCTTATTTCCTCCCTATCCTTTCATTTCGTTTAAAATTTGTAATTCAAACAAGCTGTTAAAGATTTTATTTTTGGGTAGGGGTGATTTCGTTATTTTTATTCTATTCTCGGTGGTTTTATTATTGCGATGCTAACACATTAATAAGGGAGAATAACACCAATGGTCCTGTATGTTTCACAAAAAATTCATTTTAGTCCTATATGTTTCAAAAGTCTTAGTTTAGTTATATATGTTTGTCTAAATGTTCCAGTTTAGTCCTATATGTTTTCTAAGACTCTCAGATTAGTCTAACCGTTAAAGTTGGCGTTAACTTTAACGGATAATTGGTTATGTGATTTGCACATGACCATAGTTAGAGAGGCAAAATTGGAAAACAACATATGCAAAAGAGAAAAGTTCAATTTAGGTCTTGAATGTTTGCAAAAATGTTCAAATTAATCTAAATATTTGCACAAATATTATAAACGTATTTAAAATTAGCGCTTTATATTTGAACATTTTTGCAAATCCTTTTACCCAACAAACATTGAGGACTATACTTAAGTTTCTTTGTATAGTTGACATTGGTTAAAGGATGATAAATGGTCAAATAAAATGATAGGCTTAAACATGCCAACAAATTGTAAAGGACATAAATACTACGTAGAAAATTCTAAAAAAAAAAAGAGTTACCATTATAAACAATTTGTTAACTTTTGACAAAATGACATTATCTTGACATAAAAAACAAAAAGACAAAACGACATTAACATAAATCCTTATAAATCTTCTAAACAATGTATTTTGTAAGTATAATCAATATCTTTTACAGAAAACACCATTAAGAGCACATAAATTGAACAAAGATACACATATATTTTTTCACGATAAATATTCCCATTTTTAATCAAAAAATAAAAAATTAAACTAACCCAATCCCTTATTAAAAACGTGAAGAAACTATCACCTAAATAACATTTTATGAAGAAAAAAAATTATTCTAGTCACTTGAACTTTGATCCAATAGTATGTAATTCGCTATATTTGTAAAAAAAATTATAAGTTCAAATCTCACTAATTATGTTATACTATTTTAGACCCCTAAATTTAAAAAAAAAAAAAAAATTATAGTGACCGCCATATGATAATATTAAGGCAACAGAAATATAAAAACATGAAAAGATTTTGTTAACCACCACCTAACGTAACCGCTAGCTGGTCCACCTCCTCCTCTTTGCCCCCTTTTGTTGTCAATTGTTGTTGGAGGGTTTCTTAATTTTCATTTCATTTTACATTCTTAGCCCGCTAACCCAAGTGTACACCAATTTCTTCATCTCTGGGGCCCGGCCCGAATACCAACTCAAATCGTATTCCCAAAGTATTTCACACGCGCGCGCGCGCACACACACACACACACTTTCCGTTAGATCTAAGAAGCAGAAAAGCCACCGACGACGCCCTCTCTCACCAAACCTACACTTTCTCTACGTAGCTCAACCGCTTCGGTCTCAACCCTAAGGTACACAATCCATATACATATGTATGATTTAAAAAAAAATATATATATATATATATATGTATATATATATATATATATATATATATATATATTATATGTGTGTGTGAGAGTTTGTATATTGCGTAGATTTAAATTTATGATAATTTTGAGATTTATATATATATTTTTAAATGTTGTCATTAGAGAGGGGCGATTGATTTGAAGCTACATGGTGATAGAGAAACGGTGAGAGGCTTTATTGTGTTTTTTTTGTTTTTTTAAACTGTGGATCGATCATATGGACAAGAATAAAAACCGAACGGATCTACTCGCCGCTGGACGTAAAAAGGTATTTTTTTCTTAACTCGTTACCTACATGTTTGGCGCAATGGTGACGTGCTCACTTATTGAATATTTGTTTTTGGTTTCGAGTTTTGGAATCATAGTTTGTATTTTTTAACCTCTGGATTGCTATAATGCTACCTTAGAATTAATGTTTGTTGCCAAAAATTAAGAAAAAGTATCTCGTTTTAGGATTTTCGGTGAATAAGATGCTATTAATTCGAAAGAATAAAATAAAGAAGCTTCACTTAGCTAGTTGTGCGTGTTTTTTTAATATAAAGTGAAATATTTGTATCATGATGTGTTTGAATTGTTTCTGGTGGCACGGATAAGTTCTCATTTCAGAATTACCATTATGCTACTTTAACATCTAGTTGTTTTGGCATGAGTAGAAAAGATAATCTCGTGTTAAATATTTGTCCTATTTGATGCTCTGGATTCAGAAAAATCTTCAGTTTGGTACTTGTGCATACTTTGTTCACTCTGTTCTTTTAAGCAAGTCAGCTTAGCTATGAAGATGGGCATTTGTATTCACAAGGTGTTAGTATTATTGAAATGTGTGATACTGAGGTTTCATTTGGAATTTTCTTATCAGTAATGTGTTTGTTAGAAAAATGTTAAGCGTTAGAAATAATTTTGACTTTTTGCATTACCAGTGGTACTGTAAAACTGCATCTCACTATTATGCTCCATTTAGTTCGGATTACTTGGACTGATTGAATCAGAAAAAAATGATCCGAATTACTTTGAAAAACTAAACTGTGTTTTGTTAACGAAAGGTTTAATCATTTTCTGGAAATCTTCTTTTGCATATAGAATTTATGCCATATTCACTTTACTCTTAATTGATCTCAAATAATGAAAATCAGTTGTCAAAATTCAAACCAAATGGAGTATTACTGTTTGATCGGATGGAAAGAATGTGTATTGCGAAGAAAAAGTTGCAGAGCAGAACTTTGTCTGTTGTTTTGGAATAATAATCTTTAGTAAATCTTTGGAAGACCAAGGAATTAAAATTAACTTAATTTTCAGTAGACATTCTCGAATTTTATATATGGTACGACTTTTGATCCTTTCCTTAGTTTTCAATTTTATTCTGGAAGATAGCTTACTTGACGGACGGTTATATTCCTTAATGTTTCGTTTTCCTTTTCTCTAATCACATTGGAAAATTATGTTAATAGAGGATATAATTTTATCTGAAGTATGTTGTGTTTGTTTGTGTATGAAATGTATTATATAGTTATATATTAAATAAATTTTCCTTCTGGTTTATACTTATTGAAAGACTTGGTATTTTGCTTTATCATGTTTATCAATTATCAGCTCCAACAGTTCAGGCAGAAGAAGGACAACAAGGGCAGCAAATCCACTACTAAATCTGGTAAATCTGATCGTAGTGACAATGCTAGTTCTATTAAAAAAGCAGCATCAACATCACAGCCATTTCAAGAGGGGGAAAGATCAAATCATGATGCTGATGATGCTGTTGCCTCATCAGAGTCGCATTCTAGGGAGGAGGATTCAACAGTTGAAAATATTGATATTGCCACTATTGTTGATCACCCACCGACCTCTGGAATTGCTGAGACAACAGCAGAAACAACTGTTGAGTTGTCGTTGGAGGATTCTAGAATGGGTCAGGCCAATCTGAATGCAAATGTTGGCCATGAATTTCCTAGTCATTCATCCTCTCCAAACCAAGAGGGAGATAATTATGTGGTTGTGGAGGATGAGAAATCTACTTATTTAAATATTCAACAAATGGCTGATCCTAAAGAGCAATCCACAGATTCTGGTACGTCTTTGCCTGTTGATTTCTCATCCCAAGTGGACAGGCAATATGAGGAACGGCAGGTAACAGTTGTAGGTTGTGCCTTCTCTCTTGACACTCAGAGTTCGTATACTTTTCCTAAAATTATGCTTGATCTGCAATTAAAATCTCATTTCATTCATTCCCTGTAGGGGCATTGCAGAATGCTGAGGGTCCAAGTTTGATGCAAGTTGATGAAACTGCCGCATCAGGAATTGAAGAAGACAAAAAGCTCTCTTTACCTGAGTCAGATGGACATTTGGCCATAAGTTCTGAAATAATGGGTCAGCTGAGAGAAGAGGTAATGAGCGAATCATCAAAAGATAAGTATTCAGAAGACAATTCTCTTTCTGCTGATTATGGTTGTGAAAATAGTGAAGAGTCTCGTGTGGGCATAGTGGGCAAAGAAACTGTTATGGAGGGATCTTCTGGACTCAATTCTGATGTCTCTGAATTGGACCTAGGAAGTAAAATGGTGACTTTGTCTTCAGGGTCAGAGATGGGCTTAATCACCCTGTCTCAGCTTGCGGAGGTGGTTAGAAAGCTTGGTGGCGAAGAACTTAGTTTTTTGCTTACTTCAAGAGAATCACCAGCTGAACATTTAATGAATGCTGATGGTCTACATGCGCCTGTTTTAGAGAGGCTCAAGGAGCAATTATATCTCACAACTTTTGCAAAAGACGCAGTTCACTTGCAGCTTGCTGAACAATTGGAAATTCAATCGGAACTCACTCGTGAACATCACCAATTTGTTGATAAAATGTCCACGGCCACTGCTTCACTCAATGAAGTTCAGGGGAAGAATGAAAAACTTGCTGAAGAGCTTGCACAATGTAGATCTCAACTAGAGGAGGTTGTTTCTCAGAGGGAGGAGCTTCAGGAGCAGCTTAACGCCTCAAGGGCTGAGGTTGAGATATCCTCTGCCAGTCTCAATGCGTTGCAGAAGGAACTGGAAATCTCGCAAGATGACCTGTCAAGAATATCCTCTGAGTTAATTGTGTGCAGGAATTCATTGACAGATTTGCAAACTGAAAATGAAAATTTACTCCGCAGTCTCCACTTGGTGACTGAGGAGAAAGAGCAAGTTGCAGCGGAGAAGAAATCTTTGGTACTTGAGAATGAAAGGCTTGTAACGGAACTAGCACATTGCAAAATTTCGCTGGACTCGTTGCAGTCTGAAAATGTTGATATAAGTAAGAATGTTGCATTGCTAGGAGAGGAGAATAGTAAGATTAGTCAGGAAAAGCAGTACTTTGTCTCTCAGAATGATAAATTGCTTGCTGAATTGGGGGACTGCAAAAGTATGATGGAAACACTTCAACTTGATAATGCAAAGTTGAATGCATCAATATCAGAAGAGAGAAAAAAGATTGAAGATGAGAAAGAGTATTTGGTGAATGAATCAGAAAAAGTAGCCATGGAGTCGATAAACTGCATGGTTTTAGTGGAAGCTCTTCAGATGGAAATCTCCTCCACAAACAGGATTCTTGTTCCAGTAACAGATGTGAGAAATAGACTAGAGGACGAGAAAATGTATCTTTCCAGTGAGAATGAGAAACTATCCCATGAGCTGACAGACTGCAAGGCTTTGGTTTTGGGTCTGCATACAGAATGCGCTGAGGCTGTGGACGACCTGAACGAAGCAACTTTGCGCATTGAACAACTAGTTGAGGAAAATGTGTATCTAAAAAGTAATTTGGAAATTCATAAGGCGAAGATAACAGAACATGATAATTGGCAATCGAAAACATTATCTAGGTCTGATGGTGCCGGAAATCCAGTCGAAGATCTGAGTGAGCCATCTGGTGTGCATGATGCTTCAGATGCCCTTGAAGGTTTGAAAAGAGATATAAAGGAGGCAGAGAATGTGATGCAGAAACTTGAGAAGGCAGTTGAAGGGATGCACTCTTGTTCAGCTTCCTCTGATAAATCTAGTGGTAAAGTGGTTACAGCTGGAGTATCGAAACTTATTCAGGCATTTGAGTCAAAAGGTCATGTTGATGACAATGACTCTGAGGAACAGCTTTCATCTGGAAGTCAATCAACTGAAGATCCTTATGAGCTAAGCAAAGAGCAAACAGCCAATCTGAAGGTTGTGCTCCAAAAGTTGCTTCTCGATGCTGAAAATGCCACAAAAGTTGTTGCAGATGAGAGGAAGAATACAATTCTTGCCAATACTGCAGTTTCAGAGCTCAATGCTTGTAATGGGTCCTTAATAGAACATAATGATCATCTGGAAGAAGCAAATATTGAGCTTATGGTTTTCTCTGAAGCTTTAAGGCAACATATTCGTGATGTTGAAGCAAGGGAGGGTGAACTAGTGGCTCTCTATGAGGCCTCGCTGAAGCAAGGAGTCATCCTGAAAGCAGAGAATGGTGAGCTTGCAGTGAAACTATGCGACTTTGAAGCCAAAATTAGCGAATTGCAGAGTCAATTGGATGAAGCATACCAAAGATCAGATGAGATGTTATCTTCCCTCTCCAATCAAGTGGAGGCTCTTCATTATGGGTTGGCTTCCAGGGAAGCTGCACTTGAAGAAGATTGGAACTCAATTGTCACGGAGATTGTCATGACAGTTGGGAAGCTGGATATATCTGTTGCAAGTTTTTGCACCGTCACAGACAATAGCTTAGACATAAGAAGCCGAGTTGCGGCTTCTGTTGATGCCGCCACCAAAGTGATTGAGAATTTGAAAGGCCAAGTGGAAGCTGCTTGTAAAGACCATGAAGCTGTATTGAGTACCTCCAATGAATTAAATAAGGAGTTAAATGGTCTTCAGGGACAGAATGAGAGGGCAATTAGTATGTTACATAAGATTTGTAGTGATCTTGTGAGGCTTGTGAAAGAGTCACGTGGTTTTGTCGAAGAAACAGAAACTGATATAATAAAGGGAAAATTGCTTGATCCTCAAGCTCCTGGCATTTTTGATACCCTCATTGAACAAGTGGAAGCGTTCCTTAGAGAGAGGTCGATACTTGAATCTGAAAATAGCAAACTCAGTTTGGAGTTGATAGATAGAGCAAGAGATGTTGATGAACTAAACAAAAAGTGCCTTGGTTCAGATGCTGTTTTGAAGTTGCTTGAAGATGTTGAACAGGAGTTTAAGCTCGAGGAGATTAACAGCAAGAAAAATGAGCCTGTGTCGCGTTTAGAGTCTCTGATATATTATCTTCTTCAGAAATACAAAGAGGCTGATGAGCAAGTGAACTTGTTCAGGGAAATGTATACTTCAAAGAAGGTGGAATTGACTGAATTTCTGGGACAAATAGATCACTTAAGCTTCTCACTCATTCAGCATGAAAATGAAATCTTTGTTCTCAAGGAATGCTTGAAGAGTGCCAAGGATGCTATTGTTGTGGTTCAGTCAGAATTACAGGAGAAAGTTGCTGAACTTGATCAGTCAGAGCAGCGGGTTTCATCTCTCAGAGAAAAGCTCAGCATTGCTGTTTCGAAGGGGAAGGGTTTGATCGTGCAGCGTGACAGTCTGAAGAAATCTCTTGCAGAGACATCCGGTGATTTGGAAAAATTTAAACAGGAATTGCAGACAAAAGATGCAAGGATTAATGAGCTTGAGATCAAACTTAAGGCCTATATGGAGGCAGGCGAACGCATGGAAGCTCTTGAATCTGAGCTTTCATACATTCGCAACTCAGCCACTGCACTAAGAGAGTCATTTCTTCTTAAGGATTCTGTTCTTCAGAGAATAGAAGAGATCTTAGAGGATCTAGAGCTTCCAGACCATTTTCATTCTGGTGATATCATTGAGAAGGTTGATTGGTTGGCAAAGTCAGTTTCTGGCAACTCATTGCCTCTTGCTGATTGGGATCAGAAAAGCTCTATGGGAGGGGGATCTTACTCTGATGCTGGATTGGTGGGTGTGGATGGCTGGAAAGAAGAGACACAGCCAAATCCGAATACAAGTGATGACTATAAAAGAAGATATGAGGAACTACAGGGTAAGTTCTATGGTTTGGCTGAGCAAAATGAGATGCTTGAACAATCCTTAATGGAAAGGAACAACCTTGTGCAGCGATGGGAAGAAATTCTGGACAGGATAGATGTGTCATTACAATCACGTTCCATGGAGCCCGAAGATAAGATTGAGTGGTTAATAAGCGCTCTGTCAGAGACTCAGAACCATTGCACTTTTCTTCAGGAGAGGATTGATAACCTTGAGACATCTTCTACTTCGTTAACCGCAGTTGTGGAAGAATCACAAAGAAGAATATCTGAGGTCAACACAGCTATGCAATCACTTATCACAGAGAAGGAGACTCTTTCTAAGAATTTGGAGATTCTTACTCATGATTATGATGAAATGTCAAAGAAGGCATCCCAATTTGAAATAGAGAATGGCAATCTGCAGAAAGAAGTAAGTTCTTTGCAAGAGAGATTGGATCAGAAACATTGCTCTGAGGATACTCTTTCTAAGAATTTGGAGATTCTTACTCATGATTATGATGAAATGTCGAAGAAGGCATCCCAATTTGAAATAGAGAATGGCAATCTGCAGAAAGAAGTAAGTTCTTTGCAAGAGAGATTGGATCAGAAACATTGCTCTGAGGAGACTCTTTCTAAGAATTTGGACATTCTTACTCATGATTATGATGAAATGTCAAAGAAGGCATCCCAATTTGAAATGGAGAATGGCAATCTGCAGAAAGAAGTAAGTTCTTTGCTAGAGAGATTGGATCAGAAACATTGCTCTGAGGAGCGTATTCAATACCTTGAAGGTGAGATAAGGAGATTTCAGGATCTGGTGAGGGGTGTCCTTCAGGATTCTGGTACAGATGATCAGGTATATGGTTCTGATAGTATTGAATATTTTGAAGGTTTACTGAGGAAACTTCTGGAGAAGCATGCATTGCTTTCCCTTGTACAACCTGTTAAGATGGATGCTGCTGGTGAGCAAGTTGCAGAAAAGGAATATCCAAGTCTCAGTGCAGACAGAATCAAAGATTTGGAGGATGCAGAGAGGGAGGTAGCAGTTGTGAACCAAAAACTAAGTGATGCTCTTGGTGAATTGATGTATCTGAAGGAGGAGAGAGATAGATGCATGGAGACAAATCACTCTCTGGTTCGTGAGGTTGAAGCATTAGAAACAAGAATGAAAGAACTGCAAGTGCAACTTATTCAAGAGGAACAAAAATCTGCTTCCATAAGGGAAAAATTAAATATTGCGGTTAGAAAAGGCAAGTCCGTGGTGCAACAGCGGGACAGTATGAAGCAACTTATTGAAGAAACAAATGCTGAGATGGAACGATTGAAATCTGTCATCAAACACCATGAAGATACTGCGTTGGAATATGAAAATAAGATTAAAGACTTAGCCACTTTCCAGGAAAGGATAGAAGGCTTGGAGTCTGAGAATATGTTCCTAAGAGATCGTATGGCACAGAATGAACGTTCGTTGCAGGAAAAAGAGCATACCTTGAGTATGATTATGAATACTCTGGGGCACATTGATGTTGGTCTCAAGGTTGATATTAGCGACCCAGTGGAGAAGCTTAAGGAAATTGGGAAACTGTGCAGCAACTTGCGTGCTTCTCTTGTTACTTCTCAGCAAGAATCAAGCAAATCCAAGAGAGCAGCTGAGCTGCTGCTTGCTGAGTTGAATGAGGTGCAAGAAAGGAATGACACCCTTCAGGAGGAGCTAGCAAAGACTGCCAATGAGCTCTCAGAACTGTCCAGAGAAAGAGACAATTATTTTGCTGAAGTCATGCATGTAAGGTCTAGTGCAGACCAGCTGCGAACGGACCTTTCTGCTTTAGACAAATTACTTGGCGATGTTCTGTCCAAGGACTTGGAGACTTTGCGCAATCTGGAGTCTTGTATAGAATCATGTGTTGAGTCAAGTGATGCTCCTAATCTGAATGCCCTATTTGCCAGGGGCGTTCCTGGTGGCATTATTTCTGCTGAGCCAGGAAACAAGGTGAGATTAGTAGTTTTTATATGGAAATATGTTAACATATTGTTCCTGAATCATCACTCACCACTCTTTCTGTTCCTATAGTTTCTTTGATATTATGCATTCTTTACTCTTTGATAGTAATACATGGAAGGATTTTACTCCTCCTTGCTATTTAATTTTAAAAGATCCCTACAATCCCTTTTCTTTCTCTCTTTTCCTTCTGTTTGGGTGGGATAGGGGTGGGGGTTGGAATTGTTTGATGGTGGTGCACTGATTTCACTATGGTATTATGTGGAAGTCTATGCTATCCTTTTTTATTAGATCCTTCCCAATATTCTTATGTATGAATGTCCTATGGAGATGTACAATAAAATGGGGAAAATTCTCATATTTAACTAAAATCTCTTGGTCTAATATGTAGCTGTAGCTGTATTCTTACGATAAAATAATTAGAGCTTTTTTCTTAATACGTCTTTCTTTTGATTTCTGAATAAAACCTCTTTGCAAATGTGTTGCTGTGTTTTCCTAAATAGCTATCAGTTTTTCTTGATAGTTGGGTAAGGCTTCCTTTACTCAATTCTTTTTTCCCATTATTTTTCGAAAAAGATAGTTGGATCAGAGTAATATCAAGAATCTGCTAAACATATCTTGTCCTTCTATTTATCCGATGAAAATATTTTCTAGTATTTTGCTTTCAAGAAGTTTATAAGCAATGTTTGGGCCATAAATTGCACTGCTTCTGGATTATTGCAGAAATTAAAAAAATTACTGATGAGTGTTAAATCAAATGTTCTTCAAGTTCAGAGGTGGTTTGACTTGAGAAAGATAAGGAAAGATTACGTTCTGCTATATGTTGACTATTGGTTTCTTTCAATATTTGTGCTCATGCTTACTCTGACACTATTTGATTTTTATCTAAATCTTTTGGGGTTTGGCAGGGCCAGTTGAATGCTAATTGGGTTTCTTCAATCGACTATCATTTAATGTGCCACCATCTTAGCTTAGAATCTTTAACTAATTGTTTTTTGGACTCTTTGTGATGTAGATTTTTTTGGTAATTTATTTCTCTTCGCTTTAGTACTATGTTTTTGTTGCCAACTTATGCATGCTGGTTTTAGTAATTTTTATTAGTTTTTATCTTTAAATAGAATCTTGGTGATCGTGGTATGTTTTATTTTTATTTTTTTTAGTCCTGTATGAGTTTCTTGCTTCCTTTATTAGTTAGTCTCAATTGTATGATGTGCAAAGATCATCGATACCTTCCATCAATTTCATATAGGCAAATATGCAGTGTTCACCAAATCTACAAGTTCCTTGCCGCACTTAAAAGATTCCATAGCATGTTAAGACATAATTGGACTTCATAATTTTGTTTTTGCACCTGCAGATTTTTATGACAGAAATTGGTTCTCTCAAAGGACAGTTGTACAGACACTTAGATTTGTTACATGAGGAATCTAGTCACTTAGCTGATGTGATAAGAATCATACACAGCGAAATGACCTCCAAGACGGAGTCTTGTGAATCCATGAAGAGAGACATTAAGCGGTTAGAGTCTGTTGAGAATGAGAAAGATTCTAAATTGCTTATAATGCAGCGAAGCTTTTCGTCCCTTTTTGAAGCTTGCACAAGTTCAATTACAGAAATTGAAAACTGGAAGGCTGAATTGGTTGGACATGGTTTTGCTACTGGTGCTTCGGGGGTCAACATTGATTCTCAAACAACTAGTTTCACTGAAGAGTCATACTCTTCTGAGGAAGGCGTTAGGGCTTTGAGAGAAAAGTTGTCATCAGTTGTGAAGGATTTGATAAGTACGCAAGCTGAGGTTTTTGATGTAAACCAAAAAGATATGAGAAGTACCATATTGAATTTGCAGAAAGAGCTTCAGGAGAAGGACATTCAGTCAGAAAGAAATTGTATGGAGCTGGTTGGTCAGATCAAGGAAGCTGAAGCTGTTGCAAAGAACTACTTGCAACAACTTCATCTTGCCCAGACACACGTGGAGGATTTACAGAGAGAGGTCAGTGTGATGCATGAGGAGCGTATTTTATTAGAAAAGAGAACCAAAGATTTACAAGATCGGGAAGCTGCCCTCAAAGAATTGGAGCAGAGAATTAAATCACTGACAGATACACTGGCTGCAAAAGAGCAAGGTAAGTTATGTTGTGTATAATTTACTTTCTAGGGAATTGAGGCGGTTGTTTTATTTTCTTGATTCTTTGTCTAGGAGAAAAGTTATTTTACCTAAAAATATATCTGCACGCATACTATTGAGTTATTTGAATTTCAATGCATTTGTGATATTCTGTTAAATGAACGTTAATATCTTGTATTTGTAGAAAATGAGGCTCTGCTGCAAGCACTTGATGAGGAGGAAGCTCAAATGGAAGACTTGACAAACAAGATTGGGGAACTGGAGAGAGTTCTGCAACAAAAGAATCAAGAATTGGAAAGCCTCGATGTTTCTCGTGGGAAGGCATTAAAGAAGCTTTCTGTTACCGTGAGCAAGTTTGATGAGCTTCATAATCTGTCTGAAGGCCTCCTTTCTGAGGTTGAAAAGCTTCAATCACAGTTACAAGATCGTGAAAGAGAAATATCTTTCTTAAGGCAAGAGGTCACCAGATGCACAAATGATGCACTCATTGCATCTCAGATAAGCAACAAAAGAAACTCGGATGAAGTCTCTGAATTCTTGACATGGTTAGATACCATAATTTCTGGAGTACAGGCACGTGATTCACATATAGATGGTCAGAAAACTAATCAAATTGATGAGTACAAAGAGATACTTAAGGAGCAGATTGTGTCTGCAATGTCTGAATTGGAGGATCTTCGTGTGGCAGCAAGAAATGGAGACATGTTGTTGCAATTAGAAAGGGTTAAAGTGGAGGAGTTGGCACGAAAAGAACAATCTCTTGAGAGTGCTTTGCGCGAGAAGGAGTCTCATTTAGCGATGCTCCGAGGAGATTCTGGACAAGCAAGCACTTCAAGTTCTGAAATTATGGAATTGGAGCCAATGGTTTGTCCTTGAATTTGATTAGTGTTTTCTTTCCATGAGAATGCGTTAATTGGTGAAAGCCATCATTCTTCCACCATCTTATCAGCATTTCAGAAGTCCCAATTCTTCTCTGACAAAAATTACTTTCTCTAGTTCTATATTTTCTTAAAGTTCTTGAGTTTAGTTTTAGTTAATATTAATATTACTTGAGACATTATGTCCCAGGTGGATAAATATTATTGATCATGTTAGAAGTTCTTGATCACTTTTGATTATCTGTATTTTCACATATTTTTATAAACATTTTGTCCTTGTCTTGGAGCATTATTCTCATTTTGTTGCTTTTCTCTTTCTTTCTACTTCAGATCAACAAACGGGCAGCCCCTGGGGCTGTTGCACCACAAGTCCGCAGTTTACGCAAAATAGATAATGATCACGTTGCCGTTGCTATAGATGTGGATCCAGATAGTGAGAGGTTGGAGGATGAAGATGACGACAAAGGTAATGATTGGATTTTTTTTTTTTCTATAGTCACTTTCTACAAGTCAAGTTGCTTGCAATTCTTGTTCTTCTTCGTCTTCTTGTTCTACTACTGTTTCTTTATTTTTCTTTTTTTTTTCTTTTTTCCCGAGAGGATTAGAAAGAAAATAAATGATATCTTGTTCTTTCTTGAAGCTCATGGTTTCAAATCTCTCACCACATCAAGAATTGTGCCGCGATTTACAAGACCTGTAACAGACGTGATCGATGGTCTATGGTATGCACTATATATTTCCTGTTTTTTACTGGTACTGGTTGAACTGATGAGTGCCTGACCACATCTTGTTTGTGCATGCTGCCAGGGTATCTTGTGACCGGACACTAATGCGACAACCCGTCCTACGTCTTGGTGTCATCATGTATTGGGCTTTGATGCATGCTCTTCTTGCAACATTTGTAAAGTTTGGAAAGTAAACCAGTGAGTCTCTCTCTCCCTTCCTCTTCTGTGTATATACATATGTATGTTTTGTTGTATGGGCATCTATCGTATATATGTGCTTGCATATTGCAGTTGAATTGCGGAGCTCTAGGGATCTAGTTGTAGTATCCTATTGAGGAATGGAGTAAATTTGTTGTGTAGACAGTTTCAATTCCAAGGTGTTACCTGTACCATCCTATGCTATTATAGGAAGTGAGAGAGGGGTTTGATATGACATGATCCAAATTTCAAGTCATGCCACTTTGGCAAGTATGGAAATTCTATAAAGGAACGTCCTTGAATAACACCCATGGATTAGAGTTTGTCTAGAAAAAGGGGAGAAGAAAAGACAAATAGTCCTACCTCTAATTTGTGCACTAACTGTGTAGTTATGAAACTTACCAAGATGAGAATATAATTTCAGTCTCCAGTGTGCTCTGGTAACTATAATAAATAATGCATCAGTACTAAATTCATGTGTAATGGTATATCCCTCCTAATTCCATAATGAATATATTAGTAAACAGGTTCGAAGAATCTGAAGTGAGTTTTGAGTCGGGTATTCTTTCAGTTGTCCTTTCCTTTTGAGCATAACAACTGCAAGGGTTAGCAATTGACGAAGTTGCTGAGACTGCTCCTTTAGCTGTGTAATTTGGAAAATTGAGTGCTTTGAATAGTGTCAATTCACATTGTTAGGGACAAAAGCACTACTGCCATACCTCTCTGGAAGGGCACGTGTATTTTTAAGCAAAGGTCATACCTTCTCCGTGTCCAGCTGTTGTTAATCTTTGTGCAAAAGGCTTAATCTAGCAAAAGCTAGAGACAGATGAAATCGAAAAGCTTTGAGTTTGCTTTTCTCACAATTAGACAACTCCAGAGCTTTCATTTAAACATAATGTAGGCTCAATTCTTCATGATTAGCATTTGTTTTTCCTAATGCTATGGGGGAACTCAGTTCATTTACATTACAAGTTGCTAAATAACAAGGGCGATGCTGATGGTTTATCTGGGTCCTTTTCTTCTGCAGAGCCTTGTGATGTTTCAGCTGCAAGCTAGGGATGGGGGTTACAGCAGCTATGATAATGCTTCTTATACGATCATCATTTCTTCTTGCGTAATCTCGAGTCCTGAAATTTACGTACAGGATATATAGCTAATTAATTTCTCAACCAGGGAACTATGATTTGGCTCTTTTTTTCCTTAGATCATAGATTATCCCGGTTGCCTTAAATAAGGAAAAAAATTCAGCATTAAACGCAAAATAGATTGATAATTGGTTTAGTCAGCCTTACTAAATGCTGTAGGTTGGTGTTTGCTTTTTACAGATTTTGCCTAAACTGTCTGAAGATTACTTCTTGTACAAAGAATTATACTAGTTTCTTACCTTGTCGATTTTTGGGCTTAGATGCAAGTGTATCATCATTGTGTGAGAGAGCAGTACAATACTTGATGGTGTTTGTGTAAGAATCATTCAGGGAGGGAACGACGGGCAATCTGTTTCCCTCCTAGGTTTTTATACGCGAACGTGCGAAAAATT
The DNA here is from genome assembly GCA_037974665.1 of Ehretia macrophylla. Taxonomy (NCBI): domain Eukaryota; kingdom Viridiplantae; phylum Streptophyta; class Magnoliopsida; order Boraginales; family Ehretiaceae; genus Ehretia; species Ehretia macrophylla. The sequence goes on along the minus strand of CM075764.1, from coordinate 62,903,775 downwards.
GAATGAAGTTATTCTTTATTTTTGCAGTATTTCTTTGTTTCCTTTTGTTTCTGGATTCTCTTATCTGGGAATGAGATAATCAGATGTTGTCATTAATTCATGTTTGGAGTCTGTCTTCTTTGTTATCGTCATGCACGTGGTATAATTAGGTGTGTGAGATATATGTGCTATTGAGAAATATCAAAGAGCAATTTCAGTGTTGGACATAGATATAAATTTATTCATAATATTATAATGTTACAACATTGTGAGGAAAATTAATGGTATTGAAGTGATAATGTATTGTTTATAAAAAAAAAAAAAAGAGTAATAATGCAATTATAATAAAATGTTTCTAACGGCGATCTAAATTTGTGTCACGTCTACAGAAATGTAAAGTTGTATCATGTCATCCCTTTTGACACATCCCTTTTGTCCTACTTAAAAGGTAGCGTGCCAACTGCCAAGAGGAGGTCATTTTAGGTGAAAGGTCCAACATTGAACTCGTACGGCAATGTTGACCGTGTCTTTTTTTTTTTTTGAGTAATGTTAGACACAAGTTTGTAATTACCATGCAAATTAAGATTCCATGTAGTATGTGATAAAGTGGGATATAGTTATACGCTTTTTTCTTTCTACCATGATGGTAGAAATTATAGTTTGAATTCAAAATTTCTTATTGCAATAAGGTACTGTTTGATGATTTTACTAAACTCTTGGTCATTGTTACCAATGTCTTTGATCTCAATATCTATCCTCATAATGTATATAATGCACACCGCTCTAGCCTTATTATTAGGCGACCGTGGTTAAGTGGTTCAAGGGTCGAGTTAAATTATATATATTTTTTTTATTTGCTAAGTAAGTAAATATATTATTAATTTTTTTTTTTTTTAAAAGGAGTTTGCAAGTAGGACAAGCAAAATTGTGGCAGTATAAGATCGAATCATTGGCCAACTTTCGTGAGAGCGTGTATTGCTTTTTATAAATTGCAATGTCGCTTTATATGCAGATTAGTATTGTTAAATAGACTTTATATTCATTCTCATTTCTTCATGCCTTAAAACTTTATTTGCATAAACGTAATTAAATTGATTATGTCCATGACAATCAATTCTTTATAGGTCTAAAGTTTCTTTCACACACCCCACATACGCATAAACACACAAATTAAAGCTGATAATATTATGACAATTATGAAGACAAGTGATAAGAGATAGATGTGACACTCTGTGTTCAGAATTCAGACCCGTAAGTAAGATTTATGTCGAAAACTTATAACTTGCTCACGATGGACATGTCAAGGTTGACTTGATCGGCGAATCCCTTCACATTTCCCTTAGGATTTGCCTCAAATCTTGCTAGCCTGAAGTGCTTCAAACGCTCATCCTTTTCCACTCCAGTTGCCAAATCTGTCAACATCCTTCCCACCACGGGCGACATCTTGAATCCATGCCCTGAAAACCCTCCACCAACCACTACATCTTTCCCAAACTCCCCACCCAAGTAATCAATCACAAAATCCTCATCAGGAGTCATGGAATACATACAAGACTGTGTCATCACAGGCCCGCTCACGTCGACGAATTCCCGGAATCTGCCCTGGATCCATCGCCTGGCGGCATCAAGAATCGCCGGAGACGTTAACCATGTTCTTTTATCCGGATCACACGGCCGGCCTCCATGCACGGCAATCTTGATCAGCCCCGGAAACTCCAAAGCCGGTGTGCCGTATATATAAGGCTCACCGTAGCTTGCAAATGTTGGGAAACCATTCTCAAAGGTGAACTCCATTTCATGCCCTTCCTTGATCTTCCAATAGTACACAGTAGTTTCCAGGGCTTGTATAGGCAATTCCAAGCCTGAAAACTTTTGAATCAACTTTCTCATCCAAGCCCCTGCTGTGACAACACATTTCTGACCCCAAAACCTCTCACCACATCTTGTACACACCCAAACACCACCCCTCACATCATCTTTGATGATATCCACCACTTCAATGGAGTCTCTCAGCACTGCACCATTTTTTAGTGCCAGTGTTTGAAACATGCACACAGCTTTCGTGGGCTTGATTACACCACCATGGTCAGTGGCCAAACCAATCCAATTTCCAGGGATTTGAATCTTGCCTGAAAACTCCTTGTCAACTTCATGGTGATCAAGAACCTTGTATGGAATCGAATTCTTCTTGCAGTTAGCTATGGCTGCTTGAAGAGACTTGTCATCAGGTGGACCCATGTCGAATTGTGAGGTCTTGAAATAGACCTTATACCCCACTTCAGTTTCTGCTTCTTCCCAAAGCTTTGATGATTCCAACACCATGCTTGAGTAGTACTCTTCTGGATATGTAGCTCTGATGGTTCTTGATTCACCATGAGAAGAGCCACGATAATGCAAGAAATCGAATTGCTCTAACAGAAGGGTCTTCTTGCCTCGTTTTGCAGCTTGGTAAGCGGCTGAACTGCCCATAACCCCAGCACCAATCACAATGACATCGAACATGTTGCTGGATTTTACCATTTTTTTGCTGCGTGTGTATCGAAAATATGAGCACCTGGTGGGTGAGATTTTTTCAGATGAGCTAGGAAGACTATATATACATCTGAGGTTTGCCAGCTATTAGACGTCTCTGCTTATTTTTTTTCCTTTTTTGTCAACTTGTTTTTCGTTCGAACATAATATTAGTAGATGACCTGTGAACGTACATATTTAAAAATGTAGAGGTATGAATGTAATACAACATAAAAGGGTAAAGAAATAGATATATAAAAATGAGTTGGATAGAGACTAAAACGATATTTGCGTGTATAAAGTTAATATAGAAAAAGTTTTATTTTTTATTTTTTATTTTTTTTGTAAAAAAAAACGTTTAACTTGAGACGGTAGTGATTTTGTAGTGGTAGGTGGAAAAGTGGCTTTGTTACCAATTCCATTACAAACCGTAGATATTTTCTTACATCACATTCATGCATTTACTATTCATGTGATGGTATTGACACTTTTGATAATAGCTCATAGCTTCCGTTTGATATTGGATAAAGCAAATCTTGATTTTTGTTTTCCTTGTGACGATCTAGAAAAAAAAGATACATATCAGACCCTATATAGGATTGAGTAATTTTGTCGTATTTGTATAACCGACTCTATCTAATGAGATAGAGAGAATTAGATTTGATATCTTTTTTCATAAAGGAAGTGGAGTACAACACAAATTGTATCAGGGAAATATTCCATGATTTTCAAAAGATATAAAAATCATTAAGAAAATTGATTTGTAAAAAGTAAATGAAGATTCTATACTTAATTGTCGTGTTATTAAACGATAGTTGAAGGTATCATTTGGATTTTATGTATATAGACCTTATGTATTGGTAAAACTTACATCTTTTTCACACATATTGATCATTTAAAATTGATTGATCGTTTTGAATATTTTTCCTATAATGCAAATTAAAAAAGTTTGGTGCACGAGCTTGTTTATGTAGAAGATGATTTGTTGCTGACGATGTGTGTCCTTTTTCTCTACTCATGTGGCCAAAAAAAGGCAAGAAAAAGGTTGTGCTGCCGTTATTTATTTTCAGAAGTTTCTTGCCATCAATTTGTACTTTATCCAATCTACGTAAGAATGACTTGGCAAGTGTGCTAGTGGGGGCCTTTTCTCTTTGACTTGTCTGTCCTTGGCTCACTCAAGTCCCAATCTACATACAAATCAGTAGTTGACACGAAATTCTCTTCTTTCAGTGATGTCATGAGGATTCGGGTTAATTTAGTCGTAAAACGTTACTTTTAAATTTGAATTATTGAGGAATTTAATTTTTTCGAAGTCAAAGTTTAATAAGTTTTAAGTTTAACAATTTTGATATGATCAACTTAAAAGACTCGTTGGACAAAAAAACTTGAAAAACTTTTGATCAATGAGAATTTTCTGTATAAAATAAAATTTAGAAAATTGATGGCTCACAACAAGGCATGTTGCATGTTTTTTAATCTTTGTCATCGGTTAATTTTGAGGATTATGTTTAAGAACGAACAACAAGAATAAGTATAGAGTTCACAAAAATATATAAATCTTATTAAAAATGAACACAAGTCATTTTAACAATTGGGCTGTAATTCTTACCCACTTAAAAATACATATTTTTAATTTTTATTAAACAAATATTCTAAATTAACTCTGACACGTATCACTATTATATAGTGTAATAATGATGATGAGTCATTATCACTATTAACAAAGGATAGCTGTTTCGAAGATTCTTCCTTGGAGTTTGATAGATGTGGATAACAACTTGATAGTCCTGTTGTGCAGAATGGAATAATCTTCTGCAGCTGGTATTGGGGGTGATGGAATGTAGAAGATCCCAATGAACTTTATAACTTTTGAACTGTGTAAGATTGTTGGTATGTGGAGGTACACATAAATTAATTGACTTGATAAGATAGCCGCTGGTGTTGGTGGGGCAGCTGTTCTTCATAAAGGACGGACCTCATTTCACTGACGTTTATCATATATCATGCTCACAGATAATCTTAATTGCCGCATGCTATAGAGGGCACATCCCACTTTAGAAAGACCATAGCCCTTTGACAAATACACGATGGAATTTCTGATGGAGGGTACTACGGCCCGTAATGTTGATAATGACGCGTGTTTCTTTTAGTAGATGTCATATGTGTTTTTTATGTAATGAAATTCACATATTGTTAGTGAGCTCTATTAGTTTTTTTTTATGATCTTTTGCTATAATGATTAAGTACTTACTAGTTTAGAAATAGTTTATAGCACTCAGTTATATTTCATCTATCTCGTTTAGTAATAGATTCGTCCAATTGAACTTACACTTGAAGGAGGACAACATGGTGATTTCGACTTTGAAAACCACGAGTCCCATCATGTTATTTGATGCCAATTTTTTTTTTCTATAGGATAATAACGATTCTTACTGTATAAAATATAGTGAAGTATCACCAATAATATATAACAATAGTTAAGAGTACGTGAGCATTACAAATGTCGATATGTGTTTTTTTATAGTAAAATTCACATACTTTTTGTGAACTTTACTAGACGTTTTAGTCGGTTGCTAGCATGACCCAGTACTTTCAAATTTGGTAATGTTTTATGGCATTTATTCATGTTTCATCTCTATCATTTATATAGAGACAGATTCTATATTTGAGTGTTAAATTTTTCCCTATATCATAGGGTCCATTTGCAAAACTTTAAATGATAATAACAATTCTTACTGTGTATATCATATGGTCCGTTTGCAAAACTTTACACGCACATTGGACATGGACAACAATTAGAAAAAAGAAAAGGCCTAATTAATTGTAGTAGTTTTTGTTGCATGTCTAATAAATTCCATTGTGAACCTGAAGGTGACATTGATATATCCATTAGTAACGAACAGAAGAAGACAATTGAAAACTTGAGTTTCAGGTTACAACAAGTAAAGCTTTGTCAATAACTATTAGCATTTTTCTCAATAGAATCATAAAACAAATGATTCTAAGACATGATAAAACTATCACAAATTTACCTTTTATCATATTCAAAAAACCAAAAGTTTCTTAAAAGGACTTCATCTTTAGACAAAATCGTAGTAGATCGATTTTAAGATTACAGACCCTGTTGTGCAGTGATGCGCTCCAATAAATGCTCCAAGTCAATTAATGATCATACAATATATATATATATATATATGTGATGAAAAAATATAGATTCGAACTCGGGATTCATCTTTTCTTGTTTGGTTCAAACACATACTTGATGATTGAATCTTTGATTGATAACAATCCAGGGAACTCGGATTTCAACTTTGTTGTGTCCAGCTGATTGTTACTCCTTGGTGCAACAATGACTTTGGCTTGTTCCTTCAGATCAAAGTTCTGCCACTTGAATCCAGGATCTATATACTCCCTGTACATTTCCAGGATCTCATTGTGGCTAATAACACCTGGATTGGTGAAGTTCCATATCCCTTTGCAGTTTCTTTTTGCCATTTCAATGGAGATGGGGATAAGCTCATCCAATACAGTCATGCTATTGGGTATATTGACCACTTTGTTGTAACGTGTGATCTTGGTAATGAAGTTTCGATTGTTGCCAAGATCTGATGATATTGGCATCCTCACTCTCAGAGTGCAAACATTGTCGTATTCTTTTAGCAGCTCTTCCACCTGCACATTTTCCATAGTCATAAGCTACATATAGGATTTGTATGACATTTACCATAAGCTACACATGCATGTGTCGTGGGCAGATGTATTCACGGGAGAGTAGCGGCTGCAGTCCTCCTTGATCTCAAAAACAAAATGATTCGAAATTTAGTTTTTAAAATTGTATGTATTTTTAAGATGTTTTTAAGCTGGAAATTTAATTTAGCTAGCTTCCACAAAAAAAATTGTCATGTCCCATCAAAACTTCAGCAGCCATAGCTGCTTGTTAGTTTGTTTGTCTCATGTATCTCGAGAGGAGAAATTATCAAGAGCATAACTAGGATTTTTTTTTTTTTAGCGGATGATGTAATATATAAATTCACAATTAATTTTTAACTAAAAATATACAAATATTTAAAGAATTTTATGGAGTCAGTTGGGTTGCCCATATTGATGTATCCGCCCTTGATATTAATTATCCATTTTGATCAAAAACTTTGTTCCAAATTACAAGTTTAATTTATAATAGTAAAAATATTTCAATTATGCTTCTTTTCTTTAACAAGAAGAGAGAAATTTTGGTATTTAGGAAATGATGATATGGTTAACGATTAAACAATTGGGAGAAATTTACTTACGATACTTGGTTGACATTCATAAAACAAATATTGAAATAGAAAGCAAATTCAGGTGTCAATTTCTTACCATGGCCTTGGTTTTGGAATAGAAAGACCCTGTGAAATTGGGTTTATCCTCCTCCTTGAATCCAATCCCTGAGCCTTGTGGATGTTTCTCGTCATACTCAAATATGCATCCAGTTGCAAAATTCATCATCAACAAGCCTTGTTCCTTGCAGACATCAGCCAAAGTGAGTGTACCAGCAACATTGGCTTTGATTGTTTCAAATCTGTGTGATTCACACCAATCTACATTAGGCCTCCCAGTAATCCCAGCTGCATTAAACACATGGGTAGGCTGTGTTCTCCTTATATCATCAATCAAAGCATTCCTGTTCTCCAGCCTTCCCAGGCCATACTCGAATGCTATCCCGCGCTCTTTACATTGCTTTCCTAACAACCCCCCTATCCACCCTGTTCTTCCATAGATCAAGAACTTGAAACCTGGCCTGGAAGCTCTCTTGCCTCCTATGGCATATTGTAGAAAACTACCATCATCGTTCGACGATGACACCATTGAAACTATAGGATGTGGATACAGGGCTGCAGTCACATCTCCCCACCAATCAAAGTTTTTAGTGTACCATTCCATGGTCTTCTTTAGGCCATCCTCCCAAGAGGTCCTTTCTTTCCATCCCAGATCTTTCAGCTTCTGATCATCTAAGAAGTATCTTTTGTCATTGAAAGGCCTATCTTGCACATACTCTATAGCATTTTTAGAATTTAATCCAAAGAGTTTGCAGATGTCTTCAGCTACTTCTGAGACACTCCTCTCCTTCTTTGTGCCTATGTTGTAGACATGTCCAATCACCCCCTTATGCAGAATCACATCAAAGGCCTCTGCAACATCCTCACAATACAAATAGCTTCGCACGTTCGATCCATCGCCATGGATAGGCAACCTCTCACCCTTCATTGCAAGAAGAATGAACTTGGGAATCATCTTTTCCGGGAACTGATTCGGGCCATAGACATTGTTCCCCCGGGTTGTGATCGTTGGCAGCCCGTACGATCTGTGATAAGCCATGACTAGCATTTCTGCTCCGGCCTTAGTTGCTGAATACGGATTCGTAGGCAACAACCGAGAAGCCTCAGCATTGCCAATGTCTGTCTCCAAATCACTCTCACCATAAACTTCATCAGTACTGACATGTATGAACCTCTTGATCAGCTGTGTTTTCTTGCAAGCTTCAAGAAGCACATGAGTGCCATAGATATTATTCATTGTGAACTCAAATGAATTCCCAAATGAATTATCAACATGGCTTTGTGCAGCAAAATGCATTATCGTATCAATGCCCTCAGATTCCAACAGAAAGGTGATGAAATCTGTGCTTAATATATCAGCTTTGACAAATTTGAAGTTTGGAGATGAGTAACATGGGCATAGATTCTTGAGGCTTGAACAATAATCAAGCTTGTCAAGAGCCACAATATTGTAATCTGGATAATGCCTGATCAACCGATTGATTACATGTGAGGCAATGAAACCGGCTGCACCGGTTATCAAGATCTTCTTGGGTGCATACGGAATTGGTTCTGATCCCATCCTTCTTACTTCACAATGAACTCGAGTCTCACTGGTTTACAACAGTCTCAGGTCACCTCTGAATTTAAAAAAAAAAAAAATTGAATACTAGATATTAACCTATGGATTTGTTTTGCCTGGGTCGAAAAATGGAATAAATTGAATTAGTATTGTGTCTAAACATTTAAACAGTTAAAGAGGAGATTCATTCGTTTATCAATTATCTTCAATAACTAAATTTGGGAAAATGAGTGTTTTAACATTGCTTACATCCGGATACTAAGTGTATAAAGAAATCAAAATGTTAGGAAAAATTAGGGGCAATTCATGTACACACAAAATACAGTTTCACAAATGTGTTTGGTCAAAATTAAGAAAGCATAAATCCAATGCTTTTTTTTTTTTTTTTCTTTTGGGTCATTAATCCAATGCATTTCAAGCATGCAAAAATACATGACTAAAAAAAAAAAAAAAAAGCGATCGTTGACATTAGTTACGACAAGAATGAAACAAGTAGATCTCAATACTAAGATTTTCAATTTAAACTAAATTAGTGAATAGAGTCTTGTCTTTGCAATTATCCTCGTAAGTCTAGTTCATGGTACAACAATGTACAAGAAAATTGTTCTTGGCTTTTTTTTTTTTTCCTTATTTTTTCATTTGGAGGCACTAAGTATATGAAATTCAAAAAGCAAACTCAAAAGTTGTAACCAATTATCATGAAATTTCTATACCTATGTGGGGGCAAAATTATATACAAACGATCAATTCAACCAACCACCAAAAATTAAATGATCATATTGACATTGTATCGATCTTCATGCACGAATATTATCTAAATACGTATAATTAATGTATTAATTATATAGGTTGAATTAAGTATGTTTTGCCTACATGCGTGCACACATGCAAGCTTGTGCCTTTGAATGTGTATGCATTATGTGTATGTGTGTGTGTGAGCGAGAGAGAGAGAGAGAGAAACAGAGAAATGATGGAGCTTACATGTATATGTATCTGTACAAAATGTGTTCATGGAATCTAAAGAAGGAAAAAAAAGTAAAAAAAGTTTTAGATTAGAAAGGAGAAAGAAGAGAAAAGAAGTGTAGTAGTAGTTCGTGAAGGTCGCAAATCTGTTAGAGATATAGCAGGCTTGAGACTCATTTCTTAGGTTGAACTATATGTAACGTGTTGATTATCCCGCAAAGTCCATTTTTGAGTATAATTAGTGAAGGGAAACAACTCTACTTTGAAAAGAATCAAATAGAAAAAAAAAAAGAAGAAAAAAAAAGTAAATAAAAATAAAGATGAAGGCTTGGTTTACTATTAGTAATATCATCGATTACTTATTTTATTTCGTTTCTTTTAAAAGGCATGATATTTGTAAAATAATACTTACTGTCACATTTTTTAGAAAATAATTGTTTATTTTTTTTAGTTTCTTTATGTAATAGGTATAGTATTTAGAGTAAAAACATATTATATACATGCTTTCATATTACATATTTTTAGAGTATTTATCTTATATCAAGGTATCGCACTGGTATAAGATTAGTATCATTGATTATAGAAACCAAGTATAAATACAAAACTTTCTTACAAATAATTTTCTAAGGGAATTCATAACCACGCTCCAAGCCTACTATATTTTCACACTTGCATAAAAGAAATGACAAAATAAAAATATAAAAATGTACAAGCTCATTCAATTTTAAATACATGTTTTTTTCTCGTTAAAAACAAAGATCTAGCGAAAAAATATTAATATTTGTAATCAATATTTTCTTGCTCATGTCTTTTGGTAGCAAAACCACAATGGAAATTAACATTTAGAACATTTTGAAAAATGAGTTCAGCGAGAAGATAACATTTCGAATATTAAATTAATATGTTAATAAAATAATAAAGTAATAAATATTGCTTGATAAATTTGATATTTTTAGATACTATTTCAAACCTATTGCCAATACTAAGTAGCAGCCAAAAATTTGTATCTATTTTTCATGATATTATGCACGGATAAGAAAAAATTGTGTCTTCCACGATGGAATTTGATAAGTGAGATTTCAAGTAAGTGACAGTGAAAGCTCTTAAGTTTTTTTTTTTTTTTTTTTTCAGTCGATGAAAGCTCTTAACTTATCCACAAATGTGTGTGTGAATTTTGTGTGTGTTTGGAAGGAGAAGGAGATAGTGTGTAAATGGAGATGATGTTTGGTGTATGCAGATGTGGAGGACAGAATGGGAGCATGGGTGTATAGGGGTAATTTAGTCATAAAATGTGCAACAATAATTTATTAAGATAAGTTTTTAACGCTAGTTTAAGACAGGAATAGTAAGTGGTTGAAATAAAAAGAGAGGGTTGATAAGTGTCACTAAAGGTAAAGAAAATAATTAATAAGCGGAATTAACCCAAAAATAAATAATCCAATGACCTAAAAAATGTAGAGGTAAAAACTGGATGAGAATCAAATATTACTAGTATGATTTCAAACTACCAATTATAATATATTGGGTTCCCCAGTTGAAGATATTATTTTCAAATGTGAAAATATAATTTGAAAATGAAAAAGAACTTAATTTATAAAAGTATATTAAGGTTAGGACCTTTGTCCTCGTGTTCAATTCTTGGTTGTATCCAACTGAACTATCCTACTAGCATATTCGTGAATATATTAGTTTATGTCTAATTATACTTAAGTTTGTTGTACTCTTGTTGATAATAAAACTAATAAAATTTAAAAAGAAAAAATATGGTATAGTATTTGGGCAAATCTTACAATTAGTCCCGTTATTTACATGTTTTGGACAGTGTTTATTGTTTTAAAATTCACGCGATAGATTCTCATTGTTTGCAAATGTTTTGTCATTAGTCTTTATTATTTACATATTTTGATATGTAGTCCCCGTTATTTTAAAAGTCACGCAATTGAATCTCATTATTTATAAATGTCTCACTATTATTACCTATTATTTACAAAAGTCCTTCAATTAATCCCTAGCGTTAACTAAACGATAAAATTCAAGTAGAAAACAATCATGTTGCCTCCACCCCTCAGCCCCACCCATAGCCATCACTCCACACAAGGTTATTTAACACAAACAATGATTTTTTTTAATGTTAAATTTGAATGGTTAATCGACAGCATAGATTAATTGGAGGACTTTTATAAACAACGGAGATTAATAGTGAGATATTTGTATATAATGAGATTAATCATTTGATAATAATAGGAACTAAATGTTCAAAACGTGTAGACAACATAAATTATTTGTGAGATTTGCCCTATTGTATTTTGGACTAGGGAGAAATTGAAATATTGAAATTTGATGGGGTTCAAATTGAGATTATCACAAGTATAAAGAGCAATTACTATCCCACCAAAGCCACTTCCTCGTCAAAGCTGCTAGGGTTTTTGGCTTCACAACATCTTGGGTTTTCAGGTACACATCTCCTCTCCCTTTCTCTCTCTATATGTATGTATATATACACACATAAAACATATGTATATGTGCACCTATCTTTGAATTTATATATACTCTTGGATCTGAAGAATTTGTCTTTTTATATAGTGTTACAACTTCAAGTTGGATTTTAGCCTCAAGTATTTTCTTTTTCTTTTTGCATATTTGTATTCAGTTTTTTTTTTTTTTTTTTCTAATTTTACTGGTTGCAATTTTTGGGGTGTTGATTTGTTATCTATATGGATATCTTTGGTAGTAATGATTTTGTAAGAATTGAATATCTGTAGGGTATAAGGTTTTATTGTCGTATGTTGTAGTTATATGATGTAATGTTCCACATCGGTAGAAGATAGTGTATACAATTGGTTTATAAGTGGGTGTTGAGGTTGTAACGAATAACTCGTAATCACCTTTTATGCCTATAACACTAGTCTTGCCTAGTGTTTTGGGCTCGGGAAGTGACATATGTTTTTTTCTCCTCATTTCCATATAACCAATTGGGATAAGGTTTGGTTCAGTTTGGTTTGCTTGTTTATAGTTACGCCAACTTTTGGGTTGAATTGAATTTTGTTTGGCTTGTTTCAGTCGTGTAATTTTCACCATTTAATAAAAAGGACATGTGTTTTGACTGTGGTAGGTATAATTGTTGACAGGCTATTGATTCAAGATGTCAAGAGTGTATGTGGGAAATTTGGATCCACGGGTTACTGAGCGAGAACTTGAAGATGAATTCCGCATCTATGGAGTTATAAGGAGGTAAGAAGATGAGATTATATTTGTTTAATCTGTTTAGGGATTATTCTGTTTTTTTCACTTTTAGCAAGGAAATGTGTTCATAGATAAGGATCATATGGACTTCTTTACTTGACTGCTCATCTCTCCTATCTTTTTTCAAATTGGACAGGCTGTGGATATAATGCAACCTTGATTTTTTTTTCAATTTTGCTTAAATTCCAAAGTTTCTCTAGGTTTTGCTTGAGGGTTTGTGTAGGTGTGGGATATATATTGAGTTTTTTTTCTGTAATTCTGATAGAGTCGCAAGACTTTAGACAGTTTTGAAGACCAGACCGGACCACCTGTTCGGATCCTGTGTGGTGTGATTGACACATCATATCTGTGTGTCTTATAAACTGGTTAATCTTGGGAAGAATTGGGATACGCTTTATGTCATGGACTAGATTCTAGAATTTTATCCCAGATCTTGGTACTGTCACAAACCCCTAACCATCCCGCATCCCTCCTCCCCTCTCTTCTAATCGTCTTTTCACTTTTAAGATCCCAATCTTTTATCGTTTTGTTGAAGTTTACAAGTAATGGATGTATCCATCATACCGTGTTGTTACTATGCGTTATTCAGCATGTTCATTTGCGGAGTTGAGCAAATATGAGCTACTAATTTGAGGCTAACATAGCTTCTTCTACTCACTTTTCTTTCTTGTTTCCTTTTTTATGTGCAGTGTTTGGGTTGCTAGAAGGCCCCCTGGCTATGCTTTCATTGATTTTGATGACAAAAGGGATGCACAAGATGCAATCCGTGAACTAGATGGTATGGCCATCAAAGTTTTTTTTTTCTTTTGAATTATATGGAATCATATAGAATCTACATAATGGTGTGTTTGGGATCAATTTTATGCAATGATTTCTTTGCTATGCAATATGGATGGTCAATTATTTTCCTGTCTTTTTTTTTAACTCCATCTAGTGGCTCTGTTGAATAGGTACTGTAGTGTTGTATTCTTATGCCAATTATATTGTTGAGAGATTGTCTCTTTAAAATCAGGTAAAAATGGCTGGAGAGTGGAGCTTTCTCACAACTCTAGAGGTGGTGGCGGACGTGGAGGTGGTCGTGGTCGCTCAGGTTCTGATTTGAAATGCTACGAGTGTGGTGAGCCTGGTCATTTTGCCCGTGAATGCCGGACACGTGGAGGTTCAGGAAGGCGTAGAAGTCGCAGTCCTCCTAGGTACCGAAGGAGCCCAAGTTACGGTCGCAGGTGAGAACAATTGCAACAATAGACCTATTTTTTATATTTCTCACTCACAATCTGAAAAGTTCATGTTTCACAATATTGAAATCATGAGTTTTGAAGTGGCTGCTATGACAATTTTCTTTTGTTGGGTTTTTAAGGCTTTTTTTTTGGGGGGGTGGGGGAGGGAATAGTGCTTTGAGAGTAAGTTGGATGGAGCTTCTGCTTACTGTCTTCTTTTTTTTTTTGATATTTTGTCTGTGGAATCAGGAGTTATAGTCCTCGTGGTCGGTCCCCTCGACGCCGCAGTCTGTCACCCCGTGGACGCAGCTATAGCAGGTCACCTTATCGTGGACGAGATGAGGTGCCATTTGCTAATGGGTAAAGTCTTCTATCCTTCTCTTCTTGAGGAATGCCTTTTCTTTATGTACAATTCTGATGTTCGTGCTGTGTTTGCAAGTCTGCAAATACTTTACTTAATGATTTTGCCGCCTTCTTATTCAGAAATGGCATTAGGGAACGACGTAGAAGCAGGAGCCGAGAATGAAAAGGGAATAACTCAAATTCTTCTGGAAGTAAATGGAATTGTGTGTGTACTAGCTTGGACTTAGTTACAACTGTGTAAGTGGCCGACGGCCTTGGCTTCTACTTCTGGATGGTTAAGTTTCTTTCCTACTTCTGTATGAAGTTTACTTATTTCATCTTCACTTTATTTTGGCATTTATCTTTGGCCGTATTTCTAGGAATTTATTGGTGTTAAACTGTTATGGTAGCTTAATATATTTTATAAAAAGATTTGGAGGATTGCCTGCTAAAGGTTTATGCTTTTCTTTTTGTGCCGAGGTGTCGTCCTGGTACTGCTTCATTGGTTTTCTGCTAGCTTCTACACTCCTCTTGGTTTCGTTCTTCGCTGTCCTGCTGTGAGATCTTCAATTTGAATGATTGTGGATCCCAGCTGGCTACGCTAGATGCTTCTGTTTGATTGAGTTTCTGCGGCCATACTGCGCCTCACCTCAAATTATAGTGGTGTTTTTTACATACTTTAAAGGATGAAGAACGGCTTCAAACACTTCTGGCAGGTACTTAATCTGTTCTACAGAAGTTGGGGATTTGGCTTTCTCCTTAGACTAATACTCAGACCAAGTCTCCCACTGGTGGCAGCAAGGATAGTGTCTCGCCCACATGTTCCTAATTTCTTCTTCTGCAGTCACATCATTCCGTTGTCCTTTTTACTTGTAATGTGTTGGGTGTGTCTACGTTTTACTTTTCTCCTTTTTCTTTTCTATTTTTCCCCTTCTTGTTTGTGTTTCTTTTCTCTTTCTTTTTTTTTTTTTGAGGGGGAGGGGGTTTTGGGGTCTGGTGGGGGAAGGGGTATTTGTTTTCACAAGAGATGTCATTGACCCTGAAACTCTTTATACTTTCAAACTTTGTATCTCTGTTATTGTTTTTGCCTTTAAACATTATTTGCTGTCGTTAATTTGTAAGACGTGGTTTCTGAGATATTGTTAAGCATTTACATGAAATACTTCCTAAAAGTAAAGGTCACCTGTGCATCATTGTAGTTCTGCTAATTCCTGTGAGATCTCAACCTGTCAAGTAAGATACATGCGATACTTCTGACAATTGGGTCCAGGGTGATATCGTCGGGAGGAAAATAAAATAATTGTCCACTTATTGCTGTGAGATCTCATTGCTCTAGTGGATTCTCTTGAATGCAACCCTCGTTTTGCCTGCCTGCTTACCCGTGTTATTTTTTCCTTCTGACTTTTAATTTTTTGCGGCATACTGCTTGAAGTAACCCATTTCTGGTGACTGGTCTCTGTTGCACTTGATCCAACTTATGAGGAAGTTGGCTCAATGTAAACTGGAGGCAAATTCAATTTGATTTGTGCCCCTCTTTCTATGTTATTATGGGATTCAACACCTTCGCTAGTTGCTCGGTTAAAGTTTCACACTTGTGGTTGTTACGAATGGTAAATGCGTAGATGGTAAAATTAAGAAGTTGCATATCCTCCTTTCATCCCACGAGAACGAGTAAGTGTAAGAAGAGGTGAATGAATTCATTCAAAATGACCTCTCCAGATGTGTTTAGAGCATTGTTAGCACCTATTTTAGGACACGGTTTAACCAAATACTTTTTCTGTATTTCGTTTGGCTGAGTCAAGTATATCAACTTTGCTTTTGCTTGTAATTTCATCCTTTGCATCGGACGTGTTGCTATTTGGTTTTCTTGTTAATTAACTAATGTTGTTGAAAAAGTGTAGAGGCTTTATTTAGTAAAGAGTGAATTTCTAAAATATAGAATATCTATCTTCTCTTGTATTGTCATTCTATTTAGTAGGGCAAGGGGGGTCGTTCTCTATCAAAACCAGATCTGTTTTTCTTATTTATAGATAGTGAATGGAGTTTCTTCTTCCATTCTATCCTATTCATTGGTATTGGAAATGTTGTTTTCTTGCTTTTGTGTCAGCTCAATATCTAAACGAGTCGCGTATACACCTTAGTACACGTTCCTCTGTGTTGAGGAAATGTAATTGTTGACTTGTTGAGTGAAACTTAGGATCTGGATGTTTCTCAAAAGAATCAGCATTGAGTCTGTTAGGGGGAAGGCCTTCAGGCTCTTTAGAGTCTCTTGTATCTTTGACTTATGATACGCCTCCTCTCGTAAACTCCCTATTCTTGTTCCTGGTCATCTTATTCGACTTTAATTTTCTTGTAACGTTATAATGTTGTAATAGAGATTTAACAGTGGTAAAGTAATAACACGAAGAAACTTATTTTTGACGTAACTTCCAAATCCACTATTACTCGCAGAGGAGGATTTTAAATGGCGGCCAGCGGGGATTGTAGTTCTTACTAAACTCAAGAGCAGAGTTATTAACGAGTGAGTTGTAATTGTGTTTTTTAAAATTATATATATTTTTAAGGTATTTTTAAGTCAAAAAATATCAGCCCTGCTTGAAAAAAAAAAATATTCATATACGATTATTCAATTGTATATTTTTAATTTTTACTAAATAAAAATTTTAAATATGTCCCTAATTACTCGGTACATAAAACACAAGGCGATGTGTTAGTTTTGCATAAGCAATTCGGTATTTATTCCCCCACGAGAGCTACTTCTCCGGACAGTTGGACATTATACTACGTTGGGGCATCACATGCTAAAGAATGTACAATAATGATATTTATGTTCATAGGCCATGGGAAGGTCCGGAATATATGATGAGATTCTCACTAGACCTTAGGATTTACAAGTCAAACTATATTTTAGTATTGAAATTATGTCCAAAAGCATTACAATATCATATGACAAATGTTTGTTTCTTTTTTTGTAGGGATGACAAATGTTCAAGAACTAAGAAAGCCAAAAAGTTTTATGGATTTCTTTTTTGGGTGTGACAAGCTGATGTGACCCATAGGCCATAACAACTTTTTTTTATTTTTTTCATAATTTTGGCAAACATTCTAACAATAAGTCTATAATGGACGAATAAATATTGTGTTAGAATTAAAATCACGTAATTATTTTTTTACATACATTATTCTGACCTTACATTTGTATTTAACTAAAATCTATAACAACTAGTTGACTGAATGATGAATACTAGGCGTTATACTTATCAACACTCTTGTAGATCCATTAAAATTGAATAATTATGAGAATAAAAGTTAGAGTATGTCTTCAATGCGGCAACCTTTTGAACCGGTTAATTATTTTTGGTCATTTGTCATATTTGGGATCACATAGACTATGGCTGCTTTATACATGGCAATTGTTAGTGCAAAAATTGGATAGCTTGACCCCAGTCGACACTAATTATTGGGCCCAGTCCCGCATACGACGTCATACGTTGCGACCTACTCCTGAGTTAGGTTCGTTAAAGGCCTAAGGCCCTTAGCTAAGCCTGCATGGCGGCACCGTCCTACGTGAACAATTGAAGATGAACTCGAGTATAACTCGGACTCTATCAGATATTTCTGGATAGACGACCAATGAGACATTTCAATTAACTAGACTACTAGTAGCGGACGATGATCGACAAACTCGAAATAAAGATCAAACCTATCCTACGGGATAAGTGATTACTCGCTTGAAGTAGTCTACTCGAGATACAAGTCACAAGGGATAAATGACCTTAGACTTATCGCAATTGCCCAGCCTATGAGAAGCGGACGACCACCGAAGGACTTATGATAGAGACTACCTTTATCCTACGCGATAAGTGTTCACATAGTCTACTAAGAATACAAGTCTCAAGAGTCCGTGATTCTTGGCCTACCCATACCTATAAGTAGGCTACACCTACACAAGGAGAGGGCATCGAACACTAGCCGCACTAGTATTACTTCCCCTCTCCCCTCTACATCTTCATGGCCTACACTCCCTATATTGACGTCAATACTACGGTAGTCTCCGTGTCACGCCCCAAAAGTAAAGCAAACTGCGTGACATGCCGCGTGCCTAAAGGGTTTAACCCTCAAGCCCGCTAGGCACAGAACCACAAATTAAATTATTCAGAACTACTAAAATTCCAAATTAATAAATCTCTAAGCAAAAATATTACTCAATCAATAATCTCCAATAAAACAAAACCATAACAGTGAGGTCGAATCCCTTAATAATTACATCCAATCCCAGTAACGTAAACATTTATTCAATTAGACACTAAATAAATAAAGACAAAACTAAACAATGGAGCTCTCATCTAGTCCACACTATCTTATCCAGATGTCTCAATGCTTAAATGCTTACTCCTTTTTAACTGCAAAGAAAGCAGGCGGAAGCAAAATAGTGAGCGAACAAAAGCTGAATAAGGGAATTCATCTCACAAATAAAGTGACAGCAGATGATTGAAGCAATAGAGGTATACTGTTCAAGATCCAATGGATAACACTACTAATGAAATTTCAATAATTCACTGCATGATGAAACATATGTGAAAAAGACACATCTAAAATATCGTATGAAAGAGCTGACTGAAAACTCTTAAGCAAGAGTAAACGATAACATAGCGATCAAAATATCCCAATGCACAACATAGGACAGAAAAGCTGTGACTGCATTTAACCCGTGCAGTAACGGTTCAGTAATAAATGTGGGACCTCCAATCAAACAATAGCGGTAACAGTACCCGCAAGTACAATACAGTAACAATATCTGTGTCCGGTACTGTAATAGTATCGGTACCTTTAATAACTCACAGCTATGACGGAGTCATAATATTTTTATGTAAGTACGAGTAAAGATATGACGTACAGAAGATGCTAGGAAAGTAATGCTTGCAATGACCATTGAAAATCATTACATATCTTAAAAGCATGACTATTTAGCGTAAACAGATTACTATAATTTGACCAAAATAACTAAAAATAAATATCCCAAAGAAACCCAAAAACATACTTGTGTGCTTGAACACCCTTGTAAAATGGTTGATCAGAAAATGAGCAAAAACGAAAACAGGTGTTGGCTTGGGGTGCACGTATATGGTTGTTGCAATTCTTGGAAGACTAGTTTGTTGTAGTCAACCTTTTTTTTTTTTTTTGGTTAAAATCATTTTATAAATATAGGCCATTAAAAGCAATGATGCAAAGTGTGTATCAATTAACTCTGTGAAGAAAGATAGCTCATGATCGGAAAGCACGATAAAATTATTTTGACCAAAGGAGTGAATCAATCATGCTTAAAATCATTGAGAAGAATAACAATAAATAATTGAAACAAAAGAAACTAGGAAGGCGGAAAAGTTCAGATTCTTTACACTAGCATTCTTAACACAACGACAATCAAGTCAGTAGATTACGATTTGTGCGATGCAAGTAGAAACAATTATTTCTTAGTAGAGTACAACAACAATTTCCATGAGGCTCGATGAAAGAAAATAAGAATTTCACTTACAGTTTATTTCTCAAAGAAAAAAAACTCTCAATTGGTACACTTTTAATCCTGAATTGTGAATTAAATCTCCTTCTAAGATGGATGAAACCTACAAATAGCATTCGTAGAGACTTCGAATCTTCCTTAAAAATACTAACAAATGATCATTGTTGAAAACACATTGAGTTTTTTTTTTTCTCTTCTTTTCTTGTCTCTCGTTCTTTTTTTTCCTTCCAGATAAGAGGAAAAGTGGTTGAACGTTACTGCTTTAATCTTTAACTGACAGGCCAACTTTAGACTTCTTCATTAACTAAAACTCTTTGGGTAAAGGTCTAGTTTAGTCCATTATGTTTTGTGTAAATGACACTTTCGTCCATTATCTTTCAAAATGAACCTTTTAGTCCATAATCTTTGGTGTAAATGACATTTTCATCTATTATCTTTCGAAATGAACCTTTTAGTTCAATATGTTTCACATAAGTAACGTCGTTAGTCCAACTTCAAAACATATTAGAGGAAACATATTGGACTAATGACGTCATTGATGTCAAACATATTGGACTAAAAAACTTATTTCGAAAGATAATGGATGAAAGTGTCATTTACACCAAAGATAATGGACTAAAAGGTTCATTTTGAAAGATAATAGATGAAAGTGTCATTTACACCAAATATAATGAACTAAACTAGACCTTTACCCAAACTCTTTTATTCAACTTTTACCCCAAACTTCAATCGCTATTACGCAAACCTCCATTATTAATCACTTGTTACAATTCACCACTTAACCGCTTCAATTAGTGACAACAATTAGTTGGCTAAAAAAAATAGGCTACCCTTTTGGGGTATTACACTCCTCATTTCCCTTTTTTTTTTTCCTTGTTTTCTTATCCTTTTCGATAACTTACTGACTTGAGTATCGGAATGTCTTTAGCCGGCACCACACGGGTGTCCCAAGACTCACGCCTCTTTTTCTCTTTCTGTCCTTATAGGTTATTGGTGGTCCAAAATTCGTGATTGTAGATTTTGACGTCTACAACAATAATGTAAATGAAAGTTGTTTCAGACAGCTACTGTTTTGAAATATTCTTTTGAAAATTATAAGCTCCCTATAAGATATAAAAGGACAAACACATACACGTTCAAGATCAATTTTGTAAGGGAAAGATTATCGTGCCTGTGGTATAGTTGTATACTCCTCATTATGAGTGTGAAAAATTGTGAAATCAATTTTTGTTAATGACATTTTTTTATGTTTATTATACGCTTAGTCCTCCCTTGAATTAGAAGGGATAAAAAAAAATTGTGTCATGTTTCGAGCCCAAAACTGCAAGTGAGACTACTTGGATCTAATCAACTCACTCAAAATGATTAATTCAAGTTTTACCCACTTATAAACCACATACATACACTATATTTCACCAATGAAATGACTCCTATGATACTCATTTATAAACTATATTTTTATACTATTTTTTATCGATATGGGATGTCACAAATTGTAAGGGGAAACTATAATATTTGATTACCCTGCGTTTTACCCAAACATGCCACTTAGTCTTTCGTGCTTTTGAGAACGTAATTAGCTCCTTGTATCTTGCAGAATTCGGTGTAGATTACCTTCCAGCTGTCAATATGATGTAGACGCCCTCATGTGGCTAGTTTGACTTGTTTCCCTTCAAAACGGAGAAGAAATTGTCTCGGATGTCATTATTTAGTTATCACTTCAATTAATCTATGCAGAGTGAGAATTATTTCATCAGTATAGATAAATATTAATTCGTGAAAAAAAGTAGACTTTATATATATGTAGTACTGATTCCCATATGAATAGACAGACGTCAATACGGACAGAAAAGATACTTCACCTATCCACAGAGGATCGTTCGAATACTTTCATTATGCACTAATATTAGTTAAAGTTGTCCGGATTATTGAAATTAGTTAGGGTAGGTTCTAAGTAATTTTATATATCACAAAAAATAAGATACTTAGGATTATTTTGTGAAGTGAGATCTAGTGATAGTCCTTGCAATATTACGAATTGAGTTCAAAAATAAGTAGAGGTTCAAAGAGTACTGGATATAAAAATATATAATCTAGCACTAGTTTCATTTTTTTAGCTTTTGGTTAATTTACCGACTTTTGTTCGCTTAAAAAATTGTAACTATATGAGGATGATTTAGGGCTTCTCTCCATGCATAAAACTAAGCAACCATATTTCTATAAGACTTGATTCCCACAGAGATGGATCATGGATGTAAACTATTTAAAGTTGAACTATATTAAAAATTTTATTGTGTTCTATGTATCTATGTACCCGACCTTTCAGACGAATTTCACGAAACACAAGCAGATAAAACGATTTTTGGTTCCAATTTGTAATAAAATTGTTGATAAACAGGATAATCATGCCTCCAAGTATGAGACATTGTGCAAGTCATCTTCGTGGCTTCAGGTGAGCAGTCGTGGTCCTCGTGGACTACTTCAGCTTCTAAACAAAAGTCAGAAATGTCTCCCTTGAAATCTGCTTTGGAAAACAATCTCTCTTCCTCGTGTTAAGTGTCACCCTTCTGTTCAGCTTTCTTTATTGCATTAAATATTCTCTCATGGCCTTCACGTCTTCCCCCCTCTCTCAATATCACTTATTACTATTTTTTATTTATTTTACAATAAAAGCAAAATTCGTAATTTTACGATAGGCCACTATTTGATATCAATTGCATTGTAATTAGTATTGCTTAATAGTAGATTTTTTAATTTTGAATCATAGACGTAGGCAGAAACTGAATCACGTTTAATTTTGTAGTGTTTTCGCTGCTTTGTGTATGTGAATGTGTCCTCGTTTCCAACAATTACTGCACTTATCATATATTTAAACTACTCATATGTTATGAGCTGTGTTTCTTTACTTCTTACTGTGCCATTCTTATACATCAGTTAACAAAAGTCAACTATGCATACACAACCAACACAGTTTCAGTTGGGTTTAGCATTCATGACCCACCTCTCCTACTATATACATTTCCATTATTTCAGTTTTTATCTCCCATTTTAATGTCCTTCAATTTATATCTTTCACAATCTTCAACCTTGGCATTGATTTTCAAACAGAAGCATTCTGTTGCCAACCCAAAAAAGTGATAAAAATCAGCAACAGACCATTCTGGTAACAGCTAATGAAATTCAATGCATTGAAACTCATTAAACATATGTGAGCCAAAAGTTGCAAGCTCATGGAGTTCAAGAAAGAGAAGACAGTGAGGTAAGTGTCTGGTTTACCTTTTTCCTTTTGGCTGTTTGTTGCTTACCAGCACACAGTGAGAGTTTAGTTTCGTGCACCGGGCTATCTCTTTATATTGCTTATCCAGTGCATAGTGAGAGTTTCATTCACCAGGAGACTGCCCCTTTATATTGCTAAGCATTGTTGCACTTTAGCACATTTTGATCAATGGATTTGGATATTTATAGGTTTTATAATGATGGGAAGCAAAATCTTGAACTTTCTTCCTGGGAAAAGAATGACACTCAACACCTTGAAAAACAGCTGCCAATGTATAGAGCTTCAACACCATTGATGAAATCTGAAGGTGGATTTAGTGACAAGACTAATAAGACAAGTGGAATGCCTAAGTTTGGGAGGTTTAAGGTTTTCCGAGAGGATTCAGAGCCAGATGAGAAGAAATGGATTCTTGACCCTGGAAGTGAACTTGTCTTGCAATGGAACAGAGTTTTCTTATTCTTTTGTTTGGTAGCACTTTTCGTCGATCCATTGTTCTTCTACCTCCCTTCAGTAGTGAATGATAGCAGTGACAATTCCTCTTGTATCACAACGGATTTGAATCTAGGGATTGTTGTAACCTGTTTCAGGACAATTGCTGACATTTTTTACACATTGCATATATTTATAAAGTTTCGGATTGCGTATGTATCACCAAGCTCAAGGGTGTTTGGCAGAGGTGAACTTGTTATGGATCATAAATTGATTGCAAGAAGGTACCTGAAGTCAGATTTCTTCATTGATTTGATTGCAGCACTCCCTCTTCCTCAGGTGATTGAACATTCCGATCCTTTCCCTTGGTTTTCGGTTAGAAAAATTTGTGTTATTTAACATATATGTATTCCTGTCGTCGTGACACTGACAAGGCATTTCTAGTAAAAACAAATGCTTAACTGACTGATAAAAGTGTTTTAGATTTAGGCCAAATGTATTAGGCAAGCGATGAAACCTTAATTGTTGCATAAAAGATTATCTCCAATCGAAGTGCACATTGTATTTATGTTTGCCATTGAACTTCTGTGTACTTCATTTTGAATTCTTGAATTTATCCAATTGTGTATTCCATCATCACAGATTGTTATATGGTTCCTCATACCAGCTCTTAGAAGCTCCCATGCTGATCACACCAATAATGCCGTTGTACTAATAGTCCTGCTCCAGTATATTCCCAGATTCTATCTCATTTTTCCGTTGAGTTCTCAAATTATCAAAGCTACAGGAGTTGTCACGAAAACAGCTTGGGCCGGGGCTGCATACAATCTGGTGCTCTATATGCTAGCAAGCCATGTATTTTACTTCTCTCGACTTTATATCTTCTCCTTTTATGTAATTTGTATTTTCTTAACCTTTTCATCATAAATACATTTTGCGGGCTTGATGCTTACCTCACTCCTAATTCAGTTTGCAATGATTGATCATCTTTGCTGGTAGATCTTAGGGGCTTCCTGGTATTTATTGTCAATTGAACGACACGCGACATGCTGGAAATCAGCTTGCAGACAGGAATCCAGTCCTGTAAATTGCTCTCTTCGTTATCTGGATTGTGGCACTTTGAAGCATGATGATCGAAGGACATGGGCAATCAGCACTCTGGTTTTCAACACCTGCAATCCTGATAATACCACGTTTTTCAATTACGGAATATTTGGAAATGCAGTGACAAACAATGTTTTATCCGTTGATTTTCTTGAAAAGTACCTGTACTGCTTATGGTGGGGTTTACAAAATCTAAGGTATGATCTCCGAGAATTCGATACATCTTCCTGTATTGGTTCACATTGTTGGCGCGTCCTGTCAATGAGAGGAGAACAGATATGTAAATTTAATTATAATCTACTTCGAGGTTGCAATCGCCAAGAGGGCGACAGGAAATTGGGGTGAGGGTGAAGATAGCAAAACAAAGGTCACGCAAATAATTGCTTTTTAGAATGTCCTTAGATGTAACTGATTATGTGATTTATTGCGCTTATATTTGATATTTCGAATTGTCAAGTATAATGCTTACAATCAGCAAAATTCGCCAAAAGATGCAAATACATTTTACTTACTACTGAAAACTTTTTGCTTTTCCAGTACTGCTAGTTTTGATGCAAGTTCATTGACTGGCTTCTGCTGATTGAACATTGCAGTTCTTATGGCCAGACACTGTCCACAAGTACATTCATTGGAGAAACCGTATTCGCCATACTCATCGCCATATTCGGGCTTGTTCTGTTTGCTCATTTGATAGGAAACATGCAGGTATGTAGAAACTATTGTCATCTTTTAATTCTTTCAGGAATAAATATAACCCACAACTCATTCCTATTCTGCGGAGCATCTGATAATTAGTTAGTTGGAAGCAGACGAGTGCACGAGAGGCCATAACCTCATTGATTGCTTTAAAACATTCCTATGGTCATGAGAATTGATTTCTTGTTAATTTTAATGCTAAAACTTTTTAGAATCAATTTGAGATGTATATAATAGAAATTGTTTATCCTCCTTAGATATGACTTCTATCATACCATGATACTTGATCAAATAATTTCACTTGTTTAATTGCTATAATTGAATATATATTCATGCTCTTTCGAGTTTGAGGGCTCATCTTCACCTATAATGTAGACCTATCTGCAATCTATCACTGTGAGGCTTGAGGAGTGGAGGTTGAAACGACGAGATACAGAGGAGTGGATGAGGCATCGCCAACTTCCACAAGATTTGCAGCAACGTGTCAGGCGTTTTGTACAGTATAAATGGCTTGCAACGCGAGGAGTTGATGAAGATTCTATCCTGCATGCGTTGCCTGCAGATCTTCGTCGTGATATTCAACGACACTTATGTTTGGACCTTGTTCGACGTGTAAGATGCTCTAAGCCATCTAACATCTTCTAGTTTCGCAATATGCAAATTGAGCATCTGGAATTTAAATCTTCTTTGTAAAGTAACCACTGAGGATCACAAGGAGCCTTTGTGTTCCCCTGAATGTATAGCAATTTGTTCCATGTTTGTGATCTCTCTTGATCCACAAATAATTGTTTGAGCTGTGCCCACCTTCACTAACTAAACTTTCTCCAATTCCAGGTCCCTTTCTTCTCACAGATGGACGATTTGCTGCTCGACGCGATATGTGAGCGCCTCGTGTCTTCCTTAAGTACCCAGGGTAACTTCATAGTTCGCGAGGGTGATCCTGTTACAGAGATGCTCTTTATTATCAGGGGCACGCTAGAGAGTTCGACTACAAATGGAGGCCGAACAGGTTTCTTTAATTCAATCACATTGAAACCTGGCGACTTCTGTGGAGAGGAGCTACTGGCTTGGGCACTACTTCCAAAATCTGCTACTAATTTGCCTTCTTCCACCAGAACAGTGAGAGCTCTTACTGAAGTAGAAGCTTTTGCGTTGCGAGCAGAAGATCTCAAGTTTGTAGCCAATCAATTCAGACGTCTGCACAGTAAGAAGCTACAACACACATTTCGGTACTATTCTCACCACTGGAGGACATGGGCTGCCTGTTTCATTCAGGCTGCTTGGCGTCGATATAAAAAGAGAACGATGTGGAGAGACCTCAGTATGAGAGAATCATTCTCTTTAGCTCTAGAGAAGCAGTTAGTCGATGAAAGAGAGCAGGAAGACGAAGGTAGCTACGCAGCAACTGTAAATACTTCTCAGGTGAAACAACACCTGGGAGTAACTATACTCGCTTCCAGATTTGCTGCAAATACAAGACGAGGAGTTCAAAAGGTCAAGGATGTTGAATTGCCTAAGTTGCAGAAGCCAGAAGAGCCAGACTTCTCAGCTGAGCCGGACGATGAATGATCCACTACTCAGAATGAGAAGTATGCTCCAACTGTCATCATCCTACAGAAGCGTCAAGAGGATCCGAAGGAGTTTCGCAGGTTGAATTTCTTGTACAAGAAAACATAACTAGATACATATTAACTTCCACACTTGCATACGAAAAGGAAATTACAGCATAACAAGGATTGTGCAGCTTCTGATTTATTTGTATCGTTTACTGGCCTGTACCTATTTGTAGCATACCTTTTGCATAGTAGGATTCAAACATAGCTGAGAGGACTAAGTTCCAGGGGACAAATCGCAGCCAAGATTTGTACCACATTGATGAACTTGCTTAGATTGAATATCTAAATTTACAATCTATATTTCCAGTCAGATTCAATATGAATTTTAGAGTGCCATGCTAGGGCGATAGGCACACCACAGACACGCATTCAAGCAAGTGCCTTTGCCTTTCTTTGCTATGTAAATAGAAGGCTGGAAACAGTGCATACCTCTTATGTGCGTCTTTCTAGTGGAGGGAACAAAATAACAGGGAAAGTCCGGCCGACCGGCCCAGTGCTCGAGGCCGACTGAACATCTTAGCCTTTAGCTGGAATTTCGCCTGCATTCAATCCCCAACTCTTGTTCATCCCGGATTCTTGTGTTAGGCGAATTGTGACCTCCTATAACCGTGTCGCCTTTCCATTTTTTTTTTTTAATTTTTTATCTTAATGAATGACATTTTCAAAGAAAAGGGATAACAAAATGAGATGTTCAGCTCGAATCGAGCATGGCTCTTACAATATATGGTTTCAACATTAAACAGCCTTTCTTTTCATTAGGCTTTAACACAATCTTTTCTATTCATTAAGTGCTCTATATGATCAGGAGAAATTTAGCCGCAATTTCTGCAATATTAGAATCTATCAAAACATTTTTTGCAGATCAAGTTCAACACTCTGATGATCTTGTTTCTTCTTTTAAATAAGGAGAGCAATTACTTCGGAGGGTAAGGGCTCCTTCTCGAGCTTCAATTCAACATATTAAATTTTCTCATAATATTATAACTCTTTTCATGAATTTCAAACATTAACAATACTTTTATGGTCGTTGAGAACGAAAGATAATTATTTTTATTTTTACTCACATACACTGATCTTGGGGTGGTGGAGGCACCTATGACCTAACCCCTAAAATCTAATGCCAATGGACCTTCCCTCTGTGAAAGTGGCTCATGACTAGTTGATGGTCCTTTTTTGACGTGACATTTCACTATTATTAATAGAGGACGCCAATTGATAGAACGAACAAACAAACAAACAAACATAGGAATTTGCCACATTTACTACGTTTTCACAAATACTAACTAATTACTATTTAAATGACATGTCTCTTAGGGAAGATAATATGGAACAAGAATCTCATGCAGGTTGAATCTAATGTAGCAAAACAACAACGAAACTATTAAAAAATTATTACCTCATCTAAAAGTTTGGTTTCAATTCTCAGATTACCAAGCAATTTTAAATTCAAATCTCACCAGTACTCCTTTAAAAAAAAAAATATATATAAATATATATATATATATATGTTCACGTGTAAGATTCAAAATGAATTTCACCTGCATGTGAGGGGCATGTTAAAAATAATATATAAATATAATAAACATTCTCTAAAAATTTAACCTTTTAAATGAGTAAATAATTTAACAGAAACAAACAAAACATGTAGGGTGTAGCATGCTCGAGTAAAATATCCATAAATAATGCAAATTGCTATGTGGATTTGTACTTAGCCTGTGAAGACAAAGTCTGTTCTTAGTTGCCATGGCAAAATTTAAATAAAGTGGACCATGGAAAACAAGTCCATTTATAGAGGAGTCCAAATCTCTTATACTGCCTCCACATAAAGACTAAGCTCAAATTCTAAAAATCTCACAAAAAGATTTGTGGTCCCTTAAAAAATCCATTTTTTGGAAGTGGAAGCTACAACGTTTTTAGTAGCTGAATTATGTTTGTTTGCACTCTCTTGGGCTGCCGACACCTTTTTTTACTGGCATACATTATAAACAACAAAAAAGTACTTACAACACAAGGACCCATGTTGTATACAAACAAATGTAACCCGGAGAAGGCGGTCGATCAGGTACTGGAATAATTTAATAACTGTCTATAATTAAAAAAAATGTGGCTCACTGGCCCTTTAGTTATAACAATAACCGGAAATTTTTTATCGCATTTTTGAAAGAAATGTAAACAATAATGGAAAGGGTCTCTCCTGACGCGCCACCTAAGAGCCCAAGACTCTCCGACCAAAGGCCCTGCATCAATTCAAGCTCTTGTTTCTGTTGAAATTTCTTTAATATTCATTTCTATACCCATTAGCTCGGCAAACTGAGGTATTTGTTGGAAAAGAGCACAAACACAACGGAATAAAAGGCTCTTTCTACTTGAGTTAGCCTACGAGTAATTGAGAAGGCAACCTAGCAAATTCCAACTCACACAACAATCCAAGTAAAAGTGCAATAAGATTATCCCAAGTAACACACTGTACACACAAAAACGAACACCAAAATTTACGTGAAAAACCCTCAAATGTGAAGGGAAAAACCACGGGATCAAAAGTCCTGCCACAAAACTTCCACTATACTCAAAATAAGGATTATACAGGTCTGAAAATTAAGAACAACAAACCTTGATACTACCCACAATAAATAACCCTCACAAATAAGTGAAATTAAAAGAGAGATAAGAAATATATCACCAAAACATAATGGAAACTTTAGGAGCTTGTCAGACTGGTCTCTAGGCCTCAAAAACGCGATCTGACCGTAGGATTTGAAGAACGAGATTTCAGGAACAGACCCTCAAAATTTCAGCTCAATCCGAGCAAAAACCACCATCCAATTTTACCTGAAAAAACGTCGCGCAGTGTAATGACGAACCAACAAACTCTCTTTTATTTTCTCTTCTCTATTTTTCTTGCACTTTCTCCTTTCTAAGACAACCTATAAGAGGTATTTATAGCTATCTCTAACCAATTACTTAATTTGTAGAGCATGTTGGATTTTCTTAAACAAATAATTAAAAGAACTATTTAGTCCTCCTCATATGAGGGACCAACCCAACAATATTTTCCTCTTTCTTTTGCTTTTGATAAATTTCAAGGTCATAGTACTCGTTCTGAGCATGACTTAGGAAGATTGGGGGGAGGGGGGCTTCATCATTAAGTAACTACACGTTCTAACGTTCAACTTTAACAAAAATAAAATTCTTTTGTACTTACCCTAGAGCTATTGCAAATACTCATATTTGTAGTAAACTAGATAAATAAATAAAAATATATACCACAATGTTCAATGTTCAATTTACTTGAACACAAAGAAATATGATATAAGAGTGGCCCAATATATCATAGAATTACATAGAATTATGGAACATATCATAGAATTACAATGAAATGTGAGAATACACTGAAGTTAACCATGGATGGTTCAACAAATTAAAATTTAGAAAAAAAAAAAAAAAAGTAGAGAGGAAGAAGGAAAAAAATTTGGCCGCCTATACTACTACTTATTACAGCAACAATTGGCTATCTGTGAAGACTATAAAGGACCATTATCCTATATGGAATGACATGAAAATGGTTCAAAAAAATGGTATACAGAAATTTACATGATATAGGAACTTCTTATTGCACTCATGAGTCTAATATGAACACTGAATTTAATTGGTGGTAACCCCCTGAGGCAATTCCAGAAGCGAGGAAAGACCGGAATACCTCAATCGCACGTCTGGAACAAATTTCTGATGCAGCAAGTGTGGCAGGCGATTTTCGCTTAATGTAGGTCTACTTCTTCATTAGCTTATCTGCTCGCCAATTAGATCGAGGCCAACAAGGAGGAAGGTTACGCCTTGGAAAAGTAGATAGTAGAAATGCAGGCCGTGAGCAGATAAAAGGCTTCTGACTGAGGCTGTTAGCAGGAGGAAAGCAAGTGCTAGCTCTTTTCGGTATATTTTGTTGGTCTTTTTAGCAGGAACAGCCAGTGGTTCTTTCGGTTCCTTCAACCGATTCAGCTCACAAAGTTCACTTTCAGAAGCTCCTTTTGTTATCTGCAGTTGGCTCACTGCTTTCATATCATTTTCAACAGCAGCTAGTAAGTCAGATTCTGAGGACCGGCCAGCCTTTTTAGTCACAACCCATTCATATGAGCTACCAAGTTGAAACAGCCCAGATACCATCGCATTGAATTTGGTCACTGACATGGTGTTCTCAAAAAGGAGATAGGGGGCGATGAAAGGGATGGATTTTAGTGCTGGAAGAATGTTAAGAAATGTCATAAGAACGGGAACATAGCAAACAACCCACATTGGGAGCTCAGCCTCCGGAACAAACATTGTTAAAGGAAGAACTACACAGAATAATGTGAAGGAATAGAACGGAAGGATGAGCTTTCTCAACAGGAAGAATATAAATATCAAGTTTGCCTTCTTCCATATTGATATCTGCAACAAGTTGTGCCACGACCATTATTTAAATTTTTATTTATTACCAGAAAACCATCTAAAAATGTAAGCATGAGAACCAGATGTACCTTGGAAGTTACGATAGCTGGGAGGCATAGCCGAAAAAGTTGCATAGGACCAGAATGCCACCGATGTTGTTGCTTCCTGTAAGCCTCAAAAGACTCGGGAACTTCACAAAGGACCTGGATTAATTCAAATGAGAATAGACAATGAAGTGCCAGGACTCTAATGATACTTTGACAAGAAATACGAGAAGGAAGCATTCACTGATACCAACTTCAAGACATAATTCATTGCATATTCTCTTCTTTTTCTCATCGCTTCTCTTTTCCGAGCTTACTACATATACATGATAAATTCATGTAAAACAGCACAAACCTAAATGATTCTAAATTAAGCAGGCAAAAGGAAAACATAAATTCAGAATGCTCCAGTGGTTCTTAAGGATGCCTTAAGAGTAAGGTAAGACAAGTTACAGACAGACAGATTTTCCAGTGCAAATCAACTATTTAAGGAAACAAGAGATTAGGAACTAAAGTTCCTATTTTTTGTCGCATTTCTGCAGCCTAAATTAGAATCTCATTGTGTATTCCTTGTTCAATAGTTTTCTAATCAAATTTGGTATAAATAAACTTCTAAAACTTTTTAGGTTGCATTTGCATTTCCGAATTTGATATCAAAGGGTGTGATCGGAGTTAACTGTAGCTTAAGGGGGAAAAAAAAAAAACGCAGAGAAAACTGAATAAGGATTTCAGTAAGATAATAATTTATTTGCATATCCAACTTTATAATAAGATGAACGAGTTACTTAATATATCCGTTCAAACAATTGATCCCCTTTATCTCTACCCTTCAGTGTTTAGCTTATCCGAGTTTGGTGAAAACGCATAATTTTTAAAACTATACTTTGCACCCAAATCGAAATAAGGACCTTATTACCCATAATTCAGCTCTTTAGAGGATAAGAAATTCAAATGTGGAATGTGAGCAAATTTACAGCCAAGGAATTTACCTTAACATCATTAAGAAATATAAACTTCCAACCATTGAGATGCGCACGAACAGCTATGTCCATATCTTCTACAGTAGTTCTTTCAAGCCAACCTCCAGACTCTTCCAATGCTTTTATCCGCCAAACACCAGCAGTTCCATTGAAACCAAAAAAATTCAAGAACACTCCATTGACCTGCTGTTCTACCTCGAAATGAAAGCATAAGTTAATGTTTTGGAGACGAGTCAACAAGTTTTCATCCTTGTTCACATATGCCCATCTAGCCTGAACCAGTCCCAATTCAGGATTACCCTGCAGCAGAATGATAGAAGTTATCAATGATGTATAAAATCAAAATCTGGTTGTGCTGGAAACCTTAACAAATGAGAATCAGCAAATTCACCTTAAAATGTGGGACTGTTTGCTTAAGAAAATCTGAGGTCGGCTGGAAATCAGCATCGAAGATTGCAACGTATTCATAATCCTTTACGTAGTCACAGCTCATTGCAGACTTGAGATTCCCAGCTTTGTAGCCAGTTCTAACCAACCGGTGCCTATAAATTATGTTGATACCACGTTGGCTCCACTTTGCGACTTCTGCTTTTATCAACTGCTGAATGCTCTCATCATCAGAATCATCAAGAACTTGGATCAGCAAACGATCTTTTGGCCAATCAAGCTGACAGACAGCTGAGATAGACAACTCATATACCTGTGGAAAAGCCGTCAGGGAGGAGTTATTCCTAACACTTAGCAGCAGTGAGATGTTAATAAGGCTCGTTTTGATAGTTCCCGGAAATCTCAACAAACTTATTCTCCTATCTGTGACTGAGACT
This sequence comes from Ehretia macrophylla, assembly GCA_037974665.1. Classification (NCBI taxonomy): domain Eukaryota; kingdom Viridiplantae; phylum Streptophyta; class Magnoliopsida; order Boraginales; family Ehretiaceae; genus Ehretia; species Ehretia macrophylla. The sequence continues at coordinate 62,870,730 of CM075764.1, read as the reverse complement.
CCTTGTTTATATACTAAGCAAATTGTAGGCTGTCAGCTAAGCTGAAACTCTTCTTACTCTCTAGCTCCAAATAAAATATCCAAGCACAAAACGTTATACAATTTCAACAACGCAAAAGGATTCTTAAAGATTATACGAATTCATAAATAACTCGAATAAATGCTTCCTCATGAACAAAATAGCAGTGACAGAGACCTAAACATAATACATTACACCTTAGGAAAAAAATGGAAGATTAATGCAATGAAATGAAATAAACTTCAATACCTCTCTCTCATTACACATTGGAATTTGAACAAGAACCATAGGGTAATTGCAGTTTGATCCCTCAACATCATCTGATTCGAAAGGATCTCCATCAATCCTTGGCTTAATTTTCTTGGACTTAATATACAAACATCCCAAGCAGAGTAACAACCGATCAAGAGACTGAATGAGGAACAGAACAACACAGAAAGTCGAAAGACCTTGAATGAAAGGCGCAATATAATTAGCTCGAAACTCCAACCAAGCAACATAAACCATATGAAACATGCCTTGAACATCAGAAGCATGATATGGAAGATGCAAATTCGGGCTCTGAAAATAATGCCAACCTTTCAAGTAAGCAATTACTTCAAAGACTAGAATGATCAAAGAAGTAAATAAAAAGGCTTTGATTATTTTGAATAACAATTTACTCTTGCCTAGCTGCTTCTCACTAGCTAGTGACACTCCTTGTCTGAAAAACAACCTATTCTTGATTGTACTAAGAAGTGTCCACACAATAGTTGCAAGCCAAGCAAGACAACCAACGGCGCGATTAGCCTTAAGAAGCAAGACCCATGTCACTTGCTTAGCATTCTTGCCACGACTCTTCTCTACAGGCTTGAATGCAGCATCAGGGCCATCAATTTCAACAATGGAAAAGTTGGTATTTTTCATTTTCACTATCAATGGTGTCACTTTTCCTTTTTCTGTTTCTCTACCCCAGTAAAAAAAATTCAATCTTGGTGCCATTTTTGCACTCTAAACACAACCAAATGAAAAATCAATATCAAGATTCACAAAAAAAAAGAAAAAAAAGATGTATTCAAAACCAAGATCTCAAAATGAGGATATGAACACTACCCATTTGAGAACTTGGGAAGAAGAAGAAGTGTAGATTGACAAAAATGGAGAGCTTTCAAGAAGCTGCTTTAAAGAACTCCATTTTTGCAATCAATGAAGCAAGGCTAAAAGCTTGAAGAAAAGTACATAGTTTGTACAAGATTCTTTGCACACTCTCAAAGGCTAAACAAGAAAGCACACCAGGCAAAGGAAAGTACAATTATACAGAAAGGAAGGTATCTATCTACCATGTTTTTAAAGTATAGATTGCTGTAAAATGTTGTTGTCTGAGTTGTAGTAGAAAGGCGAAAACAGAAAAAGACAAACAAGCAATTGCTTTCATTTACCTACAAAGTTCAAACTTCAATATTTTTCTATTATAATAAGTTATTATTTACCTATTCTATCTAATTTTAAGAATACAGTTTACAATAAGGTGATTGGAGCTAAATTATAATAACATTACATAGGTATATAATTAGTATTATTCAGAGAGGACAGAGATTTATATTTGATCAATAATGTATGTTGGTGACATAGACTATCAGAGAACACACAGCAGTTGACTATACTTTAAAAACAAATGCAATATGGAACAAATGTTTCAATTGTTGACCATGCATTGAAAGTGAACATGAGGTAAAGAAAAATTATCGGGACATAGTAAAGCGGTGGTGGAGTAAAATTGATTTTACAAAGTTATAGATTCGATATTTTTTATTATTTTAAAATTCTACTCTTGATTAATTTAATGCATATGTAAAATATATTATTACATTCGAGAGTTTATTAATTGGTGATCAGATTTCTCTTATTTGGTTTGTGGGAAATAATAAAAGGAAAGTTGTAAAAGAGGTTGGCCTAGGCTTCCTATACTCCAAAATGTACTCCTCTAATATGAGATCAAAGGGGACAAAAGAATACATCATTTGCACAATGGCTATTACGTTTTTGTCTATTATATTAATTACAAATATACCAACCATTTACACCTCAAATAAAGAAATCAGAAAAAGGTATACATGTTAACTTGTATATAAATTTGTTCCTCCTTATGCTTTCCTTTCAGTTTAAACAAAGAAAACTAATATAATTCTTTATGATTTTTTTTATTATTATTATTTTGACCAATTCAATGAAGATTTAATTCTCCCATAACATTTTGTTTGTGTTATAATTCTATCGTTTTTTTTTTGTTTTTTTATACTTTCCTCCTGAATGTAAACAAGGTGGAAAGGTCGCAACTATGTACAATGCACAATAGTCTCGCAAAATAATAGAATTTGGAAAAGGTAACAATACTTAGCCTTACACTGTTATCAAATAGGTTAAATTTCAAAATTTAGCAAAGTTACAAAAGATCGTACTTGGTACACAAAACAATAAGATTTGAAAAATAAAACTTAATTGTCCTCAATCTTATGCTTGCTCAGTAAAAGAATTATAAAACGTTCTACCAAGTACACAAAACTCCCAAAAATAATAAAATCTAGGAAAAGTAATTGAATTATACTTTAGTCTTTACACACATATTACCCGTTTTTACTTTTCAGTCTTAAAGTCAATACCAAGTATTCAATAAGTGAATGTAAGATAATTTTCGTTAATAATCTAAATATGAAATCATTGTCAAAGAACATTTGGTCTAGTGACATAACATTCGCAGTATTTGTAAGAGGTTGTGAATTCGAACCTCACTGACTTTTGAATTAAAAAAAAAAAAATCATTTACAACAGTAGGTTACAGAAAAAAGTGCAGATCCCAAGCCACATGGGCGGAAAGCTTCGTGTCCAACTAATGTTGTATTATAAAAACATTAATAAAGAGACCAGTTCGCTTTATTCTTTTGTTTTCATGAACTAAGAATGTGTCTAACCATAAAGAAATCATAGAAAGTATGTTTCTTTTACTAATAATAGTGACAGTTATTAATATAGGAAAAATAGCACAATTGGTCCTTATCATTTTTCTAAAATTTTAAATTTGTCCATATTATTTAAATTTAACCTATTTAGTCCTTATTATTTTCTAAAACTTCAATTTAGTCCTTATTTTTTCATATAAAATTCAAACTAGTTCTCAATGTTTAAAAAAATTGTGACTAAAATTTAATTTTTTAAAAAAATAATAGAAACCGAATTGGTTAATTTTGAATAATAAGAACAAATTTAAAATTTTAAGATAATAATAAAGACTAAAGTGATTAATTTTCAACAATAAGGATGAATTTAAAATTTTTAAAAAATAATAAAGACAATTTGTGTAATTTTTCCTATTAATATATTATAAAACATTCGAGTCTGATGGCTTGAGTGAGTTCCTGAAAGTATAACATTTTGTTGTCCTTTACTTTGTCTTATGTCTGTTAGCACAATCAATAAACATTTAATGTTATAAATTCAAAAAAATATTCAGTCGATGCATGAGAGCAAGGCCGATGTACTTTTGGAGAAGTGAGACAGCAGGTTCAGACAAGGTAAAAAATTAATATTTCAATTTCAGAAAAATATTTAGTCAATGCATGAGAACTAGGGCGGATGTAACGTTTTCTTAAAATATATAAGTAGTTTTAGAATATTTTTAAGGTCATTTTTTTTATCAAGTAAGACTCAGTGAAAAAAAAAATTTATATATAAGTATTAAATTATATGTTTTAACTTTCATGGAAATAAAATTTTAGATCTACATTGTATGAGATTATAAAAGAAATTAAAACTGTCACACCCCAAATCTAGAACTTCGGATCCAAAAGCGAGACTAGTGTTGTAAGAAAATAACTACTTGTTTCTCTTTTTTACTGACTCAAAATGGTTAATATCCAAGACCAACTAGACGGTGAAGGATTCTAGACGTAGTTCCTAAGGGTTCAAGAGGTGGCTCCCACTAGTCTTCTACATGTAGTACTTTGTTCTGCATACAATTTAACTCCCGCACCGGCTAGTGATCTTCTCTGATACCATTCTGTTACGCTCCAAACCTAGAACCTTAGACCCACAAGCAGGTGGCTCCTACGGGTTTAAAAGGTGACTCCCACCAGTCTTTTAGATGTAGCACTTTATCCCGCATAGCACTTAGTTCCCACACCGATTAGTGACCTTCTCTGATACCATTATGTCACGCCCTGAGCCCAGAACTCTAGACCCACAGGCTCAACTAGTGTTGTAAGCATAAAAAATAATTATTTGGGCCTATTTTCTATTGGTCCAAAATGATTAACCCAAGTTATTATTTATACTCATAATACTCACTTATAAATTACACAATTACACTATATTCTACAGATGTAAGATATTACAAAAATAAATAAAGAGAAGATGTATTACTAGCTATGTGGTTTATTACATGAAGTAAGACTCTAGATGAAAAAATATCATATTCAAATTATATTAGACTGACTTATTTTTTCATCTTAGCATTATGAAGTAGTATTATTAACATATCATTTCTGCATCAACTATTGATATAAATGCAACTAGTTGAGTGTCTCAATAGTTTGTGGAATTACTAACATATTATCCAACATTATGGCAAACATAGTTGTGGCCACCTAAGTATGTCTTGTTCCCTGTTATATCAACTTCAGACACATATATTCATTACCATGAGGTAGATAAGAATCTAATCCTCTATTAATTTTATTTTCAATAACAAAGTAAAGCAGTGCGTCCACTTTACCTTCTCTAATTATTAATCTTGCACGTAGACTGATAAGTTATAAATTATCCGACTTGTTTTTTCAATAAATTAACTTATAAAATGAGAAAAAAATGAGATGTAAAATTTATCTCGAACATAATTTCAATATTCATATTAGTACTAAGATCAAAGGTCAGATTTAATAAATTAATTTAAAACAAGTGTATGAAATATATAATAGATACCTCATTTAAGATAGAATGAATTCACATATATATACTTATCTTCAAAATGGGTCCCGTTATCACATGTTCCTTTTTTTTTTATGAGGATTGTTGGCACCTTGGGAGAGCATTTTACCTCGGGAGACTATTTTCTCTCAAGGAACTCTTTACTTTGGATTGTCATATTCACCCAAGGTTTTTTCGGGGGATCCATCGTTTGACTCTTTTATTTATTCCTACCCTTCATTAATCCTTTTATTTATTAAATATTTATTTTGTCTTTGAGAGGTTCATCACCCCATGTCATAGACAATTTTGATATTTTTTAAATTGTGACGACATGACTTGAATTTAAAATAGTTTAGTAATTTGGACACTGATATCATATTAAATTATCACCTCATTTAAAAACTTAAATTGTTAAAATGAATTATCCTACTTATTTATTATTTCCAACCATTGTTGTTGCTGTTTATTTTCCTTGGTTTTTATGCTTTTATCTTTTAGTTACAATTTGTTTCCTATTTTGTTCTCCCAAGGGGTTGTTAAGGAAAAAATGGATCCTCTTGTAATGTAACGTTACATTAAACAAGGAGCTAATCAGTATAAATGTCATTTTCCATCTGATTTCTGAAAATAACATGCTTACATGTGTTGTTCAGAAGTAAAACTTAATGCTTTTTAGACTTGTTCAAACAAAGTTAGAAGACAAAAATTTAGTACTGTTACTTATCTGACATCAAGATGATGACATCCTACCTTCTACTGCAACTTTTGACCCCAAAAAAAAAAAAAAAAAAAAAACTTCTACTGCAACTGTACATTTGAATTGCAATCATTCTGCTCTTGGTATTAATATATATCATCCTATTTTTATTATTTATTATATATAAGGATAAATTCAAGATTTGTTTTAATTCAGTGGAGATTAAAAATACAATTTAATACTTATATATAAATATTTTGTTTTTGACTAAATTGATTTTGCAACTTCGAAATACCTTAGAAGTACACACACGTTTAGTGAAATTTGAAGCCAGTGGTGTTGCCCATGCTTACGTTAATACTTAGTATGCTAAAAGAAGAGGAAAAAATAAAAAAAAGTTGGTATTTTGAAATGACAAGTAAGCATTCACGTACGTAAGATGTGATAAATTAATAATAAAAATAAGATAGTATATTGTATTTCTCTTGTTGAAGAATCTAAAAGTGACTAGTAAAATAATTAAGCTGACCAATTAATTGCTTGGAAAAAAAATTGCAAATTAATTTTTAATGGCATGATTGATGTTAATTTTGGTCCTACTTGATAGTTTGTGGCTTCTTTTGTGATACAAAAAAGTGAGTATAAAATGCCTCTTTTTAAGGCACTAGTGCATCATTGGAGTCTGTAACTCTAAACAACATTAACGTAACATCATAGTTGGACTTTAATCCAATTTTGCTAATTTGCATCTGATCTGTCTTTTTTCACGAACTTTGCTTCTACATTTGTTTTCGTACTTAACTCTCATATTCAAAATTACATTTCCAATTCAGGTCACACATAAAGAATATTATAAATTACAATTTTTTTTACATTAATAAATCATAACTTTTAAGACCACAATATGAAATTTAATAAAACTATGTATTTGTTTAATAATATTCCTTTTTTTTAGATAATATAGAAATTCAATTAGAAGAGCTCAACTATTAGATTATCC